>JBBDGP010000545.1:1747500-2970000 GCA_037952835.1 Lithobates septentrionalis
AGTTAATTATTTGAGTTTGTATACACTTTGACTAATGTGCTCTCAAGCAGTACAGGAGTCAGGAGACATTAGCGTAATGCCCCGTACACACGGTCGGATTTTCCGATGGAAAATGTCCGATCGGAGCGTGTTGTCGGAAATTCCGACCGTGTGTGGGCTCCATCGGACATTTTCCATCGGATTTTCCGACACACAGAGTTGGAGAGCAGGAGATAAAATTTTCCGACAACAAAATCCGTTGTCGGAAATTCCGATCGTGTGTACACAAATCCGACGGACAAAGTGCCACGCATGCTCAGAATAAATAGAGATGAAAGCTATTGGCCACTGCCCCGTTTATAGTCCCGACGTACGTGTTTTACGTCACCGCGTTTAGAACGATCGGATTTTCCGACAACTTTGTGCGACCGTGTGTAGACAAAACAAGTTTGAGCCAACATCCGTCGGAAAAAATCCTAGGATTTTGTTGCCGGAATGTCCGAACAAAGTCCGACCGTGTGTACGCCCTATTAGAGTGTGCAGTTACTGGCAGTAGTTGCTGGTGACTTTTTAGCTCATTGGGGGAAGTGGTGGTAAAGGGGAGTTTCACTAGGTTCACACCACCCATACAAATGAATGGGCTACAGTGCCTGAGTTTCCGTAAAAGAAGGTTGCATGCATATTTTAAAAAAGCGCCTACTGGGAAATAGTATGGTCTTTTTGACCATGCAATTTCCTTGCGGTTCCGGCAAACACAATGTGGGTTGAGATGCGTGGGGCAGAGAGTCATTGTTCCGGTCCCTACAAGGGAGTTCTTACAAGGTTTTTACTCGCATGTATTCCTCATTCAGAAACGCTCAGGAAAGTTCCGTCTCATCCTAAATGTCAATGTGCTAAATCGCTCGGTAGAGTACAGAAGATTTTGGATAAATTTCCATCTTCTCAGTCAAAAACCTCCTGTACCAAGGGTGTTACATGGCATCAATAGACGTACGGGATGCCTGCCTCCACATACCAATTGCCGCCTGGTCCCAAAAATATCTGAGGTTGGCATTGAAGGTAGGTAAGTAGGTGTTACAGTTTAGAGCACTCCCATTTGGCCTGTCATCGGCCCCAAGAGTTTTCATGAAGGTAATGGCCGAAGCATTGGCACCTTTGCGTCTAGAAGGAACCTCCGTGATTCCTTATCTGGACGATCTGCAGTTTTTCGCTCAAACCAGAGAAATGCTTCAGCAGAACTTGGTCAGAGCTCTTGCTCACCTAGAGTCCATAGGATGGATCTTAAACCTCAAAGTCAAATCTAGTTCCCTCGCTGGAGGCATTATTCTTGGAGTACCGTATCAACTCAGTGGAGCAAAAGATCGATCTTCCAGAAGAAAAAGAGAAAAAGCTGGTGGAAGTAGTGTCGTCGTTGCAGTCCAGTTAGCTCCTGTCCATCAGGAAGATCATATCAGCATTGAGAACCTTGACCTCCTCCAATTATGCAATTCAGTGGGCAAGACTTCATTTCAGACCCCTGCAAAGTTTTGTGTTAAAGTCTGGGATCACCAGCAGGATTCGCTGGACTTGCTAGTGAAGGTCCCCACAGTGAAAAGGAAAACCAGACAAGGTTTTTAGCAAGTTATGGTCCTTCCCGGTCCAAGTGAGGTTAACAATGGATTCCAGCTCCTGGGGTTGGGGGCTCACATGAGCTGTCGCTGTGCTCAGGGCTCATGGTCCACAAGAGAAGCAGTAAGATCCTCAAATTGGAGGGGACTAAAAGCAATGTAAATGGCCTTTCTGACGTTTGCCAGAGAAGTTCAAGGATTTCACGTACAGGTCCTATCAGACAGCATCACTGCGGTGGCCTACATAAATAGACAGGGGTGCACCAGAAGCAGAGTTCTTCAGTGCCTAGCAGGAAGTAATCTAAGATGGGCAGAGCTTCATTTTTCTATCCTTGTCTGCGGTCCATCTAAGGGGGTCTCTAAACAAGATGACAGACTTCCTCAGCAGAAACCAGGTATACGAAACAGAGTGGAACCCGGAAAACTTCAATATGATTATCAAGAAATGGGGGCAACCGAAAGTAGATCTCTTTGTGACTCAGGAAAATGGACAGGTGTCTCTCGCTCTTCTTCTTCCTGAACAGAACCGAGCCATCCCTGGGGTTAGATGCTCTGGCGAGGTTTCACCTCTGTGGAAAATCCAGAAAGAGGATACGACCGTAATTCTCATCGCCCCTAAGCTCAATAATAGTATGAAATGCCAAGCTGCGGTTTCCAAAGCGAGCAAAGTCCTTTCTTGTATTAAGAGAGGTATGGACTCCAGAGAGAGAGATATCATTTTGCCCCTGTATAATCTGACCTCATCTGGAATATGCAGTTTAGTTTTGGGCACCAGTTCTCAAAAAGGTTATCGGGGAGCTGGAGAAAGGTGCAGAGAAGGGCAACCAAACTGATAAGAGGCATGGAGGAGCTCAGCTATGAGGAAAGATTAGAGGAACTGAATTTATTATCTCTTGAGAAGAGGAGATTAAGGGGGATATGATCACCATGTATAAATATATAAGGGGTCCATATAGTGAACTTGGTGTTGAGTTATTCACTTTACGGTCAACACTGAGGGCACTCTTTACGTCTAGAGGAAAAGAGATTTCATCTCCGAATATGGAAAGGTTTCTTCACAGTAAGAGCTGTGAAAACGTGGAATAGACTCCCTCCAGAGGTGGTTCTGGCCAGCTCAGTAAATTGCTTTAAGAAAGGCCTGGAATCTTTCCTAAATGTACATAATATAACTGGATACTAACATTTATAGGTAAAGTTGATCCAGGGAAAATCCGATTGCCTCTCTGGGATCAGGAAGGAATTTTTTTTCCCCTGCTGTAGCAAATTGGATCCTGCTTTTCTGGGGGTTTTTTCGCCTTCCTCTGGATCAACTGTGGGTATAGGATTGGGTATATGGGATTGTATGATATTATTTTTTTTTATGGTTGAACTAGATGGACTTGTGTCTTTTTTTTTTTCAACCTGACTAACTATGTAACTATGGCACCTTCCGTTAAGTCCTCTACTTCACCAGGAGGTAGCAAAGCTAAAACTCAGTTTGGCTTCTGAAGAGCAGCTTTTGAGGAAGAAGGGATTTTCGGATAGGTTGGTTGCTACCCTCCTATCTAGCAGAAAGAGTGTTACCAGAGCCATTTATTCCAAAGTCTGGAAAGTTTTCAACTCCTGGTGCACTATGTCCGGCAGGTCTGTAAAGGATATTTCTTCAATTCTGGAATTCTACTTTAGATGATATTGTTTGCAGTTGGTGTTTTAGTTGAAAGTTTACTGGTAATAGCTTCTTTTTTTTTTTTAATGGTTTTTATTTGCCATACACATAATCATTGGCAAACAGAGCAGCTGAACAGTATATTTCTTGCTGCAACACCAGCCAGCCATGCAGCGCAACAGCGCATACATACAACTCGGCATAAAGTTCCAGGTCCAGATTTGAATTAGAAATCGTAATATTCATTTTGTATAATTCTATCATTGTTTGTACATGTATGGCAACAACTTGTAGACCTATCAAAAAACTTTTACAAAAAAAGTGCATCATTTATTTCTTCTGAATACCGTCCCTAATCCAGATTGCAGTTCCCCTGGTGAGCCTTTGACCACCGTTCCATTTCCATTATCCGAGTAAAAGCTAATATGGCCCTCACCCTGCGGCTGCAAAATTATCAGGCCCAACAAGGTACCCTGCTTGTCGCCTTGTATTCCATCCTCTCCCAGGGTGGCCTGTTACTCTATCCACCTATACCATATTTTGATGAATTTTTGGGGACATCCTAACATTAATAGCTTTTTTATTTGCAAACGTTGTCGCTTTTTTATTGCAGTGCCCAGTATATGACCTCGATAATAATGTGGCTTTCACTGGCATGTATCAGACGATGACCAAAAAAGCTGCCATCACAGTGCAGGTGACTGAGCTTCGTGTTTTAATTCCCTACTGTCTTCTCCATTTAGTGGAATGTTTGAATGTCAGTGTTTTTTCTTATTTAAACAGTATCTAAGCTATTTAATCCTTTATCTGTTTTTCTATATGCCTAGAAACTTAAAGGGTAACTCCACTTTCATATAGGAAGAAAAAATAATATAGTGTGTACAATTGCGATACAAGTCATATTGTAATTGAATGTTATTAAAAATTACCTTTCCTTTTCATTCTGCAGCCGCTGTAATTTTCTATAAATGCAATGCAATATGGCTACCTACAGAATGTGTACTGACCACTCCCCAGAAATATCATTTCCTGCTTATGTGATTGGCTCAGCAGTTTTCCCAGAAGTCTGCCTAAGATACAAGTCAGATTTCAGGCATCCCCTGCAACAAAAATGTCCTTTTTGGTGGGAGATTTCCAATAGGAAATCGCATCTAAAAGGATGCAGGCACAGCAGCTTTCCTCATTGGGGCTCTGCAGCTGCCACAGCTGACTGATAATTATGAAACCACTCCCATTAGACCTACTCATAACAGGAGGCACAGACAAATACACAGGGATTTCTTCAGAATAACAAAAGGTAGGAATCTGCAACAAAGCTTGTTATAATCCTTGCAATGTACATACATCACCCAGAGGAGAATTTTTTTTTCTTTTTTTTCCCCAACAAAGTGGAGTTATGCTTTAACCACTTCCGGACCGCTGCACGCCGATGGACATCCCGACTTTGAGGACGGATATCATTGATATGGCAGCAGCTAGCTGCCATAACCCCGGTATCGCCGTGTTCGGCTGGCGGTCCTGTACAAGATAAGTGGTCTCTGCCGCGGATTCGCCACGAGATCACTTTTATCGGTGGCGGGAGAGGGCCCCCCTCCCGCCGCTTACCGGAGCCGTCGGCAGGGGTAATTGGATCCTTCCCGTGGCTGTGCATGGAGATGAGTGAGGGGAAGATTAACCCCACCTGTCTCCATGACACTGCAGGGCGGAAGCAACGTCAAAACGTCACTTCCGCCCATAGCTCTTAAAGGGCCTTTTTTTTTTTTTTTTTTTTTAAATGACAATTTTTTTTATATTTTACTCCTGTCATGCTTTTTTTCTATTACAAGGGATGTTTGCATTCCTTGTAATAGGAATAAAAGTGAGACCATTTTTTTTTTTTTGTAAAACAGTGTAAAAATAAAAGGTAAAATCAATAAGAAGAAAAAATTTTTTTTTAAATGCGCCGTCCCGCGGAGCTCACGTGCAGAAGCGAACGCATACGTGAGTAGCGCCGCATATGAAAACTGTGTTCAAACCACACATGTGAGGTATTGCTGCAATCGGTAGAGCGAGAGCAATAATTCTAGCCCCAGACCTCCTCTGTAACTCAAAACGTGCAGCCTTTAGAATTTTTTAAATGTTGCCTATGGAGATTTTTAAGGGTTAAAGTTTGTCACTATTCCACGAGCGGGTGCAATTTTAAAGCGTGACATGTTGGGTATCAATTTACTCGGTGTAACATTATCTTTCACAATATAAAAAAAATTGGACTAACTTTACTGTTGTCTTATTTTTTAATTCAAAAAAGTGTATTTTTTCAAAAAAGGTGCTCTTGTAAGACCGCTGCGCAAATACGTTGTGACAGAAAGTATTGCAACAACCTCCATTTTATTCTCTAGGGTTTTAGAAAAAAAATGTATAATGTTTGGGGGTTCTAAGTAATTCCCTAGCAAAAAAAAACAGTTTTTAACTTGTAAACAACAAATCTCAAAAAGAGGCCCGGTCCTTAAGTGGTTAAGGTATTAGTTATCTAAAACTTCTGTTGAAAATGTATTTATTTATTTATTTTTGTTTTTACTAAATCTTCCCTATCAATGTATGGAACATGACATGATCTATGCTGATGTTAATCATCATTAAATTTTACATGGCATCACTTTAATGTAGATGATCAATGTATGTGATATGGCTATACTGGATGTTTGTGTTGATGTCCCTGGTGTGTGTATGTGCTGTGATACATTTTATCAGTATGCTGTAGGCTGCTGCTTTGTTTCTCCCATTTTAAAAGCTCAAGCCTTAATGTTCTCTCATCCTTTTTCAGAAAAAGGATTTTAACCAGGGTAGTTTCTATGTTGTCGTTGTGGTAAAAACAGAGGATGAAGCCTGTGGTGGAGGCCTGCATTATTATCCCTTAAATCCAGGTATCTCTTTCTGTCTCAAGCACTCATTTTTTCTCTTCAATCTAAGCTCCAGAAAAACAGCCGAATAATAGTTGAAATGCTTATAGCCGAGCTTGTTTACATGCCTAAGTATTTGTTTTCATCCATCCAGTCTTGATAATTGAACAGCTCTGCAGTACAGCACAGGCAGCTCTACATAGACTGTATAGAGTGGTGTCATCTCTCTACTTCTATCCTACTGACTGGCTGCTTCTATTCCTATCAACACGTTCTGTGTCAGGAGATTTGCATGCAGTGCACCCTATTGGTCCTAGTCCTGCCTCTCCCTCTTCCAGTCTGAGGACCACTGTATACAGGATTGCATATAGCTTTTAGCAAATAAAATTATGGTACTTATACTAGCTGCATTTAAAACGTGCATTGATTTGTGTCTTTTATATCTACTTGGAGCTCAGTTTTTTAATACTATTATGCTTTGCTCTATATACTGAAGTATGAGTAATGTTGAGTAATGTTTTTTTACATATTTTAAATCATTTCCCTCTAGAGCATACACATAAAATCTGCACTTTTGGCTATAAAATTACTTAAAAACCAAGAACAGTATATATTTTCCGAAAGCAGAGGTCTTGAACAATAAAAAATATAGTGGCTGCTTTTTTTTATTATTAAAAAAGAAGAAAAAGAAATAACCGCGCTAAAATATATATGAATAAGATATGTGAAATATTCTTATATCGATGTCCCAAAAACCTCTGTTAGAAAATTCATGTATGTATGTGAAACATTGCGATAACAAAAATATTGCGCTTACCACAAGGCAAGCAAAAACCAGCCTATGTTCCGTCCTGGTATGGGAAAATCCAGCTGGTGTGACTTGACTGCATACAGCGTGGCTAAGAGGATGTAGCAAGGACCCCAAACTCTCGTCTCACAGGCATGTGAATGAAAAGAAACTGACCATAGTGTAATACTGGCAGGACAGTTTAATAAAAAAAGGTAGAAAACTTACATAAGTAGATTAAAAACAGCAAATAGCCGGCCGGCATAGCGAGCACCCGTCCACACTAGGATGGCGATGACGTCAGAGCGTCAACCTCCCAATGTACGTTTCACCACAAATGGCGCCGTCTGGGGAACGTTCCCCGGACGACGGGAGGTTGACGCTCTGACGTCATCGCCATCCTAGTGTGGACACTAGGTCAGTATGGTCAGTTTCTTTTCATTCACATGCCTGTGAGACGAGAGTTTGGGGTCCTTGCTACATCCTCTTAGCCACGCTGTATGCAGTCGTCACACCAGCTGGATTTTCCCATACCAGGACAGAACATAGGCTGGTTTTTGCTTGCCTTGTGGTAAGCGCAATATTTGTGTGGTGGCGGATCACTGAGTGTGGTGTCTCTTTCATCTTTACCACCAAGTCTGGTTGTGTCCATTCATGGGCTTCTTTCTGGGACTGATTCTGGTCAATTATCATATATAAAGATTTCTATCTACCACATATGGACATCACCTTTTGATTCACAGTTATATGTATGGACTTATATATTTTTCTGATTATCGCAATGTTTCACATACATACATGAATTTTCTAACAGAGGTTTTTGGGACATCGATATAAGAATATTTCACATATCTTATTCATATATATTTTAGCGCGGTTATTTCTTTTTCTTTTGTCATTTTGGTGTACATCTCACTGTTTAACTGCTGCTTTTTGGGGGGTTTATCGATTTTAGTGGTAGCGCGGTATTTTTTCTTGTTTTTTATTTTTTTTAATATTTTTTTACACAATATTTGTGCAACAGTTTATCAAATCGGTTTCTCTATAGTGCTCAGGTCACATTTACATGACAGTGGGGAGCAGGCTGAAGAAAATAAATACAAGCTCATGGCTGCTACTGTTTTAAACCCATGTTCACAGAGACAAAATGGTTAAAGCTAATCTCCAGGTTTCATTTAACTTTAAATGGTTCATTTGGACCTAGCTGGTCCAAATGAACTATTTACTTCACTGACCTTGGCTGAGTGTGCTGTATAAACTTCATCTACATACAGTATACAGTGCTGTGTTCCTGCAGCATGTTGGGAACTTCCTGTACCGCTCCTGGGCCAAAATCATGTTGGCTGCTCAGCTATTCACAGGGAGCTTTGTATTCTATGAATTAATACAATGCTTCCTCTGTTTGACTGAGGTGGGGTTCTTGACCTCATCAGCCCATGTCGGGAAATCATTGAAAGCTTTGTTTTCACTCATAGAATACAAAGCTTCATGTGAAAAGATGAGCACCGCTCAGCCTGATTGGCTTTTGCTCTGGAACCAGGATGGGAAGTTCCCATCCCTCTGTCAGAACATAGCACTCTGAGGCTGAGGTTACATTACGAAAAATTGTTTCCATACTTAAGGAAAATACGGTAAGTATGGCAACAACTTTCTATATTCCTGGATCACATCATGTCAGCCTACCAATGGGAAGTAGCTAGCACATAGAAAAAAAAAGGGAACATGTGCTGCAATTTTTTTTTATAATTAAACATGCTCCCTGGACAAGGCTGCAGAGAGAACTGAAGCACCCAAAGAATTTGAAAGACCATAGGTCATGTCTAGCTGGTGATAGTGGATAAAGGTGTTGGGGGACCTCCAACTTGCTGCCTTGCACACCAGTTCTGCCAGGACCTTGGTGTAACTCGCCCACAAAGCTGCTGTTGGCCTTGTAGAATGAACCGCAAGTTCTACCGTAGGGGGAAGACCCATAGTCTTGTTAGCCTGCTTAATTGCTTGCATTATCCAAGACAAGATGATTCTAGGAAAGGCAGCCTGACCCTTTCTTGGACCATCCGGTAGGATGAACAGGTTTTCAAATTTTCAGATTTATTCTGTGCTGTGCAAGTAAGTAGTCCACTCTGGTCCAATCCTCCCTGGTCTGGAGACTCCATGGCTTGGCTAAGGGATGGGAGAGCCACCTCCCAGTTCAAATAAAAAGTGGTTGAAACCTTTTGAAAAAAAAATGCTGGAGTCGGGCAAAGGACCACTTTGTCCTGGAAGAATAAGGAGGCTTTGAGGAAAAAGCCTGGGTCTCTGACACCCGTCTGGCCAATGTCACTGCTGTCAACAGCACAGTCTTCAATGTCAAAGATCTCTAGAAAATAGTTTAATTTGCCCAAAAGGCTCCTGCATTAATGCACGTGGAACCAATGGCAATGCTACACAGAGGAAAGTCGGGATTGTTTTTTAATCGCAGATGCATCTGAAGTCTTAATGATTATGCTTGTTTTTTTTTCAGATACCCCTATAGAGCATGGAGACCGCCAAAAGATGCTGGAAGTCTTGGTCAGCCCTGCCATTAGCAGTATGTAGATTGGATAGTATGGGGGATTTTTTTATGTGTCCATTTCATCATGCTTACATTGTGTCTTTTCTCTCTCAGGAACTACTTATGTTGGCGGGATGCTGTTCTGTTTAGGTGTTTTCTTGTCTTTCTACATATTTGCACTACTCATATATTGCTTGGAGCAATGGAGGTAAGCTTCGAATGACAGAAAGAAATGGCTGATAAATGTTTTCTCAATAATATATCTGCCAATAGCAAAGTAAAAGCTGATATTAACAGTATGCCATCTGTGAAATTCTTTCCTTGTTGCCTCATGGTATGGCAAAAATTTTTAGAGTAAACTCTACATGATGAGTTGGAGCTAGTCAGGGCTCAGCAGTAAATCCTAGTATGCCTAGGACACAGAATCTTAGAAAGGACAAGGAGATTTCTGGGTGCCAGACAATAAGCCGTGAATATTGTGAACATTTAGAAGTAATTCTGTACATCGGTTAAAAGATTTGACTTTCATTTGGACAAGTGAATATTTAAACATGGAACAAATTATTCTGCTTTGGCACAATCAGCATCATATGTTTAGTTTTATGCCCTTTCTTTTTAGTTCTAGAATTCCTGCGATGTTGATTGTAATATACAGATGCAACCGCCTAAAAGCTTCAGTAAGCACCCACATAGTCAAAAACTCTAAGGGCTTGTTACGATATAAAAACCTTACATGTGAACTAATGCCGCGTACACACGGTCGAATTTTCCGACGGAAAATGTTCGATGGGAGCCTTTTGTTGGAAATTCCCACCGTGTGTAGGCTCCATCGGACATTTTCCATCGGAATTTCCGTCGCACAAAATTTGAGATCTGGTTCTCAAATTTTCCGACAACAAAATCTGTTGTCGTAAATTCCAATTGTGTGTACACAATTCCGATGCACAAAGTTCCACGCATGCTCGGAATCAAGCAGAAGAGCAGCACTGGCTATTGAACTTAATTTTTCTCGGCTCGTCGTACGTGTTGTACGTCACCACATTCTTGATGTTCGGAATTTCCAACCAACGCTGTGTGACCATGTGTATGCAAGACAAGTTTGAGCCAACATCCGTCGGAAAAAAAACATGGATTTTGTTGTCGGAATGTGCGATCGTGTGTACGCGGCATAACACTTGATCCCCACCTTCGCTGTACTGGAGTTCAGCTTTAACTTTAACTTTTCTTAAAGGTTAGCTTACCTTTACAGAAAAAAATTTGATGGTGAACTAACCCTAGACACTCTCTGGACCCCGCTGTATTTGTCTCCGGCGATCCTGAGCTGACAGGGCTCCCATAGACCATTCAGTGGTCTGGGGTTTTGAAATCCCCACTGTTCTCCCTTTTCTCTGTCAGTGCTTCCAGCATGGTCCAGATGGATTTTGATTGGTCAGCACTGTCACATGGATGGCGCTGTCCATTTAGAATCCATCTGATCTGTCCTGAAAGCACTAATGGAGAAGAAGGGGAAAAGCGGTAATTTAAAATCCCCAGACTGTTGGACTGGCTGTGGGAGCCTTGACTGTTCAGGAGGTGAGGAGGTAAGTACAGCTGGGTTTGGGGAGGGGGGTCTGCTGTTCACATTTTTTTTTTTTTTAATTTCCCTGTAAAGGTCAACTAACCCTTTGATAAATGTTTTTCAAAACAGGTTGGACTATTTAAGGAATTAAAGGTGAACTCCATCCTTTCCTTCAGTCTTGCAAATTCATACAGGTTTGCCAGCTGTACTGCAATTGCTTACGCTCACTTCACTGCATTAAAAGCTGCAGCAAGTCAGATAGAGCTCACCTCATTCCTGGCTGGAGGACATCTAAATCTTTCTTTAG
Source organism: Lithobates septentrionalis (assembly GCA_037952835.1). NCBI lineage: Eukaryota > Metazoa > Chordata > Amphibia > Anura > Ranidae > Lithobates > Lithobates septentrionalis. Next base: position 1,758,793 of record JBBDGP010000545.1, read on the forward strand.
GCTTACTGGCCACCCCCTTTTCATTGATTGGATTTGAGTTCTTTTAGGCTGGGTTCACACCTATGCAAATTGGGTGCTGGTTTCCCCACATCCAATTCGCATGACAAGAGATTGTGACCGGCTCTCCATGGAGCCGGTTCACATATCTCCGTTGCAGCTGCGGAGCGGCTTGCACAGGGCCCCTGTGCATCTTTGGCTCCAGGGCTGAATTCAGGCACAAATTCGACCATAATTCGTCCCTGAAATGGAGAACAGGGATGCACTGGACCCTTGCTGTGAGCCGCATGCGTCGGAGGTGTGAACCCAGCCTCAATCATTGAGGCTCAGCATGTGTAGGTGTTACCTGGGTTGGTCTGCATGTAAATGTAGCCTGTGTAGCAATGTCTGCTACTCCAGGGTGACACCCACCCATCAAGGACTTTTGATACCTGCATAACTCTTCCCGAGAGCCAGCCCACTGCTTGCATCAGGGCTGTGGAGTACTGAGGTAGGGTGCTGTGATGTTTTCAGTAGATATGTACATCACCCTTCAAGCCTCTTCCACCAGCCATGATCTGCCTGCAATGTGTAGAGAAGCACAGAGTTGCAGTGGAAAAATAATTGGGTCTAAAATATGATATGTGGTGAAAACAGTAATATGTTGAAAAAGGGGAAAAAGAAGGAACCAGGGAAGGCAAAATACAAAGATAAAACTTTATTCTCTTAATATGGTGGTTGTCCTTTTTAAATGCAGACACATTTGTTTACTCTGTAGTTTTCTTGCCAAGTCCTGAATAGCAGGCTTTGGCATCTACTTGAAACACATTTTGGCATTCGCTTTAGGACTGACTCTCACCATAACGGGCATGGCAAGTCATGTGGTTATACATTTCGGGAAAAATCTAATTCAGTAGGCTTGTTTTGTGACTATGTAAGCCAGCTCACAAAACATGCAGCCTGCAGAATTATTTCCCAATCCACTGCCCTGTGTGGCAGTGGGATTGCAATACATTTTAATTCTAATTTTTTTTTGCCGTCATATTTTACGAGCGCAATCCAGTTTAAGTCACAGAGCTTTCGTTATTTTTCGATATGTCCAAAATGTTTGGCCCTTGTTCCATACAATACTGTCTATTATAGGAAATCACAATCATAAAATTGTTCAGATCTGAGCATGTTTTCTAAACTTGCTGTTGCTTTGCAAAGATAACAGATTGCATATGTGCTCATACATAGGTCTTTGGCTAAGATTTGTTCATCAAAACATGAGAGCGGTTAACATGAGCAATATCTGTTTTACTTTGTCTCCAAAACATAGTGGATGGGCTAGTCATAAGTGGAATTTGTGCAGACATTTGCAAAAGCTGCTGCTCTTAGCGACCATTGCTATGTAATGTAGTGGCATACAGCTTCATAGGCCACAGGCTGATTTATATATCCCAGCAAAATACACCTTTGATGCATTCTGTATAGTTAATCACATGGAGATCACAAGGCTCATTTATAACTGAGAGCAGGGGATACATTTTGTTACAATTTTTTAGCAACTAAATAATGTGACATTTTTATATTTATTGACTGGTTTGAGAAACATTACCAGCTGTGTTTAATTAAGTTTTCATTCCGAAGTGCAATATTCTATAGCGACCTAACTTTTCTTCAAAATAAGGTCATTTCATGTCACTTATTGGTGCAGATTACTACATTGGCATTCTTCTCAAATAAAGCTGCAATGTTTACTCTGTTCTACATTTATAAATGAGCTTCTAGGATCTATGTGGCAAACTAATAAAGAAATGAGGTACTTACCAGCCTCATCAATTGTCAGATAATACTCGTCATGAATTATAAGGAATAGTTACCCCGATTTGTGAAAAGTGTGATATAACTCACCCCCTACCTAATGGCTTCCGATATATAGTATATATTCAGGATACAGAGAAACTGTGTTGCACTTTGCCATATGAATTTTCAGATTCAGAATAATAATAATAATCCCAAAGGGAAATGATTGAATTTCTCACAATCTGTTTTTGTATCTAGAAGAAACAAGAAAGAAGCAGGCTTGCTGCATTCTGTGGGTGCCCTGAATGATGAAACAGGTAATTATGCTCAGGGGAAGAAGCAGTTATAATTTGACAAAAATAGAAGAACATTTAAAGATATACCGTAATAGGGGCAATCCGCCTGAAACTGTTTTTTGAGTTTTCGGTAGATTCTGGAGCCTTAAAGTGGAACTCTGGAAAATTAAAATGTTCTCCCTTGCAGTGGAGCTGCGGCTGTACTGCAAGGGTTAGCTGTTCCTTTATGCCTAGGGGACAGTAAAAAGCAGTTATCCTTACCTGATCTTCTGCTCCTGCAAGCTCCTCCACACTGTGATTGCCCCCCCCCCCCCCCCCCCCAAAAACAATATTAAACCCAATAGTACACTTGCAGCTTACCAGCACCTACATGTGGTGACTGTGTTTTTAAATGTCTTTTTTTTTTTTTTTGGCTTTCCTTCCTTTATTTTCATCTTGTGCTCCAGCCGATAAGTCTGTTTTTTTTTCAAAAGAACAAGCTCTCTTGCAGATTCTATCAGTTAAGGGTGTTGAGACAAACGAATTAACATTGACAAGGGTGCTTATAATGGTTAGCTTTTATTTATTCATGTTAAACCTATTGGAAAGGGAAAAACTGCTGGAACTGCTTATAAAGTCTTCACTGGAGTTTGGCTTCAATTTGTATTTAAATCTGCTAGTATAGCTAACATTCCGGTTACTGTCACTTCCAACACCAATGCTGGTTTAATATGCTGGGTCTTGTGTGTCCAGCGCAGAAAAAGCTAGTCCGCCACAAAACATACAGTTTTCTTTTAGATCAGATAAGTGTCGGTTCTTCTCTACCGCTCCTTTTTGTGACGCTGAAGTTGACTGCTACAATTTGTCAAAAAGGGTCATGCAGCTTCCAGGTCTATTTTTCAATGGATCTGTAAGCTTACGGACTTACAGTCTAAAGGGCAAAGTCCCATAATTTTTGGTGACCCTTCATCCTACCAGGAATATGGGGGCTTCCTGGGCTATTCAACATCAGGCTTTGATAGCTCATGTTTGTAAAGCTGCTGCGTGGTCTTTGGTGTATACTTTTGCAAAGTTTTACCAAGTGGATGTTAGAGCCGCTACCTTTTGGTCAGCATGTTTTGCTTGCTGCTGTGTGAGGGTCCAACCTGTTTGGGTTTTGTTGTTCAGGGCCAGCTTATTGCTGTGTTGCCCTCCCCTTATATTTAGTGCTTTGGGACATCCCTATTATCATGGATAAGAAGATGCTCTGTGTCCTGCGATGTACAATATTGAAAATGGGCATTTCTTTTCTCGGACATCACGGGACACAGAGCCACAGTAATTACTGATGGGTTATAGGGTATCACTAGGTATTGGACACTGGTCACACCCTAATCAGGAAGTTCAACCCCCTATATAACCCCTCCCCTTCCAGGGATACCTCAGTTTTTACACCAGTGTCTTAGGTGTTGGACGTGCAAAGATGTCCTGTGCTGAAGCTCCAACAGGAATATCCTAAGATCCTATACTGGGGCAAGCCAGGCGACCGGATCCATTCAAAGTGTCTTTTCATGGCCGAATTGAATGGTACCCGGGCCTCGTGTCCGAAGAAACGAGGTTTTACCTGTAACGCTTCTCTTTTTAGAGAGCTGGACCCGCGGATCAGAAAATGGCTTTAAACTTCCTAATTTCTGGCGAGGTGCTTTACAGGCCCAGAACTGAAGGATCCCCCTACTGATGGGCGCCCCAGTCTCTGACGGTTTTTCACAAACGGAGCCCACCGTGAGAGGCGAAGGCTGGGTCTGTGTAAACTGAACCCTGCGGCCTGGATAAGGTAAGAGGAGATTCCACAGAATTTTAATTCTAGTGGCTCTTCTCCTTTAAAGTGAATGCATGCTGTGCCTATTGTGACCACCGGGGGCGGCCAAGAGCACAAACCTTCTCATGCTTGATCTGTCTCAGCGTCCGCTGCACAGGCTCTTCCTCCAGCTCCAAAGGTAGATGGTGGGGGGTTTTCTCTGCTGGGATGTCCCCCCAGGCTAGGGAAAGGCTCAGGTAGGCTGTAAGGCGGGTGAGACCGCACTGTCACAGCCGCTACCGCCGCCGCCACCGAAGCCGCATTGCGATGCAGGGCCCATCACTGCCGGCCTCCTCCTTATTCCCCCAACCCCAGCCTCCCTTCAGGCTTGTCAGAAAGGGTCGGCTCGCGCGGGAAGCGCTCGTTTTTCAAAAACGAGGGGGGAGAGGGGGGGCGGGGCGCCAGCACAGCGTCAGCGTGCCCAGACGCCCGCAGTGCCTGAAAGCATGGCTATTTAAAGCACACTGTACAGGTGCTCTGAGCTTTGGAGAGACACAGAGCTGACAGTCACATGTAAGGTGGGACACAGGCATTCCCCTGGGCTGCATTCACTAAAGAACGCCGGATTGGGCATTTGGTAGCAAGGCTTTTAGCCAGACTACATCGCTCAGCAGTCAGTGTTCGTTTTTGATACCTCACACCTTGTTGCTTTGCACTATGGGTAGAAGAGGTTCAAGCACCCCTAGAACCGGAGGCACTAGGGGGTCTCGTTCAGGTTCTGAGGACCCCCTGTCTGCTACACCATCCCCTCCTGAGGGACCAGGGGCAGCTGGACAGGGCGAGCCATTGGGGTTAGGGGCTACATCTGCTGCCGGCACTTCAGCCCCTGTGTACATTACACAAGAAGTTTTTTCCTCAACCATTTCTGGATTAGAGAAAAAACTAATGGCCGCGATTACATCTTCACTGAGTGGAAGAAAACGCACAAGGCCTTCCTCTGCTCCCCAAGACCCTCAGTCAGAGGAGCTCTGGGATAAAGGAGATGAATCCCTTTCAGAGGATCGGGATGGGATGGATGATTCCTCTTCGGAGGATTCAGGTGGAGAGGGACCCTCTGCGACTTCCCAAGAGGAGAAAGTCTTAGTGCAGATCCTCACTGGTTTGGTCCGCTCCACATTTAAGTTGCCCCTACCTGAAACTACTACAGAAACCTCTTCTGCTTTGGGGTCACTGAAACCTTTCCAAGCAGCACATGCTTTTCCTGTTCATAATTTACTTGAAAAGCTGCTTTACTCTGAGTGGGATCACCCAGATAAGCGATTTCTTCCGCCGAAAAAGTTTTCTACACTTTATCCTATGGAAGAAAAGTTTATTAAGAGGTGGGGAATACCGGCCATTGATGCGGCCATTTCCTCTGTAAATAGTAATCTGACTTGTCCTGTAGACAACGCTCAGATGCTCAAAGATCCTGTGGATAAAAAGATGGACTTCTTATTGAAAGATGTGTTCTCTTTAGCAGGATCAGTGGCCCAACCTGCAGTAGCAGCGATTGGAGTCTGTCAATACTTAAGAGACCATGTTAAGCAGGTCATCAAAGTATTGCCTGAACAGCAGGCCCAGGGGTTTGCTAACCTTCCTGCGGCTTTATGTTATGCTGTTGACGCCATTAGAGATTCTATCGTGCAAACCTCTCGCTTGGGTTGGTGCATATACGTAGAATCTTATGGTTGAAAAACTGGTCAGCCGAAGCACCATGTAAGAAGCTTCTGGCTGGGTTTCCCTTCCGTGGTGAAAGGTTGTTTGGAGAGGACTTTGATAATTATATCAAGACGATCTCCTGTGGGAAAAGCACTCTCTTACCTGATAAGAAGAAGAGTAAGCGTCCCTCTTTTAAACGGACTCTTTCCACAGCGCCAGGGGCATCAGCCTCCAGGCAGTCACGACGGTCTCCTCCGTCTGGGGCAAGAAGCAAGAGTCAACCCCAGGGACACAAGAAATCCTGGGGGAAAAGGTCTTCTAAGCAAGACACTAAGACCTCTTCATGAAGGGGCGCCCCGCTCGCTCGAGTGGGGGAAAAGACTGCTGCAGCTCTCAGGGCCCTGGCAGAAGGACTTCCAGGACAGATGGGCAATCTCCATGGTAACCTTAGGGTACAGACTGGAGTTCCAAGAATGTCCCTCTCCTCGTTTCCTCAGATCAGGTGTTCCCAGAAAACCAGAAGAGAAGCAGTCGCTCCTTCTAGCGATAAAGCGACTTTGGTCGCAAGAGGTCATTGTGGGGGTTCCCACAAAGGATCAAGGATTGAGACTCTGTTCCAATCTTTCTATGGTCCGAAAACCAAATGGGGACGACAGACCCATTTTGGATTTGAGAGATCTGAAACGATTCCCAAGGATGCAGTCCTTTCGTTTGGAATCAATTCAGACAGTAATCTCCGTCCTGCAGGGAGGAGAATTTCTGATATCAATAGGCATCAGAGATGCAGGCCTACCTGTGCCCATTTTTCCTGCTTAACTGAAGTGTCTGCAGGCAAAGATCACTGCTCTAAGGGAGCTGATTCTGACAGTCAGGGCCAAGAAGGGTCTTTCTGTCCGCCTTTGTATGAGGCTGCAGGGGAAGATGGTGGCTTCATTCGAAGCAGTTCCCTATGCGCAGTTCCAAGCAGAACTGTTGCAACACAGTATTCTGTTGACCTGGAACAGGAAGGTGCAGGCATTAAACTTTCCAATGCACCTATCGCATGCGATGCGTCAGAGCCTCAGTTGATGGCTCATACCCGAAAACCTACAGAAGGGGAAATCCTTCCTACCGGTTGCCTGGGATCCTCTTGCAGGCAGGACGGAGGCGTTGGTGATTCCGTGGCATCGGCTCTCACCGATTTATGCATTCCCTCCCATTCTGCTACTGCCACGGCTCCTTCGCAGACTCAGGCAAGAAGGGAAGTCGGCACTTCTGGTGGCCCCCGTTTGGCCCAGAAGAACCTGATAAGCAGAAATAGCAGGGATGATGGTGGGTTCCCGGTGGACCCTACCGATACACCCAGACCTGTTAGCTCAAGGTCCGGTGTTCCAGCCTGCCTCACAAATGCTAGATTTGACGGGTGGGCTATTGAATCCCACGTTCTGAAAAATCGTGGGCTTTCAGGTCCTGTCATATCTACCTTGATCAATGCAAGGAAGCCAGCTTCCAGAATGATTTATCATAGAGTCTGGAAAGCTTATGTATCCTTGTGTGAATCCAGGGGTTGGCATCCCAGGAAATATGTCATAAGTAGAATTCTGGATTTTCTACAATTAGGATTAGAGATGAAGCTGGCCTTGAGTACCATCAAGGGCCAGGTGTCGGCCTTATCAGTGTTGTTTCAACGGCCGCTTGCTTCGCATTCTCTGATCCGAAACTTTATACGGGGGTGATGCGTCTTAATCCTCCGGTTAGGGCGCCCCTAAACCCCTGGGACTTGAACTTGGTTCTATCGGTGTTACAAAAACAACCTTTTGAACCAATACGTCAGATTCCTTTGGTCTTACTGACGAGGAAACTAATTTTCCTGGTAGCTATCTCTTCTGCTAGAAGAGTATCAGAAATAGCAGCTCTTTCCTGTAAAGAGCCTTACTTGATTATACACAAGGATAGAGTGGTACTGCGCCCTCATCCTAGTTTTTTACCGAAGGTGGTTTCAGATTTTCATCTAAACCAAGACATTGTGCTACCTTCCTTTTTTCCAGAACCTTGTTCTTCGGAAGAAAGGTCATTACATTCTTTGGATGTAGTAAGAGCAGTCAAGACCTATCTGGAGGCAACTGCTCAGATTCGCAAGACGGATGTCTTGTTCGTGCTGCCGGAGGGTCCCAATAGAGGACAGGCAGCGTCAAAAGCGACCATTTCTAAATGGATTCGACAGTTGATTATTCAAGCTTACGGTTTGAAACAGAAGATTCCTCCGTTTTCAGATCAAGGCACATTCCACAAGGGCTATTGGTGCTTCTTGGGCAGTGCATCACCGGGCCTCTATGGCTCAGATCTGCAAGGCCGCAACCTGGTCTTCAGTTCATACATTCACCAGATTCTATCAGGTGGATGTAGGAAGGCATGAGGATATCGCCTTTGGGCGTAGTGTGCTGCAGACAGCGGTACAGGGTCCTCAGGTCTGATAGCACCCTATTTGGTTGTGATTCCCCCCCCCCTCAGTTGGCATTGCTTTGGGACATCCCATCAGTAATTACTGTGGCTCTGTGTCCCGTGATGTCCGAGAAAAGAAAATAGGATTTTTTATTACAGCTTACCTGTAAAATCCTTTTCTTTCGACGGACATCACGGGACACAGGGGTCCCGCCCCTCTTCTAATACACCTATACTGCTTTGCTACAAAACTGAGGTATCCCTGGAAGGGGAAGGGGTTATATAGGGGGTTGAACTTCCTGATTAGGGTGTGACCAGTGTCCAATACCTAGTGATACCCTATAACCCATCAGTAATTACTGTGGCTCTGTGTCCCGTGATGTCCGTCAAAAGAAAAGGATTTTACAGGTAAGCTGTAATAAAAAATCCTATTTTTGTTTAACCACTTGACGACCGCCTCACGCCGATGTACGTCGGCAAAGTGGCACGGACAGGCAAAATCACGTACAGTGTACGTGATTTGCCTTCCGCGGGTGGGGGGTCCGATCGGACCCCCCCCCCCGGTGCCCGAGGCGGTCGTCCTTTGTGCCCTGGCTATCGGTGGTGAGGGGGAGACCATCCGTTCGTGGCCCCCCCCTCGCGATCGCCGCCGGCCAATCGAATCATTCCTTTGCTGCTGTATGCTAAACAGCAGCAAAGGAAATGATGTCATCTCCCCTCGGGTCGGTAATTTCCGTTCCGGCCCGAGGAGAGAAGACATCAATGTGAGTCCACCAACACACACACACACAGTAGAACATGCCAGGCACACAAAACACCCCGATCCCCCCCCCCGATCGCCCCCCGATCCCCCCCCCAATCACCCCCCCCCCCCTGTCACAAACTGACACCAGCAGTTTTTTTTTTTTTTTTTTTTTTTTCTGATTACTGCATTGGTGTCAGTTTGTGACAGTTAGTGTTGGGACAGTGAGTATTACCCCCCTTTAGGTCTAGGGTACCCCCCTAACCCCCCCTAATAAAGTTTTAACCCCTTGATCACCCCCTGTCACCAGTGTCACTAAGCGATCATTTTTCTGATCGCTGTATTAGTGTCGCTGGTGACGCTAGTTAGGGACATAAATATTTAGGTTCGCCGTCAGAGTTTTATAGCGTCAGGGACCCCCATATACTACCGAATAAATGTTTTAACCCCTTGATTGCCCCCTAGTTAACCCTTTCACCACTGATCACCGTATAACCGTTACGGTTGACGCTGGTTAGTTTGTTTATTTTTTATAGTGTCAGGGCACCCGCCGTTTATTACCGAATAAAGGTTTAGCCCCCTGATCGCCCGGCGGTGATATGCGTCGCCCCAGGCAGCGTCAGATTAGCGCCAGTACCGCTAACACTGACGCACGCAGCATACACCTCCCTTAGTGGTATAGTATCTGAACGCATCAATATCTGATCCGATCAGATCTATACTAGCGTCCCCAGCAGTTTAGGGTTCCCAAAAACGCAGTGTTAGCGGGATCAGCCCAGATACCTGCTAGCACCTGCGTTTTGCCCCTCCGCCCGGCCCAGCCCACCCAAGTGCAGTATCGATCGATCACTGACACTTGCAAAACACTAAATGCATAACTGCAGCGTTCACAGAGTCAGGCCTGATCCCTGCGATCGCTAACAGTTTTTTTGGTAGTATTTTGGTGAACTGGCAAGCACCAGCCCCAGGCAGCGTCAGGTTAGCGCCAGTACCGCTAACACCCACGCACGCACCGTACACCACCCTTAGTGGTATAGTATCTGAACGGATCAATATCTGATCCGATCAGATCTATACTAGCATCCCCAGCAGTTTAGGGTTCTCACAAACGCAGTGTTAGTGGGATCAGCCCAGATACCTGCTAGCACCTGCGTTTTGCCCCTCCGCCCGGCCCAGCCCAGCCCACCCAAGTGCAGTATCGATCGATCACTGTCACTTACAAAACACTAAAACGCATAACTGCAGCGTTCGCAGAGTCAGGCCTGATCCCTGCGATCGCTAACAGATTTTTTGGTAGCGTTTTGGTGAACTGGCAAGCGCCAGCGGCCTAGTACACCCCGGTCGTAGTCAAACCAGCACTGCAGTAACACTTGGTGACGTGGCGAGTCCCATAAGTGCAGTTCAAGCTGGTGAGGTGGCAAGCACAAGTAGTGTCCCGCTGCCACCAGAAAGACAAACACAGGCCCGTCGTGCCCATAGTGCCCTTCCTACTGCATTCGCCAATCCTAATTGGGAACCCACCGCTTCTGCAGCGCCCGTACTTCCCCCATTCACATCCCCAACCAAATGCAGTCGGCTGCATGAGAGGCATTTTCTTTATGTCCTCCCGAGTACCCCTACCCAGCGAACGCCCCCAAAAAAGATATTGTGTCTGCAGCTAGCGCGGATATAGGCGTGACACCCGCTATTATTGTCCCTCCTGTCCTGACAATCCTGGTCTTTGCATTGGTGAATGTTTTGAACGCTACCATACACTAGTTGAGTATTAGCGTAGGGTACAGCATTGCACAGACTAGGCACACTTTCACAGGGTCTCCCAAGATGCCATCGCATTTTGAGAGACCCGAACCTGGAACCGGTTACAGTTATAAAAGTTAGTTACAAAAAAAGTGTAAAAAAAAAAAAAATATATATATATATATAAAATAAAAAAAATAGTTGTCGTTTTATTGTTCTCTCTCTCTCTATTCTCTCTATTGTTCTGCTCTTTTTTACTGTATTCTATTCTGCAATGTTTTATTGTTATTATGCTTTATCATGTTTGCTTTTCAGGTATGCAATTTTTTATACTTTACAGTTTACTGTGCTTTATTGTTAACCATTTTTTTGTCTTCAGGTACGCCATTCACAACTTTGAGTGGTTATACCAGAATGATGCCTGCAGGTTTAGGTATCATCTTGGTATCATTCTTTTCAGCCAGCGGTCGGCTTTCATGTAAAAGCAATCCTAGCGGCTAATTAGCCTCTAGACTGCTTTTACAAGCCGTGGGAGGGAATGCCCCCCCCCACCGTCTTCCGTGTTTTTCTCTGGCTCTCCTGTCTCAACAGGGAACCTGAGAATGCAGCCGGTGATTCAGCCAGCTGACCATAGAGCTGATCAGAGACCAGAGTGGCTCCAAACATCTCTATGGCCTAAGAAACCGGAAGCTACGAGCATTTTATGACTTAGATTTCGCTGGATGTAAATAGCGCCATTGGGAAATTGGGGAAGCATTTTATCACACCGATCTTGGTGTGGTCAGATGCTTTGAGGGCAGAGGAGAGATCTAGGGTCTAATAGACCCCAATTTTTTCAAAAAAGAGTACCTGTCACTACCTATTGCTATCATAGGGGATATTTACATTCCCCGAGATAACAATAAAAATGATTAAAAAAAAATAAAAATGAAAGGAACAGTTTAAAAATAAGATAAAAAAGCAAAAAAATAATAAAGAAAAAAAAAAAAAAAAGCACCCCTGTCGCCCCCTGCTCTCGCACTAAGGCGAACGCAAGCGGCGGTCTGGCGTCAAATGTAAACAGCAATTGCACCATGCATGTGAGGTATCACCGCGAAGGTTAGATCGAGGGCAGTAATTTTTGCAGTAGACCTCCTCTGTAAATCTAAAGTGGTAACCTGTAAAGGCTTTTAAAGGCTTTTAAAAATGTATTTATTTTGTTGCCACTGCACGTTTGTGCGCAATTGTAAAGCATGTCATGTTTGGTATCCATGTACTCGGCCTAAGATCATCTTTTTTATTTCATCAAACATTTGGGCAATATAGTGTGTTTTAGTGCATTAAAATTTAAAAAAGTGTGTTTTTTCCCCAAAAAATGCGTTTGAAAAATCGCTGCGCAAATACTGTGTGAAAAAAAAAAATGAAACACCCACCATTTTAATCTGTAGGGCATTTGCTTTAAAAAAATATATAATGTTTGGGGGTTCAAAGTAATTTTCTTGCAAAAAAAAAAAAACTTTTTCATGTAAACAATAAGTGTCAGAAAGGGCTTTGTCTTCAAGTGGTTAGAAGAGTGGGTGATGTGTGACATAAGCTTCTAAATGTTGTGCATAAAATGCCAGGACAGTTCAAAACCCCCCCAAATGACCCCATTTTGGAAAGTAGACACCCCAAGCTATTTGATGAGAGGTATAGTGAGTATTTTGCAGACCTCACTTTTTGTCACAAAGTTTTGAAAATTGAAAAAAGAAAAAAAAAAAAGTTTTTTCTTGTCTTTCTTCATTTTCAAAAACAAATGAGAGCTGCAAAATACTCACCATGCCTCTCAGCAAATAGCTTGGGGTGTCTACTTTCCAAAATGGGGTCATTTGGGGGGGTTTTGTGCCACCTGGGCATTCCATGGCCTCCGAAACTGTGATAGGCAGTGAAGAGTGAAATCAAAAATTTTCACCCTTAGAAATCCTGAAGGCGGTGATTGGTTTTCGGGGTCCCGTACACGGCTAGGCTCCCAAAAAGCCCCACACATGTGGTATCCCCGTACTCAGGAGAAGTAGCTAAATGTATTTTGGGGTGCAATTCCACATATGCCCATGGCCTGTGTGAGCAATATATCATTTAGTGACAACTTTGTGCAAAAAAAAAAAAAAAAGTGTCACTTTCCCGCAACTTGTGTCAAAATATAAAATATTCCATGGACTCAATATGCCTCTCTGGAAATAGCTTGGGGTGTCTACTTTCCAAAATGGGGTCATTTGGGGGGGTTTTGTGCCACCTGGGCATTCCATGGCCTCCGAAACTGTGATAGGCAGTAAAGAGTGAAATCATAAATTTACGCCCTTAGAAATCCTGAAGGCGGTGATTGGATTTCGGAGCCCCGTACGCGGCTAGGCTCCCAAAAAGTCCCACACATGTGGTATCCCCGTACTCAGGAGAAGTAGCTAAATGTATTTTGGGGTGCAATTCCACATATGCCCATGGCCTGTGTGAGCAATATATCATTTAGTGACAACTTTGTGCAAAAAAAAAAAAAAAGTGTCACTTTCCCGCAACTTGTGTCAAAATATAAAATATTCCATGGACTCAATATGCCTCTCTGGAAATAGCTTGGGGTGTCTACTTTCCAAAATGGGGTCATTTGGGGGGGTTTTGTGCCACCTGGGCATTCCATGGCCTCCGAAACTGTGATAGGCAGTAAAGAGTGAAATCATAAATTTACGCCCTTAGAAATCCTGAAGGCGGTGATTGGATTTCGGGGCCCCGTACGCGGCTAGGCTCCCAAAAAGTCCCACACATGTGGTATCCCCATATTCAGGAGAAGCAGCAGAATGTATTTTGGGGTGCAATTCCACATAGGCCCATGGCCTGTGTGAGCAATATATCATTTAGTGACAACTTTTTGTAAATATTTTTTTTTTTTTTGTCATTATTCAATCACTTGGGACAAAAAAAATAAATATTCAATGGGTTCAACATGCCTCTCAGCAATTTCCTTGGGGTGTCTACTTTCCACAATGGGGTCATTTGGGGGGTTTTGTACTGCCCTGCCATTTTAGCACCTCAAGAAATGACATAGGCAGTCATAAACTAAAAGCTGTGTAAATTACAGAAAATGTACCCTAGTTTGTAGACGCTATAACTTTTGCGCAAACCAATAAATATACGCTTATTGACATTTTTTTTACCAAAAACATGTGGCCGAATACATTTTGGCCTAAATGTATGACTAAAATTGAGTTTATTGGATTTTTTTTATAACAAAAAGTAGAAAATATCATTTTTTTTCAAAATTTTCGGTCTTTTTCCATTTATAGCGCAAAAAATAAAAACCGCAGAGGTGATCAAATACCATCAAAAGAAAGCTCTATTTGTGGGAAGAAAAGGACGCAAATTTCGTTTGGGTACAGCATTGCATGACTGCGCAATTAGCAGTTAAAGCGACGCAGTGCCAAATTGGAAAAAGACCTCTGGTCCTTAGGCAGCATAATGGTCCGGGGCTCAAGTGGTTAAGTGGTAAAATCCTTTTCTTGGAGTACATCACAGGACACAGATCCTGCCCTTTTCCTTTGTGGTTAATGGCTTGCTATGAAAACTGAAGCCTTGCCTAACGGGGGGGGGGGGGGGGGGGGGGTGTTATGCCTTGGAGGGAGTTGTTTTTTTGCCAATGTAAAATCACCAGCATAACCCTATCGTAATGGCTCTGTGTCCCCGATGATTTGATGTCTAAGTATGGAGTAACATATTGACAGAAATCTTTGTGAATACCTGTATATTGAACCTCTACTTCATTGGTGGACTTTAATTTACCTACTGTACACCGTGATTATTTATCTCCATACATAGGATTGGGTATCTGGTTTGACTCTTTGCTCAGATGGAGGGTACTTTTTTAACTTCCCCTTTTTTATGATTGTTGTATTTTAATGTATATCCAATAAAATGTTATGTGTGTGATGGAAAAATCTGGACAGCCGCACTCCGGATTGGAAAAGTGAAAAATAAAATCCTCTTTATTGAAAAAGTAATAACATGATTAAAATCCGTACATGGCTTTGTTGGGATGATGCAGCATAACCGCTAACGCGTTTCACGCTCCCATAGAGCGCTTACTCATAGCTGCATCCAGCTATGAGTAAGCGCTCTATGGGAGCGTGAAACGCGTTAGCGGTTATGCTGCATCATCCCAACAAAGCCATGTACGGATTTTAATCATGTTATTACTTTTTCAATAAAGAGGATTTTATTTTTCACTTTTCCAATCCGGAGTGCGGCTGTCCAGATTTTTCCATCACACACATACCATTGGAATAGCAATTGCCGGCACCTGGGGCTCTCACAATCATCCACACAGCGGAGGACGGGAAGCTTGAACCCGATCACCTAGAGCGGTGGTAACTATCCTGTTTATCCAATAAAATGTGTTAATTTTTTATACACAAATTGCCTCATGCTGTGCCTACAAAGTCTGTAGTTTGAGAAGCTTTTGGTAGCTTCTCTTTTTTTTCTATTACAATTTGGATGTTGGCAAGGTGATGGTCCTCCTTCCTATGTGTCCCCGATGTACTCCAGGAAAAGGTAAATCAAAAATAATTTTTCCACAAGAAAATGTGTCAAAAGTTGCCAGCCAATGCATTTTGAGTGTCATATACAAATCCCCCTTTATCAGGACTATAGTACAATAAAGACCCATTTTCTGTAATAGTCTCTTATAAATTGTCTCGATTGTATTCGAGCCCTGTGAAGTGAGATTTTTGTATGGCCCCTAAAATGCATTGGCTCTCAACTTTTGATAGACCCTTTTATTATGGAAAATAAAAAGTCATATATGGACCTATGCCTATGTCTTGGTGCTTTCATGCTTCCTTTCCATACAAGCTGGCTGTCCCAGAAACCACATTGGGATTCCACCAGGTAATAGAGCGCTGCCACACTATAACAACAATTCCTTTTGTGTGTAAGCTGGTGATTCTGGAATACACTGCTTGCTGGGATGCTGCTTTTAACATACAGAAATACTGGTATTAACCAAAAATGCCAGAACTAAGGATTTACTAATTCTAAATAAAACCTGCACTTGAATTTGGTCTATGATTGGCCATGAAGAAAGCACAGTGATCTCCACTTGCTTCCAGGGTACCGTGCTGAGATGCCAGACTGATGTATTGTGAACACATCAGGTCGGCTTCTCAACACGGGCTATTCAGAGAATGCATGCAAATTGTTTTCTGATTAGTACAAGTGGAGAGGCGAGCTCTCTCTCTCCACCTTGTCTATTCAGAGAACACTTTGCATTAATTCAGAGGATGCAAAGTGTACTCTTTGAATGGCGCCCTTGCCAAGTGACTGACTTCCTGCACCATGTCAGTTGCTCAGCATGGAACCTGGAAGCAAGAAGAGATCACAGAATTATACGTGTCCAGCTTCCAGGGACATCGGCCAGGTATGGTGTATATACATAGTTACATTGGTCCAAGCTGATCCAATGTAACTATGTAAAAATATACCATGCCCAGAATTCTTCCTTAGAAGAGAAGAGGGGCTCAAGCTCTTTTGACTCTACTTCTCCTGTGGGTCATAGGAATGTACTTAGTACCACATTCTTGTGACCCAGATTCAGCCGACAATGGGCTAAGTCCGCTGTCGGCTAACAGGACTCTCCTGGTTCAGACTCTAGAGGAATCCCAACTTGATTGTTGGGATTCACCTAGATACCTAAGCAGCCACTGGCTCAGTTTCTCAGCAGCCGCTCAGAGCCTGAGCCAGCTGCTCCCGTCCCCTCCACAGCCCAGGGCTCCAGTGGGCGCTGGAGGGGCAGACCTAGGAGAGCCAGTGACTGATGGTTACCATTCACTGCTCAGTGAAGGCTGAGAACTGAACGATCAGCCATCTTTGATCTCTCAGTCTTCGAGGCGGCGGGAGACCACTGCTGCATCTACCTAGGTGGGTATGATTGTTTATTTTGAAATCCCACACTGAGTGAAATATCTGACTTTAAAACTTTTGCAGTGTTACTGGATAGGTTTACTTACTCACTTGTTGAACTGAACTGGTCTTTAGTTAAATGGCACTGTTTTGAAAACCAGAAATGCAAACCAGAAATGCAAGCAAGAATTGTAAATGATGTGTAGATTGCATGCAGCAGTTGTTTACTCATTTGACTCGATTAGTAAAGTATCTTCATCTTCCTATATATTTATTGTGATTTAACCAGTCATTGTTCCTTTATTTTTCTGCTTTCGATGTTCACCATTTGCAGCCTCACTGCTCGGTAAGATTTGTGGGGAGAACTAATATTGAAGGGGAGCACTGAATGCCCTCAAGTATGACTGATAAACCCTTGGGTCTATAAACCCTGCATTACAGTGTGGCTTCTTTCTTGTCACATAACCATTTACTAACAAGATTTCATTCTCACGTGGAATTTTTTTTTTTTTACAAATCCTTAAAGTGACCTTGTACTGACATCTTCATCCATTTCTAGTCATTTGACATGATTATTCAAACCTTTTAAAGTATATCTCAAGCCAGTTTTTATTCTAGTCTTGAATAGAGTAGTGAAAGATTAAAGCTCCTATTGGGTTTTTACTGCTGTCCAGGACCTCTGTTATGGAGATTTCCCTGTAATTTCCTGTTCTGCTCACAATGGTTTCACTGACAGGAAGTGAGAGAAAATCTGCAACAGAGATGCAAACAAATAAAAAATCTGACAAGGATTCTAGCCTTCCCCTCTTCTACTAAAGAAAATCATTTATGTGTGGTTGTTTTTGAGTTCCCACTTAGGGTACAAGTACACGGACTCCTGTTGCCATACCAGGTTAAGTTCAGGCGTATTTCCCTGCACGTGCTGTGTACAGCCATTCCATGGGCATAAATGGCTCTACACCGCTGTATGTGGGTGTACTTGTGTAATCTGTGCATGTATACAGACTGTCTGCTTTTAGAGTTTTATGCCCGTACACGTGCATGGGTTTACCCAAGTACCTGCATACAACCATTTACAGTCATTCATGTCTATGGGGTGGCTGTACACCTGCAAAGAAAAACCCCTCAATTTGACACTGTATGGCCATAGATGGCTGTGTGCATGTACCCTGACCTACCTGTCTGGGAAAACATTGTCGGCAGGACAGGAAGTGAAGGGAAGTCTCTATAACAGAGCCCCAAATAGCAGTAAAATCCTGACAAGGGTTGTGACCCTTCCCTCACATCATCCAAAACTAAGAAAAGGGCTTATGAGTAGACATACAATTAAAAAATATTATAAAAATCTGCCAAAATGGAAATGTTTTACTCATTTCTCTCTTGCGACACAGAAAGCCCAGAACGTTTGTACAGCATGTGTACAGAAAAGTATTTGTGGGAAAATAATGATGAAGATTTCAGTCTGGTCAGGCCGATGTGGTGATGTACTGCTTGTGATGATTTCATAAAGGAGGTTGTGAACTGTGTATCAAAATAAATTTTTATCAGCTTGAGTTTTATTCTCTTGTAAGAAACTGAGCTTTATTACCAAACTTCACAAATTATAAATATCAGAATGGTAAAGCATTTTAAATGGTTTCCCTGAATAGTCTAGTACCCACATAAAATGTCATGTGAACTCTGGATGTTCAGTCATGGTGGGTGCTTTCTCACAAATTATATTCGGTGTCATGAGCTCTAACAAATGGTAGTGTTATTCACAGACCACAACCTTTATGAGTTCTACATTGTGCTGGTATGTAGTGATTTATACCTCAGGAATTGTCTCTGTCTTCTTGCTTTCATTGCATTGTCTGTGCTTTCAGGAAAATCAGCTATAGCACAAAAATATGATGGCTGCAGTTATGGCTCACTAGGTAAGTGTTTACCAGATGTATTAATGATGAATTCTTTGGATTCTTTATGTGCTGAGTAGTCAATAACAATAACTGCTGTAACAGAATTACAAATGATTCATTTTTTGTATATATGTATTTAAGCTGTTTAAAGCCGATCTTCATGCAAATAGCTCAACTTACAGGTGAAACATATATAGGAGGCTGTATTACCTGTCAGAAGATTTGTATTTCTGACTGTCCAGGCCTGGGATTTACACAACTTTTCCCCCACAGCACAGTCCTACTTGACAAGGGAGGGGACCCGATCTTTCTCTGCTGAAGTTCAGTTTGACTTTCATGCCCCCCCCCTTTCAATCAGCATACTTCTACTGCAGCACATCAGGCTCCTTGTGCTGCTTCTGTCATCCCTAGTCTGAGCACTGTTGTACAGGGACTGCTACTGAATCAGACTTATAGCTCTTCAATCAGCAAAGTCCATGTTTCATGCTGATTGAAAAGACTAATGCCCCGTACACACGGTCGGACTTTGTTCGGACATTCCGACAACAAAATCCTAGGATTTTTTCCGACGGATGTTGGCGCAAACTTGTCTTGCATACACACGGTCACACAAAGTTGTCGGAAAATCCGATCATTCCAAACGCAGTGACGTAAAACACGTACGTCGGGACTATAAACGGGGCAGTGGCCAATAGCTTTCATCTCTTTATTTATTCTGAGCATGCGTGACACTTTGTCCGTCTGATTTGTGTACACACGATCGGAATTTCCGACAACGGATTTTGTTGTCGGAAAATTTTATATCCTGCTCTCAAACTTTGTGTGTCGGAAAATCCGATGGAAAATGTCGGATGGAGCCTACACACGGTCGGAATTTCCGACAACACGCTCCGATCGGACATTTTCCATCGGAAAAACCGACCATGTGTACGGGGCATAACTCAGCAGGCGGCATGTTGGACTTCTGCAATGGTGGATGGAGGAATCCCTACTGCAGGAACACTGACGCTGTATTGTGACAGCGGCACCTGCTATTTGCAGAACACACTGATCACTGGCTGCAGCCATTGATCGTTGGAAATGTTTCCAACCATTGCTTTTGACTGATAAAATAATAGACTTTTTTGTTGAGCAGAAGAGACCACACACTAAAATTTGGCTGATCTGTACTAGATCCGCTGAATTTCGATCAGTGTATGGCCAACTTTAAGCAAAACTAAACCCTCCTATTCTTTTCAGCCAAAGAAGCTGCCATTTTAGCCTCTGTTTGATCTGCAACTGCCATGGTGATGCACATGTGATCAGTTATGACACCAACCATTTGATGGTTTGACAGTTTGGTTGAAGGCAGAAGCAAATGGGACACTTGGCAATCCCGGCATACCAGGAATGTTACTGTTTTTTGAAACTGTTAAATCGATGGGTTTAGCTCCGCTTTAATACTTTGCACACCATTAGTTTTGTTGCACCTGGAATGTACTGTATATATAAATCGGACCTGGAATGTACAATATATCATAGGCTCGGCAGTGGCATACAATGCCAAGCCGCTGCAAGCAAAGCAAACAGAATATTGGCATGCGTTTAACCACCTCAATACTAGGCACTTTCGCCCCCTTCCTTCCCAGACCAATTTTCAGCTTTCAGCGCTCTCGCACTTTTAATGACAATTACTCGGTCATGCTACACTGTACCCAAATAAAATTTTTATCATTTTGTTCGCACAAATAGAGCTTTCTTTTGGTGGTATTTATTCACGACTCCATTTTTTTTTTTTTGCGATATAAGCGCAAAAATAGTGGAAATTTGGAAAAAAAACAATATTTTCTTTTTTCTGTTTTAAAAGAAATCCAGTAAAATCGAATTTTGTCATAAATTTAAGCCAAAATGTATTCTGCTACATGTTTTTGATAAAAAAAATCCTGTTAAGTGTATAATAATTGGTTTGTGTGATCACGGACATATGTACGCAAATGATCATGTACAGATGTGTGCAGGTGATCACGTACATATGTGTGCAGATTACCATTGGGACATGTGATTTTAGTGTGACATATGTGGGGGACAGCTTTTTTTATTATTTGGGGACATGTGTTTTGGGGACGTGTGTTTTACATTATGTGGGGACATGTGTGTGTGTTTTACATTATGTGGGGACATGTGTGTGTTTTACATGTATGTATTTACATGTGTGTTGACACTAGGTTGGTGATCAGTGAGTAAAAAGCTGTAAAAAACAGCTCATACTCACTGATCATCAGCCGGCTGCAGCGATCCCCTCTCCTCTCCTCCTCAGCGACAACTTCCGTGTGAGGAGAGGAGAGCTGATCGCCTAGCAACCGGCTGTGTTTACATCACATGACGGCTGTGATTGGACACGGCCGTCATGTGATCAGGAGGGCCAATCACAGAGCCCTCCTGCCGATCCGAGATGCGCCGTGTCCGGGGGACACGAGCGCATCGGGATCGCGCCGCTGCGCGGGCACGCGCGCGCGCGATCCCGCTCCTTCTGAGGGACGTTCCTGAACGTCCACTCAGAAGGAGAGAGCGCCCACCCGGCCGTTTATGTACATTGGCCGGGTGGGAAGTAGTTAAAAAGGGGATTAACTCCAGGGATAAAACAATAATTCTCCCACTCTACAGGACTCTGGTCCGGCCGCTTCTGGAGTATGCTGTCCAGTTCTGGGAACCAGTCCTCAGGAAGGATGTACTGGAACTGGAGAGAGTCCAGAGAAGGGCAACAAAGCTAAAAAAAGGAACTGGAGGACATTAGTTATGAGGAAAGATTACAAGCACTGAACTTATTCTCTCTGGGGAAGAGACACTTGAGAGGGGATATGATTTCAATGTACAAATACCGTAGTGGTGACTCCACAATAGGGATAAAACTTTTCCGCAAAAGGGGAATTTAAAAAGACATTCACTAAAATTAGAAGATAAGTGTTTTAACCTTAAACTACGTAGAGGGTTCTTTACTGTAAGAGCGGTAAGAATGTGGAATTCCCTTTCACAGGCGGTGGTTTCAGCGGGGAGCATGGATAATTTCAAAAAACTATTAGATAAGCACCTGAACGACTACAACATACAGGGATATACAATGTAATACTGACATAAAATCACACACATAGGTTGGACTTGATGGACTTGTGTCTTTTTTCAACCTTACCTACTATGTAACTATATTTAACTATGTAATATCAAATTTAAACTAAGTTAAGTTGTCCCTTTAAAAAAAACCATGTGACATTGAAATCCTGTAACTGGAGGCAACTTGCCTACAACAATATTGCTAGAGAGACAAATCACTGGCTCCTGTGGCATGGTTTCCCCATGTCTGACATGCTGCAGAATTTCACTCCTCATT
Organism: Lithobates septentrionalis; assembly: GCA_037952835.1. Classification (NCBI taxonomy): domain Eukaryota; kingdom Metazoa; phylum Chordata; class Amphibia; order Anura; family Ranidae; genus Lithobates; species Lithobates septentrionalis. Next base: position 1,780,367 of record JBBDGP010000545.1, read on the forward strand.
GAGGGAGCAGCGGCAGAGTGAGGAAATTGAGCTTTCGGAGCAGCGGAGCCCTCTCTGATTCTTTTACTGGCCTTAAGTGCAGTTAGGCTTTTTTTGCACACAGTACTGATGTTTGAGCTTCTGCTTTTTTTGGATGTAATTTCAGGTGTTTGTCTTGCACGTATATGCGTGTTAGCACATTTGTGCGCACAATACCTTCCTAGGGAAAATTAATTCATGGTTATGCTCATATGCACAGATTTGCGTGCACCGGCACAAAATACTGACCGAGAACACTTATTTTTTTTTAACTGAAGAATACATAGTGCTTGTTTACTCACCTGTGTGTACAGGCAAATTGTAAACAATGGGCTGCATTATAGATCAGTAAAAAGATGCTGTACTGAGCTTTTTCAGGCTGCAGTGTGCAAGAGGCCTTACACAGATTTAGACCCTCAGCGGTAAAGTGGCGATATTTTTAGCGCCGCTTTACCGTCGTTTTAGCGGCACTATTATGCCGCTAGTGGGGCGGTTTTAACCCCCCGCTAGCGGCCGAAAGTGGGTTAAATCAGCCCACAAAATGCTGCCGGAGCAGCGTTTTGCCGGCGGTATCGCATCGCTGCTCCCCATTTCAATGGGGAGCAGCAGTTGAGGAGCTGTGTGTTCACTGTCCAAAGAAGCTGCTGGCAGGACTTTTTCTGACGCCCTGCCAGCGCACTGCTCCAGTGTGAAAGCCCTCAGGCTTTCACACTGGAGTGAATGGAGCAGCTGTTTTAGGGCGGTTTGAAGGTGCTATTTTTAACGCTTTAGCTCCAGAAAAACGCTCTAGTGTGAAAGGGGTCTTAGGCTTGAAAATGTGTGACAACTGCTAGTAAACATAGGTAATGAGTCAGCCTGATGGCTATCGCCCATAGCTTGACTCCCACTAACAAACAATGCATTGTAAGGGTTGACAACTGTCGTCTGTTGCAAGGTGTAGTTCTGGCTGGAGAACCTTGTTGTTCATAATAAAACTATATTGTGGAATAATTGGAAAATAAAAAGGGGAAACCAAATTAGATAAAAGGAGGACGTGACCCAAGTAAGTGCGTAGATGGAGTGAGAGGGAAGTAAAGAAGGGGAAAAAAGATCATAGAGGAGAGAGAGCTGCTGGGGAGACACTCGTAGAGAGAGGTAGATAATGGACGGTGGGTAGGAAACCAGTGGGTAGACATCTCAACCCTCCCTATGGTTAGGCTGCGTATTAGGATGACCCTGTCGGGGTCGAGAGCATAGTCGTGAGGGTTTCTGAAGTTGAGCCAAATGGACCACAACACCTTGTACTTATCAAAGGTGTCATAGTCTAAAGCCAACATCTCCTCCATTCTCATAGTATTGTTCATGGTCGAGACCCATCGTGACAAGGGAGGAGTGGTGGTTGTCTTCCAAAAAGATGGAATGAGCTGTCTTGCTGAAGACATAAAAAAACGGAGGAGATTCCTTTTCTGCGATGTTATAGATCCAGGGAGTATCGAGAGGAGGGCGATCATTGGGGTAGGAGATAAAGTTTCTTCATAAATTTTATTGTAACATTCAAATACCTGGGTCCAAAAGGGGCGGATCCTCTCACATTCCCACTAGACTTGTAGATGGGTCCCTGTAGCGGAGTTACAGTGCCAACAGGAGGCTGGAGTTGATGGAAACATTTTGTGTAACGTGGATGGGTCCCTGCATCATCAAGACAGAATCTTGTAATTCTTTTTTTGGGAATAGCAGGATATCATTGACTTGTGGGTAAAATTGAATGAGGTTTGCCAATCCACTCTAGAGATGTCCTTTCCCAAGTCTGCAGACCACATTCTGGTGTAAGATGGTAAGTCATCATGTGTAAGGGCTTGTAGGAGACCGTATAGGGATGAAAGAAGATGTTCGGGCGTTTCAGAGACTGAGCACAGCCTTTTATATTCAGTATAGGAGTGGTGTATTTGGGAGGAAGAATATACGTGTTTTGTGAACATGGATAAGTGAAGGGTGGTAAGCCAATCACGAGAACCCCCCCGGAGTAGTTGACGTCCCTTGTAGTGGGTGTACAAAGAATGTGCTTGTGGCCACTCGGAGCGTTTGAATGACCCCAATGTCGTTGCTCCCGTGCCCTGGGGGAAAGTGGGTTGTCAAACAGAGAGGTCAATGGGGAGGGGTTAGAGAACAGAATGGAGCACAAACCCTTGTTATACCAGAGTCTAAGGGCAGGAAGTGTCAGCAGTGAGGAGGTGGATAGGTGGGTAAGGTCATTTCTGTATCCCCATAGAAGAGCCCAGAGGTCTATGGGGGCTAATTCCTGCGCTACCATGATGGAAGCTTTCAGGAAAGGACAGGGAAACACTCTAGATTACGCGCCATGTGGGTGGCTTTATAGTAAATCTCATAGGGAGACCCGCCCCACCCTGTAGCTTTGGAAGGGTGAGTAGTTTCCACATGAACCGGATAGGGAGGGAGTGTAGGGAGACAAAGAAGGACTTGGGTATCATGATGGAGATCGTTTGAAAAAGATACAGTAGTTTGGGCAGGGTGTCCATCTTGAGAGCATTAATTCCCCCGAACCATGGCAAAGGGGAACCTCCCCACTTTTCTAAGTCTTTCCGTGTGCGGGAAAGTAGGGGAATACAATTCAATGATAATAAATTGGAAAGATTGGAGGGAATTGTGACCCCTAGGTAGGATATGCCTTTTGTTTGCCATTGGAAAGAGAAGTTTGTGCGCAGTGAGGACCATCGTAGAGGTAGAGAGGGAGCTATTGAGAGCCTCTGCTTTAGATATATTGAGTTTGAAATTACTAAAGGAGCTAAAACGACGGAATTCCAGGAAAAGTGATGGTAAGGAGGTAGGTGGGTGTTGTAGGTAGACCAGGAGATCATCAGCCTATAGAGACAGCTTGTAATGGGAGGAGGGTGTTTGGATACCCTGGAGATAGGCGTTCTGACGAATGGCACAAGCCAGGTGTTTAATGACAGTGACAAACGAGGGGAGAGGGGGCAGCCCTGCCATGTGCCATTTGAAATGTCAAAGGGTTCTGAGGAAGTGCTATTTACTAGTACAGAGGCGGAAGGTTGGGAGTACAGGGACATCACCCTGGAGATAAATGATGTGCCTAGGCCTAGTTGCTCTAGTGAGAGTCGTAGAAATCTCCAATTGACCCTATCGAACGCCTTTTCAGCGTCAAAGAATAGGAGGCAGGCTTTCAGATTTTGGCGCTGGATAAATGAGATAAGGTGAATTGTTTTGGTGGTATTGTCCCTTGCCTCACGGCCGGAAACAAATCCCACCTCATCTTTATGAATCACCCCTGGGAGAAGAGGAGATAAGCGATTAGCTAATACCTTTGCAAACAGTTTCAGGTCTATGTTGAGCAGATATCGGCCGATAGCTGCTACATTGGGATGGATCTTTGCCTGGCTTCAGTATAATAGAGACATTCACAGATAATGGCCCCTTAGAAGGCAGGCGGGAGTCATCTATGGCATTGAAGGCTTTAGTCAAGAGTGGCGCCAACAGGGGGGGCAAAAGTTTTATAGAAACGAGGGGTGTACCCATCTGGTCCAGGACATTTGCCCGTCTTCAGGTCCTTGATGGCACCCAGAAACTCGGGCACGACCAAGGGCCTGTCGAGCTCCAAGGAGTCTTGGGAGTCGGTAGTGGGCAAAGCCATTTCCAGAATATAGTCTTGCATATTGTCGCTAGAGGAGAGGGTAGGGGTGTTGGGAGCTTTAGGCGATAGGTTGTAGAGTTGGGAATAATATTGTCTTAGCCCGGGTTCACACTATACCGGGCTGCGGATCGCACAGGAGCGCAGTGCGTCCCTGTTCCCCGTTTCAGGGACGAATCAGGGCCGATTCTATGCCTGAATTCGGCCCTGAAGGGAGCCAAAGACGCACAGCGTTTTTGTGCAGTGCGCTCCGCAGCTGCCCCGGAGATATGTGAACCGGCTCCATAGGGAGCCAGTCACATTCTCCTACTATGTGAATTAGATGCGGAGAAACGCACATCTAATTCGCATAGTGTGTGAACCCAGGCTAAAGGAGGAGGAAATGCCTTTTGTATTAAATGTTTTGTCTTGGTTGGATTGGGTGATAAACGGAATGGAGTATCGGGGAGGTCTATGGTGGAGGGTCCGCGCTAAGTGTTTGCCGCATTTGTTAGCTAGGAAATAATGGTAAGTGCGTGCTCTGTCACGTGCAATTAGGGAATGGGAGTCTAATAGTTGAAGTAGGTCTCGACGGGCATTAGATAGTCGAACGAAAATTACAGGGTCTAAATCTCGTTTGTAGAGTGGTTCAAGTTCTGCAATAGTGGATAGGAGACGACAAATATCATCAGCTCTAATCCTTTTAAGGCGGGAACTGTGCTGTATGAGCACGCCCCGTACCACACATTTTAGAGTTTCCCATTCATTAAGGGGGGAGGTTGTGTCCGAGGAATGATCGGACATGAAACTCTGAATAGTTTTGGAGATTTTGACTACACAAACAGAATCCCATAGCAAGTTATCCATGAGCCTCCAGTGCGTGCTCCTGGGGTATCAGAGGACGTGCCAGGGTCAGATAGACTGGGGCATGATCGGACCAGAGGAGATGGCCTATGGAAGCTTGCAGGGGTGTATCTAGCAGGGATTGTGAGATCAAAAGGTGGTCAAGTCTGCTATAGGTTGTGTACTGCGGAATAGTGGCTGTAATCCCTATCTGTCTGATGCTGAATACGCCAAACATCAACTAAAGTGCAGTAAGGATTTGATGCATGTCAGTGAAGAGAAAGGAACAGAGGACTTACCCGATGATTTATCTGCAGACGGGGAAAGGGCGATGTTGAGATCTCCACCGATGATAAAACAGGGGCCCCCAAAGGAGGATAGTCTGGTGAGAACAGAAGAGAGGAACCGAGCCTAATCCATGTTAGGGGCGTAAATGTTTGCCACTGTAAAGAGAAAATTATTTAGTTTCAGTTTTGAGAAAGATGAAGCGACCAGCTTCGTCAATAATGGAGTCTAGGACCTCAGGGTTGAAAGATTTATGGAAAGCGATGGAAACCCCTTTAGATTTGGCATGAGGGTTAGTACTGTGAAACCAATTTTGATAATATCTGTTACGCAAGGCAGGTATGGAGCCTGTGCAAAAATGCGTTTCCTGTAGTAATAGAATATTAGAGTGCATTTTATGAAAGTGGTAAAGGATTTGGCTCTGCTTCTCCGGGACATTAAACCCCCTGCAATTAAAAAATGCTAAATTAATCGGTCAAACAGTCGCCATAGGACATTTAGTAGGGGAAGGGATAGAGGGGGAGGTAGTCAATCCAGACATCTCATCCATCAGCAGCTCGAGGGAGAGGGAGAGGGAGAGAGAGAGAAAACACACAAGTTGAGGAAACCTTAAACATATAAGAACATTTGTCACTGTCTCCAGGTTCAAAAATGGTAGATGGAGACAATGGGGTGAATTCACTTAGAGCCAATGGGGAAAGGGACAAACGAGCAAGAGGGAGAAAAAAAATTAACAGTAACAAAAAAGCACACTAGGTGGCTCCAAAGGACTAAAAGTAAGGAATAAAAAACCTTACAACTAAGGATGAGCTCCGGCGTGTTCGCACACTCCACGTGCAGAGCCCGCCAGGAAGTCGGCACCGCGCTGCGCTAATCACAGGCAGTGAGACATTTTCCCGATGCGCGGCTGCAGAGATCGGGAAATGTCTCACTGCCTGTGATTAGCGCAGCGCCGTGCCGACTTCCTGGCGGGCTCAGCACGCGGAGTGTGCGAACACGCCGGAGCTCGTCCTTACTTACAACATGATGTAAAGCAGTATACCATATGGTGCCCATAATGGGGCCTTACACAGATTTACAAATACTAGGACTGAAGAAAACTAGGATCTTGTGCATAGCAGCAAGTAACATTTCTCCCATATTGAGAAAATGTCCAAATGGGTTCTTAGGAACAACTGCAAATCAACTACAGTAAATGATATACAAACTTTTATACTGTTCTGTATAAACATACTTTTTTCTTCTGCAGCAGATAACAGCTTAGTGGGCAGTCCAGAAGATTGTACAGACAGTCTGGTATCTTCAGCAGAGGCTTCATACAGTTATACAGGTAACTCCAATGAAAACTGACAGTAACTCTTCAGACCTTGGTTAAGAAAAAGTCATTATGGTAGCTTTGTCAAGATTAATAAAGTATCGTTGGAATTGGCTGCAAAGAAACTAATAACATTGGGAAAGACCTCATGTCGAAGGGAGATAAGGGTAAGAAAAATAGCACTACATAGGCAATACTTATGTCAACTTTATCACTCCGAAGATCAACTTAATTTATTTAGCAATAAACCTTTTATTTCCCAAAAAGGGTATCGTACATCATGGGACACAGAGCCTAAGTAATAACTTAATGGGTATATAGGCACCTTCAGGTGATGGACACTGGCAAACCCAATCCAGGAAGGATCACAGAAAATTTATATATATTATATCATACATACATTATAACATTATATACACACACACACACACACATATATATATATATATATATATATATATATATATACACACACACACACACACACACACACACACACACACACACACACACACACACACTCTCAATCTCACAAGAGTAGACACCTCACATTTTTCTAAATATTTTATTATATCTTTTCATGTGCCAACACTGAAGAAATGACACGTTGCTACAATGTAAAGTAGTGATTGTACAGCTTGTATAACGGTGTAAATTTGCTGTCCCCTCAAAATAACTCAGCAAACAGCCACTAATGTCTAAACCGCTGGCAACAAAAGTGAGTACACCCCTAAGTTGAAATGTCCAAATTGGGCCCAATTAGCCATTTTCCATCCCCAGTGTCATGTGACTCATTATGCCGTGTACACACGAGCGAACTTTTCAGCATCAAAGGTCCGATGGACTTTCGATGGACCGGACTTGCTGTTTGAAAGTGCGTTGGTTTGAACATGATGACGTACGAAGGGACTAGAATAAGGAAGTTCATAGCCAGTAGTCAATAGCTACCCTTGCGTCCTTTTTTTGTCCATTAGACTAGCATACAGTCGAACTGGTTTTCCGACCAGACTCTAGTCCGTCGGAAAGATTTGAAACATGTTCCAAATCTAAAGTCTGTCTGATTTTCGACAGAAAAAGTCAGATGAAGCCCACACATGGTTGTATTGCCCAATGGATTCCTTCCGTCGGACCAGTCCGGTCGAAAAGTCTGCTCATGTGTATGCGGCTTTAGCGTTACAAGGTCTCAGGTGTGAGTGGGGAGCAGGTGTGTTAAATTTGGTGTTATCGCTCTCACTCTCTCATACTGGTCACTGGAAGTTCAACATGATACCTCATGGCAAAGAACTCTCTGAGGATCTGAAAAAAAGAATTGTTGCTCTACATAAAGTTGGCCTAGGCTATAAGAAGATTGCCAAGATCCTGAAACTGAGCTGTAGCACGGTGGCCAAGACCATACAGCGGTTTAACAGGACAGTTTCCACTCAGAACAGGGCCTCGCCATGGTTGACCAAAGAAGTTTAGTGCACGTGCTCTGCATAATATCCAGAGGTTGAAGGGGTGGGGGTCGGTGCTCAGACCATACGTCACACACTGCATCAAATTGGTCTGTATGGCTGTCGTCCCAGAAGGAAGCCTCTTCTAAAGATAATGCACAAGAAAGCCCACAAACAGTTTGTGAAGACAAGCAGACTAAGGACATAATAAAATAAACGTATTTGGGTCAGATGGTGTCAAGCGTGTGTGGTGGCAACTAGGTGAGGAGTACAAAGACAAGTGTGTCTTGCCTACAGTCAAGCATGGTGGTGAGAGTGTCATGGTCTGGGGCTGCATGAGTGCTGCCGGTACAGGGGAGCTACAGTTCATTGAGGGAACCATGAATGCCAACATGTACTGTGACATACTGAAGCAGAGCATGATCCCCTCCCTTCGGAGACTGGGCCGTAGGGCAGTATTCCAACATAACGACCCCAAACACACCTCCAAGACGACCACTGTCTTGCTAAAGAAAGAAGCTGAGGGTAAAGGTGATGGACTGGCCATGCATGTCTCCAGACCTAAACCCTATTGAGCATCTGTGGGGCAGCCTCAAACGGAGGGTAGAGGAGCGCAAGGTCTCCAACATCCACCAGCTCTGTGATGTTGTCATGGAGGAATGGAAGAGGACTCCAGTGGCAATTTGTGAAGCTCTGGTGAACTCCATGTCCAAGAGGGTTAAGGCAGAGCTGGAAAATAATAGTCGCCACACAAAATATTGACACTTTGGGCCCAATTTGGACATTTTCAGTTAGGGGTGTACTCACTTTTGCTGCCAGAGGTTTAGACATTAATGGCTGTTTTGTTGAGTTGTTTTGAGAGGACAGCAAATTTACACCGTTATAAAAGCTGTACACTCACTACTTTACATTGTAGCAAAGTGTTATTTCTTCAGTGTTGTCACATGAAAAGATATAATAAAATATTTAGAAAAATGTGAGGGGTGTACTCACTCTTGTGAGATACCGTGTGTGCGCGCGTATAGCTTTAGATATATAGATGTACATCACACTGTGTGTGTGTGTGTGTGTGTGTGTGTGTGTGTGTGTGTGTGTGTGTGTGTGTGTGTGTGTGTGTGTGTGTGTATTTTAATGACACGCTGCTCTCAGTTTTACGCACTTTACACGTTACAAAGTAATGGTATAATTAATTTTACAGGGGAATTTAAATCTAGATCTGAATGATTTACAAAGTGCAATTAAATTGGTAAAGCTTCTTTTCCTTTAATTTATATTCATATATGAATGCAGGTATTGCCAGAATATAGTGACATTACAGTATATTAATGCACGCAGTCATTTTTTTTTTCTATGGTTATTTATTTTTTACAGAAAAATGTCTTGAAAATCTTGCGTCCCGTCCAAGGTTGGAGTCTCTGAGCTCTGTAGAAGAGGATGATTATGACACACTGACTGACATAGAATCTGATAAGAACGTTATCAGGACAAAGGTGAACTAAACAGTACATAATAAAAAAATGATTGCAGCTTACCAGTCCTTAGATGTGGTGTCTGCATTTGTTTGTTTGTATTTTTCAGGCTTATTTCCTTAAAAGAGAAGTAAAGGGTGTCTCTTTTTTTGGAATCTTACTTCAGTGGATGCAAAATCGGTCCCCCGGCGCCTCTGCACTGAGAACCGAGCAATCGAACACCGCTGATCGCTTGGTTTTCAGAGCTTTGTGAGCAGATAGCTGCAGACTGTCAGTCACATTTCTCTGCTCTGCTTCCTTCTCGCTCATTGGAGTGGTGGGCTGTGGAGGGGGCGGGGGCAGCCAGCTCAGCCTCTCAGCGGCTTGCTGAACCGGGTGTCAGTCCAGGCACCTAGCGGATCCCGACTCCGTGGCCGTAATGACACGGTGCCTGGACTGACGTCAGTGACATCAGCAAAGAGCGGACTTCAGCCTGCTCTCTACTGAAAATGGATCACAGGAGTGCAAAACGAACTGCACTCCTGTAATCCATAGGAGAAGTACAGCAAAACAAGCTTTGGCTAAACTTCTCCTTTAATTTCCACCTCGTGATCCAGCAAAAACCACACTTTCGGTCCTAGGGTGACTAATCTCACTCACTGCACTTTATCTATGAAGGAGCAGCATTGTTATCCTTGGAGAGAACTACAGAGCATCTTCCTCTTCTCCATAATATAGGGAAGATGTTCTGTAATTAATGGAGGTAGCAAGTGCAGGATTAAAGCGGTTTTAAACTTTTAAAAAAAAATGCCGACAGGCAGGGTTCCCTAATGCCATAAATGCTTTTGTCTTCCTGTCAACGGTAATGTACACCGAGCCATGCATGTGCAGCGCAGAGTACATTACTTCACCTGTTGTGTGCCATGGCGATGTGACTACTGTGAAGGGGTGAAGATGTAAGGGCTCCAGCATGGACAGCGCAGCGCTGGAGAGCTCCCTTTGACGGGTAAGTTTGACATAATGTGTGCAGACTAAACCCCTGTTTTTAACGCATCCTGTTGGGTCAATTCGCCTGGTTGGTAAGTTGAGCTCGGAAATTTCTCTGGTTTGTTTGATATGCGTTACCCTTCCAGTGCTTCTTGCTGTATAGACCAGTTATAGGTGGGGGCAGTGGCCATTTGTTTGAAGTCTAACATAATGTACTAGGATGCAGTGCATACTAGCACATTATGACAAAGTTTTAGGGCCCAAATAAAAACAAAAATCAACTTTACTACCACTTTAATAACACTAGTACATAAGTCGGCACTTGAGTTTTGGCAGGACCAACAGTTTTTTTTGCACTTTTCAAAGGGATATAACTGTGTTCTCATTTGTATGTTTAACAGAACAAAATTTAATAAATAGGATAAGTTTGTTGTTAAGATGCTATACAATACTGTCATCCTACAGTATGTATTATTACTTTAAAGTGTATGTAAACCTTATTTATTTATATGCAGTATTTCATCATTACCTAACTTGTTATTTTATTTAAAAGTGTAAAAAGTCTAAATGTGCTAAACGTATGATGATTGTATTTTTCATTTTATTTCTTTTAGAAGTTTCTTTGTGTTTCTGACCTGGCAAGAAAAGACAAGCGCGTGATGCGGAAAAAGTACCAAATATATTTCTGGTGAGAAATACCAATATTTCTGTAACATTTTATATATATATATATATATGTATGTATGTGTGTGTGTATGTGTGTGTGTATATATATATATATATATATATATATATATATATATATATATATATATATATATATATATATATATATATATATATATATAAAATAATAATAATTGAAAAGGGGCAGGTTTACAAAGGGGCGGGGCCTAGGAGCGGCACAGTGCAACATCCACGAGGATCAACTGGAGCAGTCTCTCCTTGGCAGCAAGGAGGAAGCAAGCAGCCTACACTGGGACACAGGATCGGTGGGGCACGTAAGGGCTGCAAGTGGCATTCCTGATACAGGAAGGACATTTTTTCCCAGCACTAGGCTGATCTTAATAGCGGCATCACTGTCATGAGTATGTTCAGCGATTAGTGCAATTTAATAGTGCCTCTGCTTTTGTGCTTTGGACTATGCGTACCAAAAAAGACACCACAAAAACCAAAGATTTCACCCCCAGGCGTTAAGAGTTCCAGTCGTGTCTCCACATTGTCATCCTCATCTGAAATACCAAGTATGGCAAGCCAGGGTGAGCCATTGGAACAAATTGATGGTGCAACTGCTTCTTACATCTCAGCCCCTGTATACGTGACTGAAGATGTCTTTTCCTCCACCCTGCAGGGCCTGGAAGGAAGATTAGTGGCTTTAATCGTATCCTCTATTCAAATGGATAGGAAGCGTGCTAGATCCCCCTTCCCCACTTTATGCCCTTTGCAAGGGGAACAGTGGGCACAGGATGAGGTGTTACTCAGGCGATCAGGAGGAAAGACAGACCGATGATTCCTCTGTGGAGGAAACAACGGTAGATGAACTTTATTCAGCCTCGCAATCTGAGAAATTGCTGATACAATTTGTTATGGTTCGTTCTACTTTCATGCTACTCCTAACGGAGTCTGCTGAAAGCTCGGTTTCTTCCTTGGATTCCTTAAAACCTTCACAGCCTTTGCATGTGTTTCCTGTTCATGCATTACTAGAACAGCTTATTTGTGCTGAATGGGATCACCCGGATAAGCATTTTCTCTCTCCAAAGAGATTTTCGGTTCTCTATCCCATGGAGGAGAAATTCACCAAAAAATGGAAGGTACCAGCAGTTGACGCTGCGATTTCCAGTGTGAATAAAAGTCTAACTTGTCCAGTAGACAATGCACAAATGCTTAAGGATCCAACAGATAAAAGGTTGGAATTCCTGTTAAAATACGCTTTTTCCTTGGCAGGTGCCGTTATTCAGCCTGCAGTCACTGCAATAGGCGTCTGTCAATCCCCAAAGGACCAATTTAGACAGTCCCTTAAAGAGGTTCCTGCACAACAAGCCCGGGAATTGACCAAACTACCAAAAGCATTGTGCTTTGCCATAGATGCCATTAAAGACTCCCTTCACCAGGCGTCCCGCCTTACACTTATGCTAGTGCATATGCGTAGAATCCTGTGGTTAAAAAATTGGTCAGCTGAAGCACCATGTAAAAAACTCCTTACTGGATTCCCTTTTCATGGGGATCGGCTATTTGGGGATGATTTGAACAAATACATCCAAACAATTTATAGTGGGAAAAGTACTCTTTTGCCAGTCAAAAGAAAGTATAAACGCCCTTCATTTAAACGGGCTCTTTCTCCTGCGCCAGGGGCTTCCGCCTCTAGGCAGACTCTGGAGAAAAACCTCAGAGTCAGGCCCAGGCTCAAAAGAAGTCCTGGGGCCAGAAACCTGCAAAGCAGAATCCTAAAGCCTCATCATGAAGAGGCACCCCCCCTCGCCAGAGTGGGGGGAAGACTTCTGCAGTTTTCAGAAGTCTGGCAAGAGGAAATTCAGGACAAATGGGTCATCTCCACGGTAACTCCTGAGGTACAAGCTGGAATTTCGTGACTCGTCTCGTTTCCTGAGGTCAAGCGTTCCCAAAGATCCAGAGAAAAGGCAATCTCTGTTTCGGGCACTAGTCTGATTAATGGCTCAGGGGGTGATCATGCAGATCCCCACAGAATAGCAAGGTTTGGGGTTTTATTCAAACCTCTTCACAGTACCAAAACCGAATGGAGATGTCAGACCCATTCTAGATCTAAAGAATCTAAATCAGTTCCTGAAGATCCGCTCCTTTGGCATGGAGACAATCAGTTCAGTAGTTTTTATCCTACTAGGAGAAGAACTTCTGGTGTCTATCGACATCAGGGATGCATATCTGCATGTTCCTATATTTCCCGCTCACCAAAGGTTTCTGCGGTTCGAGGTAGAACAGCGGCATTTCCAGTTTGTAGCCTTGTCCTTCGGGCTAGCTACAGCACCCGGGTGTTTACAAAAGTCCTGACCCCACCTCTAGCCAGGTTAAGGGCACAGGGCATAACAGTCTTGGCGTACTTAGACGATCTATTGCTAATAGACCAGTCGGTAGCTCGTTTAGAGCAAAAGCGTGCGCATTACAACTAGTTACCTGGAAAGTTTGGGTTGGATTCTCAACCTAGAGAAATCTTCCTTAAAACTGATAAAAAGGCTGGAGTACTTGGGTCTGATCATAGACACAGCCCAGAAAAAGGTGTTCTTGCCTCAGGCAAAGATAAACTCTATAAGAGAGCTGGTGCGGATGGTCAGGTCAAAAGGCGATCCCTCCATTCGCCTTTGCTTGAGGTGGCTAGGAAAGATGGTGGCTTCATTCGAAGCGGTTCCCTATGCCCAGTTCCATTCAAGACTGTTGCAAAACAGTATCCTTTCTACTTGGAACAAAACAATTCAAGCTTTTAGACTTGCCAATGCGGCTGTCCCCAAGGGTGTCCCAAAGCCTCAGTTGGTTACTAACCTAGAATCTGCTGGAAGGAAAATTCTTCAGACCAGTTATCTGGAAAGTGGTAACGACAGATGCCAGCCTTTCAGGCTGGAGAGCATTGCTAGAAAAGACAACTGTCCAGGGACAGTGGTCAAGAGCCGAAAGAACCTTACCCAAGGAAATCCTAGAGATTCAGGCAGTGCGTCTGGCTCTGAAGGCCTGGACTTCCAGGTTTCGGGATTGTCCTGTCAGGATCCAATCCGACAATGCCACAGCTGTAGCCTATATCAATCACTAAGGGGGCACCAAGAGTCTCTCAGCGCAGAGAGAGGTGAACCACATTCTAACTTGGGCAGAAAGGAATGTTCGGTGCCTATCGGCAGTCTTCATTCCGGGAGTAGAGCATTGGCAGGCGGACTACTTGAGTCGCCAGCAGTTATTCCAGGGGGAATGGTCTCTTCACCCCAACATTTTTTTGGCTATTTGCCAAAGATGGGGGACTCTGGACGTAGATCTTCTAGCGTCCAGATTCAACATGAAGTTAGTCAACTTTGTGTCCAGAACAAGGGATCCACTCGCATGCGGAACAGATGCGTTGGTGACCCCGTGCAATCAGTTCTCTCTGATCTATGCATTTCCCCCTATTCAGTTGCTGCCTCGACTTCTTTGCAGGGTCAAGCTGGAAATAAAGCCGGTAATTCTGGTAGCACCAGCATGGCCCAGAAGGTCCTGGTATGCAGAAATCTTAAAGATGGCAGTGGAGGGTCCATGGTCCCTCCCTCTATGGTCAGACCTACTCTCATAGGTGCCGATATTCCATCCTACCTTACGAACACTAAATTTAACGGCTTGGCTATTGAAACCCACATTCTGAAGAAACGTGGGTATTCCGGGTCAGTTATCTCTACCTTATTTAATGCAAGGAAGCCAGCTTCCAGGACTGTATATTATAGAGTCTGGGGACTTATGTTTTCTGGTGTGAATCCAAGGGTTGGCACCCTCGGAGGTATATCATAGGCAGAATTCTTGCCTTTCTACAATTAGGGGTTAAGATGAAGTTGGCCTTGAGTACTATTAAGGGCCAAGTCTCAGCTTTATCGGTCTTATTTCAAGGACCGCTTGCTACACATTCTTTAGTCTGGGGTTTTATGCCAGGGGTGATGCGGCTTAATCCGCCAGTCAAACCCCTTTGAACCCTTGGGTCTTGAACTTAGTTTTGTCCGTGTTACAAAAACAGCCATTTGAACCAATACAACATAGTCCCTTAGTCCTTCTGACAAGGAAGTTGGTATTTTTGGTTTCTATATCCTCAGAAAGGAGGGTTTCAGAATTGGCTGCTCTTTCTTGTAAAGAGCCATATTTGATTATTCACGAGGACAGAGTGGTGTTACGTCCTCGTCTAGACTTTTTGCCAAAAGTGGTTTCAGGTTTTCACCTGAACCAAGATATTGTCCTGCCATTTGTTTTTTTCCAAAACCATGTTCCAGGGAAGAGAAGTCACTACATTGTCTTGATGTGGTGAGAGCAGTGAAAATCTATTTAAAGACAACTGCTCAGATTAGAAAGACTGATGCCTTATTTATTCTGCCAGAGGGTCCTAAGAAAGGACAGGCAACGTTGAAATCCACTGTCGCTAAGTGGATTCGGCAAGTTATAATTCAGACTTATAATGTAAGGGGGTAAGATTCCCCCTTTCCAAGTCAAAGCGCACTCTACCAGGTTGGTTAGTGCTTCTTGGGCAGTGCGTCACCAGGCCTCCATGGCTCAGATCTGTAAGGCCGCAACTTGGTCTTCAGTACATACATTCACCAAGTTTTATCAAGTGGATGTAAGGAGGTATGAGGATATTGCCTTTGGGCGCAGTGTGCTGCAGGCAGCAGTATAGGTCCTCAACTCTGGGGGTACCCTGCGGGTTGTATCTCCCTCCCCTCAAATAGCATTGCTATGGGACGTCCCATTAAGTTATTATTTAGGCTCTGTGTCCCATGATGTACGATATTTTTATAACCGCTTACCTGTAAAATCCTTTTCTTGGAGTACATCATGGAAGAATCGTTCTTGCCAAACCAATCTATTAACCTTCTATGAGGAGGTGAGTTGCCATCTAGATAAAGGAAGGCCCGTAGACGTGGTGTATCTGGATTTTGCAAAAGCATTTGACACAGTTCCCCATAAACGTTTACTGTACAAAATAAGGTCCGTTGGCATGGACCATAGGGTGAGTACATGGATTGAAAACTGGCTACAAGGGCGTGTTCAGAGGGTGGTGATAAATGGGGAGTACTCGGAATGGTCAGGGGTGGGTAGTGGGGTTCCCCAGGGTTCTGTGCTGGGACCAATCCTATTTAATTTGTTTATAAACGACCTGGAGGATGGGATAAACAGTTCAATCTCTGTATTTGCAGACGATACTAAGCTAAGCAGGGCAATAACTTCTCCGCAGGATGTGGAAACCTTGCAAAAAGACCTGAACAAATTAATGGGGTGGGCGACTACATGGCAAATGAGGTTCAATGTAGAAAAATTTAAAATAATGCATTTGGGTGGCAAAAATATGAATGCAATCTATACACTGGGGGGGGAGAATCTCTGGGGGAATCTAGGATGGAAAAGGACCTGGGGGTCCTAGTAGATGATAGGCTCAGCAATGGCATGCAATGCCAAGCTGCTGCTAATAAAGCAAACAGAATATTGGCATGCATTAAAAGGGGGATCAACTCCAGAGATAAAACGATAATTCTCTAGCTCTACAAGACTCTGGTCCGGCCGCACCTGGAGTATGCTGTCCAGTTCTGGGCACCAGTCCTCAGGAAGGATGTACTGGAAATGGAGCGAGTACAAAGAAGGGCAACAAAGCTAATAAAGGGTCTGGAGGATCTTAGTTATGAGGAAATGTTGCGAGCGCTGAACTTATTCTCTCTGGAGAAGAGACGCTTGAGAGGGGAAATGATTTCAATTTACAAATACTGTACTGGTGACCCCACAATAGGGATAAAACTTTTTCGCAGAAGAGAGTTTAATAAGACTCGTGGCCACTCATTACAATTAGAAGAAAAGAGGTTTAACCTGAAACTACGTAGAGGGTTCTTTACTGTAAGAGCGGCAAGGATGTGGAATTCCCTTCCACAGGCGGTGGTCTCAGCGGGGAGCATTGATAGCTTCAAGAAACTATTAGATAATCACCTGAATGACCGCAACATACAGGGATATGTAATGTAATACTGACACATAATCACACACATAGGTTGGACTTGATGGACTTGTGTCTTTTTTCAACCTCACCTACTATGTAACTATATGTAACACAGAGGTTCCTCCCCTCTTTTATGGGGTTTAAGTATATTTCTTTGTTACAAACACTGAGGTACTCCTGGTAGGAGGAGGGGTTATATAGGGAGTGAACTTCCTGGATTGGGTATGCCAGTGTCCATCACCTGAAGGTACTTGTATACCCATTAAGTTATTACTTAGGCTCTGTGTCCCATGATGTACTCCAAGAAAAGGATTTTACAGGTAAGCTGTTATAAAAATCCTATTTCTCTTTAAATATATCAAAAGGGTATCGAGCTAAGCCTTACCTTCATCTGCATTTTCTTAAAGTGCATCCATAGGCTTCTCTATGAGAGTCTGATTAAGTGCCAATCCAGGTACTATATGATTCACAAGAACAAACAAAACTTCCCTTATTGAGCAAAATCCTCCGTCATTTGTGAGTCCTATATGCCTCCCTCCCAGACACTGCATCCTCAGTGGGAGGCAGTGACGGCTGGTGTGTGTTTTTTTTTTTTTTTTTTTTTTTTTTTTTGGGGGGGGGGGGGGGGCAACAAACAACCATACCCCCCCCCCTCTCGGCGCCACTTTCGCCCCGCCCGCAGCCTGCCACCCGATCTGGTTTCCTGATTGGCTGGGAGGAGATTTAGTGTGAAAATAGCGAATAATCATTCGCTATTGTCACACAACTGGGTGGGATCGGGGCACTGCACCCCGAGCCCACCCTTTTTTAAAGCCTATTCGAGCCTCTGACTCTAATCACGTGCTTCAAACCCCCCCCCCCCCCATTGGAATCCATAGTACAGCAACCCTGTATGTAGGTCAGGAGGTTGGATGGCGGGTGGCACCCGTGCGCCCCTAATGGAAGGGCTGCCACTGGTGGGAGGGTCTCAGCAACAGAGGCAGTGTTTATTTATTGAAGAAATCGTGTACAGGACAAGGTGTGGCCAGGTGCTGAATGACAGGCTACAGGCTTGTAAATCAACAGTGACAATGTTGATCTCCAAGCCTCGATTTTTTTTTTTTATCCCACTGTAGTGCGAACAGGTGCAGCCTACATGAGAGTGGCAATTCCGCTATAAAGTCAGTAGCAGTGCAGCACACTGCCACCCTATCAAGTAAACTGTGTTAAGTGGAGTTCACTGGCAGGATAAACAGATCTTTGTGGAACTTTTCAGGAAGACGAAGAAAAAACTTTTTTTTAAATGGGAGGCCATACTTCTTCATATGAAGTAACCTTTAAAACATTTTATGTAGGAAGGAATGTGTTGCCCAACAATGTTACTTACTGTACGATTTGATGTGATCCACTAGATAAAAGTTCCATTTGTCTACCTTCCTCTCTTGTGTTTCACAAAGATTTCATGAGGAATATAAGCCAATGACACTCCCCAAAAGGAGAAAATCTTATGAGTAATGAGATTTTTGTATGGTGGACCTGTATTTAAACTCTACACCTGCTTGGTGTGTACAACTTCATACAGCCTTTGCTAACTCAGAACACGCACCTGTGGATGCTACTGTTGGGTCCTCCTGGGTATGTGGGAACATGTGACGCTCCCTCTTGTCTCCCATGATACAGTGTGGATTGGTGTTTAACTTTCTCAGAATAGTAAAAGTTGCGAAGGGGTTTCTGGGGGCCTTGGGCAGTGGATCACGGCAGCTGCAGCCACAATCCTGGTATTGTTTTTGGAAAACCAGGCTGCGGAGTCCGCCCCCCCCCCCGAAAATTTGCATTGATAAGCGGCTTTACAAATATTGTGTGACATGAAAATTGCAATAGCCACCATGTTATTCCCCAGGGCCACAAAGGAATGTTTGTGTGTTCTAAGTAATTTTCTAGCAAGAATATGCTGATTTTAACATGTATGTGAACCCCACAGTCCAGTGATTCCTTTTTCTTTAAAAAGGACAAGTTGACTATGATAATACTAGGGTGTGCTGGTGAAGATTGTTGTTTTGCCTGTATTCTTGCATACACTTACCTTTTCTGGCAGCCTGTTTCTTGAAAAGACACCACGTTGCTGCTCACAGTCCTCTGCAAGTGGTTGACTGGTCCGATTAGTCAAATACCTGCTGCACCAATCGTTCACTGTGGTTCCCCCCACTGTGCACTGTAGTGTGTAATAGCTTGTGGATAAAAAATACAGAGCATTTGGTGGGGGGAGCAGGAATCCACACATCTGGATGTTCAGCATCTTGGTGAGCAGAGAAGTGATGGCTTTTTATGATCAGCTCCAAAGGTAAGCATACTGTATGTAGCCTTCATTTAGCATGTATGTAGTACATACAAGTGGCCCTGTGCTGACGGGTATACAATAAAGTGTCTTAAAAAGACCTGGGGCACTATGTACAACAATTTCTCTCCCTGTATTGTTTTCCATGAGTTTGTTTTCCTGCTTTCTCAACCTTTTATTTTCTGTACAGGAATATCTCCACAATAGCGGTGTTTTACGCTCTACCTGTCATACAGCTTGTTATAACTTACCAAACGGTGAGAGCATTAAAAAAATGCACTTTGAATTTGTAAGAAAATACATAAAAAATGTTGCATTCATTAAGACTGGGTTGCATTATTTTTTCAGGTGGTGAATGTAACTGGGAATCAAGACATTTGCTATTATAATTTCAGGTGTGCTCATCCCCTTGGATCTCTTAGGTATGTATCACTGGAAGCTGTATCTGAGCTTGTATCTGCCCGTTCCTAAAATTACTCCGTTGTGACCTGCTGGATGAAGATTAGGCCGTCTGAAATATTTCTGGTTCCATTTCAGAAGCTCCATTTATCCGCATTTGTGAATGTGTAAATTTAACCACTTTCAGACCGCCGCACGCCGATATACGTCCTAACTGTGAAGAGGGTATATCTTTGTTATGGCAGC
The DNA here is from genome assembly GCA_037952835.1 of Lithobates septentrionalis. NCBI lineage: Eukaryota > Metazoa > Chordata > Amphibia > Anura > Ranidae > Lithobates > Lithobates septentrionalis. The sequence continues at coordinate 1,799,947 of JBBDGP010000545.1, forward strand.
AGCTAGCTGCCATAACCCTGGTCTCCTCTTCTCCGGCGAGCGGTTCGGTTTCCGATAATAGTGGTCTCTGCGGTGGATTCGCCGCAAGATCACTTTTATCGGCAGTGGGAGAGGGCCCCCCTCCCGCTGCTCTCCGGTGCCCTCCACCGCTTACCGGAGCCGTTGGTAGTGGCGGAGGAGACCGGATCCTTGTCCTTCCTGGGTATGGAGACGAGTGAGGGGAAGATGGCCCCCACCCATCTCCATACCATTGCAGGGCAGAAGTGACGTCAAAATGTCACTTCCGCCCATAGCTCTTAGAGTGGCTTTTTTTTTTTTTTCCAAATGAAAAAAAAAAGGTTTTTATTGCATTTTTGTGTAAATATGAGATCTGAGGTCTTTTTGGTTCTGTCATGCTTTTTTTCTATTACAAGGGATGTTTACATTCCATATAATAGGAATAAAAGTGACACATTTTTTTTTAAAAAGAACAGTGTAAAAATAAAAGGTAAAATAAATAAGAAAAAAAATAAATACATTTTTAAACACACCCCATCCCGCCGAGCTCGCGTGCAGAAGCAAACGCATATTTGAGTAGCGCCCGCATATGAAAACGGTGTTCAAACCACACATGTGAGGTATCGCCGCGATCGGTACAGCGAGAGCAATAATTCTAGCTCTAGACCTCCTCTGTAACGCAAAACATGCAACCTGTAGAAATTTTTAAACGTCGCCTATGGAGATTTTTAAGGGTAAAAGTTTGTCACCATTCCACGAGCGGGCGCAATTTTGAAGCGTGACATGTTGGGTATTAATTTAATCGGCATAACATTATCTTTCACAATATAAAAAAAAAATTGAGCTAACTTTACTGTTGTCTTATTTTTAAATTTAAAAAATGTATTTTTTCCAAAAAAGTGCGCTTGTAAGACCGCTGCGCAAATATGGTGTGACAGAAAGTGTATAATGTTTGGGGGTTCTAAGTAATTTTCTAGCAAAAAAAAAAGTTTTTTAACTTGTAAACAACAAATCTCAGAAAGAGGCTTGGTCCTTAAGTGGTTAATATATTTAGAGGTTTGCAGCAATGTCAGATTTTGGATTGTTTAAAGAGGCTTAGTCACTTTGGAAAAAATTTAAGTCAGCAGCTACAAATACTGCATCTGCTGACTTTTAATAAAGAGACACTTACAAGTCCAGGGATCCGGTGCTGTCCCCACCCAAGCCGGTTCTTCGCTGTTCTTCCGGTCCCTGGCACCGCCATGTTGACTGGGAGAAGCTGGCTGTGACTCCCAGCGGCTTCACAGCTAGCCCCCCACTGCACATACACAAGCCAAACCATGCTCTCTAAATCCGTGGTTCTCAACTCCAGTCCTCGGGACCCACCAACAGGCCAGATTTTAAGTATTACCTTGGGGAGTTGCAGACTAGAATACTGCAATCACTGAGCAGCAAGTGATATCACCTGTGATGTATTTCAGCTATCTTGCAAACCTGGCCTGTTGGTGGGTCCCGAGGACTGGAGTTGAGAACCACTGCTCTAAATGGTTTTGTAACTTCCTGGGACCTGTTTGTCCCACGTGGTTGCAGGCAGGGAAGGAGGAGGGCGAACATCTGCTGGGATCACCTAGGCAATTCCAGCAGAAGTGGGAGGGGGGACATTCCAGAAATGGGTACCCCCCCAAAAAGTGTTTTCATTATTGCCAGAGGAGGAAAAGCAGAACTTCCATTTTTCAGTAAACTGTGTTCAAAGCCAGTTAAAAAAAAAAAAAAAAAAAATATTTCATATTATATATACACAATGATGTGTATGTGTGAAGATGCATTCATTATATGGTTTCAAGTCCTGCCTTACAGTATCAAAACAAATCTAGACCATGTATACCCTTGTCTACGTGCAGCTACGGAGTGGGTAATGCCCAGATGATTGGCCCATACAGGTGACAGCTTCCTGGCAGGCTGACACACGTGGGTCAGATCCCAGTCCAAACACACCCCAGCTCATTATGGATTATGGAAAATGATATGCATTATTTATTAAGACTGTATCATGTTTTTATTTATAATTTTTATTATTTTAAAGCCTAAGAACATACTGTGTGTTAATATTTGAAATGCATGATTTTAAGCCAGAAGGTGGTGCAGTTAAGTTAGTTCCCCACCTTTTTAGCTTATTAATCTTTTCTTTCATACTGTGAGCAAATTTATTCGCTCTGTGTGGAAGCAGTGGTCTCTCTGTGCAGAGATCCAGTACACCCCCTGCTGACTATAGCAAAGCAAAAGAAGGAGAGAGAAGCGCCAAGCCAATCCTTTAAACAGCTTAGGAATTTATTCAGTATATAAGTATAGAACAACACTAAAAACGTGCGTGAAAAATATTGGAGCACTTGCAGAGTGCTAGAGCGGGTGGGAGCTTCCACGTGCAGTGTCACAGGAGCACAGGAGGACTGCCAGAAAATCTCTTGAGGGATCCACGAGCGCCGTGTGTTGGCTGCAGCTGGAGCCTCGATAAGCCTCATGGAGACATCGGCTGTGTGCCTCTGGGTGGGAGTGGTCCAGGGCTGTCAAACTGGGGAGCCGCCCACACACTGTCTGGCCAATCAGAACGCGTTTCGAAGGCACGGCCCCGCCTTCTTCATCAGCTGATCCTCTAACAGTCACATCACATTTATATAGAGGATACAATTAATCCACTCTGAGCCGCAATTAGCGGTATCAGCTGGGAAGATAATGATTTAAAAAGCTATATGCGGTAATTGTTAATAAGCAAGTGTACGACTTAGAGACATAATTTAAAGTGTGTAATATATGTGTGAAAAATATGTGAGAATTGTATATATGTGTGTGTGTGTGTGTGTGTGTGTGTATATGTATGTATGTATATGTGTGTGTATATATATATATATATATATATATATATAATATGTGTATAAAAAGTATGTATTTTTTATATATGTATAATTATGATTCACACATATATTACACATTTTAAATGATGTCTCTAAGTCGTACACTTGCTTTTTAACAAGAGCTCTGGCTCCTATTCATCAGGGAGTGTGTCTCTTTTCCATCAAGAGATTTGTAGTCCTGACCAGTCAGTCTTTTGATTCACACTCCTGCAAGTGATAACACAGCCATGTCACTCACTTCCACTGCATTTGAGAAATAGATCAAGGCCACAGCCCATGTCTGTGTAGCAGTGGAAGTAGCAGCACACTTAGGTCATCCATATTTATCCAGGTCCTGTAACCATGTTTATAGTGCTAGACTGATAGGAAAGTCTTGCATAATAGAGCTTCTGGTGGCTCAAACTTTTCCAAATCTGAGATTTGATGTACTGAAGTTTGCAATAAGCCAGTATAAAGACATGTCTGGGTACTTACACAATCTGTATTTGAAATTACATTTTGCCTTTAAATGCATACTGTACATCATTGTACTAAGTGGTGTTTTCTAATATCTAACCAGAATTCAGCATTGTTCTCCTAATTGGCAGAATTGTTAAAAGATGGGCAATTTCATGCAGATACTGAATGTACAAATAACTGTACTGCTTTACCATAAATTCAACATCAGTGAAGGTTTTGTTCAGTAGTTCATGCCTGAATGTTTTTGCTTATGCTGATTGTTATTCTTTTATTACTTTTAGTGCGTTTAACAACATTTTAAGCAACCTCGGGTACATCATGCTGGGGTTGCTTTTCCTAATCATTGTGCTGCAGAGGGAGTTAAGTTATAACCGCAACCGCATGTACACCAGGGGACATCTGGAGGTAAGTTGTTTAACGTAGCAAAAGAAATAAAGTATAGAGTTTTGACGTTTTCAGCGTTTTGAAGTGTAATGTCAGCCAAAACTTTTTTCTAGTTTTAGGGCTCTTTCACACAGGCGGCTCCGCCAGCAGATGCGCCTGCTCAGCAGGAAATCTGCCCGCTGATCCCCCTGAGCAGGCGCATGACAGGTCCATGTCCGCTCCACTAATGCAGAGTGGACATGGGCACAGCCTGCTTTCCTCTATGTGCAGTCGGATGTAAACGGACCCCCTGTCCATTTTTAAATCTGACTGTCCTCGGATCCTCCAGACAGATGGGGAACAGATCCCCCAGCCGTCTGTTTTTATCAGATCGGATGTTGGTGGGTGTAAACAGACACATGTCCATTTACATCCGCTGCTCCATAGAAGACCATGGATGGTCCGATCGGGTCTACCTGAAAAACTGATAGATGGACCCGATCGGTCTTCCCAGGTGAAAGGGGCTTTAGACTGAAAATGACTTTTATACAGTATGTTGCTGGCTGTACCCAGACAATTTCTTCTCGCTTTCTGCCCCAAGGAAAGTGAAAGGATAGATTCTCAAAACCAGAGGATATCCCTCCTTTGACAGTTGTTACCAGGGCAGTTGTTCACTTTTAAGTGTTTTTCTGCATTTTTGTCCTAAGTAACCCATCATGACCATGTTTTAGGTTTGTCCTTAGGTAGGCTCCTGTCTGAATTAGGGGAACATTCAGAGGTTTACATACTTCTGGATAGGAATCATTAGTTTGAAGTGTTAGTTATCAGTATGTCAACACATGTTGTGTATGTGGTTTCATAATAAAATGAGCCTTCATTATACATCAGATGAAGATGAGATTACATTTTGAAACATTTATGCAGAAATGCTAAATATTTCTAATTGTTTTCAAAGTTGTACTTTTAAAGCAGAGCGGAGCTCCACCTCAGGGGAAGCTCTGCTTGTCTGCCTCCTGAGTTTCCTGTGACAAACTCAGCTGGAAGTTCTGCCCCCGCCGCTGGGCCATTCACAAAGTACAGCGCACATTCACAGTAGGGAACCGGCTGTGCAGCTGCAAGGCTTCACTGCTGGGTTGCTTTAGCTGAAATGGCGGCAGCACCCGATTGGCTCGGGTGAGGACACCGCTAGACTTGTGGGTAGGTAAGTGTCCTAATATTAAAAGTCAGCAGCTACAGTATTTGTAGCTGCTGACCTAATTTTTTCTGAAGGAGCCTGGAACTCCGCTTTAAAGGATCTGATCTAGTAATTTCACCTGAACTTTATCTATTTTTACAGTGAGTTCTCATTGTGTCTTTTTTTTTTTTTTTGTGCACAGGAATGTGGGATTCCCAAACACTTTGGTCTTTTCTATGCCATGGGCACTGCTCTGATGATGGAAGGACTGCTCAGTGCATGCTATCATGTGTGCCCCAACTATACCAACTTCCAGTTCGGTTTGTCTTCACTCATTGACCTCCTATATACAGACCTATTTTTGTCTTCCCACCAAGACCTTTCAGGTCATTTTTTTTTGCCTAATTCTTACAATTTTCCTTCCCTTGTAGATACTTCCTTCATGTATATGATTGCTGGTCTCTGCATGTTGAAGTTGTATCAGAAAAGGCATCCTGATATTAATGCCAGTGCATATAGTGCATATGCTTGCCTAGCCATTGTCATTTTCTTCTCCGTCCTTGGTGTGGTATGTACATGGAATGGTCTCATTTTCCTAAAACAAGGTTTTAAAACATTAAAAGATGACATTTTCTGAATTAAACCAACCGCAATCATGTTTATTTGTTTTAAATGGACTCTGTTGTCATTTTAAAGATAGTCCCTCTTGTTTGCTGGTATAACCTAGTCTAGAACGTTGGGTGTGTGCAGTATGTCCTTGTCCTCATCCTCAGTGGCCGGGTTTACCAGCAAATACCAGCTGTCATTTTGACAGCCAGGGCTTGTTTGCTATTACAGGATCAGATCATTCTGCTGTAAAATGATACTAGCAGAACAGCACACAAGATGTACAAGTAATGCTACACTGTAAATACTCTGGCTCATAGGGGTAACTTCTTGATTTGCATATGTCAGTTAAAGGAACAAAACTGTGTTCCTAATTAACCCCTTGGTGAATACAAATATTTTAATTACTTTCTTAATTTTGCTAAATTTTTTGTTACATCTTTTAGATTCCATAGAAAATGAAATGAGTGTGTGTATGTGTATGTATATGTGTGTGTGTGTAGGAAAACAGGAAATCCTGTTCCTAATTTTTTTTATTCTAAATTCTACGCATATGTGGCCAGCTTAACCTAGCAGCACCTTTTTCGTACACAAATTCTTCATGTTTTGTAAACTTCAGCATATACAGAGTAACCCTTTTTTTGCCTCCCAATTAAATTTATATAAATGCAAATACTGCCTAGTGATCTCTTGTAAGTTCTAAGTTTTTGTTGTCTCTCTTTTGTTGTACTAGGTATTTGGGAAAGGAAATACCATTTTCTGGATTGTATTTTCTGTGATCCATATAGTGTTTACTCTGGTTCTGAGCACCCAGCTGTATTATGTGGGTCGCTGGAGACTAGGTAATTAATAGATGAGAGTAAGAAGATTTACATCACCCTGTGACTTTAACTCTCCTTTCTAATCAATTCTATGTTCATTCTCCTCTAACCCATCAGATTCTGGAATTATTCGCAGGATCCTTCAGGTTCTCTACACAGATTGTATCAGACAGTGTAGCCCCCCAATGTATGTGGTAAGTGCTTCCTTGATTTTAGGATAGGGTATGCGTTTCCATTGTCCAGCTTTATTTCTCTGCTTGTCCGTCATGGTAATAGTAATAGTAATTAACTTTGGCAGAAGACTGTCCCAATTTTCCTGCAGGAGAAGCAGACTCCCTCCTAAGGTGATAATTATTGTTTTGTCCTGTAGTAACACAGGTTGATTTACCAAGACTGAGTGTAAAATCTAGTGCCGCTGTGCAAAGAAACCGACCAGCGTCCATTTTTTTTGGTCAAAGCCTAATTGAACAAACTGCAGTTAGAAGCTGATTGGCTACCATGCACAGCTGCACCAGATTTTGCTCTCTCCAGTTTTAGTAAATCACCCCCACTGAGTTATGTTCTAATTGTTTTCGGTGTGCATATCTGCATAGTTTGACCTTTTTAAAGAGACCCTGTCATCGGACCCCAATTTTTTACTGAAAACTTTGCAGCAATAGATGATAAGCACTTGCACCTCACGGCAAACACCTAAATGCGACAAAGTGCTTGGTATTGTCTTTGTCAGCCAGTAAGCCCTGTTCTGTGTGCCTCTCTGGAACTAGTTTCTCTTTTGTTACAAGGAGCTCAACTTCTATAATTTCAGGAAGACCTACGAACCACCATTCCTTTGTCCAATAAAATTGCTGAGCCGCTTTCAGAAGTGGGATAGAATTGTGCTTTAGCAGTACAGGGCAGAATATAACTGAACACATCAAAAATAAATTAAAGTACATTGCCCTTTGCATCATCTATTTCTATTCTAAACTGTTTTTTTTACCTAAATGCGTAATCTACATTAAGGTAAAATAAAACCCACTACCTAATCCACCCACCCCCATCACTAAACACTTACCTGACTAAGTCATTGAGCCAGCGCTGTCCCGGCTGCAACACCACTCTCCTGTTTTTCTGGTCTCACAAGTGACCCTGAGAGTAGCAGGAATCTAACTCGTATGAGTAGGGAGCGGGGACGTGGCTTACCAGTGCTGTGTGTGTCTATGGATGCAGACAAAATGCGTGCCCGCATGTGTGCCCCGTTAGCACCTAGCTTGTTGAGGAGGCAACCGCAGGAAGGAGGAGCAGACATTTCCCGCGAGGAACTGAAAGAGCAGGTAAGGGACCACACAGTGCTATATAGTTGCACAGAGCAGGTAAGTATAAAATATTTTTTATTTTAATCAAAAACCCCCCAAAAAAACCTTCATAATCACTTTCAGGATATGAACCTCACGGCAAAATCCCCACACTAGGGATAAAACTTTTTCGCAGAAGAGAGTTTAATAAGACTCGGGGCCACTCATTACAATTAGAAGAAAAGAGGTTTAACCTTAAACTACGTAGAGGGTTCTTTACTGTAAGAGCGGCAAGGATGTGGAATTCCCATCCACTGGCGGTGGTCTCAGCGGGGAGCATCGATAGCTTCAAGAAACTTTTAGATAATTATCTGAATGACCGCAACATACAGGGATATGTAATGTAATACTGACACATAATCACACACATAGGTTGGACTTGATGGACGTGTGTCTTTTTTTCAACCTCACCTACTATGTAACTATGTAACCTAATGACTGGTGATAAAATGATCACAAATGACCATAGCAGCCATAAGATACATTCTACACAGCTTCAATGCAGAAAAAAATATTTAATGTCTCCTGTACATGCTTCCTATCTCCACTTCTGTCCCTCAGAGTAATTAAGATCTACTTTTCCAACTTCTTTCAGGACCGCATGGTGCTACTTGTCATGGGAAACATCATAAACTGGTCTTTGTAAGTAAATATTTAGCATGGTTTAGAAGTATAATTACAATTGTTTGATCGGTCTTCACTTCCACTAGATTTTTTTTTTTGTGGTTCCTCATACTTTTTGCCGTGCAATCCGTGTGGTAAAAGTAATTTTCATAAAATATATTTTTCACATTCTTTAAATGTAAAATAATATAAATATTATTTTACACTAGTAAAACAGATAAAACACTACCCTTGTCTGCCCAATGACCAGTACATTTTCCTTAGCAAATGTAAAGCTTTACTTTGTAAAGAATACCCATTCAGGTGCAAGGAAAAAATATAATAAAAACAGCATTTTTTGCACATGATTGGATGATGGAAAACAGCAGAGCTTTACCACATTTACGAAGCTCTGGGGAAAATGAGTGCAACTGCATGTGCAAAAGTGCACAGTCTATTTGCCTTTTAGTAAATCCACCCCTTTATCTGTAGAGCTGTGGCTTTCTCTATAAAGCTGTCATTGAGGCTGCTTGTCTCTGACAAATGAGGCGGTTTAGGTGCAGCCATTATTCCCAAACGTACAGTTAAAGCTGTGCAGACTTAACATTCTACACAATCCCAGCTCAGATCAGCGAAGAGTGACATTCCTGTGGCTTGCATCTAAGGTACCCGATTGTATCAATAAATTATATTTTAGTGATGGGGGGTATTTTGTGAAATGGTGCCCCCATCAGTGAGAGTGATGCCGAAATTGAAGGCCCCACCCACTAACCCTCCCCAACCCTAAAATAATCTTTCCCACAGAAATAGGTTTAAGTCTTGTCTTAGCATTAAAAATGTGTCATTCTAGCACATTACATTTATGTATTACTGCTTGTTTAGTAGTGGTGGTAGGGGTGGGGGTGAGATAATGCACAGGAATATTTGCCTTATTTCTTTCTTCTATGGCAGCTGCCGATCTTCTTTCCTTTCACTCCAACACCAGAATGTGGGCCGCTCTTTGATGCCATTATGTATAATGCAGGAACAATAGTCACCGCTGGTCCTGTTTAGTACATGATGCAGCAGGTAGTGGCCTTACAACCAGATGAAGAGGATTGGCTTTGTGGGACCAGTCATTTATCCCTTCCTAAACAAAAAAAAAGACGTAATTCCTGAGTTTACCAAATGACGACACTCTAATGGCAAGTTTTTGCTGTTGACTGGAGTTCAGCTTTAAACGTTTTCTTATTTTACATCATGATGGGTATTGTGGGCCTTTATAGCACTTTACTGTCTGCCTGTACTTCTTTCTGGTAATATATGTGTTTGCTTTGTCTGCAGGGCTGCATATGGCCTTATTGTACGTCCTAATGATTTTGCCTCATATCTTCTCGCCATTGGAATTTGTAACTTGTTACTATATTTTGCCTTCTACATTATTATGAAGGTAAGAAATGGAATGCTGATACGGTTTGTATGATGGTGTGTGCTCTGTTACTTGAGCTAATAAATTTACATTTATGTACATAATACATTTTGGAAAGTTATCTACTTAGGATCATAGTGTATAAATCACAGAATTACCCTCTATGGAGCTGTCTGTATGGCAACTTTATATTACAACTTTTGATTTCAATAAGAAATTCTCTGTAGCTGACTACCAGTATATATCCCATCTACATGCCTGCATAGGACAAATTAATCAAACCTATGAATCTGTGAAAGATATGTGTGGTTTGCTGCAAAATTAACAGGCTTTGCACTGCAGTCACTAAAGAGAGTAAAAAAAAGATCTAACAATGTAAATTCCATCTGATTTTCAGAACTCTAAGGCCTCATGTTCACTGCTGCTGGTAAACGGACGTTTAGGAGCAGTTGGGCATTTTTTTCAACTGCTCCTGAACTCTCCTTTGTTATCTTATCAGTACGTGTACACAGGGTCGTTTATAGTCGTTTCTAGGCAATTGAGTTTAGAGGCCTTTTTTGGAAAGCAAAAAAATGAGTTTAGACGCTGAGTTTAGAGTCATTTCAAGCGCTAAATGCGGTAACTCGCATTTAGCCGCATTTCGGTTACAGGCATTTCATTTTTGGCTATTTTAATTAAAAAAAAAAACACTTTCATTTTTGGCAACTTAAAAAAAAAACATTTTTTTTTTTAACACTTCTAAACGCTGCAAAACGGACGTTTTAAATGTGGGTTAATATCTGTCTAGTTAAATCGTTCAGGAGAGGTTGTAAAAACGTCCCGTGTACATTAAAGGGGTTGTAAAGGTATTTTTTTTATTTTTTAAAAATAACAAACATGTTATACTTACCTTCACTGTGCAGCTCGTTCTGCACAAAGTGGCCCCGAACCTGCTCTTCTGGGGTCCCTCAGCGGCTGTCTCAGCTCCTCCCCGCAATAATTAACCACCTTAATGCGAGCTCCCTCGCATGGTGGTTAGTTCTTGCGGGCGCGCTCACGTGATACAGCCGGCGGCTATAGCCGCTCGCTGTATCACTCGGCCCCGCCCCCCAGCGCGCCGCGTCATTGGATGTGATTGACAGCAGCGCGAGCCAATGGCTGCGCTGCTTCCAATCCATCCACTGTAGCCAATCAGCGGCCAGGCTGAGCAGCGGAATCGAGGACGTGAACGAGCAGCCGAATTTCGAGGGGTCAGGTAAGTAAAACGGGGGGGGGGCTGAGGACGGCGGTATTGTTAGTAGTTTTTTCACCTTAATGCATAGAATGCATTAAGGTGAAAACATTTTTACCTTTACAGCCCCTTTAAGCCTTACTTATATTTGGACTCAGGAGATACAACAATAAGTTTAGCATCTTGAAAGATTATAAAGAACTAATGACCTCATCTACCAGGCAGAGGCACATTTGTGGACAAAAGTAGCCAGCATTAGAAAATAGTTGTTTGCAGGATCTCAGAACAGTAATGATAAAGTCTATAATAAACTGGGTTGAACTGGGTAGACTAACTATGTAACAATAGCAATTCATAACCGCCTGCAGGTGTCTGTTTAAAAAAAAAAAAAAAAGAGTAGGAGGTTACTGCAATGTCTCTATGTATAATAATTTTTTTTTTCTTTTTTCTTTTTTCCTAAACTTTATTAGCTACGCAGTGGGGAGCGTATACTTCCCGCCCCGCTGCTTTGTATCGTGTGTACATCTGTGGTTTGGGGATTCGCTCTGTTCTTTTTCTTTCAGGGGCTCAGCACTTGGCAGGTAAGCATAGAATATATCAGGCACTCAAGCTGGTAAAAAAAAAACATATAAGAAAGAGGCGAGCAATACAAAGGACGCTCCAGTCAGGGATTAACAAACTGGGGAAGATGTATTAAAATCATCAACCCATAGAGCTGTGTTTTCTTTTGTTTTTTGTAGATGAAAAACAATGGTTTTCTCTGTGCCCCGTTTGCACTTCCGCACTGCAGGGCAGAGTGTTGTGGAAAACTGCAACATGTCTGCATTTTTCCACCCTGTTTCACATCCGTTTTGTGTGACCCTGCCTTTCTATGAGCTGCCATGTATAGAAATTAACAGAATGTCATTTTGTAAAAATGCAAGGCTGCGGTCACTACCCACACAGAAAAACTTGAACTTTTTTCTTTGCGGGTAGTGTGAATCTGCCCTGATAGGAAGGCACCCAACACAGAGCATATTTTACTAATATATAACTGCATTAGAAATACCCTTTTCAATCCTCTCCCCTCCCCCAGCATGTAATGTACTTAACTAAACCAGTGCTGTCCAGATCCCTTCACTGTGTGGTACGTCCATCAATGCACACTCTGTGGCTGAATTCTTCCCACCTCTTCCTTGCTGTATTGGCAAACGCATGCACCGGCCTTCAATGGAACGTCCATTTATTAGCTTTGTTATGTTAAATGTAAAGCAATATAAGCCGATAGTTTCTAAATACATATTCTGTCTATCGTGATTTTCCAAAATGCACAGCTGATCCAAAGATGTAATGAAGGCAGCTGAAGTTATGTTAAAATTTCTGCTGTTTCTTTAAAAGTTTAACTTGGCCACTATATGGAGCTGATGATAGATGAGTATTTATTTCCTACGATTGTTACCACCATCCAGGGGCCATAAGGGTGCGTTCACACATGCAAGTGCACCCCGCTTGCAATTATACATGAGAACGATCAGCTGCAAGAAGCGGCCCCATTGAAAGCAATAGAAGACTGTCGGCCCCTGCATCTAATCACACCGACTTGCATGTAATCCCTTATGCAGCGGTCACATGTGAGTGATTGGCCCTGAATGCAGACAGTCTGCATGCAGAGCTGATCACTTGTATGTGATCATAACATGAGAGATTACATGTGAGTGGGCATGATTAGATGCAGGGGCCAGCAGCCTCCCATTGCTTTTAATGGGGATGTCTCTCCCAGCCAATCGCAGAACCCACCCCTCCCCCCCCCCCCCCCCCCGCATATAATCGCAGGCAAGGTGCATTTGCAAGTGTAAATGCACCCTAATGGGGCATTTTCTCAATTAATTTTAACCCATGGAATATATACTGTACACTATCAATGTCCACAGCAGTTCTCCATGGGCTTCTACATCTTATGAAGATATTAAACACTGGAACTAGAGCATATTTAATCCACTATCCTGTTGTCTCTTTGTTAGATCGTATTTAGGGAATAGTTACATAGTTACATAGTAGGTGAGGTTGAAAAAAGACACAAGTCCATCAAGTCCAACCTATGTGTGTGATTATGTAAATTATGTTAAAAACACTGTGTCCTATTGGGGAGATTTACATTGAATTCCTGGCCCAGAAACACAACAGGAAGTGAGAAAACATCTCCAGTTGCTTAGACAATTTCTTACCAGAAACCGTGTTCTCATTGTAAGATTTTCCATATACACCTATTTGGAGACAGCTGTAAAATGATAGATTTCCTTTAACTTCCACAAACAATTGTCTTAATGATGCGTCTTGCTTTCAACCATGCCCCAAGCTTTTTGTTTTTCTTCCAGTGTAACCTGCAGCAAATGAGAAAAAAAAAACGTGTAAAATTGTTTTGTAGATTTCCAATTTCCATAACATTTAAAATGAGCAAACAGTGTGACCTGGCAATGAGGAAATCAAATTCTGGAATGTGTTACTAGAGGGATCACCAGCAGAAGAAAGAAGGTCCAGATTCTTAGACTTTATTTAGAATACTGTGTCCAGTTCTGGATACCTCACTTACAAAAAGATATTGATAAGATAGAACAAGTTCAAAGACGAGCAACAAAAATGGTGAAAAGTCTTGGGGATAAAATATATTAGAAGAGTATTCAGGAACTTAATATGTACAGTCTGGAGGGAAGAAGGGAAGAGATTATTGAAACTTGAAATACTTTAAGGGTGTGCATAAGGTTCAGGACAGCAGTATTCTCAATATGAAGCTAAGATTAGGAACGTGGGGACATGACCTTAAACTAGCAGGAGGAAAGATCTAAACTAATCTTAGAAAGTATTATTTTGCAGCAAAAGTAACTTGTAAACTGGTATAGACCTCGAGCAGAGGTAGTGATTCAGCCAACAGTATATGAATGTAAGCATACTTGGGGCAAGAATAACCCTGTACTCAGACTAGTATGATAAATAAATAACATTTATTAGCACAGTGGTTGGTGGCTAAGTGGTGCTGCCTAGCAGTATTAGGGTCACCGGTTTGAACCTCAGCCACTACCTGTCTAGAGTTTGCATGTTCTCTGTGCCTGCGTGGGTTTTTTTGGATACTCTGGTTTCCTCCCACACTCCAAAGACATGCTGGTAGATTAGTTGGCTCCTGTCCGATTTGTCCCTAGTATGTGTGTGAATTTGAGTTGGGGAGCTTAGATTTGGGAGGGACTGATGTGAATGCGTAATATATATGTAAAGCGCTCCGTAAATTGAGGGGGGTTTAAAAGTAGCTATAATAAATAGGAGAAAGGTGACGACTTGATGGACCACTTGGTCTTTTTTCTGCTATCAACCATCTTTGTTTCATGTGCCAAGTGGTAGTCTACAAATCTCTGCTTTAAATATATTCTCTGCAGTAAATATATTTTCTGCAGTGCTGCGTTTTTATTAACTGTTTATTCTGTGTTCAGAAAACCCCAGCTGAATCTCGTGAGCACAACAGAGAGTGCATATTGCTTGGATTCTTCGATGACCATGACATCTGGCATTTCCTCTCCTCCATTGCTATGTTTGGTTCCTTCCTTGTGAGTTTTCTTATCTTACATAATAGTCAACTGCAATTAGTAGCTAGCATAGTAAACATATTTATATCTGAACAAGGTCAAGCCAGGCAACATAGAGGGAACTATAGGAGTTGGGGGGGGGGGGGTTAAATGCAAAGGAGTGGTTTTGATAGTTATGGGTTAACCCAGTGTTTTTCTATTCCGGTCAAGGCACACCAATGGGTCATGTTTTCAGGCTCTACATGATTTTGCACAGGTGATTTGATCAGTTTCACTTAGTAATTACCACAGCCGTTTCATCCGAGGTAAATCCTGAAAACATGACCTGTTGGTGTACCTTGAGGACTGGAATTGAGAAACACTGGGTTAACCTATAGGAGGTAATTGGATTAACATATTAGCTGCATGGGGGAAAAATAAGGTTTGGGAATGTTAATTTTAGAGCATTGGGTACAAGAATGAAGCCCGTATCTTGCCTTAGGTCCTAGGTTTGTTTAGCTATACTACTGGCTTTTAAAGTTAGACAAACCTGTACAGATAAGGGAGGTCAGGATAAAGTCAGGGCTCCTAATCTGCATACTGGTTTCAGTGTCGGGTACTGGTATTTGCAGGACAGTTCAGCAGTGGCAGTATCCATACTTTCTCAGTACAGATTTCATTGGAGCAGTTACATTTAATTCTTTAAGGACCATGGATATCATTCCTCCTTGAAAGGATTCCCTAGACAAAAGTATTAAAGTATTTACATATTCTGAACAAGCACTTAAACAAACGCTAAACTTTGGTTTGTATGAAAAAAAATAAATAAATAAAAATTATATATATATATATATATATATATATATATATATATATGTGCTTAGTTGGTAGTGCAGTTTCTCTTACCTTGTCTTTTACATACTGTACATATGGGATTTGTAGTGTACATGGAGAAGTGCACATGACCGCAATGAATGTTCAAAGCTTGTTTCATGCAAATGGAAGCGAGGAGAAAAATGGTTTTGGGAACTCACAGAGGATGTTACAGCAGGCAGAAAAACACTGTAATTTCAAAACATTTGATTACTGGGCCGCCATTAGGTCGTGGATTTGTACGAATTTTGTTTAGGAAAATAAGGATATCATTTAGTGTCCCCTTCCTCATGCATCTCTGTATCTGCAAGCATTGTTGAGAAATTGAAGCTCACAATACAATCTCTGCTTTTTTTTTTTTTTTTTTATGGAGAGCAAAATCTTAGCAGTCTGTCATGCCTCTAATGTAAATGACCAGCAGGTGTTTCTAAGACAGCATATGCATAATGCTTTTTTATGTACAATCAGTTCATTGAACGAAAAATTGTCTAGATTCCACATCAAATGTGTGGATGAGGGAATTCCTCCCGCTGTGGTATTGTATTCTGATAGCAGGGAGCCTTCCCCACCGTCAGAATACAATAATTAGTGTTGCCGGCTATAGCTGGCTGCACTGATCATTCAGGAAAAAAACAGACAGGCTGGATGATTGACTTGTGTACAATCAGCCTTGCCCATACATGGATTTCAAAAACTAAAATCACTGCGCCAAAGATTAATACCAATTAATACAAACCTAAATAGTGATACCCCTGCAACTAAACAAAACAACCCCGTGATTTAAACACAGATATGTGTCAAAAAATCTCAAAAAAATGTTGAGCGCTAGGTATCAATTGTTTAGTGTTCAAAAATATATCAACATAAAAGTTGTGACATGTAATTCTATATCATTATATAAATTTTCCATGGATTTCAGCCATGGAAATTTGCTGGTCCATACTGAACCGTCCGAATTTCGACCCATGTATGGTTATCTTAAGCTGTTGGAAACCTGACTAGAGTCTTTGTTGGGATCTTTGAGGATTTTTGAAAATGAATAACTTGACATTAAGTACCCAGGGAAGTCCAGCATGGCTTTTTTTAAACTGTACTTTTTGTACTGCTTGATGGGCCCTTTTGGCACAAGTGCAGTGTCCAGCCCCACTATCTGCAAAGGCTTTTTGCATTCCAGGCATACATCCCTGAACCCATACAGTGCTAAAAACAAGTGCTGCTCAGTACAGTGTTCAGCCCTGCCCAGCCACAGCATATTTCAGCTGGATTCTGCACCTGTACCTCCCTGGGTGCATTGAAATGCTGGGATTGGACGCACACAGGCCAAATACTCAGCACAGGGGGCCTAAAGTATAAGTAAATAGTTTAATGCCCGTTGCCTGGGCACAGGTGCACTTTAATGTGATATATATAACTGTAACCCCACATTTTTAGTTAAAGTATTTAGTGTTAAAATGTTTTTTTGCAATAATAGTATTTATGTTGGGGATTTGTAATAAACAGTTTTATAAATATTTCTTTTGATAACTACACCGTCTCTTCACAGGTTCTGCTGTATCTGGATGATGATCTGGATGATGTGGAAAGAGACAAAATTTATGTGTTCTGAAATGTGCACAGAAAGACTTTCAAGAGTAGTCATAAAAAGCACTGGTTTTCAGCAGTCACATCCATGTAACACACAGGGTGCCACAGACCAGAAGAAGACTTTGGTTACCTCTTCTTTTTTTTTTTTTTAAAGGAAGGCTTCTGGCTGAAGGAGAAATGCATCTCCAAGGGTAGATGTGCCACTAGCATATGCTGCTTTCATTTATGAGAGGACTTCCAGGCCATTCTTGTCTGCACTGTATGGCCCCACATTGGCCACAAGGTGCCATTGCAGCTCTCCTGTTGCCAAATTGCGTTTACTGTGGTCCTAGCTTCTTTGATTTGATGTGGTGTTTGCTGCATTGATACTAGTCTGATTAATACTAAAGCAGATGGTGAGCTAGCAGTGTCAATTTAAATCGAGTGCAAACCAATAGACTGATAGTGGAAGCAAAACAGCACCGTGCTGCAATCATGATTGCTTAACTATCAAGCCTGCCTTAAAGTGGCTTTCTACTTAGAACTAAGTATTGAAAGTAACTGTGGTTTATAGATGATCATAGTGCCTGCTCCTATCATTCTAGACCCCATATGACCCAACACCCCACATCTGACTTCCTCAAAGTCAGTATTTGTGTATTGCTAAACATGCCCCCAAGAAATTGGCTGAACAGGCACAAGGCACTGCATTGTGGGAGATGGGGGTTATGCTCTAGTAGTGCCCCATACCTGAAAGTACCTGGTATTTTGAGGTGCTGGATTAGTAGGTTGGGGGGATTTTGAGCACTAGAAAGGTATCCGCAAGCAGGTTTTGATGCTACCCACAAGCGGCTACACTGTTACCTTCATTACTTACTTCTAAGTACAGAGTTGCACCAGTCAGTTTCCTTATATTTGGTCTGTTGGATCAGCAATACTGAACCATAATTATATGGTGGCAGGTCTACCTAAACAACACATTTATGTTCAGTCAGGTAGACCATCACAGTTATTGGCTAATTGCCCTTCCATAACTGACCAAATCTATAGTGTGGGGCCAGCTTTAGCTGGAAGGCATGCCTCTCCAAATGGGCACACAACTAGCCAAATCACTTGTGAACTCCTATGCACAGTTGAAATTTTAAGGTTTAATAAGATCTTTTGTATGTCGTATATTTGTATATGTATACACATACAAAGGTATATAATACAGATTTGTCAGATATAAAACAGAGCTCCGTCCACAACCTAAATTTCAGTTGTTCAGTAAGTGATGCCAGTTGGCTGGTGTGCTGACATTCAGCAGGGCAATGCTCCCTCCTTGTGTCTTTCATGCCTCTCCTCCTTGACCTGCTCAATTATGTTGTTCAGGGGAAGGGCAACAAGGATGTTATCGCCTGTATAAAACAAGTACAGCTTGGTGTCAAAGGATAGCAGTACTGGATTGAATTGTGGCATATTGATTGAATTGTGTATAATACCACCTATTGAACTCAAATTTAAAATAAAAAAATACATTTTTTAACATTTGTTTACAATGTCTAAAAATCTGAACTCGTATGTGGTTGTTTTTTTACCCTCCTGCAAAAAAGAAGCACTTACATTGCACTGCCATAGGTTAAGTTCTTGTATAAACAAAAGAGGATCTCTTCTTAATATGGAGGGAGGAACTTGCCTAGTGTAATGTATATTATGGATACCATCACAGACGTGGATGTTTGTTACATTGTGGAGACAAGCTTGAATTACGTTGTCATCCTGGGAAATGTCAAACAATGAAAGGCCTGCTAGCTCTGAACTTGAAACAGCACAGCATTTGCTGCTAACATTTACATCAGGAATATATTCTTATATTCTGTAGACTTTGTATGAAGGACATTAAAAAACACACCAAAAAGATTAAAATCTTTTCAGTTCATTCTCTGATAACCCACAACTGTTTTTTCGTGGTCCTAATTTGGTTCTTTAACCTTCTTCAACCTATTAACAAGTCACCCTTTCATTATTACCAGGCTGTTTTTTATTGTTCAATGCTGTGATTAGTTAACGGACAATTCCTCAGTCACCCAACGCTATCCAAATGAGTTTTATATCATTTTTTGGGACAGTATTTAATAACCACTGTTTTTTATTTATTTTTATTTTTACTATATATAGAGAGAAAAGAAAAGCAAATTTGAAAAAAAGATTCCCTTAATTTCCGTTTTAATCCATAGCAAATTAAAATGCCAGGACAGTAGGAAAACACATAAAATGACCCCATTTCGCAAAGTAGAGACCCCACAGTGACCTGATTTTTTGCTGCAAAGGGTTAAATGTACAGATGTTCAGGATAAGGTGGGCGAGAGGTTAATAGTCAGGCCATAGGATCAGAGACAGAATTGAGCTGACATATATATTGTACACAAGTGGGGTGAATGACAGAGGGGGGGGGGGTTAATAATGTTGGCACAGTACTGCATTGTGCTGGCAATGGCTGGTGGTCAGGAGGCTTTCCTTCCTCTCACATGCTGATGTGTGAGTGCTTCCTGATCACTGGCCAGGACACATGGCTACTAGTTGCAACCTATTCTTACATTTTGTGATTCCATGATTGGTTACATGGATCACGTGGTACAGAGCCACTCCCATTTAGCTTTTGTCTGTGAGCTGCTGTGTCCAATAACAGCACAATCACAGGACTCTGCACGTGTAGACATGCACAGGAGATCAGTTCCCAGTGATGTACCAGAATGTCCCCCTGGAACAATAGAGGAGTGGACCGACCATATAGGTATAGGCTGGTCCTGAAGAGGTTAATCGCCCCAGCCTGTTGCCTATTGCACATTAAAAGCAACACAGTGATGAACTAGTCTCATTTCCTATCACTCTGCTTTCTCTTCCTATCATGATTATGATTCTTGTCAGCACTATAACCGATTGGCTCCTTGGTCTGCCTTCGCCTCCCACACTCTAGTCCTCCTATACAAGAGTATGCAAGAAGCTGATACCAGGTCAGTTCAGGTATTTACATTTCTTGCATTTAAGAATACATGTAATGTATTAATGATTTACAGAACTTCACTATTGTGTCTCTATTACATCTGCCTAGAGTTCAGCTTTAAATTTTCATTCTTGGTCAGACCGGGTTCTGTTGATCTAATCTTCCTTTAGCAATTGATAAAAAATCATTGATAAAAAGAAAAGACTCATGCACTCCTTCCCATTTTTCTTGGCAGATTCATAAACAAACAATTGCTGTATGTTTAGTCTAAACACGTTTCTTTAACAAGTTTCCACTTTTAAGTCTTAGGCTGGATTCAAACTTCATACACTTGTGCTGCAGCACAATTATCAGAAGCGTTTATGATGCTTTGTATTGCCATTCCTATCCAAAGAGCTTGCAATTCTCGTGAAGGGATAAACAAAAAATTACATGAGAACATGACCCTCTATTGGCCAGTGTATGTCAACATGCGGCAAATATGTGAACTAGCATCAATAAAAACAATTGCAAATTTTAACCTTGTTAAAACGGATAGGTGTGATTGAGCCCTCAAAGTACTGTGCTTGGCTATTCTAAATGCATAGTCAGACCAACATCCAAATCTGAAGGTACTTTTTCTGGAATCTTTATCCTATGGATAATATACAGAATAATGGCTTAATGATTGTTCTGCTTGGCAGAGTAGAAAGAGCTCACAAAATCAAACAGAGGGCCTTTGGCTTGAATTGAATAAAAACAGACCCTCTGGATTAAAAATTTACAAACCGTTTAATTGATCATATCAGTACATGTGTGATTGCCAATATAGCTGCCATTTCCAAGAGTAGAAACACTCACATTTTTGAATCACAAGGACCAGTTTATGCATTTCAGAAATGCCATCCTAAGTCTGCTGTAACTGGTAATGTCACCTGTAATATAAATGAAGAGGTATTTTGTATAGGGGCCATGCTGCTGTTTTCTGTCTCCTTGTGTTTCTTGT
This sequence comes from Lithobates septentrionalis, assembly GCA_037952835.1. Lineage (NCBI taxonomy): Eukaryota > Metazoa > Chordata > Amphibia > Anura > Ranidae > Lithobates > Lithobates septentrionalis. The sequence goes on from JBBDGP010000545.1 coordinate 1,820,744, forward strand.
GTAACTTGCCTAACACATTGAAATTGAAGTTTCTGATCCTTGCCCGAGTATCACTTCATACACACTCTCTCCTTTTATGCTAGATCCATTACAAAAAAAAAAACATGTTTTGCCTGGAGTTCCACTTAAAAAAAAAACCCGGGATGGACATATTTGGTTGGAGGAGTATTTTCTTCTGACTCTTTTGTGAGAAAATTTGAAGTAAACTTTTAGATCAAAAAATCCAACAAGGAGTAGTATGACAGCAAGGAGAATTATTTTTTTATCTATATTTTAGGTGAGAAGGCATTTAACAATATCAAGGGCCGCAACATTTGGCCAAAGAAAGAACTGAAAATGTCAATATACAGTTCTTAAAAATCAGCCTAAAAGTAAGCTAGTAGAACAGGGGCTAGAAAGAAGTCACAGTGAGCACCAGGATGGACAGCGGTTGGTTAAAAATGAATAGGTGGAGATGGAAAGGGAGGAGGCCTTGACTACTAGGTTTTAAAGCGGGCCTTCACCCTCATTGTGAAGCCCCCCCTCAACCTCTCCTCACCAACTCTGCACGAATAGGGCAGTGGGTTTTTTTTTTTTGTTTTTTTTGTTACCTTTTTTTTTTCCCTGCCCCTCTGTGAATGTCATTCGCCTAGACCAGTGATGGCGAACCTTGGCACCCCAGATGTTTTGGAACTACATTTCCCATGATGCTCATGCACTCTGCAGTGTAGTTGAGCTTTACGGGAAATGTAGTTCCAAAACACCTGGGGTGCCAAGGTTCGCCATCACTGGCCTAGACGAACTACGTGCATATCACTTGCTGGTCCACCTGGACGCCTACTGGGATATGTGACCACGTTGCATATCCCAGGAAGCCTTGAGTCTTCCATTCAGCTAGTAGGAGAGGGTGGGCCTAGAGCCTACACCACCAGGTAAGCGGGGGTGTAGAAAAAAAAAAGAGGGGTTAAGCTGAAGTTCCAATTTAAAGGCTAATTCCAATCAGGTGGAGGATACAGAATCAATTGGAGGGTTATTAATTGGCAATATAGTTTAATTTCACTGGGTATATTGAAAACACTTCATTATAGACTGTTGTGTACCAAGGATTCCCAAACGTCCAAAAATGTTTTGACCTGTGACTCTTTGCATAAGGAGGCCTCCACCCAGTCCACGCAGAAAACATAAGATAGTTTAGCTATAAACAAAGAAATTAAGGGTGGGGGGTTTAATATATCCCCTACAGCATGGAAAACCATCTTCTATAAGTGGATCCAATAGTGAGGAGCTGTTTGCAGCCTCACCCCTATTTAAATAATTAAATTATAATAACTACATAATTGCATTAATGGCAAAAAAAGCAAGATGATGCAACCATATGAGGTAAAGAACCAATTTTTCTGAACTTCCACCTGAATTACACCAGATCCAGTATGCTATTGTACAAAGATGTCTGAGTGAAGGCAAAGCCTCAGAAAAGCCTCTTCTAGCAGTCAGTATAATGCTGATGGTCAGATGTGTTAAACCAGTGTATAGTTTTACAAGGAATTTGTCAGTTCCTTGGCCTAAAATGTCAAGAACTTGTTTAAAACAGGCCTCACTTTTTTTTTTTTACACAAATAGTGGCACTAGTAACACACTGATTTTTGCAAGACATTTTGATAGATCTATGGATAATAAATCACTGGACCCCAGGTTTGAACTAGATGTCACAATTGACTGCCTTCCTTCTGAGTATATAGGGTTCATGGTTATGTCCTTGGAGCTCCATGGTGAGGAGCAGTAGGAAAAGTAGCACCACACTATGTCCGTTGTGAAACCTGAAAGTCATGGATTCTAGACTGACCATCTGAGCAGGTTTTGTAGAGGCAAAAACGAGAGATAAAAAAAAAAAAAAAAAACCTTTAAGTGTAAAAATTGTTTTATTAATAACAATAAAAACATAAGCATAAAAAAATCCTTTGTTGCATATCAACTTCATTTCATATACAGACACTACCACTCTACATGTTTTGCTTCGAGTGAGCTTCTTCAGGAGATTGCAGAGTGCTGTATGGAATAATTACTATAAGAAATTGTGGAAAAAGACAACAACAAAATAGGGATTAATTACCTAAAGTTTTTTTGTAAATTGCTACTAATTACAAATTTGTCAAAATATAGGTGTACAAATATACTCTTGTTTTTATATATTAAATGGTATCAAAAAATAATTTTTACAATCAATGTTATTGAAGCATAGATGGACCTACCGAGTATGAAAAATGCAAATAGGACGCCGAGATGTTCAGTTTCTGAATATGCCAAGCAGATATCTCAATGCAGGGAACATGGTGACCACGGGGCGATGTAAATATAAACTGAATAAATCCTATAAAGGAGACATATATGTATATGTAGAATATATAAAAGATATACCAGGACAAATCCCTATTGCCCATAGAGAATTGTATATCTATATTGCTCTACAATTAAACACAATTTACACTATGGAGAAGAGATAAAAGAATAATAGTATGATAGTAATGAGTTACCTTATTTAAACTGATGTTGGTAGGATCAAAAAAGGAAAATATCATTCAGGCAAAAGGTATTAGCCTGAAAAGAAGAAATTGCCAAATGTGGGCTTAATGGAGTAGAGTCCAAGCCGGTTTGGATATCAGTCCACCAAAGATTCCCCAATATTTGGTTCCCTTGTACGGATATCCCTCGAAAGTAGAGAGGCTAGCCCAGGGCTTGACAAATTTGCTTGGAATCTAGGAGCCAGCTAAAAAAGTTAGGAGCCAGGTTTTTTTTAAACGACCGACAAAGCTTTATTTTCAATATAAAAAATAACTAATCTTAAATTTACACAGAAAAAGACCGCCCCGCTAGAGGCCCGAATAGCGTCACTAAAACTACGGTAAAGCGGCGCTAAAAATAGCGCCGCTTTACCGCCAACGCCCCCCCGCGGCTCTGTGTGAAAGGGCTCTAAGGGTCCGATCAGGTCCGCCTGAAAAACAGACAGGCGAACCTGATCAGACAGCCCGTGTGAAAGGGGCCAAGCAGGGAGATAACAAATAAATTAATTTTAATTAGGAAAAAAAATAAATAAACAGTTTTTATATAAATATAAATAAATAAAATCTATTACGAAAAAAAAAAAAAAAAGGCTATCCCCACATTCACTTCCTTCTCTTCTCCACTTTGGGAAGGAGATGGGCAGTGAAAACAGGCAGGTATTTCGCATTAGCATTGCATTAGCATTGCTGGTTGCAATACCAACGGCCACCACAAGATGGCGCCAGATTTCAGAAGGACTCCAGAACTACCGAAGAAGGCCGCAAAGCCGGGGCCTCAATTACCGGCCGGCGCGGCCCGACGCGATCGCACGGGGGGGGTCTATGTCCGCACAGAGACAGGATACCCCCAGCTGTGCTGCCCCAGGCGCCAGGTCGCTAATTCTAGTCGCAAATGCGACCTGGCGCCCGGGTTTTGTCGAGCCCTGGGCTAGCCTATAAAACAATCCAAGTGATAGAGGCTATTTTAGAAAGTTTATCCATAGTGCATAAGAAGGGACTAAAAATTAAATCATCCAGAGAAATGAATGAACAGCCATAAGGCAGCATATTCAACTTGACTATCGAAGGAAAAAGGTAATTGATGCGGAGGGAGAGGAGAGATGTGAGCTCTCTCTCTCAAACTAGCCCTCTGACAGAGAACGGCGGCATGAGCCGCATTCATAACCCTCCCGTTCCGGAAGCGTCTGACATCACTTCCGGAACGCAGACGTCATTAAGGATGCTAATGTGCACGTGTGATATCCAAAAGGGGCAAGTGATGCATTGCGCAATCGCCAGATTCTTTGGAAATGGGCTGCCAGCATATTACATATGCTGCTGGGCATAGAAACCCGAAACAGCAATTGCAGCAGCCTGCGCTGAAGGGAGACAAAGCTAGGAAACCCAGATGGATGATTAGCTCAAACCAAAAGAGGGGCAACAATAGACTTATACCCAACTGGCTCCGGTCACAATTCACACTTGGGAAAGGACAACAGGTGCCCAGGGCGTCCGTGTGGTCACTGTTTCATCCAAACAATTGAGATTGTTCTGCTGGGTTACTTTCAGAAAAATATGTAGATTGTTATTGGAAAGATAAAAAACAATATACCAGTAGCAAAGTCCATCTTAATGCTCCAGTCCAAAACTGCATAAAACAATCATGGTGAAAGAATATACATAGTCGCATATTGAAAATACTAATTTATAATACATGTAAGAGGATGCACAAAAGATATATGCAGAAGCAGTTAGAGAAATGGAATAAACATTAACCTTTGAAAAAGGAAAATTTATTATCAAATACTTACCGTAAATTTCCTTTCCTGATGGACTCCATGGCAGCCTACGTGTGGGTTAACCCCGCCTCCTCTCCAATGCTATAGGACCCCCTACCCTATAAGATTGAGCTCACCTGTATAGACTGTGTTCCGTAACTAGCCTACTCTTGACCGATGGGTGGGAACTCCGTCTGCCATGGAGTCCATCAGGAAAGGAAAATTACGGTAAGTATTTGATAATAAATTTTCCTTTTTCCTGACAGACTCCATGACAGCCTATGTGTGGGAAATAACTAGCCAATCCACACGGGTGGGTATGCTGAACAGAAATAAATTTTATTTGACCCGTCAACCGACAGGATTTATAAACCAAAGTTCACAGAAGATAGCGGAGCAGGCTCAGTATAATAATGTGACGTTAAAGTTTTAATAGAGGCCCATGAGGCCGCCTGCAGATGACGCCTGAAGCCACGTTCCGGGCTGCTGCCCATGAAGCCGCTATACCCTTGGTAGAGCATGCCACTACTGCCTCCAGAGGAGTCAGGCCCCCTAGCTCTATAAGCCTGTTGGATGAACTGGACAATCCAGGCCGTAGTCGCTCTGTTACTGCTAGAGTGCGGTACAGACAGGTAGTTAGAGCGTGTGAAGGAGGAAGTAACTTGCCGGTATACTTTCAGAAATTTTGCCTATGATTAGAGGATGACAGCAAGTCCGCCTGGACACCGGTAATGAAGACTGCTGAAGCGTTGGCCAGACATTTCTGAGCCCAAGACATGATGGACTAGACTTCTTGGAGCAGGATGGAGCTCCTGGTATCTCCTTGTCCCTTCCTGTAGGAGACCCATATCCAATAATACTGACTCCCCATCCAGGAGAGGGACTGAAGGGCATACCCAGCTGCCCGAAGGTCCAGGATATTCGAGCCCAGATTGAAAAGATGGGCATCCCACTTGACTTGTGCAAGTTCTGCCCTGCAGAGGGCCCCCCACCAGCCCTGTTGGCATCGGCTGTGACCGTGACTTCAGGAGACCGGAGCGATGGAGTGGTAATTGATAGAATTTCGCGTTAAAGCCACCAGAAGAGGCTGTTCCTTATCAATGATGTCATACGAGTCGACTGATTGACGTCCCCCGAATTCCATTTGTTGAAGAGGCCCTGACTGAAAAGAGCGTACCCTCCATAGGGCCCATTCAACCATGGGGATCGTAGAAACCACCGTGCCTAAAATTTTCAAGCACTGAAGCCTTCCGACGTGCGGAGCTCAGAGACAGACAGATTCTCCCGAGGACGATTGGAATCTTCTCTACTGGAAGAGAGATGATGTTCTCCATCGTTGATGAACTGAGCCCCTAAGTATACCAAGCGCTGGACTGGTTCTGGCTGGCTTTCCTCTTGGTTTAGGAACCGCCCGAATTCTATCAATATGTAGGTAACTTGCTCCCTGTGGACCAGCAGCTGCTTTTTTTGACTAGGGACAGCACCAAGAGATCGCCTAGGTAGTGGTACGAGTGTATCCCTTTGTTCGGATGAGGGCCACCAAAGGCCGAAGGATTTTAGAGAATACTCGGAGAGAGAATGTCAGCCAAAAAGTGGAGGCAGGTGAACTGCAGATGTTCTTGGCCCGCTTGGAACCGAAGGCATATGCAGAAAACCTCTGCACAGGAACGTGGAAATAAGAAACCTTCAAGTCTATTGAGATTAACCAATCTCCTGGTTGTGTAGCTTGCTGAATGGTCGCCAGAGTCTCCGTTTTGGATAGATAAATCAGGACTATCACTGGACACCAAGCACCGTTCCTTTCCTGAGCTAGGAAGAGAGAAGGGAAGAATACCCCTCGGACCTCCTCGCCCTTCAGGACGGGCACCGCTCCCTGTTTTTTCAGCGAATTCACGTAGGGCGGAAACTCGCGACCACTGGATACCTGGATCTTTGCGGGTTTTCAAAAAGGCGTCTGTCCTCTGCATCAATTACTTTTGAAGTCCCTGGCCGGGCCTGTACGAGCATGCTTCTCATGAACGTCCAATGCTGCGTCTTCTGGGCTGGGGTCTCTCCCAGCCAAACAGACGCCTATCTTAAATCAGCGAACCAAGGACGTAACCATAAGGTCGCTCGGCCGTAACCCAGGATAAGACCGATTGAAGCTCACCCCAGGAAGTCCGTTGCCGGCTTCAATTCCTGAACTGTCGGGCCTATGGCTAGCTTTTCTTCCTTAGAACGGAGTCCACGTTTTCTGTCCAAGCTTCCATCGCCTTGGACAAGCTGCTAGGGCCAGGACGGGTTTGCAAGTCCTATCAGCTAACCCGTTGGTCTATTCTCCTCTTGAGCCCGTCTTAAAGGATACGGTGTCTTCTAGGAAAAAAGGAGACGTGTTAAGCCAGACAGTAGCAGTAATGCTACAGTAATGCTGCGTCTACGAGGGGAGCATTTTCCAGATGTTTCACCCCCTCTGCTTCGAAGGGATAAAGCCTAGAGGTTTTACTTGACATGGAAGTTTTCTTGTCCACTTTGCTCCTACAATTCCACTAAGAGCAGAAAGTCAGAACATTCCTTCCCCAGGTTATTCACCTTTTCTTAGCCGGCGAAGTGGAAGGCTCATCCCACTTCAGGGCTTCTTTGACCACTTTGACTAGTGGGGAAACCAGAGAGAAATCAAAACCTCTGATGAATTCATCTCCTTTCAAATCACTGACCTAAGAGCCTGGGGAGGCATCGTAGGGCTGGAATGGGCCTGGATCTTCCTGGGCCTCGTCAGCCAGGGAGCCAGATAGGGTGGTGGACTGGCTCCACGCGTAGGTTGCATCCCACTCCTTTAGGGGTTGAAGAATCACACACTTGATAAGAGACTCCATCTTATTTGTGTCTCTTGCTTTCCAGCCGCCCGGGCAAAAGATGGGTCACACAGTGACTTGCCCTCTGGGAGTCGTGTCCCACATCCCCAGCAGGCTCTGCGATCAGAGAGGCTGTCATGGCGGTGTGGGCGGTGACTGGAGGAGGAATAGGAACATGTCCTCTGTTTAAAGGAGGAATGGAACATCTCCTTGTTGGAGGAGGAATGGAACATCTCCTTGTGGGAGGAGGAATGGGAACGTCTCCTCTGTTTAACCACTTCAATACCAGGCACTTAGACACCTTCCCGCCCAGCCCAATTTTCACCTTTCAGCGCTGTTGCAATTTGAATGACAATTGCGCGGTCATGCTACACTGTACCCAAACATTTTTTTTATCATTTTGTTCCCACAAATAGAGCTTTCTTTTGGTGGTATTTGATCACCTCTGCGGTTTTTATTTTTTGCGCAACAAATAAAAAAAGGCCAAAAATTTTGAAAAAAAAAACAAGTTTTTTTCTTTGTTTCTGTTAAATGTTTTTGCAAATAAGTACGCTTTCTCCTTCAATAATGGGCACTGATATAGCTGCACTGATGGGCACTGATACGGCGGCACTGATGGGCACCGATGAGGTGGCACTGATGAGGTGACACGAACGGGCACTGATGATGGGCACTGATAGGCGGCACTGATGGGCACTGATAGGTGGCACTGATGGGCACTGATAGGTGGCACTGGTATGCGGCACTGATGGGCACTCATAGGTGGCACCGATGGGCACACATAGGCGGCACTGATGGGCACTCGTAGGTGGCATTGATTGGCATATATGGGTGGCACTGATGGGTACTTATGTGTGGCACTGATAGGTGGGCACTGGGCACAGATGGGCACTGACAGGTGGCACCGATGGGCAATGACAGGTGGCACAGATGGGCAATGACAGGTGGCACTGATATAGCATTGCTGGGCAGATCTGGGCATTGCTGGGCAGATCTTTGGAATAATGGTGCCAATCAGTGCCCATTTGTGGGCACTGATTGGCACAGATTGGGCACATGTGGATGGCCATGGGGTACATACCTGGTCATCCACGTTGCCCCTTCCCTGGTGGTCCTAGTGGCATCACTGGTAGTCCAGTGGGGTGATCTGCGGGGGGGGCTGCGCTTATAAACAATCAGCGCAGACCCCCCCCCCTGCCAGGAGAGCCGCCGATCGGCTCTCCTCTACTTGCGTCTGTCAGACGCGAGTGAGGAAGAGCCGATCAACGGCTCTTCCTATTGACAGCGTGATCAGCCGTGATTGGACACGGCTGATCACGTGGTAAAGAGCCTCCGCCGGAGGCTTTTTACCAAGATCAGTGTAGCGGTGTGTCAGACTGACACACCGCTCCACCGATCACCGCGATGCGCATGTTATCCTGAAGGACGTCATATGACGCCCAGTCAGGATAACACAACCACTTCCCGGACGTCAATCCGCTATAGGGTGGGCGGGAAGTGGTTAAAGGAGGAATGGAACATCTCCTTGTTTGAGGAGGAATGGGAACATCTCCTCGGCTGTTGTGTTGTGGCCTGGCAAGGTCTCTGTCGTTCTGGACCACGACCTGAGGATCCAACCTGAAAGAACTGAAGGAGAAAACAAAAATTGGGGGGGGGGGGTTGGGGGTTGGAGGCGAGATATGACAACAAAAGTGCCACACTTGCGACTGTACCACAACCCCTCCCTTCACCTGCACAAACCTTGTGCGTGAGGGCTGGCCACATGAAGGCGGTGACTTGTCCATGACCTCTGGACAAAAACGTCACGAACGGATGGTCTGCAAAAGGCCTGAAAATGCCAAATGTACCAGAGCCAGGGAAGAAAAAGAACTTATCTGCCTCTCCTTCTTTTTTATATATTTCTATTTATTTTTTTATTTTTTTTAAACAAAATTAATTCGTATCAACATTCACATACCTCCATTCCTTTTGGGAAAAATGGGACAAGAACGAAATAGACACTAATATACGTATAATACATATATGACATAATTCTTCCATATTCCTTCTCCTTTAATATATATATATATATATATATATTAAAGTATATATACATATTAATATTTATTTATATATATATATATCATTCTTTTTTTCTTTTTTTTTCAACATTATGCACTTTCTTTAAGAAAAAAGGGCACCAGGCATAAATGCCTATTAAGGCAGACCAGGGCTGGGGAAAGCTGCTGTCTCTGCTCACTGCCTGGGATGATCCTATTATAGCAGGAGCTAGAAGCCGCTTTTGAAATCCCCGCCCATGAAGTCACCGCGCCCCCCCCCCCCACCTCGCACCTGCGCTGTGGGGAGGCAGCCGAACGGTGCCTGCGCGGCCGCCAGGGAAACCACCAATCCGCACACACGTGAGCCAAGCCTCGCTTTCGCAGGAGCCCTGCGCATGCGCAGACTACGGCGGCGGCCGTGACCCGGAAGTGCCGTGGCGAGCTGGAACTCTAAGCGCTCCAGCCACCATGAAGGGAATTGGGGACACAGTTAAGCTGAATTGATGCATAGTTGTGGCTATAGACAACACAGACAACACAGAAAACACAGAGGCGACTGCCATGGAAGAAAAATAAAGAAGAGGGTCGCAGACCTTGCCAGCTGTTGATGCTCCGGTCCTTCAGGCATACAGAGGCAACCTCCACTGCACCACTGGGGTATCTAGTGCCTAGGAAACTACTCGCCTGCCCGTGGCTGGGCCCTGAGCTGCACCGCATAAATGGTATGCCAAATCTTGGAAACATCCGACCGGACGCGAACAGTGTGTGTAGGTCCATTGGAGGACAAAAAAGGAACACAGTCTATACAGGTGAGCTCAATCTTATAGGGTAGGGGGTCCTATAGCATTGGAGAGGAGGCGGGGTTAACCCACACGTAGGCTGCCATGGAGTCTGTCAGGAAATTTAATTTTTCTAAAAAGCCAAGCAATGTGATGCACTGTACTTTTCTACAAGAAAGGTTTATATTTACATTGCCCCCCTGTGGTCACCATGTTCCCTGCATTGAGATATCTGCTTGGCATATTTAGAAACTGAACGCCTCTGCGTCCTATTTGCATTTTTCATACTCGGTAGGTCCATCTATGCTTCCGTAATGTTTGATTGTAAAAATTATTTTTTGATAATATTTAATATATAAAACCAAGTGTATGTTTGTACACCTAAATTTTGACAAATTAGTTTATAATTTACAAAAAACCTTTAAGTAATCTCTATTTTGTTGTCTTTTCCCACTATTTCTTATAGTAATTATTCCATATAGCACTCTACAATCTCCTGAAGACGCTCACTCGAAGTGAAACATGTAGAGCAGTAGTGTCTGTATATGTATATGAAATGAACTTGATATGCAATAAGGGATTTTTTCTGCTAATGTTTTTATTGTTATTAGTAAAACATTTTTTACACTTAAAATACTATCCTTTTTTCTGAAACCTTCAAAGTCCCGCAGTTTTCCTTTTTTTATGCATTTTTAGTAGATTAGGTTTGCAAAGGAATTAAGTTACTAAAATTTAAACAGCAAATTATTTTCTTCATCCAAACAATTCAGAACAGTTTTAAATGTGGAAATGTACTGTCACACTATTACTAGAAAAGCAATGGTATTCTGAGGAAACAGGTTCTCAACTTTAAACAGAAATGAGAGTTTCATTTAGCACTCTAGTGTTTGTAGCTTGCTTCCTTCCTTTTTCTGGCTATGAGAGTACATGTAACAGCGTTCTCTTTCTATAACAAGCATTCAGTGTATACACCTACCCAACACACACTACTCTCCAAACATGAAATGGTAGAGGATTGTGTCCTGGAGCTATAGGTATACTAGGGATTATGGGAGGCTTTCTTCTTTCAAAACAAATGTACTTGTGCATCCAAAATGGTGCCAATTGCTGCACTGTTGGCCGATCAATCAATATCTGTGAAACTTGTGGAAGAACAAACTCTCCCCATTTCTTGTGAGTTAGAATTTATGAAATTTAATTCACTCAACCCTCTTGGGCTCCATTTGCACAGTTATTTAGCCATGCTGCCAACCCCAATGGCAAGAGTCTACGGATTTCTGCAGTTGGGATTGACAGCTGCATGCAGATAGCTGTGTATTCGATATTGTTCACACAGCCAATGATTATCTGTGGAGATTGCAACTGGATTTGCACAACGCAGGTAATAGCTACTTGCATGCAGCCATCAATCCCAGCTGATTGGTGTCAGTGGGAGGAATGGTGCCCCATTGTTGGAGTTAGTGGGGGAGGAATGGTGCCCCATCATTGGTATCAGTGGGAGAGGTGGTGCCCCGTCGGAAGGGGGAATGGTGCCCCATCGTTTTTGTCGTTGGGAGGAAGGGTGTCCCGTCATTGGTGTTAGTGGGAGGTATCGTGCCCTGGCCTAGGTGTCAGTGGGGATAATAGTGCCCCATTGTTGGTGTCAGTTTGAGGAATAGTGTCTTGTATCAGTGGGAGGAAAGGTGCCCCGGGGGCCGGATGGAGGCAAGCAAAGGGCCGCAGTTTGGAGGCCCCTGATCTGGGGGTTAGGTTTTAAGGTTCAGATGTGAGGAGGGTTAAGTGTTGGGGTCACAGCTAGGTTAAGATTAGGGCATATTGGAGAAAACTTTTCACTTTTTTTTAACACCAAAAACCCAGCGCTGAACACTGCTAACCGTTTTCCTAGTGGTGACACATAATGCTCCACCAAAGGTAGGGTTGGAGTTAAAGATCTGCAGAAACACCAGTACAAGTCTCTACCTATGCAACTTACTGGAAATCTGGAAAATGTGACCTACAGCTTAACATTGGAACGTTTTGAAATATATGTATATATGCAGAATTTAGATTAGTCTATATTCCTTTTTTTCTATATTATTCTAAACCACTTTAGTTTGTAGAGAGATTGTTCTTTTTTTTTTTTGCTTGAAATATTTATGTTACTGTTAAGTATACGTGTTAATATAATAAAGTAGAAAAAGGCAATTGAAGCCAAGAAAAAAGAAAAAAAAAAAAAAGAGGAAGAAAAAAAAAATCAATCCCAGCCGATGGAATCAGAGGATTCAGGCTGCTGGGATTTGCAGAATGGTTTAAAGCCTGTGTGAAAAAAGCCTAATGCCGCGTACACACGAGCGGACATTACGGCGGACTTTGCCCGGCGGACTTTTCGACGTACTTTCCGACGGACTTTGTGAATGAACGGACTTGCCTACACACAATCCACCAAAGTCCGTCAAATTCGTACGTGATGAGGTACGACCGGACTAAAACAAGGAAGTTCATAGCCAGTAGCCAATAGCTGCCCTAGCGTGGCTTTTTGTCCGTCGAACTAGCATACAGACGGCGGACTTTTCGACCGGACTCGATTTCAACGGATAAATTTAAAACAAGTTTCAAATCTAATTCCGTCGAACTTTTGAGAAAACAAAGTCCGCTGGAGCCCACACACATCGAATTGTCCGACGAAATCCAGTCCGCCGGGCAAAGTCCGCCGTAATGTCCGCTCGTGTGTACGCGGCATTAGGCTCCTTTCACACGGACTGTCCAATCAGGTCTGCCTGTCAGTTTTTCAGGCGGACCCTCTGTTCACCCCTATGAAGCGGCGGATGTCAGCAGGGAGATGTCCGCTGACACCCGCCGCTATCTGATCCGATCCTGACCGCCAAATCCAGAAGAACGGTGATCCTATTTTCCATCTGTCTGGCAGATCAGATGAAAACGGACAGGCGGTCAGTTTTCACCTGATTTCCCCATAGGGGAGAGCAGGATTGTGTCTGTCTCCGCTCTGCACAGTGAGCAGAGACGGACCTGTCATCTGCCTTCTCAGTGGGGATCAGTGGAGCGATTCCCCCGCTGAGCAAGCAGAGTCCGCCAAGTGTGAAAGGGGCCTAAGAGTAATATGTTAACAGCACTTAAAGGAGAAGTCCACCCTGAGCTTGTTTGGCTCGGCTTGTCCTAAGGGTCACAGGAGTGCAGTGCGTTTTGCACTTCTGTGACCCGTTTTCAGCAGAGAGTGGTCTGAAGTCCGCTCTCTGCGGACGTCGCACAGGTCAGTCCAGGCACCACGTCATCCCGACTGGGTGTCTGGATCCACCAGGTGCCTGGAATGATAGCTGCCTCAGCCTCTCAGCGAGCCACTGAGACGGCCGCTCCCCTCTCCTCCACAGCTCAGCGCTCCAATGAGCATGGAGGAGCAGATCAGGAGAGATGCTGACTGACAAGCAGCAGCTCTCTGCTCGGGTAGGGGAGAGAACCGAGCCATCAGCAGTGTTCAATAGATGGGTTCTCAGTGCAGAGATGGCGTGGGACAGATGCAGCTTCAGTCTGAGGCTGCATCCACCTAGGTAAGTATGATTAGGCAAAAAAAAAAATCCCATACTTCTCTTTTAAAGTTTTACATTGTTTGTTGATTTTTCTGCTGATGTTGACCATGGTAGGTATCTGAAATTGCATACAAATATGTCTGTTTATGAAGTCTACATGTAAGGGATGTCACTAATCCTAGGCTAAGAGACAATAAGGCTTCATATACACTAGTCTACACTGACACCTCCTAAACTTGAGTTTAGGAGCTTTTGGTGTTTTTTTTTGCCAAAGCACCTAAACTCTACTCCATAAGGCTCGGTTCACACTTGTGTGACCGTGTTTGCTTGGGCAAGGTAGCCCATTCATTTGAATGGGCTGCTGTGCCACGTGAACCGTAGAAAAAAGGTGCATGCATCTTTTTAGAAACGCGGCCACAGGGTTCCTGTACCTGTGATAATGCTGCAGGCTGCGATGCATAGGGGGTGCCATTCAGAATGAATAGTAGCCCTGCCCATCTCGCAAGAGCAGCGTGATTCGGGTGCGGAATCGATATGATATCGGAATGCACAGTGCAAGCCAGTGTGAACCTAGCCTTAAAGCCTATGTGTTGATGTACAGAGGCTCTTAGCAGAGTTTAGGAGTTGCCACGTTTTAGGTGAGCTTTTTAACCTCCCTCTCCTGAACGTGGAAATAAAGTGTTCAGGATAGCAATGTTTTGACCGCTGGCCCTGAAAAAACTAAAAACCGTGCTGCGATTTTGTCACGTTTTGTGTTTTCCCGTAGTCACAGTAAATGTAGGCTAGTGTACATGAAGCCTACACTTTGCCATCTTTAAAGCTGAACTACAGGCAAATATAGAATACAAACAATAATGTAGCTCTGTGTTCATTACTGCAGCAGCGCCAAGTACCTGGATTTTACGTGCAGTAACTTTACAGCAGAGCTCAAGCTGGAAGAGGGAGAAGCAGTACAAACAGCCAGATATATTGCAGTGTTCATGCATACGCACGGAACTGGTAGGAAGGAGGAAATATCAGAGTTACAGAAATGAGCTAATCAGTCTATTGCTTCTCCATTCACTGTCCAATCACAGGCTGGGAGAGGGAAAAGACTTGTAAATGTTCCTGAACAGCAACAGATGGAAATCAGGTCTCCTGCCCGGCCAGACTAAGCTGTGTGATTTTTAGGATTGGAGGGACAGAAATACAAATCCATTGGCAGGTTAAGCAGCCCTGAATTTTGCTGTTTTCCTTTAATTTAAATAATTTTCATAGCCTGTGGCTGTTTCTAACACTAGAGAGAGCTGGGAACTGGTTGTAATTCCATGTACTTATTAAAAGATTCCTGACATGGTCTATGAATACTGCCAAAGAGGTCCAGGGCCATCTAAATAGTCATCTCTGTTTAAATGGAAGAACGTTTTCTTAATAGATCCTATCCCCGACATGTACAGAAAACATCAATCTTTGGGGAATACATGGAAAGATCAGATATTAAACGAAATGGTTAACTGTCTCTTGTATTGCGTCACTGAGATCATCCACAGTCCCCATGAAGTGTAAAGGGTTTATATGAAATCTGTTACCCCCGAATTGAGTCTATAAAAGGATTTGCTGGAGGGAGATTTCCCCCCTCCCAGTGAGTCACAAACACTTCCCCTTTCCCGCATCCTTTAGGTATCCAGAGAATGTCTGCAGATCAGTCAGACCTTCCCCTAATAAGGAGTTGGGAAGATCAGGGCCTGGAGGGGGGAGAAGGTGGGCCCAAACTCCCCCAATTCACATTTCTCAGCTACACAGAGACTTTTATCTCCCCATCCTTCTCACTTCTCACTCAGTACTTTGCATCCTGGAGACAGAAACAAGCAGCCAGGAACAACCTGTGAGTTGGGGAGGGATGGATGTGATGGCTGGGGATATCTTATCCTATCTATTATATATGCAGTATGGATAATATCACTGTTTGTGTTGGCTTATTGTATGGGTGACTTGATAGGAGTTACCTATTTGTTGGATATGAAAGGAAACCTGTCTAAGAGACAGATGAAGGCAGACACTGCTCACTTTTTTGCTTGTTGCCTGGCGTTCATGGAACAATTCGAGAGAAATTGAATTCTGAATGAACAGCTTGTGACATTTCTCTTTCTGTTCCTTATCAATGACTCAAAGTATTGAAGCTAGAGCTTGAGCCAGGCACCTAGCATTTTCAAAAGGGAGTTCTTGCTAAGACAGGTTTTCTTTAAAGCAGTATTAAACTCAAAACCAAAAATCTGATGTATTGCAGCGTACCAATCATTAGATGTCGTGGCGGCATTTCGTTTTTTTTTTTATTATTGTTTTTTTTTATTTTTAGTTGTTTTTTGTTTTGTTTTGTTTTTTTTTATGTTTTTTTTTTTTTTTTTAATGTTTTCTTCCCTCTGATTTCACCTGGTGATCCGGCCAGTAACACACCTCTCCTGTGTTAGAGTGCCCCTACTCTGGATGAAGGAACAAAGAATAGACATTTGGATCTCAACATTGTTAATCTGGGAGAGGGGGGAGTGTTGGCTGTATTTTGGCTTTAGGTTGTTCGTGTGTTTATATATGCTAGTCCATCTAATGCTGGCCATACACTATACAGAAAATCGGCCGAACCCCTTTTCGAAAAACGAACGTTCGACCGTGACCGCAAACGATCTTGCCATCATATAATGACCGATAATCTGTTCAGTGGACATGAATAAATAATTTTGTGTTCGTTTTTTTACATATACCTAGTGCAGAAAGTTCGGACGGGAAACACATTAACCTTGCAATTTATCGTACGTTCGGCAGAAATTTTCCAAACATGCCGTTCGTTTTTTTTCCACAAAAACGTCACAAACGATTATCGATTTGTACCCACTAACTTGCCGAAAAACGAACGAAGTGTCCATTCGAACGATTTTTCGGCCGATTTTTCGTATAGTGTATGGCCAGCATAACACAGCAGTTACAGCAAAGATTTTTTTTCCCTTTTGGGGTAAAGGTTGTACATAAATGCAAGCCAACCATTGTAAACACTCCTGTCAGTGTTAAATGGTTTGTCTCAACCCTCTAATGGCTACATGTGCAGGATAGCTTGTTCTGTTGAAAAAAAAAAAAAACAGATTACTGGCTGGATCGCCAGGTGAAAATAAAGGAAAAAAGCTTAAAAAATAAAACTGATGCCATCACAGCTAAGAACTGGTAAGCTGCAATATAATGAATGTTTGCTTTTGGGGTTTAATAGCGCTTTAAGTCTTGCAGTTCTACAGCATCATGACGTACTGAGGTTGTCTTAATGTCCTAGACTATCTGGTTTGTTGAGAAAGGTAGCACAATGCATGAATAATACTGTAAATAGCGCAGTAACCCATAGCAACCACTAACAAAAACTGTCTATTCCGATCAGATGAGTGAACGCTGCACTCTGTTTTCTGTAGGCTGTGTTACTGAGAACATCGGACACAACAATCGTAGGGCTTTAGGGTAGAAACACAAGAGATTTGTGGAATATTTAAATAGTGCTTTTTCTATGTATCTGTCCTTGTGTTCTCAACAGAAAAGTTACTGTTAATAATAGAGTAGAATACACGGTACGTGATATGATATAATGAAAGATTGCATTGAAATGAGAGCTTAGAGGAATATGCATTCTTCATTGCCAGAATGACCATTGTACTTAATGACTTAGTTCATTTCCTAAGAAGAATAAGACCATAAATGATTGAGGAGTGGTAACGGGGGTTTGTGTGCCAGCTGCATAATTTTTGATGTTTGCTGTTCACATGGGTCCTTTGAGGAGAGAGGGACTGGCACAGTGCTTTATATAAGACATTAGGCACTCTATCATATTGGGGAGTTAACAGTTGCAGGTTGAAACACAAGAGGAGAAGTTCCCCAATTGGCTATAAAGGGTGTGGCATGGTTAATGGACAGAGAAGGCAATGAAGCCTTGCGTTGGCTTGATTGAGTTAAGCCTTGAGGGAGTTGATAGATAACCTGGAAAAACAAAGAGCTCTTGTGGGTATAAAAGACATTAAAGGAAATGTAAACCTAACATTTCATATTCCTGCTATACCCTATATTACCAAAAGTATTGGGACACCTGCTTTTACACACACGTGAATTTTAACAGCTTCCCAGTCTTAGTCCGTAGGGTTCAATATGGAGTTGGCCCACCCTTTGCAGCTATAACAGCTTCAACTCTTCTGTAACGGCTGTCCACAAGGTTTAGGAGTGTATCTATGGGAATGTTTGACCATTCTTCCAGAAGCGCATTTGTGAGGTCAGGCACTGATGTTGGATGAGAAGGCCTGGCTCGCAGTCTCTGCTCTAATTCATCCCATAGGTGTTCTGTCGGGTTGAGGTCAGCACTCTGTACAGGCCAGTCAAGTTCCTCCACCCCAAACTCACTCATCCGTGTCTTTATGGACCTTGCTTTGTGCACTGGTACAAGGGTCATTTGGTGGAGGGGGGATTATTGCATGGGGTTGTTTTTCAGGGTTTGGGCTTGGTCCCTTCATTCCAGTGAAGGGAACACTTAAGGTGTCAGCATACCAAGACATTTTGGACAATTTCATGCTCCCAACTTTGTGGGAACAGTTTGGGGATGACCCCTTCCTGTTCCAACATGACTGTGCACCAGTGCACAAACTAGGTCCATAAAGACATGGATGAGTGAGTTTGGGGTGGAGGAACTTGACTGGCCTGCACAGAGTACTGACCTCAACCCAACCAAACACCTTTGGGATGAATTAGAGCAGAGACTTGCGAGCCAGGCCTTCTCATTCATATCTGTGCCTGACTCTCACAAATGTGCTTCTAGAAGAATTGAAGCTGTTCTAGCTGCAAAAGGTGGGCCAACTCAATATTGAACTCTACAGACTAAGACTGGGATGCCATTAAATTTCATGTGCGTTAAAGGCAGGTGTCCCAATACTTTTGTTAATCTAGTGTATGTGTTGTACCATGTACTTGTATGTATGAAATAGTATCCTGTTCTCTTTGCATTGCTTCCTTTGTGTGAAATACCTAGTATTCCTGCCAGTACTTCTGCTTTCCTATTAAAAACTGACCGCACTAGGCATGAGAGCACCGTGTGGTCAGTTCTTTGGCTGTGCTGGGAACTGAGCTTGCTCTCCTCAGATGCGTCTTAAAACACCCCCTGCTTAGCCATTCACTGAGAAGACTAGTGTTCTGCTGTTTCTCCTCTCCCCAGCTGCTATGCAACTGAGAACAGAGATTATGTGATCATTTATTTAAAAAAAACATTATAAATACCCTTTTTTATATCTATACACAAATGTTTTAACTTTAATTTCTGTTTAAAACTGAAAGGGATGTTTTATAAGGTGAGAGTTTACATATACTTTAAGTGCAGACATTAGACCAGAAAAGAAAGGGAGAGAAAAAGAATTATAGGATATGAGTGTACGAGGTTGTTCCTCGATACCTAAAAGATGAAACTTTTAAAAATATAATTATATGTCTGTAACTATTCTCATTTATCCAGGCCATAGTACAGCTAGTAACAGTCATAATTAATTTGACTTGTTCAGTGATATTGAAGAAGCTTCACTACCTATCATAGCAAGTTCTTTAGTTCTAATGAGGGTCCGGAACATACCTCAGCCCTTACAGTATGGATAACCCAGTAACCCTAATCCAATTACAATGAAATTGATCTCCATGGTAGATGTTGATTTCCAAGAACACGATGGGAGGTGAAAACGTTTTAGAAACTACCCTGTTCTAGTTACATTACCTGTTAAAGAATGGCGGATCTAGTGTGGCTTAGATGGCCTTTTTCACAGCGTTTTGTGAACCAGTTGTCCTCTCTGTCCAAAAATTGGTCCTCACAATAATGTATTATTTTTATACATTACATAATTCTTGTCTTTAACATTACAGAACAAGTTAAGATGAATAAAAATAACTGCTACTGGCCATAATTACATATTTTATTCCACTTTATATAATTCCGCTAAAAGAAGATTTGTTTGCCCTAAAAGTAAACTATTATTACATTCCATAGCAGCTGTTGGCGCTAGCTTGAAATAGGAGCTTTGAGGATGCAGCCACTCGCCAAATCTTTGTTTAAGGACTTTCCTGCCCACTTTTATGAACAAGAAGTTCAAAATCACATGAAAGGTCAACTTGTCAGGGCTTTTCAGCAGCACATTACCATAACACAAATACCTTCAGCCTTCTTGCTTTGACTTTACAGCACTGCTGCTGGCCTCTTGTTTCATGACCCATAGTCTCCCAAAGCTCAGTGCTAGTATATACACACACTGTACACCTTACAGCTCCCTACCCCTGAGACACACCCTAACTTCTGGGCAGAGGCCTCCTGTCCCCTGGGTGGAGCCTTGAACCATCGTCAATACCCATATCAAGAGGGCACGCCTGCACAAACAGGATACTAGTTGCTGGTAGTTAGGGAGCCAGGGTTGGAGGTTTTATACAACCCAATATTCTGTGAATTCTCTTGGCTTCAGGACTTAATCCAGGGCCTACTAATCCTGAAGAAAACTGACAATCCAGGCTTCTCTGCATAGGACAAGCACCCTAGAGCCTCATTACCTCTTCTTACTATGACCTGGTGCAGCGCTGTCACACAGTAAATGGCAAAATCAATTATATTCTGTTAATAATTAAAATGGTAAAGGCCTT
Source organism: Lithobates septentrionalis (assembly GCA_037952835.1). Taxonomy (NCBI): domain Eukaryota; kingdom Metazoa; phylum Chordata; class Amphibia; order Anura; family Ranidae; genus Lithobates; species Lithobates septentrionalis. The sequence goes on from JBBDGP010000545.1 coordinate 1,840,868, forward strand.
AGACTAATACACTTTGTTAATAGATGACCCATATTTAGAATTTGAAGACTTTTTATGTCTTATTAAGTTGAACAATAAAATAGTAAAGAGAAACAGTATTGTATTTGAAAGGGGGGGGGGGGGGCAAAACATTTGCCCTGGGGTCCTTGTTGACACATATCCTAAATTGTCAGACCACCAAAGCAGAGTGAGTGTTGGGATTGATTGAGTGGTGCTTTTGGGTTGTTTCCTGGATGAATTTGGTTAATTGTAGGAAGTGGATTCATTCTATAGTATTCAGATTATAGAGGTTTTTTTTTTTTTTTTTTTGATGGGACTAAAAGCAATTGCAGACTGTCCATGATACATTTGGTATTTGCACTCAAGCATAGATGGGACTGATACTGTTTCTCTTATCCATATTCAGTACAGATGGATGCTCGGGTATAAATGCTACTTGAAACAACTAAACCACGTTTGCCCAGTGTTCTCTACTAAGAAATACAATAATGTTGCTGTGTAACAGCTATGCCTAACAACCAGGGCTGGACTGGGACAAAAATTTGGCCCTGGACTTCATTCAGACAGGCCCACTTTAATTTTGCAAACACGCACAAAAACGGTATATAAACTATACGAAATTGCGCGATATGGATACGGATTGAGTTTGGGATGGATCTGAGGGAAGCGGTGCGGCCTATGTATGGGGCATCAGAGTGGGCGGGCCTGGGGAAATCTGTAACCCTTATATGAAAAACAACAAAAACTGGAGACCAAGCTCATCTAGAGGAAAGCCCTATAGGGCAGGTCTCGGTGAGGTGGGTAGTGACCCACGTCATCGAACACTAGACCTGTTAGTATAAACTTAGAAAAGAACCATTCCCTGTGTGTAGGCCAAAGGTCACCGGGTGGCGATCCTCTGAATACAGAAGCATATATATTCAAAAAAGATAGGGACAAAGGTCCCAAAAGGTATTCTTCAGAAAGGATACAAAAAGTGTAAAGGACTAATTTAACTTTATTTAATTGTACAAAAACAAATAAATACCTGCAAAAATACTTGTCTAAAATAATGAAAAAGTTCCCAAATCCCTCCTCCCGACACATTTAATTAAAATTAAAGACCTTCTTGGCCCGCCAGCGTGACCTATCAGACACCTATCGCAGCCAAAGCCAAAGGAAGTGCTCCAAAAGCCTATCGACTCAGGTGGTGGGCGGGCCGGCAACAATAAGAAGCCTGCAGCTACGGTAGCAGCAGAGAATCCGCCCTGAACACTGAAGCTCCCAGCACGCCTCCCACATTTCCAGCCCAGACCACCCCTGAATTTCCGCCCCTCTCAAATTGCCACCTGGGCAGTACAGCGGTGCTCAAATTAATGGCTGTGCGGGCCATTACTTTGACAGGCTGCCTGTCATTGAAACCGGTCCACTGAGCCATCGGCTCCACAGGGAAACTCCCGGTGGTCCCAAGGGCCAGTACATGCCTGCTAACTACTTTACCCACTAAATACTGGGTATCAAAAATTATTCCATCATTTCACACCTGGGTGCTGGCCAGTAATCACATAAATAAGAACATTATTATATTATTCAACATAATAGGGTGATTTAAAAAAGGATGTTGCAGCTTTTATGTTAAAACCGTTTCTTCACTCTAGAAAAAAATAAAATAAAACTCAGCATCCACAAATACTGTCAAAACTAGGTACCCGTTCCACCCCCCCCCCCCCCCACCCCCCAATGTGCCAAATGTGGTAGAGGGAGGTGGGGTTAAAGTGTAATTTCCACTTTTGGGTAAAATTTCGCTTTAGGTAGGTAAGCAACATTTTAAAACACTTTAGAACTTTAGGATATGCCGCCCAATTGCAGAATTACAGTACTGTGCAAAAGTTTTAGGCAGGTTAATGCTCTAAAGTATGAATGATTTCAAAAATATATATTTTAGTTGTTTATTTTTTATCAAATTTACAAAATGCAAAGTGAGTGAAAAGAAGAAAAATCTGAATTGAATCAATATTTAATGTGCCTAACCTTTGGCTTCAAACTGGCATCAATTCTTCTAGGTACACTTGAACACAGTTTCTGAAGGAACTCGTCAGGTAGGTTGCTTCAAATATCTTGGAGAACTAACCACACATCTTCTGTGGATGTCGGCTGCCTCAAATCCTTCTGTCTCTTAATGTAAGCCCAGACAGACTCCATGATGTTGAGATCAGGGCTCTATAGGGGCCAAACCATCGCTTCAAACACTTGTCTTGTTCTTTACCCTGAAGATAGTTCTTTATGACATTGGCTGTATGTTTGGGGTCGTTGTCCTGCTGCAGAATACATTTGGGGCCAATTGCATACCTCCCTGATGCTATGGCATTAAGGATAAGTATCTGCCTGTATTTTTCAGCTTTGAGGACTGTAGACGCAGGGGCCTGCCAAGGAAACTTAATGCAACAGATGAAACACACATCATGCTTAATACTCTTTTACTACTCAGAAGATGTCCAGCAGTGCCATCAGCACAGAACTAGTGGAAACCAGTGGGACCCAGGTACACCCATCTACTGTCCAGAGATGTCTGGCAAAAAGCGATCTTCATGGAAGAATTGCAACCAAAAAGCCATACCTCCAACAAGGAAACAAGGCTAAGTGACTCAACTGTGTACAAAAACATAGGCACTGGATTGTAGAAAATGTCAGCAGGTGCTCTGGACTGATGAGTCAAGATTTGAAATATTTGGCTTCTGCAGGAGGCAGTTTGTTCACCAAAAGCTGGTGTGCAGTACAATAATGAGGGTCTGCAGGCAACATTGAAGGATGGTGGAGGTTCCTTGCAAGTCTGGGGCTTCATTTCTGCAAATGAAGTTGATGATTTGGTCACTATCAATGGTGTCCTCAATGCTAAGAAACAGAGACAGATACTTCTCCATCTAGCCATACCGTCTGGGAGGTGTGTAATTAGCCCCAAAATCATTCTACAGTCGGACAGTCACCCTAAACATACAGTCAATGTCATTAAACAGGGAACTATAAGCAAAACTTTTTTTCATTTTGGATAGAGTAAGGGAGGGTTATAACCCCTGTCAGTTATTTGCCATCTGTGTCCCATTGGGGAGATTTCCCTTCACTTCATGTCTCATAGTCAAAACGAGAAGTGAGAGGAATCCCTGAAAATTAAGAGGAATCCCTTGGGAACCCCAGGTCACCAGAACTGTGTTCCTATTGGAAGATTTCCCCTCTGATACTTTTTGGGGGCAACCCAAAATTTGGGATTTTATTTTACTTTCACTTTCAATGATAATGGCAAACAGGACAAATCGAGAGGGTGAATCTCCCTAACGGGGGCACAGACAGCGATACAAACTGACAGAAGTTCTAATCTATCTCCACGCTATCCAAACTAAAAAAACTAAAGTTGTGCAATTAGTTGTACTTAAAGAACTATCGTCAGCGTAAAGAAGCAGTCCTGGAAGTGGTGGTTTGGCCCCCACAGAGCCTTGATCTCAACATCATCGAGTCTGTCTGGGATTACATGAAGACACAGTAGGATTTGAGGCAGCCTACATCCACAGAAGGTCTGTGGTTAGTTCTCCAAGATCTTTGGAACAACCTACCTGCCGAGGGTAGTGTACCTAGAAGAATCATAAAATAGGTCTCATACAGAGGCTTGGGTACCTCCATCCTGAATAACTTGCAAAGAAGTCAAATGAAATTGCCTAAGGGACTTTTGATAGAGGTGTAAACAAACACAAATAAATACCATATATAAAATATCATATATAAAAGCATACACTTTATTACATAGAACAACTGTTAAAAGCAAAAGGATGCACCAAACATCATACCTGTACATTACATGTACATTAGTAATTGAGCACTTTAGTCTTTAAGACTAATGCAGTTTCTCTGAATAGTCAAAGTACAGAAGTGGAAAACATCATAAATCTCAATGCGTTTCGTGAAACAATGTTCACTTCATTAGGAGTTTAATGTTTCTAACAGATGTCTGTAGATCAAAAAAGCATTATAAGTCCTGTGTAACAAGAAAAAAAAAAAAAAAGACAGAGGAACTGGTAACCAGCCAAACTTATTTCTGAGTAGGAATAACCCAAAAACTTGCCCAGTCGATGTTAAACACAGTCAAATGATCAGCCAGCAGATGGAGATCTATCCTGGGGGTTAAGGAGACAAGGGGTGGGCTGAGAGACACGCCAAGGGGCCAAGGCCCATGGATGAGTGCAGTTCACATAACGAATAAAGCCCAATTCAGACAACCCTGGAAAAGAGATATGTACCAAATAGAATGTGTAGCAATAAATACATGGCCATTGTAGAGGAAGAGAAGAAAGAAAAGATCATCCAATACACTAGAGAGGACACCCAAAAACTATATTGAAAGGGGATAAAATGGCTGAAAAATAAAAGTAAAGCTGAAAACATAAAAAGGGGCAACAAGTCAAGCAGAAAAAAAAATGAAAGTTACTAGCAACTTCAGCACTTTTATCCCCTTTCAATATTAATTTGATATGATATTTTATATATGGAATTTGTATAAGTTTACATTTTGACATCAAAAGTCCCTTGGGCAGTTTCATTTGCCTACAAGAATTATTGCTGTTTCAAAAGCAAAGGGTGGTCACACCAAATATTGATTTGATTTGGATTCCTTTTCGATTCATTTACTTTCCATTTTATTAATTGCTAAAAATAAACAAATAACATATCTATTTCTAAAAGCATTCTTAACCGCTTGCTGACTGCCCGCTGTCGATTGATGGCGGCAGAATGGCACTCCTGCGTGAATTGCTTTAGCTGTACCGCGGGCGCTTCAAGGAGTATAGGGTACAGGCGCGCCCGCTGCATGACATAGGAGCCTGTGCACGTGGCCAGTGGCGCTATGGCCGTCGACTACCCACGATTGCTTCTGAGAAGGAGAGAACGGAGATCTGTCAATGTAAACAGACAGATCTCTGTTCTGTCAGGGGTGAGGAGAGCAATCTGTTGCTCCTACTGCTTAGGAACAACAATCTGTCTCCCCCCCAGGCAGTCCCACCCCCCCCAGTTAGAATCACTCCCTAGGACACACAGTTAACCCCTTCCATGCCAGTGACATTTACACAGTAATCAATGGCTATTTATAGCTCTGATCGCTGTATAAATGTCAATGGTCCCAAAATAGTGTGAAAAGTGTCCGATCTGTCCGCCGCAATGTCGCAGTTGCAATAAAAATCGCAGATTGCCGCCATTAGTAGTAAAAAAATAAAAATAAAAATGCCATAAATCTAGCCCCTATATTGAAGACACTATAACTTTTGCGCAAACCAATCAATAAAAGCTTATTGCGATTTTTTTTTTTTTTTACCAAAAATATGTAGAAGAATACATATCGGCCTAAACTGAGGAAGAATTTTTTTTATATATATTTTCTGGAGATACTTATTATAGCAAAAATTTTAAAATATTGCTTTTTTCAAAATAGTCTGTCATTTTTTGTTTATAGCACAAAAAATAAAAACTGCAGAGATGATCAAATACCACCAAAAGAAAGCTGTATTGGTGGAGAAAAAAAAGGACATCAATTTTGTTTGGGTAAAGCGTCGCACTACTGCGCAATTGCCAGTTAAAGCGACGCAGTGCTGTATCACAAAAAATGGCCCGGTCAGGAATGGGGTAAATTCTAAGTGATGTTAATTTACGGCATTTTTTCACACCTGCCTAAAACTTTTGCGTATTACTGTATAACCCAAGTTTCCGATTCAGCTAGCATCCATGTGCGTTTCTCTTATGTATGCTAATTCTGGCATATTTTTATATAGTTACCAGAAGTTCAAACAGAAATGGGGACAGGATGAAGGAGCTAGGCGCACCAAATGTTTCCTTGAGCTTTCCAATAACTGGATCAGATTTAATGCTAGTAGAAGTGCTGGAAGCACACTGGACTCATTTTCATGGGAAAATATTCCTTTTGCCGAGTAGGTGGCATGAACAAGAGGTATAATAAAATCATATAGCATTAATTTATAGACCCTTGTTAATACTGTTTTTAAGGGTCTTTTTCAAGAGATTGCTCTGGAGGTTATAAAAGTATTGCCCTGTAAAATGCCAAATTACTTGTTTGCTACCTGTATACTTTGATGCCATAAGAATATGGCATCGAAGAACTTTGAAAAGGTAGAGATACTTTTCTGGATGTGGGAATCTGTGACCACTTATTAATGATACAGCTTGTCAGTGGCCTGGAGACAGGGCTCTGGAAAATTAAAAGGAAAGCCATTACCATCAACAGTGGAGAAATACTAGGGTTGAAAGCATAAAATCCAGACAAGAAGCTATATATCTATTTGAAGCAACGATATGGAAGCTGTTTACCTGTAAAAGGATTTGTCCATCAGTTCAATCAGTCCTGAGATTTACTCTACCACAATCCGCTGACCTGATTGTTTCTTGTTGCAGGTAAGAAATAAAGCAAGGTCAAGTTCTGGCCTCCAACCTATGATTGGACAGTGAATGAACAGCAGCAGTTCACCCTCTGCTAATCCTGCTCTCTACTCCTGTTAGCATATTTTTTGTCAGCACATTAAGAATACCCATTTGGTTCCCCATGTTAGACTCTTCCAGTCTAAGTGACGCTTTATATAGTTACATAGTAGGTGAGGTTGAAAAAAGACACAAGTCCATCAAGTCCAACCTATGTGTGTGATTATGTGTCAGTATTACATTGTATATCCCTGTATGTTGCGGTCATTCAGGTGATTATCTAATAGTTTCTTGAACCTATCAATGCTCCCCGCTGAGACCACCGCCTGTGGAAGGGAATTCCACATCCTTGCCGCTCTTACAGTAAAGAACCCTCTACGTAGTTTAAGGTTAAACCTCTTTTCTTCTAATTGTAATGAGTGGCCACGAGTCTTATTAAACTCTCTTCTGCGAAAAAGTTTTATCCCTATTGTGGGGTCACCAGTACAGTATTTGTAAATTGAAATCATATCCCCTCTCAAGCGTCCCTTCTCCAGAGAGAATAAGTTCAATGCTCGCAACCTTTCCTCATAACTAAGATCCTCCAGACCCTTTATTAGCTTTGTTGCCCTTCTTTGTACTCGCTCCATTTCCAGTACATCCCTCCTGAGGACTGGTGCCCAGAACTGGACAGCATACTCCAGGTGCGGCCGGACCAGAGTCTTGTAGAGCGGGAGAATTATCGTTTTATCTCTGGAGTTGATCCCCCTTTTAATGCATGCCAATATTCTGTTTGCTTTATTAGCAGCAGCTTGGCATTGCATGCCATTGCTGAGCCTATCATCTACTAGGACCCCCAGGTCCTTTTCCATCCTAGATTCCCCCAGAGGTTCTCCCCCCAGTGTATAGATTGCATTCATATTTTTGCCACCCAAATGCATTATTTTACATTTTTCTACATTGAACCTCATTTGCCATGTAGTCGCCCACCCCATTAATTTGTTCAGGTCTTTTTGCAAGATTTCCACATCCTGCGGAGAAGTTATTGCCCTGCTTAGCTTAGTATCGTCTGCAAATACAGAGATTGAACTGTTTATCCCATCCTCCAGGTCGTTTATGAACAAATTAAATAGGATTGGTCCCAGCACAGAACCCTGGGGAACCCCACTACCCACCCCTGACCATTCTGAGTACTCCCCATTTATCACCACCCTCTGAACACGCCCTTGTAGCCAGTTTTCAATCCATGTACTCACCCTATGGTCCATGCCAACGCACCTTATTTTGTACAGTAAACGTTTATGGGGAACTGTGTCAAATGCTTTTGCAAAATCCAGATACACCACGTCTACGGGCCTTCCTTTATCTAGATGGCAACTCACCTCCTCATAGAAGGTTAATAGATTGGTTTGGCAAGAACGATTCTTCATGAATCCATGGTGATTACTGCTAATGATATCATTCTTATTACTAAAATCTTGTATATAGTCCCTTATCATCCCCTCCAAGAGTTTACATACTATTGATGTTAGGCTAACTGGTCTGTAATTCCCAGGGATGTTTTTTGGGCCCTTTTTAAATATTGGTGCTACATTGGCTTTTCTCCAATCAGCTGGTACCATTCCAGTCAATAGACTGTCTGTAAAAATTAGGAACAAAGGTCTGGCAATCACCTGACTGAGTTCCCTAAGTACCCTCGGATGCAAGCCACCTGGTCCCGGTGATTTATTAATGTTAAGTTTCTCAAGTCTAATTTTAATTCCGTCCTCTGTTAACCATGTAGGTGCTTCCTGTGTTGTGTCATGAGGATAAACACTGCAGTTTTGGTTACTGAAGCCCCCCGATTCACTCGTGAAGACTGAGGAGAAGAATAAATTCAATACCTTTGCCATTACAAAAGGCTGATACTAAGTCATACACAGATGCATATGCTAGCAGCATTAAAAAAAAAATCATAATTTTCCTTAATACATAGCTGGGTTATTTGCTGTTTTTTTAAACTTCCTGGAGTTAAGCCTTAAGTGGTAGTGCAGCAAGTGGATTTGAACAAGGCGAAAACTGCAGAGAGCAGGTCATTCCATTATTTGGAATGGTGTTCTTTTTTGTAAAGAAAATTCCACTCTAAAAGCAAAAAAAAATATGGGTCCTGTTAAAGTGTTTTGGAATTGTGATCAACCTGGCCAATCTATGTATGACTTTTCTGTCTCCCAAGCAGATGCAGAGTTAAATTTTCAATATCTATGGTAAAAATGGCCATGATGCACACAACTGGTTGGAAAATACATCCCAATCATGTTTAAAATATTTTCAAAATTCAAATTGAGCTCCATTTAGAGATTTGAGGTTCAACAGGTGCACAATGAACTTTCAAAAATGAAGTCAACCGATCTGTAAAGAGATTCAATAAGGTATTTTACAGTATAAAAGCTATTTGCAATGCAGTGATAGTTTGTTTCATTAAATCCCAACTGAAGAAAATCAACCCAACAAGTATCCAATTGTTTTGTGTATCAAGAAGTAGAAAATATATTTGGGCAGCGGGCCTAACCAACTAACCTATTTCAAAAGAACAAAAGCTTGAGGTAAATGCTTATACTACTGGGTATACATAGTTACATACAGTAGTTAACTTGGTTGAAAAAATACATCTAGTTCATCCAATACACCTATCCCTTGCAAACTGAGCAGTCTATTGGTGCCCAGGAACGAGTTTTATTTTCCTTAGTGTATTTAGGGGAGCACTGTAGAATGCCATTGGATTTAGTAATGTCCCTGGAGCCTTCCAGCAGCTTATTAGGTTTAAAATTCTATTTTTCCCTATTTTTATAACATACCATTTCAAAAACATCTCGAGGAAGAGTGTTTGCCTTTTCCAATGCTTATAAAAATGAAGACAGGTAAGAACTGTCCGTTTATTAAAAATGGTATGCCGTTTAGATTTCAAAGTGTACACTACCATCACAGAGATCAGTGCATTTCTATAGTATTATTAAAAACAATAATTTTATGCACTGAAAGAATGGATATCTAAAACAAGCTGCCCAATTTATCCACCAAGAATTTTTCTAAGGCATTTTAGCTGATGGCAGCTGCGGGATTGAATGTACAATATATGTCAGTAAGAGTCTATGAGTTTTAGAGACACATTTTTTTTTCTCTTTGATCTTTCTTTTGAGTGCACCAAATTTAGCTACAACATACTTAAGGTATAATTTTTTCCATGATAAACACACATGATCCTAATACTATATATTTGCAAGGATGATAAAACAATATTACATGACCAAACACATTTCTGACCAGTTTGCTGCCTCGGCCTAGACATCTACTGTTGCCCACCCCTCCCATACTAGTACTAAACAAAATTATACCAACTGCCATAAAAGGAAATTTATAGTGAGAGTATTATGTAAGCTGACCTTCTGTGCTAATTTGCTTGTGAAATATATACACACTGTTATACAGGCATAAGGAAGTCAAACTTTTAAAGTCTTCTCTTTTCATACGCTGCCAATAAAAGTGTCCTTGTTTCACAATGTTCCTAGTTATTTTGTACCGCAGATTTCAATTCATACAAGATGTGTAGATCATGCATGGGTGGAAGTCTGCAGAACAAAGAAGCATAGACACTGAAAAAAAACCTGTCGCTTATACAAGGGATCAATGGTCGAGTCTTTGAAAAGTTTGGTGAACTCAGGCCAACACACACAGTGTGAGAATATTGTACAAATTATTTAGTGCAATATGTCCCTCCCCTACACCTAACATTGCCCTTATTATATGCCTTCTGCAGCTGGAGGCACACATTGGGGGAGATTTACTAAAGTTGTAGAGTGCAAAATCTGTTGCAGCTCTGCATAGAAACCAATCAGCTTCCAGGTTTAATTGTCAAAGCTTAATTGAACAAGCTGAAGTTAGAAGCTGATTGGCTATCATGCACAGCTGCACCAGATTTTGCACTTTACAACTTTAGTAAATCTCCCCCAATGTGTGCCTCCAGCTGCAGTTTTAGTAAATCTCCCCCAATATTACCATAAAGTTTAACTGTGCCTAGTAACAGCCCTGACTGATAGAATAACTACAGTGATGACGGCACCGGTTTAGCCTTTTTGAAGCATTATGCCTCGTACACACGGTCGGACTTTGTTCGGACATTCCGACAACAAAATCCTAGGATTTTTTCCGACGGATGTTGGCTCAAACTTGTCTTGCATACACACGGTCACACAAAGTTGTCGGAAAATCCGATCATTCTGAACGCGGTGACGTAAAACACGTACGTCGAGACTATAAACGGGGCAATTTTTTTTCCCAAAAGACCACAAATAGCTAATAATTTGTTTTTAATAATTTGTTTTAGAGCATCAGGGTCAAAGGGATTGTGTAGAATTGGTTGAGTGGAGTTTAGTACCGTAAGTTATTTTGGGTCCAAGAAAATATTGGTAAAAACATATATAACAATTTTGAGAAAATAAGATGTTTGTATTCTCTGTAAAATCTTTTCTTTGAGGTCCCTTGCGGGGCAAAAAAAAGTCTTTCACCTTCAAGTTATACGCCTACAGGAGTACTGGAGACTGGCAAACAAAAAACTGTAGGCCAGCACAAGGTAATCCCTCCTGCTACCAGCATGCATCAGTTTTGTAGCAAAACAGTACAGAGAGCATGATCATAAACATAGAGGGGTGGGACCTCATAGGACTCCAAGAAAAGGATTTAACGGTACAAAAACAATTGTTTTCTATCTAAAAAGCCTAAAAATTACTCACATTTCTAGTGGAGTTGGCTTTGCAAGGGTGGAACCCAATTCTTGAGACCAGAAGCTTGGATGATGGTCTGCCTGAGCCACCCAGGGATAGTAGGAACAGTTATGGGGTCTAGCTGCGATTGCAACAAGTCAATCAGTCAGAGGGAAAGGAGAACTAAGTCCTGGTTGAGGGGAAAGGCAGGAACTACTTTAGGCAGGAAATAGGTCCTGGGCCCTAACATCACCTTTTCCCCATGCAAAACCAGAAATTGTTCTTTGCAGAGTAAAGCTGCCAGTTCAGACACTCATCTCATTGAGGTGATGGCTACAAGGAATACCACCATGTGGCTGAGTGTAGTGGTAGGCCTGTCTCTAACAAGTTCAAATGGTGGTTTCTAAAGATCCCACTGAGTTATAGGAGAATGAACAGGGGGATCTACATAGGAAACTCTTTGTACCAAGGTTTTTTAAGCAGGAAGTGAGAGGCCATTGGCCTCTGAAACAGAATAAAAAGGGCAGAAACCTAGCCCTTGATAGTGCCGAGTGTCAACGCAAGTCCGGGCTCAGCTGTATGAATGAAATGATATGTCCCACACAGAAACTCCTAGGGTGGAAGCCCCAAGATTCACACCAAGTGGAGAATGGCATCCACATACAATGACACATCTTGTAGGAAGTAGCCTGCCTAGATTATAGCATAAAATGAATAATAGATTAAGAGATGCCCGGTCTCTCAATACCTGGATTTTAACATTCATGCTATTAAAAGGCAGTGACCCTGAAGCAGAATAGTAAATTGGTCTTTGAGGTGGAAGATTCTTATGATCTTGAAGAATCCATAAAGTGTTCACCAGGAGTCTTATAATATTGGTTTACCACATCTGCCTGGGCCAGTCTGGAGCAATAAGGATCACTGGAATGCCCCCATCTTTATCTTGCGAAACAGAAGGAAGGATCTTCAAAGAAGGAAAGACATAGATCAGGTGTACCCTAAATCCCTGTAACCAGAGACAAATCTGTCTCATTTTTTGATGAACCTGGAGGCCAGGAGGTCCACATTAATTGCCTCCTACCTTGCATGGCACACTGAGACTTTGGGTTTCTCCCTAATGGTTGATGTACACCACTGATGTGGCATTGTCCAACCTCAAGGAGGATAGTCCAGCACTGCAGACAGACAAATTGCCCGAAGTTCCTGGATGTTAATTGGGAGATGAGATTTCTCCAATGACAATATCCACTGCACCAACAGGGTTCCCATGACTCCTCCCTACCTTAACAGACTTGCACCAATTGCAGATCTTCCAGCAAACCGTAAGGAAGGATCGCCCCCATTCTAGAGCTGGGGGGGAAAACTGGTCCTCTGTCAAATGAATCAATCTATTCAGAGACTTTATTGGATTGTCCCAAGACCACAAAATGCATTGGAGTTCTGGAGTGAAACTGAACAACTAGGACTGCCATGAAGGAGGCAACCATCAGCTCCAAGACTGAAAAGGCTTGTTTTACTTTGGTAGTAATAACAGTAGACAGTGACTCTTCAGTGGCAAGCTCATTGGTGTAAGGCTAAGGCTGGAGCAATTCAGAATCAGGGTTTCAAGGGCTAATGGTTCAGAAGCCACTAAGGCCACAAATAAACAAGTTACAGAATCTGCAGGACCAGTCCAGGATTTGCATTTGTCAGAAAGTCAGAAAATAATTGGTTGATTGCATGACTGTAAAAAAACAAACACAGATGAAAGGGCAAAGGACCCACCCTCACTTGACAGAGCTTACTTGACAAAATAGATTTCAGGAGCAGGGGGAAACCAGATTCTAGGCTGCAGACGATGGCACCATCAGTAGGCTCACTGCAGGCAGCCATGGAATTGTGTGAGTGGGGGGCACCTGTTACAGCAGGACTATCCCTTCTATGTTTAGAATCAGACATGTGGTGGTACAGCAACATAACGCTTAGGATAAGAGGCCTCAGGTACTCATAAAACCCAGATATCTGGTAGCAGGTAGGAGTCAGATGGCTGAAAGTGATCAAAGTAACTGAAGATGTGCAGCAGGAACAAAAGGAAACATCCCATCTGCAGCAGGGAGAGCTTTCCTCAAAGCTGTATGATGGGAGAGATGGCGCAAAGCACCTTCACACAACACACCACCCAGTGGATGATGTCAGCGCTCAGCCCTACAATGGTAACTCCTTATATGGCACAACTGGCAGGAAACAGGCACTTTTATAAGCACCCAGTGACATATACTGTATATTTGAGGTAGCTACCTGTGGTTGGCCCGATTGGTGTTCTCACGGTCTTCAGAGACAGGGCATGTGCTGAGGCATTGTTAGCACTTTGGAAATGGAAATTTCTTTGCATCTAAGTTTTTACCAGAACAAAGTCTGGAAACCAACCCACATGGAAACCAGTGCCCAAAGGTCACTTCTAGGCTATCCTAGCAATTCCAGTCAAGTTGGATCTGCATGTAGCATTCCAAAAGCCAGGCTGAAGACAGCTGCAATGGAAAAGACAATGTGATGTGAAGAATAGTCTTCATTGAAGAAGATAAATCCTGAACTATAAGAAAAAGTTCTGCCAGTAAAACTAGTTTGCTCTTTTACACAGCAGAGCATCATTTCTAGCAGGACACTAGCAAAGTGAGACATGCTGGTAGTAGGAGGGGTTATCCAGGGCTGGCCCATGGTTTTTTGTTTGCTAGATGTCTAATCCTCATTAGGTGTCAGTAGAACCCAAAAATGAAAGAATGAATGTGTTCCTCAATCTATCATCCACCACTCTCTTGGATTCCCATACATTGTGCCCTTTGTAGATGACAGTGATACTCTTGAGGCCTAAACATTTATACTGTTAATTTTAGCATTATTTGCTATGAACGTTGCCTATCTCTGGTCTAAGAGTTACCTATGTAAATTTGCTGCAATATACTGTAGCCATTCATTTACATCAGATTCTGTTTAGAGAGGAATATTTTTAATGTGTTAGTTGGTTTACATAACCTTTGTTTTCATTTCATACATCAGAAAGGAAGTACCTGTTCCATCACCTGTACTGTGATTGGGTCATTAAAGTGATACTCCAGTCAAAAGGCAAAAACACTGTTGAATTACATTTATGTGAACTCTCCTGCATGCCAAGAAATCGATAACTGTGTTTGTTATGCCCATACATTTCAGTGTGTCTGTTTATGTATTCTATCACAGTAGAAGAACTTAGGTCTGTGGTACAGTTTTTGGTAAGATACATGCATAATATCCTGATCTAACTTTTTTATGTAGGTCTAAGAAGCCATGGCTAATAAAGGCCCTTCATATGGCATGAGCCGTGATGTCATGTCCCGCATAGAAAAAAAGTATGATGATGAATTGGAGGCACGTCTAGTGCAGTGGATTAAGCTTCAAGCCGGTGCTGATGCAGGGGAGCCACCAGAGCAAGGGAGATATGGATTCCAGCAATGGTTGAAAAATGGCGTGGTAAGCATTGAGTCAGCTACTAGAATCACTCTCTTGCCGCATCCGTAATTATAGCTTAAGAAAAAGGAGGGAATCTCTGTGTTGGATAAAATATGGATTTTATTTAAAAAATGTGGTCCAGCTTGCCTCTAAAGTCCGACCTAGCGATTCCCTCCTTTTCATAAGCATGGAGTCAGAATGAGTTATAGTTCACAGTTCTTTTATTCAAGATCACACCTAAGAATTTCTGTACAGGAATGCTAAGCCATAGTATCATATATAGCTTGAAGGCAGGTTTGAAAAAGATGCAAAAGCCAGTACCTATCTATTCTCCAAACAGTCATCCAGTAGCAGTACAGACATTAGACTTCGGTTACTGAAGAGTGTTAATCTGACTCATATTGCAATTCCGGTTATCTCCTTGCATCACATTTTAATTAGCAAATTATATAGGGACAATTGTAACCAAAAACTTTAACGCCTGACTCCAGTCACATTTTTCTTTGGCATTGGATAATGGTTTTTATTTAAAAATGATCTGATCCCATGGGACAACATACTTTTAGTACATTGGGGTCAATTCACAAAGTTATACTGCATGCGATAAGGGTATCAGGCTACTCACTTGCATAATTTATTGCATGTGGTAAAGTAAGTTCAATTAAAAAAATAAAATAAAATATAAAAAGCTTTTGTGGTATTTACTGAAAAAAATGTAAAAAAAAATGTGCCGGTAAATGCTGCATAAAAAGCTCTTAAGTCCAATTCCCAAATGGACCAGAGTATTAAAAAGCAAGCGATAATTACTACCAGGGTTTAGCTGCGGTATAACAGGTGGTATTTGTCAAAAAACAACCTGGGGGTCGGGTGATCCCCTGACGGTTTCTTGACAAATAGTTGGTTGCTAAGGAGAGGCCTGGGAGGCCGGCCAACACGTCCTTAATAACCGATGTCTCATCAACTGTCAAAAAAATATAAAAAAATTGGTGTGGGGCCCCCTCCAAAATGCATACCAGACCCTTATCTGAGCAGGCAGCCCAACAGGTCAGAGAAAGGGGGGGCGAGCGTGCGCCCCCCCTCCTCCTGAACCATACCAGGTTACATGCCCTCAACATGGAGGGATGGGTACATTGGGGTGGGGGGGCTCTGCCCCCCCCTTCCCCAAAGCACCTTGTCCCCATGCTGATGGGGACAAGGGCCTCTTCCCGACAACCCTGGGCTGTGGTTGTGGGGGTCTGCAGGTGGGGGGCTTATCAGAATCTGGAAGCCCACTCCCCCCCCATTTGATTGAGAATGGGGTACATTGTAACCCTACACATTCACCAAAAAAAAAAAAGAAATGTAGTGTAACAAAACACAAGAGACGGTTTTTGACAAGTCCTTTATTAAAAATTATGCCTTCTTCCTCTGGTGTTTCTTCTCCCTCCAGTGTTTTCTTTTCCCTCTGCTGTCTTCTCCCTCCGGTGATTCTTCCCCCTCTTCTCTCTCCAGTGATGTCTTGTTTGTCCGCCGCTGCCCACTAAACAGTCTTCTTCCATCCGATGATGTCACCCGGAGACCCTGCCCCTTGTGATGTCAACGGATGGGCATGACCCCCACCCGCATACCCCGACAACCACTGCCCATGGGGACAAGGTGCTTTGGGTTGGGGGGGTGCAGAGCCCCCCCTGCCCCAAATCACCTACCCCCCATATTGAGGGCATGTGGCCTGGTATGGTCCCCCCCTTTTCCTGACCTGCCGGGCTTCATGATCAGATAAGGGTCTGGTATGGATTTTGGGGGGCACCCCACGCCGTGATTTTTTTCATCATTTTTAATTGCCGGCTTTTTTAAATTTTAATTTTTTACAATCAGCTGTGAGCAGGGAAGCCCGCTGAGCTGATGAGTCATCGGTTGTTAAGAACACGGTGGCCGGCTTCCCGGCCCGCTGCTTAGCAACCAGCATTGTCAAAAAACAACCTGGGGGTCCCCGAACCCCAGGCTGTTTTTTGACAAATCCCGGCCAATGCAGTAATTACCGCTAAATAGAACAAATACCGCCTTCGGTATTTAACGGTAAATTCTTAGTGAATTGAACTTTCACAACTGATTTACTGCATGCGGTATTTTCCCGCATTTTTCTGACTGTTATTTAACTCTTAGTGAATCGACCCCTTAGTCCCATGTAACTAAGTGCTTCCTAAAAGTAGAAAAAGAAAATAACAAACCTACATACTCATCTAGCTGGCTACAGTATCGATTTGATGCTGCAGCTGTCCACCGCTGGCTCTACACCAAGAACTGAGCGATCAAAGAATGCTGATCGCTCAGTTCTCGGGTCCCCTCTGAGCACTGAGTGGTGAATGTCACTGGGCTGTGGAGGGGGCGAGAACAGCTGGCACAGGCTCACAACAATGCGCTGAGAGGCATAGTCAGCTGGCGTTCAGGCAACTGGGCGGATCCCAACATTATTGTCCGGATCGATGCAGAGCCTGGACTGGCACTGTGATGCTCCGGCCCAATGTCCGCTGATTCTGGGTCACAGGAGTGCAGAACTAAGTGCACTCTCATGACTCACATGAGAAGTATGGCCAAATGAGCTTTACCATGCTTCTCCTTTAGTCTAGTTATGAAGTCTGAACTGCCACCTTTCCCTCTCCGTGTGGCAAATCTGACAACAGCTTGGAAGGATACAGACCTGTCATAACTGCAGCTTGTCTTGGTACAAAACACTTTCCTGAGACAAGAAGAGACAGTAGGCTGACACTTACTCCTTCTCCTGCATTCCTATTGTCCCAGGGAAAGTGCTTGGAGGCAAGGCAATCAGCGGTTACAATGGATCAGTCTCCTTCCAAGCTAATGTCTTATTTGCGCATGAGTAGGGGATGTGGCAGGTCAGACGTCCTAAATAGACTTAGTAAGCTCCTAGCAACATGGGACAAAGTACTACATATACTTTGTCCCATGGAGGATGGCACAATGTAAATTAATTTTTAGAGATAGATCCTTTTTTTGGCAGGTTTTCCTTCCAGTCCATTAATTACTCCTTTGGAGAGATTTTACCCCACTATCTGTCCTTGTAACAGCCATACAGAAACAGAGCATGGTTGTCAAAAGGACAGGAATAGAAAATATTTCAACTCTTCCTTATGCTACAAAAAACTTATTTTTGTTTTCATTGATGTTCCTGTTGCAGAGATTTACTGAATTATAGTAAATATTCCAACAGGCACAGAAAATGCTAAAAAAAAATGTGAATGAGGCTCTAACCCTTCCTCTTCTATCCACAATAACACAAAGTTTAGCTGGGGTTGGACTGAAAAATATTTTTGACAAAGAATCACAATAAATTCAAGTAGTCTAAAGACTATCCTTTGCCCTTTTCATAGGTTCTTTCAAAACTGATAAATAGCCTATACCCCAGGGGCTCACAGCCTGTTAAGATCCCTGAACCCCCTCCCAGCATGGCCTTCAAGCAAATGGAACAGGTGGCACAGTTCCTAAAGGCGGCCGAGGGTTACGGAGTGGTGAAAACCGATATCTTTCAAACTGTAGACCTGTATGAAGGTAAGACTTGCCGATACTAAGTCACACTCATAACAACAGACTTCTGGTTTGTAGATATTGCAAACATATCCTAAGCTGATGTAATGAGGTATACAGTGAGGGGGAAAAAGTATTTGATCCCCTGCTGATTTTGTACCTTTGCCCACTGACAAAGAAATTATCAGTCTATAATTTTATTAGTAGGTTTATTTTAACAGTAAGAGACAGAATAACATAAAAAATTCCAGAAAAACGCATTTCAAAAAAGTGTTAAATTAATTTGCATTTTAATAAGTCAAAAAAGTATTTGACCCCTTCGCAAAACTTGACTTGGTACTTGATGGCAAAACCCTTGTTGGCAATCACAGAGGTCAGATGTTTCTTGTAGTTGGCCACCAGATGTACACACATCTCAGGAGGGATTTTGTCCCACTCCTCTTTGCAGATCCTCTCTCAGTCCTTAAGATTTCGAGGCTGACATTTGGTAACTCGAACCCTCAGCTCCCGCCACATATTTTCCATGGGAATAAGGTCTGGAGACTGGTTAGGACACTCCAGGACCTTAATGCACTTCTTCTTGAGCCACCCCTCTGTTGCCTTGGGCGTGTGTTTTGGGTCTTTGTCATTGTCCTAGCTGAGGGAAAGAGGTTCTCATCCAAGATTTGACGATACATGGCCCCGTCCATCATCCCTTTGATGTGGTGAAGATGTCCTGTCCCCTTAGCAGAAAAACACCCCCAAAACATAATGTTCGATGGTGGGGATGATGTTCTTGGGGTCATAGGCAGCATTCCTCCTCCTCCAAACACGGTGAGTTGAGTTGATGCCAAAGAGTTTGATTTTGGTCTCATCTGACCACAACATTTTCACCCAGCTCTCCTCTGAATTATTCAGATGTTCAACAGCAAACTTCAGATGGACCTGTATATGTGCTTTCTTGAGCAGGAGGACCTTGCGGGCACTGCAGGATTTCAGTCCTTCACAGCGTAGTGTGTTACCAATTGTTTTCTTGGTAACTATGGTCCCAGCTGCCTTGAGATCATTGACAAGGTTCTAATGTGTAGTTCTGGGGTGATTGCTCACCAGTCTCATAATCATTGAAACTCCACGAGGTGAGATCTTGCATGGAGCCCCAGACTGAGGGAGATTGACAGTTATTTTGTGTTTCTTCCATTTGCGAATAATTGCACCAACTGTTGTCACCCTCCCACCAAGCTTCTTGGCGATGGTCTTGTAGTCCATTCCAGTCTTGTGCAGGTCTACAATCTTGTCCTTGACATCCTTGGACAGCTCTTTGGTCTTGGCCATGGGGAAAAGATTGGAATCTGATTGATTGCTATTGTGGACAGGTGTCTTTTATACAGGTAACAAGCTGAGATTAGGAGCACTCCCTTTATGAGAGTGCTCCTAATCTCAGCTCGTTACCTCTGTAGAAGACACCTGGGAACCAGAAATCTTGCTGATTGATAAGGGATCAAATACTTCTTGCACTCATTAAAATGCAAATCAGTTTATAACTTTTTTTAAATGAATTTTTCTGGATATTTTTGTCGGTATTCTGTCTCTCACTGTTAAAATGAGACTACCATTACAATTATAGACTGATCATTTCTCTGTCAGTGGGCATATGTACAAAATCAGCAGGGGATCAAATACTTTTTTCCCTAACTGTAAAGTATTTTAATAGGAAATACAGATTTCTTCTTGTCATTAGATCATTTACACATCATTGATGATCTTGCTGAAAAGCGGACAATTTTGTCTGTGTTTTTGATCTCATTGAACTACTTGATGGCAATCACCTTGCTTGTACAGCATTGATTTCAGTGTTTTGGAAATAAGGAGCTTGCCAGCAAGATGCTAAATAACTCAGTAGCAAAGAAGTTAACCATATAGTTTAATGCTAAATGTGAGTTGTATTTCACCAGTCCTAAGGATCTTCCCTAGTACAAGTGCCTTGAAAAAGTATTCATACCCCCTGAACTGTTCCACATTTTGTCATGTTTCAACCAAAAATGCATTTTATTAGGATCTTATTTGATAGACCAACACAAAGTGGCACATAATTGTGAAGTGGAAGGAAAATGATAAATGGTTTAAAAAAAAAAATCTGAAAAGTGTGGTGTGTATTTGTATTCAGCCCCCTTTACTCTGATACCCGTAGCCAAAATCTAGTGGAACCAATTGCTTTCAGAAGTCCACCTGTGTGTAATTTAATCTCAGTATAAATACAGCTGTTCTGTGAAGCCCTCAGAGGTTTGTTAGAGAACCTTAGAGAACAAACAGCATCATGAAGGCCAAGGAACACATCAGACAGGTCATATATAACATTGCAGAGAAGTTTAAAACAGGGTTAGCTTATAAAAAAAAATATCCCAAGCTTTGAACATCTCACAGAGCACTTTTGAAATAAGAAAAAGAATGTTGGGACTTTATATGAGGCCATGACATACGTGCATTGGTCTCCATCCCTATTGTTTGAGATAAAAAGAGGGGGGGGGGGGGATTGGGAAATTTGGGACTTTATATGATACACATCACTTGGGTGGAATGAATCAACCAATTAGATAATTAGAATGTTTATTGTTAGCCATAATTGGGCACTGTATACAGGTCACATTAATAATAATAAACCAACATGTACAGTACAAAATAAGGACAGGATTAATAAATCATATAACAATCCAAGTAATATAGTAGACATTATTGCACATATTAGATAATGAACCAGCAACATGCCCAACATATGAAAAAACATTGTAAAAGATATAAAATTGCATTGATAGTTATGGGATTGATTCAAACAGTTAAACCCATAGTAAACACATGATTGCTGTGGCATAGCATCAAAAATACATGCTCGACGCGTTTCGTGGGTTGTTTACACTCATCAGGAGCAGCTATACATTGGAGGTATCTATAATAAATTAAAGAATCTTTCATCAATGGTAATTGATCAAAGGATAGGAAGAAGGGGAACATAGTACCTATGGTCCTAGTAGTCTTACCTATGAGTAGCTAGTATAGAATATGAGTAGTAATGGTATTGATGATACACCGGAGGTACTAGGAGGCAGAAGACAACCCCCCCGGGAGCTGAGGTGATGGCTAACCAGGTGGCAATAGGGCCAAGAGAATGGAAATAAGATGACAACATCTGAGGTAGATCGCCCTTCAACAATTGTAGTGATAGGTGTGAGCCCGTGGGGCTTCTGTAGCGATAAATAAATAAGGAAGAGGTATTAGTATAAAGAAGGGCTATAGCAGTGGTTGGGAGGAATAGATGTGGAGAAAAAGTATGAGGTGATAGGAGATACCCGGAATGGATGAAAGAAGGGAATAGTAAAGATGAAAGATTGCAAAAAGGCGTGTAAGTGATAATAAGGAATAGATATGAGGGAGAATTGCAAGTAATAGAAAGTACCCAGAGTGAATAAACAAGAAGATATGACACTAGTAGAGATATAAGATGCAAGGAGGGTACACATGCCACCAGAGGGCCAGAGGTAACATCCATAGGATATGAATTACCTGAGGCTCAAGTATCCATAGTGAGATCCAAAGGTGAGTAGAGAGTGCCGGCCAAGTGAACCAAAGTAAAGCAATACTGGTGTAGACCAAGGAGGAGTAAGGATATAAGAGAAGCCAGTCCGCCGGCAGAGCCCCACCAACGTCACGTGGCGTGCTGGGAAAGAGGGGGCGACCATGTCAGAGCGACCAGCGCTCTTAAATGGGCTTCTAACCTCCCTCGTGGTGCACGCAGATAGAAAACACGTCTGCCCGTGGCGTCAAAGGGGACGTCACGCGCAAGACGTGTGGGCGTGGCGTCGACGCACAGCGCATGCGCAACCCCAGCGACCATGACGGTCGGAATGGGGGCTGGGGGTTACCGCGGTGTGCGACGCAGCTCCCGGGGCTGATTGTGGCAGCCCCCATAGGATGACTTCACAGAATGACTATCAGGAAGTATATTCCAGTATAGCAAGTGCCCTATAGCTGGCACTTGATACTAGTTAACAGGAAAATCATGGAAGTAACAACATAGACAAGTGTGTGTATCCATCCCTATTATATTTGAAATAAGAAAAAGAATGTTGGGACTTTATATGAGGCCATGACATACGTGCATTGGTCTCCATCCCTATTGTTTGAGATAAAAAGAGGGGGGGGGGGGATTGGGAAATTTGGGACTTTATATGATACACATCACTTGGGTGGAATGAATCAACCAATTAGATAATTAGAATGTTTATTGTTAGCCATAATTGGGCACTGTATACAGGTCACATTAATAATAATAAACCAACATGTACAGTACAAAATAAGAAGGACATGATTAATAAATCATATAACAATCCAAGTAATATAGTAGACTACCTGTGTCTTCTGCCTCCTAGTACCTCCAGTGTATCATCAATACCATTACTACTCATATTCTATACTAGCTACTCATAGGTAAGACTACTAGGACCATAGGTACTATGTTCCCCTTCTTCCTATCCTTTGATCAATTACCATTGATGAAAGATTCTTTAATTTATTATAGATACCTCCAACGTATAGCTGCTCCTGATGAGTGGAAACAACCCACGAAACGCGTCGAGCATGTATTTTTGATGCTATGCCACAGCAATCATGTGTTTACTATGGGTTTAACTGTTTGAATCAATCCCATAACTATCAATGCAATTTTATATCTTTTACAATGTTTTTTCATATGTTGGGCATGTTGCTGGTTCATTATCTAATATGTGCAATAATGTCTACTATATTACTTGGATTGTTATATGATTTATTAATCATGTCCTTCTTATTTTGTACTGTACATGTTGGTTTATTATTATTAATGTGAC
The DNA here is from genome assembly GCA_037952835.1 of Lithobates septentrionalis. NCBI lineage: Eukaryota > Metazoa > Chordata > Amphibia > Anura > Ranidae > Lithobates > Lithobates septentrionalis. The sequence continues at coordinate 1,863,870 of JBBDGP010000545.1, forward strand.
CTGTATACAGTGCCCAATTATGGCTAACAATAAACATTCTAATTATCTAATTGGTTGATTCATTCCACCCAAGTGATGTGTATCATATAAAGTCCCAAATTTCCCAATCCCCCCCCCCTCTTTTCATCTCTCACAGAGCACTGTTCAAACCATCATCCAAAAATGGAAAGAGTATGGCACAACTGCAAACCTACCAAGACATGGTAATTCACCTAAACGGACAGGCCAGGCAAGAAGAGCGTTAATCAAAGAAGCAGCCGAGAGGCCCATGGTAACTCTGGAGGAGCTGCAAAGATCCACAGCTCAGGTGAGAGAATCTGTCCTCAGGACAACTATTAGGCATGCACTCCACAAATCTGGCCTTTATGGAAGAGTGGCAAGAAGAAAGCCATTGTTGAAAGAAAGAAAGTCCTGTTTGCAGTTTGTGAGAAGCCATGTGGGGGAAACGGCAAACATGTGGAAGAAGGTGCTCTGGTCAGAGGAGACCAAAATTTAACTTTTTGGCCTAAAAGCAAAAGCTATGTCAGGTGGAAAACTAACACTACACATCATCCTGAACACACTATCCCCACTGTGAAACATGGTGGTGGCAGCATCATGTTGTGGGGATGCTTTCTTCAACAGGGACAGGAAAGCTGGTTAGAGTTGATGGAAAGATGGATGGAGCCAAATACAGGGCAACCTTAGAAGAAAACCTGTTTGAGTCTGCAAAAGATTTGAGACGAGGTTCCCCTTCCAGCAGGACAATGACCCTAAACATACAGCCAGAGCTACAATGGAATGGTTTAGATCAAAGCATATTCATGTGTTAGAATGGCCCAAAGTCCAGACCTAAATTCAATTGAGAATCTTTGGCTAGACTTGAAAATTGCTGTTCACATATGCTCTCTATCCAATCTGACAAAGCTTGAGCTATTTTGCAAAGAAGAATGGGCAAACATTTCACTTTCTAGATGTGCAAAGCTGGTAGAGACATACCCAAAAAGACTTGCAGCTGTAATTGCAGTAAAAGGTGGTTCTACAAAGTATTGACTTGTAAAAAATGTTGAAAACCATTTATCATTTTCCTCTCACTTCACAATTATGTGCCACTTTGTGTTGGTCTATCACATACAAACCCAATAAAATACATTTACATTTTTGGTTGTAACATGACAAAATGTGTAAAATTTCAAGGCACTGTATATACACAAGTAGGGCTGCCACCTGTTTAGTATTTTACCATCATGGCCTGAAAAATATGGCTCGTTGCCAGTGTTAATTGAAAACAGATCACAAGTCCACTATTTGTTTTAGAAAAAGTGGGTACATTTTGTACTATAGCTATTGGTGATTAAAGAAAAAAAAGGCAATACATTCACCCCAGTCTATTCACAGACAGGACCTATGCATCTGAAACAACAATATTTTACTTTCCTGTAATATCCCCCTCTCTCTCTTTTTTTTTTTTTTTGTAATAGAGAAACTTTTAATTAAGGTACAAGGGATATAGGCACGTACATAGCAATGCAAACACGTCATTGGTACATTATTGTAAAAAGAAAACGTAAAAAATGGAAACAGCCATGAGCAATGCAGAAATAAAGGTTCCAGAGCTGGCCTTCAGATTGTGTAGCTTATTGCTGGGGGGCGGGGGCGTGGACCGAGCTTTAGAAATGCTCCCCAATCAATACGGGGGGGGGAATTATAGGGTACAGAAAGAAGGAAGGGGATGGGAAAGAGGGAGAGGGGGGAGGAGAAGGGAAGGGCGAAGGAGACAAACGAAGAGGGCAGAGTGGCAAAAGCGGCCACGAAGAGGGCACATATGAATACCAGTGTAGGAGTCGGCAGATGAAGATACCAACTCTTGATGGGGAAGTAATTCACAATATTGAGAATAGTGACAGGTTGGCATCTCAAACTGCCCCATTACCCTAAGAGTCTATCCAAGCAGATCAAACTTTATCAAACTTCCTCGGGCACTTCTGGTTTAAGTAGGTAAGCTTGTACAAAGGCAATACCTGGTTCACAGCTGACCGCCAGGAAACGACCAAAGGAGGCCGAGAGGACTTCCAGCAAAGGAGTATTTCTCTTCTTGCGTAAAAAAAGTATAACAAATTAACTATTTAACATATCTATTCAGATGGGAATCCTCAAAAACGTTTAGTAACAGAATTTTTGGGTCCAATCCGAGAGTCAAATCATAGACCGAGTTAACATCAGACACTACCTGTATCCAAAACTACTGTAGGGATGCACAAGACCACACCATGTGAAAGAAAGAGGTTTGGCACTTTGGGCATTCCAAGGAAACAGATGAGTAAATAGCCATTAGGTGGTGAGGGGTGTAATACACCCTGTGGAGAAACTTAATTTGGACAAATCTATCTCTAGCAGAAATCGTTGTAGTGACATACGAGCCTAAACTGTTAATTATTTGACTAGTGTGACATCCAAAAAGAAAATCCCATGAGGGACAGGCAACAGCAAACAACAGCTAAGGAAAAGAGGTTAACACTTAGGGGCAATCAAGGGGTTAACTGTGTTCTCTATGTGTGTTTCTAACTGTGGGGTGAGTGTGGCCAACTAGAGAAGGAGACAGATCGTTGTCCCTACTTAGTAGGAACACACAATCTGTCTCCTCTCCCCTGAAAGAACCGGGATTTGTGCATTTACACACACACAGATCCAGGTTCTCGCTCTGTCATGAGCGATCGCGGATGCCAGGTGGTCATCGCGCCCGGGGACGCGCTGCAGGCAGGCACGCATGCGCCTGCTACAGCATCTTAAAGAGCCGATGCACAGCTACGACGGCTCGCACAACAGTGCCAACCTGCTCGGGAAGGGGTTAATCACGCTTCCCACTGTCCACACACAACAAATGATAGCCTGCCACCACCCAACAATTTGTCCACAGACTGGTTTGCTGGGCCACCACACACACACACACACATCTCTGGCAGATCTGTTAGCTTACAATCTGCATGCAATCTACCAACACATAGTGCAATTGCATACCAATTGGCGCGTAACTTAGAGCGAGTACTTAGGCACTAGAATACAACAATCTCTCCAGAGATATGAGCTCTAGCTTAGTACACAGATCAACCCTGGGGGGTGTTCCTGTCTCAGCCCACAGGGAGAGATAAAATAGGTTCCTTAGATCTGGTGAAATTAATCAAAGTTTGCAGACCGGCTGGGGCCTTGCGAATGCCCCCGACAGATCCTTGTAGCCAAGATGACTAGCAGTTTTCTTTGAGGCCTCAGGAAGGTGGCAATCTAGGTTTACTCTGATGGGGACTTTTATTGGCATCTAGATGTCACTTCGATCCTAGAAATTGGCTCTGTCCTTTTCAAATGCTAATGAAAGATTATATGTGTATGTCTGAATACTATATTTTTAATAAACACAGAGTTAAACTACATCTACAGTCACACTACTTGTACAGTTCGCAGCACATCTCACCAAGGCAAAACTATCCTCCTCTTAGATTTATGTTACACACACCCCTTGAAATGTTCCACATTTCATCATGTTACAACCAAAAGCGTAAATGTATTTTATTGGGATTTAATGTGATAGACCAACACAAAGTGACACATAATTGTGAAGTGGAAGGTAAAGGATAAATGGTTTTCCAATTTTTTTTTACAAATATCTGAAAAGTGTGGCATGCATTTGTATTTAGCCCCCTTTACTCTCATACCCCTAACTGCAATTTAGTGGAACCAATTGCCTTCAGAAGTCACCTAATTAGTAAACAGAGTCCACCTGTGTGCAATTTATTCTCAGTATAAATACAGCTATTCTGTGAAGCCCTCATAGGTTTGTTAGAGAACCTTAGTGAACAAACAGTATCATGAAGGCCAAGGAATACACTAGACAGGTCAGGGATAAAGTTGTGGAGAAGTTTAAAACAGGGTTAGGTTATAAAAAAAAAATCCCAAGCTTTAAACATCTCACCAAGCACTGTTCAATTCATCATCTGAAAATGGAAATAGTATGGCACAACTGCAAACCTACCAAGACATTGCCGTCCACCTGAACTGACAGACCAGGTAAGGAGAGCATTAATCAGAGAAGCAGCCAAGAGGCCCATGATAACTCTGAAGGAGCTCCAAAGATCCACAGCCCAGGTGGGAGAATCTGTCCACAGGACAACTATTTGTGCACTCCACAAATCTGGCCTTCATGGAAGAGTGGCAAGAAGAAAGCCATAAGAAGTCCCATTTGCAGTTTGCGAGGAGCCAAGTGGGGGAAAAAGCAAACATGTGGAAGAAGGTGCTCAGGTCAGATGAGACCATAATTGAACTAAAAAACGCTATGTGTGGTGGAAAACTAACACTGCACATAACCCTGAACACACCATCCTCATCGTGAAACATGCTGGTGGCAGCATCATGTTGTGGAGATGCTTTTCTTCAGCCAGGACAGGGAAGCTAGTCAGAGTTGATGGGAAGATGGTCAGAGTCTGCAAAAGGCTTGAGACTAGGGTGGAGGTTCACCTTCCAGCAGCAGGACAACAACCCTAAACATACAGCCAGAGCTACAATGGAATGGTTTAGATGAAAACATATTTGTGTGTTAGAATGACCCAGTCAAAGTTCAGACCTAAATCCAATTGAGAATCTGTGGCAAGACTTGAAAATTGCTGTTCACAATCTGACAGAGCTTGAGCTATTTTGCAAAGAATAATGGGCAAAAATGTCACTCTGTAGATGTGCAAAGCTGGTAGAGACATACCCAAAAAGACTTGCAGCTGTAATTGCAGCGAAAGGTGGTTCTACAGAGTATTGACTCAGGGGGGCAGAATTTAAATGCACGCCACATTTTTCAAAAAAATTTGAAAACCATTTATAATTTTACTCCCACTTCACAATTATGTGCCACTTTTTGGTCTATCACAAAATCCCAATAAAATACATTTACGTTTTTGGTTGTAACATGACAAAATGTGGGAAAATTTCAAGGGGTGTGAATACTTTTTCAAGGCACGGTACATACACACACACACACACACACAGTTTAGCCATAAACTTTATGACCACTGACAGGTTAGGTGAACAAGATGATCTCATTGAAACTGAAAGATCCATGTCTTTATGGACCCTGCTTTGTGCACTGGTCCAAATCATTTGGTGGAGGGGGGATTATGGTGTGGGGTTGTTTATCAGGGGGGTTGGGCTTGGCCCCTTAGTTCCAGTGAAGGGAACTCTTAAAGTGTTTGTTACTCTAAACAAAAACAAATTGATCCTGTTCCTTTAAAGCATGAATAACAGCACAGTGCTTGTGCTGTGTCATTTGGCCCTTTCTATCAACTGAAATACGTGGCTATGCCCTCCACCCCTGTAAACTGACCACAGTTTATCATCGCTGCTGAGCCCTGATACCGTGATCAGTTTACGCGCCTCTGTCATCTGCAGCTCTCCTGTCAGCTCTTTTTTGCCTGCCAGCTCTTTGTCAGTGCCTGCCCCCTCCCCTCCTGCTGCTGATGTTACATTAAAAGTTTCATACCATCATCTGTTTAATAATCCTGTGTGCCCCTGTATGTGCCTTATAAAAAATAAGCCGTTCTATACCTGATTTTGTAACATCCGCCTCTATCCTCCTCCCCTCCCGACTGACGTCAGCATGGGTTTCTTGGCCCTGCCTGCTGCAACTGCCAGACGGGGAGAGCAGAGAGACGGCAGGTCACGCGAGTGCCGATCGGCCCTTTGAAATCAAGTATAGAATGGCTTATTTTTTTTATAAGGCACAGACACAGGGGCACACAGGATTATTAAACAGAGAGGATGGTATAAATTGAATATAGTGGCTTAACAACCACTTTAAGGTGTCAGCATACCGAGACATTTTGGACAATTTCATGCTCCCAACTTTGTGGGAACAGTTTGGGGATGGCCCCTTCCTGTTCCACCATGACTGCGCATCAGTGCACAAAGCAAGGTCCATAAAGACATGGGTGAGCGAATTTAGGGTGGAGGAACTTGACTGGCCTACACAGAGTCCTGACCTCAATCCGATAGATCACCTTTGGGGTGAATTAGAGCAGAGACTGCAATCCAGGCCTTCTCGTTCACAGAAGAGTTGAAGCTGTTATAGCTGCAAAGGGTGGGCCAACTCAATATTGAACCCTACGGACTAAGACTGGAATGCCATTAAAGTTCATATGTATGTAAAGGCAGGCATCCCAATACTTTTGGTAATATAGTGTATGTGCAGACGAGCAAAATTGTGTAATTTAGTAATGTATGTGAAGACAAAACACATACCCACACATATCACTTTGTTTATTAACAATGTCTTCACAGGAAAAGATCTGGCTGCTGTGCAGAGGACAATTGTGGCTCTTGGGAGTATTGCAGTCACTAAAAATGATGGCCAGTACCAAGGAGATCCCTCGTGGTTCATGAAGTAAGTGGTAGAACTAAATAAGAATATTATTTACCAAACAATTGATCATTTTGTTGTTTATCCTGTACATTGACCATTTATATTGGGTTTTCACAGGAAAGCCCAGGAACATAAACGGGATTTCTCTGACGACAAGCTGAAACAAGGAAAGAATATAATTGGCTTACAGATGGGTAGCAACCAAGGAGCCTCCCAGTCTGGCATGACAGGCTATGGCCGCCCAAGACAGATTATGAGTTAAAGCCAAGAAAGGAAAGAATAGTTAACCTCTTCACTGCTCTAAGAGTCCCTAAGCAAATCTGCAGCAATGAAAGGGCGAGACTAAACCTGGTTCTCCTAGTCATTCCACTATTTCCATTGCAGAAGAAACGCAAGCATAGCCATTCCAATGATAGATATCGAACAACGAAGGATCCGTCGCAAGAAACCGCTTTCACTTTTAGGTTACAAAAGTGGTCACTCCTTTCCAAAACAAATTTATGCAGCTTTCTAACTATATTTTCAATTACTGAAAGTGAAATGTAATTAAACATCACAAGGTTTTCTGAAATAAGGTTGGCCGTTTGAGATCCAGTCTTCATTCATGACACCTATTCCTTCCCCTTGGTACATGTCCTAGTAGAAGGCCCTGTCTTGTTCAGAAACAATATTTCTTACAAGGCATCTCATGAATGCTTCTTTACTAACTATATCAGGAACAGTAGTTTTGAAAGGATTAATAACTCAATGTTGTTCATCTGCCTTTCATGCTCCTCTCTTATAGCCCCCATTCCATGCTTTTAGCTCACACTTAGCAATTTTCATTTTTAGAAACAGATCTCCATTTAACAAGGTCTTCACAAGATACTGCTCATCACTTGCTATGCAACAGCATGTTTTCTATTCAATCTGACAGCAGTTAACGAGGTTAATTGTCACGTACATTTTCAACCATAAATTTCTCTACCCATTCAAATCCGTGTTTATTATAAAGATTTTTTTTTTATTCTTTTTTGGTCAAAATAAAACATTTTAAACCATTAAGATTGCATTTTGTAATGAATTTTGTAAATGCATTGTGCTACCTACTTTGCTGTATTTGAATTCCAAAAGCTATGAATTTTGTTCAGTGTTGGCGATGGCTGGTTGGCCACTTGTCATCTTTCGTTTCCCTGGGCACTTCCACCTCCAGACCACCTGTGCCATGCATATATCAGGAAATTTGCCAATTAAAATCTGGCACATGCCCTGCATAGGTACATGCAATTAAAATTGTTGCAGCCAGAAAGAAAGGCAAGCAAATTGTTTACATGTAGGGCTTGTAGTTTTCTTTTTCCTAACAGACTTGGTGTCCAAAATTTCAGTGGCTGCCAAACTAAATTAATTGAGTTTCTTACCTGAGAATCCATGGCTTCCAGCCATCTTTCTAAAGGATATACAGTTACACCTAAAGATTTGCTTTTAAAGAAGAAAAGGGCTTCTTGGAATATTTAAACCAACTGTACGTTAAAAACACAAATCAGCATTAAGTATACACAATGAGTTAAACTGTATCTAAAAGCAATAACTTTTTTTTTTTAATTATAGAATGGTTAGGCTCATAAGCCTTGCTGGGTTTTTCACTTTCAATCGTTTTTATACAACATACAAACATGTATAAAAATACATGAAAGTGAAAGTGCATCCAGATAGTTCACAGAGCTCAACCTGCATGGTCACTTCAACTTTTGGGTGTTTAATGTGGATGCTTTGGTGATGCCCTGCTGGGTTTTTATTGCTGTCTGTGTCCCTATTTGGGAGCTTTATTCCACTGACAACTGTCACTGGACAAAGTAAGGAGCAATCAGAAATTTTGAGTTGTCACAAGAACAGGAAGAGAGGGGAAATCTTTCCATGGTGAAAAATGTTAATTGCTTTGCAAGGTCACCTGGAATGCTTCAACAGAAGTTTGTGAAAATTCAAATTTTTCCAGGTCATGCTAAAGCTAGTAGTATTCAGTCACGTTCAACAGGACTAGTTATGTAATGTTGAGGTTTCATAGCTTATCCAAGCCATTTCTTTAGTTCCAGTGGCAGGAACATGCTCCAGCGTTTATATCCAACATCACATTCCATGGTGGTTGGATTAAACCCAATCACCATGGAATGTGTAGATGTTGATCGTCCAAGAACAGGATGTGAACTATGAAGGTTGTGGAACCACTCTGTATGCAACTACATTATCCCATTGTTGGTGTCAGGAAGCCTGCATGTGTGTTAATTTCTCAATTTACATGGCTAAAGGAGTGAATTGTTGTCAAGTCGCTGGGCCAGAGAGGCTAAAGGATAAGTGCACCTTCCGAACAGGTTACACCCAAATTTAGGGCGTAACAAGCAACATTTTCAGCATCCTTCCCTACACCCCCCTTCCCCCGTCCTTGTGATAGCAGGCGGGGGTTCTTCTCCCTGTACCTGCTGTCACATTTTAAAAACCGTCATGGCTCCACCCGCATAATTCATTCACAGGAATCTGTGTAAGAGAAAGACCTGTCTGCAACCGTGGCAGACGGCTTGTAGTTCTCAATGAACTACCAGGGTGCTGATCAGCGCTCTCCTAGTTCACTGACAGTTCCTGCAGCTGAGTAACTATCTTCCTATATTATGGGCAGAGAGCTCTCAGCAGTGTCTGCAGAAGCCCGACTTTGCACCCGTAATCCACCAATTGCAGTTGCAATGCTCTGCAGGCTTAAGCGTAAAACATATAAATAAATGCACTTTTTTTTTTCTTTTTACCTGCAAATCCTTTGCATTTATTGTCTTTTTTTTTTTTTTTTTACAAAACGTAAGCTTAGCCTTTAATACAGCATTATATGTGAAAAACAGAAGTGCCCCAGCCCTGTTGAGGCATAGAAGTTCCATTTTGAAGTTTTTGATCTCTTTCATGCCTACTGCAAACCAGTTGTTCACCAGTTGTACTGCTGAAACCTACCCTGTAGAATTTGCATTTTTACAGTATGTTGGGGCATTCATTCATTCATGCAGAGGTTGCTTTGTTTCCCCAATGTATAGGTCTTTTACATTCCTCACTACACTGCATATACCAAATTACATTGCTTGTATTTGGTTTTTGAGATGTACAAGTTTTTTTCTCAGAGTATATTGCTGGGCTAGAAGAATACAGGGGTGCAATGTTTGTTAAATATGCATGGTAGCCAATCAGCACCTTACTTTAGCTTGTTCAAATAAGCTTTGGCAGCAAATACCTGGAAGCTGAGTGATTTCTATGCAGAGCTGCACCAGATTTTGCATTCTCCACTCTCTTTTAGTAAATGAATTCTCCATGTGTTCTGCTTCTCCCCTCTGTTTGGTCCCATGTTTTTTTCTTGGGTTTGGATGTTTCTTCTAAGGCCCAATCTGGGTAGCCTCAAACTTTCAAAGAACTCCTGAGATGTCAGTGTCCTTGTCTCTAGACTATATGGTTGTTACCAACTCAGTTTAATGTTGCAGAGTCCTAATACCTGGCAGTGGGTGGAATACAAAAAGGTATTACAAGTATATTACAGTGATCGTTACCAAACATACGCACACCATAAGGGGGCTGGAGGACCTTGGTTATGAGGAAAGACTACAAACATTAAACGTATTCTCCCTGGAAAGGAAGCGCTTAAGAGGGGATATAATACCCAAACACAAATCTTTAAAATGGTGATTCTAGCATTGGGAGTAAACCATTTAACTTAGACCTCTTTCACATCTTTGGGGTGGTGTGGAAGTGGTATATACACCGCTCCTCCACTGTCCCTGCCCATTGAAATGAATGGGCACCGCTGCCAAAGCGCCTGCAAACCGCTTCAGCAGCAGCGCTTTTTGGGCGCTATGAACCCTTTCCTCAGCAGCTAGAGGGGGTTAAAAGCACCCCGCTAGCGTACGAATAGCAACGATATAACAGCGGTAAAGTGCCGTTAAAACTAGCGGCGCTTTACTGCTAATGCCTGCATTGCCCCACTGTGAAAGATCTCTAAAGAAGACACAGAATGAAGTTGACTGAGACGTGGTTCAGTCATAAACTATGTAAAAGTTTCTTTACTGTTAGAGCAGTAGAGATGTAGAATTCCCTTCCACAGTTGTTTGTGTCAGTGGGGAGCGTAGATAAATGAAAAAATCGGAGTTACTTACCGGTAACGTCCTTTTCCAGGAGTCTTTCAGGACAGCACCATAGAGAGACCTTGACTCCTCCCCTTCTGAGGAAACACCGCCTTCAACTTTTAGATTTAAACCTCACCGCTTCCCCCCGGCCCCTCAGTTCTTCAAGAGGACCTCCGGTTAGCTGGGGAGACACAAGAACACGTCATAATAATTCTGATCTTACCTGACGTTCTTCTGCGATGAACTCTTCACGAATGTCCCTAAAGTAGGGTGGGTAACTGTGCTGTCCTGAAAGACTCCTGGAAAAGGACGTTACCGGTAAGTAACTTACGTCTTTCAGGACAGCACCATAGAGAGGATGAGCGAGCACCTTACCTTAGGGTGGGACTACTGCCTGCAGAACCTTACGCCCAAAAGCCTGGTCTTTTGCTGACAGAAGGTCCAATCTGTAGTGTTTCACGAACGTGTCGAATCTGGACCACGTTGCCGCTCTACAGATCTGCTCCGGAGACGCACCAGCCCACTCGGCCTGAGAGGTCGCCACTGCCCTAGTGGAGTGTGCCCTGATACCCTTGGGGGCTTCCAACCCGCTAATTATATAGGCCTGGCTGATGGCTAACCTTAACCACCTAGCTATGGTGCGCCTAGAGGCTCTGTCTCCCTTCTTGATTCCTGAAAATAACACAAAAAAGGAATCAGATTTTCTAAATGGTTTTGTATCCTCCAAGTACTGCAGGACACACCTTCTTACATCTAGTTTATGAAACCTATGTTCCTGTTCCCTCACAGGATTCAAACAAAAGGTGGGCAAAACAATTTCCTGGCCTCTATGGAAAACCGAGGCCACCTTTGGCAAGAAGGCCGGATCGGTTTTAAAAATTACCCGGTCCGGAAATATCTGAAAAAAGGGTGCCCTAATGGAGAGGGCCTCGAGTTCACTCACCCTTCTTGCCGTAGTGATTGCCACCAAAAACACCGTTTTGAGGCTAATCCATTTTAGCGTACACGTCTCCAATGGCTCAAAAGGTTCCCCTGTAAGCGCTTGTAAGACCAAAGAAAGATCCCACATTGGGAAGGGGGAGACCCTCAAAGGTCTCTGCCTACTCAATGCTTTAAAAAATCTAACGATCCAAGGATCGGAGGCTAGTTGTTTCTCCAGAAACACACTCAAAGCGGAAACCTGTCCTTTCAGGGTGCCAAGGGCTAAACCCTTGTCCGCCCCTGCTTGCAGGAACTCTAAGACCGCTATAGAGCTGTGAACATCAAAGGAAGTTTCTGTGCACCAGCTATTAAAACGCTTCCACGTTTTTTGGTAGATAACCTGGGTCTCTTTTTTCCTGCAATTTAGGAGGGTCTTCACTAAGTTATCTGAGAAACCCCTGCTCTTCAACAATCCCTCCTCAGTAGCCAAGCCGCAAGGTTCCATCTCCCCACCTGGGGACAACAGATTGGCCCCTGGGAAAGGAGATTCTCCTGAACTGGCAAAAGCCAGGGGGGTTCCACTGCCAGACTTCTCAGGATGGAGAACCAAGGCCTCCTGGGCCAATGTGGCGCAATAAGAATGAGGGTTGTGTTTTCCAGCTGGAACTTTCTTAGAACGGCTGGGATCAGTACAGGTGGGGGGGAAGGCATAACACCTGTCGAAAGTCCAACTCTGAGCCAGTGCGTCTACCCCTAGAGCTCCATCCCACCTGTTTAGGGAGAAGAAGAGATGCACCTTCCTGTTCTCTCTCGAGGCAAAGAGGTCTATGCATGGCCTTCCCCATTTCTGGGATATTGCCTCGAAAACCCCCTGGTTCAGAACCCAGTCGCCTTCTCTTAGCCGTTTCCTGCTGAGGAAATCTGCCACCAGATTTTGTTCCCCCTTCAGATGCACTGCCGAGAGGGATAGGACATTTACTTCGGCCCATTTGAGAATGCTTTCTACCAGGGTCCACAAGGGCCTGCTTTTGGTACCCCCCTGCCTGTTTATGTAGGCTACAGCTGAGGAATTGTCCGACCGGACTCTCACATGCTGTCCCTGGAGTTCCTTTTGAAAGGCTCTGAGTGCCAAGGCTACTGCTCTCAGCTCTTTCCAGTTGGAGGATCTTCTTGCGTCCTCCCTCCGCCAGACGCCCTGAGCCACCCGGTCCTCCATATGCGCCCCCCAACCCCTGCCACTCGCATCGGTCGTGACGCATCTGGACACCGGCAGCACCCACTCCAGACCCTGTGAGAGATTGGCCTCTCTTCGCCACCACCATAGGGATCTCTTGACCTGGCCTGATAGTTATCAGGGAGTCCAAAGACCCCTGACTGTGGTCCCAAATACTCAGGATGAAGAGTTGTAAAGGGCGAAAGTGTAACCCTGCCCATTGAACTGCTGGAAGTGCTGTCGTCAGTAACCCGAAGGCTGACATAGCCTTTCTTACTGATATTTGTTGGCTGCCCTGGAGTAACAACATTGCCTTGTCTACCTTCTGGATCTTCTCCATTGGCAGGAAGACCTTCTGTTTTGTTGAATCCAACAGGTAACCTAAAAAGACTACCTTTTGCGATGGAGTCAAATTGGACTTTTCCAGATTTAAGAGCCAACCTAGACCCTCTAGAATGTTCCTTGTGAACTGTAGGTCCTGCGACAGTTGTTCCGGGGAAGAGGCAAAAAGTAGTAGATCGTCTAAATATGCGATCACTGAGATGCCCTTGATCCGTAGGAAAGCCAAGACTTCTACCATGACTTTGGTGAAGATGCGGGGGGACGAGGATAGCCCGAAGGGAAGGGCCCTGAATTGCCAATGAAACGTCCCTTCTCTGGTATTTACCGCCAGTCTGAGGAACTTCTGACACTGAACTGCAATGGGAATGTGCAGGTAGGCATCCCTCAAGTCTACCGATGCCATGAAGCAGTTCGGAGGAAGGAGCGTTTTTACCGAATAGATCGAGTCCATTCGGAACCTCCTGTAGGTGAGCGAGACGTTCAGAGGCTTCAGGTTCAGGATGAGCCTGAACCCCCGAGGGTTTGCGCACCACAAAAATGTGGGAGTAAAAGCCTCTGCCCGTCTCTCCTTCTGGAACTCGAACTACCACCTCCTGTTCCTCCAACTCCTGGGAGGGAGGAAAGGAGAGCCGCTGACCTCTCTGCACATTTCAGTAGCGTGGTTACCAGGAGTCTGCATGGTGGAGGTTCTGCAAACTCTAACCTGTACCCTCTTCTTATGACTTCCAAAATAAAATGGTTGGAGGTGATCATCTCCCACTGTGGAAGGAAGGCCCCCAATCTTCCTCCCACCGTTATTCTGTCACTTTGTCTTTTTGGGCTGTTCAGGAGGACGAAAAATAGCCCCCCCACGCCCTTTCCCTTTTTGTCCCCACCCCTTTTTCTGTTGATCAGATTTTGGGGGGTCCAATTTCTTCCAGGGCCGAGACTTTCTTTTAGTCTCTGCCGGTTTCCTTTTAAAAGGGAACGCCTTTTTTCTGTCAGCCGTTCGATCCAACACGGCTTCCAGACCTGGTCCGAAAAGCAAGTCCCCCGTGAGAGGAATGCCGCAAAGCTTAACCTTGGATGCGGTATCTCCCTGCCACGTTTTAAGCCATAAGGCTCTTCTTGCCGAATTAGACAATGCGGCTGATCTTGCGGACATACGCACCGATTCAGCTGAAGCATCTGCCAGATAAGCTACTCCTTTAAGGAGCATGGGGAAAGACGACAGGATTGTTTCCTTAGGCGTTCCTGCCTCTATGCGTGCTTTAATTTGCGTCAGCCAGTACTCCATGTTTCGTGCCACGACTGTGGACGCCATGGCGGGTTTGAGGTTCCCTAGGGAAGAGTCCCAGGATTTTTTCAGAAGGGAATCTATCCTCTTATCCATGGGATCTGGGAGTGCCCCCATGTCCTCAAAGGCCAAGTCAGTGTGCCTGGAGACCTGCGAAAAGGCTGCGTCTAGCTTAGGAGATTTGTTCCATACCAGCGCCTCCTCTTCTGCAAAGGGGAACCTACGCTTAAGTGCTCTTGAAAGGAAAGGTTTCCTTTCGGGGTCTTGCCATTCTTTTTTGATGGCGTCGACCAAGACCTCATGGACCGGGAACACCTTCCTTTTATGTTCCCCTAGTCCCTTATACATCTGGTCATGGAGTGATAGCTTCTTTCTTTCCTCCTGGATTCCTAGGGTGGTATGAATGGCTCCTAGGAGCTCCTCCACCTCTTCCAGGGAAAGCTTGTAGCGAGAGGATCTTGTGGATTCCCCTTCCACCTCCTCTCCCTCTGATTCCCCCTGGGGATCTGAAGACTCGCTATCAGGCTCTTCCTCAACCTCGAGTCTGGCACCTCCTGGATTCTCTCCACTTCCCGAGGGAGCATCCATTAAGGACTGAGGGACACTCAGCTGTGCTGGTGGAGAAATAACCTGCGGCTGTGGCAACTGAAGACTGGAAAATAGTGTCTTAAAGGTCTGCACCGTATTAGAAAGCTCCTTAACGGATGCTGCTAAATCTGAAGACTGTTCTTCAGACTGCTCCCTTACTAACCCCTCTATACATTCCCTGCAGAGGGGCTTAGACCAAGATTCCCCCATTGTGATTCTGCATGAGGGGCATTTTTTCTTGGTACTGTGGGGCGACTTGCCCTGTAAAATAAGTTAAAAAAAAAAGAGGGAGCAATCAGCAAACTTATCCACCAGCACTAACACGGAGGGCCACCAGGGGTGCACTTCCCGGGACCGACCACCACCAGGGACCCAGTCACAACCCTTTCCCCCCCCCCTCACCACCAAGGGGAGTTCTACACCTGTGGAGCTTACAGGAAGCGGTAAGGGAACACCACCCCAGGGTTCCTCTTACCTTGGAGTGGCTGGTGCAGGATTCTCCTGGAGCGGTTCTTGAAGCCTCTGCTTCCGACATCTCCTTTAGAGTACAGTGGTGTTCCAAGCTTCTGTATGCTGTCCCCACAGCAGGTCAGAGGCAGCACCAGCCGAACGCGCGGTCCGTTTTCATCACCGCGACCGGAACCGGAAGTCACGGGTCAGACGGAAGCACTGACCTCCGCCGGAAATGACGTCACCCGCCCTCCGACCCAGCGCTCAGAGCTCCCACGCTGGCTGCTAGTGCAGGGCGGTCTCCTGTGCCTCCGCCTATGCCACTGCTAGGCAAAACGAAAACGGACCCCTCCAGCTTACAGCTTCACTAAGAGAAGCTGGAGGAGCGTGATGTGCAGTCTTAAAAGGTACCCAGCCACACTAGCCCCTTAGACTGCAGTCTTTTAGGAAAATGAGCAGGAGAGAGACAGAGAGAGAGAGAGCCCGATCCACCCCCCTCTGCTCAGCCTGCAATTAGCCTCAGCCTCCCTGGCTGTTTAGCCCTGGTTCCTTGCGATGTCTCCCCACCGGAGGAAACACCAGAACTGAGGGGCCGGGGGGAAGCGGTGAGGTTTAAATCTAAAAGTTGAAGGCGGTGTTTCCTCAGAAGGGGAGGAGTCAAGGTCTCTCTATGGTGCTGTCCTGAAAGACGTAAATGGGAAAAACGTTTAAATGTGTTTCTTAGGTTCACATCTATGCGGTTGGGGTTGATGCGGTTTTCAGGCACCTGTTGTGTCTTTAAACATGCATTTTGCTTCCTTTTTTTTCTCTTTAACAAATTGCATGTAGTTGGTTGTTAAGGAGCAGGCTGGGAAGCTGGCCGCCACGCCCTTCACAACCAATGAGTCATCGGCTGTCCACTGACAGCTCTGCCCCCCAAAGCACCTTGTCCCCATGTTGATTGGGACAACAGCCTCTTCCCCAAAACCCTGGTCAGTGGTTGTGGGGTCTGCGGGACTTATTCGGAATCTGCCATATATGTTTTCATTTTCAGAATCCTATTCGACCCTTTCAAACAGCAGCATACATTTAGGAGCACATTTTGTTTGTAAAACTATAATAACGAATTAAAACAGTCAACACTCTTGTACAGAAGACAGGAAAGCAAGATTTGTACATGTAAAACATTTTATTGCTGTTAAAATAACATTTTCATCAAGCAAATCATATTCATCAGAACACACAAATCCTTCTCCAACAATCATACAAATAATAAATTAACTTGGTTGTGTAAAGCTCTCAGCATATAAGATTTAATGTAACCTGGTGAAACATTTTTTATTTCTATTTAATTATCTGGTAAACAGGATCACAGTGAAGGTAAAAGGTCCAGCAAGTACCAGGACATATACTGTAGAATTGGCCTAGACCAGTGTCCTCATGTCACTGGTTTTGGGACCCTTCAAAATATGGTTACAAACAAAATACAACAATTTCTTTACAATAACATATATAATAGAGTATTCTTTTGAAAGAGCCTGAGCTCTGGGCAAAAACTTCTATTTAAATAAATACCTCAATAGCCACAAGGATAAAAATCCACTTTGTGTGCATCAAATGCTTTTGCAATCAAAGATATTACCTTATAAAAGTGAAATCATCACTGTGCTGCACACAGCTGTTGGAGGGACCCAGAAGGTCCTCCCACTACATGCTTCCTGCAGAATAATACAGGAGCGAGGCGAATACAATACCACTCACTCTGCAGAACGAGTGAGCAGCAACGATTGGTCTTTATAACAGGAAACTCATACAAAAAGGCTAAGTACAGGAGTTGTTTCATGCTGGATTACTGCACAGGTCTGGAAGGACGAAGAACACGAAGATTTAAAGTAAGAATGTGCATACCTCTCATATTTAGACAATAGTCATTCAGCCAGGATTTCAGCTTTACATTTTGGACAGAGTATAGAAGTTCTAACTACTAAGGTTGGTGTTGGGCTGCCATGGTAAAACAACTACTTACACTAATTGGGGTTGCTGACCCAGAATACTGCAGAATCTGGATCGGTAGTAATAGCTATGGAGTAACATCTTGCAGGTCCAGCCAGCAACAGACCAACTCTAGGAAAAAAATATTTGCCCTTTTTGGGATTCTGTTACTGGTGAGTTTTTACTGCTTTATGTAGCCCTATTACAGAGATTTTTCCACTGCTGGCTTATGAAACCATGAAGTGAGAAAAATACTTCCAGAGACAATAAAAACTACAAAAAACAGATAGGTTTCCAACTCCTTCTCACACTATCCAAAACTGAAAAAATGGTTTTGTCTGAAATACATTCCAAATCAAAATAGAGCCTTCCTATTTGTGTACTTGCCAAGTTCTTAAACGGGTTGTAAAGGCTGAAGGTTTTATATTTTAATGCATTCTATGCATTAAGATAAAAAGCTGCCTGTGTGCAGCAGCCCCCTAATACTTACCTGAACCCTATCTCTATCCAGCGATGTCAACAAGTCCCTCGGCTGTCCATGACTCTCCCTCCAGATTAACTAAGACACAGCAGCGGCGCCATTGGCTCCCTCTGCTGTCAAAGTCAGTTAGCCAATCAGGAGATAGAGGGGGCGGGGCCAAACCGCAGCTCAGTGTCTGAATGGACACAGAGCTGCAACTCGGCTCGGGTGTCTCTATAGCAAGCTGCTTGCTGTGGGGGCTCTCGACAGGAGGGCCAGGATCAGCGAAGAGGGACCCGATAAGAGGAGGATCCTGTCTGCTTTGTGCAAATCCATTGCACAGAGCAGGTAAGTATCACTTTTTTTTTTTTAAATAACAAACAAACAGACTTTACAATCACTGTAATGCCTATTAAAGTGAATGTGGTTATGTTCTTCAAAGAGTATAAACTAAAATTATTCACTCCTTCCCTTTGTGTCTGGGGAGGACCCCCCCCCCCCCCAAATCCTCTACTGATGTTCTATACTTAAAGTGGAACTTTAGTCAGAAAATGAAGTCCTGCTAGATCACTTCAGGCTGGCCCTTTTTAGGTGCCTATATAGTTTAACCCCTTCCTACCGACCGTACGCAGATATGCGTACTCGGCTTTCCGGGGTTATACCGGGATGATGCCCGCAGCTGCAGGCATCATCCCGGTACCGTTGTTTACAGCAGGCGATCGGCTACCCGAGTATAACAACCGATGTGGCTAAAAGCCGCTCGGCTGTTATACCGGAGGAGCGGGAGGGGACATCCCCCCCACTCCATAAAGAGTACCTGTCACCACCTATTACTGTCACAAGGGATGTTTACATTCCTTGTGACAGCAATAAAAGTAAAAAAAAAAATAAAATTTTTTAAACACAATTTATAAAGTAAAAAAATAAATAAATTTTTTTTTTTTTTTAAAGTACCCCTGTCCCCGCGAGCTCGCGCAGCGAAGAAAACGCATACGGAAGTTGCGCCCGCATATGTAAACGGTGTTCAAATCACACATGTGAGGTATCACCGCGATCGTCAGAGCGAGAGCAATAATTCTAGCCCTAGACCTCCTCTGTAACTCATACCTGGTAACCGTAAAAATTTTTTAAAGCGTCGCCTATGGAAATTCATAGGTACCGTAGTTTGTCGCCATTCCACGAGTGCGTGCAATTATAAAGGGTGACATGTTTGGTATCTATTTACTCGGCGTAACATCATCTTTCACATTATACAAAAAAATTGGGGTAACTTTACTGTTTGGATTTTTTAAAATTCATGAAAGTGTCTCTTTTCCAAAAATTTGCGTTTAAAACATCGCTGCACAAATACCGTGTGATAAAAAATATTGCAACAATCGCCATTTTATTCTCTAGATTCTCTGCTAAAAAAATATATATAATGTTTGGGAACTCGAAGTAATTTTCTAGCAAAAAATATGGATTTTAACTTGTAGACACCAAATTTCAAAAATAGGCTTAGTCATGAAAGGGTTAAAATCAATCTCACCCTGCTCTGCACATGCTGAATTGCTTTCCATTTTTGGCATTGTGCTGAAAAGCAGAGCCAATGAGGCCGATCTCCTAAGAAGCTAAGAATTTACTTCTGCTCAGGGGCTCTGGGCTTCAGCAAAATGGCATCTTCTGGCAAGAAGAAACAGGAACAATGCTGGGAGCAATTTCTAGCACCCACTGATTTTTAGCATATTATTGTGGAATGTATGTTCCTTACTAAAGAACATTTTTGTTTTAATTAAAATTGTTATGGGTAAAGTTCTGCTTTAAGTAGAGATAAAGTCTTTCCTCACACTAAGCCCCTCTCCTGTGTTTCAACTGTCACATGGCACAGTCTCAGTGGCAGATAGAGACTCTGCCGATAGTCGAATGGTAGGGATGGCTTTGACTTTGATTTGAAGAGAAACTGAGGTCCTGTGTTTAGCCTCGGCCTAGAAATTAGGGCCTAGGAATTGGGGCCTGTCACAAGGCCCTGAAGACTGGTGTAGGTTCCTGCAGGCAACACAAAGTACTCTGATATCTCTAGTATCATTTATTTATACACTTTGGTGAGGTGAAAGGGTCACTTTGAATTTCCTCAGAAAGTTTGGCCCCTTTCACACTGGGGCGGTTTGCAGGCGTTATTGCGCTAAAAATACCGCCTGCAAACCGCCCCTGAACAGCCTCCGCTGTTTGTTCAGTGTGAAAGCCCGAGGGCTTTCACACTGAAGCGGTGCGCTGGCAGGAGAAGAAAAAATCTCCTGCGAGCCGCATCTTTGGAGCGGTGTATTCACCGCTCCTAAACCGCTCCTGCCCATTGAGATCAATGGGACAGCGCGGCTATAGCCGCGCTGTACGAGTGGTTTTAACCCTTTTTCGACCGCCATCGGGGGGTAAAAACCGCACCGCTAGCGGCCAAATACCACGGTAAAACAGCGCTAAAAATAGAGCTGTTTTACCGCCGACGCCCCCTACCGCCCCAGTGTGAAAGGGGCCTTTAGGAATGCTTGTCTAAGGTTACTTTCACACTGGGGCATCGGCGGTAAAGCGCCGCCATTTTTAGCTGCGCTTTACCGTTGTTTTTGCAGAGGTTAAAAGCGCCCGCAAAGCGCCGCTATGCCGGCTGCTCGGTGAAGCTGCCCAATGATTTCAATGGGTAGGGATGCTTTAGGGGTGGTGTATACACCTCTCCTACAGCGCTGCAAAAATGCGGCTTGCAGGACTTTTTTTGGCAACCTGCCAGCGCACCGCTCCAGTGTGAAAGCACTCAGGCTTTCACACTGGAGTGAGAGGAGAGGCTCTTTACAGGCGCTATGCAGGCGCTATTTTTAGTGCTATAACGCCTGTAAAGCGCCTCAGTGTGAAAGTAGCCTTATAGTCTGGATGGTAAAATCTGTCTAGCAAATTGTGCAACATAGTTCACTATAACCATATTTTACAAAGATCTGGTCTGAAATGTTTAACGGCAACCATCTTCGAAAGTAAAATCTTTGATGTGTCCGCTATTTCACTAAATTACAGCAATATATTTATAGAGAGCCTAGTACGGTATGGATGTCACACAAGCAGTTCAGCAGCAGTAAACGCAAGTTTAGGTATATGACCTAGATCGCTTATTTACTAAGCGTGTACAAAGCAGAAACCCACAGCAACCAATCCATACTAACACTTTCACTGATCTTTGCTCTTCCTCATTGAATAAGCTATAAAAAATTCATATAAAGTGCTTTGGAAATGAAAACAGCCTTTGGGACTTATAAAAACAATACATACTATTTAAATATTCCATGTCAATATTTACTCAAGCGATAAAACCATATTTTATGCATCATCAAAATCAAGTTTATACCAAGTTACACCATCACAATTAATTAGACCAGGAATATGCAATTAGTGGACCTCCAGCTGTTGCAAAACTACAAGTCCCATCGTGCCTCTGCCTCTGGGTGTCATGCTTTGGCTGTCAGAGACTTGCTATGCCTCATGGCACTTGTAGCTTTGCAACAGCTGGAGGTCCGCTAATTGCAGATCACTGAATTAGACTAATCCATTCTGTACTCTTTTTAAATGATCATAGCAACACACATAATTGTTCTCACAGCTCCTAACAGCAGTAAACTGGGGTGAATAAGGGCTGTAAGCAGAGATTCAACACTGTGTGATTTCAGTGACAGTGCATGGTCGCTGTACGTAGCACTTACAGCACTGTGTTAGACCCCCTAAAGGACACCCAACCCAACCATTTCATATATGGCAAATCTCACCATTCAAAAAACTGCCAACCAAAAACCATGATTTAAAAAGGTAATTTTTTTTTAAAAGACAGAAGGAAATTTCTTTTTGCCCTCGCTTAGCATCTTACATAGTTACATAGTAGGTGAGGTTGAAAAAAGACACAAGTCCAACCTATGTGTGTGATTATGTGTCAGTATTACATTGTATATCCCTGTATGTTGCGGCCATTCAGGTGCTTATCTAATAGTTTCTTGAAGCTATCAATGCTCCCCGCTGAGACCACCGCCTGTGGAAGGAATTCCACATCTGATATCAAAGTACACATTTTAGACCAAAGTCTAAAAAAAAAATGGTCAGGAGTCTAAATTTAAAATTTTGATTTACAAAGAGGTCTGTATTTCAGAGGAGTTGGTGGATAAGTACTCTTTGGTGGCCTAAGAATTTTGTATATTGCTGTTCCCCTAACATCAAAGGTGAATGAATATACTATTTTTTAAAGATTTAACTCTGTTTTTTGTTGTATTTTTTTTTTTTTTTTTTTAATAAGGAGGAACCGCTTCAAGAAGTATGCTTGCAGGATCAAGTCTAGCTGCCACAACATTCTTTTTTAATAATTTCTTTTTTTTTTTCCTTGATGGAATTGCTAAAATTCTAACCATATTACATACAGTATTTATTTTAATAAATTCATTTTAAGCACTGGTTTACTTCACCATGATAACAGTGCCAATATGCAACATATTTACCATTGTAGAAAAAGCTTGTGAACCCTCAGAAACTTCTTGATTTTGGCATGAATGGCTCCTTAAAATGATCTCAAATAAATGAGTCATAATAATATATGACTTAATAAGCCCCACATGAACCAGGCATTACCATGGATTTACTGAACAAAAGATTAATCAACAAAGGGCATTGGGGTCAGGTACTCACATTAAATGAGTCCAGAGATCCAGCCTATTACAGGGTTTACAAACTATCACTTACAGCTGTAGATATGATCTTCGGTGCTGTGCAATGATGCAAAACAAACAAAAACGCATAATAAAAACACAGAGGGAAAAAAACAACACACATTTTGCAAATCCTAATCTGTGCATTTGTTTTTGGCATTATATAATGGGCTTCACACAACAGTAGTCTGAATAAAGGGACACTCAGACCCCGTTCACACAGGGACGACTTATCAGGCGACCTAGTCGCCTGACAAGTCGCCTCCTGTTCTGTGCTATGGAACCGTTCTAAGGGGAGCGACGCAAGTCGCTCCGACTTAGAAAAAGGTTCCTGTACGACTTCGGGGGCGACTTGCATAGACTTCTATACAGAAGTCGTTTTGCAAGTCACCCGGGCAGTCGTGTGCAGGTCGCCTCGGTGAGGCGACCTGCAAGTCGTGTTGCCCCTGTGTGAATGGGGTCTAAGAGTCTATTGAAAATCTTGAATCTTCCAGGTTCATGTGTTCTAAATGACGGTGATTCTCCACCAGAGGATGGTAAAAACCACATTCTCTGCTTTATAAATAAAAGTGAACTTGACATGTCAATATAAACAAACATTCTAAGTAAAATGTAGGCTGTTCCTGCATTTGTATTCAAATCAACCAGATGAACTGTGATGCCAGATTATGAAAGGACGGTGCTTAAATAAAATCTGGTCGAGGCTCTGTGCACAGCCTGGGCCTGGGAACTAGGGTCCTCCCCAGCGATAAATTAACTGATCTGAAGAAGTGTTGAAACTTTCTACAAGTATTGTTGATTTATTCACTTTGGTGGATACAACGGGTTCACTTGAACTACTACTTGTACTACTTGAACTGAAACATTTAACGACTTGCCAACCGGCTCACGCAGATATATGTCGGCAAAGTGGCACGGGTGCGCAAAGCGATGTACCCGTACGTCACTCGGTCATTGGCAGCTAGCGGGCGTGCGCACGCCCACGGGTGAAGCGGACTCGTTGTCCGCCGGTGGCCCGCGATTGCCCAGTGATCGGGAGCAGTGATATCTGTCATGTTCTAGTTAGCCCATCCCCACTACAGTTAGAACACGCCGAGGGAACACACTTAACCCCTTAATCGCCCACCAGTGTTTAACCCCCTTCCATGCCAGTGACATTTACACAGTAATCAGTGCATTTTTATAGCACTGATCACTGTATAAATGTCAATGATCCCAAAATAGTGTCAAAAGTGTCCGATCTGTCCGCCACAACATTGCAGTCAAGATAAAAAACGCAGATTGCCGCCATTACTAATAAAAACAATAATAATAATAATTCCATAAATCTATCCCCATTATGTAGATGCTATAACTTTTGTGCAAACCACTCAATATGCGCTTATTGTGATTTTTTTTTACCAAAACTATGTAGAAGAATACATATTGGCCTAAACTGAGGAAGACATTTTTTTATAGATTTTTTGGGATATTTATTAATTATAGCAAAAATTATAGCAAAAATTGTCGCTCTTTTTTGTTTATAGCGCAAAAAATAAAAACCGCAGAGGTGTTCAATTACCACCAAAAGAAAGCTCTATTTGTGGGGAAAAAAAATAAAAAATAAAAAAAGACGTCAATTTTGTTTAGGTACGTCGTCGCAGGACCGCGCAATTGTCAGTTAAAGCGACGCAGTGACTTATCACAAAAAAGGGCTTGGTCAGGAAGAGGGTAAATCCTTCCGGGGCTGAAGTGGTTAAGATCTTTCCTGCAGAACAAAAACAAACACGACAGCTCCTCCATTTTGATAAAGTGGCATCATTTGGTGCCGTCACAGAAAGTCTGCCATTGATAGACTACATAGTTGACTAAGTGATTACCTGGTTCAGGTTCTGAATCTTAAACTGCTAAAACATGCTCAGACTTCATCTACTAATGCAGAATAAACAGCCACAGGAAAAAAATCTCCAGCAGGGATGCAAAGTGTTGGTGTATACATGGGTATGGGGTAGGGGTCTCCTTTTCACCACAAGCAGTACACTGTAAGCAAAAAAAAAAAAAAAAAAATGCAGTAGAATTCCTTTAATTTGGCTACCTGAACCTATCCTGATAAACAGTCAGGATATCAAAATTCTGATAGCCCAGCCTATGAAATATTTAAAATTATACATAATGTTTAAGGTTTTCTTAAAACCACTTATAACATTGTGCAGTTCTGTAAATATTACAGAATTTTCACAGACACCTAAAAAACAATGCTATGAAAACTTTACTTGTAAAATGTTATAGTTACATTCAAATGGTTTAATGTAGCCCAATAACCTGGATTATATGATAATTAGATACTAGCCTGATCCTGTGGATGCTGAATTAAAGGAATTCCACTGTATCGTAGGTAGAAAAATATCTTGTTGGGAAAGAAGAAGTGAAATCTATTAAAGAAATCATATCTTCATAAAAATACACTGAAAGCTGGATTCTAAAAATACTTTTCGTATTTTTTTTTTTTTTTTTTTTTTAAGTTGCAGTGTCCCTTTAAGATACTTAAAAAATGATCACCCGTATTAAAGTTACATCAGTAAATAAATGCTTGTTTACTGTCCCAAACCTCCAGCATCTGAAGAAATGATCTAAAACCATCTCATAGGGAAGATTCTCATTTAACAAGATAAGGCAAAAATCCAATAATACAACTTGACAAGCACAGGCTGTTTTGTATAAACCACTGTGTCCTGTTCTTGGCATTCTCTTTTTTTTTCAGACTCAAACTTCCATTTTACTCGTATCCAATACCCTTTAAGTCATGTACATTTGTATCGACCTCATGAGCAACTTGCCTCATATCTTTGTGCAAATTAGAGTTGGATATCAAGCCTTGCCTATGTCCTGTTGTCCTGTAGACGCTATATTTTCTCTAATGTGATTTGAGTCGTAGTGATTCCTGTGAACAGTACTGCAATCTTCGTCATCCTCCTCTTCCTCACCCTCCAGAACAGTATCTTTTAAACCACACAGAGGTGATGATTCAGTCTCGGTGCCTGCTTCTAGCTGCCGGGGGCTGGGAACAGCTCGGTGTTGGGTCCATATGCAAGGGGAAACATCACAGCTAAGATCTAGATCTTTACTACTGGATATCCGAGAAAGGTACAGTTCCATAGTATAGTATAGGGACCAAAACACAGCAAAACATCCCAGGAGCATGAGAGTCTGAGAAGGTAAAATCATTATGTTAGAACAAGAAAAGAAAACAAAAAACATTTAAAATAGCTCCAAATAAATTATATCATTAGTTTGCATGGTTTTATAGCTCTGATTAAGATAACTATGGTCTGAAGATTCACTGTCTTTGTGAAGCTCCTGCATTCTCTCCCCTTACATTTTCCACTCCTGTATCTGTCAGTGTGTTTAGCAGATTTTCCACTTAAAGTAGATGTGAACCCCAACCACTGAGCTCTCATATACTGTAAGTGTAACATGTTCATGTCATTTCAAAATTCATTTTCAGTATCTTTAAATGTGCAGCTTTCAATAAAATAACAAATAAGTGAAAACAATTATTTTATAATTGTTGAGGATACACAGTGCTTTTAAATAAGGGAATCTTCAGCCAGAAAGTGTAAGTGCCTCCCTCTTATCCTTCTGCTCCACGTATAGCGGCTTTTTTTTTGTTTTTTTTGTTTACTTTTGGCAAATGTCGTTTGCAGTGCCCGCTATGCTCGGTACATCACATATCCCAGGAGGCCTTACTATGCAATTCACAGAAGAGGAAGGAGGCAGGCATAGTGGCATGTCATCGGGTGGCCCGCCCGCTGAACTCGGGAAAGGCCGGTGGGCCTCTCAATGATGTCAGAGATAACATGCCAGCGCAGTGCAGAGCAGTGGCAGAGCACGAGGGGATCTCGGTGGGATACCGCTGGATAGGTATCTGCAATGTGCAGCAACCACCTCCCGGTAAGCGAGGATAAAATAAAAACCAAAACTAGAGGGTGAATTAAAAATTTGCATCTGCCAATAAGTTATAAGAAAAGTCTGTTGTGAATAAGTAGTATCCTAAAAATGTACCTTTTGTCTGGAACATCTCCTTAAAAATAGCAATGTACTTTTTCATATACGAGGGTGCCTAGGCAATCCTGTGCCTACAGCCCCATGACTGTACAGGCGATACTCGAAAAGATAGAATATCGTGCAAAAGTTCATTTATTTCACTAATGCAACTTAAAAGGTGAAACTAATTTATGAGATAGACTCATTACATGCAAAGCAAGAAAGTTCAAGCTGTGATTTGTCATAATTGTGATGATTATGGCTTACTGCTCATGAAAACCCCAAATTCTTAATCTCAGAAAATTAGAATATTACATGCAATCAATAAAACAAAGATTGTATGTGGAACAATATCGGACCTCTGAAAAGTATAAGCATGCATATGTACTCAGTACTTGGTTTGGGCCCCTTTTGCAGCAATTACTGCCTCAATGCGGCGTGGCATGGAAGCTATCAGCCTGTGGCACTGCTGAGGTGTTATGGAAGACCAGGATGCTTCAATAGCAGCCTTCAGCTCTTCTGCATTGTTCGGTCTCATGTCTCTCATCTTTCTCTTGGCAATGCCCTATAGATTCTCTATGGGGTTCAGGTCAGGCGGGTTTGCTGGCCAATCAAGCACAGTAATCCCGCGGTCATTGAACCAGGTTTTGGTGCTTTCGGCAGTGTGGGCAGGTGCCAAGTCCTGCTGGAAAATGAAGTCAGCATCCCCATAAAGCTCGTCTGTGGAAGGAAGCATGAAGTGCTCCAAAATCTCTTGGTAGATGACTGCGTTGACCCTGGACTTAATGAAGCACAGTGGACCAACACCA
The DNA here is from genome assembly GCA_037952835.1 of Lithobates septentrionalis. Taxonomy (NCBI): domain Eukaryota; kingdom Metazoa; phylum Chordata; class Amphibia; order Anura; family Ranidae; genus Lithobates; species Lithobates septentrionalis. The sequence continues at coordinate 1,891,120 of JBBDGP010000545.1, forward strand.
GCAGACGATATGGCTCCCCAAAGCAACACAGACTGTGGAAACTTCACACTGGACTTCAAGCATCTTGCAGTGTGTGCTTCTTCATTCTTCCTCCATACTCTGGGTCCTTGGTTTCCAAATGAGATGCAAAATTTGCTCTCATCAGAAAAGAGGACTTTGGACCACTGAGCAACAGACCAGGTCTGTTTGCTTTTCTTTAGACCAGGTAAGACGCTTCTGATGTTGTTTGTTGTTCAGGAGTGGCTTTACAAGAGGAATACGACATTTGAAGCCCATGTCCAGGATCCGTCTGTGTGTGGTGGCTCTTGATGCACTGACTCCAGCCTCAGTCCACTCCTTGTGAAAGTCCCCAACACTTTTGAATGGCCTTTTCCTGACAATCCTCTCCAGGCTGCGGTCATCCCAGGTGCTTGTGCACCTTTTTCTTCCACACTTTTCCCTTCCACATAACTTTCTATTAATGTGCTTTGATGCAGTACTTTAGGAACATCCAACTTCTTTTGCAATTACCTTTTGAGGAGTTCCCTCCTTATAGAGAGTGTCAATGATGGTTTTCTGCACAACTGTCAGGTCAGCAGTCTTTCCCATGATTGTGATTCCTACTGAACCAGACAGAGACCATTTAAAGGCTCAGGAACCCTTTGCAGGTGTTATGGCTTAATTAGCTGATTAGAGTTGGACACTTTGAGCAAAGAATATTGCACCTTTTCACAATATTCTAATTTTCTGAGATTATGGATTTGGGGTTTTCATGAGCTGTTGATCTGTGAGCCATAATCATCACAATTATGACAAATCACGGATTGAACTATCTTGCTTTGCATTTAATGAGTCTCTCATATATTAGTTTCACCTTTTAAGTTGCATTAGTGAAATAAATTAACTTTTGCACGATATTCATATTTTTCGAGTATCACCTGTATATCTGCAGTAAAAGAATAGAGGTACTGTTCTGACTGCTAGTCTCATGAGATTCGAAGTGAAATCTGGTGATGTGCTGAAAACCGTTCCCATTGCGGAAGATACTAAAATGAGGACTGACAGAGTGTCAGCTATGCTTTGTCCCAAATCATTTGAAGTAGATGCAAAACCTGAGTGACAATTGGTTTGTTAAAGAAGAAATAAACGGATGATAAAAAACAAGGCAGGCAAAGGCCAAATAACTAGTTACCTGTATTGCCTGTGGTCTCCCTGTAGCTCCACATTTTTGACTTGCCATGTCTCGTTTTGCATTGTGACGAAAAAAGTATCCAAGGGGAGCTGGGACTTTGATGTGAGTTCTTACAAAATAGTGAGAGGACAATAACCAAATTGTAGACCTCACTGGCTCAGGTTAGGCTGCTCATAACAGACAAGGCTACCCTCCAGTGGATAAAGATTCTTAGTATTTGTTGGAGCAAGAAAAGAACCTTTATCCACTGGAGGGTCTAACCTGAGCCAGTGAGAGAGGAGAATAGTAGAATTTTACAGAAAGGAAAATCTTTACAATGGGTCGCTGGTAATATGTTTTCGATTTGTATGCTTATATGAAATCAACAAATCTAATAAGCCAGGCTTGTAAACACATGCTTCCTGAAGAAACTTCTGATATATAAAATTGGGTTACACTGATACTGTTTTACCAGCAAGTATAACCTTACTTTCAGTCAAGTACTCAGCGATACCAAGTATCAATACCTTTGCAGTGCGATTTAAGCCCATACAAAATTAATTGACACAAATCACACTGTATAGAATCCCATGTGATTTGAACAGAAATGCGGTGCAGTTCCTGTCCGAATTGCATGTGGTTTCCGCACAGCTCCTGTGTGGCTGAAGTCACTATAACAAGCCAAAGTCAGTGGAGCTCAGTGTTTCTCAACTCCAGTCCTCAAGGCGTCCCAACAGGCCATTTTTTCAGGCCTTCCATTATTTTGCACGGGTGATTTGATCAGTTTCGCTGCCTTAGTAACTACCACAGCCGTTTCATCCATCGGAGGGGAAATCCTTATATATATGATCCTGCACTTGGGGGAATCGGGCACAAGTACCTCTGGTGGCTTGCTCCTGCTATGACTCTACACAGCAGAAGCTGATCAGCAGGTCCCACAGACCCGATGTCTGCTAGCACCTGCTGATTGTTCGGTAAAGAAAAGTATTGCAGTAACACATTTTGCTATACATGTTTATTCCCTTTGTGTGTATTGGAACAAAACAAAAAAAGGGAGGAAAAAAATCAAATTGGACATAATGTCACACAAACTGAGGGACGGGTTTCCGCGCTCACGGACCAGAAGGCTTGCAGCCTCCCCTTACACTTACCCCTTTAAGGGGTGAGTTTGATGATAAAAGAAGTTGTAGATAGGGGTGGGTGGCGCTACCTTTACCAGGGTACCTTAAAAAATATTATATATGAATAACAAAAATAAAAAATACTCATATGTGCAAAGCATCAATCACTCAAAATCATTGATTAGTGAATGTGAGTGTGCATCTCTTAAATAGTGGACCATGCTAACCAGTCTTCTAACATGCCTAGAGGTGTATAAAGTGTAGTTGACCATCAAAAGTGAATGATATGTGACAACATAATGGTAAATAACAGTAAAGTAAAATAATTGAACCATTCAATAAACACCACAGTCTGTGACATAGAAGGGAATCAGTCCAATAGGAATCCCCCCTCAAGAAACAATGTATCATCCACTTTCCAAATAGCATTAGTCAGCATGTGCAGCTAGTGATATCCCATGCCCAAATCCTATGTTGATCCACAAGTGTGTCCAAAATTATATAAGGTGAAGAGTCTGAAGCAGCTGAAAATATATCCTAAGTAGTCCCAACTTAGGCATAAAATACAAACTAAAAAATGGTGAAAAAGTAAGATAAAAATGGATGTGTCAGAATCCAGCATAAGCAAAAAAAGCAAAAAAGTCTGTGATAAGTGACTTTCGTGAAGACAGCTGTTCAAATCCAGTGACTTGCGGTGCTCCCCCTCAAAGATCCCCACTCACCAGCTCCCTACACCCCTGCAGGGGTAGTAGGCATGTAGTACCAGGCAACGGTATGGTGTTTTGGGTCCCCAGGTGCTCCCGCTCCAGCTGTGAAGTATCCGTCAGTTTATCCTCATATGGAAGAAACAGGGCTCCATAGTGTGATACGTTTTTAAATGGTTTATTAAGCTATCATAAACAGCACATAAAATAAGTAAATAAAATAAATAAAATAGAATAAAAGTCCGGGCTTGTAAAGAAAGCCAGATAGTCACACTGCGTTTAGCCTGATTGGTATGGAGAGAGCTTGTATTACTAGGACCATCAGCTGAGCGGCGTGCGCCTCAGCTGCGTTCCACACTCTCCTACTTCCGCGTGTGACGTCAGTGCGTAGCTCCGCCTTACGCGTTTCGTTATCGACGTTATTAAAGGAGTCCTTTGATAATGTCGATGACGAAACGCGTAAGGCGGAGCTACGCACTGACGTCACATGCGGAAGTAGGAGAGTGTGGAACGCAGCTGAGGCGCACGCCACTCAGCTGATGGTCCTAGTAATACGAGCTCTCTCCATACCAATCAGGCTAAACGCAGTGTGACTATCTGGCTTTCTTTACAAGCCCGGACTTTTATTCTATTTTATTTATTTTATTTACTTATTTTATGTGCTGTTTATGATAGCTTAATAAACCATTTAAAAACGTATCACACTATGGAGCCCTGTTTCTTCCATATGAGGATAAACTGACGGATACTTCACAGCTGGAGCGGGAGCACCTGGGGACCCAAAACACCATACCATTGCCTGGTACTACATGCCTACTACCCCTGTAGGGGTGTAGGGAGCTGGTGAGTGGGGATCTTTGAGGGGGAGCACCGCAAGTCACTGGATTTGAACAGCTGTCTTCACGAAAGTCACTTATCACAGACTTTTTTGCTTATGTTGGATTCTGACACATCCATTTTTATCTTACTTTTTCACCATTTTTTAGTTTGTATTTTATGCCTAAGTTGGGACTACTTAGGATATATTTTCAGCTGCTTCAGACTCTTCACCTTATATAATTTTGGACACACTTGTGGATCAACATAGGATTTGGGCATGGGATATCACTAGCTGCACATGCTGACTAATGCTATTTGGAAAGTGGATGATACATTGTTTCTTGAGGGGGGATTCCTATTGGACTGATTCCCTTCTATGTCACAGGCTGTGGTGTTTATTGAATGATTTAATTATTTTACTTTACTGTTATTTACCATTATGTTGTCACATATCATTCACTTTTGATGGTCAACTACACTTTATACACCTCTAGGCATGTTATGAGACTGGTTAGCACGGTCCACTATTTAAGAGATGCACACTCACATTCACTAATCAATGATTTTGAGTGATTGATGCTTTGCACATATGAGTATTTTTTATTTTTGTTATTCATATATAATATTTTTTAAGGTACCCTGGTAAAGGTAGCGCCACCCACCCCTATCTACAACTTCTTTTATAATGTCACACAAAACTCCAAAAATGGGCTGGTCAAAATTCTTGGCACCCTTAACTTAATATTTGGTTGCACACCCTTTGGAAAAAATAACTGAAATCAGTCGCTTCCTATAATCTTCAATAAGCTTCTTACAGAATATTGGACCACTCTTCCTTTGCAAACTGCTCCAGGTCTCTTATTGGAAGGCCACCTTTTCCCAACAGCAATTTTAAGATCTCTCCGCAGGTGTTCAATGGGATTTAGATCTGGACTCATTGCTGGCCACTTTAGAACTCTCCAGAGCTTTGTTGCCATCCATTTCTGGGGACTTTTTGACGTATGTTTGGGGTCATTGTCCTGCTGGAAGACCCAAGATCTCGGATGCAAACCCAGCTTTCTGACACTGGGCTCTACAGTGCGACCCAAAATCCTTTGGTAATCCTCAGATTTCATGATGCCTTGCACACATTCAAGGCACCTAGTGCCAGAGGCAGCAAAACAACCCTAAAACATCATTGAACCTCCACCATATTTCACTGTAGGTACTGTGTTCTTTTCTGTGTAGGCCTCATTCCATTTTCAGTAAACAGTAGAATAATGCGCTTTACTAAAAAGCTCTATCTTGGTCTCATATGTCCACAAGACGTTTTCCCAGAAGGATTTTGGCTTACTCAAGTACATTTTGGCAAACTGTAGTCTTGCTTTTTTATGTCTCTGTGTCAGCAGTGGGGTCCTCCTGGGTCTCCTGCCATAGCGTTTCATTTTTATTTAAATGTCGACGGATAGTTCGCGCTGACACTGATCCTCCCTGAACCTGCAGGACAGCTTGAATTTCTTTGGAACTTGTTTGGAGCTGCTTATCCACCATCCGGACTATCCTGCGTTGCAACCTTTCATCAATTTTTCTCTACCGTCCATGCCCAGAGAGATTAGCTACAGTGCCATGGGTTGCAAACTTCTTGATAATGCTGCGCACTGTGGACAAAGGCAAATCTAGATCTCTGGAGATGGACTTTTCCACAATTTTGGTTCTCAAGTCCTCAGACAGTTCTCAAGTCCTCAGACAGTTCTCAAGTCCTCAGACAGTTCTCAAGTCCTCAGACAGTTCTCTTCTCCTCTTTCTGTTGTTCATGCTTAGTGTGGCACACACAGACACACATTGCAAAGACTAAGTGAACTTCTCTCCTTTTTATCTGCTTTCAGGTGTGATTTTTATATTGCCCACACCTGTTACTTGCCCCCAGATGAGTTTAAAGGAGCATCACATGCTTGAAACAATCTTATTTAACCACAATTTTGAAAGGGTGGCAAGAATTTTGACCAGCCCATTTTTGGAATTTTGTTTGACATTATGTCCAATTTGCTTTTTTTCCTACCTTTTTTTGTGTGAATAAACATGTGCAAGCAAAACGTGTTACTGCAATACTTTTCTGTGAGAAATACTTGATTTTCTGGAAAAATGTCTGGAGTGCCAACAATTTCGGCCATGACTGTACATGCAATGTACAAGATGAATTTAATTGTGAGTGGTTTACTTGAATTTTAATAAATGTTTTATGGGAATAATGCACTATTGGAGGCTTTTTATTTTCTCTCACACACAAGCGATGAGGAGATTGTGGGGTGATACTACAAGGTGGATATGGACCCTAAAGCTTATTTGCCTTTTCATGAGAGTGACAGGCAATTCAATCTTGTGTGTGCATTACCATAAGGGAGATGGCTCTATTTAAATCGCGCTGGTGGTGGATATAAGGTGTATTATTCCTGACTCTACTCACATAGAGAGTTGACTGGTAATCACAAACTTTCCTGAATTTAATCACTCTGAAGAATGATTTTTGATTAATACACTGTAATTTGGACAATATTAAAGAGTAACTCCACTTTTGTTGAGAAAAACACATTTCCCTCTGGATGATTTGTGTACATTTGAGGGGTTTTACCAAACTTTGTTGCAGATTCCTACCATTTGTCTCTCTGAAGAAATATCACTTTGTCTGTGTCCATGTGCAAAGTCAATGTGAATGGGAGTGGTTTTCTAATTCTTAATCAGATGCTGTACTTGCAGGGATCTAATGAGGGAAATGGCAAGGTCTGCATCCCTTTAGACATGATTTCCCTCAGGGAGTATCTGACTAAGTATGAAATTTTTGTTGCAGGGGACGCCTAAAATCTGATTTATATCTTAGTGTGGACTTCTGGGAAAATCTGTAAAGCCAATCACACAAGCAGGAAATTACCTTTCTGGGGGGCGTTTTGTATACATCTGTGTACAGAATGCCTTCAGATAGCCATATTGCATTTGGCAGAAAATTACAGCATCGCAGATTAAAAAGTAAAGGGAATTTTTAGTAACATTCAATTTTCAATATGACTTGTGTAGCAATTGCCATTTTTTCCCCATGAAAGTGGAAGTATACTTTAAGAAAATGTGGTGGTGAAATGATAGATTTTCTAGAACTATTAATAATATTGTGTGTAAAAAAACTAGTATTTGACATTACTAATCATGTGCCATGGTAAAAAATGGGTACCTTCTCACTGATTCTTACCCGTAGGGTGTTATTAGTAATGGTGTAGCATTCCTGTTCAGATATCTCCAGGCCAGGAGGACAAGGCAGGGAAAAGTTTTCATTGAGAAACTCACCACTCTGAGCAAGTTCCACCAGCCTAATAAATAGAAACAGAAGGTTATGCATACATCAGTTTCCCTGCACGATAGCCCTGCACAGATGAAACATGTTCTGCAATCTTTAGGACGTTTCATAGATTATCCAAGCAGCTTCTTTAAGAGGAACTGCAGTCTGCTCACATAATTTGTAATAAAAACATCTTTGCTATTCTGAAGCTTCCCTCCAACCACTTTGCAGATTTTATACATACTGTGATTCTGTACTAGCCAAATATGCTGCAGAAATCTCTCTCCACTGAGTCTGGCTGCAACCATTTTAACTGGGGGCAGCTGAAGCTGCTGCCTGTTCACTTCCTGTATTTACACAGACACACCTCCAGCTCTGCAGCTCTCATTGGCTCTCTTGTGACTCATCCCCCTCCCTTGCTGGCAAACTCTCACCAGAGTGAATGAGAGAGCTGTGCATGATGTCATAAGCCTAGGCTTTGTACCAGACAAAGAAAATTTACAGGGGAAAGATTCCCACTGAGAAGAGACACAGGTGGACCATGCTACTTATTAAGGGATACATTTTACCAGAAAAATATGTTTTATACAAAAAGGGGCCAAGCCCAGGTACCCACCACCAACACCAAGATCATGTTAAAAATAGACAACGTTGTCTGTTTAAGAGCAGCTACATCACGCTTCAACCATGCATGCACACACCTAGAACAAGGCTATTGTTAATTGGAGTAGGTAATGTTTATGGATTAGACTATTGATCTCAGTGACATGCACCATACATAGCAAAGTCTGTCCTGTCACTAGGTTTAATTAATTAAACCTAATTAAACCTAGTGACAGGACAGACTTTGCTACGTATGGTGCATGTCACTGAGATAAATAGTCTGATCCATAAACATTACCTACTCCAATTAACAATAGCCTTGTTCTAGGTGTGTGAATGCATGGTTGAAGCGTGATGCAGCTGCTCTTAGACAACGCTGTCTATTTTTAACATGATCTTGGCGTTGGTGGTGGGTACCTAGGCTTGGCCCCTTTTTGTATTAAACATATTTTTCTAACAAAATGTATCCCTTATTAAGCAGCATGGTCTGCCTGTGTCTCTTCTCAGTGGGAATCTTTCTCCTGTAAATTTTCTCTTTCTCTATAGTATTTAGGCACAGAGACTGCACCTATTATTGGTGAGCCTGCTAATCTTGGGACGCCACACGGGTATATTGAACATCCAGTGTTGTGGTAACTAATAGTGAGTATTGGTCTTCAACCAATTTTTCTAGAAGTTTTTACAAGACAAGAAACAGGAAGTGGGCTGTATAAGGTATTTACTGGCAGAAAAAAATGTTTTACTATCCAAGGGTAAAACAACAAGCGCAGAAGATTTAATAGATGGTAAGATGAAAAAAATTACTGAAGTTCTGCATTCAGTTTTAATGAGTTCCAGGAACATAACCCAGCATTTATAACCATGTGTTAGAAAAGAGGTTTAACCATAAACTACGTAGAGGGCTCTTTACTGTAAGAGCGGCCAGGATGTGGAATTCCCTTCCACAGGCGATGGTCTCAGCCGGGAGCATCAATAGTGTCAAAAAATTATTAGATAAGCACCTGAACAAGCAAAACATAAAGGAATATACAATGTAATACTGACTTATAATCACACACATAGTTTGGGCTTGATGGACTTGTGTCTTTTTTCAACCTCACCTACTATGTACCTTTGTGTATCTGTTACCTTCACCTGATCACTATGAAATGTGTCAAGGCAGTTGATTGTTCAAGAACAGCATGGGAAGTGTGAAAGTTTGTGAAACCTCCCTGTTCTAATGACATAATCCAATACCATGGTCAGGGGTATTTTATGAAATCAGTGGGCCTGTGTGCAAGATCATAAGTTGGGTGCATCTTTGGTCTTTTGGCAAACCATGTAGAAGAGCTGTGGGTGCGGCCAAATTAAACTCATGGTGGGAAGGGCTTAGGAGGTGTGGTTAAATACCCCCCCAGCCAGACTGTCCCCAGTATAATCCCCCCCCCCCCCCCAGGTCAATCTGTCCCCAGGACAATCCAACCCAGGTCAGCCTGTCCCCCAGTATAATTCCCCCCCCCCCAAAGGTCAATATGTCCCCCAAAATATTCCCCTCAGGTCACACTGACCCCCAATACAATCCCCTCAAGAGTTTCCCAAATGTTTATGAAATCACGGTTTTCACAAAAAATACACTAAAGTCCTTATTAGGTTTACACCTAAACACAACATAACTTACAAAATTTCTCATTCACATGGGACATACTATAGTGTACACCCATGTGAGAACGGTGTTTACGCGCATAAGGATGCACAGGTGTTTCGTGCATCCCTGTGCAGGCAGTCCCATTCACGTTAATTGCGACATAACAGCTGCATGCACACAGTAACGGCTCCCAATCTGATATTCGTCTGGGTGTACAGCCCCGAACGCAGATTTTGTGAGTTTAGGGGCATTCACCCACACCGATGTCAGACTGTAGATGGCAGAGTGTAATGACTGCGTACATGCAGCTGCTGCTTCCCAATTGACATGAATCATGCCATACCATCAGGGAGGCGTGTGATTGGCCCCAAATTTATTCTGCAGCAGTGCAACGATCCCAAACATACAGCAAATGTCATTAAAGCGGTTCCAATGCCTTAAGGTTATTTACCTTAAAGTGGTTGTAAAATACGGTATTTTTTTTTTTTTCTTGCCTTACCTGCAAGGCAAAGGCATAATGTGCATCGCTGGAGACTGCATCCATCTATACCCGGTCTTCCTTCCAGGTTCGTGGCTCCGGCTCTGTGTCTGGCCGGAGCCGCAATGACGTTACTCCCGTCCATGCATGCGGGAGCCGACGGTCATGGCACACTGCTCTGAAGAAATGGCACAGGTGGCCGTTGCTTCAAAGCACATGCGCCAGTGACGTAACTAGCTGCTAAGACAGTAAATATCTCCTAAACGGTGCATGTTTGGGAGATAGTTACACTACCTATAGGTAGGCTAAAATATAGGCTTACTTATAGGTAAAACTTAAAGATGAAAGTTTACTTCCTCTTTAATACATTCTATGCATTAAGGTAAAAAACCTTCTGTGCTGCAGAAACCCCCTCAGCCCCCCCTTATACTTACCTGATACTTACCTGACCTGGATCTCAATCCAGCCTTGTGCACAAGAGCAGCAGCTGGCCCTGCTTTGTCCCGCCTCACTGTGCAGATCGATAGCAGTGGGAAACATTGGCTCCTGCTGCTGTCAATCAAATCCTGTGACAAGGGAGTGGGGGCGGGACTGAGCTGCCGTGTCTGCGTCAATTGGATGCAAACAGGGCAGCTCGGTAGCAAGCCTGCACGAGTGCCCCCATAGAAAAAGGCTTTCTTTGGGGGCACTAGCAAAGAGGAGGCGACACAAGCGCTGGCGGGGGCCCCAGAAGGGAAGGTTTGTGGCTGCTCTGTGCCAAAGCATTATACAGAACAGGTAAGCATGCCATGTTTATTTTTTTAATAAACAAAAAGTTGAGGCTTTAATAACACTTTAAGAACTATCTTCAGTGTAAAGAAGAACAAGGAGTCCTGGAAGTGATGGTTTGGCCCCCACAGAGCCCTGATCTCAAGATCGAGTCTGTCTGGGATTACATGAAGAGACAGAAGGATTTTTGGCAGCGTACATCATACGTAGTTCTTCAAGATGTCTGGAATAGCCTACATACCAAGTGCCTTCAAAAACTGTGTGCAAGTATATCTAGAAGAACTGATGCTATTTTAAATACAAAGGTGGTCACACCAAGTTTTGATTTGATTTGGTCTTCTCTTCTGCTCATTTATTTTCTATTTTTTAAATTGATAAATAAACTACCAACACTTCGATTTCTGAAAGCATTCTTAATTTACAGCATTTTCACACCTGCTTAAAACTTTTGCACCTGCTCAAGATGTGCTTTACAATATATCTTGCAGCCATAAGCATTCATATGTAAACCCTCTACTGCAAAAAAATATTCAATTCAATAAAGTGCTCCCAATAAAATGTCTATTAAAGTGGTTTTAAAAGGCAAAAAAAAAACCTTCTGCATGAAGTTCACAATTGCACAGAGCCAGTAAGTAGAACATGTTATTTTAAAGAAAAAAATAACACATCTGTGTATTTACCTATTGCCTGGAATTCAGCTTTGCAGTATAAAATGTGTTAAATGTTTATTAGTACATATTGTTAGGTGCACAAATAGCACCCTACTTTATGATCATTGGATCTACTACCCCCAGTACAGGATTTTTGAGCCTGTCAAAGTACTACCTAACAGTCTTCTCCCTTCATTAGGTGGTATTGCAAAAGATGGTGGTGATTCTGCCGATGCTGTTGTCCCCAGAGATCTGTCATTGCAGTGCTGGGGATTTTGAGGAGTTGGAATGCAAGCTGTACGTGTTGGGGAGTTGAGTCCCAATTTTTTCAGGTAGATTTATTTCTCCTAGTATTATACCCTAATGCTTACTAATGAGAACAACTGCACTTAAAGCATAAGTTCACATTTTGGAACATGTTACATGTCCCACCCAAACGTGTAACATATTCCAGCTGTGGCAGCCAGTTCACGCTATCCCCCCTCGGTGTGACAGCGAGCGGAGGATCTTCTCTCTGCATCTGCTGTCACCCATTCAGGTGCATGGTCTGCCCTGTGTGTGATGAGTGAAAATGCTCCAAAATGCCTCCCCTCCCCCCTCGCTAAAAAAAAAAAAAAACGCATGTGGGAATGCAAGTTCCTGCTATGCAGAGTTGTGAACAGGGCTTGGCAGCTGAGTATTTCTGTCCACTCCCTTCTATGTACTTGTATAAAGATGGCCACACAGGATGCAATCTGATTTTGTATTTAGTGAGATCACCGATTGCATTTCATTTAAAAAACGTGCATCTAGGAATGGGTGGGAGGATGATGCAGGGTGTGTGCTAATGAGGTCAGCTTGTCAACTCTTTCCTGTATCATGACCTAGAGTCTGTTCAGGAAGAAAGACATTACAAATGGAAACATGGATTAGGACAAGAAAAGTAAGTGACTGTAGATTTAATGGAAAGCTTTGATATTTTTGCAAAAAAAAGTACATAAATACTATTTTGGTGCATTCGGGGAGCTGGAATTTAGAAATAAAGAAAATAAATAAAAAAAAAATTCTACAAAAAGGTGAACTTACCCTTTAACCACTTCCCGCCCGGCCTATAACAGAATGACAGCCGGGAAGTGGTTCTGTTAACCTGACTAGACGTCATATAACATGACGGCGCGCAGCATGGTGATCGCAAGTGCAGCGTGTCAGTCTTACCACTTGATCAGCTGTGACCAATCACAGCTGATCATCGCGAGAACCAGGAAGTGCCGGTAAACGGCATTCCTCGGTTCGCGCTAACAGGGAGAGCTGATCGGCGGCTCTCCCTGTCAGAGAGGGGGGGTCTGTGCTGATAATCAGCACATTGATTATCAGCACAGCCCCATCAGATGTGCCAATCAGCTACCAATCAGTGCCCCAATTATAAAGTTTGCCAGTGCTCACCTGTGCCAATCAGTGCCCATCACAGTGCCAATCAGAGCCCACCACAGTGCCAGTGTCCATCACAGTGCCAATCAGTGCCCAGCATTATTACCTGTCATTACCTGCCCAATCAGTGTTACCCATCAGTGCCATCTAATAGTGTCCATCAATACCACCTGTCAGTGCCGCCTATCAGTGCCAGTGCCGCCTGTCCGTGCCCATCAGTGCCGCCTGTCAGTGCCACCTATCAGTGCCCATCAATTCAACATATCAGTGCCTCCTCATCAGTGCCAACTCGCCAGTGCTGCCTCATCAGTGCCCATCAGTGCCGACTCATCAGTGCCCGTCAGTGAAAGAGAAAACAAAATTTGATAACAGAAACGAAGAAAAACTTTTTTTTTTTCAAAAATGTCGGTCTTTTTTAGTTTGTTTAGCAAAAAATAAAAACCGCAGAGATGATCAAATGCCACCAAAATAAAGCTCTATTTGTGGGAAGAAAATGATAAAAATTTAGTTTGGGTACAGTGTTGTATGACCGTGCAATTGTCATTCAAAGTGCGACAGCACTGAAAGCTCAAAATTGTCCTGGGCAGGAAGGGGCGAAAGTGCCTGGAATTGAAGTGGTTAAGCAAACTTATTAAAGAATACACAGTGATCCTAAATACATGCTAGAAACAGCAAACAACAAGAACACAAAACATTTGGTACTTGGATTTTGTGCCCTAGATCCGGCCCTAAGCAGAACTATATACCAAAGGAAAACCCTCTAAAGGTGGGACTATATGGGCACTAAATAGACATCAAAATGATAAAAAATAGCATTTACTGGTACAAAAGAATAAAAGCCTAAGGACATACAGAACATCATACATTGTATATGAAGTGGTACAAAATGATCATAAAAAAGGTCATGACACCTAAAGTTGAGGTCCTTAAGATTTTATTATTTTGTACAAATAAATGCTATTTTTTATCATTTTGATGTCTATTTAGTGCCCATATAGTCCCACCTTTAGGGTTTTTTCCTTCTGTGTATATATATATATATATATATATATATATACACACAGGGTTACCCTTTACATAAGCAGGACTATAAAAAAAAAAAAACCCTTTAAGGCTGCATTCACACCTGGGCGTTTTGAATCACGTGCAGATTTGCGCAATTTTGCCCACGATTTCAAAAACACCCATGTGTGAATGACAAAACGCACATTTCAGATGCCATTAATTTGCATGGCACCTAAAAACGCGGTGCGATTATGTTGTGAAAAAACGCGCTGCAATCGTGGCAAAGCGTATTGTGTCGCCCAAAAGAAGCTCCTTAACTTTTTTGGGGCGACAAGCTTCAGGCGATGTGGTTTGCTGCGACTGCAGCAGAATCGCACTGCGTTTTTAGGGGCCATTTAAATTAAAGGCATCTGAATAGTGCGTTGTGTTATTTACCCCTGGGCGTTTAGAAATCGCGAGCAGAACTGCGGCAAATCTGCCCACGCTTCAAAACTCCCAGGTGTGAATGCAGCATAACAATGAACTCTCTTCAGTAACAAGAAAAGGAAAACAATTTAAAACAGACACACTCCAGATTAAAATGAACCAACCAGCCTAAAAAATACATTTCCAGTTATTGCTTCCATATATAGTAGCAACTTTTAGATTTCCTTTTATTGCAATGTATTTTTTTTCACCTTCTTCTCTCTGCCACGTCTTCAGGTGTCCAGGAAGAACCATAAAGTGTTAGCTGCCATGTCTGAAAAATGCCTTTTTCTAAAGTTTCATTTCCTGTACAGGGTAAATACATGGTTATTAGACTTGTTAGGATATCAAAAGATCTCACATAGCTGCATATACAGAGTTAAAATATTCATCAGAAAGTCAACAGTTTTTGGCTTTTACCCAATGATCTTGCATATGCAATTAGGTACACAGGGACATAACTAGCAAGAGGAAAACTCAAAACTAATCTCAGAAAGTATTTGAAGTTTCCAGCAGGGGTTGCGAGTCAGTCAACAGTAAGTGGATTTGCTTTGGACAAAACACAGATCTATATTCAGACAAAAAAAAAAACAAATAAAAAAAATGGGGCAGGCAGGGCCGATCCTGAGCGGGGTGCACGGGGTGCAGTGCACCCGGGCGCCACAGAGGTGGGGGCGCCGAAGCGCCAGATGCTCCCCTCTCTCCTCGTCCGTAGGCGGCTCTCTCCACCGGTCACAGCCGCTGTGTTTATTGCCGAAGCCCATCCTCTCTCCCTCCTCCTGTCAGAGGAGGAGAGCGGAAACAGCTGGAGATCGGAGCGGCTGTGTCTCTGTGTGCAGAGAGACCAGCCACGCAGTGATGTCACTGGGGGGGGGTGGGGGGCAGTCTGTGCCCGACATGTTCCAGTTCTCCTCCTCCTGTGTGTAACTCCCGCCTGCTGCCCAAGCCTGACACGCTCTGTTCTCCACCCAGGCGGCGCGGCTGCACACTGTCCTCTCCTCTCCAGCTACCACCCGGGTGTTTTTTAATTAGCTTAATGGATGGGGTGGGGGTGGTTTGTCGGGGGTCTATACTAATGGAGGTGAGGTTGTCCTGGGGGGGTCTGTACTAATAGAGGGGGGTGGTTTGTCCTGGGGGGGTCTATACTAATGGAGGGGGGTTTGTTCTGGGGGTCTATACAAATGGAGGGGGGGTTTGTCCTGGGGGGTCTTTACTAGTGGAGGGGGGGGTTTGTCCTGGGGGGTCTATACTAATGGAGGGGGGGGGGGGTTTGTCCTGGGGGGGTCTATACTAATGGAGGGGGGTTTGTCCTGGGGGTCTATACTAATAGTGGTGGGGGGTTTGTCCTGGGGGGTCTGTACTAATGGAGGGGGGGTTTGTCCTGGGGGGTCTATACTAATAGAGGGGGGGGGGGATTTGTCGGGGGGTCTATACTAATGTAGGGGGGGTTTGTCGGGGGGGGTCTGTACTAATGTAGGGGGGGTGGTTTGTCCTGGGGGTCTGTACTAATGTAGGGAGGGTGGTTTGTCCTGGGGGGGGTCTGTACTAATGGAGGGGGGGTTTGCCCTGGGGGGCCTATACTAATGGAGGGGGGTTTGTCCGGGGGGTCTATACTAATGTAGGGGGTTGGTTTGTCCTGGAGGGGTCTGTACTAATGTAAGGGGGTGGTTTTTCCGGGGGTCTGTACTAATGGAGGGGGGGTGGTTTGTCCTGGGGGATCTGTACTAATGGAGGGGGGTGGTTTGTCCTGGGGGATCTGTACTAATGGAGGGGGGTGGTTTGTTCTAGGGGGGTCTGTACTAATGTAGGGGGGGTGGTTTGTCCGGGGGGGTCTGTACTAATGGAGGGGGGTGGTTTGTTCTGGGGGGTCTGTACTAATGGAGGGGGGGTGGTTTGTCCTTGGGGGTCTATACTGAGTCAGGGGTTTATACTTAGTGGGGGGTCTGCACTGATGGAGGGGGTCTATACTTAGTGGAAGGGGGATCTGTACTGAGGGGCGACTATAGTTGGTAGAGGGGGGGTGACACCAAGTTTTACTGCACCAGGTGACACCAACCGTAGTAACGCCACTGCAGCCGCGGGTTCTTATTTCCCCTCTCCCGCTCCTCCTCGTGCGCGCTGCTGTACTAGTGTTTCTTCCTCCGCCTTCATATCGGCCAGGGAAGAAAAAAAAAAAAAAGGAGCACAGAAGAGGATTGTGGGACAGCCCCACTGTAACACGGAAACTGCAGCCCGCACAGCATGCTCAGCTGAATGGGAGAGAGAGAGAACCAGGAGCACTGAAAAGGTTTCAGGGAAGTACACCCAGGACTCCAGAGGGAGAGGACAGTGCTGAGGGAACACCATCAGAGAGAGAACCCCGCTGCCCTGTGCCACCAGAGGGAAAGCCACACAGCCTAGCGCCATGCCTGGCAGAGAAAGGAATGGAGTCATTGCCAGAATACAGATCTGGGCTCAACCCAGCAGAGTCGCCACTGGCAATTCAGAGTGAGCTGACTCCTGATCAGAGGAACCGTTGCTGTATCACTGGGTCAGGTGAGAGGGCCGATCGGCCGTTATCTACTAACGTCCATAGGAACTGTAGTCTCTGAACATCTCTTGTATCATGTCTGCAGTCTCTGACCATCTCTTGTATCATGTCTGCAGTCTCTGACCATCTCTTTTATCATGTCTGCAGTCTCTGACCATCTCTTTTATCATGTCTGCAGTCTCTGACCATCTCTTTTATCATGTCTGCAGTCTCTGACCATCTCTTTTATCATGTCTGCAGTCTCTGACCATCTCTTGTATTATGTCTGCCGTCTCTGACCATCTCCTGTACTATGTCTGCAGTCTCTGACCATCTCCTGTACTATGTCTGCAGTCTCTGACCATCTCCTGTACTATGTCTGCAGTCTCTGACCATCTCCTGTACTATGTCTGCAGTCTCTGACCATCTCCTGTACTATGTCTGCAGTCTCTGACCATCTCCTGTACTATGTCTGCAGTCTCTGACCATCTCCTGTACTATGTCTGCAGTCTCTGACCATCTCCTGTAGTATGTCTGCAGTCTCTGACCATCTCCTGTAGTATGTCTGCAGTCTCTGACCATCTCCTGTATTATGTCTGGGGGCTCTTTCTAACAGAAGCCCTCTCTGTGTGCATCAGAGAGACTCCCCTCCAGGTCTCAGTGTACGCTCTTCCTGTATTTTCTTTATTGGTAAAAGATCATGGGAGGATCCCAGGGTAACGAAGACTTCTTAAGGGAGCATCTCTGAGTTTGAGTCGTTGCCATAGTAACATTTGTAAAGGGGAGGACTTGGTAAGATGAGCACGCCCACATGGGGGCGCCAGAATAATTTCTGCACCCAGGCGTCTGTGACCTTAGGATCAGCCCTGGGGGCAGGTTTGATAAACCACTTGGTCTTTTTTTCTGCGGTCACTCTTATGTATCTATACTGTCTGGCAGAGCCTAAATCAAGGCTCTGCCAATGAAAAATAAAACAAGTATCAAGCACAATGAGGTTCCAAGGGGAAATGTAGATAACCACAGTAAGGGCAGCTCCAACTATTCATCCAACCAGCAATGAATAAAGGAGCGCTCCCAGCCCTGTGAAAATCAATAGAGCCACAAGCCCAAGAATAGATAAAATCAGATTTCATGACATGCAGGAGTACCCAGACCGATACATCACCAAGCCAGTGGAGAGGAGAAACACATAACCACAAACACTGAAGGATGACACATGATCCGAGACCCAGCAGTAGGTTACACCGCCCAGGAGCCTCAAGACAGTGGGAGAAGTGTGTAGATAACAGCCGCTGGGGTCACTAAGATGGCGCATCTGCCTAAAGTCCTGTGTCCCAAAACTGGATGTAATGTCATACACCTGTCAAAAGAGCGCCCGAAAGTCAGCTGGTAAGGGCAAACAAAGTCTTGGAGAGCACTCAAACCATGATGAAAGGGCCACCGAAACATCTTTTCATGGTGACTGGCTTTTCTCCCTTGGTTTGACATGGTTTGAGAGCTCTCCAAGACTCCAAGTTTGCCCGTAACAGCCGTCTTTCGGGCGCTCTTTCGCCAGGTGCATGACATCACATCCCATTCCGGGACACAGGACATCAGGCAGACGTGCCTTCTAAGTGACCCCAGCGGCCATTATCTACACACTTTTCCCACTTTCCCAATGCTCCTGGGCGGTGTAACCTACTACCTAGTTACATAGTAGACACAAGTCCAACCTAGGTGTGTGATTATATATGTCAGTATTACATTGTATACCCCCCTGTATGTTGCGGTCGTTCAGGTGCTTATCTAATTAGTTTTTTTAAACTATTGATGCTCCCCACTGAAACCACCGCCTGTGGAAGGGAATTCCACATCCTTGTCGCACTTACAATAAAGAACCCTCTACGCAGTTCAAGGTTAAACCTCTTTTCTTCTAATTTTAATGAGTGGCCACGTGTCTGATTAAACTCCCTTTCGCTGAAAAGTTTTATCCCTATTGTGGGGTCACCAGTATGGTATTTGTAAATTGAAATCATATCCCCTCTCAAGCATCTCTTCTCCAGAGAGAATAAGTTCAGTGCTCGTAACCTTTTTTCATAACTAATGTCCTCCAGTCCCTTTATTAGTTTTGTTGCCCTTCTCTGTACTCGCTCCATTTCCAGCACATCCTTCCCAAGGACTGGTGCTCAGAACTGGACAGCATACTCCAGGTGCAATAATCAAAAATTTTATTGTTTATTTCATTTATATATACACCATTTATACAACATTCTATACCCCTTTGCTCAAACACTAGAAACATACTACACATTACATCCTACATCACCTACCACCGTTTTCCCCCCTGTCCCAGCGGCCGACATTTACATATGCGAGGGAAAAAAATAAAAATAAATAAATGGTACCTACCCCACCGTGTTTATCGTGCTTATGTTTATAAAGTGTTAAAAGAAATTATATAGAAGTTCCCCCTAATTCTTATTAGTGTCCTTAATCACTTCAATTCATAATTATATATTGTGTGAAGAGAAAAAAAAAAAAAAAAAATTTTTTTAGATAAATAAATAAATGTTACCCATCCCACCGTGTTTATCGTGCTTATGTTTATAAAGTGTTAAAAAAATAAAATTATAAATAAGTTCCCCCTAATTCTTATTAGTGTCCGTAATCACTTCAATTATATATTGTGTGAAGAGAGAGAAAAAAAAAAAAAAAAAAAAAATTCTCTTCCCTTTTCCTTTCTTTCTCCTCTGGTACCCACCCCACCGTGTTTATATTTATAAAGTGTTTAAAAATGAAATTATAATACTCCAGGTGCAGACAGACCAGAGTCTTGTAGAGTGGGAGAATTATTGCTTTATCTCTTGAGTTAATCCCCTTATTAATGCATGCCAATATTCGGTTTGCTTTGTTTGTAGCAGCTTGGCATTGCATGCCATTGCTGAGCCTATCATCTACTAGGACCCCCAGGTCCTTTTCCATCCTTGATTCCCCCAGAGGTTCACCCTCCAGTGAGTAGATTGCATTCATATTTTTGCCACCCAAATGCATTATTTTACATTTTTCCACATTAAATCTAATTTACCATGTAATTGCCCACCCTTACTGTTGGATTCAGGATCAGGTGTGATCCTTCAACGTTTGGGATTATGTGTTTCTCCTCTCTACTGGCTTGATTTATCAGCCTGGGCACTTACCTGCATGTCATGCTTTTTAACTATATAATAAAGTGAAATCTGATTTTATTTATTCCTGGGCTTATGGCTCCATTGACTTCAACAGGGATGGGAGCGCTCCTTTATTTGTCTTTTTGTGCTCGGTTAATGAAACTTACCTAGGTCAGTTACCATCAGTCTGTACATTCCTTCAGCATTTTCCCCCCAACAGCGAACCGTTGAAAATGTCCAGTCAGAAAAGCCACTTGGATCACTTAAATGAGAATGATATCCGTTATATAACAACCACTTGTTAACAAAAATTGTAAACTCTATATATAGTTTAATATTTGTGAACACTACTTCTACATTTTTATATTTATGTCTAAACACCATCTTTCCTCTTGGATACTACTACACAAGTGTATGTACACTTTTTGTCTGAGTACATTAGTATCCAGAGAAACTAAGATATTTTAACTAGTGCTCAGGAAGAACTGCAAACAAATTTAGCGATTTATTCCCCAATTTTTTGCCATTATTTCAACATGTAGACAAAAACTAGAGTTAGTTACCTGGTAACTCCATTGCCAATAATCTTCCAGGACAGCACGTGAGAGAGTGGCTCCACCCATCTAAAAAAGGAAACACACCATCCACAATCAAATAATAAGAGCACAGTCACCAGTGTCCTCAGTAGTAAGGAAGAACCGAAGGCAACTAATGGCATAACATAATAACCCAATACAATACAGAATATAGGGCTGAGGTCCATGCTGTCCTGGAAGATTAATGGAAATGGAGTTACCAGGTAACTAACTCTAGTTTTCCCATTTCATCTTCCAGGACAGCACGTGAGAGGGACATTAGAGTAGTAGCCCACCCTAATAGGTTATACAAATAACCTATTAGGGTGGGATACTACTTCCAGGAACTATATTACAAGGCTAAGTCCTGAAAGGACAGCAGAGCAATCTGGATGTATCAAAACACTGTATGAAAATTTAGACCAGGTGGTCACTTTGTAGATCTGTTGAGGCAAAACTACCAATTCTCTGTCCACGCTGAGGTCAAAGACCTGAGAAATGACCCAAATCCACTGGGCAGTTCGACTTTTAAAAGTATTTAAAGCGTGCCCTGAAAAGGTGAACGTGATCCACCTGCCTAAAGTGTACTTAGATAACCGAGCAACTGACTTTGGTCCTGTGAATAGTACCAAAAGGCTACTTTACCTTTTCCCCCATCATTTGGATTGCTTAAGATAAAATACAATGGCTTTGTAACCTCTCTTGGGAAGGGTTTGAAAATAAGCCCGAAACCTAGGCATTCAGAACCTCAGATCTATTATAACAAGTAACCAGTCTGGGATAAACGTATAGTGGGATTTCGTGAAGGTTAAATATCCTAACAATAATTGTCCTCGTCCAGCAGTGTATAAAAGAAAGACATGCTGAAATTCTGAATAGTCACAAAGCCATACAGTGGCCTCACTGTAGGATTGAGCCCTAGATCATTAGATCATTGTTGACTAGGAGTATCCTATGAGAATACTTGCGCTATCTGTGTAGCATGGCACCACCAAGAGGGTTTTGGCTATTAAGGGCTGTAAAGAAAAACTTTGCCTTTTCCCCACCATAGGGATTCCTGGTTTACTACAGGAAGTAATGGGAAAGGTAGGAAAAACATACGTCACAAAAACTAGGTACATGCCTAGGCCCTAGCCGCCATCTTTTCCTCTAGGGAAAGGAGTTTTGAGACTTTCCCATTTACTGCAGTCCGATTAGCATTAGATAGCAACTAGCAAACCTACTTAATCATTTACAGCTCTGCTATACCATGCATAGTAAATAACATTAAACTGAATATGAGTAATATTCAAGGACATTCAGATACAATGATAACTCACACCCTACATAATACCGTATATACTCGAGTATAAGTTGACCCGAATATAAGCCGAGGCACCTAATTTTACCACAAAAAACTGGGAAAACTTATTGACTCGAGTATAAGCCTAGGATGAGAAATGCGCAGCTACTGTAAGTGGAAAAGAGGGTCAACAATGCCCATTTGCAGCCTCACTGTGCCCATTTGCATGCCTCACTGTGTCCACTTGCAGCTATAGGTCCCCTGAACTTCAAACTCTGTAGTTAAGGGTTCCCAGATGCCCCCTAGCTGCAGCCAAAATTTGGGGTCTCTGGACCCAAAGGGTCCCAAAATGACATTGCTGCAGATGGACACAGTTGACTGACTTTGGGGTCCCGTATCTCAGGGCCACTTGGTGCTAGGAAACCCCAAATTTGGTGTGCAAACCCAGTGGAACTAGCACCACAATATACCCAAAGCTGGGGTTCCTAGCACCAAGTGGCCCTGAGATACAGGGCCCCAAATCTGTTCAGGAAATGTCAAGCACTTTTCTACAGCAGAGAATGACATTTTCTGAAATGACTTTGGGACCCCGTATCTCGGGACCACTTGGTGCTAGAAACCCCAGCTTTGGATATGTTGTGGTGCTAGTTCCAATAGGTTTGCACACTACATTTGGGGTTCCGAGATACGGGGCCCAAAAGTCGGTTCAGAAAATGAAATTTTTTGCTGCAGAAAAGTGCTTGACTCGAGTATAAGCCGAGGGGGGGCACTTTCAGCACAAAAAAATGTGCTGAAAAGCTCGACTTATACTCGAGTATATACGGTAATCTTACAAGAGATACCAAAGGACATCTAGCCAATAGGCCTTTGTATTTTCTAGGAGATTTTTGTCCCATTGCCATACATACACAAAATGCATATGCCCATACTTATGACCTTTCTCCTCTCTGAATGCTGGTACAGCAGCTATGTCAGTGTTTGGAAAGGAACTGGGTAAATAATGAACCCGACTATTTTACGAATGACAGGTGCCCTGCCCAATGTTTGAAGTCTGACTCCACTCCAGTACTATATGGCACATAGTGATACTGGAGCATGTAAAGTTATGCAGATCATTAATTCAGAGGACTGAGCCTGTAGCAGTAACAGAACGTTCATATAGACTTGCTATAGCTGTTCTGTTAGGATGGCTGAGTAAATGAGACATACTGACCTTATTTTAACATACACAGTAGTACTGAACTTAATCATACCCAGTCAGGTATAAGGGTTAGAGTGATAGCAAAACCCCTATACAGGCCATATTCCTGCCCATTACCCCGCATATAATGTGCTGCAAGGTACATATCAAATGAATGAGCGGCCTGCATCTGCAGCAAAATGGCCCGTTACCCCCTTTACACCACCAGACATATAAGCTTATACTAATGTATAAAAACATAGACCCTGGGAAAGATTATAGTGACAACACAACCCTATGTAAAGGGTCCAGTGTTGCAATTGATATAGCTTCACATATTCAACTACAATGTTGACCTACAATGACCTCCACTGGAGGAAGAACACCAAAAATACAACAACATATGAAGAGGGAAACCTAAGTTACTTTACAACTTATATGCTTGAAAAAAAAAAAAGATTTTCTACTTGAATTCACCTTCATGGTAGATGACTGGGTCCATACCCTTTACCAGATCCAGGCATGGGGAGAGTATCTGGTAATGGGTGTTGAATTTAATCCTCTGCTGAATGAAAGCTCAGCAGCAAACTCCGTGGGCATTTCAAGTACATATGCAAAGACAAAAGCCTTTCAAAGTCATGTACATAAAATTAAAAGGACCCTGTAGAATACACAAGACCAGTATTGAGGTATATTTATATTAGAAACAACAAATCTTGCAGAACCTTCTGCAACAAGGAGCATCTCACAAAGATGACTAATGTAATATCAAATATCTATAGCTATATCTATACTTTATCTCTCCACATACACATAATGTAATAGGTGGTGGAACATGTATGTAGATATGCGTGCACACATGTACTAAGACATTGCATTAAGTTTATCTCTAAGCCATTTAAATCCCTGTTGTCAATGTACATTAATGCATCAAGACAACATATAGCAGATTGCCCATGACAATGTAAACGTCAGGTAAAAGCCTCACAAATTTATAAGTCCACATATACAAATGAGGGCTATATTTCAAGCAGACCATTTAACCTAATACATATGCAGAGTCAAGAAATTGAATCACATATGAAGCATGATTCACAATGGTACCAAAAGAATATAAATCAAATAACACAAGCATAAGCTCCAATGTCGAGGAGACATAACATACAGCTGAAGCATGAGGTCAGATTCATAGTGTATTCATCTAATACCCAACAGCAATACAGATGCAACTGATGCCTATGCCACAAAGCCAACAATTCACATGTCATAGATACAGTCTATTCTCTGGCTACTGATACATTATACATCTATCAGAAGGTGGATCCCAGGCAGCCCCATGTGATAGAAGTCTAGGCCTAAGCACACAACTGAAATTCATAGCAGATACTGGTAATCCATAAGGAGTACAGCTTCAGTTCCTAGACATAACCAAATATTTAAGACAGAAACAAATATGAGTCTCCTTAACCACTTGACAACTGGGCACTTAAACCCCCCTCCTGCCCAGACCAATTTTCAGTGCTCTCACACTTTGAATGACAATTAGTCATGTAATACTGTACCCAAATTATTTTTTTTGTCCTTTTTTCATACAAATAGAGCTTTCTTTTGGTGGTATTTGACCACCTCTGGGTTTTTTTATTTTGTGCGCTATAAATGAAAAAAGACCTAAAATTTTGAAAAAAAACAAAACAAATTTTTCTTCGTTTCTGTGATAAAATTTTGCAAATTATTAATTTTTCTTCATAAAATTTTGGCCACAATTTATACTGCTACTTATCTTTGGTAAAAATAACCCAAATTGTGGATATTATTTGGTCTTTGTGAAAGTAAGGGTCGGTTCACACATGGGCAACACGACTTTAGCGCGACTTTGTACCGCGACTTCGTACCGCGACTTCAACGCGGCTTCAGCGCGACTTCGGCAAATTACGAGGCGACTTGAAGTCGCCTCCATGACAGGCGACTTCGCCTGTGGCCAATCACTTCTCTGGGAGGGAGGGGGGGAGGGAGGGGTTTTCTCTGCAAAGTCGCTTGACTTTACAGAGAGATCCGACTTGCAGGCGACTTACATTGAGTTGAATGGGTACAAGTCGCCTACAAGTCGGATAGAAGTAGTACAGGAACCTTTTCTGAAGTCGGAGCGACTTCAGTAGTGTCAATTAAGACGCTCCCATTGCCTACCATGATAATCTAAATGCAAAGCGACTTGGGGCGACTTGAGGGCGTACAAGTCGGATCCCAAGTCGCCCCAGTGTGAACCGACCCTTAGAGTCTACCATCTATGGTGCAAATCATAAAAAATTGATCACACCTGATGTACTGACAGCCATTCATTTCTTGCGACCCGAATAAGCCAGAAAAGTACAAATACCCCCCCCCCCCCCCCCCAAATGACCCATTTTTTGAAAGTAGACATTCCAAGGTATTTAGTAAGATGCATGGTGAGCTTTTTGGTGTTGTCGTTTTTTCCCAAAATTCTTTGCAAAATGAAGATCCCCCCCCCCCCAAATTGTCATTGTAATAGGTTATTTCTCTCACAAGGCATGTGTATACCACAAATGACACCCCAAAATACATTCTGTTACTCCTCCTGAGTATTACGATACCACATGTGTGGGACTTTCACAGCCTAGTCGCATAGAGAGGCCCAACATTCAGGGAGCACCATCAGGTGTTCAAGGAGTATAAATTACACATCTAACTTGTTGACTACCTATTACACTTTTGAAGGCCCTGGAGCACCAGGATAATGACACGTGACACTGATGACAGATGGCACTGATACGTGGCACTGATGACAGATGGCACTAATACGTGACACTGATGACAGATGGCACTAATATGTGACACTGATGACAGATGGCACTAATATGTGGCACTGATGACAGATGGCACTGATGACACGTGGCACTAATATGTGGCACTGATGACAGATTGCACTAATACGTGGCACTGATGACACGTGACACTGATAACAGATGGCACGTGACACTGACAGGTGGCACTGACGACAGATGGCACTAATACGTGACACTGATAAAAGATGGCACCTGACACTGACAGGTGGCACTAATATGTGGCACTGGGGACAGATGGCACTGACGTCACTTTTTTTTCCTGACACATGCTGTAGCCGTTAGCTCTCCCTCCTCACACGCTATCTCCGTGTGAGGAGGGAGAGCCAGCGATAAAAAAAATGATCTCATATAGTGGAAAATCCAACCTCATGTGGCAAAGCGTAATAAATAAATCATAAATGATGTCTCAAAAAGTGTCCAATCAATATTGAGCATCTAACATAAATAAAACCACCGAAAAACTAAAGAATAATAATAGCATTCATGTTCACAAGTGTGCGATTCACTGATGTAATTAAGCAATGCGACTTCCCACAATTTAACAAAGTGCAGTGTGCGTGATCAAGAAAAATAGCTGAGGAACCCCATAATCACAAGTAAGCACTTCACGACTGCAACTTCCAAGCAAAAAAAATATATTGCAATATGGAACGTGTATATAGCTAAAAATAATTAATTTCACAAGTATGCGATTCACAGATGCGATAATAAATGCGACTGAAAGGATATATAATTTTTAGCAAAGTGCATATAATAATATTGAAATTCATACAAAATGTAATGTGCATATAATTCAAAATTCCAGGAGCATGCAATTCACACATGTGCTGATTAAATACAACAAAATTATATAATTTCTAACAAAGTGCAATGTGCATAATGAATAAATAAATAATATTCAGTGAGAAATAAAATAAGTAAACTATCCAATTGACTGAGTTCATGTCTCAAAGTGAGGTGATATAGAAGTAAAAATATTCAGGTGCAGTCCAGACACATATGAGTGCGACTTCTAATAACGCTCCAAAATGCGGACAGAAATCTTCTAAAAATGAAAAAAGTGCTGGTGCAGTGATAGAAACAAACGTCAATAAATGGTTCATCCAATCCTGTTCCAAAGTGCGATGTGCGGTGGCCGCGGTGACCGTTTCCCCCAGCCTCTCACCTGTAGTAGCGGCCCCCCGAGATTGGATTATTTCTTTGTGTTTCACTTTGCACTTTATATGTACAAATTGCTGTACTGAGCCTTACCTGTTTGTATTTATTTTGGCCTTGGACGTATTAATTAATATTTTCTCACGTTGGGACTGAGGTAGCGCCACATATTTTTTATCATATGTTGAGTAAGGTTATGTGAGTATACCATTTATGTTGGCAGCTCCTTGTCTATTTTATTCCTCATTGTGGTTTTTGCACATTAGTTATTATCTCTTATATACAGATGATCTCATATGTTTACATATGAGATCATCTCTCATTGGACACTCCGATCACGCTGTAAACGGCCGCTGTGATTGGCCCTTTACAGCGATCTGTGACTGGCTGTGTCCAAGGGACACGGCCAGCACAGAATTTCCCCAATGTGCACCCCCGGGAGCGCGCATTGCGGAAGTAAACAGGAGGTCGTCCAGGGACGCCCCCCCGGCAATTGGCGTCCACGCTGTAGCAGTCTTTCGGCTATAGCGCGGGCGCGAAGTGGTTAATATACTACATATTTAATCAATGTGTATACACATTGATTGCAGTACACCTAAATTGCTTTACATAGCCCACAGAAAGGTGGGAGACAGACAAAGCCTCCCAGTTCATAAATCCAAATCTAGTGATAAATGAAAGCTGCTGACACCTTTGGAAGAAGTGGCAAACACAGCAGAGCAATCAGAAGGCCAACACCTGCAGGCATTAACAAGCAATTAAACACAGGTTTGTCTATGCAACCCTTGCATAGAGGTTAAGCCCAGGTGCATGAAAATTAAAATGTTGCAGGATACACCAAATGTTTCTAGTTCAGCTTAGGGGTGGGTTATTACCCAAATGCAAGTACATAAAGACCTGATTGAATCACAGCAGACCCCACTAAGCTGTCACTTCCCCTTGCTGGAAAAAAAAGGAGGGTAATAGATGGTAAACATGGAGTAAGTCTAACCCAGCAGCCCTGCACATGCACAAGTGTAGGTAGGAAGGAGTTAACAGGTTGCAGCTTATGCTGATCTCTGATGTTTGCCAGCACTCTGCATATTGACAAGCGTTAAGGCCTCTGCCTCCAAAATTACCATACTAATGGTGGACAGAACATAAAGCAAATTCACCATGTATTTGTAGGAGGCACGCAGACACCCATAGCAACCAATGCCCAAAGAGAGGACCATCCTCCTAGGGGTAACCCCACACTGTGCCTCCCCACAGTACGGGTATGGTAGGAAGGAGAGCTATGAAAAAAAACTCAAAATAACCTACCTTGAAGCCATCTGCCAGATTCATAGCAGGTGTCATGGCAGAATCAGACTGCAATACTGTAGTTCTGCTGACCAGATGAAGTTTGCTGTAATAGTCCTGAGAAGATCCAGGTCCGCCTACTGCTCCACCCCCCACCTGTTTGCGCTCCCTTCCTGTTGTCTGTGGATAATGGCACAAGGGTATACTCACAACCCAACCATATTCCATCCCTTCAGGGGGACTTTCAGCATAGCAGGCTGCATTCTGTCCTGGCCTGCCTCAGCAGTCATGCGCCCCTCCCATCTGGAAGTAATCAGGGACTTAGGAAGCCTAAACTTCAGCCTCACTGATCCCTGGGGGATGGCCTGCTCCAGCCATGCAGTTCTCCCTCCAAAAAATTTGGGGAAGCCAGTGGCCATGACCATATCATCCAGCAGCAAACATCAGGAGCTCAACCAGCGACCGAGGACATGAAGCGTGACCGAAAAACTAACAAACCATTTAGATGTTTCTGCTAGGCCGGAGGAAACACAAATACTGAGGACACTGGGTGACTGTGCTCTTTTTATTTGATTGCGGATGATGTGTTTCCGGTTTTAGGTGGGTGGAGCCACTCTCT
Source organism: Lithobates septentrionalis (assembly GCA_037952835.1). Lineage (NCBI taxonomy): Eukaryota > Metazoa > Chordata > Amphibia > Anura > Ranidae > Lithobates > Lithobates septentrionalis. The sequence goes on from JBBDGP010000545.1 coordinate 1,919,826, forward strand.
CACGTGCTGTCCTGGAAGATGAAATGGGAAAACCTATTACAAAAGGAAGGAAGATGTGTACAAGCTACAGGCCCATAAATTACTGTGTTTAAGGGCCGGTTCACACCACAATTTCTGTGTTCTGGATGCTTTTCTGTTTGCACGTTTTGATGCATTCCAGGGATTTTTAATATTAATTTTCACAAAGTCTGTTGCCTCAGTTTTTATAATGGCAATTTGCATATACTCCAGAATGTTATGAAGAATCCCTCTTTGCCATGAAAATGAACTTAATCCCAAAAAAACCCATTTCCACTGCATTTCAGCCCTGCCACAAAAGGACCGGCTGACGACATGTCAGTGGTTCTCTCATTAATTCAGGTCAGTGTTGACGAGGACAAGGATGGAAATCACTCTGTAATGCTGATTGAGTTAGAATAACAGATTTGAAACTTTAAAAGGAGGGTGGTGCTTGAAATCATTGTTCTTCCTCTGTTACCCATGGTTACCTTTGCACAAAAAGGATCCACAGGCAAGGATATTGCTTCAGGGCACCCAAGAAAGTCCAGCAAGCGGCAGGACCATCTCCTACAGTTGATTCAGCTGTGGGATCCGGGCACCAACAGTGCAGAGCTTGCTCAGGAATGGCAGCAGACAGGTGTGAGCGCATTTGCACGCACAGTGAGGCGAAGACTTTTGGAGGATGGCCTGGTGTCAAGAAGGGCAGCAAAGAAGACACTTCTCTCCAGGAAAAACATCAGGGACTGACTGTTATTCTGCAAAAGGTACAGGGATTGGACTGCTGAGGACTGGGGTAAAGTCATTTTCTCTGATAAATCCCCATTTCGATTGTTTGGGGCGCCTGGAAAAAACCTTATGCGGAGAAGAAAAGGTGAGCGCCCAGAAGTTGATTGACAGCATGTCAGGGGTCTTGAAAAAGAAGGGTCAACACAGCAAATATTGACTCTGCATAAAACTTAATGTAAATGTCAATAAAAGCCTTTGACACTTATAAAATGCTTGTAATTATACTTCAGTATACCCTAGTAACATCTGACAATAAGATATACACAACACTAAAGCAGCAGACTTTGTAAAAAAATAATATTTGTGTCATTCTCAAAACTTTTGGCCAAAGCTGTAAATTAGGACATGTGCGCTCTGGTGCATTTATGATGCGTTCCAGTGCGTTTTTGATGTGTTTTGCAGTATACCAGATGCATTCCATACGAAAAAAAAGTACAGCATGTTCTACTTTTGTTGGCTGCACTGGAACGCACTGTACTGGTATGAACTAGGGCTACTGGAATCCATGGTAAAACACTGTCCATGTGTTTTTAATACTGAAAAACAATACACTGGACTGCATCTGGTGTGAACCAGCCCCTAAATGAAAAAGCGGATATGGTGAAAATTGAAATAACTTGGGTTGATGTGCACACGAATATTTGTAGATTTAAGTGTACAGCCAGATAACCTGAGATGTGATCATTCAGCAGAAAATCCATCTAATTTCACCTACTTGTCAATCTTCCTCATGGCTCCAATTAGGGATGACACCCCACTGGGACAAAAGAGTTGTATCTGCAAGTTCCCACGTCGCGGGTGTGCGATAGTCACCATCACTGCTACATGCTCCAAGGTCCTCATTCCAGAGAGCAGGAGGTCAGAAGCAGTCACTAGAAACAGATAAAGAAGCATGTCATATAGAAATAAGAGTAAAGCATGGGTTGTTTATCAGATGGGTATATAAGAGAGTAAGGGAAGATGGAATTTGACATAAGCAAAATCAATGGATTAAAAGTTATAACGCTGATGATGAATATACAACATTGAATCACGTAGAGGAAAAGCAAATAAGGTATAACTTTCCATCTTTCTTCATTTTCCAACTTTTTTATGTTAATGTTTTTTCTTTAGCGTACATCATGGGACACAGAGCCTTAAGTAATTACTTAATGGGTTATAGGCCACCTTCAGGTGTTGACACTGGTAAACCCAATCAAAGGAAGTTTACTCCCCTATATAACCCCTCCTCCTTCCAGAAGCACATCAGTTTTTTCGTCAGTGTCTAAGGTGTTGGTAACGAGTGAAGAAGTGCTCTGAGGAGCTCCAGAAGGAATCCATGCTGGATTTAAATTCCTCCATAAAAAGAAGCTAGATCAATCAAGAAGTGCCACTGAGGCCTAAAGTGGATGGTATCTGGGACCTCGCATCCGAAGTACGAGGTTTTGTCTGTAATGCCTCTCTTTGTAGGGCTGGACCCCAGGAACCCAGGGCTTAGGTCTTGTTACATTACCTCAAGCTTCCTGATGGGGTGCTTATACAAGACCCAAGGCAGTTGGACTCCGTTTTTACAGACCCAGTCCTTGAAGGTTTGCTAAACGTAACCTGCCGTGATGGGTGAAAGTTGGATTTTCTGTTAATTCAGCAAAATCCTGCGGCGAGGACAAGGTAAGGGAAGAAAACTTAGGTATTAAAAACATCTATGCATTTTCTTTCATATAAGGAAAACATGTTGTCATGCCTTAAAATCTCCACTAGATGAAGTCTATGCACATACCTTACTCTGTTGTCTCACTGTTTTGCTCAGTTCTGTGTCTGGCTGCACAGCATGTGGAAGGAGATTTTGCAAGGTTAAAAATTTTGCAAAAAATGTATTTTTTCCCCTGATGAGACCAGAGGGTTAGGGGGACAGCAGTGCTGCACCCCCCTAAACATTACCCCACTGTGGGGGATGCGGAAGGTCACGCTATTTTATCGCTAAAGTCTGTTACTGTGGCTGTATTTTTACACATGTCTGTGCCTCACAGCAGGAGGCTCTGCTGCCCCTCCCCCCCTCGTGTTGGGTCTGGGACCCGAAAAACGCAGCGCTCAGGCGCCGCATACATTTTAAATATAAAAGAGGGTGGGATTTTTTTTGGAGAGGCGGGGCCTAACGCAGGTGCCGTGAAACGTCCACGAGGACGCATGGCCGGCTAATAGCAGATAAATACAGCATTCTGATGAAGAGGAAACAAGCTGCCTGCACACGGACACACGAGCTGTGGGACACGTATGGGTTGCAAAACTGCCATTCCTGATACAGGAAAGACACTCTTTTTCCAGCACTAGGCTGAACTTTATAGCAGCTTTAAAAAGTCATGACTATTTTCAGCGATTTAGTGCAATGTGTATAGCGCTTCTGTTTTTGTACGTAGGACTATGCCTGCCAAAAAAGACACCACAAAAGCCAAAAGAGTAAAGGTTTCGCCCCCAGGCATTGGGATTTCCAGCTGTATTTCCATGCTGTCATCCTCACCTAAATTATCAATTATGGCAACTCAGGGTAAGCCATTGGAGCAAATTGATGGTGCAGCTTCCTCTCACCATCTCAGCACCTGTTTACATGACTAAAGATGCCCTTTCCTCCTCCCTTCAGGATCTGGAAGAAAGATTAGCGGCTTTAATCGCATCCTCCAGTCAAATGGATAGGAAGCGTACTAGGTCCCCCTCCCCCGGTTCAGCTTTGCAAGGGGGACAGTGGGCGCACGATGAGGTTTTACCCTCAATAGATTAGGAAGAGAAACAAACCAATGATTCTTCTGCTGAGGAAACAACGGTAGATGAACCTTTTTTAGCTTCTCAATCTGAAAAATCGCTGATACAATCTCTTACAGAAATGGTTCGTTCCACTTTCATGCAGCTTATTTTTTCGGAATGGGATAAACTGGTTAAACATTTTCTCCCTCCTAAGGAGGTTTTCAATTCTCTATCCTCTGGAGGAGAAATTCTCCAAAAGGTGGAAAGTACCAGAAATTGACGCTGTGATTTCCAATGTGAATAACAACTTAACTTGTCCTGTAAACAATGCACAGATGCTTAAGGATCCAACAGATAAGAAGTTGAAATCCCTGCTAAAATCTGCTTTTTCCATAGCAGGTGCCATTACTCAGCCCGCAGTTGGCGTAATAGGCGCCTGCCAATCCCTAAAGGACCAATTTAAACAGACCCTTAGAGAGCTTCCTACACAACAATCTCGGGATTTGGCTGAACTACCTAACGCAATATGTTTTGTCATAGATGCCATTAAAGACTATTCACCAGGCATCCCCCGCCTTACACTTATGCTTGTACATATGCGCAGAATCCCGTGGTTGAAAAATTGGTCAGCTGAAACACCATGTAAAAACCTCCTAACTGGGTTCCCCTTTTGTGGGGAGCGACTGTTTGGAGAAGACTTAGATAAATATATCAATACAATTTCTGCTGGGAAAATTACTTTAACCAGTCAAAAGAAAATATAAACGCCCTTCATTTAAACGCGCCAGGGGCTTCCGCCTCTAGGCAGTGGCGACGGCCTTCGCCGTCAGACTCTAGAGGAAAACCTCAGGGTCAGTCCCAGGCTCAAAAGAAGCCCTGGGGTTGTAAATCTGCAAAACAAAATCCTAAAGCCTCGTCTTGAAGAGGCAACCCCCCTCACCAAGGTGGGGGGAAGACTTCTGCAATTTTCAGAAATCTGGAAAAAGGAAATTCAGGACAGATGGGTAATTTCCACGGTAACACTGGGGAAGCTGGAATTTCGGGACTTTTCACCGTCTCGTTTCCTGAGATCAAGTGTTCCCAAAGATCCAGAGAAAAAACAATCTTTTTCGGGCACTAGACAGATTTAATATCCCAAGGGGTGATCATACAGATACCCACAAAAAAGCAAGGTCTGGGGTTTTATTCAAATCTTTTCATGGTACCAAAACCAAATGGAGACGTCAGACCCATTCTAGATCTAAGAAGAGCTAAATCAATTCCTGAAGATCCGCTCCTTTCGCATGGAGACAATCAGGTCCGTAGTTTCTATCCTTCTAGGAAGAGAACTTCTGGCATTAATCGACATCAGGGATGCATATCTGCATATCCCTATATTTCCTGCTCATTAATAGTTTCTGTGGTTTGAGTTAGAACAGCAGCGTTTCCAATTTGTAGACCGGCCCTTCTGGTTAGCCACAGCACCTCAGGTGTTCACCAAAGTGCTGGCCCCACATCTAGGCAGGTTAAGGGCACAGGGCATAACAGTCGTAGCGTGCCTAGACGATCTATTGATCTATAAGCAATCGCTGACTCGTTTGGAGCAAAGCGTACGCACTACAACCAACCATCTGAAAAGTTTGGGTTGGATTTTCAACCTAGAGAAATCTTCCTTAATACCGCTAAAAAGGCTGGAGTAGTTGGGTCTGATCATAGACACAGCCCAGGAAAGGGTGTTCTTGCCTTAAGCAAAAATCAATTCCATAAGAGAGCTAGTGTGGAGGGTCAGGTCAAATGGCAATCCCTCTATTCGCCTCTGCATGAGGTTGCTAGAAACCATGGAAGCTTCATTCGAAGCAGTTTCCTATGCCCAGTTCTATTCAAGACTGTTGCAAAACAGTATCCTGTCTGCTTGGAACAAAACAATTCAAGCTTTAGACTTGCCAATGCGGCTGTCCCCAAGAGTGGCCCAAAGCCCCACTTGGTGGTCATTAACCCAGAATCTGCTGAAAGGAAAATCCTTCAGACCAGTCATCTGGAACGTGGTAACGATGGAAGCCAGCCTTTCAGGCTGGGGAGCAGTGCTAGAAAAGACAACTGTCCAAGGACAGTGGTCAAGAACTAAAGAATCTTGCCCATCAATATCCTAGAGATTCGGGCAGTACGTCTGGCTCTAAAGGCCTGGACTTTCAGGTTACGGGATTGTCCTGTCAGGATTCAATCCGACAATGCCACAGCTGTGGCCTATATCAATCACCAAGGGGGCACCAAAAGTCTCTCAGCACAAAGAGAGGTAAACCATAGTCTAACTTGGGCAGAAATGTTCCATGCCTTTCTGCAATCTTCATTCCGGGACTAGAGAAGTGGCAGGCGGACTACTGAAGTCGCCAGCAGTTATTACCAGGGGAAAAGTCTCTTTACCCCGACATATTTCAGGCTGTTTGTCAAATATGAGGAACTCCGGACGTGGATCTTCTAGCACCCAGGTTCAACACAAAGTTGGTCAACTTTGTGGCCAGGACAAGGGATCCATTCGCATGCGAAACGGATGCGTTAGTGACCCCATGGGATCAGTTTTCACTGATCTATGCATTTCCCCCTATTCAGTTGCTGCCTCGACTTCTTTGCAGGATCAAGCTGGAAAGAAAGCGGATAATTCTGGTGGCGCCAGCATGGCCCAGAAGGTCAGGGTACGCAGAAATCGTAAAGATGGCAGTGGAGGGCCCATGGTCCCTCCCACTACGGCCAGATCTGCTCTCCCAGGGACCAATATCCTATCCTTCCTTACGGTCTCTAAATTTAACGGCTTGGCTATTGAAACCCACATTCTAAAGAAACGTGGGCTTTCCGGGTCAGTTATCTCTACCCTGATTAATGCTAGGAAGCCAGCTTCCAGAACTATATATTATAGAGTGTGGAGTCTGTTTCCTGGTGTGAATCTAAGGGTTGGCACCCTTGGAGATATATCATAGGCAGAATTCTTGCCTTTCTACAATTAAGGGTAGAAATTAAATTGGCCTTAAGTACTATTAAAGACCAAGTTTCAGCTTTATCGGTCTTATTTCAAAGACCACTTGCTACTCATTCTTAGTCCGGGGCTTTATACAAGGGGTGATGTGGCTTAATCCGCCCGTCAAACCTCCCTTGAACCCTTGGGACTTAAACTTAGTTTTGTCTGTGTTACAAAAATAGCTATTTGAACCAAGACAACAGATTCCCCTAGTCCTTCTGATGAGGAAGTTGGTATTTTTGGTTGCTATATCCTCAGCAAGGAGGGTTTCAGAATTGGCTGCTCTTTCTTGTAAGGAGCCATATTTGATTTTTCATGAGGACAGAGTGGTGTTACGCCCTCGTCCAGGCTTTTTGCCAAAAGTAATTTCAGGTTTTCACCTGAACCAAGATATTGTCCTGCCATCATTTTTTCCAAAACCATGTTCCAGGGAAGAAAAGTCACTACATTGTCTTGGTGTGGTGAGAGCAGTGAAAATCTATTTAAAGAAAACTGCTCAGATTCGTAAGACTGATGTCTTATTTATTCTGCCGGAGGGTCCTAAGGACAGGCAGCGTCGAAATCCACTGTCGCTAAGTGGATTCGGCAAATGATAATTCAAACTTATGATTTAAGGGACCATGACGTCGTAAGGGGGCGGGGTCACCGCCTATATAAATGGCTCCGCAGCTCGCACACAGCATTCGAGCCGGAGAGAGCGTCGTGTCAACATCGGGGAAGAAGAAAAGAGGAGAAGAAGCGGCGAGACAGCGGCGACAAGACAGCGGCGACAAGACAGCGGCAGCAGACCGGGCCCCTCGCTGGCAATAGAGCTGGAAGAAGATAGCGGCGGGGCCTGGGAGAAGAGGCCGAACACCGGGAGAAGTCGGAAGGAGACCCCCCCGAAGTCGGAAGAAGACCCCGGAGCTGACTAATAAATTACTCTTAAAACCTGTGTACTGTGTTTTTTTTTATATTGACACTTTTCCCTAAGTGAATGGGTAGGGGTACCATGTACCCCAAACTCATTCACACAGGGTGGGGGGCCGGGATCTGGGGGCCCCCGGATTCCGATAAGCCCCCCGCCCGCAGACCCCGACAACCAACGGCCAGGGTTGTCGGGAAGAGGCCCTTGTCCTCATCAACATGGGGACAAGGAGCTTTGGGGTGGGGGGGCCCCGCAGGGCGCCCCCCCTCCCCCAAGGCACCCACCCCCCCATGTTGAGGGCATGCGGCCTGGTACGGCTCAGGAGGGGGGTGGGGGCGCTCACTCGTCCCCACCCCCTTTCCTGGCCAGCCGGGCTGCATGCTCGGATAAGGTTCTGGTATGGATTTGGGGGGGACCCCCACGCCGATTTTTCGGCGTAGGGGGTTCCCCTTACAATCCATGCCAGACCTAAGGGCCTGGTATGCCCCTGAGGGGGGAACCCACGCTGGTTTTTTCATTTAAAATTTGGCGCGGTGTTCCCGCCTCAGGATTCATACCAGACAGCTGTCAGCACTGCCTGTCACTCATCGCGGAAGGAAAACAAAGTTTTCCTTTCCCGATGAGTGAGCCAGCGCGACATGCACAGTACCCTGTCGCCAAGAACCAGCGCGATGGTATCGCGCTGGAAACACAATCTCGCTGTTATGTACTGTATGCTCTCCCAGGGGTATGTGATAGAATTCACGGAAGAACCTCCAAAAAGATTCTTGGTGACAAACGTCCCAAGGGATGCAGTCAAGGCTTTCGCCATGAAGTCCCTAATTCAGGAGCTGAAAACTCAGAAAGTCATTGTTCCGGTCCCGGTATGGGAGTTCTTCCAGGAGTTCTACTCGCATGTCTTTCTCGTTCAGAAGCCTTCAGGAAAGTTCCGTCTTATCCTGAATCTCAAAATGCTGAACAAATCAGTAGAGTACAGAAGGTTTCGGATGGATTCCATATTTTCAGTAAGAAACCTCCTGTATCAAGGGTGCTTCATGGCATCAATAGATTTACAAGATGCCTACCTCCATATTCCTATTGCAACCAGATCACAGAAATGAGGTTAGCACTGAAAGAAGGGAAGAAGGTGGTACATCTGCAATTCAGAGCACTCCCGTTTGGTCTGGAATCATCCCCAAGGGTGTTCACGAAAATAATGGCCGAAGCACTGGCGCCTCTGCGTCTAGAAGGGATCTCAGTTATTCCTTATCTGGACGACCTGCTGTTTTTTGCTCAGACCAGAGAAGGTCTTCAAGAAAACTTGCTCAGAGCCTGTGTTCACCTAGAATCCATAGGGTGGATTTTAAACCTTCAAAAATCAAATCTGATCCCCTCACAGGAAGTGTTATTCCTGGGTTTCCGTATCAACTCTTTGGAACAAAAAATCTTTCTTCCGGAGGAAAAACAGGAAAAATTGGTACAAGTGGTGTCACTGCTACAGTCCAATCAATTTCTGTCCATCAGGAAGGTCATGTCAGCATTGGGAACCCTGACCTCTTCCATACCGGCCGTCCACTGGGCAAAGCTCCATTTCAGACCTCTGCAAAGTTTCCTGTTAAAAACCTGGAATCACCAGCAGGATTCACTAGATTCACTAATGAAGATCCGTACTTCAGTAAAAAGGAGTCTTTGGTGGTGGAAGAACCAGACAAGATATTCAGAGGGTCTGTTATGGTCCTTCCCAACCCAGGTGAGGTTGACAACCGATGCCAGTTCCTGGGGTTGGGGGGCTCATATGAACGGTCGGTGGGCCCAGGGCTCGTGGGCCACAAAAGATGCACTGAGGTCCTCCAATTGGAGGGAACTAAAGGCTATAGAGTTAGCCTTACTGACCTTTGCGAAAGAAGTCCAGGGTCAGCATACTCAGATCCTGTCAGACAACGCCACGGCGGTGGCCTACATAAACAGACAGGGGGGAACCAGAAGCAAAGTTCTGCAAAGCCTTGCAAAAGACATTCTAAGTTGGGCAGAGCTCCATACTTTATCCTTATCCGCGGTCCATCTAAAAGGGACCCTAAACAGAGTAGCGGACTTCCTAAGCAGGAACCAGGTATTAGAAGCATAGTGGCAATTAAATCCAGAAGTCTTCCATTTGATAGTGCAGAAATGGGGGCGCCCGAGAGTGGATCTCTTTGCGACCCAGGAAAACTCGCAAGTGTCTCATTTCTTCTCCCTGAACAGGAACGAGGCATCACTGGGAGTGGATGCTCTGGCGCACAATTGGAAGTTTCACCTCTGTTACGCATTCCCCCCGTTTCAGCTTATCCCTCGGGTCATAGCAAAAATCAGGAAGGAGGAGACAACAGTGATCCTCATCACTCCCTTCTGGCCCAAAAGGCTTTGGTTTTCACCCCTTCTTCAGATGCAACTAAAACCGTTCTGGCACCTTCCGTTAAGAAAAGACCTTCTGTTACAAGGTCCTCTGCTTCACCAGGAAGTAGCAAAACTAAAACTCACGGCCTGGCTACTGAGCAACAGCTCTTGAAGAGAAAAGGTTTCTCGGAAAGATTGGTGGCTACCCTCCTATCCAGTAGAAAGTTGGTTACAAGAGCAATATATTCCAAAGTTTGGAAAGTCTTCAACTCCTGGTGCACAGCATCTAACAGATCACCAAAACAAACTTTTTCTGTTCTTGAGTTCCTACAAGAAGGAGCGGACAAGGGCCTAGCGGTCAGCACCCTCAAGGTTCAAGTTGCTGCACTGGGGGTATTTCTGGAAAAATCCATTTCATCAGAACCCTTAGTAATTAGATTCTTTAAAGCACTTACCCGGTCTAGACCAGTAGTGATCAAAAGCTGTCCAGCATGGGACTTATCGGTTGTTCTACAGTCCCTGACCAAGGAACCTTTTGAACCCATTAATTTAGCCTCCCTGAAATTAATTACTTTGAAAACAGTTTTTTTGGTGGCTGTTACAACAGCTCGAAGAGTCAGTGAGCTGCAAGCCTTATCAATCAGGGAGCCTTTCTTTTCCATTTTTTCAGACCGAATTGTTCTGAAGACGGACCCTAATTTTTTGCCGAAGGTCGCTTCGGTCCAGAATCGAACTCAGGAGATAATACTTCCTACCTTTTGTTCTAATCCATCGGGTAAGAAGGAAGAAGAATTCCATACCCTGGATGTTAAAAGAGCAGTCTTGAGCTACCTGGAAAACACTAAAGACTTTAGACGTTCAGATGCTCTATTTGTTTTATTTTCTGGTAATAAAAAAGGAAGACAAGCTTCTAGAGGAACCATTGCCAGATGGTTGAGAATGGCTATCTCAGAAGCCTATTCCCTTACAGGTCAAGAGAGTCCAGTGAATGTCCGGGCTCATTCTACAAGAACTTCGGCGGCGAGTTGGGCAGAAAAAGCTGGCGCCACCCCCGAACAAATCTGTAAGGCAGCTACTTGGACAAGTCTGACAACCTTTGCCCGTCATTATAGGTTAGACCTGACGGCTGGGGACCAGGCTTTTGGAAGAAAAGTCTTACAGGCTGTTGTCCCACCCTAAATGGAGTAAGTCTCGATTATCCTCTCGGGTGCTGTCCTGAAAGACGTTTTGGAAAATTGCAAGTTAGTCTTACCGGTAACTTGTTTTCCAATAGGCTTTCAGGACAGCAGTAACCCACCCTTTGTTTATGCTGATGCTGTAATACTATGATATAACTGTCGCTTATGTGTTGCAGCTGGGGCTGGAGTTCTCTACAAACAACTGACGAGGCAACCTGGAGGGCTCCAATTAAAGACTTAATTGATGAGGTGTTTCCTTTTTTCTTTTTCAGCATCCTTATGATTTGAGGCCCAGTTCACAGACCTCAATTTCAAAGTCTACTAGCTGATAAGTATAGCATCCTATAAACAGCTCAATGAAAGTGATGCTTCTGTTTTAAAATAGGATTTACCAAACTGGTGGAAGCATGCTTGTTTGTAAAAGAAAGACTTTAACAGGAGAAATTGAAACTGAAAAAAGCTTTGGTTGCCTATATCCCTGAATATACTGAATATTTTAGCAATCAGTTTTCATTGCAAGTAACCTCTGCCTGGGATTTTTTATGCACAGGTTTTAAGAGTGATAAGGAGGCAGTTGGAAGTACTCATTAGCACATTTGGATATGTTCCCCACTTGTTGGAAGATCTTCCTGCCAGTGGGTCATGATACTTTACTCTTTTACAAATCGCACAATAATGAGCAATTATGTCCCCAATGGTTATCACAGGAAGATATATTTGCGACTCTACTAATAGTGTGATGTAACACCTGGTCATTCACCTGAGACTAATCCTTATACACACTACTCGTTTTTCGTTCAACCTGGAAAAAAAAAAAAAACCTGACAGCTCAGTTTGGATCCACTGTACTAACTATGCAATGTTGGTACAGCAATCTCCCCTGCTGTCCTATTGTGTTCTGACAGGGGGAAGGCCCCCTGCCAGAACACTCTGGTAAGCGCACTCAGCCAAGAGCATGCTGGTTGACAGCCAGCTGGCAGACGTTTTTTGGTCATGAGTCTTCTGTCAGACCGGCTGCCGTACACAGGCTGCATTCTGCCCGTGTGTACTAGGCTTATACTCGTACTCGTGCACCCCCTAATTTAAATATGACCCACCCCTTCATGTTTAAGGCTTGCCCTGTCATCTGTAAATTACTGTTTTCACCCCGCAGGGACGTCTGCCCCATGACACCCAGCCTGGTGAACATGATAGCTCCACAGTCAGTGTTGATGGGGGAATCCAGTAATTTTCTTTCCTGCAACCCATGGTTGCAGGAAAGAAAATTGCTTAATCTACAGCCTGCTTAAAGGTCCTTTCACACCAGGTGCAGTGGGACTGTGTTTTGTGGCTATTCCCATGCAGCCCCACAGCACCATCCACACAAGACAAGGAAAAATGACAGCCGGCACTGCCGTGGTGTGCACTGAAAATAGTACTGCATGCAGTACTTATTTCCAGCTCAGCACAGGTCACCGCATGGCAACGGATAGAACTCTATAAATATGCCATTTTAATAAAGTTTTTTTGCAAATAAAAAAAGAAAAGAACAGTGCACTGCACTGGTATCAGTGCATCAACACTGTGCTGGTCCTGCTGGACCTCACCACACCACACACGTTGTAATGCAGCGGCTGGTGTGAATGGACCCTAAGCTCCTGTGTTGAGAGGATTTTGCTTGCTTCAAGAAGGTTTACCAATGCAACTCTATTGGAATGCAAAATCTGCATGAAGCACAGATAAATGCAGGTCAGCATGAGGTCACCTGTGCACCTGTCAACGAATTCTGAATGATCACTGAAACATCTCAAACTGATGTCAGAACAAATGCCAGTGCTAAGTGCTAACAAAGGCACTTTCAGTGGTGGAAGTGCTCATATTCACCTGCTAAAATACCCCTAAATGACATCACATCGGGCCAGCAGATAGGGTTAAGCTAAATCTGTATTTGTGGATTATTGGACATACAATGCTTATCTGACCATACAGGTACCGCTCATCCCTGGAGGACTGCTGGGGATGGGGACCTGCCCAACGAATGTTCCATTTGATGGTGGTCATGTGACATTCACAAACCAGTTTCATAGTCAGAGAATTAGGACTCAATCAGAGCAAAAATGACCCCAAAATATGTCACCACACAGACTGAAAGATTTTTAACCTGTGTATGTTTAATTACAATACATATACAGGATATACTGGCATAAAGATGTTCCTATAGAGAAAAAAATAAATCAGGTTGCAAAAACCATGAGCAAAAAAAGTATACGTTCCAGCTTTTTTTTTTTTTTTTTTTTTTTTAAATCTTTCTTTTTATTGTTTTTCATATTGCAAAAGTTAAAAACATACAGCGTCATGAGTTATCATATAATATTGCAAATTGCAAAAAACATTATTACCCCCCTACAACACATCTCACAATCATTATCTATGCCTGTCATGTCTGTTGTCTATCTCTATAGCCGAGGAGAAAAAGGAGATCCTCACCATGGACAAATGGAAGATATATGGAGGAGACCACAGGATAGAGAGAAAAAGAGAAAAGGTGGAGACTGGGGCCTGGCGGCCGGCGGGAGACGATTCTCCTCAGCTTGCAGCCATCCCCTCATATGGGACATTCCATTTCCTGCAGCCAAGGTCTCCACATCTTCTCAAGCTTTCTGAAGTTGTCCTTTCTAATATACAACACTCTCTCGCTCCAAACCATAGAATTAATAGTTTCAATCCAATTCTCCACCCTCTGGGGGGTCGGAGCCTGCCATTTCTGTGCGATTAATTTTCTCGCTTGGAACAGACATCTCAACACTGCTTCGGTAGTACCGGGCAGGACTCCATCTTCCTCCAAGCACCCTAATAGGCATGTCTTGGCCTCAGGTTCTAATGAGCTCCTAAAGGTTTTATTTAACCTAGTAATTATCTCCCCCCAGTATCTAAAGAGCTTTGGACACTTCCATACCATATGGATAAGGTCTCCTGTCGCCTTGCACCTGGGGCACTCATCATTTTGTTTGTTTAAATATTTTTTGGGGGGTGTAGTAGACTCTATGGATTAGAAACAGATGGGAAAGCTTCTGCGAAGGAGAGATCGAGACCAGGGCTCCTTGTTCTAAGATCTTGTCCCATTGTGCCATAGTTATTGTCCCTACGTCTCTCTCCCACCCCTCTCTACTCTTAAGAGGACCTACTCCGCTTATAATTCTCTCCCCCAGACTAGCATACAACTTAGAAATTAGACCTTTAGTAGAGGCTGAATTGATGATTTTCAGGAGTACGGGGATCTGGGTCCACTCTAAAATTTGAGACCTGAACTGTGCTTGAATGGCATGTCTAATCTGTAGGTATTTATAGAATGCCTTGTTTGATATGTTAAATTCCCGTCTTAGATCTAAAAAAGACTTTATAAGGTTGCCCTTGTATAACTGAATGAGGCGGCTAATACCTTGCCTTTCCCATTCCCAGGGTCTCTCTATACCCTTTATTTCAGCCAAGTTTTTATTTGTTACCCCATTAGTGCCTTCGTTACATGCCACACTTTACTAACTAATTTTATCGTCGGGCATCTATGAGTGAAGGAGTCTGCCTCTAGTGCCTCCACTAGTGTATTATGTGGGACCCCCTTTATCATCATTCTATTATTAGGATTCCCACCACCTGGGGTTCCACAGCCCACTAGGTGTTGCACCTGAGATGACAGAAAATATAGTCTCGGGTGCGGGATCGAAATACCACCATCTTTAATCGGTAATTGCAACGTTTGCAAACTAATCCTAGATTGGCCCTTTTTCCAAATTAGTTCCCTAAAAAGGGATTCTATTTTCTTAAACCACTTTTGACCTATCCAGGTCGGAGAATTGTGAAGCATGTACATTATCTGCGGTAGCCATGTCGTCTTTATTAAATTACTGCGTCCTGCAACAGATAGGGGGAAACAGCACCAAGTGTCTCCCTTTTGTTTTAATTTCGATAACAATGGGGCGAAGTTATTATTAACATACTGATTTATATCACTCGTAATCCAAACACCCAGGTATTTCAATTTGGCCACTACTTTCAGGTAAGGAATTCCCGGTGGCATCTGATCGCCAAATGGGTCAATCGGTAACAAAGCCGACTTATCCCAATTGATGACTAGACCGGAAAGGCGCCCAAACTCACCCACCATTTGTATCACCGGGTTTAGGGAGGTTTCAACGTCCAAGAAAAAACAGGAAGTCATCTCCGAACAGTGCTATCCTGTCTTCTTCTAGCTGGCGCCGGAACCCCTGTATGTCTGGCCTTGATCTAGTCATGATTGCTAGGGGTTCCATTGCAAGGGCGAACAATAGGGGAGACAGGGGACAGCCCTGTCTTGTCCCTCTCGCCAACTGGAACACTTCTGAATATTCATTGTTAATTTTAATTTTTGCTCTTGGTTAATTATATAGTAGATTCACCCAACTAATAAGGGAGGGGCCAAACCCAAATCGGATTAGCACCTTCCATAGGTAGTCCCATTCTAGACTATCAAAGGTCTTGGCAGCATCCAAGGCCAAAATGGCCTTAGGACCTGTGTTAACAGTGTAAATCTGCATGTTTAAGAAGACTCTTCTAATATTAATGCTTGTTGACCTGTTGGGAATGAAACCCGACTGATCCGGATGTATCAACCCTTGAATACATCCATTTAAATGGGTTGCTAAAACTTTCGCCAAGATTTTTACGTCAGTGCATAGTAATGAGATTGGGCGATAAGAGGAGACATCCAGTTGGTCTTTCCCCTCCTTGTGTATTATGATAATAGTGGTTTCTGACATTGAAGTAGGAAGTCTCCCATTAGCTAATGCCCATCCTAATGTTTCCAACAGTTCTGGGAGAAGTGCCTCGCCATATCTTTTATATATTCCTACTGGGAGCCCATCTGGGCCCGGTGATTTTTGGCTGGACAACCCAGCCACTGCCCGTTTTAATTCCTCTAAAGTCACTGGTGCCTCCAAATCTGTTCTATCCTGCTCTGACAAGGACAGGATTGATATACCCTGAATAAAATCGTCCGTTATTTCACTCCCTTCACCCCTGTTAGATTTATATAAAGACTTGTAATAATTACTAAATACCTGCATTATCTCTATCGCGTCAGTAGTGATGTCCCTGGTTGGAGTCCTAATCGCAGAGACGGTAGAGGGGGGAGTATTAGATTTGATCTGGAGGGACAGCATGCGGCCAACTCTTTCCCCCTCCCCAAAATGGCACTGCCTCTGAAATATACGTTTATTCTCCGTCCTCCTGGTAATAGCCATTTTATACACTTGTTGCTTATCTAACCATTCCCTCTGCCGGTCTAGGGTTGGATCTTCGACATATCGCTTTTCTGCCAGTGTCACCTCTTTCCTAATATCCCCTTCCCACTCTCTGGATTTCCCCTTGGTTCTTGCCACCTGTTGGATCAGGAGGCCTCTGAGATAGGCCTTCAAGAAGTCCCAAACCACATCCGGCAATGCCGTACCTGTGTTAATTTTTACATATTCATTTAGACTAGACACCACTTCCCCAGAGTTGCTAATCAATTCCAGCCAACAAGTGCTTATTTTCCATTCTCTAGGCTGGGTCCTACCCCCAGCATTTATTTTCAGCACAAGCGGGGAGTGATCTGAAATTCCTCTTGGACCATACTCTATACTACTTATTGTTGATATTGCCTCCCAATTACCTAAGGCCAAATCAATTCTATAGAGAGTGAGATAGGAACTTAAGAAGCATGAAAATTGTCTTTCTTGTGGATAGCGCATTTGCCATATGTCGCTCAATCCCATTTCCACTAGGAATCGGGATAGCCGACTCTCGGATGCTATATTGGGCCTATGACCTGACGGGAATCTGTCTAGGCTTGCGTCGAGTACTTAGTTGAAATCACCCACCGCTATTATAGGGGTTCCTGCTTTATCCAGCACAAACTCCAATAACTTATGTAGAACCTCTAGCTTGAATGGGGGGGAATGTAAATGTTTGCCAACACAAATAATTTGTTTTCAATCGAGCAAAGTAGAAAAATATATCGGCCCTGTTCATCAATACAACTTTCCCTGCAGGAGAACGCCACTCATCTCCCAACCAGGATACTTACCCCCCCCCTTGAATAGGAGGGATAGACCGAATGGTATTGGGCTTGGAAATTACGACTGCACAATTGTGTCGCCGTATCATCAGTCAGATGCGTCTCCTGTTTGCAAAGTAATCCCCTTTAGTGCCGATAGAACCGTGGCTCTCTTAATTGGATCCCCTAGGCCCCGGACATTCCATGAGGTTATGCCGACTCTCCTTCCTTGCATGGTGAAATAAATAAAAATAAATCAACACTAGGAAGCAACACAAAATTAAGTGAAAAAGTGATCAATCTAACAAACACACTCACATCTCTTGAACTCAAGTGGATTTTCCAATCTGTATTTCTCCCTCTCCATAACCTTACCCGCTCTCAATTTGTGCCTTGCAAAATACTAATATTAGTGATGTGTGATTCTTTACCCACACCCTTCTCCCCTCCCCGCCACCCAAACCCACCCCTACCCTCCCTCCTCACCCAACCCCACCCCACCCCTGCCCAACAGGGCCTACCCTAAGGGCTTCACCTGTGACCTTGTCATACCACTCCCATCTTGCCCTCCACATATTCCGAACCCGTGACTTTAATGTAAAGCATAACCACAGGAGTCCCTTACACTCTCTTACTCCCCTACTTACAAACATGCATTCAAAAAAAAAAGAAGAAGTGTCTCCCCTCCTCCAATCTAGACAATCAAACTAATTTCCGTAGTAGAATAGTGATTACAGTGATGTATCAAAATAGTGCAGTCAATACCTTAAAAAGAAAAATAAAGAAGAAATTGGGAAAATAAAAAAAAATAAAAAGGGGGGGGGGGGAGAGAGGGGCCTGTGAACCCGAAAAGGCTTAACAAACCTCAACCAGATCACCCCCCCCCCCCACAAACAAAATAGTTCCATGCTCAAAGTCTTCTACAGGTACTTCTTAATTTCTTCTAGCCACTGCTCCACTTCAGGCGGTTAGCCAAAGAACAAAGTTCCACCCAATGCTGTCACCCGCAAGCGAGCTGGGTACAGCAAAGCATATGCCAGCTTATATTTCTGCAAAATTCGCTTGATTGGTATGAATTCCGTCCTACACTTCTGGAGCTCCGGTGAGAAGTCTGGGTACAGCGAGATCCTAACCCAATTGTACATAATGACCCCCATCTCTCTGGCCTTCCGTAGTAGGATCACCTCGTCGTAATTAACAAGTTTCAGGAGCAGTGGCCTGGTATATTCCCCCGACTGACGGGCCCTGAGGGGGACTCTGTGGGCTCTTTTAATTGCGAATAATGGTGTAAAAGTAGTGGCCCCAAAAGTTTCCCTAAACCACCCCTCGAGGAAAGCTATGGGATCGGGACCCTCACTCCTCTCTGGTAGGCCTATCACCCCCACGTTATTTCTACGGTTTTTATTTTCCATTTCGTCGAGTTTAATAGCCTGTGCGGCCATTTGTTCCTGTAGCCCCTTGATTTCTTGCTTTAGTGGGAATAAATTGTCCTCAACTGTACTTAGTCTCTCTTCTAGGGCAGTAGTCCTCTCTACGGTCTTACCCAGTACCTGACTCATTGAGAGTAATTTATCTTTAAAACTTTTTAGCTGACTGTCGAGGCTGACAACTGAGTCTTTGCAAGCGTTAACAGCAGAGAGAACTTCCCTCAATGTCGGCTCCTCGCTCTCAACAATGGTACTGGTCATAATGGCCGCCCCAGCCACCGCGGATTTTGTTGATACTGGTCCTATTTTTTCCTCCCCCTGTCCCCTCGGTACACGCGGTTTTATTGCTGGATGGGGTAGTACGGTTTGAGGATGACTGGCCATGTCCCAGACTCCTATCTGGTGCGAACCCCTCCTGAGTTTTGGCTTGCGCCTCTGTCTGCTGATGACCCCCCTTAGTAGGCGACTGGGGAACTGTATGGGCAAAACGTTCCAGTTTAGTTGCAGCGGCTGCTGCTGATGCCTGGTTCCCCTTCTCCTTTTCTTTTGCGGAGTGTGTCATTTGCGTCGCTTCCTGGGGTGGCTGCTCATCAGCTGATCGTTTCCTAGACATGCCAAAAAGCTTCAGCAACTATTCAGTGATTAAATTAGCCAAGGATTATTGCAGGCTATCAATGCTATTAATGCAAGCTATTGTGTAGGCTATCAATGCAGAGAGAGGGGGATTGAATCTCCAGGGGGGGCTTCCTGCTTCCCCCGCAGTGCAGTCACCGCTTACACCTCCCACACCTCTCTCCCCGTACCTTCCGAACAGCCGAGCAGTCCAGTGATGCATTGGCAAATCCCGCACGGTCTCGCGGGATCACGGCGGGGACACAGACAGCTCAGTTCGCTACACAGCAAAGGTTCCAGGGCGGCTGCAGCTCACCGTCCAGCCGGGAGACAACCAGAGCGGCTTTGGATCCGAACACAGCCCAGCGAAGGAATCCACGCCCGGCACCTCTCAGCGAACTTCAGAACACCAGGTATGGCCAGCTCTCCAATCATGACGGAAACATGACAGAAGGCCCAAAAAGTACTAAGCGCCCGAGTAGAATGCGCTGTGACAGGGAAAGGAGGAACCCGACCCTTAATAGAATAGGCCTGAGTCACAGTCTGTCTAATCCATCTGGAGATGGTAGTCGAGGAAGTGGCCAGCCCTTTCCTTGGTCCCTGTGTAACCAAAAAAAGTGAGTCTGACCTCCAGAAGGATTCAGTGGCTGCCTAATACACCCAAATCGCACAAACAACATCCAAGGTATGCAAAACAAATTCCTTGGGATGAGCCAGCTTGATACACATGGACGCCAACACAATGTCCTCATTCAAATGGAAGTCAGAGACACGGATGAAGGACAGGGATGAAGAACCACTTTATCCCTATGGAGTACTAAATAGGGACTACGACAGGATAATGCCAACTCCGAAACCCTGCGGGCCGAGGTAAAAGCCACCAAGAATGACTCCTGGGACAACGTAGGTAAGGGAATCTCCCAAATATTCTTGAATGGAGGTTTCTGGAGAACCGATAGTACTAAGTTTAAATCCCATGGCGGCACAAGAGACTGCACAGGCGGAGCCACATGCCAGACTCCTCGAATGAAGGTACGAACTAAAAAGCGAGTGGCTAGGGGTCGCTGAAAGAAGACTGCTAAGGCAGACACCTGGCCCTTGATGGTACACAAGGCCAACTTCTGCTCAATGACCCGTTGAAGAAAAGCGAAGATCCGAGCCACAGAAAAGGATCAAGGATGAATGCCAATTGACTCACACCAAGAAATGTACGCTATCCACGTACGATGGTATATCTTACTAGAAGTCGATTTCCTCGCCTTCCCCATAGTAGGGATCACTGATCCCGACAGACCTCTATCTCTCAGCACCTGGCTTTCAATGGCTAGGCCATTAAAACCAGTAACTGTAAAGCAAGATGGAAGCTCAGCCCTCGGTACAACTGGTCATCTCTGAGAGGTAGCTCCCAAGGAATGTTTACGTTCACCATAAGACTTTCGCTTTAGTCCTTCGCTGGCACCGCAGAAGAGGAAAGTGTTGGCCCTGCAGTGGCACTAGGACAACTGCGGCATCTACCAGAGGAACCCGCGAGATTGCCACGAGCCTCAGTTACTTCCTGTTGAACTAAACCTGCTGAAGGGGCGAGGTTTGAGAAGAAAAACTACTTACCTGGTCAGCATTCCCTCCAGTCAGACCCAGGTAACCCAATTTCCTGGACAGGGCTAGAGGGAGCCTTGGGTAGTTCAGACGTCACCCGAACCTTTACAGGAATTATACCCACACAAGGAGACACAGGGCCCCTGAAGTGGACGAACTCTGTCCCCCTTATTTGGTACCCCCAAAAGGTTCAATTTGTGGACCCCCTTGACACTCACGAAGGAAGTCCATGAATCTGGAAACCAGCGAAGATGTCCCTCCACCCCAGCAATGGGTGAGGGCAGACCTTCATGCTGAAAAGGCATCTTGTCAGTGAATCTGGAGAAGCATGCTCTAGGCTTACCAGACCAAGATTACTTGGAACTTCCTGGGGAAGACTTGCAAGATCTTTTTCCTTTATCTGCAGTCCCGGAAGCCCAGAAGAATTTCTTATGGGCTAGAATTTCTTATGGGCTAAGAAGGAAGGCCCCGTTTGCTCCTTTACCTTTCTTAGATTGAGGCAGGAAGGTACTCTTCCCCTCTGTGACACCCTTAATGATGTCAACCAGGGTAGCCCCAAACAGGCGGTCGCCTTTGAAAGGGCAGATCAATGAGAGCTTTCTTAGAGGCTTGGTCTGCTGACCAATTCTTAAGCCACAGCACACATCTAATCACCACCGCTGAAACAGAAAGCTTAGACAGCACAGAAGCTGCATCACAAATATACTGCAGCTCATGGACCAACTGGTCTGCTAAATCAACATAAGCAGGGGGAACCTGCTCACTACCCAGACCCTGGCGTAAAAGCTTGGCCCATTCAGTTAGGTCGGGTCCTTAAAGGACAGGGATTCCTCTACTGGGATCATGGTTGTTTTATTCAACCTGGAAACAGGGTAGTCCACTTTTTTTAAAAGTGATTCTTCAAAGGGGTAGTGTATTGAGAAACGTTTGGGGACCACAAAGGGTGACTTAGGTTTAGCCATAAGGAATGAGAAAAACCAATCAAAATAAGGCAGATAAGGAAACACCTTTGGTGTGCGAGGTGGCTTATGCGTACCAAAGGACACAGCCACATCCACGGCCCTGTCAGCCAAATCCTCCATCTTTAGAGTCTCCCGCACCGCAGTAACAAATGCGTCCACCAGCGTTTTTTTACTCGCTGCTGAGACCGCGGAGGACTCATCCTCAATATCGGACGGGTCAGGGGGCAAGATATTGAACCCCCCTGGACGGGCCTTGTCCCCAGCAGGATCAGATGAGAGACTGAGCAGGGGAAGGTGGGGGACGCGTCCTCCTGGGTCTTTGCCCACAAGCTACTTCCACCCGGGATACCAATGACTCAAGGACCGCCGTCAGCGCAACCATGGGAAGCTTGGGTTCTGGGCGACCTGCCACCTCCATGAGGGGATCAGTGGGTGAGATGTGATCCTGAGGCTCCATAGGGAAGAAGACCCTGTAGTACAAAGGAACTTTGGCACCACTAAGGGACCCGTGCCCCAATGCCCAAGGTATCTACCAGCAGAGAGGGAGATACACAAGGCCCCACAAAGACTCACCCTACCAGCGGAGGAGCGCCGCAATTCGGACCCAGGCTAATTTATATATCCCGGGACAGGAAGAGGAGCAGCTCCGGCGTCTCACTAGATTAACGGAAAATGGCCGCTGTGACATCAGCTACACAAACATGGCTGCCAGCCAGAGATCAGCCAAACCAAGGGAAAATGGCTGTCATTGGACCTCCCAAACATGGCCGCCGGCCGTTTGACATGCTAAAGCATGCTGCCAGGATCCTCTCTGTGCCTTCAACATCGCTGCACCCTCCGCAAGGGGACCCCCCCTCCTAAAAGGTACTGGTTACTGTACTCCAACAGGCAGGGTGAACATTTAAGGGGACACTGCTGTGCACTCTGCACTGGGACCCCCAAACTGCACACTACCTCACACTGCACACACAGCAGGACATGCACCTAGGGGTCTCCGCTGCACCCTCTGCACTGGAACCCCCCCCATACCGCCAGGGCAGGACACACACCACCCAGAATGGGAATGGAGGGGGAGACCCCCAGGGGTCTCTGCTGCCTGCCCTGGGACTCCTGCCAATCCATGGGGGGAGGGGGAAGCCCAGTTTAACCAAGGGACTTTAGGATGGCAGGAGGGATCCTGCAGGCAGGTCCGACCATCCCTGGAGGGTACCCGCGTCCACCCCAAACCACACAAGCAGGGAGAGGGGGGACTGAACTTACCGATCCATGGTGCAGGTAACCCTCCAGACAGAACTCCTCGCCACCGAAGTGGTGGACTGTCGGCCAAGGGACCGCTGCGACTCGGACCAGAGCCCGTTCATATGTGACCCTGCGAGATGTTTAACTCGCGGGCCAACCTACGTCTGTTGAGGCTATGTCGCGGCCGACCTAACGCATAGCTGCGGTGTCCACGTGCTCGCTGGCTGGACTGGGGACCTAGATTATCCAGCCCGTCGCCCAGCCTGGCAGTCAATTGTAGATCTTCCAGGAGAAAATGCATGGAAAAAAGACAAAAAGCGTAATTTGCTAGGACCAAAAGATCCCAGCAAGGAGCTAGGTCCTTACGCCTGACTAGACAGAAATAACTGAATACCTAGAGCAGGGAGGGGGTTATATACTGACTGAGGACAGCCCATGGGCGTAGCCAGTTGTTTTTTGTTCTGCCTAGTCCTACTAGTGCAGAGGCGATATAACCCAATGAAGCTAAGGTATTCAAATATAATAAATGCAAAACAGCAGCAGCTGTGCAAAGGTGCTATAACCTTGATAAGTGAAAGAAAATATGAAACAGCTCTGGCAGAATATATTAAACTAAAGAATTCAGTGACATAGTGGTTGGTGTCATATAAATCAATATGCAAACAAAAAATATATAATATACACAAATCTATAAAAATCTATAAAGTGCTTGGTGCTCATATGATGATAGACCAAAGTGCAACGGTGCTCCAAACTTGCAAAGTGTGAGGTGTCACACTCCCCCCTTCGGTGACCCCACTCACCAAAAACAATGGACCCTCAGCTTTTCAGTCTGGGGTCAAAAAGGCTGTGATCTATTGATCTGGGGTATGTAGGATGGTTGCTCAAAGGCTCCTCTAGAGGGGTTGCTTTATAACAGAAAGGATACACCACACTCCATAGATGGGAAAACAAAGAGAAAGCTCATAGCGAAATACCGCTAAAACAAAATGTAGAGCGCAATCTAGGTGCCACTTACAGGATAACTGCAAAAAACAGGCATCAGTAAAACATCCGAGTCCGCCACTGTATGGCGTGCGTTCAACGGAGGCGGAAATTGCGTCAATGGTTAACGTGAACCGGAAGTATGTGTAGACATGTATATACATGTAGATGAAACCTATGTCATTCGTTTACACGTGATGAACGGTGGGTTTACATCCACTTTAACCCCTTCACGCCGATCACACGCAAATTTGCGTTCATGGGGCATCACCCGGTACTGTTTTTTTTTTTTTGAGCGGGCAGCTGGCTCTCTAGTGATAACAACCGCCACCTTCTGTCGCTCTTCCCAGGCCTACCGTCCCACCGGGAGACCTGAGCCACCAGCCGGAGCTTGCGCTGGCTAGGCTGAGACCCATACAAAGCTGGATTCGGCTCCGATCGCGTCTCCGATGTTTACTCGGCTGTCAATGGCGTTGATTTAAAAAATATGACGGTATTCAGAATCGCTTGGCAATCTGAATACTTTTAAGTGCAAAGGGGGGATTTTAGACCCCCATCCCTCCATAAAGAGTACCTGTCACTGCCTATTACTGTCACAAGGGATGTTTACATTCCTTTGTAACTGCAATAAAAGTGATCATATATATTTTTTTAAAGGGACAATGTAAAAAAACAAATAAAAAAAAAAAAGAAAAATTTAAAGCGCCCCCGTCCCGGATGCTCGCGCAGCAAAGAAAACGCATACGCAAGTCGCGCCTGCAAATGTAAATGGTGTTCAAATCACACATGTGAGGTATCGCCGTGATCGTCAGAGTGAGAGCAATAATTCTAGCACCAGACCTCCTCTAACTCTAACCTGGTAACCGTTACATTTTTCTAAACTGTCGCCTATGGAGATTTTTAGGTACCGTAGTTTGACGCCATTCCACGAGTGTGCGCAATTTTAAAGAATGACGTGTTACGTATCTATTTTTTTTTTTTTTTTAAACAGTAGAAGTTTTATTTATTTCGAAAATTCGGATATACAATAGATCAATGACAGAACAATCAGTACATTACTTGCACATTAGAGGGTATGACAATATTATGAGACTAACATCATGAAGCAAATGAAATAAGGTTTATACCGATAAAGCTACTGTATGGAACCCATCACTTCTTGTGAATTCAGAATTAGGTATTAAAGGTGAAGGGAGAAGGGGGGGTGCAGGCATCACCGCCAAGAGTTTAAGCTAACTCTATCCCACATCTCTGATTCCTGGCTTATGGAAGGAAGAGAAACCCCAAGGGGGGGAGGAGGAGAAGGGGAGAGGGGGGAGGTCAGGGGGGGGGGGGAGGTCAGGGGGGGAGGGGGGGGAGGGGGGAGGTCAGGGGGGGGAGGGGGGAGGTCAGGAGGGGGGGGAGGGGGGAGGTCAGGGGGGAGAGGGGGGAGGTCAGGAGGGGGGGGGAAGGAGGGGGGAGGTCAGGAGGGGGGGGAAGGAGGGGGGGGGGAGGGGAGCCAGGGAGATGCCCGTCCCGCACCCCCAGGTCTCCATCGAGCACCACACATATTGTATTTACTGTTGCATAGCATAAGACCTCTCATTTCAAACGTCAGACCACTGTGACCATATTTTCCCATATTTTGCCGGGCAGTTTCTACTTTCATATGTCATCTTATACAATGGCAGGACTCTATTAACTGTACTTTGCCATGAGGCCACCGTGGGGAGCTCCGTACTCCTCCACCTCAGAAGGATTTCTCTCCTGGCATAGAAGAGGGCAAAGGTGAGGCATGCTTTAGTGTATCTGTCTCCCTCCACTTCTAAGCAAAAAGATAAGGGGGTCTAGCGCCAGTGTGGTTCCGCACACTTTGGATAATACTTCCGCCACCCCTCGCCAGTATGTCTTGAGTTTGTCACAGGACCAAACCATATGGAGGAAAGAGCCCCGCTCAGTGGCACATCTTGTGCATGGTGGGCTAGAAGAGGGGTATATGTTGGCCAACCTCTGTGGGGTGTAATATGTTCTATGTAAAAATTTTAATTGTATAATGCGGTCTCTAGAGGCTATCATAGAAGGGATAAATGTAGTAACACATTCCTCCCATGTTTCTTCGTCTAAGGTGGGGATGTCTTCTCTCCATTTGGTCATCGTGTGTGCGGTCTTTGTGTCATGTGCCACTGTGAGGTACATATAGAGAGTAGAGAGCGGTTTTATCATTATCTCTGACATGAGGAGTCTCTCGACAGAGTCTGAGATTAGGGTCATTGGGCTAGGAAATTGAGAAATAAGGGCATGTCGGAGTTGCCAATAGCGGAAGTGAAAGGAGTTAGGGAGGTTATATGTCTGTCTCATCTCTAGAAACGTCAGGATTTTACCTTTTGGCATTACATGTCTGAGGGTAACAATTCCCTTTTTTGCCCATACCGCAGGGTCAGGAACAGTATTCAAGTGGGGGAGAAGAGGATTGCCCCAAAGGGGCATATGAGGGGATACCTCTGAGGGGACATTGTACACTGCTCGAGCATCCTGCCACACTTTTATAGTAGCTTTCATGGGTCCTGTAACATGCGGGTGTGCTCTGGCCCCCTTGAAAACTAAGTTAGACAGAGCCGCGTACGAACCGAGGATTGCTGCCTCAAGGGTGACCACGGGATTCTGCCTGGGCTGGGAAAACCACCAGCGAACGGTAACCAAAACCGCCGCCCAGTAATATATAAGAAAATTTGGTAGGGCCAGACCACC
Source organism: Lithobates septentrionalis (assembly GCA_037952835.1). Taxonomy (NCBI): domain Eukaryota; kingdom Metazoa; phylum Chordata; class Amphibia; order Anura; family Ranidae; genus Lithobates; species Lithobates septentrionalis. Next base: position 1,946,349 of record JBBDGP010000545.1, read on the forward strand.
CCCGGAAAGGGGGAGATAAAGGATACGTCTAGCCACCTGGGAGGGTCGACCCACCCAAACGAACGCTGTCATAATACTATCCAGTTTCTGGAAGAAGGCTTGTGGAATATGAGTGGGAGTGTGACGAAAAAAGTATAACAGCTTAGGCAGGTATACCATTTTTATCAGGTTGCCTCTGCCCACTGGCGTAAGGGGGAGCCTACGCCAAGTGGTACACTGCTTTGCCAGTTTATCCAACACCGGAAGGACGTTCCGGTCTAGGTATCCAGCTATAGTGGGGCCCACCTTTATACCCAAATATGTGAACTCTTCAACCCAACGAAGAGGAGTAAAGGTATCGATGCGAGGTGACGAGGGATGAAGTGTAAACAAAACCGATTTGTCCCAGTTGATACGAACTCCTGAATAGCGGCTGAATGTGTCAAACTGGGTCAAGGCAGCCCTAAGGGAGCCGGAGGCGTCCCCCAAATAAAGCAGGGAGTCATCGGCGTAGAGGGACAATTTCTCTTCCAGGGACCTACTTTAATACCCTTAATGTTGTTGTCTTTCCTGATGTGAGCAGCCAGGGGTTCTAGGGCCAGGGCAAACAGTGCCGGGGAGAGAGGACAACCCTGTCGGTTCCCCCTTTCCAGGGAGAAGGACTCCCCAGTGCGTATACAGGCTTTAGGGTGCGCGTACAACATCTGTAACCAGGAAAGAAAGTTGGGGCCAAACCCAAATCTGGAGAGGACCCTCCACAGGTAGCCCCACTCGACCGAGTCGAAAGCCTTCTCTGCGTCGAGTGAGGCCACCACTCCCGGGCCCCCGGAAGCAGCCAGCGCAATGTGTGTGTGCAGCCTGCGGATATTTATGTCTGTACCGCGTCCAGGCATAAATCCCGTTTGGTCCGGGTGGACCAGGGCGGTAATGACTTTAAGGCGGTTGGCGAGGATTTTTGCAAGGATTTTTGCGTCCACATTGAGGAGGGAAATGGGGCGGTAGGACGAGCATAAGGTTTGGTCTTTCCCCGGCTTGGGAACAAGTACTATAACCGCCTCGCACATCGAGGGCGGAAGGACCCCAGCTTTTGAAGCTGAACTCAATACCGTCAGGAGTCTAGGAGCAAGCTCATCAACATAGGCTTTGTAGAACTCCACCGGGAATCCGTCTGGTCCCGGAGTTTTACCTGTCTGCATCATCTTAAGGGCCTTTTGTATCTCTTCTAGCTGAATTAGGGCATCTAACTGATTGGCGGAGGTTGACGTGAGGACAGGGATGTCGATCTCGTCAAGATATTCAGTAAGGTCTTGTTGGTCGTATGTGACTCGAGTACTGTAAAGGTGTTGGTAGTAGGTGGCAAAACACCGATTGATATCCTGAGGGGAAGAGTGGAGGGTACCGTCTTGGTCTCGAATCTGTGCTATTGACGTCACTCCCGATTGCTCCCTAGAGAGCCAGGCCAGAAGACGACCTGTCTTCTCCCCCTGCTCGAATATGCGTTGGGATTGGTGTAACAGTTTCTTTTGTGTCAGGGATGTGCGCAGTAAAAGAACCTGTCGGGTAAGGGCCTGGAGAGCCATGTAATCTTGTGGGTCACGGGTTCTAACATATAGGGCCTCCTGCCTAACCGCCTCAGCCTCCAACCCAGTAAGTTCTGCTCTACGTTGCTTCCTCACTTTGGTAATAATTGCTTGGTACTGACCCCTTGACGATGCTTTAAAAGCTTCCCACACATTGTTGTTACGTATCTATTTACTTGGTGTTACATCATCTTTCACATTATATAAAAAAAATTGGGCTAACTTTACTGTTTAGTTTTTTTTTAATTCATGAAAGTGTCTTTTTTTCCCCCCAAAAAATGCGTTTGAAACACTACTGCGCAAATACTGTGTGACATAGAATATTGCAACAATCACCTTTTTTGTTCCCTAGGGTCTCTGCTAAAAAAAAAAAAATATATATATATATATATATATATAATGTTTGGGGTTCTAAGTAATTTTTTAGCAAAAAATATGGCTTTAAACTTGTAAGCAACAAATGTCAGAAATAGGCTCAGGCTTGAAAGGGTTAAAGTTTAAATAAATGTTGTGTCTTCCATTTAAAGTATAGGAAGTTAGAGTAGACTCTATCCCCATACTATTTAGCTTTCTGACAAATTCCTGTAAATTCCTGTGAATCTAAACCAAATATTAACTTACAATTAATAACTTACAATTATGTTAACATTCTTTTGGGATAAAATGTGACTCAAGTACTCAACTTCGCTAGTGAAAAAGCTGATCTGGGTTTTTTCTTGTGACACCCATGTAATCAGTAGTCTACATTTTCAGTCTGATGATCTTGTTATTGAAATTTCTATGAAAGTCCAACTAAACTTAGTTTAACCACTTCAATACAGGGCACTTTCACCCCCTTCCTGCCCAGGCCATTTTCAGCTTTTTTTGGGTGGCATTTAATCACTGCCAAAAGAAAAAAAAAAAAAAAAAAAAAAAAAAAAAGGTTTACTTTCTGTCAGTAAATTTTATCAATAAGTAATTTTTCTCCTTCATGGATGTGCGCTGATGGGCAATCATAGGCTGCACTGATGAGGTGACACTTATGGGCACCGATTAGCTGGCACTGATAAGGATTCGCTAATATGCCATACTGCTGAGTGCCACTGGTGAGCACTGATAGGCAGCACTGACTGGCATCACTAATGGGCCCTGATTGGCGTCACTGATGGGCACCGATTGGTGTCACTGATTTGTGGCACTGGGAGGGCTTTACTGTACTCGGGGCATTGATGATCAGTGCCGATTGCCTGTCCGGGTTTCCCGTGCGAGGAGATGCCACTGATCAACGCTCCTCGCCACACACTCCGCCAGTGTGAGGCGATGAAAGCGGATTACCGTCACTTCCGCATTTACATGTGACCAGCTGTGATTGGACACAGCCGATCACATGGTTAAAGAGCCACATCATCGGCTCTTCAGAGATCGGGGTCACTGCACGCGAGAGCGGCAGTTCTGGGGTGACGTCATATGACCCGGAATGAGAGCTGCACCATCCCTCCGTCATTTGACAGTGGGTGGCAAGTGGTTAACAAAGTGGTTGTAAATCCTCTCCTATACCCAGTGAAGTGAATAGCCTTGGGTGATATACACAGATATTAAACAAATCCTCCTACATAAGTTTTACATGTATATCTGCTGTCTTTCCCTTTCCATACTCTTTGAAAAGTGCAAATCATGATAGAAATCTTTCTTTCAGCAGCACATAGGGGTGGGTGGGGAGAATCGACTTACACTGTGTGAGAGCCGATTCGAGGAAAGGGACACAACCCCCCCCTCCACATAGGCAGAGGAATGAAGGAACATGCAGAGCTACTGTATATTCTGAATAGACAAGCTCCCTGCTTATCCCCCTCTAAGCTCCCTCCCCAGCACAAATTTTCAGCTACCATTATCTCATGTGTTGGAGAACTTGTCAGAAGTGACTCATACTGTTAACAGAGGAACGAAGCACCAGAGAGAAATGGCACTCAGACCTTTGGAGAAAGATAAGTAAACACTACAGACATGTGCTTAGTTCAACTTTCATTAATACGGTTTACAACCACTTTAACCAAATACATTCCAGGTGCATCAATACAAATAGTATATTAGGCTCCTTTCACACAGGAACAGACAGCTGTCAGAGTGCTTTTCCTGTCTGGCAGCTGGCTATTCCCAGCTGCAGTAGTGGGCAGTGTGGTGCACAATTCAGTGCATCACATGGCTCTTTTTTTTTTTTTACACAAACTTTTTTTTGAAGTGTAAAAAACACACACTTCATTCATGGCAATGTACAGAAACACTAAATGAATAAATATAAAACACATGCAGTGCTAGAAATGTGCGTTTACATATTCAACACATATTAATAAAAAAGTGCTGAAAACATAGAAGATACCTATTGGGTGATATGTGTATTTGTTCTAACACATAAATAAATTAAAATAAAAGTCCATAGAAATGTGATAAATCATATGTTAGTTAAAAACACATGGGGCTTCAAAGGTATAGATGGTGCCACAACTTCGCATGGGGTGGAGACTGGAACCAACTCTGTATAGAGACACTTCACACATGGATCATCTGCGTTCCCAAAGAAGACTGCGAATGGTAAAAATGGGTATCCTTACCAGAAAAGGTGGACACAGTCACCGTACGGTGGAGTGTCATACAGACTTGAGGGATCCAACGATCCCAGGGATATCTGGCTGGAGAGGTCCTGACGGGGAGTCACGTCCAAGGCGACCGTCACCGTTCGAGGGTGTGGAAGTTCTCGATCAGGATGTCAGTCAGGATCTCTCTCTCAGATAGACTGAGTGTGTGAAGAAAAAATGGCTAGGGCTCAGCAGGATCCAATTCATGAAAGGAGGCAAGAGCAAAAATTCTCCACATAGGGCATGAATCGATTAAATAAAAGGCTTTTATTGAAAAGCTGGAAAAAGTGCTAGACAACGCACTCCAATGTATAAAACGTGATCACAAAGAGAATAAAAATGAAATAAAATCGTGTGATAGCAAGGCATTTATAGGCATTAGCAACCCGACATGTTTCGGACCATCTTCCTTCTACTGGGGCATAAGCCTGAATACCTGTACCACGCTCATATATATACAAGAATAATTATACCAAATGCCAATCAGCTGTGTGGAACATGGATAATTACATGGGTAATTACATGGGGATACTTAGCAGCTGCATCAAGCAGCCACCCTGTATTCAACTCAATACAAAACCTACATTGCTGACAGTACAGACTCTATTCTGGATAGTTGGCCAATCACGCCACTCTATGCAGAGTCACGCGACCTACATTCTTGAAACTACAAATTCCAATCTAGATAGTCAGCCAATCACACCACTCTGTGCGGAGTCACGTGACGGCATCATTGCGTGTGACGGTAGAGGCAATTCTTATGGGCATAGCAGAGGGAATGGACATTCGGAAACATATGCCCATTATAGATCCCCTCACGTTTATAATAGATCCCCTCAACGTAACCAACATTCAAGGGAATATTCAGAATCATACTATACCCACCGTACTCCCATTCGTACCTATAAAAGGTTCTCACCTTTAAGAGACGAACCCCATACTAGGGATCATTATCAATTGGATAGATCACCATACACATACAACCATATATATCCAGATCCCCCATATAAAGAGGATTTTCCTCGGGGACCAACAGGGCCCAAACGAAGAGTAGACGGAAACGGGGCTCCAGAGGAGGCTGGAGGGCCAGGAAAAAGAAAACGGCAAAAAAAAAAAAGACGGCATTTTTAATCTTAGCCAAAAACCCTTCTCTAATGCCGAACTACATGTACTGGACAAGGGTCTCAAGTTTGCTCCCTCTAAAAAGCTGAACAAATTTGAGACTTTTATTGATGTCCAGAAGTTTAAAAGGAAAACGACACTTCTTGGTTAACCCTGGGGGCGTTGAAAGTACAAATAATACAAACATTGATACTTCAAGTCCAGCTGTCCTTCACACGGGACTGGCTAATCCCTCTCTATTCAACCCCCCGAGTGCTACAGCACCTGCCATTAAAGTCTTTTGTGACTTGGTTCTCAAAGACTTGGATGGACTACCTAACAAACGTACTTATGATCATCCGAATATTAGGATAGGTCTAAAATCTCTTTGTGAACGCGAAGACATAGTCATCCGCCTGCTGATAAAGGGGGCGGGGTGGTTATTTTGGACAAAGAGGATTACCACAGAGAGATGTGCCATATTCTTAGCGACGATAAAACATATATACCTCTTCCCCGAGATTCTACTAGGGAATTTAAGAAACTTTTAGTGAATTTAGTCACATGTGGTTTCCAACAAGGAATCCTCACCAAAAAAGAAAAGGACTATTTAGTCCCAGTAGGACCACGCATCCCAGTGATGTACCTTCCCAAGGTACATAAAAATAGCACAAAACCCCCGGGTAGACCCATCATAAGCGGTATCGACTCTGTAACTTCTAGAGTCGGCCGCTACATAGATTTTTTCCTCCAACCCCTTGTGTCTAAGGTTCCATCCTACCTTAGAGACACGGGGGATACTATTCGTCGGTTGGAAGGTATTGAATACCAAGACAAACTCATTTTGGTCACAGCAGACGTCACAGCGTTATATACCTCCATCCCACATGGGTTAGGTTTGGCGGCCGTTGAACATTATTTAAATGCTAGTGAGGACATCCCATTACCACAACAACATTATCTCATGGAACTTCTACGGTTTGTAACACAAACAAACTATTTCTGGTATAATAACCAATTTTTTTTGCAAAGGAAAGGCGTGGCGATGGGGGCCAAATTTGCCCCCAGCCTCACCAACCTTTTCATGGCCCTCTGGGAGGAGGATGTCGTCTATCCCGCACAGCGTCCTGAGCTGTGTTTATGGGTTAGATGTATAGACGACATTCTCCTCCTATGGAAGGGTGACGAGGAAACCCTCCATGACTTTATGGCTACTTTGAACCATAACGATAGGGGTATTACCCTCACGTACGAACTGAGCACAGTTGATACATTTCTTGGATTTGGAGATTGCCATTTCTGACCGTCGGATTGTAACCACCACCTTCTTCAAGCCGACGGACAGAAATGGCTATATCTCCATGGACAGTTGCCACTATGGCCCTTGGTTGGATTCTGTCCCTCGCAGTCAACTACTACGCATACGTAGGAACTGCACTAATATCACTGATTTTTTACAACAAGCACAGTTTTTGAAGGAACGGTTTTTGGAAAAAGGCTACCAATCTGCCCAGATAGATCAAGAGATCACAAAAGTCTCCTTTATAGACCGGAAGACGTTGACATCTATACGACCAAAATCAATTCCTAATGACAAATTCAAGTGGTCCCTCTTTACTCAATTCTCTGTCCAGCACAGACAGATTAAACAAATCCTAAATCTGCATTGGAGCATCTTGAGTAGTGACCCGGTCCTGGGCCCGGTGCTCCCTACTAGGGCAGGTGTTACTTTTAGGGGGGCTCCATCACTGCGGAATCGCATTTCTCGCAATGTCATAGAAGCACCCACTAGACCGTCCTTTTTCCCAGAGACTAAAAGATATTATCCCTGTAAGAAATGCAATGTGTGTTTGCACAATCTCTGTGGTAATCATAGATCTGTATGTTTTGAATCTGCCGTTACTTCCACCATTTACCAGATTAAGCACTTCGTCACATGTACCACGCGTTACATTGTGTACCTAATTACATGCCCCTGCAATATGCAGTATGTGGGTCGTACCATGAGATCATTCAACATTGGAGTTAATGAATACATTACCGCTATTAAAAAAGGTTGCACCAATCATAGCGTCCCTCGTCATTTCTTGGAGTCCCATAATAAAAATCCGAGGGGCTCTAAATTTCAGGTCATAGATAAATTTGTTCCACCATGGAGAGGGGGCCCACATACCAGGGGGGTATCACAGCTTGAAGTTTTCTGGATTTACCAACTAAAAAGCTACTCCCCTCATGGGTTAAACGTAGAATGGGACATAAACGCTTTCATTAACAAATCCTAATAAGTGTTCATAGTCCTTGACATACACATTTATTTTTATAGTAGCTCTTGAGACCTTGCTACATAGCTATGAAATAGGGCTCTATTATATCTAATAGGCATTTTGTTTTAAAAATATGTTCTTTCATAATTTTTATATTTTACATAATTTACCATATAGATGTAATGCCATATACATGGATTCATATGTGTTACCTATATTTAGTCTGTGTGTATTGCCCGATTACATGTTTATAAGTTTATATGTGTTTATATGTTTTTCCTGTATCTAGAATTCCCAATTCCCCATATAGGGGACACCGGAAGCTGAGCGCTCTGGAGCGCGCCGGGCTAACGCGCTATGACAAGTCTCCCAGGGCCGTTTGTGGATGTTATGGCTCCACTATGTGGCCTTTCACTTCCTGGAGTGAAAAGGAGGCCTGGAGCGCGACGCCCGGTGCGCGATGACGTCACGCGCAATGACGCCGTCACGTGACTCCGCACAGAGCGGTGTGATTGGCTGACTATCTAGATTGGAATTTGTTGTTTCAAGAATGTAGGTCACGTGACTCTGCATAGAGTGGCGTGATTGGCTAACTATCCAGAATAGAGTCTGTACTGTCAGCAATGTAGGTTTTGTATTGAGTTGAACACAGGGTGGCTGCTTGATGCAGCTGCTAAGTATCCCCATGTAATTACCCATGTAATTATCCATGTTCCACACAGCTGACTGGCATTTGGTATAATTATTCTTGTATATATGTGAGCGTGGTACAGGTATTCAGGCTTATGCCCCAGTAGGACGATGGTCCGAAACATGTCGGGTTGCTAATGCCTATAAATGCCTTGCTATCACGCGATTTTATTTCATTTTTATTCTCTTTGTGATCACGTTTTATACATTGGAGTGCGTTGTCTAGCACTTTTTCCAGCTTTTCAATAAAAGCCTTTTATTTAATCGATTCATGTCCTATGTGGAGAATTTTTGCTCTGGTCTCCTTTCATGAATTGGATCCTGCTGAGCCCTAGCCATTTTTTCTTCACACACTCCGTCTATCTGAGAGAGATATCCTGACTGACATCCTGATCGAGAACTTCCACACCCTCGAACGGTGACGGTCGCCTTGGACATGACTCCCCGTCAGGACCTCTCCAGCCAGATATCCCTGGGATCGTTGGATCCTTCAAGTCTATATGACACTCCACCGTACGGTGAGACTGTGTCCACCTTTTCTGGTAAGGATACCCATTTTTACCATTCGCAGTCTTCTTTGGGAACGCAGATGATCCATGTGTGAAGTGTCTCTATACAAAGTTGGTTCTAGTCTCCACCCCATGTGAAGTTGTGGCACCATCTATGCCTTTGAACCCCCATGTGTTTTTAACTAAACATATGATTTATCACATTTCTATGGACTTTTATTTTAATTTGTTTATGTGTTAGAACAAATACACATATCACCCAATAGGTGTCTTCTATGTTTTCAGCACTTTTTTATTAATATGTGTTGAATATGTAAACGCACATTTCTAGCGCTACATGTGTTTTATATTTATTCATTTGTACACTGTTTACCACATTGTTACATGCCGGCAGCTATCACTTATACAATTTTGTAATAGCGCAATTATTGATTGGTTTTACAGAAACACTAAATGTTGTTGTTCAGTTCCATGTGATTCTGTACAGTGCGCTGCAGTAAAATGTAGTGTGTCTGCATTTAATCGCAGCCCTAGGCACCATGGTGGTGTGAATGGGATATACAGGAAATATTTGTTTTCGGTGTGTCCTTGCGATGGCAAACGTTTTACAATGCAGTAAAATGTCTGTCAATCTTACAATGCGTGAATTAGCCCTTATTAAGTGTTCTTGCATAGCAAGACCACTTACTGTTATCTCACATATATATTATTCTTATTATAGCCAAATTTACCACCCTAACTCCTCCCACAGTTTTTACACTACATAGACAAGTAATATACCGAAACGTGCGGATTGTTCCCGAATGGTGTGCTATTACTTTGTGGAACGTTTCGCCAAATGGTTCACGAAATATCGTCATTTTTGCGGCGAAATTGGTCCCATAGGAATGAATGGGGAAACTAGAGTGGGAGATGACAAAAGCTGGAAAATCAGAACATGATTTCTAAACTGCCGCCACTCCCTCATTTTCAAGCCCACCTACATAAATCTTATATCAAAACGTTCAGCTATCCCTGCTGCCACTAAACATGTCCACGGCTAAGCCATAGTCCTGATAGTTTTCACAATATGACCATTTGTTTGCAACTCACGCCGTCCATTGACATTCATTGAAACTACACTCTAGCCCCCTCCAAATTTGAAGGGCAATTTCTAAACTGTGACTGTGCCTTCATTTTTAATATTTCAGAGACCTACTATACATCAAAATCTAGGTCTGGGTCTTGTGATTCTCACAATATAAAGATCTTCGCTGTAGGATGTATAGTTTTTAAAATACGGCCATTTGTTTAGAGGTCATTTCAGGAAATTTTAGCCATTAATCAGAGTGTACTGTTAGTGTTTGTTTTGTTGCCATGGTTACCAAAGCTTCTGTTATACACAGGGGGGAAGGTGGCTGGAGCATCTCAGCTGATTACAGAGCCCGGGGGAGGGGACAGACACACCATGTACTGATTTATAATAGAGGAATATGATGGGGCAGTTTTGATGGGGTAATTCTGATGGGGCAGTTTTGATGAAGCAGTATTTGGGAAGCATAAACAGGGCATGAGCGTTGCTAGGAAACAGTGGTTGTAAACACAAGATGCTGAGACACTCCAAATGCATGTGACTTCATCTGCTAGACTTGATCATGCTTGTAGACTCCTCTCACAGTTTTCACACTACAGAGACAAATAATATACCGAAACGAGCGGATTGTTCCCGATTGGTGTGTTATTACTTTGTGGAATGTTTTGCCGAATGGTCCACGAAATGACGTTTTTGCGGCGAAATTGGTCCCATAGGAATGAATGGCGAAATGTTCAAAACTAGAGTGGGAGGTGACAAAAGCTGACAACCCCATGATCAGCCAAAACATTATGACCACCCCATGATCAGCCAAAACATTATGACCGCCCCATGTAAAAAAAAAAATATTTTTGAAAAAAAAAAAAATTTTTTTGAAAAAGTAAAAAAATAATTTTTGAAAAAAAAAAAATCATTTTTGAAAAAAAAAAATATATTTTTGAAAAAAAAAATATTTTTGAAAAAAAAAATATTTGTGAAAAATTTTTTTTTTAAAAAAAAAATTATTTTTGAAAAAAAAAAAAATTATTTTTGAAAAAAAAATATTTTTGAAAAAAAAATTTCTTTTAAAAAAAAAAATATTTTTGAAAAAAATATATATTTGAAAAAAAAAATATTTTTGAAAAAAAAATTACTTTAAAAAAAATAATAATTTCGAAAAAAAAATTATTTTTGAAATAAAAAAATTCATTTTTGAAAAAAAAAAATTACCTTTGAAAAAAAAAATCATTTTTGAAGAAAAAAAAATCATTTTTGATTAAAAAAAATTCATTTTTGAAAAAAAAAATTACTTTTGAAAAAAATGTTCAGCTCTTTCAGCGAATGATGGAACTTTTTTACTACTATTTATACTTTTTAAAATATTAAGCTTTTTAACACTTTTCACAGTTACTCAAGCCACTCCACCCCACCCAGTTACTCCGCCCACTCCAGTTGTAGAGGCAAGAACACTTTCACAATTTCCCCAGAAATTGTACCTTTTCTAGTATTTTGTTTGTTATACAGAGAATCCACAGCCTAAGTAGATAAGCCTGTCCCCTGTCTGCATACTGTAGAGAAGGGCCTTGTAAAAGCAGCAGTCATTTTGCAAAGGTCTGCCACACCCCCTGCAGACTCAGAGCTAGGGCTCTTCAATCAGAAAGGAGGCACAAGCTTTGCAGATTGCAGCAGGTATAGATCCAGCTCAGCAGGAAGTGTGTTGGACCTCTGTAGATAAAACTGCTCTAATGTGTATTTTATCCGTGTATTTAGCCGTTTGTTCTGGAGCTTTAATATGCCACTTCAACAATATCCTACTTCAGGTGAAACTCTCCAGGCAAATATTATGATTCTAAGCCCCCGTTCACATTTGAATGTTTCGTTGAGCAATTCACAAAGTGCTCTAGATGAAGAATCCTGTAATTCTCAATCACATCTGAGTGTTGTGTTACTTGAAGCTCAAAAACTACATGATCTTCCTTGAGACAGAATCATGCAATTTAGCCCCACAAACTTTAATGGGAACAGCTGAAAAATACATTTTTGTAAACACACATTTTTCAAGTGTTCCCCTTATGAAAGTCTATGGGGCCAAAACCATGCTTTCTTTATCGTACATCACGGGACACAGAACACCATAGTAATAACTACAGTGGCTTGCGAAAGTATTCGGCCCCCTTCAACTTTTCAACCTTTTGCCACATTTCAGGCTTCAAACATAAAGATATAAAATTTTATTTTTTTGTGAAGAATCACCAACAAGTGGGACACAATTGTGAAGTGGAACGACATCTATTGGATATTTTAAACTTTTTTAGCAATTAAAAAAATGAAAAGTGGTGCGTGCAAAATTATTCGGCCCCTTTACTTTCAGTGCAGAAAACTCACTCCAGAAGTTCAGCGAGGATCTCTGAATGATCCAATGTTGTCCTAAATGACTGATGGTGATAAATAGAATCCACCTGTGTGTAATCAAGTCTCTGTATAAATGCACCTGCTCTGTGATAGTCTAAGGGTTCTCTTGAAAGCGCAGAGAGCATCATGAAGACCAAGGAACACACCAGGCAGGTCCGTAATACTGTTGTGGAGAAGTTTAAAGCCAGATTTGGATTCAAAAAAGATTTCCCAAGCTTTAAACATCCCAAGGAGCACTGTGCATCATTTTGAAATGGAAGGAGTATCAGACCACTGCAAATCTACCAAGACCTGGCTGTCCCTGTAAACTTTCAGCTCAGACAAGGAGAAGACTGATCAGAGATGCAGCCAAGAGGCCCATGATCACTCTGGATGAACTGCAGAGAACTACAGCTGAGGTGGGAGAGTCTGTCCATAGGACAACAATCAGTCGTGCACTGCACAAATCTGGCCTTTATGGAAGAGTGGCAAGAAAAAAGCCATTTCTCAAAGATATCCATAAAAAGTCTCGTCTAAAGTTTGCCACAAGCCACCTGGGAGACACACCAAACATGTGGAAGAAGGTGCTCTGGTCCGATGAAACCAAAATCAAACTTTTTGGCCACAATGCAAAACGATATGTTTGGCGTAAAAGCAACACAGCTCATCACACTCAACACACCATCCCCACTGTCAAACATGGTGGTGGCAGCATCATGGTTTGGGCCTGCTTTTCTTCAGCAGGGACAGGGAAGATGGTTAAAATTGAGGGGAAGATGGATGCAGCCAAATACAGGACCATTCTGGATGAAAACCTGTTGGAGTCTGCAAAAGACCTGAAACTGGGACGGAGATTTATCTTCCAACAAGACAATGATCCCAAACATACAGCAAAATCTACAAAGGAATGGTTCACAAATAAACGTATCCAGGTGTTAGAATGGCCAAGTCAAAGTCCAGACCTGAATCCAATCGAGAATCTGTGGAAAGAGCTGAAAACTGCTGTTCACAAACGCTCTCCATCCAACCTCACTGAGCTCGAGCTGTTTGCAAGGAAGAATGGGCAAGAATTTCAGTCTCTCGATGTGCAAAACTGATAGAGACATACCCCAAGCGACTTGCAGCTGTAATCGCAGCAAAAGGTGGCTCTACAAAGTATTAACGCAAGGGGGCCGAATAATTTTGCACGCCCCACTTTTCATTTTTTTTATTAGTTAAAAAAGTTTCAAAAATCCAAAAGATTTCGTTCCACTTCACAATTGTGTCCCACTTGTTGGTGATTCTTCACAAAAAATAAAAATTTTATATCTTTATGTTTGAAGCCTGAAATGTGGCAAAAGGTTGAAAAGTTCAAGGGGGCCGAATACTTTCGCAAGCCACTGTATAAGGGGTTATAGGCCACCTTTGGGTGAATGGACACTGGTATAACCAAAAAGGAAACAGGAAGTGACCCTCCTTATATAACCCCTCCAATACCAGGAGTATCTCAGTTTTTTCACCAGTGTCCAAGGTGTTGGTCACGGTTGATGAAGTGCTAAGAGAGCTCTGCTAAGTAATCCCTGACAGGACATGATCAAGGGGCTGTGCAAACGGATCCATCTAAAGTGCTTGAAAGCCAAATGGATGGTACCCGGGCCTTGTACAAGAAGAAACAAGGATTTGCCTGTAATGCTTCTCTTGAGAGCTGGACCCTGGGCTCTGACACCTTGGTCATGTTAATACAGCCAAAGAGTTTTCCGGCAGTGGTGCTGTACAGGTCCAAGGGAGTGGACCCGTGAAAGGAGACCGGGTTCCTTGAAGGTCTAGTGGCATGACAGGGCCCGCCGTGAATTTCCAGCAGTCCTGCGGCGGGGATCAGGTAAGTCAGAAAGACAGGGAATGTGTGTGTGAATATATATATATATATATATATATATATATATATATATATATATATATATATATATATATATATATATAATATAATATAATTTACTTGGTCTTTCTGGTGTGAGTATGCAATGCCTTGCCTGTGTTTTGCCACTAGTGTGTAATAGCTACATACCTGGCTTCAAGCATTCCATGCTTCCCCTGTGATGTGCTCAAGTGTCAGCAAAGGCTTCCTGCGGCAGCATTGCTATTTCTCCTGCTCTGTCAGCCATCATTAGGGGTTTGGGGGGACCATCCACCATCAGAGGGGTCAGGTTCCCACCTGCTGAAGACCCCCCACCCCCCCTCTCGATCCGCCCTCACTACAGGGCTGGCTATCTCGGCGCAGAGCGTGGGAAAGGGATCCTTTAAAAAGGGGGTGGGGGCGTGGCTTAAATGTCACCGATGTGCACATGGAGCACAAGGCTCACTGCTTAAAAGCTTTACACTCTGGAAGTGTCTGGTTGGCTGACAGAGGGACACAGGAGCATACAAGTGGTATGTAAGTTGTATGGGTGTGTGGATAAAGGCATTTTTAAGGGGCACATTTTACTCAGCATTGAGACTGAGCATTTATAACAGCATGTTATGTAATTGCTAGACTAAAGCTTGGCAGTAGATGCATTTTGTTTAGTACCTCTGCTTTTTTGTGCCCAGGACTATGTCTTCCCCCAGGAGGGGTAATTCATCAGGGGAGAGTGCAAAGTCGCTGCTGTCAGAGCCTGAGGCTCCTAGTCGCATGCCCACAGTTCCATCATCCCCTGAAAGACCTGGAGCATCTGGCGAATCTGAGCCATTTTGTCTCACAGGCATGGTGGCTACCTCCAACGTCCCAGCCTCTGCATACGTCACTAAGGACGATTTGGCTTTGGCTATGGCTGGTTTGAAAGGGAAAATAGCTGAGATGTTAGCGTCTTCCTCCCAGGAGGTGAGAAAACGTAGCAGACCCCCCCTCCTGCCCTTGACCTTCCAGTATTGGAGCAACAATGGGCAGATGATATTGAGGTATCTTTGAGAGAAGGAAGTTCAGGTGACTCCTCTTCGGAGGATTCAGCATCTGAAGAACCTTTCTCAATTTTGCAATTGCAGAAATTGCTAATCCAATCCCTTACAGGCTTGGTTCATTCTGGATATAAGTTGCCTCCTGCAGAGGTGGAGGATGTTTCCTTCCCCTCCTTGGGTTTTTCAAAACCCCCACAGGGTTCTCATGCTTTCCCTATGCACCCGTTACTGGAGCAACTGATTTATGCTGATTGGGATCACCCAGATAAGAATTTTTCTCCTCCAAAACGATTTTCAATTTGTTACCCTATGGAGAAAAAGTTCTCAAATAGAAGGGATTTGCCAGCAGTAGATGTGGCTATCTCCTCTGTGACTTTAACTTGTCCAAGTAGACAATGTACAAGTATTTAGTGATCCAGCTGATAAGAAGTTGGAATCTCTACTTAAGGCCTCATTTGCTGTAGCTGGTGCGGTAGTACAACCTGCAGTGGGAGAAATAGGCATCTATCAAGTTCCTGCTCAAACTGAACAGGCCCAAGGTTTAGCTGAGCTATCTAGGGCCCTATACTTTGCAGTGGATGCTATCAAGGATTTTATCCATCAGGCGTCTCGCCTTGCGCTCATGTTGATACATATGCACAGGGTTCTGTGGCTAAACAGCTGGTCAGCCGAGTTGCCATGCAAGAAGCTCTTGGCTGGGTTTCCGTTTCATGGAGAAAGGTTGTAACCTTGTCCTTAGATGTCTGGGACAACAGCCTCCAGGCAGTCTCGACGGCCTCCACTGTCAGGGGCAAAGGATAAGCCTCATAACCAGACACAGGGCTACAAAAATCCCTGGAGTCAGAAGTCCACAAAACAGAGTCCCAAGGCTTCGTTGTGAAGGGACGCACCCGCTCAATCGAGTAGGGGGAAGACTGCAGTGGTTTTCAGAAACTTGGCAAGAGGAAACCCAAGACAAGTGGGTTCTCTCTGTAGTAGCCCTAGGCTTCAAACTAGAGCTCCAAGAGTTTCCACCATCGTGTTTTCTAAGATCAAACGCTCCCAAGGACCCAGTAAAGAAAAAGTCCTGATTTCTGGCACTTGACCAATTACTGTATCAGGCAACGATAATAGAGGTTCCCTCAGAAGAGAGGGACATGGGGGTTTTATTCAAATCTCTTTATGGTACCAAAATCAAATGGAGATGTCAGACCCATTCTAGATCTCAGGAATCTGAATCGCTTCCTAAACATCCGCTCCTTTTGAATGGAGTCGATTTGGTCAGTTGTTTTCACCCTACGTAGAGGAGAGGTTCTAGCATCCATAGATATCAAAGATTCGTATCTACATGTGCCAATATTTCCCGCAAATCATAAAAAAAATGATCACATCTGATGTACTTATCTCATTTCTTGAGACCCTAACAAGCCAGGAAAGTACAAATGCCCCCCAAATAACCCCTTTTTGGAAAGTAGACATTCCAGGGTATTTAGTAAGAGGCATGGTGAGTTATTTGAAATTGTAATTTTTTCCCACAATACTTTGCAAAATTAAGATTTGATTTGATTTTTCACAAAATTGTCATTGTAATAGCTTATTTCTCTCACATGGAATGTGCATACCACAAATGACACCCCAAAATACATTCTGCTACTCCTGAGTATTACGATACCACGTGTTGGACTTTTTCACTACCTGGCCACATACAGAGGCCCAACATGCAGGGAGCACCATCAGGTGTTCAAGGAGCATAAATTACCCATCTATTACCTAACTATTACACTTTTGAAGGCCCTATAGCACCAGGATAATGGAAACGCCTACAAAATGACCCCATTTTGGAAAGCTAACACCTCAACGTATAATCTATGAAGCATAATGAGTCTTTTGAATGGTTCATTTTTTTCCAGAAGTTTTTGGAAAATGTGGGGAAAAAAATTAAAATTCTTTTTTTTTTTTTTAACACAAAGTTGTCAGTTTATAAGATATTTCTAACACATAGCATTTACATAGCAAAAATGACACCCCAAAATACATTCTGCCACTCCTTCGGAGTATGGCAATACCACATGTGTGAGACCTTTATACAGCCTGGCCACATACAGAGATCCAACTTGCAAGGAATACTGTCAGGTGTTTCAGGAACACATAGCATGCACATACCAAGAATTACACAACAAAATACATTATGCTGAGTAAAGGGTAAACAAAAGATTACCTGTGGTTTTAGTAGCACAGTTGTCTACAGGAGGATAGCACTTGTACAGGCAGCAGGCAGGGACTTGGTCAGCAACAGCGAACACAATTTTTCAGGCAGCAGGCAGGGATACTGTCCATATACAGTACAGGGTCAGTGCAGGCAGAGATATTGTCAGCAGTGCCAAAAATATTGGTTCTGGTAGTAGGCAGGAACATGGTCCATGTGCTGTGGTCAGTGCGACAGACAGAGGCATGACGGCAGTAAGTCCTACAGGCAGCAGGCAGAAGTAGGGCCTTGTTCAGGACAGAATGGGGACAGGGGTAGAGGCTTCTCCCACCCAAATCTCTTTGAAGCCTCCGAGTCTCCAGACCCTAATCTAGGAATGAGAAAACAAAGAAAATTGTTTTCTTCATCCAGAAAAACTATTCTGAAGCCCCTTACATATGTGAGGCTTCTCTGTTGAATCCCACTAGTCCAGTTGCAGGGTACAAGATCAGTCCAAGAGGCAGGCAAATAACATGGTCAAACACTCCAAGGTCAGTTCCAGATCAAGCAGAGGTATGTACAGAATCGGCAGGCAGAAGCATGGCCGAATAACAAGTCAGGGTCAGATACAGAGCAGGCAGTGGCATAAGGGGTGTGAGGGCAGGAACTGAGGATTACGCTTACCATACTTCACTAATAATTTATTGAAGTATGGTAATGGCGAAAACATTCACCTATGCAGAGGCCTGGTTGGGAAGGACACAATAATAAGATGTGTCTCTTCTGACTCCCCCACTGGTACACACCCTACATCTTTTTTGACGTTTTTGGCCTGTTGGTTTGGAAGGGATTTTAATCGGGAAAGTGGCGTTCGGAGAGTCGACTAAGAACATCTGATCGGATGTTTTCTGGTGGGCCGTTCGGAATATAAGGGCAGTGTAAATTTCCTCCTGGTAGCCAAGGAAGGGTTGGGGGTTTTGGATGGAGTTGCAGTAAATGATATAGGAATTGAATATGGCCAATTGAAAAAAATAAATTGCTACTTTTTTATACCAATGGTATGTCTGTCTTGTCGCAAGGTATGGTTCGAGCATTTGGTCGTTTAAGTCGACTCTCCCCATAAACAAATTGTATTCATGGATGCGTGTTGTTTTTTGGATGGGCCCATTCCTTCTGGGGATTTCCACGTAGGTGTTACTGTGGATTGAAGACAACATGTAAACCTCCCCTCTGTCCCTCCACTTCACTGCCAGAATCTTCTTGTTCGCAGACTTGCCGTTTCTCCTTTTCTCAACTTCTTATTGACAAGACTTTGAGGAAAGCCCTTCCGGTTCTCTTTCATGGTGCCACATGCTTGCGTCTTCTTCTGCTGAAGGTCGTGGAACAGGGGCAGAGATGTGTAGAAGTTGTCTACGTATAAATGGTAGCTTTTCTCCAGTAGGGGGTATATGAGGTCCCAAGCAGTCCGGGCAATTAAGGGGCTGCAGCTGGGTGTCCTTCCCTTCATACACTATGAAGGAATATGTGCACCCTGTGGCTCAGTCACATAATGTGTACACCTTCACCCCATAGCAGGCCCCATGCTGGGGATAAATTGCTTAATTTTAAGCCTGCTGCAAAATTTAACAAGGGACTCATTGACATATATGTGTTGGTCCGGGGTAAACAACGGGGGGAATATTTCTGAAAAATAATTTAGTATTGGCCGAATTTTGTAAAGCCTGTCATAATTCGGGGAGGGCACTGGGTATTGTCACTGAAATGTAGGAACCTCATGATCATCAGATACCTGGTTCTGGGCATTATCACGGAGAAGAGCGGCACGTGGTGGATGGGGTGGGTTGACCAATAGGAACGCAATAGATTTTTTTTGGTGAGTCCCATATTAAATGCGAGACCCAAAAAACCCTTCAACTCCTCCACTGTTGGGTCTCTCCACTCGTAGGGATGGGCATAATAGGATGTTGGATTTTTCAAAATAAATTGCTGTGCATACAGGTTGCGCTAGGCCACAATTGATGGTAATATGTCCTCCGTAAAAATGAAATTAAAAAAATTGATTGGGGTAAAATTCTCCGTGTCCACCTGGACTCCTGGCTGGGCAGTGAAAGGGGGAACATTAGCTTCTAATAAATTAGGAAGAAGTCACAAGGGGTTCTGAAGGGCATAGGGAAGGCTGGCATGGGTCCTAACCCTTTGGGGCTGAGGTGACACCCCACTGGTACTTGGCCTTTCTTGCTGAGGTACTGCGGTGCTGGTGGATGCCACTGCCTCCTCACCAGAACGCCTTTGTTTGGCGGGCCGAATATCTTCCTTCTCTGAGTCTGTCAGTGCTCCACTACTGAAGACTGGCTCATAATTTACGTCAGACTCAGAATCCGAATTTGAAAGGGAATCCGAAAAAGAGAGCTCCTAGTTGCTCTCGTCGGCCGTGGAAAGCATTTGGTATGCCTCCTCAGGGAAAAAGCATCTTTTGAACATGGTTGCTGGTGATGATGAGACTGCACAGGTGTGTGCTAAGCCTGCACTAATGGGGTGGTACTGATGTGCACTGAGGCGGCACAGATGTGCACGGATGAGGCGGCACAGATGTGCACGGATGAGGCGGCACAGATGTGCACGGATGAGGCGGCACAGATGTGCACGGATGAGGCGGCACAGATGTGCACGGATGAGGCGGCACAGATGTGCACGGATGAGGCGGCACAGATGTGCACGGATGAGGCGGCACAGATGTGCACGGATGAGGCGGCACAGATGTGCACGGATGAGGCGGCACAGATGTGCACTGATGAGGCGGCACAGATGTGCACTGATGAGGCGGCACAGATGTGCACTGATTGATTGCAGAGATGTGCACTGATGAGGCGGCACAGATGTGCACTGATTGCACACATGTGCACTGATGAGGCGGCACAGATGGGCACTGATGAAGCAGCACAGATGGGCACTGATTGATTGCACAGATGTGCACTGAGGCAGCACAGATATGCTACAGATGGGCACTGATGAGGTGGCACAGATGTGCACTGATTGCACAGATGGGCACTGTTGAGGTGGCACTAATGGGTACTGATGAGGCGGCACAGATGGGCAATGATTGCACAGATGGGCACTGACGGGCACAGGTGGGCACTGATGGCACTAGCTATAGATGCTAATTGTCACTGTGGTACTGATTGGGCACTGTTTTTTTTTACTGTATTGTTGACATTTTTGCAGATTTATTAAAAAAGAAAAACTGAAATATCACATGGTATAGTATTCAGACCCTTTGCTCAGTATTTAGTAGAAGCACTCTTTTGATCGAATACAGCCATGAGTCTTTTTGGGAAAGATGCAACAAGTTTTTCACACCTGGCTTTGCAGATCCTCTCCAGTTCTGTCAGGTTGGATGGTAAACGTTGGTGGACAGTTTCTCCAGAGGTGCTCAATTGGGTTTAAGTCAGAGCTCTAGCTGGGCCATTCAAGAACAGTCACGGAGTTGTTGTGAAGCCACTCCTTCGTTATTTTAGCTGTGTGCTTAGGGTCATTGTCTTGTTGGAAGGCAAACTTTCGGCCCAGTCCTGAGGTCCTGAGCACTCTGGAGAAGGTTTTCGTCCAGGATATCCCTGTACTTGGCCGCATTCATCTTTCCCTCGATTGCAACCAGTCGCCCTGTCCCTGCAGCTGAAAAACACCCCCACAGCATGATGCTACCACCACCATGCTTCACTGTTGGGACTGTATTGGACAGGTGATGATCAGTGCCTGGTTTTCTCCACATATACGGCTTAGATTTAAGGCCAAAAAGTTCTATCTTGGTCTCATCAGACAAGAGAATCTTATTTCTCACCATCTTGGAGTCCTTCAGGTGTTTTTTTTAGCAAAATCCATGCGGGCTTGTCTTGCACTGAGGAGAGGCTTCAGTCGGGCCACTCTGCCATAAAGCCCTGACTGGTGTAGGGCTGCAGTAATGGTTGACTTTCTCCAACTTTCTCCCATCTCCCAACTGCATCTCTGGAGCTCAGCCACAGTGATCTTTGGGTTCTTCTTTACCTCTCTTCTCCCCCGCTAGCTCAGTTTGGCCGGACAGCCAGCTCTAGGAAGGGTTCTGGTCGTCCCAAACGTCTTCCATTTAAGGATTATGGAGGCCACTGTGCTCTTAGGGACCTTAAGTGCAACAGAGATTTTTTTTGTAACCTTGGCCAGATCTGTGCCTTGCCACAATTCTGTCTCTGAGCTTTTCAGGCAGTTCCTTTGACCTCATGATTCTCATTTGCTCTGACATGCACTGTGAGCTGTAAGGTCTTATATAGACAGGTGTGTGGCTTTCCTAATCAGGTCCAATCAGTATAATCAAACACAGCTGGACTCAAATGAAGGTGTAGAACCATCTCAAGGATGATCAGAAGAAATGGACAGCACCTGAGTTAAATATATGAGTGTCACAGCAAAGAGTCTGCATGCTTAGGACCATGTGATATTTAAGTTTTTCTTTTTTAATAAATGCAAAAATGTCAACAATTCTGTGTTTTTCTGTCAACATGGGGTGCTGTGTGTACATTAATGAGGAAAAAAATGAACTTAAATGATTTTAGCAAATGGCTGCAATATAACAGTGAAAAATCTTTCAGTCCCCACTGTATATATATATATATATATATACTAGTATCGGTACAACCCTAATATATATATATATATATATATATATATATATATATATATATATATATATATATATATATATATATATATATATATATATATATATATATTTATTATGGTTGTCCCGATACCGAGCATTTGCCCAAGTACTTGTACTCGGGCAAATGCTCCCGATGCTTCCCCCGATGCCTAGAAGACAGCTGTGATCGGCGCATGGGGGAGTTACAATATTCTCCCCCAGCGGCTTTCAGCAGCTTTAGTGACATACAGCGGTGATCGCTCACCGCTGACTGTCACTGCATCCTCCTCCGTTCCTCTGTCCCCTTCCGCTGTCCCCCTCCGTTCCTCTCTCCTTCTCTGTGCCTCTCCGCTGTCCCCCTCTGTTCCTCTCTCCTTCTCTGTGCCTCTCCGCTGTCCCCCTCCGTTCCTCTCTCCTTTTCTGTCCCCCTCCGCTGTCCCCTCTGTTCCTCTCTCCTTTTCTGTCCCCCTCCGCTGTCCCCTCCGTTCTGCTGTGCCTCTCCGCTGTCCCCTCCGTTCCCCTCTACTTCTCTGTCCCCCTTTGTTCTCCCCCTCCATTCCGCCGTCCTCCTCCTCCTTCCTTTGTGAATGGATAGAGTCAGCTGACTCTGTCCATTCACATAACTGAAACATTGTAATCTCCTGTGATTACATGTCCGTTTATGAATGGAGAGGAGCCGCTGTCTTCTCTCCATTCATTCTCAGTGCAGCTGAGGCTGCAGAGAAGGGGACTGGGGAATCTCTATCCTCTGTCTCTTTCTCTGTCTCAAGGGGGAGATATCAGAGGTCTGTTAAGACCCCTGATATCTCACCAAAGCCCCCCAACAGGGCTGATTTAAAAAAAAAAAAAAAAAAAAAACACATATCGCAATAAAGAATAAAAAAAAATTATTGTAAAAAATAAAAATTGTAAATAAAAAAAAAACAAAAACACACACACATACACCGTTCCACCCCCCCCCCCCCAAAAAAAGAAAGCACTGTTAAAAAAACAAACAAAAAAAAACACTGTCACGTGACATTAAAAAAAAAGTATCGGTAATCGGTATCGGCGAGTACTTGAAAAAAAAGTATCGGTACTTGTACTCGGTCCTAAAAAAGTGGTATCGGGACAACCCTAATATATATATATATATATATATATATATATATATATATATATATATATATATATATATATATATATATATATAATATATTATATATATATATATATTATATATATAATATATTATATATATATATATATTATATATATTTGGCCCGGTAGGCAAGTGGTTATATAGCACCATCAATTTACTCAGCTCTTTATATATATGTTGTACACATACATCAGTCCCTGCCCTCAAAGAACTTACAATCTAAGGTCCGTGACTCACATTCATACATATATTGCGGCAAATTTAGACAGGGGCTGATTGACCTGCCAACATGTGATTGAAGTGTGGGAAGAAACTGGAGTACCCGGAGGAACGCATGCAGGCACAGGGATAACATGCAAACTCCAGGCGGGTAGCGCACTGTTTGGGATTCAAACCAATGACACGAGTGCTAGGCAGAAGTGCTAACTACTTAGCCATTGAGCCACACAAAAAAACCTGCATGAAACCATATTTAGAAAATGTAAACACCACATTAGCATCCCCCCTCATCTGCCCTGTATATATGATCCCCTGTATAACCTTTCCCTCATTTCTTCTTATATTAACATTTTCCTATTCACCTTCATTCTACCCAGTTGCTTTACCTCCTCCCTTGCCTATTACTGCCTTCTGCGTTCTCACATTTTACTGTCCAAGTCAGAAGCAGTAAACATTGCCTAAAAAGGAAAGGGAAAAGAAATCTTGAATTCAGCTTGGCAGATGCCCAAGCAAGCTGGATGTGCCAATCGCACCACGCTCGAATTCAGCAAAGGAACAGTGCAATAAAAAAAAAAAAAAAAACTCACATATGGGTTTAGTTGAAGGCTCCAGTAATGTTTGGAAACTGTCCTATGCATGTCAACACTCATTACATAAATTAGAGAGAGGTGAGGTCTAGAAAGAAAACATGATGTATAATTCACACTCTGATTTATGTAGTGTGTTAAATATACATTCCAAGCTTACTGTCTTTCCAACAAATAGATAAACTTGGCTGCACAGCCTAGCTCTTATGGGCTGTTTCCGAATCTTGAAAAGACGTTAAAAGAAATCCTTCTATGTCATACTGTAATCTTAGAAGCCTTAGTTCTTCACACTTAGCTATATTATTTTTTAGGTGAAAGCCATTTTAAATGTTGTTGCTTGAAATATTTTAGCTTACCATCTAAAATATTTTGCTTGACCTTTAAAATACCATTTAGATGGTATTATTCTGTGTTAGCCTAGAGCCCATCTGTTTTCATTCCTAATATAACACTGCATCCCCGAAAGTTTTTCTTTACCTACATTTTATTACAGTCAACAGTTTAATTTATCACATTAGTTAACTTTAAGCTTTCTGAACTTTAGAGCCACTACCTTAAATACCTACCAATTCTTGTTATGGTAAGGCAGTTTGAATGATTCATAAACACAAGAGCATTTTTGTTCTTACGTAGAAGACCGAAACCTCCTTTGTTATGGAATCGCTGAAGTCTATGTACCACCAGAGAATGGTGCTAAAAGCAATATTTCTATCCGGCACTCGATCCAACTAGTCAGCAAATTGGATTTAATTAGAACTTGTTTATTAAAAAAAAAAAAAAAGAAGGTCACGGTGGCTTATATTTGCATACTGTATGTGGAAGCCAAACCGCCATAGAGCTTTTGTAAAATGTGCTCCTACCCTAATATATAGAAGCACCAACATAAATATATCAGTGATTAAACTGAGAGAAACATCGCAACCAGGGTAGGTAAAAGTGCTTATTTTTTCTGAGAGCACTTTCTTTTTGCTCTACTTCTTCCCTTTTGTTTTAACTGAAGATTTTGTACTTCGGCTGCCAGTCAGGTTGACATGTTTTGCATTAGAAGTCAGGTCCCCCAGATCTCTGGGGAATCTTCCTACTCATTGGCTAAGATATCAGTGGGTGCCATTTGCTCCCGCTACTGTCAATCACAGCCAGTGAGCCAATGAGGGGAGAGAGGGGGGCGTGGCCAAGCCGAGCCTGCTCTGGTGCCCCCATTGCAAGCTGCTTGCTCTGGGGGTACTCGGCAGGAGGGAGGGGCCAGGAGCGTCAGCGGGGAACCTGAGAAGAGGAGGATAAGGGCTGCTCTGTGCATAACCATTGCACAGAGCAGGTGAGTATAACATTTAGAAAAAAAAAAAAAATTGGACTTTAATATCACTTAAAATTCTATACCAATATATTCTTTGTATATCCCCCAAAATATACTTGGTTCCCTGTTCTCTAAAGGGAGCGGTGCTAGGAGGTGTGTAGGGGTACAGACAAGGAGAGTGGTCCTAGGGGTGGAGACAAGCATGGCCTGTGGGGGTGTGAGTACCTGCACCTTTTCTCTGAGAAAAAAAAACCCTGAATGGATGTATACTTAAACATTAGATTATGGATAAACTTGGAAAATCATTGAACAACATACAGTGCTGTGAAGAAGTACCATATTTGCCACCTTCCTGATTTATTTATTTTTTTTGCATTTCTCACGCTCAAATGATTCAGATCATCAAACAAATTTTAATATTACACAAAGATAACCCGAATAAATCCAAGATGTAGTTTAAATTATTATTTCATTTATTAAGGGAAGAAAAGTTGTTCAAACCTGCCTGGCCCTATGTGAAAAAGTAATTGCCCCCTCTCATGCTGAATCACGAAAGAACTGTGATTGACCGCAGTTTTTTGGAAAGCGGAGTTAAATTTCACTTGCCATAACCCAGGCCTGATTACTGTCAGACCTCTTGAATAAAAAAAACCAAAAAAACAAAACACTTAAATAGAAGCTGTCTGACAAAGTGAAGCACGTTAAAAGATCTAAAAAAGCAACACATAACACCGTGATCTAAAGAAATTCAAGAACAGATGAGAAACAAAGTCAATAACATGTATCAGTCTGAAAAGGATTAAAAAGCCATTTCGAAGGCTTTGGGACGCCAGCGAACCACGGTGAGAGCCATTATCAACAAATCGAGAAAACTTGGAACAGTGGTAAACATTGCTAGGAGTAACTGGCCAACCAAAAGGACTCCAAGAGCAGAACGAGGACTCATCCAGGAGGTCATAAAAGAACCCAGAACAACATCTAAAGAACTGCAGGCCTCACTTGCCTCAGGTAAGATCAGTGTTCATGATTCAACAATAAGAAAGAGACTGGGAAAAAAATGGCATCCATCCAAGGCCAAAGCCACTGCTGACCAAAAAGAACACAAAGGCTCATCTCACATTTACCAAAAAACATCTCGATTATCCCCAAGACTATTAGGCAAATATTCTGTGGACTGATGAGACAAAAAATAAACTTTTTGAAAGGTCTGCGTCCAGTTACATCTGGCATAAAATTAATACAGCATTTCATAACAAGAACATCATACCAATAGTCAGACATGGTGGTGGTAGCGTGATGGTCTGGGGCTGCTTTGCAGCTTCAGGACCTGGACGACTTACCATAATTAATGGAACCATGAATTCTGAGCTCTACCAAAAAATCCGGCCATCAGTTTGTGACCTCAAGCTCAAGTGCACTTGGGTTATGCAGCAGGACAATAATCCTGAAACACAACAGCAAGTCCACCTCCAAATGGTTCAAACAAAGCAAAAATTAGGTTTTGAAGTGGCCTAATCAAACCCCGGACTTAAATCCAATTGAAATGCTGTATCATGACCTTACACGGGCAATTCATGCTGGAAAATCCTCCAATGTGGCTGAATTAACAATTCTGTAAAGAGTGGGCCAAAATTGCTCCACAGCAATGTGAAAGAATCATTGCAAGTTATCGCAAGCGCTTGAATGCAGTTTTTGCCGCCAAGAGGTGGCATAACCAGTTATTAGGTTTATTGGGCAATTACTTTTTCACATAAAGCCAGGCAGGTTGGCAGCTTTTTTGCCTCAATAAATGAAACCATTATTTAAAAACTGCATTTTGTATTTACTTGGGTTATCTTTGTGTAGTAAAATTTGTTTGATGATCTGAGTCATTTAACTGTGACAAGTATGCAATAAAAAATCTGAAAGGGGGCAAATACTTTTTCACAGCACTGCATATCTTAACTACAATATATTTCCCGTTTTCAATAAAATTTAGAGCACTAAAACTGAAGGTGCACTACTCTGTCACTTATGGGGAAGCATCGGTATAGAACATGGCCACCTCACTTTAAAGTGGTTGTAAAGCTTAAACATTTTTTACCTTAACGCATTCCCTAAATTAAGGTAAAAATGTTTTATTGTGTATACCGCCCTCTTACTCCCTTTATACAGCTTATTATGGTGGCACATCATAAACAGGAGGAGCCAGGAGCGCCGGCAAGGGACCCGAGAAGAGGAGGATAGGTACTGCTCTGTGCAATTCCATTGCACAGAGCAAGTAAATATAACAAGTTTGGTATTTTAAAGGAAAAAAAAAATAGGATTTTTATAACAGCTTACCTGTAAAATCCTTTTCTTTTGAAGTACATCACGGGACACAGAGCCATAGTAATTACTATGTGAGTTATAGTCCACCTTCAGGTGCTGGACACTGGCACACCCTAAACAAGAAGTTGCCTCCCTATATAACCCCTCCCACTACTGGGAGTATCTCAGTTTTGTAGCAAAGCAATACACGTGTATACTAGAAAGAGGGGCGGGACCTCTGTGTCCCGTGATGTACTTCAAAAGAAAAGGATTTTACAGGCAAGTTATAAAAATCCTATTTTCTTTAATCGTACATCACGGGACACAGAGCCATAGTAATTACTATGTGGGATGTCCCAGAGCAATGACAACTGAGGGGAGGGAGACACAACCAAAGTAGGGCACCATGAGATCAGAGGATTTATACTGCTGCCCGCAGTACACTGCGCCCAAAGGCGACATCCTCATGTTTTTTTACATCCACCAGATAGAATCTGGTAAATGTATGGATTGAAGACCAAGTTACGGCCTTACAGAATTGAGCCATGGAGGCTTGGTGATGCACTGCCCACGAAGCAAGCTTTGATTTGAGAGGGTAGAACTACCTCTTTAAACCATAAGCTTGAACGATTACTTGTCGAATCCATTTAGAAATGGTAGGTTTCGATGCTGCCTGTACTATTTTAGGACCTTCAGGCAACACAAAGAAAACATCAGTTTTTCAAATCTGAGCAGTCGACTTTAAGTAGACTGACTGCTCTTACCACATCAAGAGAATGTAGTGATTTTTCTTCCATAGAACAGGGTTCTGGAAAAATTAAGGTAGCAGAATATCCTGGTTTAGATTAAAACCTGATATTACCTTCGGTAAAAAGTTAGGATAAGGACGCAATACTACCTTATCCTTGTGAACAATAATATGGCTCTTTACAAGAAAGAGCAGCCAATTCGGATACCCTTCTTGCAGCATATTCCCTTGTCAAAAAAGGACCAAGGGAATATATCGTATTGGCCCAAAAAAAGGCTGTTTTATAATGCCGACAAAACTAAATTTAAGTCCCAAGGGTTCAGGGGTTGCCTAACCGGAGATTAGGCCGTGTTACCCCCTGAATAAGGATACGAACCAAAGAATGCGAAGCAAGTGGTCGTTGAAATAATACCGATAAGGCCGAGACCTGTCTTTAGAAGCACTCAAGGCCAGCCTTATTTCTCACCCCATCTGCAGAAAGTCAAGGATTCTACCTTTGACCTATTTCCTGGGTTTCAACTCCTGGTTTCACACCAGGAGACATATGTTTCCCAGACTTCATAATATATAATTATGGAGGCAGACTCCCTTGCATTAACCAAGGTAGAAACTACTGAACCCGACAACCCACGTTTCTTCAGAGTGTGGGTCTCAATAGCCAGACTGTTAAATTTAGCGTTTGTAAAGTAGAATGGAACACCAGACCTTGCGAGAGAAGGTCTGGGCATGATGTTAGGTCCATGGATCCCCTACTGCCATCTTTACGATCTCTGCATACCAAGATTTCCTGGGCCCCACTGGGGGCCACAACAATCAATGACTTCCCTTCCTGCTTGATCCTGCAAAGAAGTTGTGGACGCAGGCAGAATAGGAGGGAATGCATAAATCAGTGAGAAACGATTCCACGGGAATAGCAAGGCATCTGTTCCGCATGCTAGTGGATCCTTTGTTCTTGACACAAAATTGTCGATTTCTTTGTTGAACCTGGACGCAAACAGATCTATGTCTGGAATCCCCCATTTTTGACATATTGACAGGAAGATATCAGGGTGAAGGAACCATTCTCCCGGGAACAACTGCTGGCGACTCAAGTAGTCCGCTGCCAATTTTCTTTTCCTAGAATGAAGACTGCCGATAGGCAAAGTACATTGGCCAAGATAGGATTCACCTTTCTCTGGGCCGCACACTTCTTGTGCCACCTTGATTAATATAGGCCATTGCTGTGGCATTGTCGGGTTGAACCCTGGCAGGACAATACCGTAAACTAAACGTTCAGGCCCTCAGGACCAAGAGCTCTGCCTGAATTTCTAAAATGTTAATGGGAAAGGCCATTTCTGATCTGGGCCACTTTTCTTGGACAGTTGCGTCTTCCAGGACTGTTCCCAAACTTAAACAAAAAAGGTTGGCATATGTTGTTACCACTTCCCAGGTAACAGAAGGAAGGATTTTCCCCTTAGCAGATTTTTGGATATTAACCATAAACTGAGGCTCCGGCGCACCCAGTCTACAGCACCTTGTATTTCCAGGTGGTCTCTCATCCGGGTACCAACTGGGCCCGAACCTGCTTAGCCTCAAAGATCAGACGAGATCGGGCACTATCAGGGTGATATGGCCATAGGCTTTGGTGTCAGACACATTGGGAATGTAGAGTTTGAACCCTTTGTTCCAAGCCGACAGGATACTGTTTTGCAGCAGTCTTGAAAGAAACGGAGCATAAGGAACAGCCTCGAATGAAGCCACCATCTTTCCCAACAACCTCATGCAAAGTTGAATAAAAGAAATTGATCTTGCTTCGACCACCTAAATCAGTTCCTTTATGGCGCTGATCTTTGCCTGGGGTAAGAATACCCTTTTCTGGGTGAACCTATGATCAGACCCAAGTATGTTAGCCTTCTTCATGGTTTTAAAGAAGATTTCTCCTAGGTTGAGAATTTGACCTAGATATTCCAGGTAGTTGAATGTGGTGACCATACTTTGGTCTAAGCGGGCTACCGACTGGTCTATCAAGAACAGATTGACTAGGTAAACCCTAATTGTTATACCTTGGGCCCTTAATCTGGCTAGAAGAGGGTCTAGAACCTTTGTAAACACTCAAGGTGCAGCAGCTGGGCAGGAAAGCAGAGCTACACACTGAAAATGAAGATTTTCCACCTTGAAAAGTAGATATTACTAGTGAGCGAGGAAATAGGCATATGGAGGTATGCATCTTTGATGTCGATTGACACCAGAAGTTCTCCTTGTAGGTTGGCGATAGGATGGAGATAACTGATTTGGAATTGAATTTAGATTTTTGAGATCCAGAATGTCCATTCAGATTTGGGAAAAAAAAAAAAAAAAGGAGGTTTGAATCAAACCCCAACCTCTGTTCTTACATGGGAACCCCCATGATCACTTTTTTCATTTTCTCTGGATCCTTAGAAACGTTTGATCTGAGAAAACGAGGAGACAGAAACTCTTGGAACTCTAGTTTGTACCCTGGAGCTATTGAGGAGGTCCCCCATTCGTCTCGACACTCTTCCAGCCAGATCCTTGAGAACTGCAGAAGAACTCCCCCTATTTGATTGAACCCGACAGTGGAACAGTCATGACTGCCTGGAGGCTGATGCCTCTTGCACAGGAGAAGGAGCTTTAAAATGAAAATACATTTACTCCTTTTCTAAAATGGCAAAAGGGGTGATGTCCACTAGAATTTCTTTGGATGTATTATCCAAAACATCCCCAAATAGCTGTTTCACCGCAAAAAGGAAGATTCACCAGGAGCTTCTTACAAGCGCTTAGCGAAAGGCACAAGGCCTGAAGGATAGAATCTCTCATAGCAACTATTGCAAGCATAAAGCTGCTTCCTAGGCCTGCTGAGCAGGATAACCTTGAACACCTGTTTAAACTGGTCTCTCAATGATTAAGCTATTAGTGTCAGCGCAGGCTGAGTCACTCAATCTGCCAGAGAAAAAAAAAGTGTTTTTTTTTTTTCAATAGGAATGCCACCTTATATGTTGGATCCCTAAGCATTTGAGCATTGTCTGCCGGACAAGTCAAACGTATTCACAGAGGATATAGCAGTGTTAATTGCTGGTATACCCTACTTAGTGAATTTCCTCCACCATGGTATAAAAAGTGTGAAAACTTTTTAGTAGGGGGAAAAAATGCTTATCTGGGTGATCCTCTAAGATACAAAAAAAAAAAAAAAAGCTTTTCCAGCAATGAATGGACAGGAAAAGGCATGCACAGCTTGAGGAGGGCTTTAGTGAACCCAAACACTCAGTTAAGGGTACATAAATGTGGAGCGATCATTCAGCAAGAAATTGCACCATCAATCTTAGGATTGGAACAGCTGATTCTCCCACATTTGACACCTCAGAAGAGGAGTCAACCGCCTCACCACGGTCCCCTGAGGGAATTTGTAGTCTCCTGCCACTAATTCCCCGGTTTGAGGGTCCTGGGTAATGGAAGAGAACCTGTCGCATTTTGACCCACACTGGGATGCGATTAAAGTTGCTAAAAAATTTTTTTAAAATGATAAAATAAACAGGGGCTGCAGTGTTAAAAACAGTTCAGACATTTCATGGCCCTGATGCTCACTCTGACCAGCCACCCCTCTCAGGGGAGGATGCCATTTGTAGAGATGAGTAGGCTTTCCAGAGCTTGAGGGAGACAGTTTTAGCTCTTTTTTGGGGGTGTTTCAACCCCCCTTCTGACCATAGCCCAATGCACAAAGCAGAGGTACTAACAGAAGAAATCGCATCTACTGCTTGAGCAATAGTCCAGCTACTGCTATTAATGCTCAGCCTGATGCAAATAGTAAATGTGTCAAATAGGAAATGCCTGTATCACCAAAACCTCTTTTATGCTCTTCTTTGCTCTTATGTCTCTCCGACAATTTTGCAGCCAGCATAAATGGAGTTCTTATTTTTTTTGAAAACACTCTCTCTCGTTGGAGGACGCCAACGCTGTGCTAAGCCCTGCCCCCACCGTCGCATCGTGCCCCCCTCCTTTCTTTTGCAAAAAAAAGTTTTCCTGCGCAAGCACGGGCCTCCGATCCAACGGGATCGGCTGAGTGAGGAATGGATGGCGTAAAGGAGACCTGGAAGCCGCCGCCGTGTAGGGGCGGTGAAAGAAAACAGCATTGCTGATCATTTTTAGGTCTCCCTTATACTCAGCCTCTTGAAGAGGGAAAGAGTTCAGCTCAGGTGGGGGTGTCTGGAGGAAGCATAACCCCCCAAACTTACCGGAGGTCTGCCTGCTAGCTGGAGGAAAAAGGTTTGCTGCTTCTGTGACACAGCGTGATCTCTGAGGAAAGCATTAGAAGGTACATGCTCCATACAGCCCCCAGTGGTGACACTTAGGCATGACATCATTTACTTTAAAGAAGACATTTCATAAGAAAATTTAAAAATTCCTTAGAAAAACTCCACTTACCTTTCCCGCCGCAGGGTTTTCTGTGGTAAAACCAACAGACCCAATATTCACCCTTCACGGTGGGTTCCGTTAAACCTTCAGGAACCGGGGACCCTCAGGAACCCACAATTTTGGACCTGTAAAAAGTACCCCGCCAGTAAAACTTTATGGCCTTAATACCAAAAGTACTGGATCCCGGGGTCCAGCTCTCTAAAAAGAAAAGCGTTACAGGAAAAACCTCGTTTATTCGGACACGAGGCCCGGGTACCATTCAATTTGGCCTAAAAGACACTTTGAATGGATCCAGCTGCATAGCTAGCCCCAGCAAGGATTGCTCCAGAGGAGCTCAGCACAGCACATGTTCACTCGTGACCAACACCTTAGACACTGGCGAAAAAACAGAGATACTCCCAGTAGTGGGAGGGGTTATATAGGGAGACAGCTTCCTGTTTAGGGTGTGCCAGTGTCCAGCACCTGAAGGTGGACTATAACCCACATAGTAATTACTATGGCTCTGTGTCCCGTGATGTACGATTAAAGAAATTACTTTACAAACGTTTAAAACATCATCTAGTAATATCAAGACTTTCAGTGGAAGAGGTTAAAGAAGGAACTACTAACACATTTTGAATAATAGAGAGATGATTTTGCGCTGTCAAGTATCAATTGAAATTAAATAAATAAGGGAATATGCATCCAATATATCAATAATTAAAAATAAAACTCAAATCAACATGCTCGTGACAGCAATAACATATAAAGTGATCAATAAAATAATCCAGGTGAAAACACAACAGTGCTGGAAATAACTAGGTCAGTGAAATTCCAATTAAATAAATAAGGACATAGATGTGACATAGATAACTATGAAGTCCAAGTGTAGTGACTAAAGTAGATGAATTATCACTTCCAAAATAGGTGACTGGTGTTTAAATCCAGGTGGTGGTTGGCAGCACCTTAGTGCTCCCTAGCAGCTCACCTCACTGCTGTAAGATAACAGTAGGCAGATCTTTCTCTAGGTGTCCCGAGTTTTCCACCATGCATGTTGTTAGTGGTGTACACAGCCTGTAGTTCTAACAAGGTCAGGGTAACTTCCTCTGTGAGAATCCTGGAGGTACTACCCAATGCTCTCCTCGATATCGCATCAGTTTTACATATAAGGAAAGAATCTCCAATAGTGTAGTACGTTTTGTAAAAGGTTTATTGGTAAAACGGCAAAAATGTTACTTACAGTAAAAAAAAATAAATAAAAATAAAGTAAAAAGGGGTATTGACCCACGAGCACCAAGCTCGTCCTTCTGCGTCACTTGCGGTATACCTGTAGCCAAATCCAGATCCGTATTGGCACATCACATGACTTCATCAGGGAATAGCTACTGGTATAACTAATGTCTTTATATATAGTGTGATAGGGATATGTGTATTAGCGGCCATTTTATTGTAGTCTCCCATTAGAAAGCCTTACGGCGGCCATTTTCCGTGCACAATATAAAGTATATGGCCGCCATTTTCTTGTAGATATTCGTTTTTTCCAGAAGAAACATAGCATTCAGATCGTATTAGATGTACAAGGCAATATAAGTTATAGAATGCTGGACGACGAACTAAGCGGAGCGCAGGAATACTGGAAATAATGCGGATTACAAACAAATCTAACCTCATCTGAACTCAATAAATTGTACACCCCAAAGTAATAAATTTTAATAAATATAAAAATGAAAAACAATAATCTAGGTTAAAACCAATATAGGGAGACAATAGACCTATATGCGAAGGAACCAATAAATTTTAAAAAACAAGAATAGATGGGCACGACACCCCATAAACTGGAGATGGGGGAAATAAGTAATGCCCATAGGCATGTGAGATATAAAAGTAGGAAATGTGTATACACACATACGTAGAAGGGGGATTACTGTAGAAGATCAAAAATCACCTATAAAGTAATAAAGGTCAAACTCAATGTTTAAACCATAAGGTGTGAGGTTATCCATTAAAAGATCCATTTAGATTCCAATTGGCTAAGGGTTCCTATTTTGTGACTACCCCGCCAGTGTCTAATATAGGATACAATACCCCAAAAAGTGAGATTGGTGGAATCACGGTTATGGACTTTGGTAAAATGTTTAGATACTGTAAAGTAAATTTGTAAGTTCTGTATATAATTGTATTCCATTTTGTATGTATTGCACACTGCCCTCACGAATAATGTTTTCAGTACATGTTTGTATTCTTTCGAGTCCTGATTAGAATGAGTCTGCCTATGCTACGCCCCTTGTTACCATACAAGTACAATTGTAACATTAATGTGATGCCTACGTAAATCATGTGTATAAAAACCTTCAATTGCGTCATAATAAAGCAGAACAGATCGGTAAGGGATTTTTGGGACAAAGGGTACCTATTTTACTCCCCTTAATCAAACTGTATTGATTGGTGGTTATGTTATGTTGTCACTGTCTACGGTCCATCAGGGTGTTATAGATAAAAAAAAGAGAAGAATAGTGCTGTTCACAGGTATATGTATTACATCTGCTAGATAAAGTAGTTTAGAGGCAAGAGGGTATAGGCACAAGTAGAGAAGAGAAAAAGACTGACCAGTCATTATGGGCATTAACTTAAGTAAGGGAATGAAGAGTAAGAGACCCTCAAAAAATGCCCAGCGCAAGAGGAGCACTATAAAATATATGAACCGGAGGTGCGGTTCCGCCTATACTGACTCCCTAGATCAAGGGTCTCAAACTGGCGGCCCTCCAGCTGGAGGGCCGCCAGTTTGAGACCCCTGCCCTAGATAAAATGGTTAAAGTGGACAGGGATCCACAATGGGTAACCGAGTTACCAAAGTCCACAGGGACAAAGAATCATGCAAAGTAAACAGCTAGAGAAAAAACTATCTATGTGAGCAGGATGGATCAAGGGTGACAATTAACACTAGACAGAAAGAGACATTTTGATGTTAAGTTGTGGGATGAATTTGGGGTCAGGAACTACAACTAGTAAAGTCAAAACAGAGAAATGAGAGTTAAAAACAGAATGCTTTATATGTTGTCAGAGAGGAAAGATGTGATGAGCACTATGGCTGCCCATCTGATCATAGAAGGTAGAGTATATGAAGTATGGGATTACAATACATGGGATGCAAAGGATATCAGAACAAAATAAGGAAAGCAGATTCAGGCAGGGAAATATTAAAGAGTTAAAAGAAAGTGAGAGGATGATATGCATGTGTTGTGTACAAATGAGAGAAATGAAAGTGATTTTAGAGAGATGTGTGTGTGAATGCTGGAACCTTTACTTCTACATCTTGTATGTGATGTTAGCTCTCTGCAGACACTCTCCCTTTTCAGCTGTGTGAACTTGGCACCCCATGTTTGTAAAACTTGAATAAAAATATACCATTCGTTTGTGCCGCGTTTGTGCTGATTTGTGCCGCAAAAATGAGCGTTTGTGCTGGTTCGGTTTCTGAGATATTAAACATTCAATTTAATGCAAGCCACGCCCACTTTGCACCCCATGTTCCTGAATTTTAAAAACAAACGCGCCATTCGTTTGTGCCACAAAAATTAGCGTTTGTGCTGGTTCGGTTTCTGAGATATTAAACATTCAATTTAATGCAAGCCCCGCCCACTTTACACCCCATGTCCCTGAATTTAAAAAACAAACGTGCCATTCGTTTGTGCCGCGTTTGTGCTGGTTTGTGCCGCAAAAATAAACGTTTGTGCCGCTTTGGTTGCGGAGATATTGTGCGTTATAGTTGCTGTAACCCCGCCCATTTTGCACCCCATGTTCCTGAATTTTAAAAACAAATGCGCCATTCGTTTGTGCCGCGTTTGTGCTGGTTTGTGCCGCAAAAATGAACGTTTGTGCCACTTTGGTTGCGGAGATATTGTGAGTTATAGTTGCTGTAACCCCGCCCATTTTGCACCCCATGTTCCTGAATTTTAAAAACAAATGCGCCATTCATTTGTGCTGCATTTGTGCTGGTTTGTGCCACAAAAATAAACGTTTGTGCCGCTTTGGTTGCGGAGATATAGTGCGTTATAGTTGCTGCAACCCCGCCCACATTGCACCCCATGTTCCTGAATTTTAAAAACAAACGCGCCATTTGTTTGTGCTGGGTTTGTGCTGGTTTGTGCCGCAAAAATAAACGTTTGTGCCACTTTGGTTGCGGAGATATTGTACGTTATAGTTGCTGCAACCCCACCCACTTTGCACCCCATGTTCCTGAATTTTAAAAACAAACGCGCCATTCGTTTGTGCCGCGTTTGTGCCGCAAAAATAAACGTTTGTGCCGCTTTGGTTGCGGAGATATAGTGCGTTATAGTTGCTGCAACCCCGCCCACATTGCACCCCATGTTCCTGAATTTTAAAAACAAACGCGCCATTCGTTTGTGCCGCATTTGTGCTGGTTTGTGCCGCAAAAATAAGCGTTTGTGCCGCTTTGGTTGCGGAGATATTATGCGTTATAGTTGCTGCCTACCCGCCCATATTGCACCCCATGTTCCTGAATTTTAAAAACAAATGCGCCATTCGTTTGTGCCGCATTTGTGCCGCTTTGATTTCGGAGATATTGAGTGGTATATGTTGTCAAACCACATTGACTTTGCACCTCGTTATTAAATCTTACATACAACTAGATTTATTTGTTAGCAGTTTGTGCAGATTTGGTGGATATTGTACATGATGTTTTACTTCACATGCGTAGTTTTGCCACCCCCACAGGGATCCCCCCTTTCCGATTCTCTAGTGCTGACTGGAAGAACAGACGGGAAGGGGGCGGGCACAGCTGGCTCTGGCTCTAGTGAATTTTTTTTAACCGCTTGCTGCCCACCGGCTGTCATATGACGGCCAGGCGGCGCGGCTCTCGTTCTGGGAGGGCGTCATATGACGCTCTCGCCTTCCCGGCCCACCAGGCTCGCCTTCCTGGCCCGCCAGGGGGCGCGTGTGCGCCGCCGACGGCAATCGCGTGCGCCTGTTGTGTCACTGGGGACCTGATTATGGTTGCCACCTCATCCCTTTAAACACGAACACATATTAATTACACAGGTTCTGTGGCTGATTAAGGTGGTAATTAAACTCACTTGGAACCTTATCTGCATTTAATTAGCCTCAACCTGTGTAATTCAAAGGTGTTCAGGTTTAAAAGGGATGAGGTGGCAACTCTAGACCCGATGCGTGTGCCCGACGGCCACGATGTTTGCCGGGCACCCGCGATTGCCCGGTAACACAGCAGGACAGTGGATCTGTGTGTGTAAACACACAGATCCATGTCCTGTCAGAGGAGAGATGATTGATGGTGTGTTCCCAGTACAGAGGAATAGGAATGAGCCGAACACCCCCCTGTTCGGTTCGCACCAGAACATGCGAACAGGAAAAAAGTTTGTTCGAACACGCGAACACCGTTAAAGTCTATGGGACATGAACATGAATAATCAAAAGTGCTAATTTTAAAGGCTTATATGCAAGTTATTGTCATAAAAAGTGTTTGGGGACCTGGGTCCTGCCCCAGGGGACATGGATCAATGCAAGAAAAAGTTTTAAAAAAGGGCCGTTTTTCAGGAGCAGTGATTTTAATAATGTTTAAAGTCAAACAATAAAAGTGTAATATCCCTTTAAATTTCGTAGCTGGGGGGGGGTGTCTATAGTATGCCTGTAAAGGGGCGCATGTTTCCCTTGTTTAGAACAGTCTGACAGCAAAATGACATTTCGAAGGAAAAAACGCATTTAAAACTACTCGCGGCTATTGCATTGCCGACAATACACATAGAAGTTCATTGATAAAAATGGCATGGGAATTCCCCACAGGGGAACCCCGAACCAAAATTTTTTAAAAAAATGACGTGGGAGTCCCCCTAAATTCTATACCAGGCCCTTCAGGTCTGGTATGGATTTTAAGGGGAACCCCGCGCCAAAAAAAACAACAAAAAAACGGTGTGGGGTCCCCCCAAAAATCCATACCAGACCCTTATCCGAGCATGCAACCTGGCAGGCCGCAGGAAAAGAGGGGGGAACGAGAGTGCGCCCCCCCTCCTGAACCGTACCAGGCCACATGCCCTCAACATTGGGAGGGTGCTTTGGGGTAGCCCCCCAAAACACCTTGTCCCCATGTTGATGAGGACAAGGGCCTCATCCCCACAACCCTGGTCGGTGGTTGTGGGGGTCTGCGGGCGGGGGGCTTATCGCAATATGGAAGCCCCCTTTAACAAGGGGACCCCCAGATCCCGCCCCCCCCTGTGTGAAATGGTAAGGGGGTACTTACCCCTTACCATTTCACTAAAAAACTGTCAAAAATGTTAAAAATAACAAGAGACAGTTTTTGACAATTCTTTTATTTAAATGCTTCTTCTTTCTTCTATCTTCCTTCATCTTCTGGTTCTTCTGGCTCTTCTGGTTCTTCCTCCGGCGTTCTCGTCCAGCATCTCCTCTGCGGCGTCTTCTATCTTCTTCTCCTCGGGCCGCTCCGCACCCATGGCATGGGGGGAGGCTCCCGCTCTTCTCCATCTTCTCTTCTTCATTTTCTTCTCCGGGCCGCTCCGCATCCATGCTGGCATGGAGGGAGGCTCCCGCTGTGTGACGGCGTCTCCTCGTCTGACAGTTCTTAAATAATGGGGGCGGGGCCACCCGGTGACCCCACCCCCTCTGACGCACGGGACATGACGGGACTTCCCTGTGGCATTCCCCGTGACGTCACAGGGAAGTCCCGTCAAGTCACCGTGCGTTAGAAGGGGGCGGGGTCACCGAGTGGCCCCGCCCCCGTTATTTAAGAACTGTCAGACGAGGAGACGCCGTCACACAGCGGGAGCCTTCCTCCATGCCAGCATGGATGCGGAGCGGCCCGGAGAAGAAAATGAAGAAGAGAAGAAGAGAAGATGAAGAGAAGAGCGGGAGCCTCCCCCCATGCCATGGGTGCGGAGCGGCCCGAGGAGAAGAAGATAGAAGACGCCGCAGAGGAGATGCTGGACGAGAACGCCGGAGGAAGAACCAGAAGAGCCAGAAGAACCAGAAGATGAAGGAATATAGAAGAAAGAAGAAGCATTTAAATAAAAGAATTGTCAAAAACTGTCTCTTGTCATTTTTAACATTTTTGACAGTTTTTTTAGTGAAATGGTAGGGGTAAGTACCCCCTTACCATTTCACACAGGGGGGGGGCGGGATCTGGGGGTCCCCTTGTTAAAGGGGGCTTCCAGATTCCGATAAGCCCCCCGCCC
The DNA here is from genome assembly GCA_037952835.1 of Lithobates septentrionalis. NCBI lineage: Eukaryota > Metazoa > Chordata > Amphibia > Anura > Ranidae > Lithobates > Lithobates septentrionalis. Next base: position 1,986,147 of record JBBDGP010000545.1, read on the forward strand.
GCAGACCCCCACAACCACCAGCCAGGGTTGTGGGGATGAGGCCCTTGTCCTCATCAACATGGGGACAAGGTGTTTTGGGGGGCTACCCCAAAGCACCCTCCCAATGTTGAGGGCATGTGGCCTGGTACGGTTCAGGAGGGGGGGCCGCACTCTCGCCCCCCACTCTTTTCTTGCGGCCTGCCAGGTTGCGTGCTCGGATAAGGGTCTGGTATGGATTTTTGGGGGGACCCCACGCCGTTTTTTTTTTTTGGCGCGGGGTTCCCCTTAAAATCCATACCAGACCTGAAGGGTCTGGTATGGAATTTAGGGGGACTCCCACGTCATTTTTTTTAAAAATTTTGGTTCGGGGTTCCCCTGTGGGGAATTCCCATGCCGTTTTTATCAATGAACTTCTATGTGTATTATAAAGGAGAAAAAAACTGCGCTTAGAAGGAAAAAAAGAAGAAAAAGAACAAGCTGCGGTTATAAGTGTAGCCCACCAAATCAAATTAAAAAAGAGAAAAAAACGCGCTATAGGTGATATAAGAGTCCAAATTGAAAAGTCCCATATAGCATAAAATGAATAGTCCCAATGGTAGTCCAGACAAGAAGGATCAATGGGTGATAAACTTCTTCCAAAGGAAACAGTAATAGTAGACACAATCAGCGGAACACTCCAACATATATTGCGCTTACCAGAAGTAAGGTTTTAAAGGGCGAGTGGCTTAAACCCAGCCTGGGCCTTTGGATGTACACTCCAGGTGAAGCAGGAAGGGCGCCCTCGTCCCGTGTATCCACAGATATAATACAAAAGAATATAACAAAAATATAGCGTAATATTGTTTTAGAAAATACGCCACACCAGAAAGAGAAAGTGACACTCAAATACCCTCAAATCATGTGTGATCATATGAAATCCTGCGCTAATTAGCTAGGACATTGGGGTGGGTGTCATGCAATCATGCAAACATAAGTGAAAAAAATATATTTAAGGTGAAGGTAAATAATAAAAGTGTAAACTGCAACGACTTCCAAAATCTGCTTACCAGATATAATTGGACAGTCGGCGTGTGTAAAGCACTCCAAAATAAGTGAAGGATTGTGAAAAAGAACTCCCACCAGGTGCTGGGACAGCTAATAGTGCGAGCAGCTTACCAGAGGGCAGACCCTCGTATGCAGATATAGCGGAAAAACGGGAACCAACACCAAAGCATAGATATTAAAAACGGACCTTCGGGATTGTCCCCTTACCAGACAAATAAGCAAAGAAAGGCAGATGTATTACGATCCCAGCCACACTTCCGACCGGAATGGTGTACCTCGTCTTGCCCTCTCTTCATATCCTCTGATGTCTATTTCTTTGTAGCAACCTGATCACAGGTGAAGTAATCAAACCCTGATAACATGTAGGTGTGTTCTCTGCTCTCACGATCAAGGCAAAAACCCGACCCGGAAATCTGTAGACACAGTGTTGGATTGAAAACGAATGGCGCATTTGTTTTTAAAATTCAGGAACATAGGGTGCAATGTGGGTGGGGTTGCAGCAACTATAACGCACAATATCTCCGCAACCAAAGCGGCACAAACATTTATTTTTGTGGCACAAACCAGCACAAATGCGGCACAAACGAATGGCGCATTTGTTTTTAAAATTCAGGAACATGGGGTGCAAAGTGGGCGGGGTTGCAGCAACTATAACGCACAATATCTCCGCAACCAAAGCGGCACAAACATTTATTTTTGTGGCACAAACCAGCACAAATGTGGCACAAACGAATGGCGCATTTGTTTTTAAAATTCAGGAACATGGGGTGCAAAGTGGGCGGGGTTGCAGCAACTATAACGCACAATATCTCCGCAACCAAAGCGGCACAAACATTTATTTTTGCGGCACAAACCAGCACAAACGCGGCACAAAGGAATGGCATGTTTGTTTTTAAAATTCAGGAACATTGGGGTGCAATGTGGGCGGGGTTGCAGCAACTATAACGCACAATATCTCCGCAACCAAAGCGGCACAAACGTTTATTTTTGCGGCACAAACCAGCACAAACAAATGGCGCGTTTGTTTTTAAAATTCAGGAACATGGGGTGCAATGTGGGCGGGGTTGCAGCAACTATAACGCACTATATCTCTGCAACCAAAGCGGCACAAACGTTTATTTTTGCGGCACAAACCAGCACAAACGCAGCACAAATGAATGGCGCGTTTGTTTTTAAAATTCAGGAACATGGGGTGCAAAGTGGGTGGGGTTGCAGCAACTATAACGCACAATATCTCCGCAACCAAAGCGGCACAAACATTTATTTTTGCGGCACAAACCAGCACAAATGCGGCACAAACGAATGGCGCATTTGTTTTTAAAATTCAGGAACATGGGGTGCAAAGTGGGCGGGGTTGCAACAACTATAACGTACAATATCTCTGCAACCAAAGCGGCACAAACATTTATTTTTGCGGCACAAACACGGCACAAACGAATGGCATGTTTGTTTTTAAAATTCAGGAACATTGGGGTGCAATGTGGGCAGGGTTGCAGCAACTATAACGCACAATATCTCCGCAACCAAAGCGGCACAAACGTTTATTTTTGCGGCACAAACCAGCACAAACCCAGCACAAACAGTCTATTGACTGGAATGGTACCAGCTGATTGGAGAAAAGCCAATGTAGCACCAATATTTAAAAAGGTAACATAAGAAGATTTGCGTTGCGCTTGATTATATGTCATACGGAGAAATATCCTAAATCCTTGGTAAAGAAATTAATATACCTCACTGTTCACATACATTGTGCATAATTGTGCAGAAAAAAATTGTGCAAAAAGAATATATTTATATGTAAAAAAAATAAAAATTTTAAATTGAGCTTGAGAAATATCCAAATCCTCCTGTGAGAAAATAAATAGCATCACTTCCATGCAATATGCATACAGTATATGTATAAACCTGTGAACAATAAATATAAAGTGCATACATGCACCCTAAATGGTGCCAAAGAATAAATATAAACAATTGTGCATAAATAAATATCAAAGTGGTGACTAAAACATAAAAAAAGCATGCACTGCTCCTATAACGTGCAACATGCAAACATCAAAAAACGCACACTGCGTTTAGATAGATGTGATCCGCAGTTCTCATATAAGTGTCCCAAAATTGAAACTAAAAAGTGCTTCCGTGTCCATAAGTATCAATAAACGTCCAAATCATCCAATGTGCTGAATTCCAGTGCCTTAGACAATAATGGTGTGCCTCAGTGCCCCCCCACAGTGGTTGCGCTCACCTTAGAGCGTGTGACACAGTGTTTAACTTGTGTCAAAACACGCTGTGTAGCCACCCCCTGGGCTATGTGTGGTAAGCTAGATCGATCTCCACTCTGTCAGTTGGGCTCCATAGACATCAATCATGAAAACAAGGAGAGACTATATAGTGTAATTCCATTTAAAGTATTTATTCCAAAAAGACAACTTTCCCACAAAGGGGTACTCACGTTTCGTGGGTGCTAATGTGCACCAAACAATCAAGAGCTCTGAAGGGTATACTGAATGGTCTGCCGCGGGGTATGCGCTTCTCCCGGCTCAGCTGTTCGCTATTCCGCTGTACGCTGCTCACTCCGTCCTGGCCCCTCCCCTACGCGTGTTCGACACAGGGAGTCACGTGTCTTCATCAGGGGGATATAATTGGACGGGCGCTCTATCTCTTAAATACTCTCCCGGCGGCCATTTTTCCTGAGATCTCAGACTAATTTGTCAGCAGGCTACATTACTGTATCTCATGCGTGACACTAGAAACAGCTCAAACGAAAGACGCTGTGTCTAACAGACCTCACACCACTAATAGACCAATTTGAAGGTTGTAACCTTGCTTAATCCAGGACGGAGCTCGGGACAAAACAGCATACCGCACAGCATCCCAATAATACACTAATTTATACAAATAATATAGAGTTCCAATAATTATACAATAAAAACATATACAGTAGATTGTCGCCCAGGGAAACCGTAATATTAACCCATTAAAAATCATATTTTATTATTTTACAGAGAGACATTTTAAAAAAATTTTTTTTCTAAAATCTATATACCAAAAAATTACTTTTATTATCTACTTGTTAAAAAATATATATATATGAGCTTATATTATTAGGGGAAAACTCTCAAATCAGTAGTCATCATAAGATAAATAAAGTAAATAAAATAAAATAAAATAAAAATAAATAAAATAAAATAAAACCCCCCATTAATAGTGATCATATAATACACAGCAAAAAAATATTAATAAAAATATAAATTTAAATCAAGGTCTATGGTAACTAAGCAAATACACAGATCTACTTCAAAACATTCATTGGTGAAGCAGATAGAAACCCTTAATGGCAATGTAGGTTACTTGATCCCAAAGGCATATATACACAAATTTGAAAAATCAAAAATGACGGGTTCAGTAATATCAAACTATTACGACTATTGAAAAATATTAAAATGTTAAAAAGATTAAAATTATTAAAAATTATTATTAAAAGTTACTGAGAAAACATGTAAGATCAAACTCCTTGTTCAATCCGCCAGGTGACAAAGAGCCGAGTTGGTATATCCACCAGGATTCCCGTTTGCTAATATCTCTAACATAATTGGAACCCCTCCAATTACGTTTGGGTGCTTCTAATCCCCAAAATTTCATACCCTGCGTGCTTTGGTTATGCTTTGTTTTGAAATGTATTGAGAGGTGATGTCTATCATATCCCTTCCGTATGTTTTGCACATGTTCCTCCATATGGTCTTTTAGGGCCCTGGTGGTGCGACCAACATAAATAAGATTACAGGGGCATTTAATAGCATATACCACCCCTATTGTTTCGCAGGATATAAAATCTTCTATGACATGTAGTCGATCTCTCAGGGGGTTAAAAAATTCCTTAACTCTCTTAGTGTTGGATGGAACCCTAACACAACTGTAGCACCTCCCACAACCAAAAAAACCTTTTAGGTCCCAAAACATTTTTGGTTTTGGTGTGGGTGGTTCCACTACGTTGTGTACCAACCTATCACGCAAAGATGGCGCCCTCTTGTAAACAATTTTGGGTTTATCAGATAAAAGATCTCTCAAATGAGCATCTTGTTTGAGTACACTCCAATATTTTTTTAAAATTTACCTCCCTACTTTGTAAACAGTAATCTAGCACTATACAGGTACCATCAAACTCATCATTGTCCACAGCAGCAATTTTGTCCTTCAATAGGTCATCCCTCTTAAGACCTCTCACCACCCCTTTCTCTCTTTCTAAAAACTCCTTATGGTATCCTTTATCTAAGAACATATCTTCTAGCTTATTAGACTGAATCTCAAAATCGCTTTCAAGGGTGCAGTTTCTGCGCACCCTCATAAACTGGCCTCTAGGGATGTTATCAAGCCAGGGTTTGTGATGGTAGCTTGTGGTCGGGATATAAGAGTTCCGATCTGTGGCCTTAAAAAAGGACCTAGTGATCATACCCTCTGCTGTATTGAGTATCTCCAAATCGAGGAAGTGTATCCGATCTTTATTTATATCCCAAGTTAGAGAAATATCCTGATCATTATCATTCATGGATTCCAACAAAGACATCAATGATTCCATACTTCCTTTCCATATAATTAGAAGATCATCAATAAATCTCTTATACAGCAATACATCTCCAAACTGCTCAACCCGTACTGACTCCTCCTCCCACTTTGCCATGTAGAGGTTCGCCACACTCGGGGCGAACTTAGCGCCCATAGCGACTCCCTTCACTTGCAGATAAAACTTATTGTTATACCAAAAGAAGTTGTGGTGTAAACAGAAATCTAAGCATTTTAAAATAAATCCACAAAGGCCCTTATCAAACCCTTCCTCTTTATCCAAGGCCCACTCCACGGCTTCCAGGGCACCATCATGGTCAATGTCGGTATATAATGATGATACGTCTCCAGTAACCATGATTACATCACTCTCCTTAACATGTTCTTTCAATAGTTGGAGGGTGTGCTTCGTGTCTTTAAGGTAAGCCTGCGTTTTCCTCACTAAGGGTTGTAAGTGGAGATCTATATATTCCCCCAGTCGGGATGTCAAAGACTCAATTCCACTTACAATAGGCCTTCCAGGGGGATTGGAGCTGTCCTTGTGAATTTTCGGTAAATAGTAAATTACAGGAATCCTGCTAACTGTAGGAACCAGGTATTTAGCCTCTTGCTTATTCAAGAATTTATTATCTATCCCCTGTTTAATGATGAGGTCTAGTTCTTTCTTAAAGATCTTAGAAGGGTCGGCCCTTAATGTATGGTATGTGCTGCTGTCACTCAATATCCTGTTCATTTCATCCTTATACTGCTGCAATGACAGCACCACAATACCCCCTCCTTTATCCGCTGGTCGTATTACTATATCATTTCTCTTCTCTAATGAACTCAAACCTCTCTTAAAATCTCTGTGCTCATATGCCCTTTTAATGGGTAACTGCTCAAGCTCTGTCGTGACTAATTTTTTAAAAAGATCCACATACTTGTTGTTAGCCACATGCGGATTGAAAACGGAGTTATTCCGCAAATTGGTGAATTTGTTATTTGTAACCATTTTTTCAACCGGGTTCAAAGCATAATACTTTTTGATGTTCAGTTTTCTAATGAATTTTTGCACCCCCACGTAGGTTTCAAATTTGTTAAGCCCTTTCTTTGGTGCGAATTTAATCCCCTTATCAAGGGTCAAAATTTCTTCCTTTGAAAGGTCCTTGCCACTCAGATTATAGATCCCCTCACCTAGTCTTCCAGCCTTCTTTTTTTGCTGCTGTATCCTTCGTCCGGCTCTTCCTCCTCTCTTCCTGGGTTTCTTACTTCTCGGTTGTATCCATCCCTGTCCTTCCCTAAAAAAGGCTCATTCAAATATTGTTGTCCAGCATCCTCCAGCGGCTGATAGCTATTATACACAGGTACTCCATACTGGTCCTGTGTAGGCCTATCATATCTCGCTCTTTGTGGTTTAGGAGAATAATATGATTCGCCCCTTTGGGGATCATCTCTTTGTTGGGGGGGGATATCCTTGGTTCCGGGGTTGGGGCGGTGGGGGGCCCCCATAGGGTTGTCGCCGACCACCCCTATATGGTGTCCCCTGTTGATACCCCTGATTTCTGTATGGTTGTGGTCCATAAGGGGGTTGCTCCCTTTGTTGTCCACCTCTTCTAGGTGTATAATTGGATTGGTAACCTCTCCCATAATGATTACCGCCTTGGTATGTCCTGTATCCATTGATTTGATAAGGTGCCCTGTAACCCCAATTCCCTTGATTGGGGGGGGGGCCTTGATACGAGTTATTACCCCTATTCACAGATGGTCCCTGATATTCATATTGATCCTGCTGCATCCTTCTCATAGGTTGTTGGTAGGGTGTATGTGGTTGTTTGTCTTCATATCGATAAGGTGGATGCCTTCCATTGGGTGGTCCCCTATCCTGTTGATGATTCTGTCGCTCCTGTGGGCATGTTGCTCTAGTGTCTTCGTTTTGGTTAATAGTAGCCCCGGTTTGTGAATTAACCGTATTATTGTTTTCCAACGTGGATTGCCAACGATATACTCGTTTATTCTGGTAATCCTCCAGATCTCGTAAATATTTCTTTTTTTTTCCCATTTTTGTTCTCCAAATCTTTCTTTTGCATATTTTTCTGTAGCTCTCCCATCAGCTTATTGTATTCGGATGTCTCTCTGAATGGATAAATCTTATCTCTAATTTCCTTAAAGTGGTGTTCCGGCCAAAATTTTACTTTTTAAATAAAAATAACCCTATAATACATAAGCTTAATATATTCTAGTAAAGTTAGTCTGTAAAAAAAGCTCAGTTTTGTTAGGTAAATATATCATATTGTAACTTTATAAACTAGCAGCAGGCCGTGGCCATCTTAGGTGTGGGCATCTGAAGCCAGACTGTATCTCTTCCTGGATCTCAGCCTTGCAAATCTCGCACATGCTCAGTGCTGCTCAAGCAGTGTAATAGGTTTCAAGTCAGGTTTCCATAGCAACGACAGTTACAAAGGAAGTTGCCGCCCCTTAGCTACGCAAACCTCTCCTCCCCTCCTCCCTCCAGGAACCTGGAAATATACTGCATGTACAAGAAATACAGAAATCTGCAGCAAAAGGTTTAAAAATAAATTAATTTTAAACTAAATCATTTGCTTCTGTGCAGATATATCTACATAACAAGAGATGTATATCTTGTTATATATGTATCTTGTTATGTGTGTGTATATATATATATATATATATATATTAAAATCTCTTGTTATATATGTACCTCGTTATGTATGTGTATATATATAAATAATGTGTGTGTGTGTGTTATATATATATATATATATATATATATATATATATATATATATATATATATATATATATATATATATATATATATATATATATATATAAAAAATCTACACCCAGCGTCTACTTTATTCTGTACAGCTTTTAATTTAAAAAAATAATAATAATCTCAGTAACAAAATTAATTTATGCATCTAGATGTATTGAAGATGACATCTCCCCCAGCAGAGCACATCTCCCCCAGCAGAGCACATCTCCCCCAGCAGAGCACATCTCCCCCAGCAGAGCACATCTCCCCCAGCAGAGCACATCTCCCCCAGCAGAGCACATCTCAGCACATCTCCCCCATCACAGCACATCTCCCCCATCACAGCACATCTCCCACATCACAGCACATCTCCCACATCACATGTCCCCCAGCACAGCACATGTCCCCCAGCACAGCACATGTCCCCCAGCACAGCACATGTCCCCCAGCACAGCACATGTCCCCCAGCACAGCACATGTCCCCCAGCACAGCACATGTCCCCCATCACAGCACATGTCCCCCAGCACAGCACATGTCCCCCATCACAGCACATGTCCCCCATCACAGCACATCTCCCCCATCACAGCACATCTCCCCCATCACAGCACATCTCCCCCATCACAGCACATCTCCCCCATCACAGCACATCTCCCCCATCACAGCACATCTCCCCCATCACAGCACATCTCCCACATCACAGCACATCTCCCACATCACATCTCCCCCATCACAGCACATCTCCCACATCACAGCACATCTCCCACATCACATCTCCCCCATCACAGCACATCTCCCCCATCACAGCACATCTCCCCCATCACAGCACATCTCCCCCATCACAGCACATCTCCCCCATCACAGCACATCTCCCACATCACAGCACATCTCCCACATCACATCTCCCCCATCACAGCACATCTCCCACATCACAGCACATCTCCCACATCACATCTCCCCCATCACAGCACATCTCCCCCATCACAGCACATCTCCCCCATCACAGCACATCTCCCCCATCACAGCACATCTCCCCCATCACAGCACATCTCCCACATCACAGCACATCTCCCACATCACAGCACATCTCCCACATCACAGCACATCTCCCACATCACAGCACATCTCCCACATCACATGTCCCCCAGCACAGCACATCTCCCACATCACAGCACATCTCCCACATCACAGCACATCTCCCACATCACAGCACATCTCCCACATCACATGTCCCCCAGCACAGCACATGTCCCCCAGCACAGCACATGTCCCCCAGCACAGCACATGTCCCCCAGCACAGCACATGTCCCCCAGCACAGCACATGTCCCCCAGCACAGCACATGTCCCCCATCACAGCACATGTCCCCCATCACAGCACATGTCCCCCATCACAGCACATGTCCCCCATCACAGCACATCTCCCACATCACAGCACATCTCCCACATCACATGTCCCACAGCACATGTCCCCCAGCACAGCACATGTCCCCCATCACAGCACATCTCCCCCATCACAGCACATCTCCCCCATCACAGCACATCTCCCACATCACAGCACATCTCCCACATCACATCTCCCCCAGCACAGCACATCTCCCCCAGCAGAGCACATCTCCCCCAGCAGAGCACATCTCCCCCAGCAGAGCACATCTCCCCCAGCAGAGCACATCTCCCCCAGCAGAGCACATCTCCCCCATCACAGCACATCTCCCCCATCACAGCACATCTCCCCCATCACAGCACATCTCCCCCATCACAGCACATCTCCCCCATCACAGCACATCTCCCCCATCACAGCACATCTCCCCCAGCAGAGCACATCTCCCCCAGCAGAGCACATCTCCCCCAGCAGAGCACATCTCCCCCATCACAGCACATCTCCCCCATCACAGCACATCTCCCCCATCACAGCACATCTCCCCCATCACAGCACATCTCCCCCATCACAGCACATCTCCCCCATCACAGCACATCTCCCCCATCACAGCACATCTCCCCCATCACAGCACATCTCCCCCATCACAGCACATCTCCCACATCACATGTCCCCCAGCACAGCACATGTCCCCCAGCACATCACATGTCCCCCAGCACAGCACATGTCCCCCAGCACAGCACATCGCCCACAACACATCGCCCACAGCACATCGCCCACAGCACATCGCCCACAGCACAGCACATCGCCCACAGCACATCTCCCCCAGCACATACCGCTCTCAAGTAGCTGCTTGCTGCACTAACTTCCACGAGAAACGATGGCGCTGCTATGGACGCTTTAGTAACACTGGCAAAACAAATCCACTTTGCCCTTATTTAAAATGGCGCCGGCCGCCGCCGCCGTCCTACATCGCGTCATTTCCGGTTTGGAAATAACGCGATACTATGGCCCAGCGGCCTGTTGCCTCCTGGGATTGATAAAAAAACATCTCCCAGGATGCATAGCGAACGGGGGCGGCCGCGGCCGCAACCAGGAAGTGGGAAACCAGATGAACAATAAAACTGTGATTTAAAAAAAAAAAAAAAAAAAAAAAAAAAAAATGCCAAATGTGATTAAGGGGACAAAGAAGCATTGAATGCAGAGGACATGAAAAAGAGGGTGGAACTCCACTTTAATTTGTTTTTCCAATAATATAAGCTTACGCTGTTTCCTCTTAATCAGAAACTCCATGACCTCTCTCCCTTTAACTTCAAAAAAGGTATACCACTCCTCCACATCATCCTCTCCTAATAGGCCATCATTAATCGGGACATCCCATCGGAGTTTTCTAGGGATCAGATTATCTTTTAAATATTTATCCATTTTAGATCTATCCCACCAAACATTACTTTTTTTGTCCATACAATGACCTAATTTTTTAAATAACTGTGCAATATCATCATCCTTGGTTTTTTTGTCAGAGAATAGATCCTCCAGATCCAATTCCCTATTATCAAAAAAAGCAAAAGGATCCATAGGCTACCAACAAGTGTATGACGTGAAATCGAATTTGTGTATATATGCCTTTGGGATCAAGTAACCTACATTGCCATTAAGGGTTTCTATCTGCTTCACCAATGAATGTTTTGAAGTAGATCTGTGTATTTGCTTAGTTACCATAGACCTTGATTTAAATTTATATTTTTATTAATATTTTTTTGCTGTGTATTATATGATCACTATTAATGGGGGGTTTTATTTTATTTTATTTATTTTTATTTTATTTTATTTACTTTATTTATCTTATGATGACTACTGATTTGAGAGTTTTCCCCTAATATAAGCTCATATATATATATTTTTTAACAAGTAGATAATAAAAGTAATTTTTTGGTATATAGATTTTAGAAAACATTTTTTTTTAAAACGTCTCTCTGTAAAATAATAAAATATGATTTTTAATGGGTTAATATTACGGTTTCCCTGGGCGACAATCTACTGTATATGTTTTTATTGTATAATTATTGGAACTCTATATTATTTGTATAAATTAGTGTATTATTGGGATGCTGTGCGGTATGCTGTTTTGTCCCGAGCTCCGTCCTGGATTAAGCAAGGTTACAACCTTCAAATTGGTCTATTAGTGGTGTGGGGTCTGTTAGACACAGCGTCTTTCGTTTGAGCTGTTTCTAGTGTCACGCATGAGATACAGTAATGTAGCCTGCTGACAAATTAGTCTGAGATCTCAGGAAAAATGGCCGCCGGGAGAGTATTTAAGAGATAGAGCGCCCGTCCAATTATATCCCCCTGATGAAGACACGTGACTCCCTGTGTCGAACACGCGTAGGGGAGGGGTCAGGACGGAGTGAGCAGCGTACAGCGGAATAGCGAACAGCTGAGCCGGGAGAAGCGCATACCCCGCGGCAGACCATTCAGTATACCCTTCAGAGCTCTTGATTGTTTGGTGCACATTAGCACCCACGAAACGCGAGTACCCCTTTGTGGGAAAGTTGTCTTTTTGGAATAAATACTTTAAATGGAATTACACTATATAGTCTCTCCTTGTTTTCATGATTGATGTCTATGGAGCCCAACTGACAGAGTGGAGATCGATCTAGCTTACCACACATAGCCCAGGGGGTGGCTACACAGCGTGTTTTGACACAAGTTAAACACTGTGTCACACGCTCTAAGGTGAGCGCAACCACTGTGGGGGGGCACTGAGGCACACCATTATTGTCTAAGGCACTGGAATTCAGCACATTGGATGATTTGGACGTTTATTGATACTTATGGACACGGAAGCACTTTTTAGTTTCAATTTTGGGACACTTATATGAGAACTGCGGATCACATCTATCTAAACGCAGTGTGCGTTTTTTGATGTTTGCATGTTGCACGTTATAGGAGCAGTGCATGCTTTTTTTATGTTTTAGTCACCACTTTGATATTTATTTATGCACGATTGTTTATATTTATTCTTTGGCACCATTTAGGGTGCATGTATGCACTTTATATTTATTGTTCACAGGTTTATACATATACTGTATGCATATTGCATGGAAGTGATGCTATTTATTTTCTCACAGGAGGATTTGGATATTTCTCAAGCTCAATTTAAATAACTATATTTTTTTTACATATAAATATATTCTTTTTGCACAATTTTTTCTGCACAATTATGCACAATGTATGTGAACAGTGAGGTATATTAATTTCTTTACCAAGGATTTAGGATATTTCTCCGTATGACATATAATCAAGCGCAACGCAAATCTTCTTATGTTATGTTCTTCGCACGGTTATGAGTACGTGAACTGCGTCTGCTGCTAGATATTCATCTTTGATATACTCGTGGTATATAATAACTCGTTGCTGTTTGTTTATTGAGCATAGGAACATTGTGGCTCGCAAGATTTCTATCTTTGTTTCAATATTTAAAAAGGGCCCAAAAAACATCCCTGGGAATTACAGACCAGTTAGCCTAACATCAATAGTATGTAAACTCTTGGAGGGGATGATAAGGGACTATTTACAAGATTTTAGTAATAAGAATGATATCATTAGCAGTAATCAGCATGGATTCATGAAGAATCGTTCTTGCCAAACCAATCTATTAACCTTCTATGAGGAGGTGAGTTGCCATCTAGATAAAGGAAGGCCCGTAGACGTGGTGTATCTGGATTTTGCAAAAGCATTTGACACAGTTCCCCATAAAAGTTTACTGTACAAAATAAGGTGCGTTGGCATGGACCATAGGGTGAGTACATGGATTGAAAACTGGCTACAAGGGCGTGTTCAGAGGGTGGTGATAAATGGGGAGTACTCAGAATGGTCAGGGGTGGGTAGTGGGGTCCCCCAGGGTTCTGTGCTGGGACCAATCCTATTTAATTTGTTCATAAACGACCTGGAGGATGGGATAAACAGATCCATCTCTGTATTTGCAGACGATACTAAGCTAAGCAGGGCAATAACTTCTCCGCAGGATGTGGAAATCTTGCAAAAAGACCTGAACAAATTAATGGGGTGGGCGACTACATGGCAAATGAGGTTCAATGTAGAAAAATGTAAAATAATGCATTTGGGTGTCAAAAATATGAATGCAATCTATACACTGGGGGGAGAACCTCTGGGGGAATCTAGGATGGAAAAGGACTTGGGGGTCCTAGTGGATGATAGGCTCAGCAATGGCATGCAATGCCAAGCTGCTGCTAATAAAGCAAACAGAATATTGGCATGCATTAAAAGGGGGATCAACTGCAGAGATAAAACGATAATTCTCCCGCTCTACAAGACTCTGGTCCGCCCGCACCTGGAGTATGCTGTCCATTTCTGGGCACCAGTCCTCAGGAGGGACGTACTGGAAATGGAGCGAGTACAAAGAAGGGCAACAAAGCTAATAAAGGGTCTGGAGGATCTTAGTTATGAGGAAAGGTTGCGAGCACTGAACTTATTCTCTCTGGAGAAGAGACGCTTGAGAGGGGATATGATTTCAATTTACAAATACTGTACTGGTGACCCCACAATAGGGATAAAACTTTTTCGCAGAAGAGAGTTTAATAAGACTCGTGGCCACTCATTACAATTAGAAGAAAAGAGGTTTAACCTTAAACTACGTAGAGGGTTCTTTACTGTAAGAGCGGCAAGGATGTGGAATTCCCTTCCACAGGCGGTGGTCTCAGCGGGGAGCATTGATAGCTTCAAGAAACTATTAGATAATCACCTGAATGACCGCAATATACAGGGATATGTAATGTAATACTGACACATAATCACACACATAGGTTGGACTTGATGAACTTGTGTCTTTTTTCAACCTCACCTACTATGTAACTATGTAACTAAATGGCGCGTTTGTTTTTAAAATTCAGGAACATGCGGTGCAATGTGGGCGGGGTTGCAGCAACTATAAACGCACTATATCTCCGCAACCAAAGGGGCACAAACATTTATTTTTGCGGCACAAACCAGCACAAACGCGGCACAAACGAATGGCGCATTTGTTTTTAAAATTCAGGAACATGGGGTGCAATGTGGGCGGGGTTGCAGCAACTATAAACGCACAATATCTCCGCAACCAAAGCGGCACAAACGTTTATTTTTGCGGCACAAACCAGCACAAACCTGGCACAAACAAATGGCGCCTTTGTTTTTAAAATTCAGGAACATGGGGTGCAAAATGGGCGGGGTTACAGCAACTATAACGCACAATATCTCCACAACCAAAGCGTCACAAACATTTATTTTTGCGGCACAAACGAATGGCGCGTTTGTTTTTAAAATTCAGGAACATGGGGTGGAAAATGGGCGGGGTTACAGCAACTATAACGCACAATATCTCCGCAACCAAAGCAGCACAAACGTTTATTTTTGTGGCAAAAACCAGCACAAACGCGGCACAAACTAATGGCGCGTTTGTTTTTAAAATTCAGGAACATGGCGTGCAAAATAGGCGGGGTTACAGCAACTAACGCACAATATCTCCGCAACCAAAGCGGCACAAACGTTTATTTTTGCGGCACAAACCAGCACAAACGAATGGCGCGTTTGTTTTTAAAATTCAGGAACATGGGGTGCAAAGTGGGCGGGGCTTCCTTTAAATTGAATATTTAATATCTCCGCAACCAAAGCGGCACAAACATTTCTTTTTGCAGCACAAACCAGCACAAACGCGGCACAAACGAATGGCGCGTTTGTTTTTAAAATTCAGGAACATGGGGTGCAAAATGGGCGGGGTTACAGCAACTATAATGCACAATATCTCCGCAACCAAACCGGCACAAACGTTTATTTTTGCGGCACAAACCAGCACAAACGCGGCACAAACGAATGGCGCATTTGTTTTTAAAATTCAGGAACATGGGGTGCAAAATGGGCGGTGTTACAGCAACTATAACGCACAATATCTCCGCAACCAAAGCGGCACAAACGTTTATTTTTGCGGCAGAAACGAATGGCGCATTTGTTTTGAAAATTCAGGAACATGGGGTGCAAAGTGGGCGGGGCTTCCTTTAAATTGAATATTTAATATCTCAGAAACCGAACCAGCACAAACGCTCATTTTTGTGGCACAAATCAGCACAAACGCGGCAGAAACGAATGGTATATTTTTATTCAGGTTTTACAAACATGGGGTGCCAACTTCACACAGCTTCCCTTTTCTCTGTCTCATAAAAGAATGTGGTGGGATGAGACATCAGTGACAGGAACACCCATGATATGACTAAACATATATCATAACAACATGTGCCGGGTTAATTAATCTAATGATAAACAATATGATCACAATTACTTAAATGCATTTACCAAACATGGTAAAATGAAGGTTACATTTATCCGTGTATTACACAAATCGAATATCCTTTGATAGTGGAAATAGTGCATATAAAAAAAGGCAAATTAAGTAAAATTTCCTCCTTTAACCGCTTCCCGACCTTCGCATGCCAATGTACGTCGGCAAAATGGCACAGGTGCGCAAAAGGGTGCACCCATACGTCCCTTTGTAATCCAGGGCTAGCGGGAGCACGCCCGCCGGTCCTGCAGGCTTGATGTCTGCTGGTGGCCCTCGATCGTGACGAGGAGAGGCAGAACGGGGAATATCCTATGTATACAAGGCATTTCCCTGTTCTGCCTAGTGACATGACAGGGATCTACTGCTCCCCGTCATCGAGAGCAGTGATCTCTGTCATGTCCTAGGTATCCCAGCCCCCCTAAAGTTAGAACACGCTGAGGGAACACATTTAACCCCTTGATCACCCCCTATTGTTTAACCCCCTCCCTGCCAGTGACATTTACACAGTAATCAGTGGCTATTTTTAGCTCTGATCGCTGTATAAATGTCAATGGTCCAAAAATAGTGTCAAAAGTGTCCGATCTGCCCGCCGTAATGTTGCAGTTCCGATAAAAAAAAAAAAGTCGCAGATCACTGCCATTACTAAGAAAAAACAAATTAATAATAAATGCCATAAATCTATCCCTTATTTTGTAGACGTTATAACTTTTGCGCAAACCAATAAATATACACTTATGAATTTTTTTTTACCAAAAATATGTAGAATACATATCGGCCTAAACTGAGAAAGAAATTTTTTATATATATATATATATTTTTGGGGATATGTATTATAGCAAAAAGTAAAAAATATTGCTTTTTTCAAAACAGTCTTTTTTTTATAGTGCAAAAAATAAAAACCGCAGGAGGTGATCAAATACCACCAAAAGAAAGCTCTATTTGTGGGAAAAAAAGGATGTCAATTTTGTTTGGGTACGTTGCACCACCACGCAATTGTCAGTTAAAGCGATGCAGTGCCAAATCGCAAAAAATGCTCTGGTCAGGAAGGGGGTAAAATCTTGGGTAAAAGTGGTTAAGGAAATATATCTGTGTATATATATTAGAAATAGGGTGTGATATTGAGATTATCACTAGAGTATTAATTTTTGATATGAGTTTAACAATTTTATTAATAATATAGATACTGCACCCTTGAGTGCAAGCCATCTGGTCCTGGTGATTAATGTTAAGTTTCCCAATTCTAATTCTGTCCTCTGTTAGCCATGAGGGTGCTTCCTGTGACGTGTCATGAGAATAAGCACTACAGTTTTGGTTACTAAAGCATCCCCCCCCCCCCGATTCCCTCGTGAAGACTGAGGAGAAGAAGAATTTCAATACCCTCACCATCTCCCCATTCTTTGTAACCAGATGTCCTTCCTCATTCTTTATGGGGCCATATGGTCTGGCCTCCCTTTTTTACTGTTTACATATTTAAAGAATTTCTTGGGACTTTTTTGCTCTCCTCCGCTATGCGTCTTTCGTGTTCTATCTTAGACGCCCTAATTGCACCCTTACATTTTTTGTTGCATTCTTTATAAAGTCTGAATGCTGATGATGATCCCTCAACCTTGTTTTTTTTTTTTGAAGGCCTTCTCTTTTGCTTTTATATGTATTTTTATATTGAAGTTAAAGTGGTTGTAAACCCTCAACTACAACTTCAGCTCTTTGTAATCTATATAGCACAGGCAGCTGATCGCTGCCTGTCCAAGTTTGCTCACTGTTTCAGTTGCCATTTTCCTTTTAACTTTGAATACTCAGCTATGTGTCTCTCCTCCGTGTTCTTTGTTCCTAGGTATTTATCCCAATTTATGTCTTCTAGCAAGGTTCGTAGTTTGGAAAAGTTGGCTCTTTTGAAATTCAGTGTCTTTGTATTCCCCTTATGTTTCCTATTTGTGCGATTTATACTGAAGCAACATAAATTGCTTCCTCGGGACATACTGGGTAGGTGCTGCTTGACCTTGAAAACGACACGACACAACAGACTGGGAGCCGATTCAGTCCATCCACAGATCAAATTGAAATACTGAATGCATAAAGTTTGCCTGGGTTACACCCAGCACAGGGGAAGGAAAAGAGGGATCCGACCCCTAGAGCGACCAAGTGAACCAACAGTAGCGACGTAAAAAAAAAAAAATCACTATAAAACTCAGTGCCAAGGGTAGACAGGTCAATTAGATGATTTTACTGGAGATTATTAAAAATATATCTCTCAAGCCAGAAGTTGAACCCTTTCATATATCAAGCCAAATGGCCAGTCAGGAGAAGTCTTCCGATATGTGGTATATCCCTTGTTTGGAGACTCAGTACCATAGCCAGAGCCAACCCTGGTAGGGTGACGAATACCTTAGAGCAGTGGTTCTCAACCTGGGGGTCGGGACCCCCTTGGGGTCAAATGATGATTTGCCAGGGGTGACCGAATCCTGGGCTGTTCCTAAAGCCCACACCACTCTCCCAGCCTTTTTGCGGCCGCCCTGCAGGGCTGTCCCTGGAGCCTGTGACTGCCCAGTTGGACTGTTCCTGGAGCCTGTGGCTGCCCACTCAGCCTCTTCGCAGCCGCCCATTCAGTTCACGGCATGGCTGGGGGGCAGAGACTAGTGGTCAGCTGACTGGTGAGGAATGTGAAGTGGGAGGGGCTGGAGGAGACCCTATCTCCTGATTTCGGCATAGGTGTCACTGCTACAAGACATCACAAAGTCGGAGACACAGTGAGTAACACTACCTGTGATTATAGTTGCCATTAAAAGTCCCCACTACAGTTCTCAGAGGACCTTGCACAAGAGCACCTAAGTTGGCTTATCAGAACCCCCCCCCCCCGCCCCAGCACTGCCACTCATCCCATTCCCCCTACTAAGGAGTAAGAGAATGAATAAAAATAGAGAATACATGTAAGGGAGAGGAAAAGAGGGGGAGGAACAAAGAAAAAGGGAGAGAAAGAATAAGAGAAAACAAGAAAGACAGCTAGAGAGAGATAAAAGGGAAAGAAAGGAGAACAAAGAGAAAGAGTGGTAAATCCTAAAATGTACCATTAAGGGTTTTAATACAGTACGAGTGGAAGGGACTCAGGGAGCGCTAAATGTCTATGTGTTAGGGGCGCAAATTACTTGTCTTGCCTTGGGTGCCGACAACCCATGCTATGAAAATAATTTTACTGTTAGGGGTCTTGGGAAATCTTATCAAGGGGTCATGGCACTAGAGGGTTGAGAAACACTGCCTTAGAGGGACTAAAAAAACCCCCAAAAAAACAGGTGTGTCCCCGCCAGCTCACAGTGTCCCCGTCAGCCTGGGAGCTGATGGGGACACCCCGGTTTTTTGAGTCCCTCTAAGGCAGTGATGGTGAATCTTGGCACCCCAGATGTTTTGGAACTACATTTCCCCTGATGCTCAACTACACTGCAGAGTGCATGAGCATCATGGGAAATGTAGTTCCAAAACATCTGGGGTGCCAAGGTTCGCCATCACTGCTCTAAGGTATCCGTCACCCTACCATCTGCTACCTGCTCTTACATTTACAGTGATCCCTCACATCTGTAGTGCGATCACTGTTTACATATGCGTGCGGGACTAAGGGGTGAGTTTGCTTTTACGCGTGAGTACGGAGGGACTGGGGTGCTTTAAAATTAGTTATTCATTTTATTATTTAATTTTTTTATATTTTTACACTGTACCTTTTTTTTTTTTTTTTATCACTTTTATTGCTATCTTAAGGGATGAACAATATCCCTTGTGATAGCATGAGCCGTGACAGGTTCTCTTTACGGAGAGATTTGTGGTCTATTAGAACTCCAAAGCAGCAGCTCAAACCAAGATTAGTTTCATCTGCTGCTTCACAAGCTGGCAACGGCTTGGAAACAAACATACGGAAACCGGAAATGACAAAATCCTTGTTGCTTCTGGTTTCAGAAGTCACACAGTGGGAGGAACAACATAAGTTCCTCTGACTGCATCCGGGGAAGCCAATGCCGCATCTTTACCGGGCTCCCTAATTGGACAGGAGAGCCCAGTCAAGGTGGTGGTAGTTACTAAAACATATTCAAGCTATAGTTGTAGAATGGATATAGGCTGAAAGTGCACACTCTGATTTAATTTGAGGGTATGTACATCCAAATCGGAGGAAGGGTTTCGAAATTACAGCTCTTAGGAATAGCCACCCCCCCCTTTTTCAAGGGACCAAAAGTAATTGGACAATTGAATCAAAAGCTGTTTCATGGCCATGTGTGGTACTCCTTTGTTATTCTTCATCAATTAAGCAGGTAAAAGGTCTGGAGTTGATTCTAAGTGTGGTATTTGCATTTGGAATCAATTGCTGTGAACCTACATCATGTGTTCAAAGGAGCTGTCCATACAAGTGAAACAAGCCACTGGTATGGTAAAGAAATCCCCATTCACAACATCCAGACAAGTGAAGGACACTCTCCAGGAAGTCTAAAATCAAGAGAAGACTTCCCGGGAGCAAATACAGAGGGTTCACCACAAGGTGCAAAC
The DNA here is from genome assembly GCA_037952835.1 of Lithobates septentrionalis. Lineage (NCBI taxonomy): Eukaryota > Metazoa > Chordata > Amphibia > Anura > Ranidae > Lithobates > Lithobates septentrionalis. The sequence continues at coordinate 2,006,711 of JBBDGP010000545.1, forward strand.
CATTCATAAGTCTAAAGAATAGAAAAGCCAGATTAGACTTTGCCAAAAAAAATCTAAAAAAGCCAGACCAGTTCTGGAAAAGCATTCTTTGGATGAATAAAACTAAGATTAATCTATACCAGTATGACGGGAAGAAAAAAAGTGTGGAGAAGGCTTAGAACAGCTCACGATCCAAAGCACACGTCATCCGTAAAACATGGCGGAGGCAGTGTGATGGCATGGGCATGGATTCCAGTGGCACTGGGTCATTGGGGTTTATTGATGATGTGACAGAAGACAGAAGCAGCCAGATAAATTTTGCAGTGCTTGGAGATATACTATCAGCCCAGATTCAGTCAAATGCAGCAAAGTTGATTGGACGGCGCCTCACAGTACAGATGGACAATGATCCAAAACACAGCAACCCAGGAGCTTTTTAAGGAAAAGTAGTGGAATTCTGCAATGGCCGAGTCAATCACCTGATCTCAACCCAACTGAGCATGCATTTCACTTGCTGAAGGCAAAAGTAAAAAGGCAGAAAGACCCACAAAGAACAAATGAAGACAGCTGCAGTAAGAGCCCAGAAAAACATCAGAAAGGAGGAAACCCAGTCTTTGGTAATGTCTATGGGTTCCACACTTCAGGCAGTCATGCCAGTAAAGGATTCTCAACAAAATAATAAAAATTAACATTTTATTTAGGATTCTATTCATTTGAGCCCCCGAAAATGGAGGGACTGTGTATATAAATGGTTGCAGTTCCTAAAATTTGTACTTGATATTTATATTCAACCCCTTGAATTAAAGCTGAAGGTCTGCACTTCAAATTCATTTGGATTGCTTCATTTTAATTTTATTCTGGTGGCATACAGAGCCAAAAGTATGAAAATTGTGCCGTTGTCCAAATATATATGGACCTAACTGTATACACACACGGTGGTATTGAAGTGGTTAAAATTTAGTGTACTTGTCCTACCCTCCTGTCTCCAATATCTATGATTTATAGCAAATGTAATTACTCTGCAAGTTATACATTACATTCACACTCGCAAATAGCTGTGTTGTTTGTTATTAGTAGGTCAAGCAGAGTTGGGCCCTCCAACATTTGACTCATTAAATTGTCATGCATCATGTTCATGAAATGACAAGTTTTAGTTGACTAAGCAGTTCCATCTGCCCAGTCAACATCAGGATAGTTGAAGTACCCCATGATTATTACATTGCCCTACCACTATTTCTAACTGTGAAAGTTAGCTCTGGAAGTGGCCATAAATAAGGTGGTTCTTGAAGTGGCATTTCTGCTTTTCATTCAGCATCAAGAAAACAAGTGCAGAATACAAACAGAACTGAAGATTTAAAGCCAAACACCATCTCGTACAGTGCAGTAGTGGACATGTTATCAAGAGGTGGGTGGAGGTGAGGGGTGCAGATCGTGTGATTGCTACTCCTGCACTTTACCAGAGAACATGTAGCATAATCCTAAATGTTTTATGGCTCTGATCATTCCCGAATTGTTGCTATTATTCTTAGGTGGAACTCCCGATACCCTCCCTCGGTTATCACTTGGGAGAAGTCAATTAACTCTGCTCTTCCAATGTACAAACTAACGTATGTCAATAGAAATTGCCCTAAGAAATATGAGTGCGTATGGCAGCCCTGGACCGCATAGAAAGGGGAAATCCCCTGTAGAATCTGTTCCTTACAGGTTGGCTGCTATGGTCCCCTACGTGAATACTTGCCTGTTTCTGCCATAGGGTGTTAAAGTGTTCTCTATGTCTTATTTTGTTAAAGTATACTTTTGGTATGATTTCTATGCTCCTCCATCATTGTCAGTGTATCTCATATAACTTTACTTATTTCCATACTGTATTCAACCATGTACCATGCCTATGTTTTAATAAAGAAACATCCTGTTTTTGTAAAAAAAAAAAAAGTTTTATGGCTATTTTATCCTGGAGTTCAAGGAGAAACTATGCTTGTGGAATCTGTGCATGCCTCTTATGTGGGTTATTTTGTTCGTATTTTTCCTACAGAAATCACACAGCACTTATACTAACCTATACAATTGTAACATTCTCTGTGTTCTGAAAAAATAACAGACTACATGTTATAAAATATCCACACTTATGACCTATTGACCACATGCAGACATTCTCAGGTTTTCTACTATTATGCTGAAGAATAGTAGATTACTGCTGGGTAACAAATTTTGAGTTTGGCAACTCCCAGACACATTTTCACAGAAATCACAGCATTTATTGAGAAATGCTTGTATATATTTTATATAAAGTGGTAATAAAAGCAAAACCAAAACCGAAATACACTGCAACTTGCCAATCATTAGAGATGGTGGCTGCATTCATTTTTTTATTATTATTTTTTTAGAAGAAAATGAACAGCAGGGTGCTGATGTCAGTATCAAATAAAATCACTTTATTAAAATAAGCAGCACACTTACATTGACATTAGCATGACACAGCATGGATAGGGGGACATATGAGACCAAGCAACTGTTATCAGTGTGAGGCTGTAGGCATCACTGAGCAAACAGAGACTGGGGATGTCAGGGCGACAACCAGCTCAAGGTAAGGATAGTAGCAGCAGCGTTCAGGATGACAGCTGTGAAAATGCCTGGCTGTTGTCAGGAGAGGGGGTGTGCCTGAAGCGTTTCCAGGTACCTCGCCCTCTTTTTCAAAAGCATGGACAGTGAAGGGAAGTGATGGGCTTATAAAGCCAAATAGGGCAGGAAGGGGAGGGGAAGGGAGGAAAAGCTGTTGCATAGAGTCAAAAGGGTGGGCGAGTGAGAGGAGTGTGTGTAGGAAGGGGGAGCACAGAAGACAGCTGAGCTGTTAACCCTTGCCTTGCAGACTGCCAGCATCAGGAAATTCAATGTTACTACTGTGGACAGGGAGTGAGACAAGGAAATACAAAAGCAGATAAAACAAAATTGCTGCACTGTAAGTACAAGGATTGAGTATTACACCAGGTGAAAGACTTGAATATATGTGGATAGAATATTACACCAAATAAAAGATTTGGATAAAAACATATATGCAGTGCAAATATCATTAATATTACTAGAAAATATAATCAAATGTATTTAAAAATGGTTATATATTACGAATAATGATGTACTGTATATAAAAACAAATATATAATAAAAATGGTGATGTATAAAAATAAATATGTCCAGAAAATTAAAATGTATGCACTAATGTAAAAAGGAAAAAAAAAAAAACAAATTGCAGAACTGGTATCCATTTCTAATCCAATGAGAATAATGGTGTGTAGCAAAAAGTACATGATAACAAAAGCTAGGATGGTTTACCAAAATCGAAAACTGTATAAGAACAGAGAGGGAACCGGGCGCTCTCTACAAAATAGTACGCACCTCATTAAGATCTCCTGGTGACACAGTACTAAAAGGATAAATCCAAAAAGTTTCTCTTCAGCAGAGGGTATGAAACCTATCTGCCACAGAGTCAAAGCGATTTTTTTTTTTATACTGACGTCAGCACTCTGCTGTTGCGGGAGCTTCAGAGGTTCGAGTCTCTGTCCCTTATCCAGCTCAGCCATCCTTCGATTACTCTCTCATGTATCCATCAAGTTGCCTCATCCCTTCCTCTACCCTGTTGATGGTCTACAGATATAGATGAAGGTTCCAATGGATAAAGTGATTCTGCACTTCTCCTAGGAGCGCCGTATATACTGTGTATTTAATTGTACACTTTTTGGATCCTTTTTTTTTTTAGGCTTTTTCCCTCTTTTCACCTGGTGATCTAGCCAGTCACACACATTTTGTATTAGAGTGCCCCCACTCTGGATAAAGGAGCACAGAGGCACCTTTGGACAGCAAAATTACTAGTCTAAAGGGGAGGAGAGTTTTAGAAGTACTAGCAGATTGATGCCAAACTCCAGCTAACACTTTGCAAGCAGTTACAGCAACAGTTTTCCTTTTGGGATAAATGTTTTACATGAATATATAAAAGCTGATTATTTTAAGCACCACTGTCAGTGGAAATGGTTAGTCTCATACCTGTAACTGCAAGAGGGCTCGTTCTTTTGAAAAACAACAGACTTACTGACTGGATGACATGGTGAAAATAAAAAAAAGAGAAAAAAGCCTAAAAAGCAAAAACCAATGAAATAACCACATCTAAGAATTGGTAGACAGCAATAAAATAAAGGCTTGTTTTTGGGCTTAATACCACTTTTATAAATGTAATAATCATGCCAGAGCTGCATTAATGTAGGTCTTTTATAGCTGCCTAAAATTTAGCTTCATAAAAAAAAAAGAAATACAAAAAGCCTTTGGAGCACTAGGTGAATGTGTTTTCAGTATGCTAAATGTAAATGCAAAGGGTCTTCAAAGGCCTAATCATAAGGTTAATTTAATGTGTAAAATTGGAACTGTAATCTAGGAAAACTGGGGAGTGGAAACAAATGTTCTTTGGATCAGCAGTGACCCCTTGAGCAAAATGTTATACTGTTTAGCAACACATCATTGAAATTAACTGTATTGTGTTTATAAAACAATATGGGTAACAGCATTAACATGCACCTAAGGCCAAGTTCACAAATGCTCACATTCCTTGCCAATACATATTTGTGCATTTGCAAAACACTTATTTACCTATGTGAATAGCGACCCTCCCCAGTAGAAAACAAAGGTGACAGGACTGCCTAGCACTAATGGCTACACCTAAAGGCCACTGAATGCATTGCCATATGGGAGCTTGTTTCAGCTCTCCAAATCGAGTGAAGGCAAACAAGGAATGATTATTGAATAGGTGTACAGACCATGCTGCCAAAGATCTCCTCTTTGTTACACATTTCAGTCAGTAACAGGCTTGTAGAGAACTTAACCCTCCCAAGTGGCCTTACCAGCTCCCCTTTATGACACATTCCTCCTTCTGCCAGCACAACTGCTACTATTGTGTGATGAAGTGACTGCTAGATTTACTTCTTGTCCTCTATATTCAAAACTGAGACACTGGCTTCATGAACCCTTGGAGCAAATTGACAGCATTGCAGATGCCTCATTTCTGACACAAAGGAGAAAAACAAAGGTGGCACCTATGCTGGTTTTTAACATTTCTGACATAAAATCCACAGAACATAATAATACATACTGGGAGGTTTACATAAACATAAGTACATGCTTAACCTTCTTTGCTGCAAAAATTAGTAGACACTTTGCTGTACTGTATTATACATTCAGCACACAAAGGAATGATTGAACTGTGGCCATGTTTATCCTCAATGTCAGACATCACTATACTGCCTACAGCTATAGTATGCCTGTGTTTTTATTCACATAGCAGTGAAGTTCTCACGGTTTACCTTTTACCAAACCTTTACGAAATTCCTATCCTGTTTAGGTATTAAGTTTGAATAGATAATTCTAATATAGTCTGCTCTTGCCTGCTCTGCAATACAGCGCATCAACGACACCTTATGGATTTCTAAAGAAAAGACATTTACATCTTTTGGATGCCCGAAAAAAAAGCACAAAATGCAATTTTATTAACTCAGAGGAAGGCTAAAAATTCAATTCTATAATCTAGTTCATGGGTGGACACAGACAACCTTTAAGGGGCAGAGGTCTACCTGAACAACCTGGAAGAAATCAAAGATCACTGGGATGTACACCCCCCCCCCTTTTTTTTTTTTTTTTAAGTAGTTCAAGTAGCAAGGCCCCAATAAAAAGTAAGGATGGCATGAAGAAAACTTCATACAAGACAAATGTAACTGTAAAACAAAAACTTAGCCCATCTTAAAAAGTTAGCTTCAGAGAGGAACTTGGTATTCACTTTCATTCACAATCTTTTTTCATATCTGGAGAGCAACTGATCGACAAGTCTGATGCAGGAGTCCATCATGAAGGCAGAACTACTGGTACTGCAGGTTGACTTGCACAAATAATTTCAGGCCTGGCTGACTCCCATTCTGGACTGGCTGCCTGCTCTGAGTTCTGGCTTGACTGGCTGGGTTGGGTTCTTGCCACTGTAAGCAGTATGTGGGGCAGAGTACTGGGGTCAGTAGCTTGTAGGGCAGAGTACAGGTGTAGGCAGTTTGTAGGGAAGATTATAGGGGTCAGCAGGGCAGTGTACAAGGGGATAGGGGTCAGCGGGGCAGAGGACAGGAGGTCAGCTGGGCACAACCACACCTTATGGACTGCCCTAAAGACCCCTGTCCTCTGCTCTACTGCCCCTTCTTCTACCCTACTACCTCCCCAAAAGCACAGGATAGGTGTCAACAGGGCAGTCAACAGGGCAGTGTATAGCGTTAAGCAGAGCAGAGATTTCCCCTATATGTAGAGCAGGCAGGAAATGTGACACACTGCTATCCGCTCTTCTGGCAAGCTGATCAGCCCAGCTCTCCTCTGTTGTCCATCCCATATGATGTCACAAACAAGTGTCTCGGATGGACAGGAGAGGAGGGCCAGCAGGGATCAGCACAGTACACTAGGCATGTTGCCTCCCACTGAGCAAGTGGGGAAAAAGCACTTCAGAGTGTCGGAAAGCCAGTGACGGGATCTACCTGTCACCTGCTATGATAGAAGGGGGAGGTTACAACTGAAGTGTTGCCGACCCCAAAAAATAGAGGTTTATTTTATGTGTTGCAGACCACACAAGCTTCACCTCACCTTAAATGCACTTATCACAGTTCAAACAGGATCTGGATCTGCCCTCCTGCCCGCTACATTAAGGTTGGATTCACACATGCTGCGGCTTACAGCAGGGGGTCTGGTGCATCCCTGTTCACTAATTCAGGTGCGAATCAGGTCCGAATTTTGGCCTGATTTTGCACCTGAATCAGAACCAAAGATGCACAGGACCCTTTCCAAATGCAGACTGCGGCCCCGGAAGTGTGAACCGGCTCCACAGCGAGCCGGGCATACTCTCCTGTCATGCGAATTGGATGGGGGGGAAACCTGCATCCAACTTGCATAAGTGTGAACCCAGCCTAAGGGTTTATCCAATCCTATGAGCCATGCTTATATGATGTCAACTTGCTCTTGGCTGATTTGATGAGGGCAGTATAGGACATAATGCTTACCACTCAAAACAAACCACAGATCTATACAGTAGGAATGCTACACCTACACATCAATAAAATAAAAAACATGCATCAAGGCTATTCCAGCTATTAAGTAGACTTCACTGAAAGTAGCAAGGGGCAGTTCAGACCTCAGATAAATTTAATGACGCTACACAGGTCCAGACTCACCATTCCAGCTTAATTCCAGTCTGTTGCGAGCTAGAGGAATGTTCTTGTTCTCTCTTAGCAAAGGACTCACATATGAAGCTAAATAGGGGACAGACTCCCAAATCTGCAAATGAAAAGGAAACATTCAGTCTTTTGTTGATTTCAACCACTGCACTTGCAATTTACTTATTTTTGTAGGACGTGCAAAAACAATTACCGTATATACTCGAGTATAAGTCGAGTTTTTCAGCACATTTTTTTGTGCTGAAAGTGCCCCCCTCGGCTTATACTCGAGTCAAGCACTTTTCTGCAGCAAAAAATGTAATTTTCTGAACTGACTTTGGGGCCCCGTATCTCTGGGCCACTTAGTGCTAGGAACCCCAAATTTGGTGTGCAAACCCAGTGGAACTAGCACCACAACATATCCAAAGTCCTAGCACCAAGTGGTCCCGAGATACGGGGTACCAAAGTCATTTCGGAAAATGTGATTCTCTGCTGCAGAAAAGTGCTTGACATTTCCTGAACTGATTTTGGGGCCCCATATCTCAGGGCCACTTGGGGCTAGGAACCCCAGCTTTGGATATATTGTGGTGCTAGTTCCACTGGGTTTGCACACCAAATTTGGGGTTTCCTAGCACTAAGTGGCCCTGAGATATGGGGCCCCAAAGTCGGTCAACTGTGTCCATCTGCAGCAATGTCATTTTGGGACCCTTTGGGTCCAGAGACCCCAAATTTCGGCTGCAGCTAGGGGGCATCTGGGAACCCTTAACTACAGAGTTTGAAGTTCGGGGGACCTATGGCTGCAAGTAGACACAGTGCAAATGGTCACAGTGAGGCTGCAAATGGGCATTGTTGACCCTCTTTTCCACTTACAGTAGCTGCGCATTTCTCACCCTAGGCTTATACTCGAGTCAATAAGTTTTCTCAGTTTTCTTGTGGTAAAATTAGGTGCCTCGGCTTATATTCGGGTCAACTTATACTCAAGTATATACGGTATATAACTGCTAATAAATAAATTTCAGCAAATACTTGCATTCATTTTTCTCTAATATGAACATGTTTACCAACTAAACATATTAGAGGTGCACTGAATGGAAATTTTAGTGTTGAAACCAAAAAAAAAAAAAAAAACCAAACACCATAAGCACAGTAAAATGGTGGTAAATAAGCGGCAAAATCGAGGTGAAATCACTGAAAAAATCACATGCGTTTTCGCCGCCATTATTGGGACTATTTTCTCTTATCAGCAAAACGCCACTTTCGGCTAAGTTTTGGCCGCCAAAATTTTGGTGCATCTCTAAAAACTTATTTTTTTAGAAGAAACCAGTGCTGAAAGAAATAGGATTTTTATAACAGCTTACCTGTAAAATCCTTTTCTTTTGAAGTACATCACAGGACACAGAGCCATAGTAATTACTATGTGGGTTATAGGCCACCATCAGGTGCTGGACACTGGAACGCCCTAAACAGGAAGTTGCCTCTCTATATAACCCCTCCCATACCGGGAGTACCTCAGTTTTGTAGCAAAGCAATACACGTGTATACTAGAAAGAGGGGCAGGTCCTGTGATGTACTTCAAAAGAAAAGGATTTTACAGGTAAGCTGTTATAAAAATCCTATTTTCTTTAATCGTACATCATGGGACACAGAGCCATAGTAATTACTATGTGGGATGTCCCATAGCAATGCCAACTGAGGGGAGGGAGACAACAAAAGTAGGGCACCATGAGATTAGAGGACTTATACTGCTGCCTGCAGTACACTGCGCCCAAAGGCGACATCCTCATGTCTTTTTACATCCACCTGATAGAATCTGGTAAATGTATGGATTGAAGACCAAGTTGCGGCCTTGCAGATTTGAGCCATGGAGGCTTGGTGATGCACTGCCCCCGAAGCAATAACAGGCCTAGAGGAGTGTAAACCAAACGTGTAGCGCTAAAGAGTAAGGCACCTGCAGACTGGCAAGGTATAGAGCCAGTGCCCTACATACAATATGACTAAAATACAGTTGAATATCTCACATTAAAATTATGGAAACACATAGTGTAATACAGAAAAGTCCATGAGTGGAAAACTAAATGGGTCACCACTAATAAGTGATATATGCACCACCTTCACCAGCGTAAGGCCATACAGTCTCTAAGTGAATGATAGACGGCTGATTTATTGCAATTCAGACATGTCCAGGATGAGTAATATATAGATGAATCAGCTCCAGAACATCACACCACAGTGTCTTCACACACGTGCAAATCACTCAGATAGTAAGGTTGGAGGCTTACCGAAGGGTTTGAACCCAAAACAGTGTACACTGTGAGGGTCAAACCGGCTTGTATTGCTCACTGGCAATAGTGGGAAGACATTAACATCGTGAAGAAATCAACAGGGGTTCCATGAAGCTGTATCTTCTCCAAACGTAACCAAAGATCGCCCCATAAATGTGTGATACCGTAAAAGTAATGGTTTATTAAAAAGGAAATACACTTACATGATTTGGATGATAAAAAGCGCTTGTACATAAAAGAAGGCAGCAGTGGAGTCCTCCCAACGCGTTTCGTCTGAGTAGACTTTGTCTTGGGGTACTCTCCACTGCAGCCTGACTCCATAATATAGGTACTGTGATCATGTTGAAGTGACTCCAGCCCGTTCGATTCAGTAAATTGGCACTTCCGGGTCGCTCAAAATGGCGGACCCGCGTGCGTTCCAGGCCTCCCTTTGGTGGATGTACTATGCGTTCCACTTCATGGTATTGAGGCCTAATAATCCCCGTGTATGTAACTTAAAGTGGTTCCTATTTGTAAGCCATAATAGGGTCTTATTGATATAGGTAACCGCCCTTAACTAAAGTACTCAACACATACTTCGTTTCCCGATGTCTGCAGAGGAATGTCACGGCAAATCTCGCGGTATATCGCTGTCCCGCGAGACAGGAAGTCCAATCCTGTGAGTATCGGAGTTTGCGTTCCAACCGTGGTTGGCCGGAAACTCCCGATGCAATGATCCCAGCACACCTCACGGCCGGAAACTCTCGATACACTCAATTCCAGCACACCTCGCGACGTGACGCTGTAACGTCACGACGCGAGAGCGGAAGACCTCAGGATATGCGTTACAGCCATGGTTAACCGGAAGTATTTAATATAGCCCCAAACAATAGAAGGCCCCAATGTCAAATTAAATATAACAGCTGGAAACGCATGTTGGACCAAGTGTCATACTAATAGTAATAACAACTTAGCAAAATAGGGCATATACCAACATGATCAATCATAAGGAAAGACCTATTGAAATTACCATTGAATACCCATAGGCCCAGCCTTTGTAGTTATGTTCACATAACGCTACATATAAGGCCGGGGCAACTGCTCGATCCCGATGGTTATGAAAATAGATAATTAGCCAAAAAAGTGTCTATGAATGAGTGTAAACAGGATATGAATAGACACCCTGGTTATACATGGCCATATATAAAATCAGTAATGGTAAAAGGATACGTGTGTATGGAACACATAACGTCAAATTAGTAAGGGGAATCGAATGAACTGGATTCACATGCATCCATATAATTAACACCTGTAATTAACATCTAAAACATCTATAAAATTATTTTATATAAATACAGCAATGGACAATGCATTATGGTCACACATATTGTAAATTTCATGATTCATCTAAGAAAGCGTTGACATCTATCTCTACATTAAGCCCTTGAGGGAAAAAAGTCTGTAGCTCGTATGCCCAAAACATTTCCAGGCGGGATACTCCTCTTATTTTCGCACCCCCTCTCCAGGGAGGTGTGTATTTGTCAATAATGACAAACTTAGACCCATCTGGATTACCACCATGAAATTCTTTATAATGCCTCGGAACCGTATGTTTGGGGTCTCTACTCTTAATTAAGGCGATATGTTCGCCCACCCTAATAGAGAATGTCCTGGTGGTACGGCCTATATATTGTTTCTGGCAGGGACAAGTGATGAGATACACTACAAATTTCGTACTGCAAGTGCAGAATGGTTTTATAGTGTATCTCCTTCCCGTAGTAGTGGAAGTAAACTCTGTCACTTTGCGTGTTCTAATGGCATTATGTTGACATACTACACATTTCCTGCAAGGAAAAAAGCCCGTCCAATCATGAAAGAAGAGGGGGCGAGTGGGAGGATTTATAATATTGGGGGCTATCCGACCCTTTAATGATGGTGCACCCCTGAAAATGACATTGGCTTCTTCTGGGATGAGTGGTCCCAGAACATTGTCTTGCTTGAGGACACCCCAATGCTTTCTCATAATATTTTTGATTTGTCTGTGTTGTGTTGAAAAAGCCGTCAACATGGCCCACCTAAATTTGCCGTCAGGTTCTCTCATAGGTTTGACTTCCAATAAGGATTTCCTGTCTATGTTGATAGTTCTTTGAATTTCTTGATCTAGGCCGTCAGTGTCGTACCCCTTGTCTATGAATCTGGATTTTAAAATCTTGGCCTGCTCAAGAAATACCTCTTTGTCCGTGCAGTTGCGTCGGAGTCTCAAAAACTGGCTCCGAGGGACCGCATTGAGCCATGAGACGTGATGACAACTATCAACGGGAATAAACCCGTTGCGGTCAGTAGGTTTAAAATATGTGCTGAATCTAAATTGTTTGTTTACTATCTCTATCTGTAAATCCAGAAAATGGATTTTTGTTTCACTGTCTTCGTACGACAAAGATATACCTCTATCATTTGCATTCAGATTCGCGAAGAAATCCTCAAGTGTCTCCCTGGTCCCATTCCATAGGAGAAGGATGTCGTCTATGTACCTGGTCCACAGAACCAGAGAACTGGCTTCGTGGACATAGACGACATCCTCCTCCCATTTGGCCATGAATAGGTTCGCGAGACTAGGTGCGAATTTCGCCCCCATAGCGACTCCACGTTGTTGGAGATAAAAATTGTGGTTAAACCAAAAATAGTTATGTTTGGCTGCGAATTCTAGTAATTCCACAAGATAATCACACTGGAAAGAGGCCAGGGAATGTTCCTGGGCTAAAAAATATTTAACAGCGTCAATCCCCTTATCGTGTGGTATGCACGTATACAGTGACGCCACGTCCGCAGTGGCCATGATGAGACCATCTTGTATTGTAACGTTTTCAAGGAGTCTAATTGTGGAACTGGTGTCTTTCAAATATGAGGGAGTTTTCTTCACTAGAGGTTGTAGGAAAAAATCTATATATTTGCCTACTCTGGCTGTAATGGAATTAATGCCACTTACAATTGGCCTGCCAGGGGGGCAAACAGGATCCTTATGGACCTTCGGCAGGTAGTAAATGGTGGGGATACGGGGTGCTGAAGGAATCAAGAAGTCCCTTTCCCTTTTGTTCAAGATGTTCAACTCATAACCCTTTGAGACAAGTTGATGAAGTTTTTGTTTATAATTATGTGTGGGATTATTAGGTAACATTTGGTAGGTACCCGGTTCGTTCAGAATGCGATGCATTTCTGTCTCATATTGACTCTTGTCCAGAATAACTATACCCCCCCTTTGTCCGCTGGGCGAACTACAAGATCCTTACGTGCGCACAAAGACTCCAAACCCCCTTTTAACAATGGAGAGTGGTGGGTACGTTTCATTGGTAATTTGGCTAAATCCCGTAAAACAAGGTCCCTAAAAATTTTTACAGCTGGCGCTGTGGGGACCGGGGGAGAAAACAGGGAGGGATTGGATAAACCGGAATGAACGGTTCCGGATGTAGCTGCCGGATAATCAGTACGCACCGGATTCGATATCAAATACCTCTGAATGTTAACCTTGCGTATGTATTTGTGAACGTCCATGAATGTATGGAATTTATCTAGTTTTTTAGGGGGGGCATATTTGAGACCCTTATCTAATACGGATAGTTCTGCTTCGGTAAGGGTTTGTGAGCTTAAATTGTAGACACCTTGGCCTCTTATACTCTTGGCCTTTTTTCTTTTTTGTATTCTCCTACCCCCTCTGCACCCTCTCTTTGATCTGGGCCTCGTTTTCTCGAGTGTGGTGCCTCGCGAAAAACCTGGTTCCCATGTGCATACGAATTATGTAAGTACGGATCTTGTTCGTAATCATCTCTTCTATATGCTGGACTGTAGACCTCCCTAAGGGGTGAATATCTATTATAGGTGCGTGTAGGAGAGGAGTAACTGTGGTAAGATTCCCCTCTATGCTGAGAATCTGGACCCTTTCTGTGTTCTCTAGGGGAGGGGTGATATGGAATATGTTGAGAGTGGGTGTCTGAATGGTAACTCCTGCTATGAGAATTACCTCTACCCCCTCTTTTTCCTCTAAAATTGTTTCTACCCCTATGTGAATAATCGGGGGATTATTCCTCAGACTTAAAAATGTCATGACAACCGAACTTCATTTGCAATGGGATTTGGTATTTTTACAGCAATATATTACAGAACAAATGGTACCTAGAAGCCTCCGTTGGGAAGTGCAACCACAACAAGGGGAAACAGATTATGATTCATGGTTCAAATACTTTAACGATGCAGGGATCAACTTTTTACAGGTACTCATATCTAAGAAAAATAATAGACTCCAGGTCCTTGACAGAGAAATCAAGGATCTAAGGGAGAAACTTTCGATCTATAAAAACTCTCAGGAGTATAATTCTCTTTCTTCTAACTTTTTGGGACATTTAGAAAAAGAGGACCGAGACCAAAAATTAAAGAAACAAAAGAAATACTCTAGAGACTCAGGAGACTACAAGAACCATGTGGTCTTTGGCTGGCAAAAACTCCTTCAAGCCACTCCACCTATGGAGGTCTCTTCTAGTACCATGGAGAGTATTGTACCATCGAATGGCCCCTCAACAGTGAACGCCTCTGCTGTACAATCTCAAACTACGGGTGTACATTCCCGTGGCCGTGGTTCTCAGAGAGGTGGTATCAAACATGATGTAATATCGCGTGTATCCCATCAACGGGTACAACATTATAGCCCTCATTCTTCACATAGGGGTAGAAACAATTTTAGAGGAAAAAGAGGGGGTAGAGGTAATTCTCATAGCAGGAGTTACCATTCAGACACCCACTCTCAACATATTCCATATCACCCCTCCCCTAGAGAACACAGAAAGGGTCCAGATTCTCAGCATAGAGGGGAATCTTACCACAGTTACTCCTCTCCTACACGCACCTATAATAGATATTCACCCCTTAGGGAGGTCTACAGTCCAGCATATAGAAGAGATGATTACGAACAAGATCCGTACTTACATAATTCGTATGCACATGGGAACCAGGTTTTTCGCGAGGCTCCACACTCGAGAAAACGAGGCCCAGATCAAAGAGAGGGTGCAGAGGGGGTAGGAGAATACAAAAAAGAAAAAAGGCCAAGAGTATAAGAGGCCAAGGTGTCTACAATTTAAGCTCACAAACCCTTACCGAAGCAGAACTATCCGTATTAGATAAGGGTCTCAAATATGCCCCCCCTAAAAAACTAGATAAATTCCATACATTCATGGACGTTCACAAATACATACGCAAGGTTAACATTCAGAGGTATTTGATATCGAATCCGGTGCGTACTGATTATCCGGCAGCTACATCCGGAACCGTTCATTCCGGTTTATCCAATCCCTCCCTGTTTTCTCCCCCGGTCCCCACAGCGCCAGCCGTAAAAATTTTTAGGGACCTTGTTTTACGGTATTTAGCCAAATTACCAATGAAACGTACCCACCACTCTCCATTGTTAAAAGGGGGTTTGGAGTCTTTGTGCGCACGTAAGGATCTTGTAGTTCGCCCAGCGGACAAAGGGGGGGGTATAGTTATTCTGGACAAGAGTCAATATGAGACAGAAATGCATCGCATTCTGAACGAACCGGGTACCTACCAAATGTTACCTAATAATCCCACACATAATTATAAACAAAAACTTCATCAACTTGTCTCAAAGGGTTATGAGTTGAACATCTTGAACAAAAGGGAAAGGGACTTCTTGATTCCTTCAGCACCCCGTATCCCCACCATTTACTACCTGCCGAAGGTCCATAAGGATCCTGTTTGCCCCCCTGGCAGGCCAATTGTAAGTGGCATTAATTCCATTACAGCCAGAGTAGGCAAATATATAGATTTTTTCCTACAACCTCTAGTGAAGAAAACTCCCTCATATTTGAAAGACACCAGTTCCACAATTAGACTCCTTGAAAACGTTACAATACAAGATGGTCTCATCATGGCCACTGCGGACGTGGCGTCACTGTATACGTGCATACCACACGATAAGGGGATTGACGCTGTTAAATATTTTTTAGCCCAGGAACATTCCCTGGCCTCTTTCCAGTGTGATTATCTTGTGGAATTACTAGAATTCGCAGCCAAACATAACTATTTTTGGTTTAACCACAATTTTTATCTCCAACAACGTGGAGTCGCTATGGGGGCGAAATTCGCACCTAGTCTCGCGAACCTATTCATGGCCAAATGGGAGGAGGATGTCGTCTATGTCCACGAAGCCAGTTCTCTGGTTCTGTGGACCAGGTACATAGACGACATCCTTCTCCTATGGAATGGGACCAGGGAGACACTTGAGGATTTCTTCGCGAATCTGAATGCAAATGATAGAGGTATATCTTTGTCGTACGAAGACAGTGAAACAAAAATCCATTTTCTGGATTTACAGATAGAGATAGTAAACAAACAATTTAGATTCAGCACATATTTTAAACCTACTGACCGCAACGGGTTTATTCCCGTTGATAGTTGTCATCACGTCTCATGGCTCAATGCGGTCCCTCGGAGCCAGTTTTTGAGACTCCGACGCAACTGCACGGACAAAGAGGTATTTCTTGAGCAGGCCAAGATTTTAAAATCCAGATTCATAGACAAGGGGTACGACACTGACGGCCTAGATCAAGAAATTCAAAGAACTATCAACATAGACAGGAAATCCTTATTGGAAGTCAAACCTATGAGAGAACCTGACGGCAAATTTAGGTGGGCCATGTTGACGGCTTTTTCAACACAACACAGACAAATCAAAAATATTATGAGAAAGCATTGGGGTGTCCTCAAGCAAGACAATGTTCTGGGACCACTCATCCCAGAAGAAGCCAATGTCATTTTCAGGGGTGCACCATCATTAAAGGGTCGGATAGCCCCCAATATTATAAATCCTCCCACTCGCCCCCTCTTCTTTCATGATTGGACGGGCTTTTTTCCTTGCAGGAAATGTGTAGTATGTCAACATAATGCCATTAGAACACGCAAAGTGACAGAGTTTACTTCCACTACTACGGGAAGGAGATACACTATAAAACCATTCTGCACTTGCAGTACGAAATTTGTAGTGTATCTCATCACTTGTCCCTGCCAGAAACAATATATAGGCCGTACCACCAGGACATTCTCTATTAGGGTGGGCGAACATATCGCCTTAATTAAGAGTAGAGACCCCAAACATACGGTTCCGAGGCATTATAAAGAATTTCATGGTGGTAATCCAGATGGGTCTAAGTTTGTCATTATTGACAAATACACACCTCCCTGGAGAGGGGGTGCGAAAATAAGAGGAGTATCCCGCCTGGAAATGTTTTGGGCATACGAGCTACAGACTTTTTTCCCTCAAGGGCTTAATGTAGAGATAGATGTCAACGCTTTCTTAGATGAATCATGAAATTTACAATATGTGTGACCATAATGCATTGTCCATTGCTGTATTTATATAAAATAATTTTATAGATGTTTTAGATGTTAATTACAGGTGTTAATTATATGGATGCATGTGAATCCAGTTCATTCGATTCCCCTTACTAATTTGACGTTATGTGTTCCATACACACGTATCCTTTTACCATTACTGATTTTATATATGGCCATGTATAACCAGGGTGTCTATTCATATCCTGTTTACACTCATTCATAGACACTTTTTTGGCTAATTATCTATTTTCATAACCATCGGGATCGAGCAGTTGCCCCGGCCTTATATGTAGCGTTATGTGAACATAACTACAAAGGCTGGGCCTATGGGTATTCAACGGTAATTTCAATAGGTCTTTCCTTATGATTGATCATGTTGGTATATGCCCTATTTTGCTAAGTTGTTATTACTATTAGTATGACACTTGGTCCAACATGCGTTTCCAGCTGTTATATTTAATTTGACATTGGGGCCTTCTATTGTTTGGGGCTATATTAAATACTTCCGGTTAACCATGGCTGGAACGCATATCCTGAGGTCTTCCGCTCTCGCGTCGTGACGTTACAGCGTCACGTCGCGAGGTGTGCTGGAATTGAGTGTATCGAGAGTTTCCGGCCGTGAGGTGTGCTGGGATCATTGCATCGGGAGTTTCCGGCCAACCACGGTTGGAACGCAAACTCCGATACTCACAGGATTGGACTTCCTGTCTCGCGGGACAGCGATATACCGCGAGATTTGCCGTGACATTCCTCTGCAGACATCGGGAAACGAAGTATGTGTTGAGTACTTTAGTTAAGGGCGGTTACCTATATCAATAAGACCCTATTATGGCTTACAAATAGGAACCACTTTAAGTTACATACACGGGGATTATTAGGCCTCAATACCATGAAGTGGAACGCATAGTACATCCACCAAAGGGAGGCCTGGAACGCACGCGGGTCCGCCATTTTGAGCGACCCGGAAGTGCCAATTTACTGAATCGAACGGGCTGGAGTCACTTCAACATGATCACAGTACCTATATTATGGAGTCAGGCTGCAGTGGAGAGTACCCCAAGACAAAGTCTACTCAGACGAAACGCGTCGGGAGGACTCCACTGCTGCCTTCTTTTATGTACAAGCGCTTTTTATCATCCAAATCATGTAAGTGTATTTCCTTTTTAATAAACCATTACTTTTACGGTATCACACTATGTGGCCCTTTTTATATCTTTTATGAGCCATTTATGGGGCGATCTTTGGTTACGTTTGGAGAAGATACAGCTTCATGGAACCCCTGTTGATTTCTTCACGATGTTAATGTCTTCCCACTATTGCCAGTGAGCAATACAAGCCGGTTTGACCCTCACAGTGTACACTGTTTTGGGTTCAAACCCTTCGGTAAGCCTCCAACCTTACTATCTGAGTGATTTGCACGTGTGTGAAGACACTGTGGTGTGATGTTCTGGAGCTGATTCATCTATATATTACTCATCCTGGACATGTCTGAATTGCAATAAATCAGCCGTCTATCATTCACTTAGAGACTGTATGGCCTTACGCTGGTGAAGGTGGTGCATATATCACTTATTAGTGGTGACCCATTTAGTTTTCCACTCATGGACTTTTCTGTATTACACTATGGGTTTCCATAATTTTAATGTGAGATATTCAACTGTATTTTAGTCATATTGTATGTAGGGCACTGGCTCTATACCTTGCCAGTCTGCAGGTGCCTTACTCTTTAGCGCTACACGTTTGGTTTACATTTGGATCTGTTGGGCAATTATTCTTGTGCTGTGTTAGCGGCTTATATATTTGTGAGTAAGCGCAAATTTGCCATTTGGGTTGTTTAGGCCTAGAGGAGTGCACTTTGATTTGAGAGGGTGGAATCCACCTCTTTAAACCATAAGCTTGAAAGAATACTTGTTGAATCCATTTAGAAATAGTAGATTTCTATGCTGCCTGTCCTCTTTTAGGACCTTCAGGAAACACAAATCAAAACATCCATTTTGTGAATCTGAGCAGTCACCTTTAAGTAGACTTTGACTGCTCTCACCACATCAAGAACAGGGTTCTGGAAAAAATGAAGGTAGAACAATATCCGGGTTTAGATAAAAAAAACCTGATACTACCTTCAGTAAAAGGTTAGGATGAGGACGCAATACTACCTTATCCATGAATAATAATAATAATATTATGGCTCTTTACAGGAAAGAGCAGCCAACTCTGAGACTTCTTGCAGAAGATATGGTTACCAGAAAAACCTGTTTCCTTGTCAAAAAAGGACCAAGGGAATATGTCGTATCGGCTCAAAAAAGGCTGTTTTTGTAATGAAAATATAACTAAATTCAAGTCCCAAGAGTTCGGGGGTGACCTAACTGGAGGATTAAGCCGCGTTACCCCCTGAATAAAGCTACGAACCAGAGAATGTGAAGCAAGTGCTTGTTGAAATAATACCGATAAGGCCGAGACCTGTCCTTTGAAAGTACTCAAGGCCAGCTTTATTTCTAACCCCATCTGCAGAAGGTCAAGGATGACCTACTTCCTGAGGTGCCAACCCCTGGTTTCATATCAGGAGACATATGCTTTCCAGAATCCATAATATATGATTATGGAGGCCTGCATCCTTGCATTAACCAAGGTAGATACCACTGAACCTGACAGCCCACGCTTCTTCAGAATGTGGGTCTCAATAGCCAAACCATTAAATTTAGCGCTTGAAAGGTAAGACGGAATACCGGACCTTGCAAGAGAAAGTCTAGACATGGTGGTAGGGTCAATGGGACACCTACCGCCATCCTTATGATCTCTGCATACCAAGATCTTCTGGACCATGCCAGGGCCATAAGAATCACCGACTTACCTTCCTGCCTGATCCTGTGAAAAAGTTGTGGATGCAGGCAAAAAAGGAGGGAATGCATAAATCAGTAAAACACCAAGGCACCTGTTCTGCATGCTCTAGCGGATCCTTTGTTCTTAACACAAAGTTGTCAATATCTTTGTTGAACCTGGACGCAAACAGATCTACGCCTGGGTTCCCCCATCTTTGACCTATTGTCAGAAAGATATCGGGGTGAAGGAACCATTCTCCCGGGAACAACTGCTGGTGACTCAAATAGCCTTTATTCCTAGAATGAAAAACTGCCGATAGGCAAGGTACATTGTTTTCTGCCCAAGATAGGCTCTCTCTGGGCTGCACAACTTCTTGTGCCCCCTTGGTGATTGATATAGGCCACTGCTGTGACATTGTTGGATTGGATCCTGACAGGACAGCTCCATAAACTAAACGTCCAGGCCCTCAGGGCCAAGCTCTCTGCCCGAATCACTAGAATGTTAATGGGCAAGGTGATTTCTGATCTGGACCACTTTTCTTGGACAGTTGCCTCTTTCAGGACTGCTCCCCAACCTAAAAAAGGTTGGCGTATGTTACCACTTTCCAGGTAACTGGTAGGAAGGATTTTCCCTTTGCAGATTTTTGGTTATCAACCACAAACTGAGGCTCCAGCTCACCTTTGGAGTCAGACACATTGGGAAACCTAAAGCTTGGACCTTCTTGTTCCAAGCCAATAGGATGCTGTTTTGCAGCAGCCTCGAATAAAACTGAGCATAAGGAACGGCCTTGATTGAAGACACCATCTTTCCCAACATCCACATGCAAAGCCGAATCAAAGGATTCTTTTTTGCTTTGACCACCTGAATCACTTCCTTTAGGGCGCTGATCTTTCTCTAGGTTGAGAACTGAACCTAGGTATCCCAGGTAGTTGACTGTGGTGACCATAATTTGGTCTAAGCGGGCTACCGACTGATCTATCAAGAGCAGATCGTCTCGGTAAGCTATAATGGTTATACCTTGGGCCCTTAATCTGGCTAGAGGAGGGGCCAGAACATTTGTAAACATTCAAGGTGCAGTAGCTAGACTGAAAAGCAGAGCTACAAACTGAAAATGAAGATTTTCTACCTTAAAAAGTAAATATTTCTAGTGAGCGGGGAAATAGGCCCATGGAGGTATGCACCCTTGATGTCAATTGACGTCAAAAGTTATCCTCCTTGTCGGATGGAGACAACTGATTGGATTGACTCCATGCAAAAAATAGCGGATATTCAGGAACCGGTTTAATTCTTGAGATCCAGAATGGGTTTGACATCTCCATTTGGTTTTGCCGTGAAAAAAGTTTTGAATAAAACCCCAACCACTGCTCTTTCATGTGGACCATCATGACCACTTTTTGCCAAAAGATGGTCCAATGCTAGAAAGAGAAACTTTTCTCTGGATCTTTAGGAAAGTCTGATCTGAGAAAACGAGGAGACGGGAACTCTTGGAACTCCAGTTTGTACCCTAGAGTTATTGAAGAAGCCACCCATCTGTCTCGACACTCTTCCTGCCAGACCCTTGAGAACTACAGAAGTCTTCCCCCCACTCAAGCGAGCAGGGGTGCCCCCTCATAAGGAAGCTTTAGTATTTTGTTTTGTAGGTTTCCTCCCCCAAGACTTCTTTTGTCCCTGGGGTTGACCCTGAGGATTACCTCTTGAACTTGACAGCGGAAGCCGTCGTGACTGACTGGAGGCTGATGCCCCTGGCGCTGGGGAAGGAGCTTGTTTAAATTAAATATATTTACTCCTTTTCTTAAATGGCAAAAGGATACTTTCCCCTAGAAATTCTTTGGATGTATTACCACAAGATATCCCAAACAGCCGTTTCACCGCAGAAAGGAAACTTAGCCAGGAGTTTTTTGCATGACGCTTCGGCTGACCAATTTTTCAACCATAGTATTCTATACATATGTACCAGCCTGGCGAAAGGTGTGAGGCCTACAGATAGAATATCTCATTGCGTCTATTGCAAACATAAGGCTACTTTCACACTGGGGCGGGCACCGATGGTAAAGCGGTGCTATTTTTAGCGCCGCTTCACTGTCATTTTAGCGGCGCTATTCGGCTGCTAGCAGGGTGGTTTTAACCCCCGCAGTAGCGGCGCTTTGCCGGCGGGTTTGCGGCACCGTCCCATTGTTTTTAATGGGAAGGGGCGCTTTAGGAGCGGTGAACACACCGCCTCTATAGCGCTGCAAAGATGCGGCTTGCAGGATTTTGACTGTCCTGAAAGTGCACCGCTCCAGCGTGAAAGCCCTCGGGCTTTCACATTGGAGTGAATTGAGCGGCTCTTTCAGGGCGCCTTGCAGGCGCTATGTTTAGCGCTATAGCGCCTGCAAAGCGCCTCAGTGTGAAAGTAGCCTAAAGCTACTAGGCGCTTGTCAGATCTTGGGCATGCTGAATAGGGATAAACTTGAGCACCTCTTAAAACTGGTCTCTCAAGGATTGACATACCAATTACTGTCAGCACAGGCTGAGACACTCAATCTGCGAGAGAAAACAATATGTTTGTTCTTTTTTTGTTTTTTTTAAATAGGAATTGCAACTTTTTATCCGCATCCGCATTATAAGCATTTGAGCATTGTCTGTCGGACAAGTCAAACTTTTATTCAGAAGATATAGCAGCGTCAATTGCTGGCATCTCCCACCTTTAGTAAATTTTTTCCTCCATAGGACAAAGTGTGAAAAACTTTATAAGGAGGGAAAAAAATGCTTATCTGGGTGATCCCACTCAGAATACATAAGTCTTTCCAGCAATGAATGGACGGAAAAGGCATGCGCAGCTTGAGGAGGCTTTAACGAACCCAAACAACAAGTGGAGAAGTTAAGGGTAGCATAAATGTGGAGCGGACCAACACAGTAAGAAATTGCACCCACAATCTCAGATTGTGAAGCCTCTTCACGGTCCCCTGAGAGAAAACATCTTCCTCTGCCCCCAGATCCTCAGTTTGAGGGTTCTGGGTAATGGAAGGGAACCTGTATAGTAATATAGACAGGGGCTGCAGTGTTGTAAACAGTTGCAAACATTTCATGGCCCCTGATGGCTCACTCTAACCAGCCACCCCCTCCCAGAGGAGGATGTTATTGCAGAGATGAGTTTTAGGCTTTCAGAGCTTGAGGGAGACCCTTTTTTGGGGTGTTTCTACCTCCCCTTCTGACTATAGCCCGATGCATAACTGCAGAGGTACTACCAGAAGAAATTGCATCCCTGCTTGAGCAATAGTCCAGCCACTTACGCTGCTATTAATGCTCAGCCTGATGCTAATAGAAAATGTGTCATAGGAATGCCTGTGTCACCAAACCTCTTACATGCCCCTTTTTGCTCGTGTCACACCGGCATCTGCAGCCAGCAAAAATGGAACTTTTAAAGAGACTCCTGTGCTGGACGTTGGAGGACGCCAACGCCCCGCTAAGCCACTCCCCCTCCGTCGCTTCATGCCCCCCTCCTTTCTCTTTCAAAATAAAGTTTTCCCGCGCAAGCGTGGGCCTCCGATCCCACAGGATCAGCATGTGTGTGAGGCAGGGATGGCGAGGAGGAGACCCGAGAGAAGCCGCCGTGCAGAGCCGGCGGAAAAACAGCGGCATCGCCGATCATTTTAGCTTCCCCCTTTTCAGGGAGAGGGGGAGAGCTTTTAGTCCAGGTTGGGGGTGTTTGTGGAGGAAAATCTCCCCCCCAAATTTACCGGAGGTCTGAGCTGCTAGCCGGAGGAAAAGCTTCTGCTGACACAGCGTGACTCTGGGGAAAGCATGATAAAAAGGTACGTGCTCCATACATCCCCCAGTGGTGACTCTTAGGCATGACAACATTTACTTTTTTCTTAAAGGAGACATTTCATAAGAAAATGTAAAATTCCTTAGAAAAACTCCACTTACCTTTCCCGCCACAGGGTTTTCTGTGGTAAAAACCAATAGACCCAATCTTCATCCCTTATCTGGATTTTGCAAAAGCATTTAACACAGTTCCCCATAAACGTTTACTGTACAAAATAAGGTCCGTTGGCATGGACCATAGGGCGAGTACATGGATTGAAAACTGGCTACAAGGGCGTGTTCAGAGGGTGGTGATAAATGGGGAGTACTCAGAATGGTCAGGGGTGGGTAGTGGGGTTCCCCAGGGTTCTGTGCTGGGACCAATCCTATTTAATTTGTTTATAAACGACCTGGAGGATGGGATAAACAGTTCAATCTCTGTATTTGCAGACAATACTAAGCTAAGCAGGGCAATAACTTCTCCGCAGGATGTGGAAACCTTGCAAAAAGACCTGAACAAATTAATGGGGTGGGCGACTACATGGCAAATGATGTTCAATGTAGAAAAATGTAAAAAAATAATGCATTTGGGTGGCAAAAATATGAATGCAATCTATACACTGTGGGGAGAACCTCTGGGGGAATCTAGGATGGAAAAGGACCTGGGGGTCCTAGTAGATGATAGGCTCAGCAATGGCATGCAATGCCAAGCTGCTGCTAATAAAGCAAACAGAATATTGGCATGCATTAAAAGGGGGATCAACTCCAGAGATAAAACGATAATTCTCCCGCTCTACAAGACTCTGGTCCGGCCGCACCTGGAGTATGCTGTCCAGTTCTGGGCACCAGTCCTCAGGAAGGATGTACTGGAAATGGAGCGAGTACAAAGAAGGGCAACAAAGCTAATAAAGGGTCTGGAGGATCTTAGTTATGAGGAAAGGTTGAGAGCGCTGAACTTATTCTCTCTGGAGAAGAGACGCTTGAGAGGGGATATGATTTCAATTTACAAATACTGTACTGGTGACCCCACAATAGGGATAAAACTTTTTCGCAGAAGAGAGTTTAATAAGACTCGTGGCCACTCATTACAATTAGAAGAAAAGAGGTTTAACCTTAAACTACGTAGAGGGTTCTTTACTGTAAGAGCGGCAAGGATGTGGAATTCCCTTCCACAGGCGGTGGTCTCAGCGGGGAGCATTGATAGCTTCAAGAAACTATTAGATAATCACCTGAATGACCGCAACATACAGGGATATGTAATGTAATACTGACACATAATCACACACATAAGTTGGACTTGATAGACGTGCGTCTTTTTTCAACCTCACCTACTATGTAACTATGTAACTATGGTGGGTTCCGTTACCAAACCTTCAGGAACCGGGGACCCTCGGGGAATCCACACTCCTGGACCCGTAAAGCACCCAGCCAGAAAAAAACTTTATGGCTGAAAAAAAAACAAATCTCTGGATCCCGGGGTCCAGCTCTCTAAAAAGAGAAGTGTTACAAGCAAAACCTCGTTTCTTCGGACACGAGGCCCAGGTACGATTCAATTCAGCCTGAAAAGACACTTTGAATGGATCCAGCTGCATAGCTAGCCCCAGCAAGGATTGCTCCAGTGGAGCTCAGCACAGCACATCTTTATTTGTGACCAACATCTTAGACACTGGCGAAAAAAAAGGTACTCCCGGTATGGGGAGGAAACTTCCTGTTTAGGGTGTGCCAGTGTCCAGCACCTGAAGGTGGACTATATAAAAAATATACTGGTTGCCGTTGCTGATCACGACTGAAAATGCTCATTACCTGGCTGCCAAGATGATCAAGTGCTATCAAGTCACTCTCAAAGAGCAAGAAACATGGATCAGAAGTTCTGATTTTTATTGACCGTATGCTTGATCCAGGTCAGTATAGCAGTTTCCATATTTTTCTCAGCAAAGGTTGTTTTTAAAAAGCTTATGGATAATGACAAAGGAGAAAACAAAACTAAGGTTATTATTTTGCTGGATGCAACTTTCAGTACCTACTACACATCTCTGCCTAAGCAAATGCCAAAAGATTAAACTGCTTATAATGCTAAAGTCACCTTGGCTGCATTGGTGAGACGCCAGGCATTTAACAAGCCAAAACCATGTTGATGACTGTGACTGAACCCCGCGCCATTGGTTTCCCATTTTGCAAAACGGTCTTCATACTGCAGAGATAAGCCACAAAATTAAACAGTTTAAGTGGTTGTAAACCCCATTCATGAAATCTGACCTAGGCACATATTTATAGTGTTTACTTATCTCTCTCTAAAGCTCTAAGTGTCACGTCTTTCTGCTGTTCCGTTCCTCTGTTATCAGCATGAAAACTTCTGACAGGTTCTCTGACACACAAGATAAAAGCAGCTGGAAATGTGTGTTGGGGAGGGAACTTAGAGATAGATAAGCAGAGAGCTTGTCTATTCAAACTGCAGCTATGCAAGTTTCTTTGTTCCTCTGCCTGTGTGGAAGAGGTCACCCCTCTTCCACCAATCAGCTCCCACACAGTGTTAGCCCAGACTTGGCAACTACTGCTGAATGAGTAAACAAGATTAGTAACACAATGTGCACTTTCTAAAGAGTGTAGAAAGCTGAAGACTGCAGATATACAAATAAAACTTATGTAGAGAGATTAAAAAATCCTTTTCTTGGAGTACATCATGGGACACAGAGCCTTAAGTAATTACTTAATGAGTTATAGGCCACCTTCAGGTGTTGACACTGGTAAACCCAATCAAAAGGAAGTTTACTCCCTATATAACCCCCTCCTCCTGCCAGGAGCACATCAGTTTTTGTAGCAAAGCAATATACTTGTATCCCAAAAAAGAGGGGAGGGACCTCTGTGTCCCATTATGTACTCCAAGAAAAGGATTTTACAGGTAAGCTGTTATAAAAAATCCTATTTTCTTTATCGTACATCATGGGACACAGAGCCTTAAGTAATTACTTCATGGGATGTCCCATAGCAATGTGACATGAGGGGTGGGAGAAAACAACCCGCAGGGTACACCCAGACTTGAGGACTTATACTGCTGCTTGCAGCACACTGTGCCTGAAGGCGATATCCTCATACCGAGCAAAAAAAGGGGGTTAGATAAAAGAACCACAACGCTCTGTAATTTGAGTATAATTTATAACAGACTGAGGGTATAATCCATACAAGTCTGCATAAGATTAGTGACACTTGCTGGCACCAATCAATAGTGGGTGTGTTCCTCAGAATTCATGCAGCATATAACAAAAAAATGGGAGAGAAAGTGAATTCATGGGTGGGGAACAAGCAAGAGTCAGATTAAATTAATTAAATCCTGTTTAATGAAAAAAGACTCACAATAGACACCAATCCAGAAAATATCCTGAAAACTCAGGTACCATCACCATTAAAAAGACCAAACAGTCATGTGCAGACACAGGTGGCCACCTGTCACAACCAACCGCTCATGGTAAGCATTTGAAGTCATTCAAAATAAATAGACATCAGTAATATCAAAACACAAAATATACAAAACATTGCTGGAAGTCCAAATAGCATGGAGGAAGAACAGCAGATGATTGAATGAATGTTGAGTGGTTGTGACAACAGAACTTGATCAGCACTGTATGGTAATGTGGAGGGCAGAACTAGCCACTAAGGAGGGGGGGAGAATGGTGTTAGAGGGCCGTGATGGAAAGGCCCATGGAAGGATGCATGGATGACTCCGCAACATGTGCAGGGCACAGGTGTATGTAGGCTGGAAGGTCAGAGCCTCTCTAGGCCGGGGATGGCTCACAAGGCTGCAGACCAGGAGGTATGGATGGAACGTGCAGGCAGCTGAAGTAGGAGAGACGGGGTTGGTAGTAAGGCTGAAGCTGTGGGACGGAAGCCAACTAACACACACAGTGAATAACTGGAGCTAACTGTCCCGAATCAGGGATACAGAGAGGTAGAATCTCACCCGGTGTTGATTGCCGTCCACGTCAGGGAGGAAAAGTTGAAACTGTCACCGTCTCCTGCTTATGGAGTGCCTTTTAGTAAGTGGTGATATCCTTATACCTCCTTACATCCACCTGATAAAATTTTGTGAATGTATGCACTGAAGACTAAGTTGCGGCCTTACAGATCTGGGCCATGGAGGCCTGATGACGCACTGCCCAAGAAGCACTAACCGACCTGGTAGAATGCACCTTAACTTGAAACGGGGGAATCTTACCCCTTAAATCATAAGTTTGAATTATCACTTGCCAAATCCACTAAGCGACAGTGGATTTCGATGCTGCCTGTCCTTTCTTAGGACCCTCCGGCAGAATAAATAAGACATCAGTCTTACGAATCTGAGCAGTTTTCTTTAAATAGATTTTCACTGCTCTCACTACATCAAGACAATATAGTGATCTTTCTTCCCTGGAACATGGTTTTGGAAAAAAACGATGGCAGGACAATATCTTGGTTCAGGTGAAAACCTGAAATGACTTTTGGCAAAAAACCTGGACAAGGGCGTAACACCACTCTGTCCTCATGAAAAATCAAATATGGCTCTTTACAAGAAAGAGCAGCCCATTCTGAAACTCTCCTTGCTGAGGATATAGCAACCAAAAATACCAACTTCCTTGTCAGAAGGACTAGGGGAATATGTTGTATTGGTTCAAATGGCTGTTTTTGTAACATAGGCAAAACTAAGTTTAAAGTCCCAAGGGTTCAAGGGAGGTTTGACGGGCGGATTAAGCCGGGTCACCCCTTGTATAAAGCCCCGGACTAAAGAATGAGTAGCAAGTGGTCTTTGAAACAAGACCGATAAAGCTGAGACTTGGCCTTTAATAGTACTTAAGGCCAACTTCATTTCTACCCTAATTGTAGAAAGGCAAGAATTCTGCCTACGATATATCTCCGAGGGTGCCAACTCTTGGATTCACACCAGGAAACATAAGCCTTCCAGACTCTATAATATATAGTTCTGGAAGCTGGCTTCCTAGCATTAATCAGGGTAGAGATAACTAACCCGGAAAGCCCACATTTCTTTAGAATGTGGTTTTCAATAGCCAAGCCATTAAATTTAGTGACCATAAGGAAGGATGGAATATCGGTCCCTGCGAGAGCAGATCTGGCCGTAGTGGGAGGGACCATGGGCCCTCCACTGACATCTTCACGATTTCTGCGTACCATGACCTTCTGGGCCATGCTGGTGCCACCAGAATTATCGGCTTTCTTTCCAGCTTGATCCTGCAAAGAAGTTGAGGCAGCAACTGAATAGGGGGGAATGCATAGATCAGTGAGAACTGATCCAATGGGGTCACTAACGCATCCATTCTGCATACAAATGGGTCCCTTGTTCTGGCCATAAAGTTGACCAACTTCGTGTTGAACCTGGATGCTAGAAGATCCACGTCCGGAGTCCCACATCTTTGACAAACAGCCCGAAATATGTCGGGGTGAAGAGACCATTTATCAGGAACCATGAATCAGATCGAGACAGAAGTAAAGTTAAATCACACTTGTTTAATAATAGTAATAAGGTAAACAGAGTGAGCGTAGTCAAAACAAGCCAGAGTTCAGTAACCGGATCGGTTAGTCAGCCAAGCAAATGTCAGAGAGCCAGAGATAAACGTAGTAGAACAGCAAGCAGGATCAGGAGCCAGAAGGAACGTTAGCCGAGCAAGTCTTCAACTGGAATGCAGGAGAAAATCTCTGATGTAGATAAAGGCGAAGGCAGAGATCAAGTGAGCTGGACGACTTTAAGTAGGCAGGACTGTTGAGCAGAATCAACAACAGCTGGGTAACTGTGGAGAGAGATGGGAGCTGGCAATTAGCCGACAGCTGAGTGGCCAGCTCAGAGAAGGAAGGGCTGAGCCCAGCCCTGACACCATTCCCATGGGAGTAACTGCTGGTGAATTAAGTAGTCCGCCTGCCAATTCTCTAATCCCGAAATGAAGATTGCAGAAAGGCATGGAACATTCCTTTCTGCCCAAGTTAGAATATGGTTCACCTCTCTCTGCGCTGAGAGACTTTTGGTGTCCCCTTGGTGATTGATATAGGCCACAGCTGTGGCATTGTCGGATTGAATCCTGACAGGACAATCCCGTAACCTGAAAGTCCAAGCATTTAGAGCCAGACGTACCGCCCGAATCTCTAGGATATTGATGGGAAAGATTCTTTCGGGTCTTGACCACTGTCCTTGGACAGTTGCCTTTACTAGTACTGCTCCCCAGCCTGAAAGGCTGGCATCCGTCGTTACCACTTTCCAGATGACTGGTCTGAAGGATTTTCCTTTCAGCAGATTCTGGGTTAATGACCACCAAGTGAGTCTTTGGGCCAATCTTGGGGACAGCCACATTGGTAAGTCTTATTATAAGCAACGATCCAAAATGAGCTAAGATTGCCCTTACCAGAACTTCAGTAATAATGAGCGGA
Source organism: Lithobates septentrionalis (assembly GCA_037952835.1). Classification (NCBI taxonomy): domain Eukaryota; kingdom Metazoa; phylum Chordata; class Amphibia; order Anura; family Ranidae; genus Lithobates; species Lithobates septentrionalis. The sequence continues at coordinate 2,036,571 of JBBDGP010000545.1, forward strand.
TGGCATTAAACCCTGCCAGGGACTTTAGGATGATAAACCAATCCGCACCGTCCGTTTTCAAATTCTAGTCCCCTCAATGGATGCAGGAGAAAAAACAACACAAAAAGAACTGGCCATAGTGTAGTATATTAAATGCTTAGCATGGACAAACAGACATACCAAACACCCTGGTGAGCACACAGGAACAAACCAAAAAGGGAAAGTGGGGGGGGGGGGGGGGGGGGGAGTGAGAAAACCCACCACCGTGGCTGTAGATTGTGCTTAACGACTCACGGTGGTAACCAGGCTCTATGTCAAACTAGGAACTGATCAGTGGTTGACAGGGAACACTTTGATTCGTCCACATTAGCCAGGAATCCATACCATCAGTATACAACCTTCCTAGCAGCCTAGGCTGCTAGGAAGGTTGTATACTGATGGTATGGATTCCTGGCTAATGTGGACGAATCAAAGTGTTCCCTGTCAACCACTGCTCAGTTCCTAGTTTGACATAGAGCCTGGTTACCACCGTGAGTCGGTAAGCACAATCTACAGCCACGGTGGTGGGTTTTCTCACTTCCCCCCCACTTTCCCTTTTTGGTTTGTTCCTGTGTGCTCACCAGGGTGTTTGGTATGTCTGTTTGTCCATGCTAAGCATCTGATATACTACACTATGGCCAGTTCTTTTTGTGTTGTTTTTTCTCCTGCATCCATTGAGGGGACTAGAATTTGAAAACGGACGGTGCGGATTGGTTTATCATCCTAAAGTCCCTGGCAGGGTTTAATGCCATCCGCTCATTGTTACTGAAGTTCTGGTAAGGGCAATCTTAGCTCATTTTGGATCGTTGCTTATAAGCTGAACATCCTGCTATCTTTGAAGATTGATTTCATTTCACAATATTCTGACTTTTTTCTTTGTATATTATTGTTTTTCATATTTTTACCAATATTTGCTGGTGGTAGGTAACACCTCCACCTTACCAACTGTAATTTTTGTTTAGCGCGGTTTATAATTTTTCTACATTTGATTGGTGTTGTTGCACTGTTTACTGCTGCTTATTTATATGTGTTTCTAGCGCGGAATTTTTTACTATACATTGGTAAGTCTAAAGCTTGAATTGTTTTGTTCCAAGCAGACAGAATACTGTTTTGCAACAGTCTTGAATGGAACTGGGCATAAGGAACTGCTTCGAATGAAGCTACCATGGTTCCTAGCAACCTCATGCAGAGGCGAATGGAGGGATTGCCATTTGACCTGACCCTCCACACCAGCTCTCTTATGGAATTGATTTTTGTTTGAGGCAAGAACACCCTTTCCTGGGCTGTGTCTATGATCAGACCCAAGTACTCCAGCCTTTTTAGCGGCATTAAGGAAGATTTCTCTAGGTTGAGAATCCAACCCTAACTTTTCAGACAGTTGGTTGTAGTGCGTACGCTTTGCTCCAAACGAGTCACTGATTGATCTATAAGTAATAGATCGTCTAGGTACGCTACGACTGTTATGCCCTGTGCCCTTAACCTGGCTAGAGGTGGGGCCAGCACTTTGGTGAACACCTGAGGTGCTGTGGCTAGCCCGAAGAGCAGGGCTACAAATTGGAAATGCTGCTGTTCTGACTCGAACCGCAGAAACTTTTGATGAGCAGGAAATATAGGGACATGCAGATATGCATCCCTGATGTCGATTGACACCAGAAGTTCTCTTCCTAGAAGGATAGAAACTACCGACCTGATCGTCTCCATGTGAAAGGAGACAATCTTCAGGAATTGATTTAGCTTTCTTAGATCTGAAATGGTTCTGATGTCTCCATTTGGTTTTGGTACCATGAAAAGATTTGAATAAAGCCCCAAGACCTTGCCCTTTTGTGGGTATCTGTATGATCACCCCTTGAGATATTAAATCGGTCGAGTGCAGGGATATGCAATTAGCGGACCTCCAGCTATTGCAGATCTACAAGTCCCATGAGGCACAGCAAGACTCTGACAGCCACAAGCATGACACTCAGAGGCGGAGGCATGATGGGACTTGTAGTTTTGCAACAGCTGGAGGTCAGCTAATTGCATATCCCTGGTCTAGTGCTTAAAACAGAGATTGTTTTTTTTCTCTGGATCTTTGGAAACCCTTGATCTCAGGAAACGAGATGGTGGAATGTCCCGAAATTTCAGCTTGTACCCCAGCGTTACTGTGGAGATGACCCATCTGTCCTGAATTTCCTTTTTACAGACTTCTGAAAATTGCAGAAGTCTTCCCCCCACCTTGGTGAGGGGGGTTGCCTCTTCATGATAAGGCTTTAGGATTCTGTTTTGCAGATTTCCCACCCCAGGGCTTCTTTTGAGCCTGGGTCTGACCCTGAGGTTTTCCTCTAGAGTCTGACGGCGGAGGGCGTCGCCACTGCCTAGAGGTGGAAGCGTTTATATTTTCTTTTGACTGGTAAAAAAAAAAAAAAAAAAAGTACTTTTCCCAGCAGAAATTGTCTTGATATATTTATCCAAGTCTTCTCCAAACAGTCGCTTCCCATGAAAGGGGAAGCCAGTTAGGAGGTTTTTACATGGTGTTTCAGCTGACCAATTTTTCAACCACAGGATTCTGCGCATATGTACAAGCATAAGTGTGAGGCGGGATGCCTGGTGAATAGAGTCTTTAATGGCATCTATGACAAAACATAATGCCTTAGGTAGTCCAGCCAAATCCCGAGCTTGTTGTGTAGGAAGCTCTCCAAGGGCCTGTTTAAATTGGTCCTTTAGGGATTGGCAGACGCCTATCGCGGCGACTGCGGGCTGAGTGACGGCACCTGCTATGGAAAGCAGATTTTAGCAGGGATTCCAACTTCTTATCTGTTGGATCTTTAAGCATCTGTGTATTGTCTAAAGGACAAGTTATTATTCACATTGGAAATTGCAGCGTCAATTGCTGGTACTTTCCATCTTTTGGAGAATTTCTCCTCCAGAGGATAGAGAATTGAAAACTTCTTAGGAGGGTGAAAATGTTTATCCGGTTTATCCCATTCTGCAAAAATAAGCTGTTCAAGTAATGCATGTGCAGGAAACGCATGCAAAGGATGGGAAGGTTTTAAAGAACCTGAGGAAGAAGTCAAGTTTTCATGAGACTCTGTTAGAGGCAGCATGAAAGTGGAATGAACCATTTCTGTAAGAGATTGGATCAGCAATTTTTTAGATTGAGAAGCTGAAAAAGGTTCATCCACTGTTTCCCCTGCAGAAGAATCGTTTGTTTCTCTTCCTGATCGATTGAGGGTAAAACCTCATCGTGTGCCCACTGTTCCCCTTGCAAAGCTGAAGCAGGGGAGGGGGACATAGTACGCTTTCTATCCATTTGAATGGAGGATGTGATTAAAGCCGCTAATCTTTCTTTCAGACCCTGAAGGGAGGAGGAAAGGGCATTTTTAGTCATGTATACAGGTGCTGAGATGTGAGCTGCACCATCAATTTGCTCCAATGGCTCACCCTGAGTTGCCATAATTGGTAATTCAGGCGAGGATGGCAACATGGAAATACAGCTGGAAATCCCAATGCCTGGGGGTGAAACCTTTACTCTTGGCTTTTGTGGTGTCTTTTTTTGGCAGGCATAGTCCTAAGTACAAAAACAGAGGCACTATATACAATTTGGACTAAACCGCTGAAAATAGTCATGACTTTTAAAGCTGCTATAAAGTTCGGCCTAGTGCTGGAAAAAGAGTGTCCTTCCTGTATCAGGAATGCCAGTTTTGCAACCCATACATGTCCCACAGCTCATCTGTCCCTGTGTGCAGGCAGCTTGTTTCCTCCTCATCAGCAAAGGAGACACTGACACAGCTGTATTTACGTGCTTCCTTGTGGACGTTTCAGGGCACCTGCATTAGGCCGCGTCCCCTCTGAAAAAAAATTCTGCCCCCCTTTTCATTTAAAAAGTTTCCCGCACTTGAGCGCGGCATTTATGGGGTCCCAGACCCAACACGAGGGGGGGGGGGGAGGGGTGGGCAGAGCCTCCTGCAGTGAGGCACAGACCTGTGTAAAAATACAGCCTACAGTACCAAACTATAGCAGGACCTTTCACATCCCCAAGGACGGGGGGTAATGTAAGGGGGGTGCAGCGCTGCTGTCCCCCTAACCCTCTGGTCCCATCAGGGGAAGTAAAAAGACATTTTTTGCAGATTTGTTTTTACCTTGCAAAATCTCCTTCCACATGCTGTGCAGCCAGACACGGAATTGAGCAAACAGTGAGACAACAGAGTAATGTATGTGCATAGCCTCCATCTAGTGGAGATTTTAGGGCATGACACCATTTTTTCTGTAAATGAAAGAAAGTGAACAGATGTTTTTAATATCTAAGTTTTCTTCCCTTACCTTGTCCTCGCCGCAGGATTTTGCTGAACAGAAAATCCAACTTTCACCCATCACAGCGGGCAACGTTTAGCAAACCTTCAAGGACTGGGTCCGTAAAAATGGGGGTCCAACTGCCTTGGGCCATGTACAAGCACCCCATCAGGAAACTTGAGGTAATGTAACAAGACCTAAGCCCTGGGTTCCTGGGGTCCAGCCCTACAAAGAGGCATTACAGGCAAAACCTCGTGCTTCGGATACGAGGTCCCAGTTACCATCCATCTTAGGCTTTAGTGGCACTTCTGGATGGATCTGGCTTTAAAAATTTAATCCAGCATGGATCCCTCCTGGAGCTCCTCAGAGCACTTCTTCACTCATGACCAACACCTTAGACAATGGCGAAAAAATTGATGTGCTCAAGGAAGGAGGAGGGGTTATATAGGGAGTAAACTTCCTTTGATTGGGTTTACCAGTGTCAACACCTAAAGGTGGCCTATAATGCATTAAGTAATTACTTAAGGCTCTGTGTCCCATGATGTACGATAAAGAAATCAACTTCCCCATCTCAAAAGCTAAACTCGAGGCAGATATGAAAGGCACAAAATAATGCATCTCTTTAATCAAAACTACATTCTTAAAGGTATTTTTTAATGCAACAGTGTAAGTACTTTGAAGTTGACTATATATCAAGCCTCTTGCAGTCTACTCTACAACAATGCTCAGTGAAAGGGAGTGAGAGAGCGCCAATCAGGAGTGTTGCAGTGAAAGTAGTATGCTGATAGGTGGCAAGAGCAGAGTGATAAGATCATCAAGTGTGCTGCTTCTCCTTTCATTATCCAGTTACAGGGTGGGGAATATAGCTGTAAGTAAATGTGAAAATGCAGCAGAAAAAAAATATGACATTCCCCTCCCAGCCAGGCAGGACTATATTGTGTTGCAGAACAGTGCAAATATCAGGACTTGGACAGAAATACATCCTTTTGCTAGGTAAAATAGCTCCCATATATGTATTTTATGTATGTATTTAGCAGTTTGTATGGTGTTCAGCTTTAGCCCAGGTTCACATTGCTCTGACATGAAAGTGTCGCGACTTCCGATCCGACTTGACCTGCAACTTCAGTCCAACTTTCATCCGACTTAATGTGACTCTGATCAGTTAAGATGGCTTTCATTAGGGAAACATTTAAATTTGACATGTCATGCGACTTATGCTCTCACAAGTCGGATCCCATGTAACACCAGTGTGAACTGGGACTTACTGAGAATTCAGTTAAAGCCCAACTCAGATATTTGTTTTTACCTTTGGACACAGCAGGGCAAGGGCTAAAACCCCTGTGACCCCATTAGGGAGATCCCCCCCTTACTTCCTGTAACTCAATAGACAGACAGAACAAACTTTTTATAATACAATGAACAAGTGTTAAAACTTTCAGCCTGCATTGTCACGCTCCAGCTATCACAAGAACAGGAAATAAGATGAAGTGTACCCAAACAGGCTCATTAGCAGCAACAAAAAATGTGACAGAAGCAAAATTTCCAAATCTATCCTACCTGACAATGTCAGCAGGTCATGGATCTCCACAGTAGTTAAGTCTAAATCCAACCATAGATGGTTTGAAACTCAGCCAGTTCAGCAGGGACTGGCCAAGATTCAAACCATCTATGGGCAGGCTGATTGTACCCAAGTCGATCCATCAAATCGACTTAGGTACAACCAGCATGTCAGATTTTAAACAGAGGTTCATTGCCAGCGGCTATAGCCACAAGCAATAATCTGTTTTCTCAGCTGAGAAGGCTCACCAAGCCCTCCCACTGGGAGAACACAATCTCCTTGGGAGGAATTCAAGCAATTTCGTATCATATATGGCCTGACTAAGGTGCATCTTCTGCCAGCTTACAGGGCAGTAAACAAGCAGCAGCGTATTCTTGAACGACTGCTCCTTCTGCCAGGAAACTTCCAGTGGTATACTAACAGTACTGTGCAATGTAGTACAGCCCAATTGGCTTATAGTATTTATGCCACTCAAGCTCTGCCTGCTCCTGGCTACTTCCAAGTGCAAGAGATTATGGAAGCTATTTGTAGGGCAGATTCTGGTAGTTATAACAGTTGTATTTAAAAGTGAAATTACCAATCTTTGTGAATATTTAACTGCCTGCAAATCATTAGCCTGGTTACTATGATTAGCTTCAAAGTAAATGTGACTATAATTGAAAACCACTGGAACCTCAGTTCAGTCTTTGGTTGAATTAGTCTAAAAAAGGAATAAATAACTAACCCTTACTGTACCTTTGTTGCAGTAAATACGATTATATGCTGGACATCTCTCCATGTCAGACAAGATCGGACCTGCAGCATCAGAGCAATCATTCCTGCAGCAATGGGAGCCGCTGCAGAAGTTCCTGTGTGGCCTTCTGTACAACCTGTGCCTTTCTGCAGATCCCAGTCTGAAGTCACCTGCAAAAACACACAGAAATTAAACAGGTGTCCAGCAGACAGCCGATTATAAAAGGGCAATACTTTAGGTGTTACTAAACCCAGAACCTGCATTCACTATATCTGGTCTCCCACAGTACACAGAATATGGAAATGCATTTTTTTTTAGTAAATATACAGTGGATAGAAGTATAGAGGTCTATAGAAATATAGAAGTAATAAAAGTCTACACACCCCTGTTAAAATGTCAGGTTTCTGTGATGTAAAAAAATAAGACCAAGATAAATAATTTCAGAACATTTTCCACCTTTAATGTGACATATAAACTGTACAACTCAGTTGAAAATCAAAACTGAAATCTTTTAGAGGGGGGGGGGGGGGAAGAGTAAAAATAAAAAACTAAAATAATGTTGTTTCATAAGTGTGCACACTCTCTTATACATGGTCCGCACAGAGCTTCCAAACCATCAGAGGGTTCTTTTTGTTAAAAGGTATCAGTCAGGAGAAGGGTACAAAAGAATTTCAATGGCATTAGATATACCGTGGAACACAGCGAAGACAGTCATCATCAAGTGGAGAAAATATGGCACAACAGGGACATTACCAAGAATCGATGAAAAGATGAGAAGAAAACTGGTCAGGGAGGCTGTCAATAGGCCTACAGCAACATTAAAGGAGCAGAAGGAATATCTGGCAAGTACTGTGACAACAATCTTCCATGTTCTTCATATGTCCGGGCTATGGGGTAGAGTGGCAAGACGGAAGCCCTTTCTTACGCATAAAAATATCCAAGCCCGGCTAAATTTAGCAAAAACACATCTGAATTCTCCAAAAAGCATGTGGGAAAATGTGTTCTGGTCTGATGAAACCAAGGTTGAACTTTTCGGCCATAATTCCAAAAGATACGTTTGGTGCAAAAACACTGTACATCTCCAAAAGAACACTATACCCACCGTGAAGCATGGTGGTGGCAGCATCATGCTTTGGGGCCATTTTTCTTCTGCTGGAACAGGAGCCTTAGTTAAGGTACAAAGAATGGGGAGGTAGCGCGCAGCATGTAAGGAGCGGAAGACCGGAGCTCCGTCTGCAGACTGTCTATCCTGCTAAAATCCTGGGACAGCGGCACTCGTTTTTTAGTCCATCTGCTGGGGATGTGTGCTGGGACCCCTCGGGCACCTTCGGGGATGGTAAAATACGGCCCTCCTTGCCCCAAATCCACCGGTGAGCGGCTGGCCCAATTCGCCTGGGGCTCTCAAAATGGCGCCGGATCACAGGAGAAGGAGGAGGAATGGCCGCCTCAGAGATCCACAGAGGCACCGCTTCAGGCATCTTCATCTCCATCGGTGGACAGGGTGAGTCCTAAACCCCAAAGAGAGGCAGTGATCCACAGAGGGAGAAAACTGGACAGATTAACAGATCGCTGGGCAAGAGCTGACAGGGAGGTGGTGGGAGAAGAGGAACCGTCCCTGTCACAGATAATGGCGGCCATACAGGGATGCCAAACAAAGTTATTTGATCACTTTGAGGAGCTTAGAATGGAGTTTTCATTTATGAAGCATGATATGCAAAAGATGAGGGAGAAGGCACAGATTACAGACTGCCGTGTTTCTGCCCTGGAAGATACAGTGAGACCCTTAGATACTGCGGTACAGGTGACCAGAAAGACTTTATCTGAACATACATTAAAGATGGCCGACATGGAAGACCGCATGCGGAGAAACAATATAAGGCTGGTGGGGTTCCCTGAAGGAGTGGAGGGAAAGCACCCAGAGTAGTATCTAGAGAAATGGCTGATTGCTAATATGGCACCTGATACCTTTACAAAAATGTTTGCTATTGAAAGGGCCCATCGAGTTCCAGGCCGGGCCCCAGATCTATGATAGCAAAAGTGCTTCACTTCCGGGACCGGGAGAATATCCTGAGGGGAGCCAGAGTGGGCCCTGAGATGACATCTGATGGAAATCGCATATCGATATACCCCGATTTCTCTGCAGTCACCCAGAAACAGAGAGCTTCATTTCAACCCATAAAGAAAAGATTGAGGGATCTCAACCTGGTTTACAGCATGCTATATCCTGCTAAGCTGCGCATTGTGGAGAATGGGAAAACGCATTTTTTCACAAATCCTACTGAGGCATCTGAATGGCTGGACTCTCGTGGTAGTCAGAGGAATAGAGCCTCATCTCGATCGCCTTGATGAAAGGGGAAATATGTGGAGCAAGTTTTTTTGGGTGAGAGAATACATAACGTAAACGACAGTGACTGCCTAGTTGACTGAATCCTGTGGTGTCTCTCTCCTTCCCCCCTCTGTTTCCCCCTCCCCCCTTCCTTTTTTTCTCCTCCTTTTTTTACTCTTTTATTCTCTTATTGATTTTTTGCTGTAATCTAATTTTTCTTCATGCTGAAATATTGCTGAAGAGGAGATCCGGCACTGCAGATGCAGTTTTTCCCTGATTGTTGTTTAGGGGAGGAAGAGGAGGGGGAACATTGATCCTTTTTTGTTCCTGGAAAGTTCATCATCTTTTTCTTCTGGAGGACTTCTCTATAGACACTAGTTGTCCTGGAAGGTTTTTCTTTTTGTTTTATATTGCTGCTGCCCTGTGCCAATAAGATATGCAGTGTCTGCAGACTGCTCTTGATGCTGCAATTTATTACAAAAAAACTTTTTTGTTGGGAGAAAGTGTTTTTTTTCTGTTTTTATAGGGAAAAAAAGTTTTTTTTACTGACTTTATTTTTTGTTTTGATGTCAAGTGGCACTGTTACTCTTCAGTAACTTGCCCTATGTGGCTGGTTTAAGTCGCATCTCTGCTGCTAATTTACATTGTGGTTATGGAAAAAAAGTGCCTGGTATGTTGGGGCTGGGGGAAGATTGGAAGTTACAATATCTAGGGGTTTTTAAGTCTGTCTTTGGTAGGGATTGTTCACGTCTCCTGCGTTTGCAGGAAGTCACTTCAAATGTTCTGCTTGTTTCGCCCTCTGCGAATGATGGGAGAAGACTGGAGTCCAGCTGAGTGGCTGGATTGGCCTTGTGAGATGGGGAGGTCTGCCTGCTATTCAATTTACAGATATGGCGGTTAGTCTCAAAATTTTGGCCTGGAATGTGCGGGGCCTCAATTCTAAATTCAAGCGCTCATTGATTTTTGATTATATCAAGAAACACAAGCCCCATATAATATTTTTCCAGGAAACACACCTACAGGGCTCCAGGGTTCTCTCATTAAAGCGGGCACATATTGCTGGGGCCTATCATGCTACTTACTCTTTTCGTATGCAAGGGAGGTTTCCACTCTGGTTACTAAGGCTATGCCTATTTCGATACATGCAGTTAGGACTGATATTAAAGGGAGGTTCGTGGTATTAGTGGTTCAGGTGATGAATACATTTCTAACAATGGTGAATTTATATGTACCTCCTCCCTTTTCACTAGCTCATTTAGATGATATGCTACAAATAATTTATGAGGTGGCGGAAGGGAGGATCTTTATATTAGGTGATTTCAATACTGTGGCAGAGCCAGCTCTGGATAGACTAGGAGCGGTATCTGGCACAGCTGCTCCTTTAGTGGGATGGTTGGCTGCACATGGTTTCAGAGATGTCTGGCGTTTCCATCACCCTGGTGTGCGGGAATATTCCTGTTACTCCGAAACGCATAAAACGCTTTCCAGAACAGACATTATCCTGACTGAGGGAGACGGTATGCAATTGGTTCAGGGGGTTTCCTATTTGCCCAGAGCTTTATCAGATCATTCCCCTATGTTACTGGAACTTAATTTAGTGCCGAAGCCGTGTCTACGACTATGGCGAATGGAGGCTAGTTGGCTTCAGGAGGAATATAATAAAATCAAATGTACAGAGACGATCAAACATTTTTGGGCAGAAAATGCTGGCTCCGCATCCACACTTCTCCAATGGGAGGCTTTTAAGGCCACGCTGCGAGGGGTGTTCATGAGGGAAGTTCAAGGGTTTAAAAAACAACTGGCTTCAGAGGTACAACTTAAAGAGACTGAGGTGACCCTGGCGGAAGCAGAGTATGTTAGAGACCCCACTAAAGAAAGGCTACTGACTTTACAAACCAGAACAAGGGAGTACAAGACGATCCTCACAGATCGTACCACAAAATTAAATCTTGCACAACGTAGACGCATATTTGAATTTGGAGACATGAATGGCAGGCTTCTGGCATACTTGGCGAGACCAGACTATGTTCCGGTGTATATTAAGTCAGTGTATGATGATTCTAAGGTTGAAATATGTGACTCAACCGCTATCCTAGACATTTTTGCTTGCTTTTATAAAAAACTATATAGCTCTTGTACTCCTTTGGAACTGGAGAAATTGGGGACTTACATAGCTGACGTTGATTTACCTAGATTGACAGAGGAAGACAGTGCTGCTCTAGAAGCGGGCATTATGGTGGAAGAGGTAGAGAAGGCAATTGCCTCCTTTCCGCCTAGGAAGGCACCTGGACTGGATGGCCTTCCTTCGGAATGGCACAATACCTTTCGCTACGGTATGGCCCCACGCCTATTAAAAGTTTTTAATACAGCTAGATCGGATGGTAGACTCCCTCCTATGAGGGAAGCCTTGATTGTACTAATACCCAAGGGGGGTAAAGACCCTCGAGAATGTGATTCATATCGTCCGATTTCATTGATGAATATGGACACAAAAATACTCGCAAAAATATTAGCAGGTAGATTACAATCAGTTATACTAAAGTTGGTGGATACTGACCAAACTGGCTTTATTCAAGGTCACTGTGCACAGATGAATATTAGGAGACTTTTTATAAACCTTCAGACAGCCCATGACAACTCGGACTCGAATAGTGGCTTCTTTGGATACAAAGAAAGCCTTTGACTCCATGGAGTGGACTTACCTGTTTCATCTCCTGGAGTCATATGGGTTTAGCCCCTTTTTTATCTCTTGGGTAAGGTTACTTTATACGGATCCGTTGGTAAGACTGAGGGTAAATGGCATAGTCTCGGACTCCTTTCCCATTTTTAGAGGTACCAGGCAGGGGTGTCCGCTCTCGCCCCTCCTGTTTGCCTTGGCAATAGAACCGTTAGCAGTCAAACTGAGAGCCACACCGCATCTGGTGGGACTGAGATTGGGAGAGTTTGAGGAGCGAGTCTCGCTTTATGCGGATGACATGTTGCTATACTTACAGGATCCAGGGCCCTCACTCTCAGAAGCTTTCCGATTGATTCAAGAAATTGGTGACTATTCTGGATTCCGGATTAATTGGAAAAAGTCCTGTCTTCCCTATTGACGGGGAGGTGGAGGTCCCGTCGGACTGTCCCATTCCACTGTCCACTTCTTTCAGGTACTTGGGGATTGAGATTCAGCTTCCCATCTCTACGTTTCTGGAGAAAAACCTGATGCCGGTTATACAAAACTTTCGGGAGAAGGTACGGAAATGGCAGAATTTACCGATTACCCTATTGGGACGGATACATTTATTTAAAATGATTTTCCTGCCTAAATTCCTCTACATTCTTTCGCACTCTCCGGTTTTAGTGACTCTGAAGGTCTTTAAAAATATAGACTCCATTATTGTGGGTTTTCTTTGGGGCTCTAAGGCACCCAGGGTTTCCTTGGCAATTTTAAAACTACCAGTTACAATGGGTGGAATGGCCTTACCTGACCTGCGGTCTTACATTATGGCGTCACAGTTGTCCTTTTTGCACTGGCGACTCTTTCCTCTAACACCCAATGCTACCACCCTGTTGGAGGCAGCCGTTGCCTCCTCGCAGGAAACACTTCAAAATATGCTGTATAGGAAAGGGATACCAGGGAGGGAGGTGGGATCCGTAATGGCATTACCGGGGAAAGTGTTTCACATATGCTCTAAGCGGAGGAAGGATGATCCATTGTGGCCATCTCCGAATAGCCCTCTGTGGTATAATAAGACCCTTGCAGAGTTTTTGAAATTGCCTGATGGGCATAATTCTTGGGCTAGACATGGCATAAAATACCTACACCACCTATATCAGGATAATCACTTCTGTACATTTGCACAGCTGAGAGAATTTTGGAACACCGAAGAACTGGTACTTTCGGTATGTCCAGCTACGTCATGCTGCGCTCGCGCAGTTTGGCGTTGATGAAATTATAGTCCAGAATACTGACTTGGAGAAGGTTCTGATAGATCCGGATCCGGCAAAAAAAATTTCTAGATACTATGGGGCAGTGGGTCCGGGGTTGGTGACTACAACTTCTAGATCCATGGAACGCTGGGTCACGATTATCCTGAGTTGTCGGAAGAAATGTGGCAGGAGGTGTTAGATACATATCCGATATCTGTTGTCTCTTCTACGTATAAAATGATTCAATTCCGGTTCCTCCACCAGCAGTATTATACGCCTACTAGACTTTATCGAATGCATAGACAAGAATCGGCTGTATGCCACAAGATTAGGGGGGTGGAGGGTACTTTTCTACACATGACTTGGGAGTGTGAAAAGGTGAGACCACTATGGTCACAGGTGACCGAATTCATTTCAGAACAGTTTGATTTGCCAAATATTTGCTCGCCCTTAAGGTGTCTCCTCGGGGTATTTGGACAAGAAGAAATGAGCACACACACAAAGTTATTTCTAAGGATTTTATTTTTTGGAGTAAGGAAGCTTATTGCCAGAAGATGGATACATGACGAACTGTTGACGCTGGGGATGTGGAAAAAAATAAATTAACGCTGATGTTTTGATGTATAAAATGACTTATGAAGCTAGGGGGGCCTCTAAGAAGTTTCAAAAAGTATGGTTTCGGTGGGTTGCCTCTACTGATACCCTGGAAGGTGAGGGATAAATACTTTTTGGGGATATTAGTTTTTTATTCCAGGAAGTGACTAAGCAGAGGGTTAACAATGACGCTGAGTCTTCTGTTTGATGTGAAGAGGACTTTCTAGTTTTTTGTCTCCATCTTCTGAATCCTTCTACCAAGGACAGACTTTTGGGGGGGGAGGGCGGGAAGGGAGAAGTTACTGGTTAAAATATACAGGTTCTGTTTTTTATGGTTAAAAAAAAAAAGCACATATACCAAATAAGTGATACAGATGGAGAACTCATTAGCCTAAATGTCGGTGCATTGAACGTGTACGTTATTATTGCTGGTCAAATGTCTGATGTACACTTGTATTTTGACTTGAATGTCACTTTGCTATCGGCTGTATTGTATAAATATTGATTTTGTGCGCAATAAAAACTTTTGAAAAAAAAAAAAAAAAAAAAAAAAAAGGTAGAAAGAATGAGCAGGTCAATATTGGCACAAAATCTTCAGGCTTCTGCTAAAGCTGAACATGAAAAGGAACTTCATTTTTCAGCATGACAATGACCCAAAGCATACACCCAAATCAACAAAGGAATGGCTTCAGCAGAAGAAGATTAAAGTTTTGGAATGTCCCAGCCAGAGCCCAGGCCTGAATCCGATTGAAAATCTGTGGGGTGATCTGAGGAGGGCTGTACACAGAATTTGGCCGCTCAATGATCACAGCATTTTTAGTGATATGGCACTGCGTCGCTTTAACAGACAATTGCGCAGTCCTGCGACGCTGTACCCAAACAAAATTCCTTTTGTCCTTTTTTTTTCTCACAAATAGAGCTTTCTTTTGGTGGTATTTGAGCATCTCTGCGGTTTTTATTTTTTGAGCTACAAACAAAAAAAAAGTGTGACAATTTTGGAAAAAAAAAAACCACAATATTTTGTACTTTTTATAATATGCCCAATTTTTTTTTTTTTTTAAAAGAGCTAATTTTTTTCTCAGTTTAGGCCGATACATATTCTTCCACATATTTTTGGTAATAAAAATCGCAATAAGCGTATATTGATTGGTTTGCGCAAAAGTTATAGCGTCTACTAAATAGGGGATACATTTATGGCATTATTATTATTTTGATTTACTAGTAATGGCGGAGATCTGCAATTTTTATCATGCCTGCAATATTATGGCGGACACACTTGACAAATTTTTTGGATGGTTGACAATTATACAGCGATCAGAGCTATAAAAATGCACCGATTACTGTATAAATGTCAATGGCATGGAAGGGAATAACACTAGCGGGCAATCAAGGCGTTAACGGTGTTCCCTGACTGTGTGCTCTAACTGTGGGGGGGAGGGGACTGACTATAGGAGATGACAGATCGTGGTTCCTAGCTATTAGGAACTCACAAGCCTCATCTCCTCTCAGAACAGAACAGGGATTTGTGTTTAAACACACACGTCCCTGCCTCTCGTGCCCACGATCGCTCGTGGCCGGCAGTCTTCGTGACCGTCGGCCACGAGCATCGCCCCCCCTCCCCGCAGTGCAGCGGGCGCGCTCCTGCTATCCTGCTTAAAGGAGCCAACGTATAACTATGATGGCTTGCGGGAATGTGCCGACCTGACGCAGTATAATGACGAGGGCTGGTCGGCAAGTGGTTAAGGGTGTGCACACTTACCGGTATTCAACCATATTAATTTTATTTTTATTTCTCTCCATCTAAAAGGTTTCAGTTTGTTATTCAACTGAGTTGTAGTTTATAGGTCACATTAAAAAGGTGGAAAAAGTTTTGAAATGATTTATCTTTGTCTAATTTTTGTGTGTAGTGTAGACTTTTTATATCCACTGTAAAATGATAAATACCTTTTCTTATCCGCAGTATATAGCAGTATTGTGACTTGTATCAGTTACTAGTAAAGCTTGTAGGAGGAGTTTTTCATTCTCCCCGGATTCTCTGTCTGGACAGTGCCAATTGGCCCTGTGCTGATCACATGCACTCTTCCAAGAAAAAAAAAAAAAAAAAACACACTCTAGTAATACACCAAACTGAGCATGTGCAGCTTGTCCCCTGGCTCTGTAAATATCAGGTGATTTTTTTGGAGACAACAGAGCAAGGAGGAGGATCAGAGATACAAAGAAGAAATGGCTGCGCGCCGAAGTAGCAAAAGGAAGTCCTTTAATCTTGTTCCATAAAAGCAAAAAATACACCACGGGACAGTAACAATGCTTCAAGGTAGACGTGTTTCACACAGTTACATGCGCTTAATCATTACCCAGAAATGTAACACTGACCTTCCTTAAATAGGACCTCCCACTAAGGAAAGCACATGTGTGAGTGAGGTCAGCAAGACTCTCTCTGTGTCTCAGCCATGTTCTTGTGAAACGTTCTAAGGATGCTAAACTCACATCACAAAACAATGCATAGCTGAGACTGACAATTCGACCAGACCAATAAAAGGACAAACATAAAAAAATAAAAATAAATTATAAAATGTGCAAAAAACAAAAAGAAAAGAAAAGATGGTTTGTAAAAATATATATATGAACACTAATGAATACTAAAGGAAACACACACACACACACACACACACACACCCTCTGCGCAGACACCTTCACTTCACTCATCTGGATCCACTTGCCTGAGCGGTGTTTTGCGTTTCCTTTCAGGAGGATCAGAGAGACAGGATCAAACAGCCTTTATACACAATGAAAAGGATTAACCCCTTAGGTTCCACAGTGAGTATAACAAGCATGCTTTACTGCATATACAGACTGATTTTACTGTTGTGGGTTTAGTACCACTTTAACAAAGAAAACCCCTTCCCATTTCATGCTGTCAGCAATGACACCACATGGAAGAGAAACGTCACAAGGCCTGAGAAAGAAAACTTCTTTACACAAGAAAGGTGAAGACTACAAGAAGATCAGCAAAGCTTTACTTATAAGTCAGAATACTGTAGCAAAAGTGATACAAAAGTTTAACAAAGATGGAACTGCAACCATCTCACAGAAACGTCCAGGCTGTCCACAGAGGTTAACACCATGACAGAAGCGTCGTCTGATGGGAAGGGTTGAAAAAAAAAAATCACCACGCAAGTTCACTGCAGTTAGCTAAAGTAGAGGAAAGCCAAAATGGGGTGATGGTTTCCCGTGACACACTACGGCATACACTGCAGAGGAAATGCATGCATGGGTGTCATCCACGAAATAAGCCTCTCCTAAGCCCATGCACCAAAAAGCTCACCTAAAATTTGCCAGGGCCCATGCTGAAAAAGAAGAGAATTAATAAGTCTTAAGGAACTCAGTCGTCAAGTAATTGCAAGACCATTGTTCCTAATTTTTACAAACAGTCTACTGACTGGAATGGTACCAGCTGATTAGAGAAAAGCCAATGTAGCACCAATATTTAAAAAAGGGCCATTCCTGAGAATTGCAGTCCTGTTTGCCTAACATCAATAGTATACAAGCTCTTGGAGGGTATAAGGGACTATATACAAGATTTTAGTAATGACAACGGTATCATTAGCTGTAATCAACATGTATTCATGAAGATTTGTTCTTGCCAAACCAATCTATTAACCTTCTACGAGGAGGTGAGCTGCCATCTAGATAAAGGAAGGCCCATAAACATGGTGTATCTGAATTTTGCAAAGGCATTTGATATGGTTCCCATTAAACGTATATTGTAGAATCTAAGGTCTGTCAGCATGGACCATAGGGCAAGTACACGGATTGAAAACTGGATATAGTGCGAGTTCAGAGGGTAGTGATAAATGAGGAGTTTTTCAGGATGGTCCGGTGTAGAAAGCGGGGTCCCCCAGGGTTCTGTCCTGGGACCAATCCTATTTAATTTATTCATAAACGATCTGGGGGATGGAACAAACAGCTCAATCTCAGTATTTGCGGACAATACAAAGCTAAGCAGGGCAATAATTTTTCCGCAGGATGTGGAAACCTTACAAGAAGATCTGAACAAAATTAATGTGGTGGCAAAACTACATGGCAAATGAGTATTAATGTAGAAAAATATAAAGTAATGCATTTGGGTGGCAAAAATATGAATGCAATCCACTCACTAGGGGGAACCTCTGGGGGAATCTAGCATGGAGAAAGACCTGGGTGTCCTAGTAATTGGTAGGCTTAGCGGTGGCATTCAATGCCAAGCTGCTGCAGGCAAAGCAAACAGAACATTGGCATGCATTAAAAAGAGGATTAACTCCAGAGATAAAACAATAATTCTCCCACTCTGGAGACTCTGGTCCGGCTGCACCTGGAGTATGCCATCCAGTTCTGGGCACCAGTCCTCAGGAAGGATGTGTGGGAACTGGAGAGGGTCCAGAGAAGGGCAACAAAGCTAATAAAAGGGACTGGAAGACCTTAGTTATAAGGAAAGGTTACGAGCACTGAACTTATTCTCTCTGGAGAAGAGATGGTTGAGAGGGGATATGATTTCAATGTACGAATACCATACTGGATGACCCCACATTAGGAATAAAACTTTTTCGTGAAAAGGAATTTTAAAAAGACACGCGGCCATTCACTAAAAATTAGAAGAAAAGCAGTTTACCCTTAAACTGCGTAGAGGGTTCTTTACTGCTCTGTAAGAGCATTAAGGATGTGGAATTCTATTCCACAGGCAATGATTTCAGCAGGGAGCATCAAGAATTTAAAAAAATGATTAGATAGGCACCTGACCGACCACAAAATACAGGGATATACACTGTAATACTGACATAAAAGCACACACACACACACACACACACACACACACACACACACACACACACACACACACACACACACACACACACACAGGACTTGATGGACTAGTGTCTTTCATCAACCTCACCTACTATGTAACTGCTGGGAATCTGTACTCTGGAGTGATGAGACCAAGATAAAAGGTTTTTGGAACTGATGGCTTAAAAACTGTATGGTGTTGCAAAGGTGAGGAAGAAAAATGCATGGTGCCTACAGTGAAACATGGTGGTGGCAGTGTCCTTCTGTGGGGCTGCGCGATTGCTGTTGGTGTCGGGGAGATGCATTTCATTGATCGTATCATATCCTCACAGATGTACTGCTCTATATTGAAAGAGAAGATGCTACCATCACTCCATGCCCTTGGTCGTCGTGCACTTTTCCCACATGACAATGATCCAAAACACACATCTAAAAGGTCATGGTTGCATTTCCGAATAAGAACAGGGTGAAAGTAATTCAGTGGCCAAGTATGTCTCCTGATCTGAATCCAATCGAATACCTATACAGAATTCTGAAGATGGAATGTTGCACTGTCGTCAACTTGTTCATTCCATGCCTAGAAGACTTGGTGCTATGCTTACAAATCATGGAGGTCATACAAAATAGTAGATGTAGTAGTTTTTGTAGTTGGATGTATTAATTATTGCATCAACTGAATTGAGTAAAACTGAAGATTTTGTAATCTAAGTTATATTATTAACCTTACTTTCATATAATGGAGCTAAAACAAATGTTCTATAAAAAAACTCAGCTTTGTAAAAATTTTGGAAATTGTTCATGTGTTCATTGAGATATCGATTAAAATCTTACTTTTCAAAAGGGGTGTACTCATTTATGCTGAGCACTGTATTTCTTGCAAGGGAGCTCTGCTGAGAAGCATTTTAGCCATAGCACTCACCTCATGTGAACCAAAGTTCCATGCAGGAGAGTATTTGGGGAGAACTTCCCAACCTGTCCACACAAAAGCGTAATGCTTCAAAAGAGCTTCAAGTGCTTTGTATCTAAAGAACTTGACTTGAGATCCCCAGGTTCTTTTGCCATGCACCTTGCTCAAACCAACAAAGCCTGAAAAACGCCTACAAATGCAACAGCGGGTTTCAGGGTCACACTTACCAAGGAAAAGAACCCCTGAGGACAGACCCCATTAGCAGGGTCCTTAAACACCAGTACATCGTTCACTGGCAGTGTAAGTCTTTTAGACATAAGACACAGGGTCCACAGCTGGGAATGCACACTTTTTTGGGAAGCTGTCCTTCACTGGGTATTGTTGCAAAAATTGGGGGCGCACCTTGTCCAGATGGGCCTAGTCCTTGTACAGATGCTCTTCAGTAACAGGATGCAACAGAAAGGACTTGGTTGGTTTAGGGCGTTTTCCAAGACCCTGACGCTCAACCCGTACCCTCAGGTCTAAGGGTTCTCATACTGACAGCTTCAGATTCTTACAGACCACCTCTGTGAGGAAATGCACGATGGGTCCTTTGAGTGTGGGAAATATTTGAGGCCACAATTGTTCCAGTAAAGTGGAAAAGGCAGCCATAAATTCCTCCTTGGACACAAAAATTACCTTTACGAAGGAGATTCTGAACAAGTGGGTGGAAAACCAGATGCTGATTTAAAGCCAGAGCAGGTCTGTTGCCCAAAATATGAGTTTGCAGAGGGAAAACTGTTTCCAACAAGAATGTGGGAGTTTCATCTTCCTGGGGACAAAACAGCTAAATTTTTACCTCTCCTGGTCAGGCATACCCTGCAGGGTCTACAGGGACTGGGTCTATTTCAGCTCCGTGGCAGCTAACTCGTGAGATGCAACCAGCTACCAAGGTGAATGCTATATGCAGGGTCCAGTTCCATTATTAACTTATAGGCCTTCCTGTTTTTCCCCACCAGGGTCCAGGTACAATTATTCTGGGAATAGTAATCTGCAAGTAACAATCTGGAAAATTGCTGCTGCTATAGAACATGGAGGCTCGGCAGACAAACACAGCTAAGGAGTTCTGTGTAGATGGAGCAGAAAGAGACAGATCCATTACTGTATATACAGACACTAGCAAAAAAAAACAATGGCAGGGATTATGCAGGCCTTTGCTATTTGCTAGAGTCCAATTACCTAGAGATGGGGCATAACTCAATGGTTTGAAAAATAGCTCCCCTTTGTCCTGTGAGGTACAATTAGGAAATATGATTTACAGCATGGTCTGTACAACTGTCCTAACCAATTTATGACAGATAAGGAAATAAGGAATCTGTATTCTCTTTGGAAATGCCCCTTAAAGCGGAGTTCCACCCTAAAGTGGAACTTCCGCTCATCGGATTCCTCCCCCCCTCCGGTGTCACAATTGGCACCTTTCAGGGGGGAGGGGGGTGCAGATACCTGTATAATACAGGTATCTGCACCCACTTCCGGGTACAGCTAGCCGCAGCTAGCCGCAGACTCCCCGCCCACCCCCGTTGTGTTGTGGGAAATACACAGTTCCCACAACACAACGGGGACCAGTGAAGACGCGCAGCGCGACTCGCGCATGCGCAGTAGGGAACCGGGCAGTGAAGCGGCAACGCTTCGCTTCCTGATTCCCTCAGTGTGAATGGCGGCGGCAGCACCCGAGGATCGAGGGACGGCTCGGTCTCGGGTGCCGACATCGCTGGACCCCGGGACAGGTAAGTGTCCTTATTTTAAAAGTCAGCAGCTGCAGTATTTGCAGCTGCTGACATCTAATTTTTTTTTTTTTGGTGAAACACCACTTTAACAACAAATCATGGGCAACTTAGAATGCAGAGGCGAAAACAAAAAACACAAATTAGACCAAATCAAGAAGGTGAGATATCTAGTCATTTAGACATTTTGAGGACACAAGAGCTAAAGCAGCAGGAAATACTAAAATAGATTTGACAACTTACAATACTCCTCATCTGCCTGTCTCCACTGCTGAAGGTCACTGCCAACATTGAAGCACACTCTTCTGCATAGAAAGGCATTTGACCAGCTTCATTAACAGCACCTGTAAACATACATTACACCTTACATACTTACACCATATACATTTGTAATACAAAAATACCAAAACTCATATTTCACAAAGTGAATTGTACCAAAGCCTTCATTAGTGGACAGTATGAATGTGATTTTGCATTTGAAAACGACACCAAAAAGTACTTCAGGTGTACATCAACCATTAGACACAACCAAAATTCTCAGAAAAGGAAAAGGGGACTTTGGCATTGATCACACATAGTTTAATATACCGTAATTAAAACATAAAATGTATTCACGATATCAAAGATTCATAAAAAATGAAAACATTTGTAGAAACCTATAATGTAACAATACCCAGAAAAGGGGCTCTATGTTATGCATCATATTTAATTTGCATAACATCTGCCCACTGTTCCCAGGTCTTGCTGCAACCTACCTTATAAACATTAGTAATACAGTACATCCTGAAAGTATTCACAGCACTTCCCCTTTACCACAATTTGTTATTCCAAATTGGATTAAATTAATTATTTTCCTCAAAATTCTACAAACAATACCCCATAATGACAATGTGAAAGAAGTTTGTTTGAAATCAATTTTTTTTTTAATAAACGAAAAAAAAAAAAAAAAAAAAAAAAGAATAAAAATCACATGTACATAAATATACACAGCCTTTGCCATGACACTCAAAATTGAGCTCAGGTGCATCCTGTTTCCACTGATCATCCTTGAGGTGTTTCTACTACTTGATTGGAGTCCATCTGTTGTAAATTCAGTTGATTGGACAGGATTTGGAAAGACACACACCTATCTATATAAGGTCCCACAGTTAATAGAGCATGTCAGAGCACAAACCAAGCCACAAAGTCCAAGGAATTTTCTATAGACCCCCGAGACAGGATTGTATTGAGGCACAGATCTGGGGAAGGGTACAAAAAAATTTCTGCCTCCATCATCCGTAGATGGAAGAAGTTTGGAACCACCAGCAACCATGACTCTTCCTAGAGGGGGCCACCCGACCAAACTGAGCGATCGGAGGGGGGGGGGCCTTAGTCAGGGAGGTGAGCAAGAACCTGATAGTCACTCTGATAGAGCTCCAGCACTCCTCCGTGGAGAACCTTCCGGAAGAACAACCATCTCTGCAACATTCCACCAATCAGGCCTGTATGGTAGAGTGACAAGACACAAGCCACTTCTCAGTAAAAAGGAAATGACAGCCTGCCTGGAGTTTGCCAAAAGGCACCTGAAAAACAAAATTCTCTAGTATGACGAAACAAAAGTTGAACTCTTTGGCCTGAATGGCAAGCGTCATGTCTGGAGGAAACCAGGCACCGCTCATCAACTGGCCAATAACATCCCTACAGGGAAGCATGGTGGTGGCACCATGCTGTGCGGATGTTTTTCAGTGGCAGGAACTGGGAGACTAGTCAGGATCGAGGGGAAGATGAATGCAGCAATGTACAGAAACATCCTTGATGAAAACCTGCTCTAGAGCCCTCTGGACCTCAGACTGGGGAAAAGGTTTGTTTTCCAATAGAACAACGACCCTATGCACACAGCTACGATAACAGAGGAGTGGCTATGGGACAACTCCGTGAATGTCCTTGAATGTCCTTGAGTGGCCCAGCCAGAGCCCAGACTTGAACCAAACTGCACATCTCTGAAGAGATCTGAAAATGGTTGTGCACCGACCCATCCAATCTGATGGAGCTTGAGATGTCCTGCAAAGAATGGGAGAACTACCTAAAAATAGGTGTGCCAAGCTTGTAGCATCACACTCAAAAAGACTTGAGGCTGTAATTGGTATAAAAGGCGCTTTAATAAAGTATTGTGCAAAGGCTGTAAATACTTATGTACATGTAATTTTTTTTCCGGTTAATTTTAAATAAATAAGCGAAGATTTCAAAACAAACTTCTTTCACATTGTCGTTATGGGGTATTATTTGTAGAATTTTGAGCAAAATAATGAATTTAATCCATTTTGGAATAAGGCTGTAACATATCAAAATGTGGAAAAAGTGAAACTCTGAATACTTTCTGGATGCTGCGCTGTAAGTCACCTTGGTGACAAAGTGCAATGGCTTAACAAATGTGTTTACATATCATGGTGGCAATACAGCAATAAAGGGAACTCCAGGGAATGCGGGTGCTCTCCCTTTTTCAGCACTCCTGGGAGATTACTCTTTTAATGAATTTTTGATACACTGAATAAAAATATTTTTATCATAAACAAAATAATATGTAAGTGATACCTTAAAACATCTTTCCTTGTCTGAGGATGTGGCACCGTATGTACAGAAAGTACCAGCAAGAATACAGATCACTGGTTCTTTTATTAAGTTTAAACATAAAATGGAGTGGCGCTAAATCTAAAACAATATTACTAGGTGAAACACCAACAAATATTGAGATGTATGAATAAAATCTCAAATCAAAAAAAGAAACATATAGTATATAATAGAATGCAAGAGAATATTAACCCAAAATATATTTTTGTATTTATTGTACATAACATTCATATAATTTGGGTTATTATTTTCTTGCACTCTATAATATATGGTTTCTTTTTTGTTTTATTGAGATTTTATTCAGACATCTCAATATTTTTGGTGTTTCACCTAGGAACATTATTATTGTTTTATATTTAGTGCCACTCCATTTCATGTTTAAACTTATTTATTGTTTATGTGGTAACATTACAGGTTTTGGCAGCTTTATCCCCACATCATATACATTTTTAGACATTGTCCTAGATTCTTTGTTCACATTTTGTCTGTTGTATTTTAATTAAGGTTAATTTCTCTTTTGGCACCCACTTATCTTACACAGTGTGGCACATACGTTAATTTACCCCTCAAAATAGTTCTTTGTGTGCTTATCCTTTTAGATAAAACAAAGTTATTAAAACAAAAGGCTTTACTTACATTCAGTGGTGCAAGGCTTCACTGTTCTGGCTTCTCCTGAGAATTAGTGCACCACAGACTTTGATGGGACTGTCTTCCAAAGCCAGAGATAATCATTGACAGTCTTATAAAAGTCTATAGGACTGTAATATTCAGACGAGGCCAGGACAGTGAAGACTTATACTGCTGCATGGGGCCGCTGTAGATGGGGCTAAGTACGCATCTATGGAGGGGGAGGGTGGGTACATTAGGTCAGGGACAAAAATGGATAAGAGAAACACAAGTATCGTTAACTTATTTTTTTATTTTGTGTTGAAGTTTTCACCACATACACATGCTGCACTAATTTAACGTGTTAACTTAAACATTTTAAGTAAATGTATAGTAGTTTTGTACATATGGCTTCCCTTAATGTAATATAGGCAGGATAATACTTTTTTGTCAGGTAAATATGAAATATTAAAGAGAAAAAAAGGCTCAATAATGCAAACAGAGGATGGGAAGGGCCCCCACAAAAGCCGTAAAAAGTCTATAAAGAGGTACAAGTTAAAAGTCCACTATAGTGATGGCTGCTGCACTTATCAGGATATTGGATCTTCTCTATAAAATGTAAAAACAAAAAGGAAATAAAGTCGTTGCCAACTAATTATCTATTAATTAAATGAACACTAAAACCAATTAAGATTGCATTGCTGGTTAGGATTTCTCCCTTAGACTTCCCTGCTTATCTGTCAGCCCAGTGCAGAATCTCCATTAAAGGAGACACAGTGGCTGTAGCCAGCTCACAACGGATCTCCCTGCCATCCTCACCATCGTGCAGCCATGGTTCCATCCTCTTGCAGTGCGATATACAGAGTCTACCAAGCCACCCCTGACTATTGGCCATCTGGGACAGAAGTAAAGACTGTGACTGATGATATGTTCAATTTCTCTTCCATCCTGTGAGTGCAATCTTAATTGGTTTTATTGTTCATTTAATAAATAGATACATTAGATGGTGGCGCCTGTTTCCTTTTGTTTTTACAAAATATGAAAAATTACATTTAAATACATTGAGGAAGCTATGACCTCCTTTTATTGTTTTCCAGGTTCTCCCTATCTCCTGTTGGAAAAAGTCTGAGAGCTCAAAAGCTCAAGCTGAGTTTTTTTTTTTTACACTGTTAAAATCAAAGCAGTGGATGCTCCTCACTGTCAGGGCTGGGCTCAGCCCTTCCTTCTCCGAGCTGGCCTCTCAGCTGTCAGCTAATTGCCAGCTCCCATTTCTCTCCACAGTTACCCAGCTGTTGTTGATTCTGCTCGTCAGTCCTGCCTACTTAGACCCCATTCACACAGGGGCAACACGACTTGCAGGTCGCCTCACCAAGGCGACCTGCACACGACTGCCCGGGCGACTTGCAAAACGACTTCTGTATAGAAGTCTATGCAAGTCGCCCCAAGTCGCCCCCGAAGTCGTACAGGAACCTTTTTCTAAGTCGGAGCGACTTGAGTCGCTCCCCTTAGAACGGTTCCATAGCACAGAACGGGAGGCGACTTGTCAGGCGACTAGGTCGCCTGACAAGTCGTCCCTGTGTGAATGGGCTCTCAAAGTCGTCCAGCTCACTTGATCTCCGTCTTCGCCTTTGTCAACATCAGAGACTTTCTCCTGCGTTCCTGTTGAAGACTTGCTCGGCTGACGTTCCTTCTGTCTCCTGATCCTGCTTGCTGTACTACGTTTATCTCTGGCTCTCTGACATTTGCTTGGCTGACTACCCGATCTGGTTACTGAACTCTGGCTTGTTTTGACTAAGCTTACTCTGTTACTTATTATTAAAAAAGTGTGATATAACTATACTTCTGTCTCGGTCTGATTCATGGTTCCTGACAGTAGGCGAAGGCCATGAAATTCAGAAGTTACAGTCAATCCACTTGTTGGTAATATTTTTTCCAGATTGGATGAGCAAGATCACCGCATGGATCAGTTTGCCATAGCGTTACAAACCTCTGAGTTGCACGGCTCACCTGGAAACTCCCACTGTGGCTGCTCTGGTACAACCTGAGTTGCAGGCCATCCCTGCTGCTGCGCCAGTCTCTGTGCAGGCACCCACCTCGAGTATTAACTTTATAAGCGGTATGTCTGGTTCCGCTCCACTTCCCCAGCGATTTGGGGGCGATCCAGTTCAATGCAGAGGGTTTCTCAACCAGGTTGAGATTTACTTTGAGATGCTGCCTCAGGCGTTTCCCACGGACAGAAGCAAAGTAGGTTTCGTGATATCTTTGCTTTCTGAGAGAGCCTTGGCCTGGGAAAACCC
Source organism: Lithobates septentrionalis (assembly GCA_037952835.1). Lineage (NCBI taxonomy): Eukaryota > Metazoa > Chordata > Amphibia > Anura > Ranidae > Lithobates > Lithobates septentrionalis. The sequence goes on from JBBDGP010000545.1 coordinate 2,062,982, forward strand.
TCTATGGGAGATGCAAAAACCTGTTGTCTTGCGTTACCCTGACTTTGTGGCCTCCTTTAAAAGGGTATTTGACATTCCCGCACGCTCCAAGTGCCTCATGTCCATTAAACAGAGTACGAGAACTGTTGCCGACTACGCCATCGAATTCCGTACTCTGGCAGCAGAGGCTGCTTGGAACAATGAGGCCCTCGTGGCTGCTTTTTCTCATGGTCTCTCGGATTCCATCAAGGATGAGATAGCAGCCCGAGATATACCCACTGAGCTGGAGAGGTTGATCACGTTTTCCATCCTCATTGACTCCAGACTCAGAGAAAGACTCCCTTTTTAAGGAGCGCTTGCGTAAGCCTCCTTTACGCTTGCCTCCGAGCTTTGCAGTCCCACCGATGCCTGCCTCACCTCCCACGCCTCCTGGTACCGAGTCGGTCAGTGACGATGAACCCATGTACTTGGGCTTCACGCGTCTCTCTGCGGATGAGAGAGCCTTTAGGAGGAGGGAGAGATTGTGCCTTTATTGTGGCCAGGCAGGCCACTTCTTGAAGACTTGTCCTACCCGTCCAGGGAACGCCCGAACCTTGAGGTCCTGTCATGGACAGACCTTAGGTGGCGTTGTTTCGTCTCCAGTTATCCAAAAGGATAAGCCCCTGGTTTCGGTCACCCTTTCTTGGGCTGAATCGTCCATCGAGATACAGGCTCTAATCGACTCTGGGGCTGCAGGCCTGTTCATCGATGCTGCCTTTGTATCGCAGCAGTTAATTCCGCTGTAGCTGCGTGACACTCCACTCGCCATTGAGGCTCTTGACAGGAGACCTCTACAGCCTGCCCATGTGACTCATGAGACGGTTCCATTGTCCATAGCCGTATGGATTCCTCACCATGAGATAATCCAATTCCAAGCTATTTACCCACCTAGGTTTCCGCTGGTTATTGGTTATCTTTGGTTACAGAGGCACAACCCCTCTTTTGATTGGCTCCGTGCTGAGGTTCTCTCCTGGTCACCACAATGCTGTGAGACATGCTTTCAGAAGGTAGCCAAGGTCCTGTGCACCTCTTCACTCTCCTCCCTGCTGGAGGAGTACCGCGATTTTAGCGTTGTCCAGTGGCGTTGCTATGGGGGTGCGGCCCGCACCCGGGTGACACCCGTCAGAGGGGTGACACCAGAGCTTTTCTTTTGCCCGTTGACCACCTCCGGCGATAGCCCTTACGCACGCTTACTGCTTTCACACAGAACAGGTGACAGCGCCCCGGCGGTGTGCACAGTCCTCCCTGCCCAGCAGTATCTCTATGAAAGGGGGGAGCATGTACACGGCAGCTCTACCATCCCTGCAGCGGCTCCACTATCCTGGCCAGCGGTGGCTCCTTCTACAACCCAGGGACATGTGTGCAGACTGCACACCTGACCCTCTGTAAGTTGAAGCAGCTCTTTGGCAGCAGCCTCTCTGTCCATTCTTCTGTCCTCTTTTCTGTCCTGTGAAGCATGCGGTACTTAACTTTGCACCTTATACATAGAGAACTCTTGAGCCTTGCACCCTGTACATAGCGATGCCTTGCACCCTGGTTGTACATAGCGATCCTTGCACCCTGTACATAGCAAACTTCTGGGCCCTGCACCCTGTACATAGCAAACTTCTGCATCCTGTGCATATCACATTCCTGAATGCTGTACTCTGTATGTAGTGTACTTCTGAACCCTGTGCATAATGCACTCATGGTATTTAACAATGCCTTTGTATGGCCCTCCTATTGACAACGCAATTCGGTCAAGCCTTGGGTGACACCATCAAGTGCATTGTGGCAGGTTAGACAGGAGAGAGCCTTATGCGCTACCCTGCCAAGTGTCTACTGCTCTGTTCTGCTTCTGCTGTCACTCCACAGCGACAGGACAGAGCACTGTGGCAGGCTAGGAATTGAGAGCCGTGGTGGTGCGTTAAAACATGGTATTCCCCCCACCATGTTTTATCGCACCAGGTGACACCAACCCTAGTGACGCCACTGGCGTTGTCTTTGACAAAGGTCAAGCCGGTAGTTTGCCTCCACACTGGTCTTACGATTGTGCAATTGACCTTCAACCTGGTGCCATACCCCCTCGTGGCCGGGTTTACCCTTCGTTGGTCTTGGAGGATAAGCCCATGGAGTAGTATGTTGCAGACACACTTTCGAGGTTTCATCCGCAAATCCTCGTCTCCTGCTGGTGCTGGTTTCTTCTTTGTGAAGAAGAAGAGCGGTGAACTGAGACCTTGTATTGATTATAGGGGTCTCAATCATTTCACGATTAAGAATGCCTACCCGATTCCATTGATTACAGTGTTATTTGACCGCCTCAAGGGAGCTACGGTTTTCACAAAGCTTGATTTGAGAGGGGCATACAATCCCGTGCAGATTAAGGAGGGCGATGAGTGGAAAACTGCGTTTAATACCAGAACAGGCCATTATGAGTACCTCGTAATGCCCCGGCAGTTTTCCAGGAATTTATTAACGATGTCCTCCTAGATTTGTTGCAGTTATGTGTGGTGGTTTATCTCAATGATATCCTCATATTTTCCAAGTCCCTGGAGAGCCACCACACAGATGTCTGTCGTGTGCTTCAGAAACTAAGAGAAAACAATCTCTATTGTAAACGGGATAAGTGCGAGTTCCATCGTGAACAGGTTAAATTCCTGGGCTTTGTCATTTCCACTGCTGGTTTTTCGATGGACCCAGAGAAACTTTCGGCAATCCTACAGTGGCCCCGACCCGTGGGTTTATGCCCACTGCAGCGTTTCCTGGGCTTTGCCAACTATTATCGGAAATGTATTCGTAACTTCTCGTCTCTGGTCAAGCCCCTGACTGATATGACCAGAAAGGACGGTAACCCATAGAGTTGGACTCCGGAGTCCATTAAGGCCTTTGAGAGTCTCAAGGCTGACTTGGTTTCTGCTCCTGTGTTGGCACATCCTGATCCTACGTTGCCTTTTATCCTAGAAGTTGATGCTTCTGAGACTGGCGTTGGCGCCCTTCTGTCTCAACGTCCTAACTCAGAGCGCTAAGCATCCGTGTGGCTACTTTTCCTAAGAAATTGTCACCTGCAGAGTGCAGTTACGAGATTGGTGACAGAGAGCTGTTGATGTTAATTTAAGCCCTGAAAGAATAGAGACATCTCCTTGAAGGTACCACTGTCGGTTCTCATTCTTACTGACCATAAGAATCTCACATTCTTGTCTGAGGCTAAGCGTCTCTCTCCTAGAAGGGCATGATGGGCTCTTTTCTTGTCGAGTTTTCATTACATTGTCTCATTCTTACCCGGTACTAAGAATGGGGGGGCTGACACCTTGTCGCGCCAATTTTCCTCCACTTCCAAGTTGGAGTCGGTTCCGGCTCCTGTGATTCCTCCTGATCTTATTGTGGCTACGGTTCGCACCAGTCTTACTTCTCCTTTGGGTGACAAAATTCTTGCTGCTCACGTCCATGCTCCTCCTGAAAAACCTTGTGACCGCTGCTTTGTACCAGAGAGTCTCCATACTGCCGTGCTCCAGACTTGCCATTCTCCCAAGGCAGCTGGCCACCCTGGGAAGAATCAACTCGTTTGGGCCATTTCCCAACAATTCTGGTGGTCTAGTTTACGGGCTGATGTAACTGCCTGTTCCGTGTGTGCTCAGAGTAAGACTCCACGACACCTTCCAGTGGGCCTCCTACAACCCATACCCAATGGAGAGAGGCCCTGGACCTACCTGTCTATGGATTTCATTGTGGAGTTACCCAACTCCCAAGGCAACAATTTGATCCTTATGGCGGTTGACCGGTACTCAAAGATGTGTCATTGTATTCCACTTAAGAAGCTGCCCACTTCTAAGAAACTGGCTTCCATTTTTGCTCGGGAGATCTTTCGCTTACATGGGCTACCCAAGGTGAGTGTCTCGGACAGGGGTAGTCAGTTTGTCTCTCGGTTCTGGCGAGCCTTTTGTGCTCAGTTGGGAATTGAGCTTGCTTTCTCCTCTGCGTATCACCCACAGTCTAATGGGGCCGCAGAACGAGCCAATCAGTCCTTGGAGCAATTCTTACGTTGCTATATTTCTGAAAATCATAACAACTGTTCAGACCTATTACCATGGGCAGAGATTGCTCATAAAAGTGCCTTGAATTCGGCTTCCCGATTGTCCCAGTTTATGGCGAATTATGGCTTCCAACCTTCCATGTTGCCTGACTCGTTTGTTCCGCAGAGTATTCCTGTGTTAGAGGAGCATCTCCGTGGTCTTCGTTCCACCTGGGCACAAGTTCAACAGGCTTTGCAATATGCCAACGATAGGTACAGACTCCATGCTGACCGCAGACACCTGCCTGCACCTTCCTACCAGGTTGGGGACAGAGTCTGGCTGTCCTCTTGCAACCTCCGACTTAGTGTTCCTTCTTTGAAGTTTGCACCTCGTTTTATTGGGCCTTTCCGTATCCTTTGCAGGATTAACCCAGTGGCTTACGCCTTGGACCTTCCTCCTAGTATGTGCATCTCAAATGTGTTTCATGTCTCCTTATTGAAACCTTTGGTCTGCAATCGCTTTACCACCTCGTGCCATGTCCTCACCCTATACAGGTTAAGAACCATGAGTATGAAGTACAATCCATTGTTGACTCACGTAGGTTCCGTGGACACATACAGTACCTGGTGCATTGGAAGGGGTACGGAGGAACGCTCTTGGGTCTCATCCTCGGACCCCCTGTCCTCCTTCGTGATTTCCATAGACTTTTTCCCCTCAAGCCCCGTGGTCCTCCGAGGGGGAGGGGTCATTGAGGAAGGGGTACTGTCAGGGCTGGGCTCAGCCCTTCCTTCTCTGAGCTGGCCGCTCAGCTGTCGGCTAATTGCCAGCTCCCATTTCACTCCACAGTTACCCAGCTGTTGTTGATTCTGCTCGTCAGTCCTGCCTACTTAAAGTCATCCAGCTCACTTGATTTCTGCCTTCGCCTTTGTCAACATCACAGAGACTTTCTCCTGCGTTCCTGTTGAAGACTTGCTTGGCTGACCTTCCTTCTGGCTCCTGATACTGCTTGCTGTATCTCTGGCACTCTGACATTGTTTTGGCTTGTTTTGACTACGCTTACCTTATTATTATTATTATTAAACAAGTGTGATTTAACTATACTTCTGTCTCATTCTGATTCATGGTTCCTGTTACTCTACAACCTCTATCTGGGGTTCAATGAGAAAGAGTGAGCCCAGAGGCAGACAGCTTCAGTCGAGCGCTTTGGGAATACATTGTCATGTATAAAATATTTAACAACATAAATGGATATACATATCAAGATAAAACATCAATTTAAAAACATATAGACTTAAAAAACAAATACAATTGATGCACAACTAATGTAGTTTCTCTTGACTGTAAAAAAAATACATTTCATTTACCTATAGTGACAGTATAAATAGAGTTGGCATATCCATCATAATTACAGTTATCATCGTATTGGCCTCCATTACCACTGGCCACTACAAAAATGCTTCCAAATCCTTTCCGTCCAGCAATGACTCCGTGCTGTAGGGCAGCCTAAAGGTGGGAGTAAAAAAAAAAAAAAAAAATGATACAATATGATTTAGTGTTATAGATACAAAGATTCTGCTGAGGAAAAACGGAAACGTGTTGCGAGACTGAGCACCTGTTTTAAAAGGAAAGTGCACTTTTAGCACTCCCCAAACTAAACTCAGTACTCCATTCATCATATCTGTATTGTTAAAAAAAAAAAAAACTGTGTACTGATATTATGACTATCTGGCTAGACTGCATTTTTATCTCCCAGGAGCTACTATCATGTTTGATTCTGTATCAGACTTCAGTGGAGAGTTTGGGTTCCCTATATGCCTAGAGGGAACTGGGATCTCATAGAACCTGGTTATCATCTGACCAAAGGTCTCTTATTTAACCGCTTTAACAACTTCAGCCCCGGAGGATTTTACCCCCTTCCTGACCAGAGCACTTTTTACAATTCGGCACTGCGTCGCTTTAACTGCTAATTGCGCGGTCATGCAATGCTGTACCCAAACGAAATTTGCTTCCTTTTCTTCCCACAAATAGAGCTTTCTTTTGATGGTATTTGGTCACCTCTGCCGTTTTTATTTTTTGCGCTATAAACGGAAAAAGACCGAAAATTTTGAAAAAAAATGATATTTTCTACTTTTTGTTATAAAAAAAATCCAATAAACTAAATTTTAGTCATACATTTAGGCCAAAATGTATTCGGCCACATGTCTTTGGTAAAAAAAATGGCAATAAGCGTATATTTATTGGTTTGCGCAAAAGTTATAGCGTCTACAAACTAGGGTACATTTTCTGGAATTTACACAGCTTTTAATTTATGACTGCCTATGTCGTTTCTTGAGGTGCTAAAATGGCAGGGCAGTACAAAACCCCCCCAAATGACCCCATTTTGGAAAGTAGACACCCCAAGGAAATTGTTGAGAGGCATGTTGAACCCATTGAATATTTATTTTTTTTGTCCCAAGTGATTGAATAATGACAAAAAAAAAAAAAAAAAAATTTTTACAAAAAGTTGTCACTAAATGATATATTGCTCACACAGGCCATGGGCATATGTGGAATTGCACCCCAAAATACATTCAGCTGCTTCTCCTGAGTACGGGGATACCACATGTGTGGGACTTTTTGGGAGCCTAGTCGCGTATGGGGCCCCGAAAACCAAGCACCGCCTTCAGGATTTCTAAGGGCATAAATTTTTGATTTCACTCCTCACTACCTATCACAGTTTTGAAGGCCATAAAATGCCAAGATGGCACAAAACCCCCCCAAATGACCCCATTTTGGAAAGTAGACACCCCAAGCTATTTGCTGAGAGGCATGGTGAGTATTTTGCAGCTCTCATTTGTTTTTGAAAATGAAGAAAGACCAGAAAATTTTTTTTTTCTTTTTTCAATTTTCAAAACTTTGTGACAAAAAGTGAGGTCTGCAAAATATTCACTATACCTCTCAGAAAATAGCTTGGGGTGTCTACTTTCCAAAATGGGGTCATTTGGGGGGGGGGGTTTGTGCCACCTGGGCATTCCATGGCCTCCGAAACTGTGATAGGCAGTGAAGAGTGAAATCAAAAATTTACGCCCTTAGAATGCCTGAAGGCGGTGCTTGGTTTTCGGGGTCCCGTGTGCGGCTAGGCTCTCAAAAAGTCTCACACATGTGGTATCCCCGTACTCAGGAGAAGCAGCAGAATGTATTTTGGGGTGTCATTTCACATATCCCCATGGCATGTTTGAGCAATATATCATTTAGTGACAACTTTGTGCAAAAAAAAAAAAAAAAAAATTTGTCTCTTTCCCGCAACTTGTGTCACAATATAAAATATTCCATGGACTCGACATGCCTCTCAGCAAATAGCTTGGGGTGTCTACTTTCCAAAATGGGGTCATTTGGGGGGGGTTTTGAACTATCCTGGCATTTTATGCACAACATTTAGAAGCTTATGTCACACATCACCCACTCTTCTAACCACTTGAAGACAAAGCCCTTTCTGACACTTATTGTTTACATGAAAAAGTTATTTTTTTTTGCAAGAAAATTACTTTGAACCACCAAACATTATATATTTTTTTAAAGCAAATGCCCTACAGATTAAAATGGTGGGTGTTTCATTTTTTTTTTTCACACGGTATTTGCGCAGCGATTTTTCAAACGCATTTTTTGTGGAAAAAACACACTTTTTTAAATTTTAATGCACTAAAACACACTATATTGCCCAAATGTTTGATGGAATAAAAAAGATGATCTTAAGCCGAGTACATGGATACCAAACATGACATGCTTTAAAATTGCGCACAAACGTGCAGTGGCAACAAAAGTAATACATTTTTAAAAGCCTTTAAAAGCCTTTACAGGTTACCACTTTAGATTTACAGAGGAGGTCTACTGCTAAAAATACTGCCCTCGATCTGACCTTCTCGGTGATACCTCACATGCATGGTGCAATTGCTGTTTACATTTGACGCCAGACCGACGCTTGCGTTCGACTTAGCGCGAGAGCAGGGGGGACAGGGGTGCTTTTTTTTTTTTTTTTTTCTTTATTATTTTTTTGCTTTTTTATCTTATTTTTAAACTGTTCCTTTCATTTTTTTTTTTAAATCATTTTTATTGTTATCTCAGGGAATGTAAATATCCCCTATGATAGCAATAGGTAGTGACAGGTACTCTTTTTTGAAAAAATTGGGGTCTATTAGACCCTAGATCTCTCCTCTGCCCTCAAAGCATCTGACCACACCAAGATCGGTGTGATAAAATGCTTCCCCAATTTCCCAATGGCGCTGTTTACATCCGGCGAAATCGAAGTCATAAAATGCTCGTAGCTTCCGGTTTCTTAGGCCATAGAGATGTTTGGAGCCACTCTGGTCTCTGATCAGCTCTATGGTCAGCTGGCTGAATCACCGGCTGCTTTCTCAGGTTCCCTGTTGAGACAGGAGAGCCAGAGAAAAACACGGAAGACGGTGGGGGGGGGGGCATTCCCTCCCACTGCTTGTAAAAGCAGTCTAGAGGCTAATTAGCCGCTAGGATTGCTTTTACATGAAAGCCGACCGCTGGCTGAAAAGAATGATACCAAGATGATACCTAAACCTGCAGGCATCATTCTGGTATAACCACTCAAAGTCGTGAATGGCGTACCTGAAGACAAAAAATGGTTAACAATAAAGCACAGTAAACAGTAAAGTATAAAAAATTGCATACCTAAAAAGCAAACATGATAAAACATAATAACAATAAAACATTGCAGAATAGAACACAGTAAAAAAGAGCAGAACAATAGAGAGAGAATAGAGAGAGAGAGAACAATAAAACGACAAACTTGTAACTTTTATAACTGTAACCGGTTCCAGGTTCGGGTCTCTCAAAATGCGATGGCATCTTGGGAGACCCTGTGAAAGTGTGCCTAGTCTGTGCAATGCTGTACCCTACGCTAATACTCAACTAGTGAATGGTAGCGTTCAAAACATTCACCAATGCAAAGACCAGGATTGTCAGGACAGGAGGGACAATAATAGCGGGTGTCACGCCTATATCCGCGCTTGCTGCAGACACGACATCTTTTTTGGGGGGGTTTGTTGGGTAGGGGTACTCGGGAGGACATAAAAATGCCTCTCATGCAGCCGACTGCATTTGGTTGGGGATGTGAATGGGGGAAGTACGGGCGCTGCAGAAGCGGTGGGTTCCCAATTAGGATTGGCGAATGCAGCAGGAAGGGCACTATGGGCACGACGGGCCTGTGTTTGTCTTTTTGGTGGCAGCGGGACACTACTTGTGCTTGCCACCTCACCAGCTTGAACTGCACTTATGGGACTCGCCACGTCATCAAGTGTTACTGCAGTGCTGGTTTGACTACGACCGGGGTGTACTAGGCCGCTGGTGCTTGCCAGTTCACCAAAACGCTTCCAAAAAAACTGTTAGCGATCGCAGGGATCAGGCCTGACTCTGCGAACGCTGCAGTTATGCGTTTAGTGTTTTGTAAGTGACAGTGATCGATCGATACTGCACTTGGGTGGGCTGGGCCGGGCGGAGGGGCAAAACGCAGGTGCTAGCAGGTATCTGGGCTGATCCCGCTAACACTGCGTTTTTGGGAACCCTAAACTGCTGGGGACGCCAGTATAGATCTGATCGGATCAGATATTGATCCGTTCAGATACTATACCACTAAGGGAGGTGTACGGTGCGTGCGTGCGTGGGTGTTAGCGGTACTGGCGCTAACCTGACGCTGTCTGGGGCTGGTGCTTGCCAGTTCACCAAAACGCTACCAAAAAAACTGTTAGCGATCGCAGGGATCAGGCCTGACTCTGCGAACGCTGCAGTTATGCGTTTAGTGTTTTGTAAGTGACAGTGATCGATCGATACTGCACTTGGGTGGGCTGGGCTGGGCTGGGCGGAGGGGCAAAACGCAGGTGCTAGCAGGTATCTGGGCTGATCCCGCTAACACCGCGTTTTTGGGAATCCTAAACTGCTGGGGACGCTAGTCAGATATTGATCCGTTCAGATACTATACCACTAAGGGAGGCGTATGCTGCGTGCGTGGGTGTTAGCGGTACTGGCGCTAATCTGACGCTGCCTGGGGCGACGCATATCACCGCCGGGCGATCAGGGGGCTAAACCTTTATTCGGTAATAAACGGCGGGTGCCCTGACACTATAAAAAATAAACAAACTAACCAGCGTCACCCGTAACACTTATACGGTGATCAGTGGTGAAAGGGTTAACTAGGGGGCAATCAAGGGGTTAAAACATTTATTAGGTAGTATATGGGGGTCCCTGTCGCTATAAAACGCTGACGGCGAACCTAAATATTTACGTCCCTAACTAGCGTCACCAGTGACACTAATACAGCGATCAGAAAAATGATCGCTTAGTGACACTGGTGACGGGGGGTGATCAAGGGGTTAAAACTTTATTAGGGGGGGTTAGGGGGGTACCCTAGACCTAAAGGGGGGTAATACTAACTGTCCCACCACTTCTAACTGTCACAAACTGACACTATGCAGTAATCAGGAAAAAAAAAAAAAAAAATACCTGCTTGGTGTCAGTTTGTGACGGGGGGGGGTGATTGGGGGGGGATCGGGGGACGATCGGGGGGGGGGGGGGGGAAATCGGGGTGTTTAGTGTGCCTGGCATGTTCTACTGTGCTGTGTAGTGTTGGTGCACTCACTCACATGTCTTCTCCCCTCGGCGCTGGAACGGAAACTCCCGAGCCGAGGAGAGATGACATCACATCCTCTGCCTCTGTGTACTATACAGAGGCAGGGGATGTTTCTCATTGGCTGGGAGCGATCGCGAGGGGGGGCCTCCCCCTCATCTTTGATCGCTGCCAGACAAAAGCCGACCGCCGCTGGCACCGGGGGGGGGGGGGGGTCCGATCGGACCCCCCGCCCGCGGGAAGGCAATCACGTACCAGGTACGTGATTTTGCCTGCCCGTGCCATTCTGCTCACGTATATAGGCGTGAGGCGGTCGGCAAGTGGTTAAGTCTGCCCTATAGCAGTTTTACTGCTACAGGGCTGCATGGAGAGTGATGGATGAAGGGCGCGTGATCAATAGCTCACATCAAAACATATAAATTAGAAGCAAATAAAAGCAATTGAATAATACCAATACTACGTATCATGCAAACAGGTAACAAAATATAAAAGGCATGGAAAATTAAAAATGGGTTAAAAATATCATAAGCCCTTGTTGAGGCGGGTGTTTAGAATTGACTGACGCGTTTCGAGGATAACCTCTTCATCGGAGCCTTTGAGAACCAGGGCGCAGTCTCTATATGCCAGTAGGCCAAAATATGTACAACAACATAATGGCTAGTTGGAAAAAATGGCCTGAAATGGGAAATACGATTTTCTGTGTTCCATACCAGTCCACATTCAAGCGTTCTATGTGATAGTTGATGGTGTGTGTGTTCCCCTTTAAATTTGTAGAGAAGGGATCCTCCTCTACCTGAGGCAGAGAGACTGCTGCGGACACACTCGACTGCAGTATCCTCTCATGAGATCTTCACCCCCCTCCATCCTCCTTAAAACTGGACAGCACTCTCCCAGGAGGACACAGACAGGTTGAAAAATCTCTCTTCCATCCAGCCCGTGACAGGTCCACACCACCCTACAATCCCTTCTCTACAAATTTAAAGGAGAATGCACACACCATCAACTATCACATAGAACGCTTGAACGTGGACTGGTATGGAACACAGAAAATCGTATTTCCCATTTCAGGCCATTTTTTCCAACTAGCCATTATGTTGATGTACATATTTTGGCCTACTGGCATATAGAGACTGCGCCCTGGTTCTCAAAGGCTCCGATGAAGAGGTTATCCTCGAAACGCGTCAGCCAATTCTAAACACCCGCCTTAACATGGGCTTATGATATTTTTAACCCATTTTTAATTTTCCATGCCTTTTATATTTTGTTACCTGTTTGCATGATACGTAGTATTGGTATAATTCAATTGCTTTTATTTGCTTCTAATTTCTTTTGAATACATTTTATATGTTTTGATGTGAGCTATTGATCACGCGCCCTTCATCCATCACTCTCCATATAGCCTTACCTGACCACCCCGGGGTCAATTTCTGGGCAGCGGGACATGCAACACCATATCTTTTAGCTTTGCTACAGTTCACAATACTACTCTTCTCAAACCCAAACAGACCCTCACAAGCGCAGGAGTAATCTTTCCTTGTCCACAATTTGCTACAGGGCTGCACCTGTGCATCAGATTACATATATATTCACGAGATCCAACACTGCCAAGTAGAGGGCACGCTGCCGGCAGCTCACTTTTGCTGTGATTACACACAGTGAAAGCCAATCGGCGGGTGCAGGGTACTCAATGTCCTCCGGCACCCGTCAGTCAGGCAGAGACACAGAACTGTGATCTGCCTTTGTAAACAAAGGCAGCTTGCTGTTCTGACAGGAGGGAAGGGGTGGTGTTTGTGTCCCTGAAAAGCAGGGAATAAATTCCATCTCTTCCCCTAGTAAAAGTACCTAACACAGTATAGTAAAAGACTGGCTAGGCACAGTGTTTTGATCACCCCTGATATTAACCCCTTCCCAGCCAGTGTCATTAGTACAGTAACGGTGCTTTTTTTGCACCGATTACTGCATTAATGTCACTGGTCCGCAACCATTACTAGAAAAGAAAAAATTAAAATAAATAAAAATATCCCATTGTTTGGAGAAGGTATAACTTTTAAGCAAAACCAATCAATATAAGCTTATTGGGATTTTTTTTTACCAAAAACATGTAGCAGAAATCATTGGCCTAATTTTATGAAGAAATTAGATTTTTTTAAAAATTTTATTCATTGGATATGTTTTATAGCAGAAAGTAAAAAGTATTGTTTTTTCCTTCAAAATTGTTTTTTTTTTTTGTCTATAGTGCACAAAATAAAAAAAAATGCAGAGGTGATCAAATACCACCAAAAGAAATCTCTATTTGTGGGAAAAAAAAGGACATACATTTTATTTGGGTACAGTGACGCACGACCAAGTAATTGTCTGTAACATAACAGTGCCGTATCGCAAAAAATGGCCTGGTTATGAAGGGGGGGGGGGTTAAATCTTCCGGAGGTCAAGTGGTTATTGCATAGAGGCAAAGAGGAAAAGATGGCGGGCAAAAAACTGCAATTTCTGTTTCATTTCATATTATTTTTTTTTTACATAGAGGAATGATTACATTTTTATTGTGATTAAACAAAGTACCTTTCCCAGCTGATGAGGTCCATCAACAGTCTTCCCATCATCATCAGGGCCCCAGCTTAAAAAAGAAAAAAAAAAAGGTAAGGAAAAATCACATTCTGTGCAATGGTTTCCATATCTGGAGTTTTACTTTAAGTACTGTAGTTGAACAAAATACTTTGATGGCCCTACAAGTAAAAGGCAAGAGAAATGCAGAGCCTGAAACATTCCCTTCCACAAATCCATCTTCTTTCTAGCAGCATTGTCAGGCATGAGGGAAACCTGTCCAACCATGCTGCTTAGAAATGAAGAGACAGATCTGAATGAAACCAAGCACTATATGCACAGGTGTGAGCAACCTATTGCATTAGGGTGTGCACCCAAAAGCTCAAACACACTCGCCCCAGCTGCACTGGATAGTGAATGAACAGAATAGTGCTCTGTTCTGAGCGGCTTCCTGTTCATTCACAAACTAAAGCATAGGCAACACAGTTGCCTATGCTTCATTTATGAAGGAACAGTGAGCGAGTGTTCACTGTGTTTATTTAGAAGAAGGAAGGGGACTGTAAATTACATATTTATTAGCCCCTTCCCCCACGCTCCATTCTGATACATCCCACACAGGAGCCGGGGGGGGGGGGGAGCCAGCAGTACTGTGAGGGGGCACAACATGGGGGAAGCTCAGGTAATAGGGGGGAATTAGCACCACACGCATTGATTAGGCTGTGCCCAGGCACACCTGAAACACGCCTATGACTATATGCACTTAGTCCCCTATGAAGTTAAAATAAAAATATATATTATGATAAAAACATAGTATTTTAACTCCCCAGGGGACCTAATGCATATATTACTAGGTTCAGTTCAAAATCTGTGCCTAGCTTTTAAGCAGCATGGTTGGACAGGACCTCACATGTCAAACAATGGCACTAGAAAGTAGATATATATTGTGATTGATAGTTCTGCTCTCTGGTAGCAGGGGTTGCTCTGGACTGGCGTCGACAAAAAATAAATAGATAAATGAATATCACACAGCCTGCAGCTTTGTGTGTCCATCAGCAGCTGCTTTTACACATTCACAGTCTGGCCGACTGATCACATAGTGCATGTTTTCATTCTTCTGTGCGTGTGGGGTGATTGAGTTGTTTTTTTCCCTTTTTAAAAAAAAATGAGATTTCATTTCATTATAAATTTTGTTTTTTAAAAACATTTTTTTTAAAACTTAACTTTACTGCGATCACAAGGGGGCTAGGTGATAGCATGGGCTCTTTTTGGAGACATCAGGGGTCTCCTAGTGTCACCTCTGCACTTCAGTGCAGCTAAACCCTTTTATTAAAATGCATAAAGCTTGCTGAAAAAAAAAAAAAACCCTTGTCGTACAGGCCATTTATATAAAGTCTGTGGACAGAAAATGGTTAATTTGACACTATTAATATACACAATGCTTCACCTAAATGATCAACAATAAAGTCTGCAAATCAAAGAGCATTAAAGATGAAAAAGAAGCCAAAAACTATTTCAACATCACCAGTTTGGTAAATGGCTATAGTAGATGTACAGTTTTAATCACCTGCAACTGTAAATGTCATTGATCTGATAGTGTTTGTTGAAAGCAATTGCCTCCATGCTGTCTGTGAGAGGGCCATCGAGAACTCTGATACCTGAAATAAATAAGTGTTAAAAGATACAAGTAAAAGGATGAAAACGTGTAGATGCCAAGACGGGTATTCAGCAACTATTAGGTGAGCTACCAGTTATAAAAACAGTCTCATTAACCAAGAAAGACCATTCACAAAACCAAGAAATTAAACCACTCACAAAGCACAATTTCAATGTATTGCTGAATAGCAGCCATTTAGGGTGAAGCGCTGTCTTCATATGAAGATTCTCAGTGGCTTTTGCCATCTTGAACAATCCCGGCATACAGTGCAGAATAAAGGCTTTAAAACCACCAAGGCAGAGATGGTGATGCCTTTCTCCAGAGTTCTTTCAGGTCTGACAATCTGCCCGGATTCACTCATTACTGTCCATCACTGGACATACTGTATCACACTGCTATTATTGTTGCTTTCTCAGCTTTATTATAATGAAAAAGATCATCATTAGTATGCACACCTGCAGGGAAGCTGAAGAAGTAACAGAGATAGATGGGAAATTGTCCAGTTTTGGCCTGCAGATGTAAGCCTTGTGCAGAGAGCAAAACATATATTAATTCAACTAGATAAGCCATGCATCTAAGCCAATTTTACCCATTTGTTTTTTGTATTCACAAACCTGCAACTCTGCTTCCATATGCCACACCAACTGCACAGAAATTATTGTTGGGTACTGCAGCAATTTCCCCTGCACAACGGGTTCCATGATGGTTGTCACTGAATTTGTCAGGATGAGGCATTGGGTCTGGATCATTAGAGTTGAGGTCATAGCTACCTTCCGGATTCTGGGAAAGAAAATGCTCCAGTTATGATTTTTACTACACATACTCTAATTTGTTATGCAGTCAGTGTCCTACATCAAAGATTTGTCAGCTGAAAATGCTCACATAATTTGACTGAATGTCCTGGTTTGTATACTGGATACCATCATCTACGACCACCACAGTGACTCCCTGGCCAGTAACATTTCTTTCCCACACACCAGTAATATTAATGTCCATTCCAGGGTACCGAGTATTGTTCTGCAGAAGAAAACAGATCATAAGGAGTTACACAAGTATAGAAAACCCGCATGGAATAAACACCACAATAAAGCCTTGAATTAGTCCTAGATATGCTTGTTATTCAGGTGTAGTTCTTCCCTCAGTCAGGTCACAGGGTTAGTGTACTTATCTCAATGTACTTAGACAAAGCCACCAGTAATTTTGTTCATTATCAGATACTTTGGTATCAGCAACTGCGTTTATGTGGTCAAAGGTTTAACAAGCACAGGGTAAAACACAAATGCTCTCCTGAATAAATTCCCTAAAGGCCCATTCACACCATGAAATCGCACAGGAATGATTCACAAGCGATCCAGGTGCAGTGCAATTTCACCCTTTTCATTTGAATGGGCTGAAATCATGTTGGACCTCAGCAAAAGTAGAGCATGCGCTACTTTACAAAACCCAGAGCAAATTTCATAAACCCATATTTGATTCACAATAGAAAACAAATCAAATGGAGCTGACAAAATGTACAATTTTGAAATTGATGGCAGCAACACGTTTCAAAGTTGGGACAGGGCCATGTTTATGACAGTGTAGCATCCCCTGTACTTTTAACATTCTGCAAATGTCTGAGAATTTAGGAGACCAGTTGCTGGAGTTTTGGGACAAGAATGTTGTCCCATTCTTGCCTGATATAGGATTCTAACTGCTCAACAGCCCTGTGTCTGATGTATTTTTAATTTCAAGATGCGCCAAATGTTTTCAGTTTGTGAAAGGTCTGGACTGCAGGCAGGCCAGTTAAGCACCCAGACTCTTACTAGTCATGCTGTTCATTGTCCTGAAATAATGAAGACCTTCCCAGAAAAAAGGTGTCATCTGGATGGGAGCATATGTTTCTCTAAAAGCTGGATATATCCCTCAGCATTGATGGTGCCTTTCCAGATGTGCAATCTGCCTATTCCATCAGAGATGCGGGCTTTTGAATCGAGCACTGATAACAAGCCAGAAGGTCCCTCTCCTCTTTAGCCTGAAAGACATGGCGCCCATGGTTGCCACAATGTAAAATTTTGATTTGTCTGACCAACAAACAGTTTTCCACTTTGCAACAGAGCATTTTAAATGAACTTTGGCCCAAAGAAGATGGTAGCGTTTCTGGATCATGTTCAGATATGGCTTCTTCTTTGCATGATAAGAGCTTTACCCTGCATTTTTGGATGGCACAGTAAACTAATCAGGGCTTGACAAATTTGCTCTTTGAATCTAGGCGCCAGCTAAAAAGGGTTTTTTTTTTATAACCACTTAAGCCACGGAAGGATTTAACCTCCTTCCTGACCAGAGCACTTTTTACGTTTGGCACTGCGCTGCTTTAACTGGTAACTGCGCGATCATGCAATGCAGTACTCAAACAAAATTTGCATCCTTTTTTTCCCCACAAATGGAGCTTTCTTTTGGTGGAATTTGATCACCTCTGCGGTATTTATTTTTTGCGATATAAACAAAAAAAAAAAACTGATTTTTTTTTTTTTAAATTATATTTTATACTTTTTGCTATAAAAAAAAATACAATAAACTCAATTTTAGTCATACATTTAGGGCAAAAAGCATTCAGCCACGTCTCGGGTAAAAAAAAATTAAATAATCGTATATTTGTTTGTGCAAAAGTTATAGCGTCTACAAACTAGGGCACATTTTCTGGAATTTACGCAGCTTTTTGTTTGGTTATCACTGTCTCATTTCTTGAGGGGCTAAAATGGCAGGGCAGTACAATGCCCCCCCCCCCCCCCCCAATGACCCCATTTTGGAAAGTAGACACCCCAAAAAATTTGCTGAAAGGCTTGTTGAGCACATTGAATATTTAATTTTTTTTGTCACAAGTGATTGAAAAATGACAAAAAAAAAAAAAAAGTGACACAAAGTTAGCCGATAGGCATGTAGATAGATAAAATGAGAATGGAAACGGCGCTGCCCTCTATATTAATATTAATTAGCAGATATGAGTGTCATATAATACAGACTAAATACAAATGACTCTAATGCGTAAAAACTCCACTTGTGTCAAAATGTAATAGGGTCTAAACAAAAAGAGGACCATATATATGGGAGTAACCAGAAATTCAAAAACATCAGTAATTTAGAAACTGCTGAGTAAAATGTGTTCCCCCAAAAGAGGGATAAGAATGTCATCCAAGTTGGAATATATAATAAATGAGTGAAAAAATATATTGTGGTGAGCAGTGCAAACAAAAGCAGTGCGAAAAAAGAAGAAAATTAAAAACTTGACCCCAGGGTTCAAAAGTATTGGGACAAAATGGCGCCAAGAAATAAAATGGTTCGATAGTGAAAAAGTATATGTGCGTATTATTACCAATGTAGTGTCCGTGTTGCCCCTTCCATATATAAATGCAAAGAATTGAATAGGGTTATATTTGACCCCAATGTTCAAAAGTATTGGGACAGTATGGCGCTTATGAAGCGTGAAGTGTTCTATGTGAAACGTGAGGTGTCCTTCTGAGTGACAAACTAAATATTAATGCAATTAAAACACTTCATATGCATAAACAACAGTAAATGAAAAGCTATATGCAATTGGTTCCAATTATTGGTGTTCATAACAAAGTGATATAGTTAACCTCCCTGACGGTAATCCCGAGTGTGGCTCGGGGTTAAAATTCAGCACCATTAGCGGTAACCCCTAGCCACACTCGGGATTGCATCGCAGGATCCTGGTGCCTCCTTACTTACCTTGTCCCCAGGATCCTGCGATGTCCCCCGCAGTGTCCGCGGGCTGTGTCCTGTTCCGAAGCCTCTCTGTGCCAGGCTCCGTTCCCTGCGAGCGTCGCGACACACGGGGGCGGAGCCTGTCGGCAAATTCAAAAGAATGTAAAAAGCATAACACATACAGTACTGTAATCTTACAGATTACAGTACTGTATGAAATAATTTCACATCCCATTTGTCCCCAGTGCTCTGGCCCATGCCCTGCATGCAGTTTTATATTGCATATACTGTTCTTTCTGCCTGGAAACTGGAGATTGTCCATAGCAACCAAAAAGTGTCCCTTTACGTCAAAAATGGCTTTAGACCAGCTAGAAAACAGCGATAGTAAATTAGAACACTTGCAGAATTGAGCGATAGTGAATCGTGTGGAAATTTATTTTATTACTATTTATTTTTATTTTTTTTTAATTATTATTATTTTTTTATTATATTATAATTTATGTTTTTGTGTTTCAAACTTTATCATACCCGGGATATCTACTAGACGGTTGTTTGGACAGATTTAAGTGTGCTATTGTTAATAATTACAGACCTACAATATAAAACGCCAAATTTCCATGCAAAATAATTGTACCGCTTTCAGCACCTAAAATCATAAAGAATCATACCGCCAGGGAGGTTAATTTCTAGAAAGTTTTTATATATAGTCCATGCAGGAAAGAGTGTTGTTAACCAGGTGGGAAGAGCAGAGTTCAACTGTAAATGCTGCCTATTTCACCCTAGAGGGTACACCGCAGTGACTACTGTGCGATTTTTCCATAAGGTGACTTGAAGTGCTCGCCCCCTGATGCTACCCCACTCACCAGAAATAATCACCCCTGCAGGGGTACCGAGCGACAAAGTGGGTGCCTCAGGGCGGGTGATGTTCACTCCAATAGTGCTTCCATTCCTTTGCTCTGTGCGATCCTTACGGCTGTTCCAGGGGAAACATGTGCTCTGCTATGACCAAGCTACTCCAGCAGTGTACCACCTTAATCTGTTAAACTCAGAAGCCGGGCTCCCTGTGTGAAGTTGGAAGGCTCCTCTTCCTCGATAGGCATGTAGAGTCCATGGAATATTTTATACTTTACCAGAAGTTTCAGGAAAATTACAATACATTTTTTTGCCTCTCAGCAAATAGCTTGGGGTGTCTACTTTCCAAAATGGGGTCATTTGGGGGGGGGGGGGGGGGGTTTGTGCTATCTGGGCATTTCATGGCCTCCAAAACTATGATAGGTAGTGAGGAGTGAAATCAAGAATTTACACCCTTAAAAAGCCTGAAGGCGGTGCTTGGTTTTCGGGGTCCTGTATGCGGCTGGACTGCGAAAAAAGTCCCAAACATGTGGTATCCCCATACTCAAGAGAAGCAGCAGAATGTATTTTGGGGTGTCATTTCACATATGCCTATAGCATGTTTGAGCAATATATCATTTCAGTGACAACTTTGTAAAAAATAGATTGTCATTTTCCCGAAACTTGTGGCAAAATATAAAATATTCCATGGACTCAACATGCCTATCAGCTTGGGGTGTCTACTTTCCAAAAAGGGGTAATTTGGGGGGGTTTTGACCTGTCCTGGTATTTTATGCACAACATTAGAAGCTTATGTCACACATCACCCACCCTAACAACTTGAAGACAAAGCCCTTTCTGACACTTAGTTTACATGGAAAAATATTTTATTTTTGCTGGAAAAATTACTCTGAACCCCCAAATAATATATATATTTTTTTAAAGCAAAGGCCCTACAGATTAAAATATATTGGAAAAAAAAACACTTTTTTGAATTTTAATGCACTAAAACACACTATGTTTGATAAATGTTTGATAAAATATAAAAGATGATCTTATGCCGAGTACATAGATACCAAACACGACATGCTTTAAAAACTGCGTACAACCGTGCAGCGGTGACAAACTACATACATTATTAAAAGCCTTTACAGGTTACCACTTTAGATTTACAGAGGAGGTCTACTGCTAAAATTACTGCCCTCCATCTGACATTTGTGGTGATACCTCACATGCATGGTGCAATTGCTGTTTACATATGAAACGAGACCGATGCTTGCGTCGTGACAAGTACTCTTTTTTAAAAAAAAAAATTGGGTCTATTAGACTCTAGATCTCTCCTCTGCTCTCAAAGCATCTGACCACACCAAGATCGGTGTGATAAGATGCTTTCCCAATGGCGCCATTTATATCCGGCGAAACCGAAGTCATGAAATGCTTGTAGCTTCTGGTTTCTTAAGCCATAGAGATGATTGGAGCTGTTCTGATCTTCGATCAGCTCTATGGTCAGCTGGCAGAGCCACCGGCTGCATTATCAGGTTCCCCAGTGGGACAGGAAAGCCAGAGAAAACCCAAATAAGATGACGGGGGGGGGGGGGGGGATCATTCCCTCCCACTGCATTTAAAAGCAGTCTAGCGGCTAATTACCCACTAGGATTGCTTCTACAGGAAAGCCGACCGCTGGCTGAAAAGAACGATACCAAGATGATACCTAAACCTGCAGGCATCATTCGGGTATACCCACTCAAATTCCAGCAACATACTGTCCTTGTTGGGCATATATTGTAATGTTCTTTTTTTTTTTCATACACCAAATAACACCAATGAAGTGATCAGTGAAAAATCTGAAAACTGCAATTGGTCACACAGTGACAGGGAGTGAAGGGGTTAACTGGGGGGGGGGGGGGGCAATCGGGGGGGGTGACAAGTGTGCCAACATGTACTGTGTCAGTATAGTGTTGGTGCAACTCACTGTAAGACGTCCTCGGAAAAGAATTCCAGAGAGGGAGATGACCTCACTTCCCCTGCCTGTGTATACACTTACAGGCAGAGGAAGCATTTTCATTCGCCAGAATCGATCAGCAGGTCCAGGCCAGAAATCACTGCCTGGACCTGAAGACTGATCGGTTCTGCAACAAATCTGATCGCCGCAAGCAACGTACGGGTACGTGATTTTGTGCACCCCTGTCACTTTGCCGACGTATATCGGCGTGAGCCAGTCTGCAAGTGGTTAACTAACAAATCTTACAGGTAGAACATGAAACATGTTCCTGAAGGTGAACTTCTCATTTAACCCTTTCACAGCCAAAACTGTTTTTTGCGTTTTTTGCACGTTTTAAAAAAAAATCATTTGAGGCCTGAAAGTGGATGTAAAAACAAAATTTTGTATTTTTATTTTTTATCCTAATGCATTCTATGCATTAACCTCTTGGCGAGGGCGCCTCACGGTCCTTTAAGAGATTTATGACGCCGGGAGGTGGGGCGGGGCCTAAGACCACGTGACCGCCGTGATTGGCTGTCACATGACCTGAAAAACTGCAGATCGCAAGGACCGAGCAGGAGCTTTCAGTCAGGCGATAACTGTGCTGGGAGCGTGCACAATTCAAGCAAATATGCAGCCCTTCGGCACTAAGGACCAGGCACCAAGAGGCCACATATTTGCGTATGGCCGGTGCCAAGAGGTTAAGATAAAAAAAACCTTGTGTGAATCAGCCCCCCCCCCCCCCCAATACCCACCTGAGCCCCATCTTGAACCAGTTATGTTGCAAATGAGAGCCTTGGCTGTCTGCAGAATGTCCCTCATTGGCTGAGACAGCAGCAGGCACCACTGGCCGTCAAAGGCAGCAAGCCAATGAGGAGAAAGAGAAGGGGCGGGGCTTGCCTCAGGTGCCCCATAGCAAGCTGCTTGCTATGGGTGAACTCCACAGCGGGGGGAGGGGGAGGCCAGGAGTGCCAGCAAAGGACCTGAGAAGAGGAAGATCAGGGCTGCTCTGTGCAAAACCACTGTACAGAGCAGGTAAGTATGTTGTTTGTTTTTAAAGAAAAAAAACAAAAAACAAAAAAAAAAAAAATTTTGACTTTAATATCACTTGAATATTTCATAAAACTTCCAAACATTTTTTTCTAAAAGCAGACACCCGAGAGAATAAAATAGTGATAGTTCCAATTTTTTATGTCACATGATTTTACCGTAAAGGTCTAGGAAACAAAAAATTTCAGTAAAAACACACATTAAGTTTAGGGGGCAAAAAAACGCAATAAATTACCTATTTTTTTGGTAAAAAATAAAAGCCGAGGTTGCAGAGAGTAAAAAGATACCCAACATGTCAAACCTTAACCTTAACCACTTCAATACCAGGCACTTACCCCCCTTCCTGCCCAAGCCAATTTTCAGCTTTCTGCGCTGTCGCTGTTTAACCACTTGGCGACCGCCTAACGACGATATACGTCGGCAGAATGGCACGGGCAGGCAAAATCACGTACCTGGTACGTGATTGCCTTCCCGCGGGCAGGGGGTCCGATCAGACCCCCCCCCCTGGTGCCCGAGGTGGTCGGCTTTGGTCTGGCAGCGATCAGAGATGAGGGGAGGCCATCCATTCGTGGCCCCCCCCCCTCGCAATCGCTTCCAGCCAATGAGAATCGTCCCCTGCCTCTGTGTAGTACACAGAGGCAGGGGATGTGATGTCATCTCTCCTCGGCTCGGCAGTTTCCGTTCCGGCGCCAAGGAGAGAAGACTGAAATGTGAGTTGCACACCTCACAGTAGAACATGCCAGGCATACTTTACACCTCCGATCCCCCCCCCCGATCACCACCCAATCACCCCTTCCCCCCGCCCTGTCACACTGACACCAAGCAGTTTTTTTTATTTATTTATTTATTTTTTTGATTACTGCATGGTGTCAGTTTGTGACAGTTAGTGTGGTGGGGCAGTGAGTATTAGCCCCTTTTAGGTCTAGGATACCCCCCTAACCCCCCCTAATAAAGTTTTAACCCCTTGATCACCCTCCGTCACCAGTGTCGCTAAGCGATCATTTTTCTGATCGCTGTATTAGTGTCGTTGGTGACGCTAGTTAGGGAGGTAAATATTTAGGTTCGCCGTCAGCGTTTTATAGCGACAGGGACCCCCATATACTACCTAATAAAATGTTTTAACCCCTTGATTGCCCCCTAGTTAACCCTTTCACCACTGATCACCGTATAACCGTCACGGGTGATACTTGTTAGTTCGTTTATTTTTTATAGTGTCAGGGCACCCGCCGTTTATTACCGAATAAAGGTTTAGCCCCCTGATCGCCCGGCGGTGATATGCGTCGCCCCAGGCAGCATCAGATTAGAGCCAGTACCGCTAACACCCACGCATGCAGCATACGCCTCCCTTAGTGGTAAAGTATCTGAACGGATCAATATCTGATCCGATCTATACTAGTGTCCCCAGCAGTTTAGGGTTCCCAAAAACGCAGTGTTAGCGGGATCAGCCCAGATACCTGCTGCCCCTCCGCCCGGCCCAGCCCAGCCCACCCAAGTGCAGTATCGATCGATCACTGTCACTTACAAAACACTAAACGCATAACTGCAGCGTTCGCAGAGTCAGGCCTGATCCCTGCGATCGCTAACAGTTTTTTTGGTAGCGTTTTGGTGAACTGGCAAGCACCAGTGGCCTAGTACACCCCGGTCGTAGTCAAACCAGCACTGCAGTAACACTTGGTGACGTGGCGAGTCCCATACGTGCAGTTCAAGCTGGTGAGGTGGCAAGCACAAGTAGTGTCTCGCTGCCACCAAAAAGACAAACAAACACAGGCCCGTCGTGCCCAAATTGCCCTTCCTGTTGCATTCGCCAATCCTAATTGGGAACCCACCACGTCTGCAGCGCCCGTACTTCCCCCATTCACATCCCCAACCAAATGCAGTCGGCTGCATGAGAGGCATTTTCTTTATGTCCTCCCGAGTACCCCTACCCAACGAACCCCCCCAAAAAAGATGTGTCTGCAGCAAGCGCGGATATAGGCGTGACACCCGCTATTATTGTCCCTCCTGTCCTGACAATCCTGGTCTTTTCATTGGTGAATGTTTTGAACGCTACCATACACTAGTTGAGTATTAGCGTAGGGTACAGCATTGCACAGATTAGGCACACTTTCACAGGGTCTCAAGATGCCATCGCATTTTGAGAGACCTGAACCTGGAACCGGTTACAGTTATAAAAGTTACAGTTACAAAAAAAAAAAAAGTGTAAAAAAAAAAAAAAACAAAAAAAAAAACAAAAATATATAATAAAAAAAAATAGTTGTTGTTTTATTGTTCTCTCTCTCCCTATTCTCTCTCTATTGTTCTGCTCTTGTTTACTGTATTCTATTCTGCAATGTTTTATTGTTATTAGGTTTTATCATGTTTGCTTTTCAGGTATGCAATTTTTTATACTTTACTGTTTACTGTGCTTTATTGTTAACCATTTTTTGTCTTCAGGTACGCCATTCACGACTTTGAGTGGTTATACCAGAATGATGCCTGCAGGTTTAGGTATCATCTTGGTATCATTCTTTTCAGCCAGCGGTCGGCTTTCATGTAAAAGCAATCCTAGCGGCTAATTAGCCTCTAGACTGCTTTTACAAGCAGTGGGAGGGAATGTCCCCCCCCCCCCCACCGTCTTCCGTGTTTTTCTCTGGCTCTCCTGTCTCAACAGGGAACCTGAGAATGCAGCCGGTGATTCAGCCAGCTGACCATAGAGCTGATCAGAGACCAGAGTGGCTCCAAACATCTCTATAGCCTAAGAAACCGGAAGCTACGAGCATTTTATGACTTAGATTTCGCCGGATGTAAACAGCGCCATTGGGAAATTGGGGAAGCATTTTATCACACCGATCTTGGTGTGGTCAGATGCTTTGAGGGCAGAGGAGAAATCTAGGGTCTAATAGACGCCAATTTTTTCAAAAAAAGAGTACCTGTCACTACCTATTGCTATCATAGGGGATATTTACATTCCCTGAGATAACAATAAAGCGAAGGCGAAGTGTTTCACTTTCCATGGAAAGACAGTCTAAAGTACCTGGGGGTTAATTTGCTATGCGATAGAACGAAGCTGTATAAGCTGAATTTTATTCCGCTACTAAATGAAATAAAAAGGGAAATAAATAGAATTAAACATTGCCCCGTCTCATGGTTGGGGCGAATCAATCTGGTGAAAATAGTGCTCGCACCAAAGGTTCTATATAAGATGCAGATGCTCCCGATCCCTCTCCCAGAGAATTTTTTCAGAGTGTTATTCAGTCTTATAAATAAATATGTCTGGGATAATAAAAAAAAACAAGGATTGCTCTAAAGATATTGAGGAGGTAAAAAGCAAGTGGAGGGCTGGCACTCTCAGATTTTAGGTTGTATTATAAAGCAGTGGTTTTAGCACGGGCACTGGACTGGTCGCATAGTAGTGGCACTAAAAGATGGGTTAGTTTAGAAAATAGGATGAGTAACACACAATTAAATCACTTGATTTGGAAACCCCCACACTTCAGGGGGCTGGGAAAGGACACACATTACATTACACACCTCACATTTAAAATTTGGGATCAGTTACACACAAAGAACAAATGGGATTTCAATTCCCCTTTAAAATTCTTAAAAGAGAACTTACTCTTTCCTCCGGGGATGGAGAAAGTGGGGGGTAATTGGATATTAGATAGAGAGGTACAAGTAAGGGGTATTATTAAACGAGATAAAATAATCACTTTTCACGAAATAGCAGCACAAGAGGGGGTTTGGATTTTAAACGGGTGGAGATACGGCCAGCTAGCACACTTTATCGCTAGCCTCCCTGGACCTTTAAGGGAGGAAGCAGAGTATAGACCGATAGAGAAACTTTTTCGTGAAGAATTGAAGAAGGGAAAAATTGCAGAAATTTATAAAATTTTGGTGAGAGAACTAGGGAAGGAAGTACCCTCGTTTATCAGGAAATGGGGAGAGGAACTGGGAGCTTATGGTGATAATGAGGAAGTAAGGCGCATTCTAGAGGCGACACATGGAACGGCAGTCGACACAAAAACCAGAGAGAGCAACTATAAGTGTCTGTCTAGGTGGTATATGACCCCGGTCAGAGTTAGTACATTTTCACCGGATAGGTCCCTGAACTGCTGGAAAGGCTGTGCTTCCCCAGGAACTATGGCGCACTTATGGTGGGAATGCACAAAAAAAAAAAAAAAAAATCTACTGGCAAGAAGTGATCAAAATAATTAAGGAAATAACAGGCAAGGCGATCCCCCTTGACCCCTGGGACTGTTTGTTCCATAGGTCGGAAGGGGGAACGAAAGGGTATAAAACTTCAATAGTCCCGGTATTACTAAATTCAGCGAAAAATACCATTCCAAAGAAATGGCATTAACAAGAAGCGCCTAGGATATGAGAGTGGGTGGCTAGAGTTAATGAAATATTTCCTGGAGCGAGCTGAGGTAGGAGAGCATTGGGTAGGGATCATAATACACAAGGGGGTAAATGGGATTTTTGGACCAAACTTAGAAAATCTGAGCGTTATATTGAACAACATTGTAGGACGAGACCTAGAATACTAGAAATCGCCAAAACTTAAAGAGATGAGAGGGAAGAGGCTTTGGAACATTTTGGAGTAATATCTCAATGTATTCCCCCTATTTGTATGGGGTTGGTTGTTTCCCTTTTTACTTTTTTTTTTTTCTTATTGGTTGTTTTGTATGAAAATTTAGGAAAATTAAATAAAGATTTAAAAAAAAAAAAGAAATCCTGAAGGCGGTGATTGGTTTTCGGGGCCCCGTACGCGGCTAGGCTCCTAAAAAGTCCCACACATGTGGTATCCCCATACTCAGGAAAAGCAGCTAAATGTATTTTGGGGTGCAATTCCACATATGCCCATGGCCTGTGTGATCAAAATATCATTTAGTGACAAGTTTGTGCAAAAAAAAAAAAAAAAAAAGTGTCACTTTCCCGCAACTTGTGTCAAAATATAAAATATTCCATGGACTCAACATGCCTCAAAGCAAATAGTTTGGGGTGTCTACTTTCCAAAATGGGGTCATTTGGGGGGGGGGGGGTTTATGCCATCTGGGCATCTTATGGCCTTCAAAACTGTGATGGGTAGTGAGGAGTAAAATCAAAAATTTACGCCCTTAGAAATCCTAAAGGCAGTGATTGGTTTTCGGGGCCCCGTATGCGGCTAGGCTCCCAAAAAGTCCCACACATGTGGTATCCCCGTACTCAGGAGAAGCAGCTGAATATATTTTGGGGTGCAATTCCACATATGCCCATGGCCTGTGTGAGCAATATATCATTTAGTGACAACTTTTTGTAATTTATTTTTTTTGTCATTATTCAATCACTTGGGACAAAAAAATGAATATTCAATGGGCTCAACATGCCTCTCAGCAATTTCCTTGGGGTGTCTACTTTCCAAAATGGGGTCATTTGTGGGGGTTTTGTACTGCCCTGCCATTTTAGCACCTCAAGAAATGACATAGGCAGTCATAAATTAAAGGCTGTGTAAATTCCAGAAAATGTACCCTAGTTTGTAGGTGCTATAACTTTTGCGCAAACCAATAAATATACACTTATTGACATTTTTTTTTACCAAAGACATGTGGCCGAATACATTTTGGCCTAAATGTATGACTAAAATTGAGTTTATTGGATTTTTTTTTTTATAACAAAAAGTAGAAAATATCATTTTTTTTCAAAATTTTCGGTCTTTTTCGATGTATAGCGCAAAAAATAAAAAACGGCAGAGGTGATCAAATACCATCAAAAGAAAGCTCTATTTGTGGGAAGAAAAGGACGCAAATTTCGTTTGGGTACAGCATTGCATGACCGCGCAATTAGCAGTTAAAGCGACGCAGTGCCAAATTGTAAAAAGTGCTCTGGTCAGGAAGGGGGTAAATCCTTCCGGGGCTGAAGTGGTTAAATGACAATTGCGCGGTCATGCTACACTGTACCCAAACAGAATTTTTATCATTTCGTTTCCACACATAGAGCTTTCTTTTGGTGGTATTTGATCACCTCTGCAGTTTTTATTTTTTGCTAAAAAAATAAAAAAAGACCGAAAATTTTGAAAAAAAATAAAAAGTTTTGCTTTTGTGTCTGTTGTAACATTTTGTAAATAAGTAAGTTTTCTCCTTCACTGATGGGCACTGATAAAGCGGCACTGACAAGGCGGCACCAACGATGGCCACTGATATGCAACACCGATGGACATTGATAGGCGGCACTCATGGGTGGCACTGGTGGTCACTGATAGGCGACACTGATGGGCACTGAAAGGCTGCAAAGATGGGTAGTCATAGGAGGCACTGATACGTGGCACTGATTGGCACTGATAGGCATCCCTGGTGGCACTGGCAGTGGTAGGCATTGTAAGTGGGCATTGATTGGCAGCTGCCTTGGCACAGATTTGCATTTCCCTGGTGGTCTGGGTGGGCATACATGGTGGTCCAGTGTGGATGTCCATCCTGGTGGTCCTGGGCAGCATGGTGGTGGTCCTGGGTGGGATCCGAGGGGGGGCTGCGCTGATAAACAATCAGCACAGACCCCCGTCAGGAGAGCAGCCAATCAGCTCTCCTCTACTCGCATCTGTCAGACGCGAGTGAGGAAAATCCGATAAACGGTTCTTCCTGTTTACATTGTGATCAGCCGTGATTGGACATGGCTGATCACGTGGTAAAGAGCTTCCCTCGGAGGCTCTTTACCGAGATCGGTGTAGCGGTGTGTCAGACTGACACACCGCACCACCGATCGCCGCGATGCGTGCCCCCACTGGAGCGAGGCGGCTGTTATCCTGCTGGACCTTGTATGACACCCAGTCAGGATAACGCAACCACACTTCCCGCCCGGCCTATAGCAAAATGACGGCCGGGCGGGAAGTGTTTAAATATGTCACTACCCTAAATTTTCCATAGACGACGCTTTAAAAGCCCCCTATAGGTCATCAGTTTAATGCAACAAATGTGGTCTGGTGCAAGAATTATTGCTCTCATTCCAGCGTGCGCAGCAATATGTAACGTGTATCACAATCAATGTTTTCAATGATCGGAGAAACTGAACAGGGGAGCACTTCCGGGTCAACAACTAGAAGGGGAGGAGAGCAGACGTGTATCCGCTCTCTTCCCTCCCCTATCCATGGTGGCACCCGCTATGCCGGTCAGGGGCCTGCAGATGAGCAAGTGGAGCCCAGAATACATAGCGGGGGTGTGGGGAGAATTTGCGCAGCAGCCCAAGCTCCAGGACAAAATTTGTGGTCGCCATGGTGACCTGGCGTTTGTTGAGCCCTGCTGTAAGTATATAAATAAAAAATTATTTAAAAAAAGCAGCCCATAGTGTTTATCAATAACATTGCTTAGCTCATGGGTAGGCAACCTTTTGAGCACAGTGTGCCGAAAAATGTTTTCAATGAAATTGAGTGTGCCGACTTTTTAAACACCTTATAACAAAAAAAAAAAAAAAAAAAAAGTCAACACACTCTCAATCACGAAAAGGATTTTTTATAAAGTAAATGCTGTAAACTAATTTAGTAGTGAGAAATTAAACATCCTGCACTCTCACACACACACAGATCAACCCCAACTCCTGCAACTCCACACCTCAGATCACTGTCCCTCCTGCAAATCTGTTTTACCACTGTACCCACCCTGCTCATTTGCCCCACCACTGTACCACCCTGCTCATTTGCCCCACCACTGTACCCCCTTTCTCATCTGCCCCACCAATGTACCCCCTTTCTCATCTGCCCCACCAATGTACCCCCTTTCTCATCTGCCCCACCAATGTACCCCCTTTCTCATCTGCCCCACCAATGTACCCCCTTTCTCATCTGCCCCACCAATGTACCCCCTTTCTCATCTGCCCCACCAATGTACCCCCTTTCTCATCTGCCCCACCAATGTACCCCCTTTCTCATCTGCCCCACCAATGTACCCCCTTTCTCATCTGCCCCACCAATGTACCCTCTTTCTCATCTGCCCCACCAATGTACCCCCTTTCTCAATTTCCCCACCAATGTACCCCCTTTCTCATCTTTCCCGCCACTGTAACCCCCTGCACACCTGCTCACCTCACCTCTGTAACCCCCTGCTCATCTGCCCCACCCCTGTACCCCCCTGCTGACCTCACCCACCACTGTACCACCCTGCCGACCTGTTCCACCGTCGTAACCACCTGCTCATCTGCCTCACCAATGTGCCCCCTTTCTTATCTGCCCCACCTCTGTACCTCCCTGCACATCTGCTCCACCGCCGTACCCCCATGCTCTTCTGTCTCACCGCTGAACCATCTTCTCATCTGTCCTAACACTGAACTTATCTGCTCATCTGCCCCATCATTGTAATCCCCTTTCTCATCTGCCCCACCACTGTACCCCTGCTCTTCTGCACCATCACTGTAACCCCCTGCTCATGTGTTCCACCGATGTACCTCCTTACTCCTCTGCCCCACCGCTGTAACCCCTTGCTCATCTGTCCCACCAATGTACCTCCTTTCTCCTCTGCCCCAACACTGACCCCCCCCCCCCCGCTCATCTGTCCCACCACTGTAACCCCCTGCTCATCTGCTCTATCACTGTACCTCCTGCTTTTCTGTCCACCGCTGAACCCCCTTCTTATCCCTCCCACCACTGTACCTCCTGCAGATCTGCCCCACCACTGTACCCCCTTCATGCTCTTCTGTCCCACCACTGTAACCCCCCTGCTCATCTGCCCCATTAAATGTACCCCACTGCACATCTGCTCCACCGCTGTATCCCCATGCTCTTCTGTCTCACTACTAAATCACCTTCTCATCTGTCCTAACACTGAACCCCCTGCTCATCTGTCCCACCAATACACCTCCTTTCACATCTGCCCCACTGCTCTACCCCCTGCTTTTCTGTCCCACCACTGAACCCCCTCCTCATCTGGCCCAACACTGAACCCCCCTGCTCATCTGGCCCAACACTGAACCCCCCTGCTCATCTGGCCCAACACTGCTCATCTTTTCAACCACTGCACCTCCCTGCACATCTGTCCCACCGCTGTAACCTCCTGCTCATCTGTCCCACCTCTGAATCGCTCCTGCTCATTTTCCCCACCGCTGTACCCTCCTGCTCATCTGCTTCACTGCTGTACCCTCTTCTCATCTATGATATGCGTGATATGCAGAGTGGTGAAAGGAAGCAGAGATGAGACACATCTACCTGTCCTGGCACACTCATCCTGCTGATCCAACTCTCGCATCCAACCCCCGTGCTTGTATGTAATGTCACCTACAAGCATATGGAATGGATGTGCAACGATGAGCTCAGGTCAGGAGCATTTTCAAGTTGGGCACCCGCAACTAAGAAAAAGTGGTTGGGTGTGATTTTCGTTGCTCTGAATACTGGCTGTGGCTTAACGGGACACAGAGTGCAGGGGTTCCGTGATAATTGATGCAAAGGTTCAGGAATAATTTCAACAAAGTTCCCAGAAGCTCAACAGTAATTCCACAAACTGTCACCTGATTGTGGTTCTCAATCAGTGAAATCCCTTCTTTCTGAGATTGGTAGTGGCAACCAAGTGAGTCATCTTCCTCCAGATGGTGGGCGGGGCTAGCAGGACTGTGATTGGCTTTAGCAGTGGCCAATGACAGCCCCCCCCGCCCCAAGCAGAACTGCACCCAAACTCTTCCCCATCACTAGAAGCATGAATCTATATTTCTAACAAATAAGATAAGTGGCTTAGTAGATGTATTTTTAGCTATATCTATCTACATTATTGTAACAAAAAGTCCACCTAATTTTGTTGCTTCACTGGGATCTTAATCATTTGTTAACTTTCTACTCCACAACCTTTCACATCTGTTGTTAAAGTGGTTAGCTCACTACATGAAGGTAAAAGGTCACAGGAGTTCTGGTAGATCTCGTCTCTTTAAAAGAAGATTCAGGAAACAAATACTAAGTATATGGGAAATGAATATGAATTCCAGCGATGTCTTTTCTATCATGCCCGTATAAACACAAAATCTGCCACCGGCATTCTTCCAGTGTAGCTAGGAAAACATTTTGCCTTTACTGTACATTGTATTAAATGAAATGTAGAGTAGGTGTTTTTCCTTTTTATAGCTTTGTAAAATGTAGTCTACAACTAGCTGGTGTGCATACAATAAGCTCTGTAGATCGTAGCTCTGGAAACATCCTTGTATGTCCAAAGAGAACAATGTAAACATCATGGTTCGGCCACAGTAGAGACAGATGTCCCTGTTTTTAACATACGGAACACTGTCCTGATCTAAAAGATCTCTAGAGTTAGCAAGCCCCAATCCTTCCAATAAGCATGCTCTACTAAATGAAAACCGAGATCACACGTTAATTTGTAATGTAGATGAAACACGCAGGTCAAATAATAATCAGATGGAACCTCCCTTTCGAGTGGCTTTAACCAAACATACAGGGCTCAGGGATATTTAAGTGTGTTTTCCTAGACCTCTAAGGATCCCTCAATCTTTTCTTTACCATAACATTTTATAACTTTACCTGTACCTTCAAAAAGAATTTTTCACAAACTTGGATACAGCCACATCCACCTCTACCATTTTGCCCATGGTTTAAAGACTATGTTTAGTCTAAATTACAAACATAAAAATAAAACAAAAAGAGCACAAGGAACATAACATGGTTAGTATAATATGACCCTTGTGCTGATTCTTCTTGGTTTAGGAGAAATGTTTTCTTTCCTACCGCCCCTTCCAATAATCTTCTGGTGCAGTGAGGGTTAATGCAACTGAGGGGCTGTCAGGAGCCCTTTTTTAGAGAGTTCGATCATGCCCGCCTATTCTGCCCCACTGTGCCATTCATAGAAGCCATTACTGCTTCAATGCACAAGATCTCTGAATGGGGGACATTATTGATAGATCCACCCCCTCCATTCAGCGGTCCTGTGTCTTTTATGGAACCTGTAGTTCAGCATCTATGAATAGCACAGTGAGGCATAGTATGTGGGCATAGTCAAACTCTCTTGATGAGAGCACCTGACAGCCCCCAAGTTGTATGAACCTCTGCCACACGAGGAGATTACGGCAGCAGGGTGAAGGGTGGGGGTGGGGATTTCTCCTAAACCAAGAAGAATCCGCACAAGGGACACCTCATACTTTTTTTTTTTTTTTTAAATACAAACTTTTTTTTATTAATGTTAGAAAAGGACTCTTCATCCAAAAAGTATATAAAAGTATAAAACACATACATTGTATAAAAAAAAAAAAACAAACAAAAAAACAAAACACCCCAAACCCCGACAAGCTCAAAACAAAAAAAAGAGAAAACCACTAAAAAACTCTTAGTGGGGTAAAAACAACCCTGTTTTTTTTTTTTTTTGCTTTTTGTTTTTTTGTCAATTCTGCAACAAAACGATGTTAACCAAATTTTCATTCATATTTATCAAAGCCAGTATGGATTTATGAACAGAAAAGACTGAACTGTTCAGCTCATTGCTCCTCATAATCCAATTCTAAAATGTTCTTTCTACTTTTGACCTGAGAAAATGAAAGCAGCTCTGACAACCTGTAAGAGCTCCTCAATAAGTCGGCCATGGGATCTGTCTATACCTAATCTGTATACACTCCTAATCCACCTCATAATTAAAGTATCTGAATTAAAAGGCTGACTCATCTGAGGAAACACATTCACATGATCAGGCAGGTCTTGAGGAGCAGGAAAAGCCAGAACAGAGACTGTATTAAGCACAGGCCAACTGTCAGGCTGTAAATGTTTCTTGCACCTTTGCTTGATTGGTAGAAATCACAGACTTAGGCCCCGTACACACCATTAGATTTTCTGCAGATTTTTGTCTTCAGATTTACCAAAACCATATAATATGAGGTCAAACCTTAAGGCCCGGTTCACACTGCTGTGATGCCAGACATCACATGTGATTCGCAGCGCACTGCTGATCACATCACATGCGATGTCTGTGCGATGCGATTTCAGCCATACAGATAGTATGGCTGATATCGCACTGCATTCGGTCCAAACACGCACAGGACCCTTTTTTTTGTTCGGACCAGAATTGGATCACATGGGTGTTCACCTGTGCAATCCGATTCATGTCCGAACTGTCAGTTCACAGTGCGAGATGCAAGTCGGGCTTTAAAAAGCACCATTTTAAAATGTACCTGGTGTGACCGCATGCTTAGAGGCAGTATATTCTTTCTAAATTTGTTACCAATCATGAGGAAAGAAACTCTTAATTATTAAAAAGGTAACTATAGCCTGGCACCATTACATTGTGAAAAAGGGTAGTGTATGCAAGGACAGAGTATGCATACCCTTCAGTAATAAACCACAGAAAGGCTATCATTGCCTTGCCATGACTACAGAAGTCAGTCTGTGACATAACCCCAGTGATCTGAGAAGAGGACTGCTGCTGCTGAAAAAATAAAGGCTGCTGTACAGTCCGCTAAGTTCTCGGTTAGGGTTGCACGGATAACGGTATTGGAGTTGATATTAAAGCATTTGCACGAGCATCGGTACTGGTGCAAATGCAGAAATACCTAAAACAGATACAGTACTTTCAGGCTCCATTCTTTTAGATGTCAGAGGGATTCCCCCATTGACAGCTGAAATGTAAGAAAAAAAAAAAAAAATAGCCGGAAATTATCGGTTGTTAAGCAGGGTCGCCACGTCCTTAACAACTGACGACTCATTCAGCTGTCAGTGGGTTTCCCCTGTTGACAGCTGAAGTGTAAACCAAGTCCTGGCAATTGGAGCTGCCAAAAAAAAAAAACAGAGCCAGGCAATGTACAGATCAAAAGGGATAAACTTTCTGCAGATGAAGTCAGTTTAAAGCAACCTGTCAAATAAAGAAAACTTTTTTTTTTTAAATGTTCCCTGTTAACCCCTTCTTAACTCATAATTTACTCTAATCAGCCTGAATTGCCTCATTTTTCTACTTCTCCATTTAATTAATTTTCCTGCTGACTTTTTTTTTTTGTTCACTTCTATTTTATAAACTACAGTAATAAGAATTCAAACTTTTTTTTTTTTGTTATTTTTATACCTTTAACATATATTTACACATTTCACATAAAAAAAATAAAACGGACATTCTTTGTAAATAACTTTTGTATTTGTACCATTTTGGTTAATGCTTTGTACCATTTCTGACAGCTGAAGTGTAAAAAAAAACAGTTGCGGTAGGTATTGGTAAAAAAAAAAAAAAAAAAAGTATTGGCACTTGTAAGTGAAGAAAAACCAATGAGTCTCTTGATAGAAGGTGAAAACTGAACATTAACCACTTGCCGACCGCCTCACAATATACGTGGGCAGAATGGCACGGGCAGGCAGAGTAACGTATGGGTACGTTGCGCGCAACCCCCCCCCCCCCAGTGCCCGAGGCAGTCGGCATAGTTCCAGGAGCGATCCGTCCTGAGGGGGAGGCCACTGATTCATGGCCTCTCCCTCACGATCACTCCTGGCGAATGAGAAGCTTCCTCTGCTTCTGAAACTGTAAACAGAAGCAGAGGAAGTGATGTCATCTCTCCTCATGGAGCCTTATCGTTCCGGTGCCCGAGGAGAGAAGACTTCAATGTGAGTTACCCAACAGCACACCAACACCAGTACACAGGCATACAAATCACCCCCAATCACACCCCTGCACCCCCTGTCACAGTGACACCAAAAGCAGTTTTCATTTTTTCTACTGATCACTGCACTGGTGTCATTTTGTGACTATTATAAGTGTTAGGGCCACTTTAGGTCTAGGGTACCCCCCCTAATAAAGGTTTAACCCCTTGACCCCCGCACCAGTGTGAACCCGGCTCGCAAGGTGTCAATCTCGCCGATAAAAGCAGCTAGATTGACACAATATCAGACAATACAGAACAATACAGAAGTTGACCAAAGGGTGGTGTTAAAGAGCTGAAAAACCATGTGATTTGGTGAAAGTTGGCTGAAAAAGTTCTGCCATGTGTATGCAATACAAACTTATGGCCAACGCCCTTTGTACAAAAATCCAAGGGAAAGTTTGTGCCTGATCCCTGTGATTGCTAACAGTTTTATCGGTAGCGTTTGATACAGTTGCTGACAGCATAGGACAACAAGTGGAGAGGCGCCTCTGGGTGCAGTCGTTTTTATAAGTATAAAAAGCGTTAATAAAATGTAGATAAACTCACATTGTAGCAGTAAAAACAGGCATGATAATACAAGTCATGGATGGCGCTCCCAATCCTGTGCCTGTGGACAGTCTCTGTGGTGGATGTAGTGACAGCTCTTCCGGATGTAATAAGCCGGCTTCAAACAACGGAGGAGCGGCCTCAGAACGTGGCTTGTAACACACGAGACCGCTGGCCGCAGGGGGATGACGTCCTCAGTGGTGAACGCGTTTCTTGGGCATGCGCGCTTGGATGGTTTGCAAGCTGCGCCCCTTTCTCAACAGATTGTTACCTCCCATTTTTTCACCATCTGACTGATTTTGATCCATCAATATATGTAGATTTGATCCTGTTAGAACTCTGAGTGATTGCGCCTATACTTGTTATTTGCTGACAGCATAGGAGCTTTTTTTCCTGTGAGTCTCACTAGTGTACCAGTAAATTTGGGGCCCAAAATTGCAAATCCAAGGTACAGCAGTGAAGAGGCTTACACGTTTCTGAGCATAACAGATAGTGAATAGGAAGTCACTCATCTGTCAGATTCAGGCTCAGAATACGATCCTGTAGACAACAGCGGCTCCAAGATAGATGGCCCTGACGACGGAGTTGTGGTCCCTGTCAAGGTCAGGCATACCAGACCCCGATCTTCTTCTGCTGTTGCTGAGGTGCAAGAACCGCAGGGCTCTTGTATGGACCAGAGAAGTACTAGTGCCGCTCATCCTTCTGGTGAGCTGGCAAGCACCAGCGGCCTAGTACACCCTGGTCGTACATCCAGCACTGCAGTATCACGTGGTGAGTCCCATAAGTGCAGTTCAAGCTGGCGAGGTGGCAAGCACTAGTAGTGTCCCGCTGCCACCAAGAAGAAGACAAACAGGCTCGCCATGCCCATAGTGTCCTTTCCTCAGAATCCTAATTGGGAGCCCACCACTTCTGCAGCACCCGTACCATTCACTGGCCAACACGGAATTCAGGTGGAAACAGTTGATTTTATGTCACTTGATTTTTATTCGCTGTTTTTCACAGAAGATCTCTATAGAGCTATTGTGGACCAAAGTAATTTGTATGCTGGTCAATTCATTGCCACTAATCCCCAGTTGTCCTTCCTTGCCAGAGATTGGAAACCAATTACGGTCTCCGAATTTAAGACCTTCCTTGGCCTATCCCTCCTCATGGGCGTAACTAAAAAGAGTGAGTTGCGGTCATGTTGGTCCACTGACCCAATTCACCATATGCCCGTGTTCTCTGCTTCCATGGCCAGGGCACAATACGAGC
This sequence comes from Lithobates septentrionalis, assembly GCA_037952835.1. Lineage (NCBI taxonomy): Eukaryota > Metazoa > Chordata > Amphibia > Anura > Ranidae > Lithobates > Lithobates septentrionalis. The sequence goes on from JBBDGP010000545.1 coordinate 2,100,715, forward strand.
AGATTTTGCGGTTCATGCACTTCAACGACAATGAACTCTGTCGTCCTCGTAGAGACCCTGGATACGATCGGCTCTACAAAATTCGGCCCCTCGTAAACCACTTCAACCAACGTTTTGCAGCCTTGTTTACTCCCCATCAAGTTGTCTGTGTTGATGAGTCCCTGAATAAATTTTCTGTCCACTTGTCTTTAAAACAGTATCTTCCCAGCAAGTGTGCCAGATACAGGGTCAAGATGTATAAGCTCTGTGACAGGGCCACAGGCTATACATATAGTTTTAGGGTTTACGCGGGAAGAGATAGTCACGTAGAGCTGCCGAACTGCCCAGATTACATAGGGAGCGCTGGCAAGATTGTGTGGGACTTGGGGTCACCCTTATTCGGAAAGGGGTACCATTTGTATGCGGACAATTATTACACAAGCGTGCCACTTTTTAATCACTTGTTTGATCATCAGATTGGCACATGTGGCACTGTGCGATCAAATCACCGGGGCTTACCCCAGCGGCTTGTAGATTCCAGTCTTAGGCTGCGGGAGAGAGCCTGCTTGAAGTGTAACAATTTGCTCGCTGTGAAGTGAAGGGATAATAAGAATGTTTTCGTTCTGTCCTCCCCTCACGTAGACACGACGGTCCAAATTCCTACGGCAACTGGTGTTGTGGAGAAACCCCTCTGTGTCCACAAATATAACCAAAATATGGGAGAGGTGGACCTCAGTGACCAGTTGTTAGCGCCGTACTTAGTTGCCCGTAAGGCCAGACACTGGTACAAAAAAAGTGTCTGTTTATTTATTTCAATTGGTTTTGAACGCTCATGTGCTATACAGAGCTTTAGGACGGACTGGATCCTTCCTTAAATTCCAGGAAGAGATCGTCAGAGCCCTTCTGTTTCCAGACGGTGCTTCACCTCACCTTCCCAATCCAAATGCAGCAAGTTGGCTGCATGAGAGGCATTTTCTATATGTCCTCCCGAGTACCTCTACCCAACGAGCCCCCCAAAGATGTTGTGTCTGTAGCAAGCGTGGATATAGGCGTGACACCCGCTATTATTGTCCCTCCTGTCCTGACAATCCTGGTCTTTGCACTGGCGAATGTTTTGACCTCTACCATACACTAGTGCTGAGAGGTATGGTGAGTATTTTGCATATCTCGCTTTTTGTCACAAAGTTTTGAAAATTGAAAAAAAAAAAAATACATTTTTCTTTTCTTCATTTTCAAAAACAAATGAGAGCTGAAAAATACTCACCATGCCTCCCAGCAAATAGCTTGGGGTGTCTACTTTCCAAAATGGGGTCATTTGGGGGGGGTTTTGTGCTATCTTGGCATTTTATGGCCTTCGAAACTGATAGGTAGTGAGGAGTAAAATCAAAAATTTTCGCCCTTAGAAATCCTGAAGGCGGTGCTTGGTTTTCGGGGTCCCGTACGCGGCTAGGCTCCAAAAAAGTATCACACATGTGGTATCCCCCTACTCAGGAGAAGCAGCAGAATGTATTTTGGGGTGTAATTCCACATATCCCCATGGCATGTTAGAGCAATACATCATTTAGTGACAACTTTGTGCAAAAAAAAAATAATTGTAATTTTCCCGCAACTTGTGTCAAAATATAAAATATTCCATGGACTCAACATGCCTCTCAGCAAATAGCTTAGGGTGTCTAGTTTCCAAAATGGGGTCATTTGGGAGGGGGGGGGGGGTGGGTTGTGCTATCTGGGCATTTTATGGTCCTCAAAACTGTGATAAGTAGTGATAGGTAGTGAGGAGTGAAATCAAAAATTTACGCCCTTAGAAATCCTGAAGGCGGTGGTTGGTTTTCGGGGTCCCGTACACGAAGGCTTCCAAAAAGTCTCACAAATGTGGTATCCTTGTACTCAGGAGAAGCAGCAAAATGTATTTTGGGGGTGTAATTCTGCATATAACCATGGCATGTGTGAGCAATATACCATTTAGTGACAACTTTTTGTAAAAATTTATTTTTTTGGGGTTTTTTTTGTAATTTTTCAATCACTTGGGACAAAAAAAAAATTAAATATTCAATGGGGTCTGCATGCCTCTCAGCAGTTTCCTTAGGGTGTCTACTTTCCAAAATGGGGTCATTTGGGGGCGGTTTGTAGTGACCTGCAATTTTAGCACTTCAAGAAATGAGAGGCAGTCAAACTTAAAGCTGCGTAAATTCCAGAAAATGTACCCTAGTTTGTAGACGCTATAACTTTTGCGCATACCAATAAATATACGCATATTGACATTTTTTTTACCAAAGACATGTGGCTGAATACATTTTGGCCTAAATGTATGACTAAAATTGAGTTTATTGGATTTTTCTTATAACAAAAAGTAGAAAATATCATTTTTTTTCAAAATTTTCGGTCTTTTTCCGCTTATATCGCAAAGAATAAATATCGCAGAGGCAATCAAATACCATAAAAAGAAAGCTCCATTTGTGGGGAAAAAAAAAAAGGATGCAAATTTTGTTTGGGTACAGCATTGCATGACCGCGCAAGTACCAGTTAAAGCGACGCAGTGACAAATTGCAAAAAAGTGCTCTGGTCTTTAGGCAGCCAAATGGTCTGGGGCTGAAGTGGTTAAGAAAACAAAGATCATGAAAACTGGTCCCATCAATCCTTTGCAAATAGAAAGAGAAGAAATGGAAATAGTGACAGATTTTATCTTCCTAGGCTCCAAGATTATGGCGGACGGTGACTGCAGCCTTGAAATTAAAGCGATTGTAAATTCTCTCTTTTTCCCCTCTTAAAATAACAAACATGTTATACTTACCTGCTCAGTGCAGTGGATTTGCACAGAGCAGCCCGGATCCTACTCTTCTCGGGTCCCTTCTTCGGCTCTCCTGGACCTTCCCTCCTGTTTAGTGCCCCCACAGCAAGCAGCTTGCTATGGGGGCACCCAAGCCAAGTCACAGCTCTGTGTCCACAATTAGACACGGAGTCCCGATTAGGCCACGTCCCTTCTCTCTCCTGATTGGCTAACTGACCTTGATTGACAGCAGCGGGAGCCAATGGCACCGCTGCTGTTTCTCAGGCAATCAGGAGGAGAGTCCCTTACCTGGGACTCTGGTAAGTATTAGGGGCTGCTGGGGCAGCTGCTGCACACAGAAGGTTTTTTGCATCTTAATGCATAGAATGCATTAAGATAAAAAAACCTTCTGACTTTACAACCCCTTTACGGGACGCTTGCTTCTTGGGAGGATAGCAATGGCAAACCTAGACAACATTATAAAAAGCAGAGACATCACCCTACTGACAAAGTGCCGTATAGTCAAAGCTATGGTATTCCCAGTAGTAACCAATGTCTCTAAAAGTTGGACCATAAGGAAGGCTGAACGCCAAAGAATTTATACTTTTGAATTATGGTGTGGGAGAAGACTCTTGAAAGTCCCTTGGATGGCAAGAAGATCAAACCGGTCAATCTTGAAGGAAATCAACTGTGAATATTCCCTGGAAGGACAGATCCTGAAGCTGAAACTTGAATACTTTGGTCACCTAATGTGAAGAAAAAAACTTATTGGAAAAGACCCGATGCTGGGAAACATGGAAGGAAAAAGGAGACGAGGACGACAGAAAACAAGATGGATAGATAGCATCATGGAAACAATGAACATGAAGTTAGGCAAGCTCCAGGAGGCAGTGGAGGACAGAAAAGCCTGAAACGCTAAGGTCCATGAGGTCACGAAGAGTCGGACACAACTGAACAACAACTCCTCGTAAAAAAAAAAAATGGTATTGATGCATTCCTAGTTTCTGTGATTCTACAGCGCCAGTGGAAACCCCAATGGAAAGAAACATATACAGCATGGGAAAAAACAAGTTTCCTATTTCCTGATCAATGCAGGAATGGAAGTGGCACTGCCAAAGCTGTAAGTGATGTTCCTTGTACAGTACCGTGAGATTTTTGGGTTGAAGTGCAACCATGGAACTGTTGCACATGGAGACCAAAGTTTAGTCTAAAGCTGCCCATACATGGTTCAGTTTTTTTCATTGAACCAGCTGGCTGAGTGAAAAAAGAAATTAACCAATTCCCCCTTGCACACATTTGGTGTGGATGTGGGAATCCTCCCTGCTGTGTCATTTTATTTTGGACAGTGGAGAGATTCCCCCACCTCCCCGCCATCCAAATACACAAAGCAGGGTTGCAGCCTATTGGCTGCAGTGCTAATCCAACTGAAATTTCCCAGCAATCCAGTTCATGAGATGCCGACTGATACATCGACTTCTCATGAACGGGAATGGCCATATATTGATCAAAATTTGGCCGGTTCTTGCTGAACTCTGATGTATGGCCAGCCTAATTTTGGAGCACTGGTAACCCCCACCCAGCCACCTCTCACCACACTCAAAACGTAAAAAGAGATCAAGAGACAAAAGTCTAGGGATCCCCAAAAAGATAAAAATAACAGTGCTGAGAGCCCTGATATTACCTAGTAGGCACAGAAAAAAAGTGAATGATCCTGTTGGAGGGGGACTTTTTTTAACCTTTGTGTGATTTTCTGTACCTAGTAGGTGGAATGGAGCAGCCTCTAGGTGGGTCATTTTATGCAAAATCTTTTAAACTTAGTTTTTTTCTTTAAAAGGGATTTTAGTAATTTATAATCAGCAATATAAATATACAGCCCAAGATGGCACTTTCAACATTTCTGTATACTGGTGTGCATGTATATTATATATTTTTTATTAATAAAAATGTACAGATCCACTAGTACAATCCACAAATTAGTAGGCAATTTTAAGGAGTTAGGTGCAAGCTGTAACATCCCCCCCCCCCACCATAGCAGCTTTACCCTTTTTACTACCAAGATTTTCCATCTGTGCACCCTCAACCTACCCTGTGAGCAATCTCACTGTTGAGCCCATAAAAATCTAAAATTAGAACTTAGAACCTTTGGCCTCTGTACAAATCATTAGTAAGACCTCATCTGGAATATGCAGTTCAGTTTTGGGAACCAGTTCACAAAAAAAGATAACAGGGAACTGGAAAAAGTGCAGAGAAGGGCAACCAAACTGATAAGAGGCATGGAGGAGCTCAGCTATGAGGAAAGATTAGAGGAACTGAATTTATTCTATCTTGAGAAGAGGAGATTACGGGGGGATATGATCAACATGTACAAATATATAGGGGGTCCATATAGTGAACTTGGTGTTGAGTTATTAACTTTACGGTCAACACAGAGGACACTCTTTACGCCTAGAGGAAAAGAGATTTCATCTCCAAATACGGAAAGGTTTCTTCACAGTAAGATAAACAACGAAAAATTTACCGCGCTACTCTAAAGATGTGTTACTAATAAATAGTAGGATAATTAAAGCTGCAGTCCTAAAGTGGGGCGTGCACACATATATACAAAGAAATTCAAAAAAGACTGCGCTAAAAAAATGACATATACATTGACAGCATATATAAATGTGTGAATAGTGAAGAATTCAATCTATCAGGTGATCAAAAAAAAATTTGTAAAATAAAAACATTCTAGTGAAAATGAATTATCAATGAAATAAAACAAGTATAACATAAAATTATAATATTGAAAACAAATGTGTCAAATAACAAAAATAACCAAAAATAAAGTGGAAATGTTCAGAAGGAAATAGTCCTTAGAGCCAAAGCAGATTGAATAGGTGATCATACGGTTAAACACCCAGCACCCAGTGAGAAATCCTCCACCTTAATAGATGTACGCTTACCAGAGGTAAGCTAGATAACAGCTTATCTATGGACATCCACACAGGGGACACAACTCCTTAGATCTCCTCACAAGGAAGGGGCAGGCAGGATCTTTCCTTTCGGCGGACCTCAAACGGCATACCAGGGGGACCCAGAAGAATAAAAAATTTCCTCCATAGTGTGAATCCGTAAGACCATTTATTAAGATAAGGGTAAGTACACTTACATTAAAATCGTAGTACAAATTTCAAAAGAACAGCCGGCCGGCTTGCATACACCCGTTCTAACGAGATAGGATGGAAACGATGACGTCAGCGCGTCGACCTTCCGACGTACGTTTCGTCCTATTGGACGTCGTCATGGGAACGTTCCCATGACGACGTCCAATAGGACGAAACGTACGTCGGGAAGGTCGACGCGCTGACGTCATCGTTTCCATCCTATCTCGTTAGAACGGGTGTATGCAAGCCGGCCGGCTGTTCTTTTGAAATTTGTACTACGATTTTAATGTAAGTGTACTTACCCTTATCTTAATAAATGGTCTTACGGATTCACACTATGGAGGAAATTTTTTATTCTTCTGGGTCCCCCTGGTATGCTGTTTGAGGTCCGCCGAAAGGAAAGATCCTGCCTGCCCCTTCCTTGTGAGGAGATCTAAGGAGTTGTGTCCCCTGTGTGGATATCCATAGATAAGCTGTTATCTAGCTTACCTCTGGTAAGCGTACATCTATTAGGGTGGAGGATTTCTCACTGGGTGCTGGGTGTTTAACCGTATGATCACCTATTCAATCTGCTTTGGCTCTAAGGACTATTTCCTTCTGAACATTTCCACTTTATTTTTGGTTATTTTTGTTATTTGACACATTTGTTTTCAATATTATAATTTTATGTTATACTTGTTTTATTTCATTGATAATTCATTTTCACTAGAATGTTTTTATTTTACAAATTTTTTTTTTGATCACCTGATAGATTGAATTCTTCACTATTCACACATTTATATATGCTGTCAATGTATAGGTCATTTTTTTAGCGCAGTCTTTTTTGAATTTCTTTCTTCACAGTAAGAGATGTGAAAATGTAGACTAGACTCCCGCCAGAGGTGGTTCTGGCCAGCTCAGTAGACAGTTTTAAAAAGGGCCTGGATTCTTTCCTAAATGTACATAATATAACTGGGTACTAACATTTATAGGTAAAGTTGATCCAGGGAAAATCCGATTGCCTCTCGGGGGATCAGGAAGGAATTTTTTTTTCCCTGCTGTAGCAAATTGGATCATGCTTTGCTGGGGTTTTTCGCCTTAACTCTGGATTGACAATGGCTATAGGATTGGGTATATGGGATTGTATGATCTTATTTTATTATTTTTATGGTTGAACTAGATGGACTTGTGTCTTTTTTTAACCTAACTATGGTCATTTGTATGATAGATGGACAAACTCTGAAACTCGAGTGCAGAGATCTGACCCCTGAATAGGTTTAAACGCTGCTTTTCATATTGCATTAGAATTTCAAGATTCAAAGTAGAAGTCTTACCAAATGCCACTGTAATGGGTATTTAGGATCATTAAAGTGCAAGCTCCTTTTGGATCTCTTCAGTAGTTTTTGCTCTGAGAACCATCTCACGCTGTCATGTTGTGCGAAAAGGTCATGGATTGTCTTACGAACTTCGTCATGACAATGTGTATCACCTATATGTACAAACAGGTAATGGTCCTTTAATTCCCCTATAACACCTCGGTTTTCAAGCCCTGCAGCATCTGAAAGTTCTTTGGCAAGGGCATCCAACTCCTCTCTCCGTCCAGAGCCTTGAGAGGGGTCCAGACGGACAGCCCAGGTCAGCTCGTCTCCCAGACTTGTGGCACTGGCGTCGTTACTGGAGAGAAAGCAGGCAGCATGTGTGGAAGCCGAGAGGAAGACTGACCAGGTGAAAAGGCAACAAAGGCACATGTAGAAGCTGGAAAAATACAACATTGTGATGGCCCATTACACAGGAAACGACCCAGCGAGGGCATTGGGACCTGTGAGAAAAAAAAAACCACATGATTATCAATAGTGTGTAGCCTGAGTCACCACATTAATACTCTCCACTATAAAATAACAATCTTTTATTTAACACAATAGGATTGATTTTCTAAAACAAGAGAGTGCAAAATGTGTTACAACTGTGTCTGGTAGCCAATCAGCTTCTAACTTCAGCTTATTCAACTTAGCTTTGAGAAAAAAATACCTGGAAAGTGATTGGTTTCTACCCTGTTTCCCCGAAAATAAGACCTAGCTTGATTGTCGGTGATCGCTGCAATATAAGCCCTACCCCCCAAAAAAGCCCTAGTTAAAGTCCTTGTAGGTCTTATTTTCAGGGTAGGGCTTATTTTCGGGGAAACAGGGTAGGGCTTATTTGGGGGGGTAGAGCTTATATTGCATCCATCACTGACAATCACGCTAGGTCTTATTTTCGGGGAAACAGGGTATGCAGAACTACACTAGATTTTTCACTCTCCAGTTTTAGTAAATCAGCCCCAATGTAACAAAAGCAAAGTATTTTATGGTATAATATAGAATCAAAGGGCATATTATAAAATACAGTATGAAAGTTCCAGATCCCTGGCTATCATGCCATCCTGGCTTCAATACTATTTAGGTCGAACAAATAGTTGGACCAACAAAGTAAGTGGACACTCACCCCCACGGGCGGTGCGGTCACAAGGTGGTGGGGCCTCCAGATGACATCACTGGGTGGCCATGCCCCATGGCTATACAAGTAATGGCACACGGCGGACCTAGCATTCCAGCGGGAATGAGCGTCGGGAGAAGATCAGATGAAGAACCGGCGGAGGGGGACGAACTGGCAGCGGAAGAAAACATCAGTGGAGGAAGAACCACCAGAGGATGAAGACATCGCTGGAGGGAGAAGAAATCTTAAGGAGAAGAGATGCCGGAGCTGCTTTAATAAATTACTTTGTCAAAAACCTGTGTACCGTTTTTATTTTTAGACACTTTTTTTTTTGGTGAATGGGTACAATGTACCCCATACTTATTTACATAGGGTGGGGGGCTGTGATCTGGAGGCCCCCTTATTAAAGGGGACTTCCAGATTCCGATAAGCCCCCTGCACGCAGACCCCCACAACCACTGCCCAGGGTTGTCGGGAAGAGGCCCTTGTCCCCATCACCCACCTCCCCATGTTGAGGGCATGTGGCCTGGTATAGTCCAGTAGGAGGGGTGCTTGTTCGCCCCCCCTTTCCTGACCTGCCAGGCTGCGTTCTCAGATAAGGGTTTGGTATGGATTTTGGGGGGGACCCCCACACAGTTATTTTTGGCGTGGGGATTCCCATTAAAATTCATACCCTTCGGTCTGGTATGGTCTTGAAGGGGGAACATTATGCTGCTTTTTTTGTTTTAAATTTTGGCGTGGGGTTCCCCTTCAAGATCCTCAGAGCACAAGTTGCATGCCAAAGTCAGATCAGTTAAGACGATGATCCGACTTCAATGATATTCAATGGGCTGAAGTAGGATCAAAGTCAGACCAAAGTAGTGCAGGAACCTTTTTTAAAGTCGGACCAGTTAAGACAGCTCTCATAGAGAATCATTGATCATACACATCATGCGACATGTGCTGCCAATGTTGAAGCGCTTTGTCGTACCAGTGTGAAACCCAGCCTTAGGTTGGGAAAACAGAAATACAGAAAGGAGTTTAGCTGCTGAACCTCATTTTCACACACCCTGCACCCTCCAGGAGATTGCTTCCACCCACCTTTGTATTTGCATACAATCAACAAATACCGTTCTCAATGAATACACAGCCATTGATTGTTCTGTACCATTTTCTTGCTGTAGTACTGTAAACAGGAGAAGTGTCCTGGAAGTCTGTAAAGCTCACCATACACTATACAATCTTCTTTATATCTACCATCAACTATGTAGTGCAAGAGCCTGCCTGATTAGATACAGAGTGACTGGATAGATTGGGGTGTCCTAGTATATAGTTTTGGTAAATCTAACGCAGGCCATAGACGGTGCAAATTTCTTTCCTGTAACCCATTCGCACGATTGCCTCAATAGCAGACAGTGCTGACAGGGGAATCACTCCTGCCGTGCAATTGTTTGCTCCCAGAGGGGGCGGCAAGTTGATCGATCAATTAACTTGGTACGTTTAGCCTGCCCGCACACTGTTCGAATTTTGGCCAGTTCCTTGGCCGTTCATGGCCGGACTAAATGAGGTTGTACACAGATTGTATAGTGTATAGCCACCTTTATTCACCCAAAATAAACTAGTTTCACTTTTGGTGCCATTATTTGTTAATGGCACCCCAAACACACACACACTTTACCATGTGAAAAACAAATAGCAACAGGCCAAACTGTCCCATAAACTACTTTGCCATATGTAGTTCAGCCAATTGAAATCACACACTGTCCTCATGACAGGGTCACTTTAGGTTGAAAGTGTGTTTCTAAAGTGAAGATTCTACAGCAGGGGTAGGCAACCTCAGCCCTCCAGCTGCGGTGAAACCACAAATTCCATGAGACATTGCAAGACCGTGACAATCACTGGCATGACTCCTAGAGGCAGAGACATGATGGGAATTGTAGTTTCACCACAGCTGGAGTGCCAAGGATGCCTACCCCTGGTCCACAGTATATTTGCATTAATGCTTTATTAATGAAGAGAGGACGCTTTTACTATCCTGGCCGAAACCTCTTAAATGACCAGCACTGTATCAGTAACAACAAAACATTGGCACATTCAGGATCACATACGCATGGAAGAGTATATACTGTAAGATGAAACCACAAAACCAATCCTGCAGCAACAAGTCAAATAAAAGACCAACAAAAGTTCATATATGTTACAGGCATTTAGAATCAGCTACAACCTAAAGCATTGGATCAGAGTGTAAAAACGTATTCATAGAGCTGTCAAATATTCACTAAAATTGGGAGGGTGCCAGAGGGGGTTCAATCCATGTAGTCCATGCTTAAAATGTTGACTTTCCAATGCTGCAGACAGAAGGAGAGATCACTTATAAAGCAAAGTGTGCTAGCACTAAAACAACTGACAGCAGCAGCCGATAGCTAGCTTCATCCATGCTGTACATTGGCGCCACTGAAAGGGAATCCTTCCCTGGTAGCAAGGTAATGTGATCTCACAGAGCGGGAATATATAGATGTCCTAAACCGCCACAAATTAACCACTTCTCGACCACCCCATAGCAGATTTACTGCTACAGGGCGACCGTTCTGTGCAGAATCACAGCAGAAGCTGATCAGCAGGTGCCAGCCAATGGATGTCCGCCGGCATCCACTGATCATAGAGGGAAAAAAATCCTTAACATCGCTTAGTAAAAACAACACACATAGTACACAAAAATATAGAAAGAAGTATGGTCTCTATGGTAGGTATGGAAATAAGGACTGATAGGGACTTGTACCATCATCCAGGAATCATTAGATAGCAGAATTGGTAGCCTAGTCCCCAACTAGGCTGCCACAAAGATACAGGGGCAATTGGACTATTGCGGTACAGTAAGGCAGCATACTTTTGAATAATATAACAGAATATAAAAATTACAAAGGATTTTATTGATGCCAGAAAAACAAATTATCTTTTACAAGTAAAAAACATGGTAGCGGTACAAATATATCACCAGTGAAAAGATTAACCCCAAAAGGGGGAAAATCACATTAGTGCAATGGATCACAGATGTCATTGTCCTCAACTAGTTTCGCACACAGGGCCGCTTCATCAGGAGGGTATCTGCGATAGGATCAGAAAGACAATAATATGATTGAAAAGCATAAAAATAATAAAAACACTTGTAACATAGCATCATGATTAGAAAGCATATTGATGGGGTAAGAAGGGGAAAGGAGCAGAGCTGCTTACCCATGTCCCAGCAGCCACTAGGCACAGGGCGCCACCACCAAAAGTGGGGTCTCCCGCGGCGACTCAGGGGAGCCACAAATAAAACCGACCAGAATCTGGGTAAATCAAATATAAAACATGGATATGCTGTAGGCTTCCCAAACCAAAATTAGGCCAGTGAAGAGGTGAGTGAAAAGGTTAAAATAATTGTGGGGTGGACATAAAAATGAAGCTAATAAGGTAAAAGTGATGTGTGCGGAAAGTGCATTTGAACAACGTGAAAAAACGTGAAAAAGGGCATCAATTAGGTGAAAAACATGGTGAAAGTGATAAGGGGTTAGTTGCAATTGAAGTGAGACAGGGGATGTATTAATGTGATGTGTATTCATAAAGAATGCAACAAGAAATGTAAGGTGCAATAAGGACTGCTAAGATAGAACATGAAAGACACATAGCGGAGGAGAGCAAAAAAAATCCCAAGAAATTCTTTAAGTATGTAAACAGTAAAAAAGGGAGGATAGACCATATTGGCCCCATAAAGAATGAGGAAGGACATCTGGTTACAAAGGATGGGGAGATGGCGAAGGTATTGAATTTATTCTTCTCCTCAGTCTTCAGTAACCAAAACTGCAGTGTTTATCCTCATGACACAACACAGGAAGCACTACATGGTTAACAGAGGACGGAATTAAAATTAGACTTGAGAAACTTAACATTAATAAATCACCGGGACCAGATGGCTTGCATCCGAGGGTACTTAGGGAACTAAGTCAAGTGATTGCCAGACCGTTGTTCCTAATTTTTACAGATAGTCTACTGACTGGAATGGTACCAGCTGATTGGAGAAAAGCCAATGTAGCACCAATATTTAAAAAGGGCCCAAAATACATCCCTGGGAATTACAGACCAGTTAGCCTAGCATCAATAGTATGTAAACTCTTGGAGGGGATGATAAGGGACTATATACAAGATTTTAGTAATAAGAACGGTATCATTAGCAGTAATCAGCATGGATTCATGAAGAAACGTTCTTGCCAAACCAATCTATTAACCTTCTATGAGAAGGTGAGTTGCCATCTAGATAAAGGAAGGCCCATAGACGTGGTGTATCTGGATTTTGCAAAAGCATTTGACACAGTTCCCCATAAACGTTTACTGTACAAAATAAGGTCCGTTGGCATGGACCATAGGGTGAGTACATGGATTGAAAGCTGGCTACAAGGGCGAGTTCAGAGGGTGGTGATAAATGGGGAGTACTCGGAATGGTCAGGGGTGGGTAGTGGGGTTCCCCAGGGTTCTGTGCTGGGACCAATCCTATTTAATTTGTTTATAAACGATCGGGAGGATGGGATAAACCAGGGCTTGACAAATTTGCTTGGAATCTAGGAGCCAGCTAAAAAAAGTTAGGAGCCAGGTTTTTTTTTTTTTTTTTAAACGACCGACAAAGCTTTATTTTCAATATAAAAATTAACCAATCTTAAATTTACACAGAGACGACTAGAACGAATGTGACTGCTTTTATTTCCTGCCATGCAGGTACACAAGACCACCATATTCTCGCTAAGGATCCAATCAGGTCCGCCTGAAAAACTGACAGGCGAACCTGATCAGACAGCCCATGTGAAAGGGGCCAAGCAGGGAGATGACAAATAATAAATTCATTTTAATTAACCACTTCCTTCCCGCAGGACGACTATATACGTCCTGTCTTTGAAGAGAAATACCGTTGTTATGGTAGCAGCTAGCTACCATAACCCCGTATCTTCTTCAAGAGCCGGCGGTTCTCTTTCAGATAAAAGTGGTCTCTGCAGCAGATTAGCAGCGAGATCACTTTTATCGGCGGCAGGAGAGGGGCCCCCCTACCGCCGCTCTCCGGTGCCCTTCACCGCTTACCGTGGCCGTCGGTAACGGCAGAGGCGATCCGGATCTGTCCCTGGCCTGACATGGAGACGAGTGAGAGGAAGATGCCCCCCCGCCCATCTCCAAGTCATTGCAGGGCGGAAGCGACGTCAAATCGTCACTTCCACCCATAGCTCTTGAAGGGACATTTTTTTTTTTAAATGACAATTTTTTTTTTAATGCATTTTAGTGTAAATATGAGATCTGAGGTCTTTTTGACCCCAGATGTCATATTTAAGAGGACCTGTCATGCTTTTTTTTCTATTACAAGGGATTTTTACATTCCTTCTAATAGGAATAAAAGTGATTTTTTTTTTTTTTTTTTTTTAAAGAACAGTGAAAAAATAAAAGTTAAAATAAATAAGAAAAAAAAAAAAATTAAATGTGCCCCATCCCTTGAAATAAAAATAAAAGTGACACAATTTTTTTTTTTTTTTTTTTAAAACAGTGTAAAAATAAAAAATAAAAAGTAAAATATATAAGAAAAAATAATAATTTTTTTAAATGCGCCCCGTCCCGCCGAGCTCGCTTGCAGAAGCGAACGCATATGTGAGTAGCACCCGCATATGAAAGCGGTGTTCAAACCACACGTGAGGTATCGCCACGATCGTTAGAGCGAGAGCAATAATTCTAGTCCTAGACCTCCTCTGTAACTCAAAACATGCAACATGTAGAATTTTTTAAACGACACCTATGGAGATTTTAAAGGGTAAAAGTTTGTCGCCATTCCACGAGCGGATGAAATTTTGAAGCGTGACATGTTGGGAATCAATTTACTCGGCGTAACATCATCTTTCAAAATATAAAAAAAATTGGGCTAATTTTACTGTTTTCTTATTTTTTAATTAAAAAAAGTATTTTTTCCCAAAAAAGTGCGCTTGTAAGTCCGCTGCGCAAATACGGTGTGACAGAAAGTATTGCAATGACCGCCATTTTATTCTCTAGGGTGTTAGAATAAAAAATATATATAATGTTTGGGGGTTCTAAGTAAAGGGAAGGAGATGAGCAGGCAGTGAAAACAGGTAGGGAAAGCTGCTCCATTAGCATTGGTGGATGTCTTGTCATACCAACGGCCACCACCAGAGGGCGCCCGATTGCAGAAGGAACCAGGAACCATAGGACTGCAGTAGGCCGCAAAGCCGGGGCCTCAATTACCGGCGCGGCCCAACGCGATCGCGGCGGGAGGGGGGGGGGTGCCGAACGGACACAGGACACCCCAGCTGTGCCGCCCCAGGCGCCAGGTCGCTAATTCTAGTCGCAAATGCGACCTGGCGCCCGGGGTTTGTCGAGCCCTGGGATAAACAATTCAATCTCTGTATTTGCAGACGATACTAAGCTAAGCAGGGCAATAACTTCTCCGCAGGATGTGGAAACCTTGCAAAAAGACCTGAACAAATTAATGGGGTGGGCGACTACATGGCAAATGAGGTTCAATGTAGAAAAATGTAAAATAATGCATTTGGGGGGCAAAAATATGAATGCAATCTATACACTCGGGGGGAGAACCTCTGGGGGAATCTAGGATGGAAAAGGACCTGGGGGTTCTAGTAGATAGGTTCAGCAATGGCATGCAATGCCAAGCTGCTGCTAACAAAGCAAACAGAATATTGGCATGCATTAAAAGGGGGATCAACTCCAGAGATAAAACGATAATTCTCCCACTCTACAAGACTCTGGTTCGGCCGCACCTAGAGTATGCTGTCCAGTTCTGGGCACCAGTCCTCAGGAAGGATGTACTGGAAATGAAGCGAGTACAAAGAAGGGCAACAAAGCTAATAAAGGGTCTGGAGGATATTAGTTATGAGGAAAGGTTGCGAGCACTGAACTTATTCTCTCTGGAGAAGAGACGCTTGAGCGGGGATATGATTTCAATATACAAATACTGTACTGGTGACCCCACAATAGGGATAAAACTTTTTCGCAGAAGAGAGTTTAACAAGACTCGTGGCCACTCATTAAAATTAGAAGAAAAGAGGTTTAACTTTAAACTACGTAGAGGGTTCTTTACTGTAAGAGCGGCAAGGATGTGGAATTCCCTTCCACAGGCAGTTTTCTCAGCGGGGAGCATTGATAGCTTCAAGAAACTATTAGATAAGCACCTGAATGACTACAACATACAGGGATATATAATGCAATACTGACTAGGGCTGCAACTAACGATTATTTTCATAATCGATTAGTTGGCCGATTATTGTTTCGATTAATCGATTAATAACCTTAAAAAAAAAAAAAGTGTGGCGTATAATTTAGTTAATATGTAAAGTTTTGAAAAAAGACAATTTATACTTAAATATCTCTATGCAGCAGTAAATATAAATAACCAAATATATGGTTAAGGAGCAAAATATCTAATCCACTCTGAGAATAACAGACAGAAGAGATATATACTGTATATACTATTACAGGAGATATACTGTATATACTATTAGGAGATATACTGTATAAACTGCTAAAGAGATATACTGTACATACTATTAAAAGGGTGAATCTGATAAATTTTATCAGACTCAGAGATCAAATGTCTTCCTTCAAAAAAAAATAATTTCATTTTAAGAACGTTTGTTCGATTTTCTAATCATCAGTGGGGTCAAGTCGACGTTCATTTTCAACCACAGTGACGGGAAAATTTGGAAATAGAAAACTTCTTGGTCAAAGGAATTTTCAGACAGTGTATGTGGTTTGCGTTCAGAAATTATTATTCGTTTTAAAAACAGAATGTTAAAAAGAAGTGAAAATTTCAAACAACATTCTTTCATTCAGCGAATGTACAAAGATTTTTCGTCTGAATATTCTCGTCTGAAAATTGATCCGTGTGGCCAGAATAAGGCTCGGTACACACCTAGGCAGTTTGCTTTTGATCTGCACCAAAGCACCAAAAAACACATAGATGTGAACCAGGTCTAAGACATTCAGTAACATAATGGGGTTAAAAAAAAACTAAAATTAGCCCTTTATAGTACAAAAAAACAAAAAAGCAGATAATCACTACTGTAAGGGGTTAATTTTTTTTACTGTAGAACTGTGAAAGTAACATCTACAGTAGCGATTATTTGCTCTTTTTGTACTATAAAAGGGCTCGTTTTAGTTTTTTTCAACCCCATTATGTTACTGGCCGATTAATCGATTATGAAAATAGTAATCAATTAATTTCATAATCGATTAATTGTCGATTAATCGATTAGTTGTTTCAGCCCTAATACTGACATATAATCACACACATAGGTTGGACTTGATGGACTTGTGTCTTTTTACAACCTCACCTACTATGTAGGTACATGGAGGTAGGAGAGTGAATAATTGACATGGCGTGGATGAGTGTGGGACGGGAGGAAAGAAAGGGAGAAAAAAGGGGACAGAGTGGAAAGGAAGTAAAAGCAAGCGGTTTGAAGGTGGCAGCATCATTCATGACGGACTGAAGGGGGATAGCCTATTTAAAAGGTAGGCCAATGAGGAGGGAGTTGCAGCAGTCAAGGTGAGAGATAACCAGGGAGTGATTTAGGAGCTTTGTGGTTTCATTGGTTAGGATGGGGCGTATTTTGGAGATGTTGCGGAGGTTGAGGCGGCAGCTTTGGAAAGTGATCGGATGTGGGGCTAAAATGAGAATTCAGAGTCAAGGATAACACCTAGCACACTGGCATAGGATGTCAATATATTCTGAAATAACTTTCAGGCTTGACAAAGGAGTCGCACGTTGAAACGTCTTGCCTGGTTACCAATCATGCTACCCTGCTAGCCAAAAGGATTCCCTTTTAAGCTCCTGTATGCTGCGTGGGTGCAACTAACTGCTTTGGAAAGCCAAGATTTAAAGCACAAACTTCGCTGAATGAACCTCCTCTGAAGTGTAGGTGCCAATCTGACAGCACATTTTAAAACACTTAGACCCCCATACACACCATTAGATTTTCTGCAGATTTTTGTCTTTGGATTTACCAAAACCATATAATATGAGGTCAAATCTTAAGAGTTTCAATTTGTATGCAATCAGGCAGGCCCTTGCACTACATGGTTTTGGTAAATCTGAAGACAAAAATCTGCAGAAAACCTAATAATGTGTATGGGGTCTTGGGTAAGACCCCATACACATTATTAGATTTTCTGCAGATTTTAACTTTTTTTTTCTAGATTGTAGCTAAGGCTGAAACAACTAATCGATTAATCAGCAACGAATCGATTATGAAATTAATCGATTACTATTTTCATAAACGATGAATAGCCCAGTAACATAATGGGGTTAAAAAAATTAAAAATGAGCCCTTTATAGTACAAAAAGGAGCAAATCGCTACTGTAAATATTACTTTCACAGGTCTACGGTGAAAAAATGAACCCCTTACAGTAGCGATTATTTGCTTTTTTTGTACTATAAAAGGGCTCATTTTAGTTTTTTTTTAACCCCCATTATGTTATCAAATGTCTTAGACCTGGTTCACATCTATGTGTTTTTTGGTGCTTTTTGCAGAAACACACTACAGCAGTGGTTCTCAACTCCTGTCCTCAGGACCCACTAACAGGCCAGGTTTTATGTATTACCTTGGGGAGATGCAGACTAGAATACTGCAATCACTGATCAGCAAATTATATCACCTGTGATGTACTTCAGTTATCTTACAAACCTGGCCTGTTAGTGAGCCCCGAGGACCGGAGTTAAGAACCACTGCACTACAGTTTATTTACATGATTCTCTCTAGTACAGTGGTCATCAACCCTGTCCTCAGGGCCCACTAACAGGCCAGGTTTTATGTATTACCTTGGGGGAGATGCAGCCTAGAATACTTCAATCACTGAGCAGCAAATGATATCACCTGTGATGTATTTCAGTTATCTTGCAAACCTGGCCTGTTAGTGGGCCGAGGACAGGATTGATGACCACTGCTCTAGGACACATTCACATCTATGCTTTTTTCACCTGCTGCATATTTGAAAAGGGTCAGGGACTTTTTTTTAAACGCAAAACGGATCAAAAGCAAACTGCATAGGTGTGTACAGAGCCTTATTTCCAAATTTTCCCTTTTTCCGATTTGACCCCACTAAGGCTCGATTCACATCTATGCATGTTGCTTTTGAGCGTTTTTGGAGTCTTCTTGTGATGCTTGCTACGTTTTTGAGCACAGTTTTCCTTTTTTTTTTTTCAGTTTTTTTAGACTGTATACAGTCTAAAAAAAAACGCCAAAAACGCTGCACTTGCGTTTTTGATGCTGGTCCATTGAATTCTATTACATGCAAAATGCTGCATTTTGCATGAAAAAAAGTCCCTGACCCTTGCCAAAAACACATTGATGTGAACATGTTCCATTTATAAATAAAATAAACAAAATCCAACTACGTGCGTGTAAATCAAACCATACAGTAATAATTCTGTCCTATTATACATAAAGTGCAATATGTGAGATAAGTGTATAGAAATTAATATTAAAATAAACAATAAAGTGCACAGATAAAACAAGTGCTTATTGCTCCATAAAAGACATCTTTAGTGAACTAATAAAATTTCAAAAAGTGCTTAGTGCTCCATATAAGGCATCTTGCCTGCCCAGATAAGTTATTGAAAAATAACAAGTGAAAAAAGTTCTGTATAGCACTCCAAATCAGTGCGTGCAGGTGATGTCCAACTGTGTTATCAAATCATCATGCCGAAATATCCTAAGGCTGGGTTCACACTGGTGCGACACGACAGCCGTCCTACTTTGGATCCGACTTTGCCCTGCGACAAGAAGCCGGCATATGTCCGACTTTCAATGAACGGGGATCCGACTTGGATCCCCGCCAATGGCCGGCACGGTGTTTGGTATGAATCTTTAGGGGGAACTCCGCGCCAAATTTTAAATAAAAAACCGGCATAGGTTCCCCCTCCAGGGGCATACCAGGCCCTTGGGTCTGGTATGGACCTTAAAGGGGAACCCCCTACGCCGAAAAAACGGCGTGGGGGTCCCCCCCAATCCATACCAGACCCTTATCCGAGCACGCAGCCCGGCCGGACAGGAATGGGGGTGGGGACGAGCGAGTGCCCCCCCCCTCCTGAACCGTACCAGGCCGCATGCCCTCAACATGGGGGGTTGGTGCCTTGGGGAGGGGGGCGCGCTGCAGCCCCCCCACCCCAAAGCACCTTGTCCCCATGTTGATGAGGACAAGGGCCTCTTCCCGACAACCCTGGCCGTTGGTTGTCGGGGTCTGCGGGCGGGGGGCTTATCGGAATCCGGGAGCCCCCTTTAATAAGGGGGCCCCCAGATCCCGGCCCCCCACCCTATGTGAATGAGTATGGGGTACATTGTACCCCTACCCATTCACTAGGGAAAAGCGTCAATAAAAAAAAAAAAAAAAAAAAAAAAACAACAGTACACAGGTTTCAAGATTAATTTATTAGGCAGCTCCGGGATCTTCTTCCGACTTCGGGTGGGGGGTGTCTTCTTCCGACTTCTCCCGGTGTTCGCCTCTTCTCCCGGGCCCCGCCGCTATCTTCTTCCAGCTCTTTTGCCAGCAGGGGACCCGGTCTGCTGCCGCTGTCTTGTCGTCGCTGTCTCGCCACTCCTTCTCTTCATCTCTTCTTCCGATGTTGACACGACGCTCTCCCCGGCTGGAATGCTCTCTGTGCGCTCTGCTATGGCATATATAGGCGGTAACCCCGCCCCCTTATGCCGTCACAGTCCCAGCATGCCCAGGGACTGTGACGGCATAAGGGGGCGGGGTTACCGCCTATATAAGCCATAGCAGAGCGCACAGAGAGCATCGTGTCAACATCGGAAGAAGAGATGAAGAGAAGGAGTGGCGAGACAGCGACGACAAGACAGCGGCAGCAGACCGGGGCCCCCTGCTGGCAAAAGAGCTGGAAGAAGATAGCGGCGGGGCCCGGGAGAAGAGGCGAACACCGGGAGAAGTCGGAAGAAGACACCCCCCCACCCGAAGTCGGAAGAAGATCCCGGAGCTGCCTAATAAATTAATCTTGAAACTTGTGTACTGTTTTTTTTTTTTTTTATTGACACTTTTCCCTAGTGAATGGGTAGGGGTACAATGTACCCCATACTCATTCACATAGGGTGGGGGGCCCCCTTATTAAAGGGGGCTCCCGGATTCCGATAAGCCCCCCGCCCGCAGACCCCGACAACCAACAGCCAGGGTTGTCGGGAAGAGGCCCTTGTCCTCATCAACATGGGGACAAGGTGCTTTGGGGTGGGGGGGCTGCAGCGCGCCCCCCTCCCCAAGGCACCAACCCCCCATGTTGAGGGCATGCGGCCTGGTACGGTTCAGGAGGGGGGGGGGCGCTCGCTCGTCCCCACCCCCATTCCTGTCCGGCCGGGCTGCGTGCTCGGATAAGGGTCTGGTATGGATTGGGGGGGACCCCACGCCGTTTTTTCGGCGTAGGGGGTTCCCCTCAAGGTCCATACCAGACCCAAGGGCCTGGTATGCTCTTGGAGGGGGAACCCATGCCGGTTTTTTATTTAAAATTTGGCGCCGACTTCAATGATAGTCAATGGGCTGAAGTAGGATCAAAGTCGGACCAAAGTAGTACAGGGAGCATTTCTAAAGTCGGAACGACTTGTGTCGGACCAGTTAGGACGGCTCCCATAGGGAAACATTGGATTTCACACGTCATGCGACATGAGCTCCCAATGTCGGAGCGTTTGTCGGACCAGTGTGAACCCAGCCTCAGTGTTGCAAACCATGCTCCGATGCACTTCAGTGGCCCCATTAAGCTAATGTGCTCACCTCAGCGTGTGACCCAGCTGCTACCCTGAGTCAAAACACGCTTTGGAGCCACTCCCGGGCTCAGTATTGGTATCAGATATATTCCTCCAGCTGGAAACAATGAACAATGTGGCTCCATATATATATCAGGGGGATGAAGACACGTGATCCCTGTGTCGAAGACGCGTAGGGGAGGAGACAGGACGGAGAGAGCAACACGGACCACACACAGCATTATTCCACCACAGCATACCGCACCATATGTCCAGCGATCTTTTATCTTGTCATTTGGAGGCTGTTATAGAATGGTGCACTGACGCACCAGTACCATGTGAGTACCCCAATGTGGGGAGCGTTTTTAAATAACAAATAACTTGGCTATATTACACTATATAGTTTCTCTTTCATATATATATATATATATATATATATATATATATATATATATATATATATATATATATATATATATATATATATATATATATATCCACATTGTTTCCAGCTGGAGGAATATATCTGATACCAATACTAAGCCCGGGGGTGGCTAAAAAGCGTGTTTTGACTCAGGGTAGCAGCTGGGTCACACGCTGAGGTGAGCACATTAGCTTAAGGGGGCCACTGAAGTGCACCGGAGCGTGGTTTGCAACACTCAGGATATTTCAGCATGATGATTTGATAACACAGTTGGACATCACCTGCACGCACCGTTTTGGAGTGCTATACAGAACTTTTTTCACTTGTTATTTTTCAATAACTTATCAGGTCAGGCAAGATGCCTTATATGGAGCACTAAGCACTTTTTGAAATTTATTAGGGCACTAAAGATGTCTTTTATGGAGCAATAAGCACTTGTTTTATCTATGCACTTTATTGTTTATTTTAATATTAATTTCTATACACTTATCTCACATATTGCACTTTATGTATAATAGGACAGAATTATTACTGTATGGTCTATTTTACACGCACGTAGTTGGATTTTGTTTATTTTATAAATTTATTTTTTTTTGGTTACTCAAGCGTAGCGCATATTTTCCAATTATACCTTTGCACGATATATGAAAGATGATCAGCGCACGCAGCTGGAGGTAGTACATGTTGGGCACAGGACCAGTGTGTCTCACAAGATTTATTTTTAATTTTGGGTCTGGTCAGGTAAGCAGGACACGGGACGGGATGGAATGGGGTCTGGTCAGGTAAGCAGGACACGGGACGGGATGGAATGGGGTCTGGTCAGGTAAGCAGGACACGGGACGGGATGGAATGGGTTCTGGTCAGGTAAGCAGGACACGGGACGGGATGGAATGGGGTCTGGTCAGGTAAGCAGGACACGGGACGGGATGGAATGGGGTCTGGTCAGGTAAGCAGGACACGGGACGGGATGGAATGGGGTCTGGTCAGGTAAGCAGGACACGGGACGGGATGGAATGGGTTCTGGTCAGGTAAGCAGGACACGGGACGGGATGGAATGGGTTCTGGTCAGGTAAGCAGGACACGGGACGGGATGGAATGGGGTCTGGTCAGGTAAGCAGGACACGGGACGGGATGGAATGGGGTCTGGTCAGGTAAGCAGGACACGGGACGGGATGGAATGGGGTCTGGTCAGGTAAGCAGGACACGGGACGGGATGGAATGGGTTCTGGTCAGGTAAGCAGGACACGGGACGGGATGGAATGGGTTCTGGTCAGGTAAGCAGGACACGGGACGGGATGGAATGGGTTCTGGTCAGGTAAGCAGGACACGGGACGGGATGGAATGGGTTCTGGTCAGGTAAGCAGGACACGGGATGGGATGGAATGGGTTCTGGTCAGGTAAGCAGGACACGGGATGGAATGGGTTCTGGTCAGGTAAGCAGGACACGGGACGGGATGGAATGGGGTCTGGTCAGGTAAGCAGGACACGGGACGGGATGGAATGGGGTCTGGTCAGGTAAGCAGGACACGGGACGGGATGGAATGGGGTCTGGTCAGGTAAGCAGGACACGGGACGGGATGGAATGGGGTCTGGTCAGGTAAGCAGGACACGGGACGGGATGGAATGGGGTCTGGTCAGGTAAGCAGGACACGGGACGGGATGGAATGGGGTCTGGTCAGGTAAGCAGGACACGGGACGGGATGGAATGGGTTCTGGTCAGGTAAGCAGGACACGGGACGGGATGGAATGGGGTCTGGTCAGGTAAGCAGGACACGGGACGGGATGGAATGGGTTCTGGTCAGGTAAGCAGGACACGGGACGGGATGGAATGGGGTCTGGTCAGGTAAGCAGGACACGGGACGGGATGGAATGGGGTCTGGTCAGGTAAGCAGGACACGGGACGGGATGGAATGGGGTCTGGTCAGGTAAGCAGGACACGGGACGGGATGGAATGGGTTCTGGTCAGGTAAGCAGGACACGGGACGGGATGGAATGGGTTCTGGTCAGGTAAGCAGGACACGGGACGGGATGGAATGGGGTCTGGTCAGGTAAGCAGGACACGGGACGGGATGGGATGGGGTCTGGTCAGGTAAGCAGGACACGGGATGGGGTCTGGTCAAGCAAGTGGGACACGGGATGGGATGGGGTCTGGTCAGGTAAGCGGGACACGGGATGGGATGGGGTCTGGTCAGGTAAGCGGGACACGGGATGGGATGGGGTCTGGTCAGGTAAGTGGGACACGGGATGGGGTCTGGTCAGGTAAGCGGGACACGGGATGGGGTCTGGTCAGGTAAGCGGGACATGGGATGGGGTCTGGTCAGGTAAGCGGGACACGGGATGGGGTCTGGTCAGGTAAGCGGGACATGGGATGGGGTCTGGTCAGGTAAGCGGGACATGGGATGGGGTCTGGTCAGGTAAGCGGGACATGGGATGGGGTCTGGTCAGGTAAGCGGGACATGGGATGGGGTCTGGTCAGGTAAGCGGGACATGGGATGGGGTCTGGTCAGGTAAGCGGGACACGGGATGGGATGACAGACAGAGGGGGGGGGGGGGGGGGGTTGTAGAAAGTAACCCAGACAAGAACAGGAGGGTGAGGTTGGGTTCAATCCATAGAGGGGATGGGGGTGAGGATCCCCGATACATACTTGTTTCGGGTCACCGACATGAAGTGACACAAGAGACAGACAGGCAACTTGTATTTTGACAACCAGGACAGCTACGACAGCCTCCATATTTCTCTCAGGGTATGGGGCATTTTACAGTCCTGATCTAGGATTGTTCCAGGTTAAGAACTAACACCAAATAATCTTTACCAGAGCCAGGCAATGAGCATTGTACGGAGAGGTCAGTGAAGGCTGCCCCTGTGTAGCTCTCATGACAGGCACTTTAACAAGCCATGCTGACTGCAGAGTCTAAACTCTAAAACAACGAACTGCCTGAGACACAAGACTGGGAGGAAACGTCACAGCCTGACTCATCCCACTGAAACCAAAACACTGCTCCACAAACACAGCAACATATCCATAGGAATAGTGTGGCCAGCCCCAGACACTCGGTATACAGGAGAGGAAAGCCAGACTGAACTTCTACAACACAACATGTCACCTCTGTCCGGTCCCAGGTATAACCTCACCTGTACACTTCACATACCTGTCCCCTCTTCTACACTCCGCTCCACTTCCGCATTCACCTTAGCTCTGTGACGACAGCGACACTTCCGGGGCGGGGCTCGGTGAAACGCACAAACCGGAAGTAAACGGGAGCTTCCTGGTGCTGCTGTTGTGAAGGAATAAGAGGAGCCGCATGTGCCAAGTTATTGGAGCTGTGAGTGGTGTCGTATGCTGGGGGTGAACTAGAACTAGGGGGTTATACTGAGCTTCACTGTCATTGTTATATGAGTGGAGCCTCTTGTATGTGTTTGTGTATAATGTATATAGCTAGTGTGATACATTACAGAGTTGTCAGCTGTCCCAGGTTTCCTTGCACCCTTACAGGTTATGTCTCTGGTTCTGCACACCAATCACTTCATTAAAAGCCCTTTTTCAGAGTATGGCATTCATTGACCAACATATAAACCCTAACTAGATGGCATGTAGTTTTCTGTGTGTATCATAAACTCCTTACGTCCTGGAGTGCCCCCCCCCCCCCGCACTCAAATCTCAAACAGTGTTAACAGCCCTGTCTGGCTCCTCCTCTGTTGGGCTACACAACACCGCCCCCTCGTGTTACACAGATGGGGAGGTGTTCTGCAGCCCAGCAGGGGAGGCCCCAGGCAGGGCTGATAACACTGTTTGGGATTTGAGTACAGAAGGGGCTCTGTGTCATCACCTCACTTCAGGAAGTTAGGAGCTCCCTGGATTCCTGGCAGCAGAAAGGATGAGCTCAGCTGTGTTGGCATCCCAGTCAGAACCCAAGTAAGCAAGCCTATCGGGAAGCTGCTACCTGTACTGGGCCAATCATCTGCAGCTGCGGAATGGGGCAATGCCTCTGCTGGAGATAATTGGCTCAGTACAGGTGACCCGTACACACAATCCGAATATCGTACAATAGATCGTACGACTCTTTTCTCTTAATAGTCGCAAGTAGAAATTGAATAGGTAAATAAAGTCACGAAATTTCTCATACGACAGAAAAAAAAATCAGAAGTGATGTCATGTGTTGTAATGTATTTGTATTCTACAAAATGGTAAAATATGTTAATCAAATCAACTAGGAATGTAAAACAACTAAGTATAAATGGAAATTCAATAACGGAAAATCCAATCAATATTTGTGTCTTTACCATTAATCTTCCATCGCATTGTGTAAACAAAGATAAAAAGAAATCATTGTTACTTCAATAAATGGATCCAAAATAGCCTACTCCCAAAAAGACCATTAGTGGAGCCTCTCACAGGGTGACATATATTATCCGGGAGAAAAAAATCTTCTAATATTAAATGAAAATACATTTTCTAAAAACCCAAAAAATTGATAAGGTGCATAACAATAATTCATGACACCATTGTGCAAATAAATAAGTATACACATGAAAAAACTATGGTAATAAATAATAAAACACCCTAAGGTATGCAAATATAAATTTCAAAAAGTAAGGTGCAAAAGTGCAATCTGTGCAACATCAATATAAAAGAAAAAATGAACGAATAAATAAATGTAGTAACATGCAACACTCCACAGATGTGTAAAGAAAATATAAGATAATAATTAGGATCCAATATGAATCCAGCAAACGTGCTTAATATAGTGAAACTAAAGCGCACATAGCAAAGGAGAGCAAAAAAAATCACAAGAAATTCTTTAAGTATGTAAACCGTAAAAAAGGGAGGACAGACCATATTGGCCCCATAAAGAATGAGGAAGGACATCTGGTTACAAAGGATGGGGAGAAGGTATTGAATTTATTCTTCTCCTCAGTCTTCACGAGGGAATCGGGGGTGGGAGGGGGGCTTCAGTAACCAAAACTGCAGTGTTTATCCTCATGACACACCACAGGAAGCACCTCCATGGTTAACAGATGACAGAATTAAAATTAGACTGGGGAAACTTAACATTAATAAATCACCGGGACCAGATGGCTTGCATCCGAGGGTACTTAGGGAACTCAGTCAAGTAATTGCCAGACCATTGTTCCTAATTTTTACTGACAGTCTACTGACTGGAATGGTACTAGCTGATTGGAGAAAAGCCAATGTAGCACCAATATTTAAAAAGGGCCCAAAATACATTCCTGGGAATTACAGACCAGTTAGCCTAACATCAATAGTATGTAAACTCTTGGAGGGGATGATAAGGGACTATATACAAGATTTTAGTAACGAGAACAGTATCATTAGCAGTAATCAGCATGGTTGCCATCTAGATAAAGGAAGGCCCGTAGACGTGGTGTATCTGGATTTTGCAAAAGCATTTGACACCGTTCCCCATAAACGGTTACTGTACAAAATAAGGCCCCTTGGGCATGGACCATAGGGTGAGTACATGGATTGAAAACTGGCTACAAGGGCGAGTTCAGAGGGTGGTGATAAATGGGGAGTACTCGGAATGGTCAGGGGTGGGTAGTGGGGTCCCCCATGGTTCTGTGCTGGGACCAATCCTATTTAATTTGTTCATAAACAACCTAGAGGATGGGGTAAAACAGTTCAATCTCTGTATTTGCAGATAATACTAAGCTTAGTAGGGCAATAACTTCTCCGCAGGATGTGGAAACTTTGCAAAAAGATCTGAACAAATTAATGGGGTGGGCGACTACATGGCAAATGAGGTTCAATGTAGAAAAATGTAAAATAATGCATTTGGGTGGCAGAAATATGAACGCAATCTATACACTGGGGGGGGGGGGGGGGGATCTCTGGGGGAATCTAGGATGGAAAAGGACATGGGAGTCATAGTAGATGGTAGGCTCAGCAATGGCATGCAATGTTCCGGCCGCACCTGGAGTATGCTGTCCA
Source organism: Lithobates septentrionalis (assembly GCA_037952835.1). Classification (NCBI taxonomy): domain Eukaryota; kingdom Metazoa; phylum Chordata; class Amphibia; order Anura; family Ranidae; genus Lithobates; species Lithobates septentrionalis. The sequence goes on from JBBDGP010000545.1 coordinate 2,128,192, forward strand.
GTTCTGGGCACCAGTCCTCAGGAGGGACGTACTGGAAATGGAGCGAGTACAAAGAAGGGCAACTACGCTAATAAAGGGTCTGGAGGATCTTAGTTATGAGGAAAGGTTGCGAGCACTGAACTTATTCTCTCTGGAGAAGAGACGTTTGAGAGGGGATATGATTTCAATATACAAATACTATACTGGTGACCCCACAATAGCGATAAAACTTTTTCGTGGAAGGGACGTTTAACAAGACACGTGGCCACTCATTACAATTAAAAGAAAAGAGGTTTAACCTTAACCTACGTAGAGGGTTCTTTACTGTAAGAGGGGCAAGGATGTGGAATTCCCTTCCACAGGCCGTGGTCTCAGCGGGGAGCATCGATAGTTTCAAAAATCTATTACATAAGCACCTGAACGACCGCAACATACTGGGTTATACAAGGTAATTCTGACATATAATCGCACATAGGTTGGACTTGATGGACTTGTGTCTTTTTTCAACCTCGCCTACTATGTAGCTATTTAACACTTACCTGTCCAGGGATCCAATGCCATCTTCACTCAGGCTAGTTCTTCACTAGCCTTCAGGTTCCCAGTGATTGCATCCTGATTGTGGGCATCGGGCTATGCTCTGAAAAAAAAAGTATATATTTATACATACAGTGCCTTTGAAAAAGTATTCATATCCCTTGACATTTTTCACATTTTGTCATGTTACAACCAAAAATGTAAATTTATTTTATGTGATAGACCAACACAAAGTGGCACATAATTGTGAAGTGGAACGAAAATGATAAATGGTTTTCAAATTTTTTTACAAATCACTGAAAAGTGTGGCATGCATTTGTATTCAGTCAATACTTTATAAAACCACATTTTGCTGCAATTACAGCTGCAAGTCTTTTTGGGTATGTCTCTACCAGCTTTGCACATCTAGAGAGTGACATTTGTGCCCATTCATCCTTGCAAAATAGCTCAAGCTCTGTCTGATTGGATGGAGAGCGTCTGTGAACAGTCATTTTCAAGTCTAGGCACAGATTCTCAATTGGATTTAGGTCTGGACTTTGACTGGGCTATTCTAACACATGAATATGCTTTGATCCAAACCATTCCATTGTAGCTCTGGCTGTGTGTTAAAGTGATCGTAAAGGTTTTCTTTGTTATTTATAAGAAAAAAAAAAAAAAAAAAATTAATAATAAAAAACATGTTATACTTACCTGCTCTGTGCAAGGGTTTTGCACAGAGCGGCCCCGATGCTCCTTTTCTGGGGTCCCCTGGCGGTGCTCCTGGCTCTTCCTTTTCATCGAGTGTCCCTACAGAAATCCGCTTTCCATGGGGGCACTCGTGCGGGCGTGCTCCCGAGTCCTGCTGCTGCATCCATTGACACAGACAGCAGGACTTGGTCCCGACTCCCACGTCACTGGATTTGATTGACAGCAGCGGGAGCCAATGGCTCCCGCTGCTATCAATCTATCCAGTAAGAACCCGGGACAGCGGCTGGAGCTGCTGGGCTTGTCCTCGATGCTGGAACGATCGGGTTAAGGTAAGAAAAAGGGGGGCTGCAGCACAGAAGGTTTTTCACTTTAATGCATAGAATGCATTTATGTGAAAAACCTTGAGACTTTAAAACTCCTTTTAGGCTCACATCTTGGCTTTCTGAATCGCGTGTGGAATCACCGAGATTCTGTTCGCGATTCGAAATAGCAGCAAAACACTGCACGCCCGTGCGCTCCCTGTCACTTCCAATGGCACCCCGTTTGTGGCACAATTTTGCGGCGATTCGTCGGGCAACAATTGCAGTAAAATTGCGCAAACAGAATCCCTGGACGCCTGTCGCCCAAAAGAAGCTCTTGTACTGCGCCGCCATCTAGGTGCCATTGGAAGTGACAGGGAATGCAATTTGCCGCTATTTCGAATCGTGGCGATTCAGAACGCCAAGATGTGAATGGAGCCTTAGGGTCATTGCCCTGTTGGAAGATGAACCTCCGCCCCAGTCTCAAGTCTTTTGCAAGCTCTAACAGGATTTCTTCTAATGGGGCGTACACACGGTCGGATTTTCACCTGCAAAAGTCCGACGGACGCCGCCGGACCAAGTCCGACGGACAATCCGACCGTGTGTGGTCTCCATCGGACTTCCAACGGACCGTTTCGGTCGGAAATCCAACGTACTTTAGATTTGAAACTTGCTTCAAATCTTTACGTCGTAACTCCGCCGGACTCAGTTCCTGACGGAAAGCCCGTTCGTCTGTATGCTGGTCCGATGGACCAGATACGACGGAGGAGCAGGTTACTGCATCTCGCGCTTGCTGCAATAGGAAAAACAAATTTTCCCATTGCGGCGAGCACGGGGGGCATCCCAGGCCCTTAGGTCTGGTATGGAACTTTAAGGGGAACCCCCTACGCCGAAAAAACGGCGTGGGGGTCCCCCCAAAATCCATACCAGACCCCGATCCGAGCACACAGCCCGGCCGGTCAGGAAAGGGGGTGGGGACGAGCGAGCGCCCCCCCCCTCCAGAACCGTACCAGGCCGCATGCCCTCAACATGGGGGGGTGCTTTGGGGGAGGGGGCGCCTTGCGGTGCCCCCCCACCACAAAGCACCTTGTCCCCATGTTGATGAGGACAAGGGCCTCTTCCCGACAACCCTGGCCGTTGGTTGTCGGGATCTGCGGGCGGGGGGCTTATCGGAATCCGAGAGCCCCCTACAATAAGAGGGCCCCCAGATCCCGGCCCCCCCACCCTATGTGAATGAGTATGGGGTACATGGTACCCCTACCCATTCACCTAGGTAAAAAGTGTCAATAATAAAACACAACACAGGTTTTTAAAATAATTTATTAAACAGCTCCGGGGGGGGTCTTCTTCCGCCTTCGGAGGTCCCTCCGGTTCATCTTCTCCCAGCGTCCGGTTGGTTCTTCTCCGCTCTCTCCGGCCTCTTCTCCCGGTATTCCAGTTCTTCGGTCGGCCCCTCCGCTGTTTTCAGGTAGCTCTATTGCCAGCGGAGGTCCGGACTTCTTGTCTTCTCCAGATGTTGACACGACGCTCTCTCCGGCCTCTTCTCCCGGTGTCCCAGGTCTTCGGCCGGCCCCTCCGCTGTCTTCAGGTAGCTCTATTGCCAGCGGAGGTCCGGGCTTCTGGGCTTCTTGTCTTCTCTTCCCCCAGATGTTGACACGACGCTCTCTCCAGCTGGACTGGTCTCTGAGGGCTCTGTTGTGACTTATATAGGCGGAGACCCCGCCCCCATATGATGTCACAGTCCCTGGGCATGCTGGGACTGTGACGTTTTAGGGGGCGTGGTCGACTCATTCACATAGGGTGGGGGGGCCGGGATCTGGGGGCCCTCTTATTGTAGGGGGCTCTCGGATTCCGATAAGCCCCCCGCCCGCAGACCCCGACAACCAACGGCCAGGGTTGTCGGGAAGAGGCCCTTGTCCTCATCAACATGGGGAAAAGGTGCTTTGTGGTGGGGGGGCACCGCAAGGTGCCCCCTCCCCCAAAGCACCCCCCCATGTTGAGGGCATGCGGCCTGGTACGGTTCTGGAGGGGGGGGGCGCTCGCTCGTCCCCACCCCCTTTCCTGACCGGCCGGGCTGCGTGCTCGGATCGGGGTCTGGTATGGATTTTGGGGGGACCCCCACGCCGGTTTTTCGGTTTCCCTTAAAGTTCCATACCAGACTTAAGGGCCTGGGATGCCTGCGACGGGGCTCGCAAGGTTTCAATCTCGCCAAAAAAAGCGGCGAGATTGAATTCCTTTTCGTATTCAAAGTTTTTTATTGAAAAGCATACATAAATTACAACAGGCAATGTTTGTATGACATGTAGTAGTAAGAAGTATACAGGTTTTTGTTCTGCGACATGTGCATTACAGTAGGTAACAAGTATATATCAGAAAAATAATGTCCAGAGGATATTCCTCGCAGAGATATCTGTGGACGTAACATATCTGTTTCGAATAACAGCTAGAAGGGTATTGAAATAATAACAAAAACGTAATGTTTTACTTGTTTGCTCGGACTGAGCGTCTGCGAGTATATGCATAGTCAAAATCTGGGAGTTGTTTCGTATTTTGTAGAAAACATTACCATTGATGTATCAGGAGGAGAGACATAAGGAAGAAAATGTAGAGTGAGGATAGTGACAGGAATAGGATAGTTAGAGAGAGACTAGGAATAAGGAGTGGAAAGGGGAGGAGTGGTCGGGAGGGCCGCACAAACCAAAGAAGCACCATTAAGTCTGTCTAATGTTGTTGTGACCAATTTATGGTTCGAGGAGTTGTTTGTCAAAGTCCGGGGGTAAGAAGTGTTCGGCCCAGGAGTTCCATATTTTAAGATGTTGGGGAATTTTATCCAGGATTGTTGCTTCTATTTTACTATGGATCATAGCTTGTGTGACCCTATTGGTAACTTCGGTTAGGGTGAGTTTTGGGGTTTTCCAGGCCCTAGCAATCGTCTGTTTGGCTGCTGTCGTGAGCTGAAGGAGAAGGCGGGTCTGGGATCTGGTGAAATCCGAGGGGATTAGATTCAGCAATGCAACAGCCGGATCTGGATCAAGGGGGTGTTGAAATAAGGTGGAAGCCATACGGAATATTGCATCCCAAAATTCCTGTACTATTGGGCACGTGCACCAAATATGTACATGGGTACCCCTTTCGTTACAGCCACGAAAACAGGTATCGGGATAGCTTGGGAGGAATTTGGAGATCCTGGCCGGGACTAGGTACCATCTCATGAGTACTTTGTAGTTCGCTTCTTGAGCCATTATATTGTGGGATGATATTTTCGTATTGGACCAGATATCAGACCAGTCCTCTGCATCAAGATCTAATGAGAGGTCTGTGGACCACTTTACAGCGTAAGAGGGAAGGTTGGTTGGGGGAGAGGTCAGATGGGTATATAGGAGGGAAATCAGTCCCGGAGCATGAGGATCCGAGTTGCAGATTCCTTCGAAAATAGTTAGATCATCTAGTGAGGTATGTGTGCCTATAGTTGTACGAATAAAGTGGGTTATCTGTAAATACCTAAATAGTTCTGTAGAGGGAATGTCATCATTGTTTTGTAGCGAAGTAAATGTCTTAATGGTAGATCCAGTGGTAAAATCGCGCACACGATATAGTCCCGCCCTAAGCCAGATTTGAAATGATCTCGGATTGGTTTGGGCCGGATAAAATTTTGGGTGGTCTAGGAATGAGAGTAACGGGGAATGGGCCGATTGTAATTTAAATGGACCTCGGAGTTTGTCCCACAATTTAAGAGAGTGTGCTGTGACGGGGTTACTGACTGGGCCTCGCGTTGAGGGGGGCAGCCATAGTATGTTAAACACTTTGAGGGGGTGAAGGTCAATGGCTTCCAAACTAACCCAGAGTGGAGTTTCATTTTTTGCATGATATAGAGTTATCTGGGCTAGCTGAGCTGCGTGATAGTATCCCAAGAAGTTAGGCAGACCCAGCCCTCCCTTGAGTTTACTACGAAGTAATATAGCTTTAGCTACTCTAGGTCTAGTAGAGCCCCATATATATTTGGACACTTTTGTCTGAATAATGCGGTGGTAGTATAAAGGAATAGGGATCGGAAGGACTCTATATAAATAAAGTAGTTTAGGTAGCATGGACATTTTTACGGCCGCAATCCGGCCTAACCATGAGATACATAGTGGGCGCCAAGATTCTAATAAACTAGTTATGTGTTTTAACATAGGGAGGTAGTTGGCTCGAAACAGGTGGCTTGGATCGCTGGTTAGCTTGATACCTAGGTAGGGAATTGTGGTTGTAGACCAGGTGAAAGAGAAGAATTCTCGTAAATGTTCTAGTTCTGAGTGTGGAAGGGACACATTGAGGGCCTTAGACTTGGATTGGTTGACTTCCAATCCAGATATTAGCGCAAATTGATCTAGGAGGTGAATTAGATTCGGGAGTGTGGTTCGTGGGGATGTGACAAATAGTAGTGCATCGTCGGCAAATAGGCATAATTTATGTGATGTAGAGGCTACCTCTAAGCCTTTAATATTTGGGTTTGCTCTAAGGAGAGCTGCTAGTGGTTCGATCGCCAATGCGAACACTAGAGGGGAGAGGGGGCACCCTTGTCTTGTGCCTCGTTGTATTTGAAAATAGTCCGATCGGTATCCTGAATATTTAACATATGCTCTTGGTTGGTTGTAAAGGGAGTCTACCCATTGCAGAAAGTTGGGGCCAAATCCCCATCTTTGTAGTATATAGCGGAGGTAAGGCCAAGAGACAGTGTCAAATGCCTTACGGATGTCAAGAGAGAGGAGATGCATAGGGATTTGGCGTGTTCGAGCTAGGTGTTGGAGCAGGATGACCCGACGGATATTATCGCTGGCCTGGCGTTTTGGGATGAAGCCTACTTGGTCTTTGTGTATGAGGCCACCTATAATTGGGTTAAGGCGTAACGCCATAATTTTGGCTAGAATCTTTACATCCAGATTGAGTAGGGAAATAGGCCTGTAATTTGACCATAGAGTATTGTCTGAGTTAGGCTTAGGTATCATAGAGATAATGGCTGTCAATGTGTCCCGACCAAAGGAATGTTGTTTAAGGAGGGCGTTAAAAGTGTTAGTGAGAAGGGGGGCTAGGATGGGAGCAAATTTTTTAAAGTATGAAGCAGAAAGACCGTCAGGGCCCGGTCTTTTGTGTGGTTTAAGAGACTTTATAGCAATAAGGACTTCTTCGGACGTGATGGGAGATTCCATAGACTCTTTATTGGCCTCTGACAACCTCGGGAGTGTAATGTTTTGGAACAATACCTCAGCTTGTGTCGCCGAGAAGGTACGTGTTGGGGTATATAGTTCAGCTAGCTTTCTGCGGAATTCAGAAAGCACCTTCACTGGGTTACTCGTGAAATTATCTTTGGCCAATTTGAGTCTAATGGGATTGTGCATTCTTTCCGGTTGACGTAGTCTCAATGCGAGGAAGGTGTCTGGCTTATTGGCTTTATTATAAATTGTGTGGTTGGACCTGCGAATGGCTTTGTCTGCTGATTCTGCCAAGAGCAGGTCCAACTCTGTTTTCGTCTTTTCTAACAAAATTCTATGAGGTTCAGTTGGAGTGGATTGGAATTGGAGGAAAAGGCGGTGAAAATCTGCTTCCAATTGCTGGATTCTAAGTTTTTTATCTCTTTTGAGGTGAGTAGATACAGATATGCAGGTCCCTCTAATTACGGGTTTGTGTGCCTCCCATAATAGGACTGGTGAAATGTCAGGAGTGGAATTATGTTTTATGTATTCTTTAAGAGCCAGTTCTATATCGATACAGTATGATTGGTTAGTTAAATATGCCTCATTTATACACCATGTACAGTCTCTAGACTGGGGGATCAGGGCAGAGACAGTTGTGATCACTGCACAGTGGTCTGACCAGGTGATTGGAACAATGTTTGAGTGGAGTAGGGTAGGTGAGGATGCAACAGGTATAAAGATATGATCGATCCTTGAAAAGGATTTGTGTGGGTATGAATAAAACGTAAAGTTTTTCTTGGTTGGGTTACATTCTCTCCATGTGTCTAATAGTGAGGCTTGCTGGAATAGTTTGCGGAATAATATAGAGGGGGAGTATTGTTCAGGGGTATAGGGAGATTTATCAAGGTGCGGATGAAGCACTTGATTGGAGTCACCGCATATAAAAAGGGTACCCTTGCTGTGTGTTCGTATTACTTGTAGGAGATGTTTGAAGAATGGATTAGGATTGTTATTGGGGGCGTAATAAGAGACTATAGTGGTCATCACGTCTTGTAGATGACCAACTAAAATAATATAGCGACCTTCGGGGTCTTTCATTTCTTTTGTGAGAGTGAATGGAAGGGTACGGTGAAATGCAATGAGGACGCCACGTTGTTTAGTGGCAGTCGAGGCGGAGAACACTTGGGGATATTTGGAACTAAAGTATTTAGGGGCTGCTTGGATTGAAAAGTGTGTTTCCTGTAGGGCTACTACACTGGCTTTCAGGTGTGCGAAGGTACGAAAGGCCTTAACCCTTTTATTTGGGGAGTTGAGTCCCTTGACATTAAGGGAGAGTATGTTCAGAGGGGCCATTGATATGGGTAGGGAGAAATACTAAGGGTAGATGTCCGAGGATCATGCGGCCCACCCGACCTAGTGGAGAATGGGGAAGGAAATGGAAAGAAAAGGTGTGAGGAAAAGAAAAAGAAGGGGAGAGAGGATAGAGCATGTTTTTTGTAGAGAGAACAAGGAAGTGTAATAACGCTTGGTACGTTGGACATGTTAGCCCAACAAGTGGATGTCCATACTTCCAGACCAGCCAGCTGGCGAGGGAGCATGTGCATCCTATAGGGGGGTGCAGTGACAATTCCCCGCCGCAGGTCGGGAAAAGTTAAAGAACTGTGGTGCTCAAAAAGTACAAACAATACATACTAAGACCGTGTTATTGTATTCAATTATAAGATATCGGCAATAATCCCGCTTTGGTGAGAAAGGTTTCAGTGCCAAACAAGTGGTACATCTGAGCCCAGAATCACCAGGGGGGATAAGGAGATCTAAAGATAATTGGTATCAATTTAACTATGCCTGTATAAGTTGTATAATTAGCATTTTTGAAACCTTAGGTTAAACAAGCAAGATTAAACCAAACAAAGCAAAAAGAAAATAAAAAGGAAAAAAGGGTATTCAGAACATATGCACCCCATAGTGGGATTAGGGGGATCACATATGCTGGGTCCCGTAACAGTGGGAAATCTTACCAGGATACAAACGTCTGAGTCTCGATGGTGTAAAATAGTAAAAAGAGTAAAAAAGGGAGAAGAAAAAAAAAAAAAAAAGGAAAAATTCACAACTATCTCAGTTCATTGAGATATCAACCGTGAAACCAGGAGTTCTCCTGAGGTGTTAAATAAGAGCATTAAATGTTAGGTTCTTCAGCGAGACGTGTGTGCTTTAGGATCAAAAAGGCTTGCTTGACGGGACGGTGTTCCTTTTCGGATCGAGGAAGGGCCAGCTTGGTTCCGTTCAGGAGTGGCGGTGTAACGGTGGGCTGCAGAGCGGGCTGGAGTACGTGGTAACGCTGTTTCTGATTGATGAGCAGGGGGAGACAGATGCAGTGATTCAAGAAGACGCTGCAGTGCTTCTGGGGATGTGGAGGAATGTTGCTGCCCCTGGTACGTGAACTGAAGAGAAAAGGGGAAACGCCAGGTATATTTTATCTGATGTTGTATCAGGATTTGTAGTTGCGGCTTCATGGCTCGCCGTTTAGCAATGGTAAGGGGTGCCAGGTCAGAAAAAAGTTGGTAGTTGTGGTCTTGGAACTGGAGAGCGTCTTTATTCCGGGCTGCTGCGAGTAGTTGTTCTTTTGTGCGGAAAAAGTGCAGCTTAATGATTATGTCCCGCGGGGGGCCATCTTGTTGGCGGCGGGTAAGCGCCCTGTGGATTCTGTCGAATTCCAGGCGTTCGATGGGTATGGAAGGACAAAGTTCCTGGAATAGGGCTGTAGTAAAAGATTGCATATCCTCAACCACTTCAGGGATACCCCGGAGGCGTAAATTTGATCTGCGAGATCTGTTCTCGGCGTCCTCTAAGCGTGAGAGCAATGTAGCATTTTCCTCACGGAGGGCTGCCTGTTCCTGAGCATGTTCTTGAATGGTAAGCTCTATATCGTCTACTCTGGTTTCCAGGTCTGCTGTGCGCTGACCTAGTTCTCGTATCTCCCGTGACAGTCTGTTTGTTATTTGGTCAGATGTGGCTTTCAGGGCCTTGTTTAACATCTTCTCCATATGTTTCAGAAAGTCAGGCTGTGACATACCTTTTTGTGCAGGGATGGGAGAACCGCTGTATATAGAGTCTGCAGCATCATCCTCCTCGCTGTCTGCCTGCTCCGTTCTGACTGGAGATGCAGCTTGTTGTTTGGAGAGGGCTTTCGCCGCCATCTTGGATGAGGCGCGGGCTAGGGCCTCCTTGATCGGTTTGGTCTTATGTTTACCTTTGTGACCCGTCAGAACCATCCCGGTTGTGGCTCGGGTAACGCTGGGGGTGATCGCCGGTGTTTAGGTGCGGTTAGGCAGTCTGAGGACGTTATACGGTCCCGATTCTGCGGCGGGAAGTGCGGAGCTCTAAGAGGTAACGTCCTCCATGTTGAGCCTCGCGCATGCGCCCCCCTGAATTCCTTTTCTAGTCCCGTCGTACCCGAGTCACGTTCAAAATGAACGGACTTGTCCTTGTGTGGGAAAGTCCGTTCATTCTGAAAGTCCGGCGGAAGTCCGTCGGGAAGACCGGATTCCGGAAAGTCCGTCCGTGTGTAGGCAAGTCCGGCGGTAGTCCGCCGGAAGTCTGGCGGCAAGTACGTCGGACCTAGCTTTCTAAAAAGTCCGACCGTGTGTACGCCCCAAAAGATTGCCCTGTATTTGGCTCCATCCATCTTCCTATCAACTCTGACCAGCTTCCCTGTCCCTGATGGTGTGTTCAGGGTGATGTGCAGTGTAACTTCTCCGCCACACATAGTGTTTTGCTTTTAGGCCAAAAAAGTACATTTTTGGTCTCATCTGACCAGAGCACCTTCTTCCACATCACATGTTTGCTGTGTCCCCCACATGTTTTTTTTCGCAAACTGAAAACGGAACTTCTTATGGCTTTCTTCTTGCCACTCTACCATAAAGGCCATGTCTTGGTAGGTTTGCAGTTGTGCCATACTCTTTCAATTTTCCGATGATGAATTGAACAGTGCTCCATGAGATGTTCAAAGCTTAGGATTTTTTTATAACCTAATCTTGCTTTAAACTTCTCCACAACTTTATCCCTGACCTGTCTGGTGTGTTCTTTGGCTTTCATGATGCTGTTTGTTCACTAAGGTTCTCTAACAAACCTCCGAGGGCTTTACAGAACAACTAATTTAAGCTGAGATTAAATTACACTCAGGTGGACTCTATTTACTAATTAGTTGACTTCTGAAGGCAATTGGTTTCACTAGATTTTAGTTAGGGCTATTAGAGTAAAGGGGGCTGAATACAAATGCACACCACACTTTTCAGATATTTATTTGTAAAAAAAATGTAAAACCATTTATCATTTTCCTTCCACTTCACAATTATGTGCCACTTTGTGTTGGCCTATCACATAAAATCCCAATAAAATACATTTACATTTTTGGTTACAAAATGACAAAATGTGGAAACATTTTCAAGGCCCTGTATATTACTTATACACTATATTGCCAAAAGTATTGGTACACCTGCCTTTACACACACATGAACTTTAATGGCATCCCAGCCTTAGTCTGTAGGGTTCAGTATTGAGTTGGCCCACCCTTCACAGCTATAACAGCTTCAACTCTTCTGGGCAGGCTGTCCACAAGGGTTAGAAATTTGTCTATGGGAATGTTTAACCATTCTTCCAGAAGCGCATTGGTGAGGTCAGGCACTATTATTGGATGAGAAGGCCTGGCTCATAGTCTCTGCTCTAATTCATCCCAAATGTGTTCTATCGGGTTGAGGTCAGGGCTCTGTGCAGGCCACTCGAGTTCCTCCACCCCAAACTCACTCACCCAGGCCTTTATGGACCTTGTTTTGTGCACTGGTGCACAGTCACGTTGGGACAGGAAGGGGCCATCCCAAAACTGTTCCCACAAAATTGGGAGCATGAAATTGTCCAAAATGTTTTGGTATGTTGACACCTTAAGAATTCCCTTCACTGGGGGATGTCGAGGTGGGTGGACGTGCTGCAGAGGAGCTCCGCCGAGCCCTCTGCAATCTAGTGCCGTCCAGAGCACATACAGCCTAAAATCCTTCCCCAGGTATGTCCCACGATTGCCGGGTGCTAGCTGCACTGCTCCCGGGGTCAATTGACCAGTTCAGCCGGCGGATTGAGTTGCTCTCAGGCCGCGGCCGACCCTGTACTAGATGCCGGCCGCCATCTTGCGGCCTACAAGACAGCCGGCATCCCTGGACTCGCGTACCGCGATCGGCGGTGCGGAGGGCGATCGACCGGCCTGTAGCCAAGACCGCTGACTCCGGAGCTGACCGGACTGAGAGGGGACCCAGGATCCTGTAGAAGCATCCGCGGAAATAGGCCCAGGACACCCGCGGCCTACAGCAGATCCGAGGCCTGTGAGGCCTCCAGCACTACCGGACTATAGTACCGCAATCGGGGGGTACAGGAGACATCCAGCTCACGGCCATACACAGTGGACACCCCTCCACTTACCTCAGAGACTCAGGTACAGGTGCTTTTTTTTCTTGTTTGGGGACATCCAGCACTGGCGGCCATCTTGCGGCCTAACAGTGAAGACGGACCCACACTTTAAAGTACTGAGTCATAATTAGACTGTGCTCTTCTCCCTGTACCTCCACGCACACAGCACTTAGAATTTACATCCGCGCTGACAGGGAGACATTGCTGCTCGCTCTAGCCTGCCCTCCCCCCCCCAGTCCCCCTCATTCTTGTGGAGGCTGGGGGTTTTGATAGACAGCAATCGACCATGGATGGCTGAAGCCGAACACCCCTGAGTCCTCACAGGCCTCGGATCTGCTGTAGGCTGCGGGTGTCCTGGGCCTATTTCCGCAACCCGGAGAAGACCAAGCCACCCACCGCCACTCCCGCAGCAGCCTGCATGATAGAAGACTCCAATGAGAAACTCCAAGATTCCAGAGGAGAGACATCAGCCTCCTCTACGAGATCAGTCACATCGCAAGACACAGACACCGGGGAATTCCAGACAACCCCTCATCCCTTGTCGGGAGTACCCATTAGAACGGAAGCTACAGCCCTCCTCTCTGCCTTCAGAACTGATTTTGAATCATGGGCAAGCAAGATGGAGGATTCCCTACAAGTAGAGCTAAACGCTCTGAGACAAAAAGTCACAGCTAATGAGGAAGCGGTATCGGTCTTAACTACTGCTCAGGATGACCATGAGGCACGTATAGCAGCTCCGCATAGAAGACAGCGAAAACCGCAGTCGCAGAAACAATATTAGACTGCAAGGTCTACCTGAGGCAACTTCGGGAGCAGAACTGAAACTCACTGTCATATCCATCCTCAACAAAGTGCTGGGAAGAGAGGCAGCAACACCAATTGAATTGGATCGTGTTCACAGGGTGGGCGGGCCGGGGGGGGGGGGCCCGAGATGGCCTCCCCCGCGATGTCCTATGTCGGGTCCACTATTACACCTTAAAAGAGGAGATCATGCGAAAAGCATGGAACGTGGGCTCAGTGGACTTCTTTGTTGGAGCCTCTATCCACCTATACCCTGACTCGTCTCGCAATATGCTATACATGCGTCGAGTGGTGCGCCCTCTACTAGACCTTATACGGCAAGCCGGTGCCACCTATACATGGGGTCACCCCTTCAGCATCAAGGTGACACGGGGAGACAGCAGGTTCACGCTCTCCGATCCAGATCAACTACCTGACTTTTTCCTATTCATTGAGCAAGAGCCGGTAGACGTCTTGAACTGGCTGGACCCTCCAGATGACGGATCAAGTCAGTTGGGACTTGGTCCACTCCCACAGCGCCGCAGATGACCTAGGTCTAGGTCAGTCTCTTCTGGCCCAGGGATGAGACGACCTACCTCTCCAGAAGATTAACTCAGAAGTTGGTAGGAGACGGACGGCTGGGGGTGTTTTGCAAAGTTACCCCTATTTTTGAACTGTACTTTTCTACCCTAAAGCCCGAGAAAACTTGGTAAAAGATGTAGTGAAAACGGGGGTCGGACCTATTGGCTCTTTTCCTGCTCTTTGCCAATTTACTATATGGCTGGGCTTCGGGAGAGAGCATAACCTATGGTCACCTTGGGACTCTCACTATGAAGGGCGTCAGGTACTGCTACAATACACCAACGTTTTTTTATAAAATGTTCTGCTTTGTGTCAGATTGTTCCCTCTCACCCCCTTCCTTTGTGGAGTGCGATGGAGGGTGTGTGGCGGGAGTGAGGGATGCTACTCCGGAGGGAGGTCTGGTCTTAATTAATCTCCGCCTCAGGAGAATGTAAGTTTAAAAGGCGCCACGCATGGTGCGATTGGGTGCCTCCTCGGGTGGATCCCCCCGCTCCTCCTATTCCCCCTATGCGCATACTATAGTTTTGGCTAAATAATTTCTCTACAAGTGGGAGCCAATGTAATTGCAATTTATTTTCTATATAATCCCAGGATAACTACTTATACCCACTGTTTATATTTAGTTGATTGTTCTCATCTGTTCTCGTTCAGCTGCCTTATGCTTCACATACGTTTTACATGTTTAGTGTGCCACATACACTATATCCATGCCTGATTCGCTGTCGGGATCACGGCTCAGGTTCACCCATTTCGACCTTCCCCCCACAGTAGGACAGGCACTGTTTGTGCCTAAAGCGTGATATCTCACGCAGTGTTTTGTGTTAGCAAACACATTAGTTTACTGGATGCATTTTTTAGGTGTCCTTTCATTTACACCTTACTTCTTCCATTATCCTCATACTCTTCTCTTTCCTCTCTTCCCTTTTCTTTTCTTTTCTTTTCTCTTCTTTTTCTCCCACTTCTGTATTTCACCCCTTCTCCCCACCCTATCCCGAACTGTTCTACGTACTTTTCTTTTATATCCTATTGCTTTCTCTCCTATACGACCTCTAGCACTCCAGCATGGCTCACACGGTGACCTCACGCCCCCAATTGAAATTTTGTTCATACAATGTAAACGGGCTGAACATTGCCTCGAAACGTGGGCAAATACTATATCAGATGCACAAAAGACGAGTCAACGTGCTTTTGTTGCAGGAGACCCACTTCCATTCTGAATCCACCCCTTCCTGCTCCAGTAGATACTTTAATAGATGGATCCACAGTACCAATCCAGCACAAAAATCTAAGGGAGTATCTATTGCGTTTCATAAAACAATCCCTATTGAACTGCTCGATCATATGGCAGACCCCCAGGGCAGGTACATTTTTGTGAAAATCTCTCTATGGGGGACTAAATTTACAATAGCTAATCTATACTTGCCTAACACACACCAAGTCCCATCGGCCTTGCAGTATTTAAAGATCTTGTCGGGTTTTGCAGAGGGTAAGCTCATACACGGGGGGGACTTCAATACTCCCCTGGATCCACTCTTGGATTCATCGACATCCCGTTCCTCCATATCCTTTCCTAAAATACGGGCCCTAAAACATGCCATCTACAATATGCATCTTGTAGACATATGGCAGATACTGTACCCAGAATCACGAAACTACACACACTTTTCCAACGTTCACCAATCATACAGTCGTTTAGACTATTTATTAGTCGACCATGGCTGCTTAGATTGGTCCCCAAATTGTGAAATAGACCCTATGGTTTGGTCCGACCACTCTCCTATATTCCTGACACTTACAGTCCCCTCTACCCCAATAAAAGAATGGACATAGAGGTTAAATGACTTGCTTCTGCCTGAGCCAGGGTTCGATACTCGGATAGCGGAGACTATTTAGAACTTTTTTACGGACCACGCCTCTGATGACACCTCACCACCCATTAAATGGGAGGCATTAAAGGCGGTTTTACGGGGTAGTTTTATCCAAATGGGTGCCCGCATGAAAAAAGAACGCTTGGCTGCGATAGCCACGGCGGTACACAAACTCAGGACACTAGAGACTACCCATAAACGCTTCCCGACTGTGGAGGTGCTTGCGGAGGTTTCTTCCGCTCGCTCTCAGCTTAGGGAGTTGTATGAGGCTTCCGCCCGTACCCTTGCGAACAAACTAGCCTTTCACCAATACAAATTCTGGGATAAATGTGGTAGATCACTAGCTCGCACCCTACAAACCAAACAACCTAACACCTTTATACCCCACATACGGGACAAATCTGGGAAAACTGTCTTGTCACCTTCTGAGATGGGACAAGTTTTCCGGGACTTCTATCAATCCCTCTATAACATACCTACAACAAGCCCCACTGAGCCCCCATGCACTAGAGTGGACGCACAAGCCTCATATATCGCACAAAATGCATTGCCTACTCTAGATGACGAAACGATAGAGGACCTTGAAGCCCCGATATCGGAAGACGAGGTTGCCCGCGCCATTGCATCTACCCCATCTGGTAAAAGTCCGGGCCCTGATGGCTTCACCCCGAAATTTTATAAACAATTTGCTCCCCTTCTCACTCCCTTCTTAATAAAAGTATTTAACTCAATCTCTGAGCGATCAGTATTCCTGCCGCAAACTCTAGAGGCACATATCACCCTCATCCCAAAACCAGACAAAGACTTGAATATATGTGCTAATTACCGACCCATTTCGCTGATAGGGGTAGATCT
Organism: Lithobates septentrionalis; assembly: GCA_037952835.1. Taxonomy (NCBI): domain Eukaryota; kingdom Metazoa; phylum Chordata; class Amphibia; order Anura; family Ranidae; genus Lithobates; species Lithobates septentrionalis. The sequence goes on from JBBDGP010000545.1 coordinate 2,144,404, forward strand.
GAAGGTGTATGCAAAGGTGCTAGCAAATAGACTACAACCATTGTTACCCCGATTAATACACTTAGATCAAGTGGGCTTTGTGAGTGGACGAGAGGCACGAGATAACACCCTGAAAACTCTTCTTATTGCGGACTATGCTTGAGCCCACAATGTCCCATTGTGTCTTCTCACGGTAGACGTGGAGAAGGCCTTCGACCGCGTCGACTGGCAATTTCTTCGGATATCACTGCAACAACTGGGTCTAGGCCAAAACATGCTCTCCAGAAAAATGTCCCTCTCCCTCCGCTAGGATTAGACTAAATGGATCTCTAGCGCCAAAATTCACTATTCGCAATGGAACACGACAGGGGTGCCCCTTGTCCCCCATTCTCTATGTTCTTGTTATGGAATACCTAGCCATCGCCCTTAGAAACAACCCGGCTGTCCACGGTGTTAGTATAGGCCCCATACATACTAAACTTGCCCTATTTGCAGATGACTTGCTCATATTTGTGACCCAACCGCAAGTCTCCTTACCCTCCATTATGCAGGAGTTTCAGAGATATGGAGATGTTAGTAACTTTAAAGTTAATCATAGTAAGTCAGAAATACTCAATATTTCACTCCCAGAAGCAGCTCTCCAACAGCTCGCGTCTTCCTTCCCTTTTAAGACAAACTCCACATCTATTTGTTATTTAGGAATTCATATCCCAACAGACGCTTCCCAACTATTAACAAGCAACTTTACCCCTCTACTTCTTAGAACACAAGCGGATCTGATCACATACGCATCTAAACAGCTCTCTTGGTTGGGTAGGGTGAATGTTTTAAAGATGGATGTCCTCCCTCGATTCCTCTATCTTTTTCAAACCATTCCTATTCACATTTCCACCCCGTTTTTCAAAAGGCTTCGTCAGATTCTTTCTAAATTCATATGGCAAGGAAACCGCCCCAGGATAAAGTATGACACGATGATTCTTCCGAAGGCCCGGGGGGGGGAGCGGGGGTCCCGGATGCCTCTTCCTACCATAAGGCAGCGGTACTCACACGTATTGTGGATTGGTTTCACCACCCTTCCTCCAAGCTCTGGGTTCAATTGGAGAAACATCTCAATGAGGCTGATCTTTGCGCCCTGCCATGGATACCTACGGCTTGGCGGAAGGATAGTACCCCCTCTATTGCCCTTACTCATCAGACTCTTCAGATATGGGACCGACTGCTATTAACGAGTAAATTATCTAAATCTCAAGGCCCGATGACTCCTCTCTTTGGGACTCCGGCTTTCCCTCCGGCGGAGGATGAGGAGAGATTTGGACTCTGGAATAGGGATAGTCATCGACGTTTAGCACAGGTACTATGCACTGACCCATCTTTGAGACCAGACATACCCCCCCAGACGGGTCCGGGGCCCCCAATCATGTGGTTATAAAGGAGTCAATTAATGTCATACATACGTACTTTCTCCCCCATTTCAGAAATCCTGGATGACCCGACAGACTTTGACGAGCTGCTCTTACAACCAGACCCACCAACACATGTAGTATTACTGTTATATTCCCTTCTATTGAACGTATCTACCCCTGACTTTCCAACGTACACGCAGAAATGGGAAACAGATCTACAGCATTCCATCTCCCCTGCTGATTGGCAAAAAAGCTGTATCTTAACGCATAGGATCTCTTTGGCAACTAAGACTCAAGAAAAAGGGTTTAAGCTATTAACAAGGTGGTACAGATGCCCGGTGACTATCCAACGGTTTAACCCTTCTCTATCAAGTACTCGTTGGAGATGCCTGTCCTCTAGTGGGACAATGCTCCACATGCCCTCCAATTCGGAAACTTTGGCAAAAGGTCTTTGATCTATACAGCAGGCTGATGGCGACCTCAATTAAGCCCACACCAGAGATAGCCCTACTATCTATGTTTCCGGGCCCACTCAAGCTGATTAAAAAAGACATACTGCGCCACTTTTTGGCCGCAGTCAGGACAGTGATCCCCAGACATTGGAGAACAATGGATGTGCCTTCCTTGGATGATTGGGCTGTCGAAGTGGATCGGATAAGAGATCTGGAGCGCCTGCTGGCGCAGGAAGCAGGAAAGGAGGAACAGTTCTCCACCACCTGGACCTCATGGTAGATGTTTCGTTACTCCGATGACTTCCCCATATGGGTCAGGGATGCCCCATCTTTACCCACCGATTAGCCATGCTGGGGTGCTTCCCACATTTGTTGTCATCCCTTATCTCTCTACATGCTATCATTCTTACCCCACTCTCTCTGTCTCCTTTTCTTTATGTACTGAACCAGTTACTCAAATATATAAACAAAAATCATATGCCCAGAATTGCTCAACAACATGAATATTTATAATAAGTGATTAAATGATCCCTACGGCGTTCCAGCCTGATTAGGAGGAACCTCCAGATAACACAAACACGCGAAATTACAAAGGTGGATATAGGATGGTTCCCCCCACACATGTTATTCTATTTTTACATTAAAATCCTCTATATACAATATGATAATATAGTATTTCACCAGAAGCTGAATACTAAAGCATATATTCCTGTGCGTGTATAGTAAAGGGTTCCCTTATTGTTCTGTGTATAATTTATACAATATTATACCGTAAAGTACTTTATCTTTCTGTTATACCCTTATATTGAAATAAACTAAGATTGAAAAGAAAAGAATTCCCTTCACTGGAACAAAGGGGCCAAGCCCAACCCCTGAAAAACAATCCCAAACCATAATCCCCCCTCCACCAAACTTTACACTTGGCACAATGCAGTCAGGCAAGTACCGTTCTCCTGACAACCACCAAACCCAGACATGTCAATCAGATTGCCAGACAGAGAAGCGTGATTCGTCACTCCAGAGAACACGTCTCCACTGCTCTATAGTCCAATGGCGGCATACTTTACACCACTGCATCCAACGCTTTGCCTTGCACTTGGTTATGTAAGGCTTGGATGCTGCTGCTCGGCCATGGAAACTCATTATGTGAAGCTCTCTATGCACTGTTATTGTACTAATCGGAAGGCCACACAAAGTTTGGAGGTCTGTAGCTACTGACTCTGCAGACAGTTGTCGACTTCTGCGCACTGTGTGCTTCCGCATGCTCTGACCCCGCTCTTTCATTTTACATGGCCTACCACTATGTGGCTGAGTTGCTGTTGTTCCCAGTTGCTTACACTTTTGTTATACCACTTACAGTTGACAGTGGAATATTTAATAGCAAGCATATTTCACAGATGGACTTATTGCACAGGTGGCAACCTATCACGGTACCATGATTGAATTCACTGAGCTCCTGAGAGCGACCCATTCTTTCACAAATGTTTGTAGAAGCAGTCTGCATGCCCCAGGTGCTTGATTTTTATATGCCTATGGCCATGGAAGTGATTGGAACACCTGAATCCAATGATTTGGAGGGGTGTCCTAATACTTTTGGCAATATAGTGTATATGTGTATGACTACAGCTATTCAACAATAACCTATATTGGGTTAATTGGATGACATTTACTAGTTTTTTCACAGCACTCTCACCGCCTCTTATTCTAACGTGAATAGTACTGTACTGCTTATCCTTAAAATGTATAAGCAACTATGAAAAAGTAAATTAACCACTTACGGACCGCCCGCCGCAGTTTTACGTCGGCTGTTTGAAGGAAGATACCGTTGTTATGGCAGCAGCTAGCTGCCATAACCCCGGTATCCTCTTCTTCAGCGGGCGGTCCTCTACAAGATAAAAGTGGTCTCTGCAGCAGATTCGCCGCAAGATCACTTTTATCGGTGGCGGGAGAGGGCCCCCCTCCTGCCGCGATCCGATGCCCTCCGCTACTTACCGGAGCCGTCGGCATCGGCGGAGGCGATCGCGTGTTGTCTCCTGTCAGGTATGGAGAAGAGTGAGGGGAAGATGGCCCCCATCCGTCTTCATTCAATTGCTGGGCGAAAGCGACGTCAAAACGTCACTTCAGCCCACAGCGCTCAAGGGCCATTTTTTTTTTTAATTGATTTTTGTAAATGACTTTTTTTTTTTTTTTTATTGCATTTTAGTGTAAATATGAGATCTGAGGTCTTTTTGACCCCAGATTTCATATTTAGGAGGTCCTGTGATGCTTTTTTTCTGTGACAAGGGATGTTTACATTCCTTGTAATAGGAATAAAAGTGACATTTAAAAAAAAAAAGTGTAAAAATAAAAAAAGGTAAAATAAATAAGGAAAAAAAAATTTAACCGCGCCCCGTCCTGATGAGCTCGCGTGCAGAAGCGAACGCATACGTGAGTAGCACCCGCATATGAAAATGGTGTTCAAACCACACACGTGAGGTATCGCCGCAATCAGTAGAGCGAGAGCAATAATTCTAGCCCTAGACCCCCTCTGTAACTCAAAACATGCAACCTGTAGAATTTTTTAAACGTTGACTATGGAGATTTTTAAGGGTAAAAGTTTGTCGCCATTCCACGAATGGGTGCAATTTTGAAGCGTGACATGTTGGGTATCAATTTACTCGGCATAAAATCTTTCACAATATAAAAAAAAATTGGGCTAACTTTACTGTTGTCTTATTTTTTAATTCAGAAAAGTGTATTTTTTCCAAATAAAGTGCACTTGTAAGACCGCTGCGCAAATACGGTGTGACAGAAAGTATTCACGACCGCCATTTTATTCTCTACGGTGTTAGAAAAAAAATGTATAATGTTTGGGGTTCTAAGTAATTTTCTAGCAAAAAAAAGTTTTTAACTTGTAAACAACAAATCTCAGAAAGAGGCTCGGTCCTTAAGTGGTTAAACAGTCCTTAGATCAGGGCTCGACAAACCCCGGGCGCCAGGTCGCATTTGCGACTAGAATTAGCGACCTGGCGCCTGGGGCAGCACAGCTGGAGTATCCTGTGTCCGTTCGACACCCCCCCTCCCAGCGCGATCGCGTTGGGCCGCGCCGGTAATTGAGGCCCCGGCTTTGCGGCCTACTGCAGTCCTATGGTTCCTTCTGCAATCGGGCGCCCTCTGGTGGTGGCCGTTGGTATGACAAGACATCCACCAATGCTAATGGAGCTTTCCCTACCTGTTTTCACTGCCTGCTCATCTCCTTCCCTTTACTTAGAACCCCCAAACATTATATATATTTTTTATTCTAACACCCTAGAGAATAAAATGGCGGTCATTAAAATACTTTCTGTCACACCGTATTTGCGCAGCGGACTTACAAGCGCACTTTTGTTGGGAAAAAATACTTTTTATAATTAAATAAGAAAACAGTAAAGTTAGCCCAATTTTTTTTATATTGTGAAAGATAATGTTACGCCGTGTAAATTGATTCCCAACATGTCACGCTTCAAAATTTCGTCCGCTCGTGGAATGGCGACAAACTTTTACCCTTCAAAATCTCCATAGGCGACGTTTAAAAAATTCTACAGGTTGCTTGTTTTAAGTTACAGAGGAGGTCTAGGACTTGAATTATTGCTCTCGCTCTACCGATCGTGGCGATACCTCACATGTGTGGTTTGAACACCGTTTTCATGTGCGGGTGCTACTCACATATGCGTTCGCTTCTGCAAGCGAGCTCGGCGGGACGGGGCGCATTTAAAAAAATTATTATTTTTTCTTATATATTTTACTTTTTATTTTTACACTGTTTTTTAAAAAAATAAAAATGGTGTCACTTTTATTTCTATTACAAGGGATGGGGCATATTTAAAATTTTTTTTTTTTTTTTCTTATTTATTTTAACTTTTATTTTTTCACTGTTCTTTAAAAAAAAAAAAAGTCACTTTTATTCCTATTACAAGGAATGTAAACATCCCTTGTAATAGAAAAAAAGCATGACAGGACCTCTTAAATATGAGATCTGGGGTCAAAAAGACCTCAGATCTCATATTTACACTAAAATGCATTAAAAAAAAAAAAAAATTGTCATTTGAAAAAAAAATAATAAAATGTCCCTTCAAGAGCTTTGACGTCGCTTCCGCCCTGCAATGACTTGGGGGGGGGGGGGGCCCATCTTCCCCTCACTCGTCTCCATGTCAGGCCAGGGACAGATCCGGATCGCCTCCGCCGTTACCGACGGCCACGGTAAGCGGTGAAGGGCACCGGAGAGCGGCGGTAGGGGGGGCCCTCTCCTGCCGCCGATAAAAGTGATCTCGCTGCGAATCTGCTGCAGAGACCACTTTTATCTGAAAGAGAACCGCCGGCTCTTGAAGAAGATACGGGGTTATGGTAGCTAGCTGCTACCATAACAACGGTATTTCTCTTCAAAGACAGGACGTATATAGTCGTCCTGCGGGAAGGAAGTGGTTAATTAAAATGAATTTATTATTTGTCATCTCCCTGCTTGGCCCCTTTCACACGGGCTGTCTGATCAGGTTCCCCTGTCAGTTTTTCAGGCGGACCTGATTGGATCCTTAGCGGGAATATGGCGGTCTTGTGTCCCTGCATGGCAGGAAATAAAAGCAGTCACATTCGTTCTAGTCGTCTCTGTGTAAATTTAAGATTGGTTAATTCTTATATTGAAAATAAAGCGGTCGGTCGTTTTTAAAAAAAAAAAAAAAAAAAACCTGGCTCCTAACTTTTTTAGCTGGCTCCTAGATTCCAAGCAAATTTGTCAAGCCCTGCCTTAGATGAATATGAAAAGTCCCATCCATCCAACATAAAGTGCTTGTCCACCAGTATTACACCAGAGCGGAGAGGTTGATAACCACTGTCATTATCTGGGAGGGTGAAATCTGCAAGTGCATTCTTACTTTTATGCTGAAGGGTATGAGGTCAATGCTTTCTGGTGAGTGGAGAGCACAAGTCTTGCATGAAGCACAAAGAAGTGCATTTACATAAAATAGGACTGCACTGGTGTAATATTGGTGGAAGAGCACTTTACGTTGGATGGATGGGATATTTCATATTCATCTAAGGAGTGTTTAAAGGGGAGTTCCACCCATTTTTTAGTTTATTAAAAGCCAGCAGCTACAAAAAGCATAGCTGATGACTTTTAATAAACCAACACTTACCTGCCCCACAGTCCAGCGATGTGGCCGCCCGGAAGCTAGCTCCTCTCCCCCTCCTCTCCTCAGCACCGTTATGGTAACTGTGGGCACCCAGCCATGACAGCTTACAGCTTCACTGCCGGGCACGCACTGCGCATGCGCGAGTTGTGCTGCGCTCTCCTATTGGCCAGCCGATCTTCTGGGACCTGAGTTGTGTCCCAGAAGACTGCTGGCAGGGAGGGGCCACCTAGGGCGAGAGGAGGAGTCATCTAGGCGGCCGAAGATAGGAAGCAGGAAGTTCCACGAAAAAAAGGGTACACACTGCCAGCCCCCCCCAAAAAAAATGACATGCCAAATGTGGCATGTCAGGGGGCGAGGAGTGCTTAAAGCGGAAGTTCCACTTTTGGGTTGAACTCTGCTTTAATTTACTTTTTCATAGTTGTTTATAATGTTAAAGATAAGGAGTACAGCACTATTCACGTTACATTAAGAGGTGGAGACCATGCTGTGAAAAAATTATTAAAAGCAGGCTATGCTGTTTTCTTCACAGCCGGCTGCCCGCTGCGCATGCGGGAGCCGCGCTGCACTTTCTAAAGGGTGCGCAGTCTTCTGGGACCTGAGACGTGTCCCAAAAGACTGCAAGGGGCAGGGGGAGGAGTCGAGGAGAGCTTCGCCTGGATTACTTAGGCAGGTACCAAGTTTTGACAGGTAACTGCTCCCCTACCCCCACAAAAATGATATGCCAAATATGATTGCACTAACATATCATTTTTCAGGGTATGTCCCCTTCTTCATGGTCGAAGCAATACTAATTCCCAACAGTCACAGGGTGGGTTGTGAAACTGTTGGATAATAGTAATGCCGCGTACACACGAGCATACTTTACGGCAGACTTTGCCCGGCGGACTGGATTTCGTCAGACAATTCGATCGTGTGTGGACTCCAGCGGACTTTGTTTTCTCAAAAGTTGGACGGACTTAGATTTTAAATCAATCCGTCGAAATCGAGTCCGGTCGAAAAGTCAGCTCGTCTGTATGCTAGTTCGACAGACAAAAAGCCACGCTAGGGCAGCTATTGGCTACTGGCTATGAACTTCCTTGTTTTAGTCCGGTCGTACGTCATCACGTACAAATTCGACGGACTTTGGTGGATTGTGTGTAGGCAAGTCTGTTCATTCATAAAGTTCGTCATAAAGTCTGTCGAAAAGTCCGCCGAGAAAAGTCTGCCGTAAAGTCCGCTCGTGTGTACGCAGCATTAGAAAACCCAGTCTAAACTTGGGTCGTTATCTTTTGTGTCAAATAGAACTTAGTTCAAATGTTTTCCTCTCATGAATAGTTTTAAAATCCCCTTTAAGAACTAAGACATTGAGGTCTTCCATAGTGCCCTCCGGTTGTGAGAAATGGTGTCCCACTGGTGTGCTCTTCTCATGCCGTGTACACACGAGCGGACTTTACGGCGGACTTTGCCCGGCGGACTGGATTTCGTCGGACAATTCGATCGTGTGTGGGCTCCAGCGGACTATGTTTCTATGAACTTCCTTGTTTTAGTCCGGTCGTACGTCATCACGTACGAATTCGACGGACTTTGGTGGATTGTGTGTAGGCAAGTCCGTTCATTCAGAAAGTCCGTCGTAAAGTACGTCGAAAAATTCCGCTGGGCAAAGTCTGCCGTAAAGTCCGCTTGTGTGTACGCGGCATCACAGAAACTAAAACGGGAGAACGCTGGTTGTAGTTATAATGTTAGCCTCTATATATTTCTTCTGGGTCAAGTCCAATTTTCTGCATTCAAAACTAAAGATGGAGATAGAAGCAGTGGCCTTGTGTTACCTAAAGCTGAACATCCCACTTTAAAATGTCATATTTGCTGCTAATATTGTTACAGTCAGCTCACACTATTCCTTTATACTGCATTTTGCAGAAAATTACCATGTGCTGTATATTTTTGCAGTGACAGTAAAGGGAAGGCATCCTCTAAAACGGGGGTTTGCAAGCCTAAGACAGCAGTCAGCCGACAGGTAGATTGCAAACACAACCCTGCTTTGCTGGTCTTTAGCCCCAGCCTCCACAGTTGTCATTTTCACTGCAGAGCAGAGAGCGGGAGGCAACACATTACTGGATATAAGGTATCGTGGGAGATTCTTAATTTATCCTTTTTGAGTCAACTAGCAGGTGATTGGTTTGCCAAGATGCCGGGCGGTCCTAGCAACCAATCACCAGCATGTTGATATGAAAAGTTAACCCCGGCAGCTCCTGCCCTCCGTCCAGTGCTGTGCTGCCTCCCTCACTCAGTTCTGCTGTACTGCCCTGGACACTACTTTGGGGGGGTAGGGCAGAGCACACTGCTATGGTGGGCAGGGGACACTACAGGGGGGTGGGTGATGTGAAGGGGAGAAAGGACATTGCTTTAGAGAGGGGGGGCGAGGTGATGAGAAGGGGGGCAGAGGATGCCTGCTTTTGGAGGGATGCACACTACAGTGGGGGGGGGGGGGGGGCGATGTGAAGGGGGCAGAGGACACTGCTATGGGGGTGGGCACTACACTGGGGGGGGGGGGTGATGTGAATGGGGTGGGCAGAGTCTACTGTAGGGGGGCTTGATAGTTTTTTTGTTTTTCAAAAAAGGGTGCTGCCCTCCACCCCATTGGGAATTTTTGATTTCCTCCATGTTGTCCAGGTAGATCTTAACCACTGAAAGGTTTGCGTACCAGTGCTCTAAAACATAACATTACGTTTCTCCCAGGCATGCTGAAAACCCAACCCCACAAGAACCAGTCTCTTCAAAAAATAGGCCTCCATTCTGCTGAAATTTCAGAATTGACCTGGAGCACCATATTTAGACTAAAGCCTGTAACTGAGCTTACATAAGAAGACATTATATTCCTATATAAATGCTAGTGTATCTCTGTATGGAACACTAGTCAGATAAACAAATAGAAACAATGGTAAGAAGGTCCTTTTGCAGCTTTTTGGGTGGTATTGGGGAGTGCTGTGTTACCACAGAGGACAGTCAGACACTGCAGTGCTATCGTTATTTTATTTCCCCTAAACCATTTGGTGAAAGGTACATGAGATAATCAATGTATATGAAACAACTTCTACAATTTGAATTTACAGGTGTGATTAATTTGACACCAGAAAAGCTGACCTATCCATAGCTGGTAAAATGTTAGAAACTCACAGTCCTGAAGGTGACATTGGATGCCAGCTGGACACAGAAAAAGACCATTGCCAACCACTGACGACCCAGAATGGAGAAAATCAGAGTGAATATCAAACCAAGAGCATTTCTGTGCAGGTGAGGAATTTTGTTTAGGTATTCTGGAATAGAGTTTAATGTGCACTCCAATCTGACCCATAGATCACTTGTAGGGCATACAGTCTTATGCCCCGTACACACGGTCGGACTTTGTTCGGACATTCCGACAACAAAATCCTAGGATTTTTTCCGACGGATGTTCGCTCAAACTTGTCTTGCATACACACGGTCACACAAAGTTGTCGGAAAATTCGATCATTCTGAACGCGGTGACGTAAAACACGTACGTCGGGACTATAAACGGGGCAGTAGCCAATAGCTTTCATCTCTTTATTTATTCTGAGCATGCGTGGCACTTTGTGCGTCGAATTTGTCTACACACTATCGGAAATTCCGACAACGGATTTTGTTGTCGGAAAATTTTATAGCCTGCTCTCAAACTTTGTGTGTCGGAAAATCCGATGGAAAATGTGTGATGGAGCCCACACACGGTCGGAATTTCCGACAACAAGGTCCTATCACACATTTTCCATCGGAAAATCCGACCGTGTGTACGGGGCATTATAGTTCCCAACTGTCCCGTATTTCTTGGGACATTCCCGGTATTTAGACCTTTGTCCCGGTCTTACCGTATCCCGGGAAATGTCCAGGGAAATATGCGTTTTCCCAGATTTTCGCAGCGGCCGCCACTGGTGAATTGTCTGCACTGCACCATTTTACAGAAGACCAGCTATCGTGAGGAAGGAACAAGTGGTGGAACCCAGGCTCCGCCTCTTGGGTCTTCCCTTCGGGATCCACGAGCTGGTCTTCTTCTTCTGTAAATAGCACAGAGACCAAATCACCAGTGGCGTTGCTACCGGGGTGCAGCCCGCACCTGGGTGAAGAGGGGTGACAGTGTCTTCCCCAGCCAGAGTTCTGGGACCCTCGAGTCACCTCCATTCCCTCCGTGCACTTAACCCCATCAGGACAAACAAACCTTTAGCACACTTTTGCATCCCAGGCAATGGTGTAAAGGAGGAACTCTACGGGGGACACCTGATGTAAGGAGAGAATCTGCTGGGGGTACCTAATGTAAGGAGGGACTCTGCTGGGGGCACCTGATGTAAGGAGGGACTCTGCTGGGAATGCCTGGTATAAGGAGGGACTCTGCTGGGGACACCTGATGGCATCTGTTGGCAGGCACCGTGGCAAGTGACACACTCAGGGCTCCCACTGATTCAGCATTATGGTGAGTTGAACAATTTAATTTTATATTACAATGTAATAATAGAAATAATGAACTTCAATCATCCTGACACCATATCAACCATGGTGCCGTGATGATTGAACCGCTAACACCAGGTGTTTGGAGTATCTTTATCTGCTGATTGTTAAACTTTCTGGAATACACATATTGATATTGTGGTGTAGGATCTGGGCCTGCTGTCCCTCCATCTCTTTCTTTCTTTTCTCTCTCTCTCTCTCTCTCTCTCTCTCTCTCTCTCCCTCTCTCTCTCTCCCTCTCTCTCTCCCTCTCTCTCTCCCTCTCTCTCTCTCTCTCTCTCTCTCTCTCTCGTTCATTTTAGACTCTAACCACACCCCTTTGAGCCACGCCCAATATTTTGTTTAAACCACGGCGCGCTTTGCTTCATTTTTCTTACCACGCAAGTCAAACGAATGCCCCACCCCCTAATTATAATAAGACCCGCCTACATACAAAAAAAGTGTCCCTATAAATTTTTTCACGATGTTGGCAACTATGCAGTCTTCATATCCAATACCTTGCTATTCCACAACCAAAAAACTGGCTGCACAGCATGGAGGAAGTCTGCTGAAGTAGGGAATTAAGGTATTAAACCTTATTCCTCTAACCCCTATATTTAATGAGCGTATAACTCTTGCAGTAAGGGGAGACCACACTACCAGGTTATTTTTTCCTCTGGTGCCTGGATTGGGGCTTTATAGTAAATCTAAACCATAACTGGAAGACATGTAGTTTGCTAAAGCACTGACATTTATTTGTTCCATAAAATAATGTTGTTTTTCACCTTTTTTTGCATCTCAGTGCAGTTGATGTCCTTCAGCCTATTTTATTCAGTTTCTGTCTACATTCACTGAATCCTGTATCAGCTGCACATTCTTGTTCTGAACCGGCTTCCTGATAGTGACAATATTGGACCCTGCCTCGGCAATATGTATCAGCATAGCTGCTTGTAGTCTCCATCGCGGGTGCATTTGGCAGCGTGACAACACAGATGCACAAATAAAGCATAATTGTCACACATTACCATGAAGACCCTGAACAGGGACTTTCATGGCAAGTTTACCAAATATTTCTTTAATGCAGATTTGGGAAAAATTAAAAACAACTGGAGTTAAATTATGTTAAACTTTACATGAATTTTCATGATCACGTAGACATATTTCTACTGCTTTAAAAGAGAAGTTTTTATTTTTATTTTATTCATTTTTTTTTAATTTTTTTTAAATCAGACTTGCATAGGTGGATACAGCATTGGTCCGATGCTGCAACTGTTCCCCGCCGGCTTTAAGACTGAGAACCAAGCGATTAAACACTAATGATCGCTCAGTGCTCTGTGAGCAGAGAGCTGGTGACTTTCAGCCACTGCTGTCTGCTCTCCCCCTCCGCCGTATTCACTAGAGTGCCTGGCTGTGGAGGGGGCAGAAGTGACTGGCTCAGGCTTTTAGCGACTAACTGAGAGCCTGAGCCAGGTGCCAGTCTAGGTATCTAGGTGGATCCCGACCATATGGTGGTGATCTTTGCCCAGTGTAGACTGGCTCTGGCATCAGTTGTGAAGCCTGCTGTCAGCTGAATATGGGTCATAGAAGTACAGCCAAACAAGCTTTGGCTGTACTTCTTTTACATATTACATGATGTTATATTTATGAAGCTTTTATATGTAATTGTTAACTCTTTCCCCTAGACAGAGTATAAAAGTAAGCAAGATGCTGAGACCGTGACAGATGGGGAGACTGAGGAGGTCCTGGTGAGTGTGTAGTATTTGTCTGTGTATTTTTGGTTTAGGTTGATGTGTGGTACCTATGCTTCTTTGTTAATGTCTTCACCATGCAGAAGCAACTCTTCAGCTGCAGAGAACATCTAAGGAAGAGTTACCAAGAGGTGCTGGACAGACAGACCCAGTCAGAAAAACACCTGCAAGTTCAAATCAAACAACTAAAACAGAAAAGAGATGAAGAAATACACAAACAAAAGGTGTGAAATGATAAAAAAAATTCTAAACTATAATTATTGTAATTCACCTTGTGCCGTGAAGACTTTAAAATGTTTTCTGAAACATAATTTGTAAAAGGCATGGGAGACAGAGTTTGCATTTTACATCAAAACTAAACAGGTTTTTTAAATATAGTGTACCTCATTTAACAAAAAGTCTAAGTTATCTTATTTACAGCATCTAATCCTATTCTGTCATTCTCCTGCACTGAGAGAGCGAGTATGAGAATCAGAGGTGTTACAATGGCTTTCTGAAACAATGTTCTCTCAGTCTTTCTGTTAAGAAGCACAAACCAAGGATTTGTGTGACTGTAAGATGTATGCAGGAAAACGCCACGCAGAGAAAGTTCATATTACTATTGCCACACAGCTGCTTTTTATTGATTCTTCCTCTAGTGATCAAAAGGACGCTGGCTGTAGACACACTGGAACAGTCAGAGACATAGGGGAAATTTAGCCAGCAAGTGGAATAGAAGACAGCCAACTGTCACATCACTATATGCACACAGCTCATCTAAGCAATAATGTGTAGCTAAGGCCCTTTTCACACTTGTGCGACTTGTCCTGCAACTTGGGACTGCAAAGTCGCATGACAAGTCCTACCCCATGATTTCCAATGAGTACCAGTCATATCTGTGTGACTTCAAAGTAATCTCTGCACTACTTTGGTTCGACTTTGATGTGACTTGAGGTCCATAGACCTCAAGATTACACAGGCATTGCTTCAAGTCGCAGCGAAATCGTGGCAGAGTTGCGCAACTTTTCAGTGTGAAAGGGGCCTAAAGGCAAACACTGTTTGGCTTTTTCATAATTTTCTGGCCCAGTGATAATGATCACCACGTTAGAAAGTGTGGGTGAATCCCCCCCAGCAGAGACACAGACCGCAGTAAAAGCCTGACAGGTCTGACTCTTCTGCACACTTACCTTAAAAGGATTGTCTTTGGATACCCTTTGAAGGATAAAACTGGCCATACCTGAATCGAAAATTCAGGCGGTTAGGCCGGGTTCACACAGGTACCACATATGCTCCGACTTTGGTCGCACATGTCGCATGATGTGCATAAATCAATGATTTCCATCTTAACTGGTCTGACACAAGTCAGTCCAACTTTGAAAAAGGTTCCTGCACTTCTTTGGTCCTACTTCAGCCCATTGAATATCATTGAAGTTGGATCAAAGTCGGGTCATCATCTTAACTAATCTAACTTTGGCATGCTCTGTGGATCTCGAAGGGGAACACCACGCCAAAAAAAAATAAAAAATACAGCCCTTTGGGTCAGGTATGGATCTTGAGGGGAAACCCCACACCAAAATTAAAAAAGAAACGGCATAGTGTCACCCCCCCCCCAAGACCATACCGATTTTAAGCGGGAACCCCCATGCCAAAAAAAAAAAAACGGTGTGGGGCCCCCCTAAAATTCATACTAGACCCTTATCTGAGCACACAGCCCGGCAGGTCAGGAAGGGGGGGGGGGGATGAGTGAGCGACAAGGGCCTTTTCCCCACAACCCTGGGAGGTGGTTGTGGGGGTCTGCGGGCAGGGGGCTTATCGAAATTTGGAAGTGCCATTTTTTGGGCCATTCATCCAAAAAAGTGTCAAAAAGACACAGGTTTTTGACAAAGTCTTTGATTAAAGCAGCTCCAGCGTCTCTTCTCCCTCCGATTTCTTCTCCCTCCGGTGATGTCTTCATCCTCCGGTTCTTCTCGCTGCAGTGATGTCTTCTTCCACTGCCGGGCTTTCCTCCCAGTTCTTTTCTCCGCTGTCTTCTTCTTCTGCTGGTTCTTCCTCTGGTTCTTCTTCCGACACTAGCTCCCGCTGTGGAGAGGATGTTTTTTTTCTTTTTGTCACTTTTTGGGTGAATGGGTAGGGGTACAATGTACCCCATACTCATCCACATAGGGTGGGGGGGCCGGGGTCTAGGGTCCCACTTGTTAAAGGGGGCTTCCAGATTTCGATAAGGGTTGTTGTGGGGAGGAGACCCAGGGTTGTGGGAAAGGTGCATGTGGACAAGGTGCTTTGGGGTGGGGGGGCGCAGAGCTCCCCCTGCTCCCAAAGCACCCACCCCCCCATGTTGAGGGCATGTGGCCTGGTATGTTCCGGGGGGGGGGGGGGGCGCTCGTTTGTCTCTCCCCCTCACTTTCCTGACCTTCCGAGCTGCGTGCTCAGATAAGGGTTTGGTATGGATTTTGGGGGGGGGGGGGGCACGCCGTTTTTTATTTATTTTTTTTTATTTTGGCGTGGGATTCCTCATCAACATTCATGCCAGACTCAAAGAGCCTGGTATTGTTAGGATCAAAGTCGGATACCCGTTTATTAACCACTAGCTGACCAGCCGCTGCAGTTATAGTTATAGGTTGGCACGGCTGCGCAAATCGCCGTAGGTATACGTCGGCTCTTTAAGGTGCTATTGCAGGCGCGCGCCCGCAGCGTGTCCCTAAAGCCAATTCATGGGCGCGATGTCTGCCGGGCACCCACGATCGCTCGTGACAGAATGAGAATGGGGATGTGTGTGTGTCAACACACAAATCCCGGTTCTGTCAGGGGAGAGGAGACAGATCGTGTGTTCCTACTCAGTAGGAACACACGATCTGTCTCCTCCTATAGACGCTCCCATCCCCCCACAGTTAGAACACACAGTGAGGGAACACATTTAACCCCTTGATCGCCCCCTAGTGTTAACTCCTTCCCTGCGAGTTACATTTATACAGTAATTGGTGGCTATTTTTAGCTTTGATTGCTGTATAAATGTCAGTGGTCCCAAAAAAGTGTCAAAAGTGTCCGATCTGTCCGCCGCAATGTCACAGTCCTGAGAAAAAAACAGATCACCACCATTATTAGTAAAATAAAATAATAATGTTTATAAATAACCGCAGAGGTGATCAAATACTACCAAAAGAAAGTTCTATTTGTGGGGAAAAAAGGACATAAATCTTGTTTGGGTACAACATCGCATGACCGCGCAATTGTCAGTTAAAGCGACGTAGTGCCGTATCACAAAAAATGGCCTGGTCAGGAAGGGGGCAAATCCTTCTGGGGCTGAAGTGGTTAAAGTCGGACGGAAGTCGCAGGGCAAAATCGGATGCACAGTTTTATGACTGTCGTGTCGTACCAGTGTGAACCCAGCCTTAAGCAGGAACAAGCTGAATTTCAATCCATGTATGGCCATTCCCATTTATGAGAAGTCGACCTTTCATGAACAGTTTGTTAGTATATTTTCGCTCGATCAGTGCTGCAGTCAATTGACTGCAGCACTGATCAGTGTCTTCTCTGGATACAGGTGCATGGGTTTGCAAAATAATGGAAAATTAATTACATAGTTACATAATAGGTGAGGTTGAAAAAAGACACAAGTCCATCAAGTCCATCCTACAGTATGTGTATGATTATATGTCAGTATTACATTGTATATCCCTGTATGTTGCGGTCGTTCGGGTGCTTATCTGATGCTTGCTTGATCGGGTCTCCCGGTGGATCGGGAGGCCCGTTGAGAGCAGCAGGAGACGGCGGGAGGGGGGACGTCCCCTCCCGCTCCTCCGGTATAACAGCCGAGCGGCCTTTAGGCGCATCGGTTGTTATCCCTGGAAAGCCGATCGCCGATTAAAAAAAAACGCAGCTGCTGGCATTATCCCGGTATAACCCCCGAAAGCCGAGGCCGCACATCTGCGTATGGTCGGCGGGAAGGGGTTAAACCTCTCGTTTTATCCCTATTGTGGGGTCACCAGTACGGTATTTATAAATTGAAATCATATCCCCTCTTAAGCGTCTCTTCTCCAGAGAGAATAAATTCAGTGCTCGCAACCTTTCCTCATAACTAAACCTTTCCTCATAACTACTGTATTTATTGGCGTATAACACTCACTTTTTCACCATGAAGATCGGGTGCAAATAGCGTGTGCGTGTTATACGCCAATACTTCAATTTCAGCTGCCTCAGGGGCAACGGGGGGGGGGCGAGTGCCGTCGGATTACATACAGTGAGAATCTCCTGTTTACTAGGCGGCCTCTGTAATAGGAAGTCAATAGATGGCAATGGCGAGGCTGCTGCATTTATGACAATGGTGAGGCTGCTGCATTGATGGCAATGGTGAGGCTGCTGCATTGATGGCAATGGTGAGGCTGTATTGATGTGGACTAATAAGGCTGCATTGATGGCACTTGTGAGGCTGCAGGTGGGCATTAATCAGGCTGCATTGATGGCAATGGTGAGGCTGCAGATGGGCACTGACCCTTATTTTGCTTCAAAGTTCCTTATTTAAAATTTAAGTTTTTTCCTGAAACTTCCCTCTTAAAATGAATGTGCATGTTATACGCCTGTGCGTGTTATATGCCGATAAATACGGTAATATCCTCCAGACCCTTTATTAGCTTTGTTGCCCTTCTTTGTACTCACTCCATTTCCAGTACATCCTTCCTGAGGACTGGTGCCCAGAACTGGACAGCATACTCCAGGTGCGGCCGGACCAGAGTCTTGAAGAACGGGAGAATTATCAATTTATCTCTGGAATGAATCCCCTTTTTAATGCATGCCAATATTCTGTTTGCTTTGTTAGCAGCAGCTTGGCATTGCATGCCATTGCTGAGCCTATCATCTACTAGGACCCCCAGGTCCTTTTCCATCCTAGATTCCCCCAGAGATTCTCCCCCCAGTGTATAGATTGCATTCATATTTTTGCCACCCAAATGCATTATTTTAAAATTTTCTACATTGAACCTCATTTGCCATGTAGCCCACCCCATTAATTTGTTCAGGTCTTTTTGCAAGGTTTCCACATCCTGCGGAGAAGTTATTGCCCTGCTTAGCTTAGTATCGTCCTCAAATACAGAGATTTCACTGTTTTACCCCATTCTACTGGTCGTTTATGAACAAATTAAATAGGATTGGTGCCAGCACAGAGCCCTGGGGGACCCCACTACCCACCTCTGACTATTCCAAGTACTCCCCATTTATCACCACCCTCTGAACTCGCCCTTGTAGCCAGTTTTCAATCCATGTACTCACCCTATGGTCCATGCCAACGGGCCTTATTTTTTTTACAGTAAACGTTTATGAGGAACTGTGTCACATGCTATATCCACATACATGTCTACGGACCTTCCTTTATTTAGATGGCAACTCACCACCTCATAAAAGGTTAATAGATTGCCTTGTGAAGACTGGGGAGAAGAATAAATTCAATACCTTTGCCATCTCCCCATCCTTTGTAACCAGATGTCCTTCCTCATTCTTTATGGGGCCAATATGGTCTATTACTGTTTACATACTTAAAGAATTTCTTGGGATTTTATTTTGCTCTCCTCCGCTATGTGTCTTTCGTGTTCTATCTTAACCACCCTAATTGCACCCTTACATTTCTTGTTGCATTCTTTATAAAGTCTAAATGCTGATGATGATCCCTCAACCTTGTATTTTTTGAAGGCCTTCTCCTTTGCTTTTATATGCATTTTTAAATTGGAGTTAAGTAATCCAGGACTTTTGTTCGCTCTTTTAACCACTTGCCGACCAACCGCCGTCATTTTAACCCCTTGATCGCCCCCTAGTGTTAACCCCTTCCCTGCCAGTGACATTTATACAGTAATCAGTGCATTTTTTATAACACTGATCGCTGTATAATTGTCAAAAGTGTTCGACGTGTCCGCCATAATTTCGCTAGGGCTGGGAGATTTTCTTAAAAAAAAATAAAATCTTCGATTCTCTTAAAAAAAACTCGATTCACGATTCGAATCGAGTTTTTTTTTTTTTTTTTTTTGGAAACCGAGCCAGTCCTGAGACGCTGTGGGCATGAGCTTTTAGGCGAGGCCGCGACTTCGGCCTAGTCCGCGGCGTCCGACCTTGCGGACTAGGCCGAAGCCGCGGCTTCAGCTAAAAACTCCTTGCCCGCAGCTCTTCAGGCCCAGCGCAGTGTCAGCGCCGGTCCGGAGGAGCTGTGGCCATGAGTTTTTAGGCGAGGCTGCGGCTTCAGCCTAGTCCGCGGCGTCTGGCCGTAGCCGCGGACTAGGCCGAAGCCGCGGCCTCGCCTAAAAACTCATGCCCGCAGCGCCTCGGGACCGGCGCTGTGAAAAAAAAAAATCTAACCAAATAGATTTGCTTAAATTTTGAATCGATTTGACCTCTCAACTTGATTCAAGATTTAAATCGATTTTTTCCCCAGCCCTAAATGTCGCAGTCACGATAAAAATCGCAGATCGCCGCCATTACTAGTAAAAAAAAATAATAATAATAAAAATGCCATAAATCTCCTATTTTGTAGACGCTATAACTTTTGCGCAAACCAATCAATATACGCTTATTGCGATTTTTATTACCAAAAATATGTAGAAGTATACATATCGGCCTAAACTGAGAAAAAAAAATGCAAAATTGGGGATATTTATTATAGCAAAAAGTACAAAATAATATTGTGTATTGTGTATTTTTATAATTTACACGTAGGCTATATCCTGCTAAGGCATATACAGTGCCTTGAAAAAGTATTCATGCCCCTTGCAATTTTCCAAATTTTTTCATGTTACAACCAAAAATGTAAATGTATTTTATTGGGATTTTCTGTGATAGACCAACACAAAGTGACACATAATTGTTAAGTGGAAAATGATAAAAGGTTTTCAACATTTTTTTACAAATAAATATGTGAGGCGTGCATTTGTATTCAGCCTCCTTTACTCTGACCAACTATAAATCCAAATAAAATCTTGTGGAACCCATTGCCTTCAGAAGTCACCTGATTAGTAAATAGAGTCCACCTGTGTGTAATTTATTTTCATTATAAATACAGCTGTTCTATGAAGCCCTCAGAGGTTTGTTAGGCCCCTTTCACACTGGGGCGGGGGCGGTGTTGGCGATAAAGCGCCGCTATTGTTAGCGGCGCTTTACCGTCGGTATTCGGCTGCTAGCGGGGCGGTTTTACCCCCGCTAGCGGCCGAGAAAGAGTTAAAAAACCACTACAAAGCGCCTCTGCAGAGGCGGTTTGCCAGCGGTATAGCCGCGCTGTCCCATTGATTTCAATGGGCAGGAGCGGGGAAGGAGTGGTGTATACACCACTCTTTCCCCGTTCCAAAGATGCTGCTGGCAGGACTTTTTTTCCCGTCCTGCCAGCGCACCGCTTCAGTGTGAAAGTCCTCGGGGCTTTCACACTGGAGTCAAAACAGCGGCACTTTTGGGTCGGTTTGCAGGCGCTATTAGCGCAATAGCGCCTGCAAACCGCCCCAGTGTGAAAGGGCCCTTAGAGAACCTTAGTGAACAAACAACATCATGAAGGCCAAGAAACACACCAGACAGGTCAGATTATAACTATCCCAAGCTTTGAACATCTCACGGAGCACTGTTCAATCCATCATCTGAAAATGGAAAGTATATGGCACAACTGCAAACCTATCAACACATGGCCGTCCACCTAAACAGACAGGCCGGGCAAGGAGAGCATTAATCAGAGCAGCAGCCAAGAGACCCATGGTAACTCTGGAGGAGCTGCAGAGATCCACAGCTCAGGTGGGAGAATCTGTCCACAGGGAAACTATTAGTCATGCACTCCACAAATCTGGCCTTTATGGAAGAGTGGCAAGAAGAAAGCCATTGTTGAAAGAAAGCCATAAGAAGTCCCTTTTGCAGTTTGCGAGAAGCCATGTGGGGGACACAGCAAACATGTAGAAGAAGATGCTCTGGTCAAATGAGACCAAAATTGAACTTTGGCCTAAGAGCAAAACGCTATGTGTGGCGGAAAACCAACTGCACATTACCCTGAACACACCATCCCCACTGTGAAACATGGCAGTGGCAGCACCATGTTGTGGGGATAGTTTTCTTCAGCAGGGACAGGGAACCTGGTCAGAGTTGTTGAGAAGATGGATGGACCCAAAACGGGGCAATCTTAGAAGAAAACCTGCTAAAGTCTGCAAAAGACTTGATAGTGGGGCAGGGGTTCACCTTCCAGCAGGACAACGACCCTAAACATACAACCAGAGCTACAATGGAATGGTTTAGATTAAAGCATATTCATGTGTTGGAATGGCCAGGTCAAAGTCCAAACCCAAATCTAATTGAGAATCTGTGGCAAGACTTGAAAATTGCTGTTCACAGACGCTCTCCATCCAATCTGACAGAGCTTGAGCTATTTTGCAAAGAAGAATGGGCAAAAAATTTCACTCTCTAAATATGCAATGCTGGTAGAGACATACCCAAAAAGACTTGCAGCTGTAATTGCAGCGAAAGGTGGTTCTACAAGGTATTGATTCAAGGGGGCTGAATACAAATGCACACCACACTTTTCACATATTTGTAAAAGTAATTGAAAACAATTTATCATTTTCCTTCCACTTCACAATTATGTGCCACTTTGTGTTGGTCTATCACATACAATCCCAATAAAATAAATTTACGTTGGGGTGTGGCCAAGATTTCGTGTGGATTTTCGAGTGGATGTCTGAGCTGGAGCTCTGCTGCTGAATCGGGCAAATCTCCTGCAATCCGGTCCATACACCAGCCATCCGACGACCGCTGACATCCACATGTGCCGCATGTCCTCTAGGGCGACTAAAGGACGGGGTAAGAAGATCCATTTTCCCCCTATACCGGAGGAGATTGTCCCGGCCTCTACTGACCGTGTGAGGACATGTGCATGCTCCTCAGCCAATATGGAGTCCCAGACCGAGCAGAACGAGCAGACCCCTTCTTCCCAGCCGGGTCTAGCTGAGGTCCTGGCTGCTATTGCCAACTGCCTGGCCTCTATAACCACGCTGACAACTAAAGTGGATGCTGTACAGCTGGATGTGGGACTGTTCAGGCAAGACATGGACAAAGTGAGGTCCCAGCTGTCCTTTTCAGAACAGCGCCTGGGCCATGCTGAAGACACAGTGGCTGAGCACACCAATAGTCTCCGGTCCCCGCAAACTAAAATACGTGCTCTGGAATACAAGGCTGAGGATTCTGAGAATCACAATAGGAGAAAGAATCTCAGCATAGTGGGCCTTGCAGAAGGGGTGGAGGGTCCCCGTCGTACTGAATTTGTGGAGCAGCTGCTGCGCACCCTTTTACCTGGAGCTCAGTTTTCGCCCTTCTATGCTGTGGAAAGGGCTCACCGCATCCCACTCAAACCTGGACCTCTAGGGACACCACCCCGCACTTTTATCCTCAAATTCCTTAACTTCAGGGATAGGGATGAGGTGCTTCGTGCTGCACGGCTGCAGAAGGACCTTGCTTTCCAAAACACCAAACGCCTCATTTTTCCCGACTACTCAGTGGAGACACAGAAGCTGAGGCGATCGTTTGAACAAAAGTCAAGGCAGCGGTATTCGTTATAGTGTCCTCTTCCCAACCTGGCTGAGGGTCCAAGATGGAGAAACTACCAGATTTTTTTCACCTCACCCAGAGATGCATCTTCCTGGCTGGATTCACTGCCTCCGCACTGGGTTGCTGCCCCTGCGAGCAGGTCTCTCACCCTGTATTGATGCCTTACATTTCCGATGCCTCGATTCACGGTGATATCCTGGAATATCAGGTGCATGAACTCTGCCATTAAAAGATCCTTGGTGTTCCTTTTCCTCCAAAAGCACAACCCACATATCCGTGTTCTGCAGGAGACGCATCGCGAAGGCTCCAAAACTATCTGTCTCAGGAAGTCGTGGGTGGGCCTGCACTGCACGCCACATTCTCCACATATGCTCGTGGACCCAGACAGTAGATATGTAATCGTTTAAGCCCATATATATGACAAGACTGTGGTTCTGGTGGGGGTATATGTCCCTCCTCTGGCCTCGATCCAGGTTTTGCATCACATTATCCAACTTGTGGTTCAATTTGACAATGATCTGGTCTATTTTATGGGTGATTTCAAAATGGTTCTGTGTGTGGCCCTGGATAGGCTTCATTCCTCGGCTTGTGACACCCCTGACCTCCGGCAATGGGCTGACACCTATGCCCTTACAGATGTCTGGAGACACATGCACCCGAACTCAAGAGAATTCAGTTGTCACTCGGCCACGAAGTGCTTCCCATGGACATCTCTGACCATGCCCCACTGTGCCTCTCCCTTGCTCTGACCGTCCCCCCTGAGTCTAGGCTATGGAGACTATCCAGATTCTGGGCAAAATTCTGAGCAAATGATAAACGACTACAAGAGAACCAAGATACTGCCTCTCTATCTGTGTTGTGGGACTCCTTTAAATCATGGGCTGGCGGGGAATACATTTCCAGCGTCTCCGGAAGGAGGCTGCCTTTTCCTTGGAGGAGATGGAGAAGAGGGTGAGTAGGTTGGAGGCTGCTTATGTTCATGCCCCAGATGGTGATCATTATAAAACGTGGCAGCGGGCTCTGCGTGAGTTGTCCACCCTTAGAGTAGCTCAGAGTGACAAGGCTCTCCTGCACTCGGCCCAAAAGGTGTTTGAATTTGGGGGGAAGAATTGAAGACTGCTGGTCTGGCTGGCTAAGGGAGACATCCCATCCACCCCTATCGGCTGTATTAGGGACAAGGATAACCGCATACTCACAGTGCCTGACCGCATTAATGATTGCTTCCTACAGTTCCTCCAGGGCCTATACTCCTCCCGGGCTGACTTCTCATCTTCCGATCTCTCCTCATTTCTTGAACCTATATCTATCCCAACATTAGCTGCAGTGGATAGAGAGAGGCTGGACGCGGACATCACCCTGGAGGAGGTTCAATTGACCACGGGACAGTTGAAGGGTGGTAATGCCCCTGGGGCTTGCCATCTGAGTTCTACAGCAACTTTATGGAACTTCTTGCTCCCAAATTGACTTCCCTTCTTTCGGACTATGGTTCCCTAGAGGCACTGCCTGACTCTATGAACGAAGCCGTGATTGTGTTGGTTCCCAAACTCGGTAAGGACCCACAGGATTGTGCGACATATGGAACGATATCCCTACTACACGTGGATGCCAAGATTTTTGTGAAGGTCCTGGCTAACCGTTTTTCCCAGGTGATTGAGGACCTGGTTAATGTCGACCAGACGGGTTTTATGCCGAGGAAGGCAACCGACATAAACATCAGGCGACTCTATTTAAACCTATCTGTCCCCCACGACAATCAAGGACCCCTCATTGTTAGCCCCCCTACGTATTTTTGATAACTTTGGTACTTTCTCGGGTATTAAAATAAACTGGTTCAAGTCAGTACTCTTCCCTATAGATGCAAATGCTGCTAAGACGGCTGCCTTCTCCCCTCTGCAATGGGTGGAGGAATTCCGCTATTTGAAAGTTATAGTGACTAAAAATCCTGCTGTCAGGTGCGAGTATGGAGATCGAGATGCTAAGAGGGCTCCCCTTGCGGCTAAGTGCAACGCGTCCCTGGAGTTGTGAACAGGGAGCGAGGTGCCCAAAGAAGAACGGTTGGCCAGGTGGTTGTTTGCAATCAGATGAGCTTGGCCACTGATGGATGACTGAAGCAGGCAGAGCTGAACTTGCTGTGTTCAGGTAAACGGAGAAACCACGAGCCAGGCCAGGGGTCATACACAGATAAGTCAGTCCAGAGCATACACAGGAGCGAGCCAAGGTCATTCACAAGCTGGGTCCAGGTATAAGCCGAAGGTCAAGCCGGGTGATCAGGAAGCAGAAGCAGAGTCCAGAAGCAGGCCAAGTGTCAACCTGGGAGATCAAGAAGCGAGGTCAAGGCAAGCTGGGTCACAACGGGTAATCACAGATCAGGAAGCAAGGTCAAGGTACACAAGGGAGCCTAATCCAGCAATGTCCTGTATTCACAGGCTGGCTTAAATAGGGCCACTGGCGCCAGCGTCTGTCACGCCACTTACGCGCCATCGAGCACGCACAATATTGCGCCTGCGCTGATGCACGCCGGCGTGCGCCAATGCGTGCTGGTGTGCAGCGCACACTCGTGCACGTCTCGCAACCCTCTGTGAGCCTCCATGAAGGTTCTGGGCAATATGCCAGTTCTGTGATGGCAATGTCCCTGACAGTTGCTAACTATATGGAGAAGAACCTTCTCCCTCTATTGACGACCTTGAAAGCCAAATGCGCCTCCTGGGCTAAGCTCCCCCTTAATCTACTGGGATGGATTAACCTCTTCAAAATGGTGTTGCTACCTAAATTTAACTACTTTTTCCGAAACTGTGCGATATGGATCCCGGTCTCATTGTTTAAAGAAATCGAACAATGTGTTGGGTCCTTTCTCTGGCATGGCGGGGTCCCTCGACTGGCACGATCTACCCTGTGGCTTCTGGCTCACCTAGGAGGAATGGCTCTGCCCAATTTCAAGGTCTACAACTGGGCTGCAATGTTAGTGACAGTCCAGTGGTTGTTCATGGGCTCAAAGTCAAACACGGTCACCTGTTTGGAGGCAGTTAGCTTGGGCTCCCCGGCTGATTTACGGAATTTTGTATATAGGGGCCCGAAGGCATACATGAAGGTCCCTGGCCCAACGAGGGCTACTCGGAGGGTGTGAGCGGCTGCTAGACGGAGGTTTGTGCATCCCAACCAGTGGTCTCTGGCCCACCCACTCTGGGGTAATACCAGTCTATCACAGTTTCGCACCCTGCCGGATACCCAGGTTTGGGCCAAATGTGGTGTCGTCACCCTGGGAGATGTTATGCCTCAGGGTGTCTTACTTCCGATGAATGACCTACTTCACAAATTTCAGTTACCCCAATGGATGCGGTTTCGATACCCACAGCTGGGACATGCCGCTAGAGCACATTTTCCCCAACCGCCACTCCTTCAGGCCGACCCTATTGAGGAACTTGTATCCCCCGGAGACTTTGACAAGCCCTTATCAACCTTATATGCTGCACTTCTGGGCACTGACTCCTCTAAGATGGTGTCAGGGCTGGGCTCAGCCCTTCCTTCTCTGAGCTGGCCGCTCAGCTGTTGGCTAATTGCCAGCTCCCATCTCTCTCCACAGTTACTCAGCTGTTGTTCATATCCTGCTCGTCAGTCCTGCCTACTTAAGCCGTCCAGTCCAGAGGGTCTCTGCCTTCGCCTTGGTCAATATCACAAGAAACATCTTCTGCGTTCCTGTTTTAAGACTGGCTTTGCTGACATCCCTTCTGGCTCCAGATCCTGCTTACTGTTCCACTACTTTGGTCACTGACTTCTAGCTTGGCTGACTATCCGTTACTGAACTCTGGCTACGTTTGTTCTTTTTACTTTTATTATTAAACAAGTGTGACTTAACTGTACTTCTGTCTTGGTCTGATTTCATGGTTTCTGACAGTAGGCGAAGGCCATGAATTCAGAAGATGCAGTCAATCCACTTGTTGGTAATATTTTTTCTAGATTGAATGAACTGGATCACCGCATGGATCAGTTCTCCATGAGCGTGATACAAATGCTCCTGAGTCGCACGGCTCACCTGGAATCTCCCACTGTGGCCGCCCATATACAACCTTTGTTGCAGGCCGACCCCGCTGCTGCGCTAGTCTCTGTGCAGGCACCCACCTCCAGTGTTACCTCTATATAAGAGGTATGTCTGATTCTGCTCTGATTCCCAGTGATTTGGGGGCAATCCAGTTCAATGCAGAGGGTTTCTCAACCAGGTTGAGATATACCTTGAGATGCTGCCCCAGGCATTTCCCACAGACAGAAGCAAAGTAGGTTTTGTGATATCTTTGCTTTCTAAGAGAGCCTTGGCTTGGGCAAACCCTCTATGGGAGACACAAAAACCTGTTTTCTTGATCTACCCTGAGTTTGTGGCTTCATTTAAAAGGTTATTTGATCTTACCGCACGCTCTGCTTCTGCTGCCAAGTGCCCTAATGTCCATTGAACAGAGTACAAGAACTGTTGCCGACTATGCCGTTGAACTCCATACTCTGGCAGCAGAGGTTGCGTGGAACAATGAGGCCCTCTTGGCTGCTTTTTCTCATCGTCTCTCGGATAACATCAAGGATGAGATAGCAGCTTGAGATATACCCACTGAGCTGGAGAAGTTGATCACGTTTGCCATCCTCATTGACTCCAGACTCAGAGAAAGACTCTCTTTTAAGGAACGCTTGCGGAAGTCTCCTGTACGTTTGTCTCCGAGCGTTGCAGTCCCACCCGTGCCTCCCTCACCTCCCATGCCTCCTGGTACCGAGTCGGTCAGTGAAGGTGAACCCATGCACTTGGGTTTCACGCATCTCTCTGCAGATGAGAGAACCTTTAGGAGGAGGGAGAGATTGTGCCTTTTTTGTGGCCAGGCAGGTCACTTTTTGAAGTCTTGCCCTACCCATCCAGTGAACGCCCTAAGCTTGAGTTCCTGTCACAGACAGACCTTAGGTGGTATGTGTGTGGATGCGCTGCTTACATTTATACTCTCTATCTTATCTAAGTGTATCCTATCTTTTGGACATAATCTTATTCACCATCCACCTATAAAATTCATCACATTAAGCAACAAACATAAGCAAATTATATAAATCATATAAAAATCCGGTGACATATATCACTTGGTAATAAAGTCCCTTCATATATGCTTGCAAATCTTCCGTTAAGGTTGCCGTGATCGGCGTGCTCTTGTGTTTGATCAATTTAAAGTGACTTAGTGCTTCACCACCACCTGTGAGATTGGCCACTCACCAGATATTTCTTTAAAAATGCACCTTTGGTTCATTCATAGGGATAACCACTCCACTCAAAGGGAACTTCTCCAATAGTTATACTAGGACCTTAGTGTTCCTCATAGAAATGGATGGAAAACGATCATCGCACAATAACGTTTAAAACTTTTATTTTATAAAACATAAAAAAACTTTGCACTCACATGTCCAAGTGCCATTGGGCCGGCACAGAGCTTTTCCAGCAGTTAGGGGCGGGTGGGCGCTGCAGCCCGGTTCGTCTGGTGTGTGCTGTGCAACCTCCGTGTGCCGCTTGCGTTCCCCCCTTGTGTCCGTTCGCGTCCTCACCAACCACGCTCGTTCCCGGTCACGTGGGTGCAAATATCTCCCAGCAGCCTCTACGCGTTTCGCATTCCAATGTGCGTCATCAGGAAGCATATAAGCATTTGCAAGCATATATGAAGGGACTTTATTACCAAGTGATATATGTCACCGGATTTTTATATGATTTATATAATTTGCTTATGTTTGTTGCTTAATGTGATGAATTTTATAGGTGGATGGTGAATAAGATTATGTCCAAAAGATAGGATACACTTAGATAAGATAGAGAGTATAAATGTAAGCAGCGCATCCACACACATAGCACTTTTAATTTTAATTTTTTCTTTTCAAGAATTTTTTGGATGCAGCAGCCATAAATATCACTTTTATATTAATTGATAAGTCAAGTTTTGCGCCAGTGACACACACATTTTAGACCTTAGGTGGCGTTGTTTCATCTTCAGTTATCCGGAAGGATAAGCCCCCTGTTTCGGTTATCCTTTCTTGGGCTGAGTCGTCCATCGAGACACAGGTCCAAATCGACTCTGGGGCTGCAGGCCTGTTCATTGATGCTGTCTTTGTATCGAAGCACTCGATTCTGCTGCAGCTGTGTGACACTCCACTTGCCATTGAGGCTCTTGATGGGAGACCCCTACAGCCTGCCCATGTGACTCATGAGACGGTTCCGTTGTCCATGGTCGTAGGGGCTCTTCACCATGAGACAATCCAATTGCAAGTTATTTCCTCACCCAAGTTTCTGCTGGTTATTGGTTATCCTTAGTTACAAAGGCACAACCCATCTTTTGTTTGGCTCTGTGCTGAGGTTCTCTCCTGGTCACTAC
The DNA here is from genome assembly GCA_037952835.1 of Lithobates septentrionalis. Lineage (NCBI taxonomy): Eukaryota > Metazoa > Chordata > Amphibia > Anura > Ranidae > Lithobates > Lithobates septentrionalis. Next base: position 2,173,505 of record JBBDGP010000545.1, read on the forward strand.
AATGCAGTGAGACATGCTTCCAGAAGGTAACCAAGGTTCTGTGCACCTCTTCACTCTCCTCCCTGCCAGAGGAATACCGCGATTTTAGTGATGTCTTTGACAAAGGTCAAGCCAGTAGTTTGCCTCCACACCTGCCATATGATTGCACAGTTGACCTTCAGCCATACCCCCTCGTGACCGGGTTTACTCTTCATCGGTCTTGGAGGATAAGGCCATGGAGGAGTATGTTGCAGACGCACTTTCTCGAGGTTTCATCCGCAAATCCTCGTCTCCTGCTGGTGCTGATTTCTTCTTTGTGAAGAAGAAGAGTGGTGAACGGAGACCTTGTATTGATTATAGGGGTCTCAATCATTTCACAATTAAGATTGCCTCCATTCCATCGATTCCAACGATTACGGAGTTATTTGACCGTCTCAAGGGAGCAACGGTTTTCACGAAGCTTGATTTGAGAGGGGCATACAATCTCATGAGAATAAAGGAGGGCTACGAGTGGAAAACTGCGTTTAATACCAGAACAGGCCATTTTGAGTACCTCTTATTGCCTTTTGGCCTTTGTAACGCCCCGGCAGTTTTCCAGAAATTTATTAACGATGTCCTCTGAGATTTGTTGCAGTTATGTGTGGTGGTTTATCTCGATGATATCCTCATATTTTCCAAGTCCCTGGAGAGCCACCACACAGATGTCTGTCGTGTGCTTCAGAAACTAAGAGAGAACAATCTCTATTGTAAACTGGAGAAGTGCGAGTTCCATCATATACAGGTTAAGTTCCTGGGCTATGTCATTTCCACTGCTGGTTTTTCGATGGACCCAGAGAAACTTTCGGCAGCCCTACAGTGGCCCCAACCCGTCAGTTTACGTCCTCTGCAGCGTTTCCTGGGCTTTGCCAACTATTATTGGAAGTTTATTCGTAACTTCTCGTCTCTGGTCAAGCCCCTGACTGATATGACCAGAAAGGACGGTAACCCACAGAGTTGTTCTCCGGAGTCCATTAAGGCCTTTGAGAGTCTCAAGGCTGCCTTTTTTTTTCTGCTCCTGTGTTGGCACATCCTGATCTTACGTTACCTTTTATCCTTGAGGTTGATGCTTCTGAAACTGGTGTTGGCGCCCTTCTGTCTCAACGTCCTACGACCTCTGAAAACGCTATGCATCCTTGTGGCTACTTTTCCAAGAATTTGTCACCTGTGGAGTGCAATTACGAGATTGGTGACAGAGAGCTGTTGGTGATCATTTTAGCCCTGAAAGAATGGAGACATCTCCTCGAAGGTACCAGTTCTTATTCTTACTGACCATAAGAATCTCACATTCTTGTCTGAGGCTAAATGCCTCTCTCCCAGAAGAGCGCGATGGGCTCTTTTCTTGTCTGGTTTCAGTTATACTGTCTCATTCTTACCCGGTACTAAGAATGTAAGGGCTGGTGCCTTGTCACGACAATTTTCCTCCACTTCCAAGTTGGAGTCGGTTCTGGTTCCTGTGATTCCTCCTGATCGTATTCTGGCTACGGTTCGCACCAGTCTCACTTCTCCTTTGGGTGACAAAATTCTTGCTGCTTAGGTCCATGCTCCTCCTGAGAACCTTGTGACCGCTGCTTTGTCCGAGAGAGTCTCCGTACTGCCGTGCTCCAGACTTGCCATTCTCTCAAGGCTGCTGGCCAATCCTGGGAGGAATCAACTCGTTTGGGCCATTTCCCAACAATTCTGGTGGCCTAGTCTACGTGCTGATGTAACTGCCTTCGTAGCTGCCTGTTCCGTGTGTGCTCAGAGTAAGACTCCGCGACACCTTCCAGTGGGCCTCCTACAACCCATACCCAATGGAGAGAGGCACTGGACCCACCTGTCTATGAATTTCATTGTGGAGTTACCCAACTCCCAGGGCAACACAGTTATCCTTATGGTTGTTAACCGGTTCTCAAAGATGTGTCATTGTATTTCACTTAAGAAGTTGCCCACTTCTAAGGAACTGGCTTCCATTTTCGCTTGGGAGATCTTTCGCTTACATGGGCTACCCAAGGTGATTGCCTCGGACAGGGGTAGTCAGTTTGTGTCCCGGTTCTGGCGAGCCTTTTGTGCACAGTTGGGAATTCAGCTTGCTTTCTCCTCTGCATATCACCTCCAGTCTAATGTCGCTGCAGAACGAGCCAACCAGTCCTTGGAGCAATTCCTACGTTGCTATATTTCTGACCATCATAACAACTGGTCAGACCTGTTACCGGGGAGTTTGCTCACAACAGTGCCTTGAATTCTGCTTCCCGATTTATGGCAAATTATGGTTTCCATCCTTCCATGTTGCCTGACTCGTTTGTTCCGCAGAGTATTCTTGCCTTAGAGGAGCATCTCCGTGGTCTTCGTTCCACTTGGGCACAAGTCCAGGAGGCTTTGCGTCATGCTAATGATGGGTACAGACTCCATGCTGACCACAGAAGCCTGCCTGCGACTTCCTACCAGGTTGGGGACAGAGTCTGGCTGTCATCTCACAACCTCCTACTTCGTGTTCCCTCACTGAAGTTCGCAACTCGGTTTATTGGGCCTTTCCGTATTCTTTGCATGATTAACTCAGTGGCTTACGCATTAGCCCCCCCTTCTAATATGCGTATTTCAAATGTATTTCATATCTCCTTATTAAAACCTTTGGTCTGCAACCGCCTTTACCACCTCGGTGCCACGTCCCTGTACCGTTTGAGAACCATGAGGAGTATGAAGTACAGTCCATTGTTGACTCCCGTAGGTTCCGTGGGCGCATACAGTACCTGGTGCATTGGAAGGGGTACAGTCCGGAGGAACGCTCTTGGGTCTCATCCTCAGACGTACATGTCCCTGTCCTCCTCCGTGATTTCCATAGACGTTTTCCCCTCAAGCCTGGTGGGGGAGGGGGCGTTGAGGAAGGGGTACTGTCAGGGCTGGGGTCAGCCCTTCCTTGTTTGAGCTGGCCGCTCAGCTGTCTGCTAATTGCCAGCTCCCATCTCTCTCCACAGTTACTCAGCTGTTGTTCATATCCTGCTCGTCAGTCCTGCCTACTTAAGCCGTCCAGTCCAGAGGGTCTCTGCCTTCGCCTTGGTCAACATCAAGAAAGCTCTCCTGTTTTAAGACTGGCTTTGCTGACAACCCTTCTGGCTCCAGATCCTGCTTATTGTTCCACTACTTTGATCCCTGACTTCTGGCTTCAATCTGTATGCTTTGTCTTTCCCGTTTTGACAACAATAAAGCACCTGTGATTGTTACAAAAAAAATAAAAAATTTACGTTTTTGGCTGTAACATGACAAAATTTAAAAAATTTCAAGGGGTATGGATACTTTTTCAAGGCAATGTACTAAATAAGGTAATAAGGCTAACGATCATTTAGGATTATACGTGCCTTGTAAAAGTTTACATTTTTCTTCACCTACATGTTACTTACAAAAATACATGCTTTTGGGGCACATTATTAGCTGTGCTCATGTATATTAGATGTATATGTTTATTTCATGATATCCTTATTCTGCTACAGGAATATATCAAATCTATTCACGATCTGACTATTAAGAGGGAAGAGTTCAGGAAAAGGGTAGAGAAAGAGGGGAGAGAGTCATCTCAGAAAGAACAAGATCTAAGCACTGAACTTTCCAAACTGCAAAGCAAGAGTGAGAGGTATATAATCAGAAGTTATCTTCATCTGCTGGTAAAATAGCTTTCATGCCTTTTATGATGTGATGTGATATTTTATATACTGTGTGTGTGTGAACAAAACAATTTCTGAACAAATAATAAAATGTAATAAAATGGAATGACATAGGGAAAAGGTATTGAACACATGAAAAAAGGGAGGTGCAAAAAGTAATTGAAAGCCAAGACACCAGCTGAAATGTATCAGTACATGGAAAGCAATCCTGCCCCATGTAAGTGCAAAATAATATCAGCTGGTTCAGTCTCAACTGATGGCCTATAAAAAGGTGTCTCATTACCAAGGTGTCACACAAAAACATCTTATGATGGGTAAAAGCAAAGAGCTCTCTCAAGACCTTTGCAACCTTATTGTTGCAAAACATACTGATGTCATTGGTTACAGAAGGATATCTAAACTTCTTAATGTTCTGGTGAGCACTGTTGGGGCCATAATCTGCAAGTGGAAAGAACATAATTTCACCATAAGCCGGCCACGACTCTGTGCTCTTTGCAAGATTTCTAACAGAGGAGTAAAAAGAATTATCAGAAGAGTTGTCCAAGAGCCAAGGACCAATTGTGGAGGGTTTTAGAAAGACCTGGAATTAGCAGGTACAATTGTTTCAAAGAAAACAATAAATAATGCACTCAAACGCCTGTATGTATGCATGCTCACAATGCAAGACTCCATTGCTGAAAAAAAGCATGTTGAAGCATGTTTAAAATTTGCTGCACAATATTTAGACATGCCTGTGAAATACTGGGAGAATATAGTCTGCTCAAATGAGACCAAAATTTAACTCTTTGGATGTCATAACGCACCCATGTTTAGAGGTCAAATGGCACTACACATCACCCCAAAAACACCATACCAACAGTGAAGTTTGGAGGTGGGAACATCGTGGTGTGGGGCTGTTTTTCAGCATACGGTAGTGGAAAACTTCATGTCATTGAAGGAAGGATGAATGGAAAAATGTACCAAGACAATCTTGATAAAAATCTGCTGCCATCTACCAGGATGATGAAAATGAAACAGGGGTGGACATTTCGGCAAGACAATGATCACAAACACAAAGCCAAGGAACCTCTCAATTGGTTTCAAAGAAAAAAAAGAAAGCTGCTAGAATGGCCCAGCCAATCACCTGACTTGAATCCAAAAGAAAAACTATGGAAAGAACTAAAAATCAGAGTACATACAAGAGGCCCATGAGACCTTCAAGATTTGAAGATTGTGTGGAAGAATGGACCAAAATCACACCTGAGCAATGTATGCGACTACGTTTCTCCATACAGGAGGCGTCTTGAAGCTGTTATTACCAACAAAGGATTTTATACGAAGTATGAAATTCATTTCAGTTAGAGTATACAGTACTTTTTCCCTGTGTCATTCCATTTTATTACACACATTTTATTACACATGACCTAATTTCTGAACTTATTTGTCTTGGTTTCTTTGTAATACCCCCCCCCCCCTCCGTGGGATGTGCGGAGGTCCCGTTTTTTCTGCATCAAAGGTTGTTTCCCTCTGCCTGCTGTGTAATGGGCTCTGCCTCTCCAACCCCGCCCCCCCCCCCCCCCCCCGTGTTGGGTCCCGAAAGCCGCCCGCGCTTTAGCGCAGGAATCATTTTCAAATGAATCGGAGGGGGCGGGGCCTAGGCGCGGCGCCGTGCAACATCAACAAGGGCGCACGCAGGCTTAAAGGGTCATCTGGAGCAGTCTCTCCTCGGCAGCAACTGCTTCTCACATCTTAGCCCCTGTATACGTGACTGAAGATGTCTTTTCCTCCACCCTGCAGGGTCTGGAAGGAAGATTAGCGGCTTTATTCGCATCCTCCATTCAAATGGATAGGAAGCGTGCTAGATCCCCCTCCCCCACTTCAGAACCTTTGCAAGGGGAACAGTGGGCTCAGGATGAGGTGTTACCCTCAGTCGATCAGAAGGAAAAACAAACTGATGATTCCTCTGTGGAGGAAACAACGGTAGATGAACCTTTTTCAGCCTCACAATCTGAGAAATTGCTGATACAAACTCTTACGGAGATGATTCGTTCCACTTTCATGCTGCCCCTAACGGAGTCTCCTGAAAGCTCGTTTTTTTTCTTGGGTTCCTTAAAACCTTCTCAGCCTTTGCATGCGTTTCCTGCACATGCATTACTAGAACAGCTTATTTTTGCTGTATGGGATCACCCTGATAAGCATTTTCTCCCTCCTAAGAGATTTTCAATTCTCTATCCCCTGGAGGAGTAATTCTCCAAAAAATGGAAAGTACCAGCAGTTGACGCTGCGATTTCCAGTGTGAATAAAGGCCTAACTCCTGTAGACAATGCACAAATGCTTAAGGATCCAACAGATAAAAAGTTGGAATCCTTGTTAAAATCTACTTTTTCCTTGGCAGGTGCCGTTACTCAGCCTGCAGTCGCTGCAATAGACGTCTGTCAATCCCTAAAGGACCAATTTAAACAGGCCCTTAGAGAGGTTCCTGCACAACAAGCTCGGGAATTGGCTGAACTACCAAAAGCATTATGCTTTGTCATAGATGCCATTAAAGATTCTATTCACCAGGCGTCCCGCCTTACGCTTGTGCATATGCGTAGAATCCTGTGGTTAAAAAATTGGTCAGCTGAAGCACCATGTAAAAACCTCCTAACTGGGTTCCTATTACTATTCTGGGTTCCTACTTCCTATTCTATTACTAACAGATCAGTCGGTGGCTCGTTTGAAGCAAAGTGTACGCACTACAACCAATTATCTGGAAAGTTTGGGTTGGATTCTCAACCTAGAGAAATCTTCCTTAATACCGCTAAAAAGGCTGAAGTACTTGGGTCTGATCATAGACACAGCCCAGGAAAAGGTGTTCTTGCCTCATGCAAAAATCAACTCTATAAGAGAGCTGGTGCGAACCATGGTGGCTTCATTCGAAGCAGTTCCCTAAGCCCAGTTCCATTGAAGACTGTTGCAAAACAGTATCCTGTCGACTTGGAACAAAACAATTCAAGCTTTAGACTTGCCAATGTGGCTGTCCCTAAGAGTGTCCCAAAGCCTCACTTGGTGGTTACTAACCCAGAATCTGCTGAAAAGAAAGTCCTTCAGACCAGTCATCTTCAAAGTGGTAACAACGGATGCCAGCTTTTGAGACTGGGGAGAAGTACTAGAAAAGACAAGGGACAGTGGTCAAGAACCAAAAGAACCTTGCCCATCAATATCCTAGAGATTTGGGCAGTACGTCTGGCTCTAAAGGCCTGGACTTTCAGGCTACAGGATTGTCCTGTCAGGTTTCAATCCGAACAATGCCACAGCTGTGGCCTATATCAATCACCAAGGGGGCACCAGAAGTCTCTCAGCGCACAGAGAGGTGAACCATATTCTAACTTGGGCAGAAAGGAATGTTCCCTGCCTATCGGCAGTCTTCATTCTGGGAATAGAGAATTGGCAGACGGACTACTTGAGTTGCCAGCAGTTATTCCCAGGGGAATGGTCTCTTCACCCTGACATATTTTGGGCTGTTTTACAAAGATGGGGGACTCCGGATGTAGATCTTCTAGCGTCCAGGTTCAACATAAAGTTACACAACTTTGTGGCCAGAACAAGGAATCCATTTGCATGTGGAACGGATGCGTTGGTGACCCAGTGGGATCAGTTCTCACTGATCTATGCATTCCCCCCTATTCAGTTGCTTCCTCGACTTCTTTGCAGGATCAAGTTGGAAAGAAAGCTGGTAATTCTGGTGGCTCCAGCATGGCCCAGAAGGTCATGGTATGCAGAATTCATAAAGATGGCAGTGGAGTGCCCATGGTCCCTCCCACTAAGGCCATATCTGCTCTCACAGGGACCGATATTCCATCCTTCCTTACGTTCTCTAAATTTAACGGCTTGGCTATTGAAACCCACATTCTGAAGAAACGTGGGCTTTCCTGGTCAGTTATCTCTACTTTAATGCAAGGAAGCCAGCCTCCAGAACTATATATTATAGAGTCTGGAGGGCTTATGTTTCCTGGTGTCAGAGGGTCCTAAGAAAGGACAGACAGCGTCGAAATCCACTGTCGCTAAGTGGATTCAGCAAGTTATAATTCAAACTAATGATTTAAGGGGTAAGATTCCCCTGTTTCAAGTTAAGGCGCACTTTACCAGGGTGGTTAGTGCTTCTTGGGCAGTGCGTCATCAGGCCTCCATGGCTCAGATCTGTAAGGCCGCAACTTGGTCTTCAGTGCATACATTCACAAAATGTTATCAGGTGGATGTAAGGAGGTATGAGGATATCACCTTTGGGCGCAGTGTGCTGCAGGCAGCAGTATAGGTCCTCAAGTCTGGGGTTACCCTCTGGGTTGTGTCTCCCTCCCCTCAAGTAGCATTGCTATGGGACATCCCATTAAGTAATTACTTAAGGCTCTGTGTCCCATGATGTACGATAAAGAAAATAGGATTTTTATAACAGCTTACCTGTGAAATCCTTTTCTTGGAGTACATCATTGGACACAGAGGTCCCTCCCCTCTTTTTTGGAATTTAAGTATATTGCTTTGCTACAAAAACTAATGTGCTCCTGGAAGGAGGAGGGGTTATAGTGGGAGTGAACTTCCTGGATTGGGTATACCAGTGTCCATCACCTGAAGGTGCCTATACCCATTAAGTTATTACTTAAGGCTCTGTGTCCCATGATGTACTCAAAGAAAAGGATTTTACAGGTAGGACCCTGTCCCCATCAACATGGAGACAAGATGTTTTGGGGGGACCATGTTGAGGGCATGTGGTCTGGTACGGTTCAGGAGGAGGGGGCGCTCTCTCGTCCCCCCCTCTTTTCCTGCAGCCTGCCAGGTTGTGTGCTCAGATAAGGGTCTGGTATGGATTTTGGGGGGACCCCTACGCCTTTTTTTTTCAATTTTGGCGGAGGGTTCCCCTTAAAATCCATACCAGACCTGAAGGGCCTGGTATGGATTTTGGAGGGGAACCCCGCACATTTATTTATTTATTTTTGGTGTGGGGTTCCCCTTAATATTCATACTTTTTGCTATAATATCCCCCCCCCCCCAAAAATGTAAAGAAAACTAATTTCTTCATCAGTTTAGGTCAATCTGTATTCTTCTACATATTTTTGGTAAAAAAAAATTGCAATAAGCCTATATTGATTGGTTTGCGCAAAAGTTATAGTGCCTACAAAATAGGGGAGAGATTTATGGCATTTTTATTATTATTATTATTATTTAACCAGTAATGGCGGTGATCAGCAATTTTTAGCGGGACTGTGACATTGCGGCAGACAGATCGGACATGACACTTTTTTGGGACCAGTTACATAATAACAGTGATCAGAGCTAAAAATATCCACTGATCACTGTATAAATGACACTGGCAGGGAAGGGGTTAAAACTAGGGGGCGATCAAGGGGTTAAGTGTATCCTAGGGAGGTGTTTCTAACCGGGGGGGTGGATTGACTAGGAGTACAGTGATATTGCTTGTACTGATCACTAGGAACAGATGATCTCACTTAACTCTCCTGTCAGAACGGGGATCTGCTTTGTTTACACTGGCAGATCTCCGTTCTGCCTCTGAGTAGCGATCGTGGGTGACCGGCAGACATAGCGGCCACCGGACCCACTCATCGAATCCCCCGAGCGCCCACAGTGACTCGTGCATGAAACGGAGTACGGGTACGTCGTTTCGCGCAATAGGGCTGCCCTGCAGTATATATGCAGTGGGTTGTCCTTAAGTGGTTAAAGTAGAATTCCAGGCTTAAACTAATCTTAAAAACTGCTCTCACTCCCTTTTAACACCTATACTAGCTACTCTATAGAAGAAAGATGCATATGCTTGCCTATTTTCAGGCTGCTCTGGTTTGCTCCCCTGTGTTATCTAGCAACAGCTTTAGGGACGAGTAGGGAGTGCTGACAATAAATGGTTATAGTAGGCCTATGGGTGACGTCACTGCTCAGGCATTCCAGCTGTTGTTGGAGCGTTCTCTGCTCTCCCCTGTAGCTGGCACTGGTTGACACAGGGAAGATCACATGACTGGGCCAGAGCGGCCTGAGAATAGGTATGCATATGCATCTTTCTTCTTCTACAGGGTAGTTAGTATAGGTGTTAGAAGGGGGGGGGAGCAATGTTAGTATTAGATAGTTTTATCCTGGAAATCTACCTTGCTATTAAAATAATATTTTGTCTGATTGCTGAAAAATGTAAAAAGTAAATAGAAATGTGCCAGGTAATTGTAATAATTCAATTTCTTTCTTTTTTAGCCTCAAGCAAGAGCAAGCAGAGCTTGAAAGTAAGATTGTGGAGCTTCTTTCTGAGCAGGCTGCAGAAAGGTGAGACATCAGTGCTAGGTTTTGCATATCTTTTTAATTCCTTCAAATTTTCTAAGTAAGCTGTAAGGATCTACTCTGTGTATAATGTGAAAAATGGGATTTAAAAAACAAATGTGAAAGTTAGGCAACATGTTTTTATCCATAGAAATCCCTACCACTAGTCAGTCCCTGGAATTCGTAAAGACTGGCGCAGACAGATTTTGTGAAAGTGGCTCTCATGTGTTCTAAAAGTGGTGCATCATACGCCAAATTCATGTACCTGTCTAGAACTTGTATTTGAGATTGGTGCATGCTGCAGCGCTTTTGGAATGCACACGAGACAAAATTTGTTTTCGCTAGTTTCTCTCTTTTTGCCTAAAGGGAGTTGGTCTTAATTAGTTCCACTTTGGTAGGATACGATCTGTAGTTATTTTTTTTTTATTTGGGACATCGATGCCAGATTCAAAAACTACCTGAACTTGGTGCACAAGTTGCTGTTGGAAACAAAAATGTTGCAGATGCTCTATGAATTTTGCACAATAGATTAACAAGAGGCATTAATGCAGGAAAAGTGGCACAGCAGCTTTACTGAATTCCCCTCAGTGTGTCTTACCCTTTACATTATTGCTTTGCAGACACCAAGAGTCGATTCACACCAATTGCACCGGAATGCACTGCTGACTGCAGATGTGCATGGGTGTCATTAGTTATCATTGGCACTCCCACAAATCATGCAAACACAAGTGTGTTCATGGCCTTGGCGTGCGGGAATGCGCAAGCTCAACCTTTATGGTGTTTACTCGGCTCTAATAGAGCACATGTGGATCACCTGATGGAAAAGGCTCATATACCAGTAACCAGCTTCTATATGTGATGAAAACATCTGTCACTGTGAATTGATATTCAAAGATTTAAAGTAGAAGTATGGCCGAAGCTTTTTTGGCCATACCTCTCTTGATGGTCACAGGACTGCACTTATTTGTGCTCGCCTGTGACCCAGAATCAGCTAAAAGGGGGCTAAGTCCTGTTGTGAGCTGATATCACATAGTCAGTGGGGACAGCTATGCTGCAGCCATAAAGCTTAGTATGTATGTTTCATGTTTTTCAATTCCCTATCAATGCAGAAAATCTGGCCATCTGAAACAGTATCTGTCATTGTGTGCTGCTTGTAAACACGTCTATCATCCCCTACTTGAGCACAGAACATTCAGATATTATATATGCACAGTGTTTGATCATATATACTGTATGTCTCTGTAACTAATGTATATAATATATGTTAACAGAAGTTATAGATTGTTTTTGACAACTGACAGGCTAGTAGAAAGCACACAACTGCATCCTTTACTTATTTATAGCTGTAAAAGATGCCATTGTTATCTTAAGGCATTATACAAACTTTATTATATTTCATAGTTTATATATAACATCTTCCAATTGGCAGGGAAGAGTGGGATGCTGAACTGAAGTCATTAAGGAAGAAAGAAAATGAGGTGACACAGGGTGTGTTGAAAGAACTAGAGCGTGCACAAAATGCTGAGGTAAAATATTCATTTCGGAGTTCAGCACAGTTCAGTAGGGCTAATTCCTAAAAAATTTTTTAAAAAAAGACTGTTTTCTTTTGTCTTTAAAGTGATTTATAAAGCTTTATTTTCTCTAAGCGTCTTCCAGGACAGCCAATGAGACCTAGGGCTCCTCCTACCAGGACAGGAAACACATTGATCCCCATCAGATAAAAGGGCGGTTCTCCAGGCCCCATGTCAGTATTAGTGTTTCCTCCGGACGGAGGGTAACATGTTTCCTGGAACTGGTTCCCCTAGGTCTCATGAGCACGGTGTCAGAAACCATGAAATCAGGCCAAGACAGAAGTACAGTTAATTCACACTTGTTTAATAATAAAAGTAAAAAGAACAAACGTAGTGAAAACATAGCCAAAGTTCAGTAACCGAAACAGATAGTCAGCCAAGCCAGAAGTCAGGGATCAATGTAGTTTAACAGCAAGCAGGATCTGGAGCCAGAAGGGATGTCAGCAAAGCAAGTCTTGAACAGGATCGCAGGAGATCGTTACTGTGATGTGACCAAGGCGAAGGCAGAGCTCCTCTGGACAGGACGGCTTAAGTAGGCAGGATTGACGAGTAGGATATCTTCAACAGCTGAGTAACTGTGGAGAGATAGGAGCTGGCAAATAGCCCACAACTGAGCGGCCAGCTCAGTGTAGGAAGGAGGATAAAGGGGAGAGAACATAGGAAGCATCACCTAAGTGCAGTATTAAAATTGATAGTTAATGGCACAATGTACAGGAAACACTCACAAGAGGTAGATAAGTTTAGGGCTCATCTGTGTATACTGTCCTGAAATCTCCTCTGGTATGATGATGTGTCCTGGTGCGAGTTGTTGTTGCTGCTGCAGATCCTCAGCGTGTCCTGTGGCCACAGAGGAAGAGCCGGGACCAGCGTGAATCGCACGGAGGTGACGTCATAGGTCACAGGACCACATCTGGGGGAGCTGTTCACAGGAGGGAATGAATGATCACAGGCTACGCGCTCGGAGCTTCAGCTCCTTCTGTTGGCCAACATATTGCCCCCCTTAGGGTTAAGGAAGTTGTATCATTCTCTCTTTGCAATCTTTCTGTATATTTCACTGCATCCATGGTTATGTGCTTTATATGTTTTTTGTATGATATTTTCAATAAATGTAATCTATTTTTTCTACAACTTTCTGTCCATGTGCAAAACATAAAGGGAAACACTCCTTTTGCCACATCCGTAAAATTAGATTGTCAAAAGAAAAAGAGGGGGGTTCAAAGAGGAGCCCCTGGTCGGACTTTAAGGCACAGCAAACCAAAGGGATCGTATTCAAAGTAACAATATAATAAGCTTTATTAAATACATATACAAAAATGACAAGGACATTGACAAAGAATAAAAATCATCTATGTAAGAATATACATGCTGTGAGCCCCGATGCATCTACGCTTTTCGTTCTAAAACTTCCTCAGGAAACATTCAGGTTTCAATTAGTGCAGAGAAAAGGAGAAAGGTCTCACTATCTAAACATAAAAACCGAAGCATAAATACATATAGACACATAATACCGTAAAGCAACAAATGAGGCTCAATGACCTTTACACAGAAAAACAAATACTATATAAGTCCAGAACATTACCTTGCAGAGAGGCTTCCATAAGCTCTAATAATTGGTTACAAAAATGTATAATGTATGTTTCCGCTGTAGGTGCAGGAGACTTGTCATAAAAGTGACCGTCAGCTATGAGAAAAAAAGAGAAAAAAATATATAGTGAAGTGAAATAAAATGATAAAGTAATACAAGAAAATCATAATACAGATGGACGGCGTAGTATATATACCTGTTATCATATAAGTCCTTGGCTATGGGTTTATTCCCAACAAAGGAAATCCAAACGTTGCCAATAAGCCACAAGGATGAGTGTCCATGTCACAAGAAAGCTCCACAAACCAAGACAAGGCTAAAAAAGACCCATATAAAATGTTCACTCAATAGTCCATGTGGAGGTGTAGGAATACACTAATGGAGCCTATAAAAATAATAAAAGTAAAAAATAAATATAAGAGAAACCCAGTGTAGGCACTACAGGTGGCCCATATATGTTCCAAAGAACAAATTAAGCAAAAAAGTACAATAAAGAATAAAAATTAAGTACATGCTTGCAGTTGAATTTGATATGGATTCCCAGGAGGAAACAAAGACGCTCCTGAGTTAGAGGCCAGCGAGCAGCTGCTAAATAGCCTATTTTGGCGCCAAGGTAGAGAGGACGCATTGTCCGCTCTTGGCACCAAAATCGGTGTGCCGAGAAACAGCTGGTACGTACTGAAATCCCGCGAGACAAAGGGGCGGGACAAGCCATGCTATCCAGCCTGGTCACGCAATAAACAGAGAGAGGCGGGACCGCCGTACAACCCGGCGCCAGAACAAACCAGGCGCAACCACACGTCCTGTCCCCCACCAGTACATAGGAAGGGAGGAGGCGGGGCAGCGGCCCAGGAATGCAACAACGCAGCATAACTATGGACGCCAGGAATACGCCACAGCACAATAACAGCAGCACAGGGCGCATCCACAACGCCGAACAGCCCGATATATCATATCACACACCCAGCAGAAAACAAAGCAGCGCATCCATCCGGCCACCGGAAGTTCGCCACAGCACAAAAAAAAAAAATAGAATATAGATCGGTCACACATGACACAAAAGTATCAAAGCCTGTAATGGACACAGTAGGCAGATCTGTCGCAGGTCATGAATCAGCATGTTGGAGTACAGTATAACATAAAGTAAAAACAATACAATGTCCATTGCATTAATTCACTCATTAATTCATTATTAGGTACAAAGAATTTTTAATTGTTGTTTTTGGTTTGCTTACGGATACAAAGGATTATTCTCATACAGCATATAGTAATGCAAACAACTATTATATATACATCAGTGATAAAAAAAAAAAAAACACCAAAAGAGGAGACTCACAGTATGAGAGATATAAATGAAATACATTTACAAGAATGGTTTAAAACTAAGCATGTCATTAAGACCAGGGTACGAGGTAGCCTGTATGTTGTACACCTATTGGGTCTCCCTGTGGAGTACCCTTAGATCAAAGTTACTGCCTCTTGAGTCATAATATATGCAGTCAAGGATGGCAATCTTGAATGTGTGAGGATCATAGTTATGCTTAAATGCCACATGGAAACCAATGGCTTTGTTGAGTATGCCATTGGTAGCATAATATACATGATCCTTCACTCTTTTCCATAATGGTCTAATTGTTTTGCCGATGTAGAAAGCTCCACATCGGCAAAGAATAATATAGATAACTCCTTTGGTTAGGCAGGTGACATGATGACGTAAAACATGTGTCTGACCATTAGGCAAAACAAAAGAGGGCCCCTCCAGAAGGAGATGACAAAAATCACAACTGCCACACCGGAACAGGCCAAGTGGTTTGTGTTGCCTGTCCCGAGATTTGTGATAATGGCTCTGTACAAGATAGTCCCTAATGGATCTGGGACGTCTATGTTATTTCAGGATGTGGCCCTAGATACTTAGAGAGTGTAGGATCCGCCAAAAGAATATGCCAATGCTTGCAGAGAATAGAACGTATAGTCTGGTGTTGATCAGAGAAAGTAGTAATGAATCTTACTACATCGGATTTGTTATGTTTAGAGTCTGAGAACAGGATCTCATGTCTGGAACGGCCACAAGCTCTATTGTAAGCCTTTTTTAGGCAAGTTTTAGTGTATCCCCTGGCCAATAAACGTTTGTATAATAGATCAGCCTCATGTTTAAACTTTTCATCGTTGGAGCAATTCCTCCTGAGGCGTAGATATTGGCCAAAGGGAATACTACGAATAAGTGCATTTGGATGTGCACTAGAGGCATGCAATATCGTGTTACCCGCGGTGGGTTTACGATAAAGCGAAGTAACAATAGTACCATCAGCCTCAATGATGATTTCTGTCCATGTGGTAGTGCCACCAAAGTCCCACCCCTAGGGGGTTCCTTCTTTTCTATGTCTCAATTGGGATGTGACACACCTCTCTGAGCAGTTCCCATCAGAAACCCTTTTTCACAGTCCTAAGTTAGACGCACCTCTTTCAAAAGTTTCAAAAAACTTGGACCTAGCGTTTGACGATATGGGCACTCTTAGGGATCCGATGGATAAAAGAGAAGATATCCTTCTCCACAGAGCCTGGGACTCGGCCATTGGGAATCTTAACCGCTTCCTGACCGCCTCACGCGGATATACTGCGGCAGAAGGGCACGTACAGGTAGATTAACGTACCTGTACGTTGCCCTTTTAAGAGGCGGCTTGCTGGTGCGCACGCCGGGAGCTCCGTGAGTGTGATGCCCGCTATCGTCTCACAGAAAGGAAGAACGGGGAAATGCTAATGTAAACAGGCATTTCCCCGTTCTGCCTAATGACACTGATCACAGCTCCCTGTAATCGGGAGCGGTGATCAGTGTGGTATCACACATAGCCCATCACTCCCTAGGACACACTTAACCCCTACAGCGCCATCTAGTGGTTAACCCCTTCACTGCCAGTCAAATTTACACAGTAATCAATGCATTTTTAATCGCACTGATCGCTGTATAAATGTGGTCCCAAAATAGCGCCAAAAGTGTCCGATCTGTCCACCATAATGTCGCAGTCACGATAAAAATCGCTGATCGCCGCCATTACTAAGAAAAAAAAATATTAATAAAAATGCCATAAAACTATCCCCTATTTTGTAGACACTATAACTTTTGCGCAAACCAATCAATAAACGCTTATTGCGATTTATTTATTTTTTTACCAAAAATATGTAGAAGAATACGTATCGGCCTAAACTGAGGAAAAAAATGTATTTTTATATATTTTTTTGGGATATTTATTATAGCAAAAAGTTAAAAATATTTTTTTGTTTATAGTGCAAAAAATAAAAACCGCAGAGGTGATCAAATACCACCAAAAGAAAGCTCTATTTGTGGGAAAAAAAGGACGTCAATTTTGTTTGGGAGCCACGTCACACGACCATTCAATTGTCAGTTAAAGCGACGCAGTGCCGAATCGCAAAAAGGGCTCTGGTCTTTGGCCAGCCAAATGGTCCGGGGCTTAAGTGGTTAAACCAGCTCTGGCCTCCACTTGTGTAGCCAGAAATTTAGAAGTGTGGTTGACGTAAATACAAACACACTTGTTGGCAGGTACCTCTAGAGAGCGATTCTGAAATCTTTCCCTCTCCTCTTTCGTGCAGTGGGGTTTTTGGCTGATTGTTCTGCAGAGTCAGTAAGAATGTAGCTAGGACCTCGGCCTTAGTGAATTTGGCTAGAAGAAGCCTATGGCTTAAAACCTGGTTAGGCGACGCTGCCTCAAAGTTGTGCCTATGTGGTCTTCCCTTAACAGGCGATCATCTTTTTGGCCCAGGTCTGCCAGAGGCACTGGAATGCACGGCCGATAGAAAAAAGGCTTTTCCAGAGAATAAGAAAAAGCCGACAGCCAGAAAGTTTTTTTCGTGGCCAAAGTAGGCAGCAAGGTCCTAGAGAAAGGGACAATAGGCCCAAAAAACATTGGACAGGGAACAAAGGCAGGGGTAGAGGGGGCGTCTTGTTTAACCCTCCTCAACAACCTGCCAAGCCACAATGACTCGTGTCTCCCAGTGGGAGGAAGATTGAGGGCTTTTCTTCCACAGTGGGCAGCAGTCACCTCAAGTCCATTCATCCTGGACCTAGTGACCAATGGGTACAGGCTGGAATTTTCTTGACAGCCACCAGAGCGATTATTGGTCACCTTCCCTCCCCAAGATCGGGTAAAAGCGAGGGCTCTGGGTCTCCAAATTGGAGACTTGTTAGATCAAAAGGTCCTGATCCTGGTTCCCCGGTCGAATCAGGGCATCCTGATTACTCCCATTAATTTGTCATCAGAAAGCCGTCAGGAAAATATTGGCTTATCCTTAAACTCCGGTCTCTAAACCTTTCAATCAGGTACAAGCACTTTCGTATGGAGACAGTGTTCTCAATCAAAAACCTGCTTTACCCAAACTGCTTCATGGCCACTTTGGATTTGAGGGACTAGCGGTCAAAATGGGAACAGAGATTCGGCACTTTCAATTTCAAGCCCTCACCTTCGGTCTGTCCTCAGCCCCACGCATTTCATAATAAACAAAGAGAAGTCTTCCTTAATTCCGGCCAAGAAAGTGACATATCTGGGGTATGAATTTTGCTCAGTAGACCAAAAAGTTTTTCTCCCACAGGAAAAGGTCTCAAAAATGATGCAAACAATGTCAGCCTTACAGACCAATCAGTCGGTCTCGCTGAGAGAGGTTTCAAGAGCAGTGGGTCTGATGACCTCTTGCTTTCCCGCAGTGCCATGGGCAATATTTCATCAACGCCCATTACAGCTGTTTCTACTAAGGAACTGGGACGGAGATGCAAGTTCCCTGGAATCAAGGGTCTTGTTACCCTCCAGGGTACAAGAAGGTACAAGAAGCTTGTGGTGATGGAGGACACACCTGCACCTAACAAGAGGTCTACCATAGTCCATTCCTATATCCCAGGGGATCACAATGGATGCGAGTTCCTGGGGATGGGGAGCCCTCATCAGCAACACAATAGCACAGGGAGAATAGTCCTCAAGGGAAGCAAGAGTTTCATCGAATCAGAGAGAGCTTCTAGCGGTTCAGAGAGCCTTGCAGGCATTTCAGGCGGAAATCAGGGGTCACAATCTCAAGATTCTATCTGACAATATCGCTTCGGTTGCATACCTCAACAAACAGGGAGGTACGAGGAGTCGGATATTTCAATCTATCGCCAGGAGATTTTATCATGGGCAGAAGGGAATCTAGCTTCAATAACAGCAGTGCACCTGAAGGGGTACACAAAACTGTCTGGCAGATTATCTCAGCTGCTACCAGGTATGTCGAAACAATTGGTCCCTTCATCCTGAAATCTTAGCGAGTCTCACCGATAGATGGGGATGTCCCGAAGCGGACCTGTTCGCAGATCAGAACAACGCAAGACAGAGAAGTTCTTTTCTCTGAACCCAGCGCATCGATCATTGGGGATCGATGGTCTGGCGGATCTCTGGCAATTCGGCCTCTGTTACGCCTTCCCACTGATCAGGCTAATTCCTGAAGTCCTCCGGAAGTTTCTTCTAAAAGAAACAGATCTTATCCTAATAGCCCCTTTCTGGCCCAAGAGGCCATGGTTTTCCCTGTTACAGACTCTAGTCTCAGAGCCTCCACGGAGTCTTCCGAAGAAAGAAGACTTATTATCGCAGGGTCCAGTGTCACACCCACAGGTGGTTTTCTTAAGCTTGACGGACTGGTTACTAAACAAAAGATACTAAGCGCCCAGGGGTTCTCTGACAAAGTAGTCAAGAACCTGGTAAATCAGTAGAGCAGTATATTCCAAGGTTTGGAAGAAATTTAACTCATGGTTATCTGAAATAATAAACGTTATACTTCTCTGCTCTGTGTAATGATTTTGCACAGAGCAGCCCGATCCTCCTCCTCTGAGGTCCTTTGCTGGTGCTCCTGGCTCCTTCTTTTGGTGAGTGACCCCATAGGTAGCTGCTTCCTATGGGGGCACTTGTGCGGGCTCAATTCTGAGCTGCGCTGCCTGCTTCTATACAGTTAGCCCAGCTCGGCCCCGCCCCCGCCCCTACTCCCTTGTCACAGCTTTTGATTGACAGCAGTGGGAGCCAGTGGCTCATGCTGCTATCAATCTGCCCTACGGGGAGGGAGAGAGCGGAGAAAGCTGCTGCTCTCAGGCATAGCACTGAATCAAGATCAGGCTCAGGTAAGTATAATATGGGGAGGGGGAAGGAGGGTTAATACTGATCACAGAAGGTTTTTAATCATATTTCGTGGAATGCATTAAGGTAAAAAACCTAAGGCTTTAGAACCACTTTAACAGCTTATAAGATACTTCCTAAGAACATAACCCCAATTTCATTCTCTGCTAGTTTTTTCTTTTCTGACTGTTGCTTTTGTAATCATAGTCACAGTGCATAGGATATATTTGAAATAAAATGTTATCATTACAAATGTATAAGCTGCTATCACTGACCTCTTTCTAGTTGCTGGCCTTTCTGGCTTCAATACTTTTGTAAGTCACCAGGCCCTGGTGAAAGGTACTAATTAAAGCATATCCAAACCCAAGAACAAGTATGTATTATATATACAGTAGGAGTTTATCAGACCTTCGATGTGTGAACCCATTCGTTTTCTTTCTTCTATTTTTAATGTTTTCCCCTTTTATTTGTAACTTCTAATGATGACAGTGATACTGAATTGTTTCCATGGAGGAGTTGTGTTGTCACCCTAGGACAGGAAGTGCTCTAGGACTACAGAACGCCTCCCCTTCGGTCTTCATAACATAAGAGAAGCTATTCTGTAATCCTACTACACTTCTTAATAATACTGCTTGAGATAACACTGTAGAGGGTACAGGACAGCACCAGCAGCTATTTTGTTGGCACATATCAAACAGATACAGTTGACCATAATGTTTATATGTATATACAATATATATGTGAGTGTGTGTACGTGTGTGTGTGTGTGTGTGTATATATATATATATAGATATATATATATCTATATATATATATATATCTATATATATATATGACAGTGGGTATAGAAAAGAATCAGCCCCCTTTAAAATAATCACACTTTGTTGCTTTGCAGCCTGAAATGAAGACAGACACAGTTTTTTGTTTTATCCAGCTGTATTTACTAGTGCAATTTATAACTTCCAAGTGAAAGATATAACACCAATATAATAACAGAATCACAGAGTTGAAAAAAGGACAACGCCCCCTATATCAGTATTTGGTTGAACCACCTTTTGCTTTATTTACAGCATTTAGTCTGTTGAGATATGTCGCTACTAACTTTGCACTTCTAGATTTTGCAGTATTTCCCCCCTCTTGTTTGCAGAACTGCTCAAGTTCAGGTAAATTTGATGGTGACTGTGAACTGCAGACTGCAGTCTTTGCAGTCATTCCACAGATTTTCAATGGGGTCTCTAAGCCATGCGAGGACATTCACCTTTTTTCTCCTTTAACCACTGTGTTGTCATTTTTGCTGTGTGTAAACCTTCTTCCCATTGACAACTTTCTGGCAAAGGGCAGCAGATTTTCCTCAAGAATTTGATGGTATTTTGCCCCATCCTATTTTCTTCTATCCTGATAGGTGCTCCAGTCCCTGCTGCAGAGAAACATCCCCATAACAGGATATTACCACCTCAATGCTTTACTGTAGGAATGGTGTTATTTGGATGGTGCGTGAGCTGTATTGGATTTCCGCTAGGCATATTGTTGAGGCTAAATAATTCAATTTTAGCCCCAAAATATGGATGGAAGTAGTCATACATGATTATCCATATCCCCTTTTCCTCCCTCTTTTTTGAGCAAATTGAGATATTGACATATGAGAATTTATTAGTAGTATAAATATTATACAGTGGGGACGGAAAGTATTCAGACCCCCTTAAATTTTTCACTCTTTGTTATATTGCAGCCATTTGCTAAAATCATTTAAGTTCATTTTTTTCCCTCATTAATGTACACACAGCACCCCATATTCACAGAAAAACACAGAATTGTGTTTACATTTGTTTAGTTTTTATTAAAGAATAGCATATATAATGGACAGTGTACATTTTACAAAACGGAGGAGATTACAGCTAAATGACAAATGAACCTCGTAAGAAGTAGACAGTCAGATAATCAGGCATATAAAACAGTACATGTATGAATATGCATTTTCTTAAGGTGTCAGGATCAAATATCGAGGTCTAGTGCGTACAAATCTTACCAACTTGTCATAAACCAAAATATTTACCCCGAACAAACGGTATAAACGCTAGAATCTTCTCTGTAAAAGCCCTTTACATAGAAAGAGCAAAAGTATAGAGTAAAAGACAAGAAGGGGTGGGTGGTGTGCCCGCCTCGGGCCAACCTCCATCTCATATAGTTATTTAACAGCAAAATTATCTAGGTTGAGACATAATTTCCGCATAAGCAGAGGTATACTTGAAGGCGAACCAGCAGGACCATATTTTCTTTGCTAAGTCTGATTTATTTCTAAGGGTGAGGGTATCTTCCATATAGTACGTGTGATCTACCTTCAGTAGCCACTGGCGTAATGTAGGGATAGTCGTCTGCTTCCAATATTGGGGGATGGGAGCTTTTGCAGCGTTAAGAAGGTGTGGTGTTATAGATTTTTTTATACGTTCCTACTGGTTCGCCTGTACAATGTAACAACACAATCCATGGGTCATTAGATATTTCATAACCTTGAATCTCCTTTGCCCAGTATAGGATAGACAACCAATACGGGCGTATAAGTGGGCAAAACCACCAGATGTGGGCATGTGTTGCTCAGTCCCCACAGCCTCTCCAGCAGAAAGGTGATGCTTTTGGGAAGGACTTATGAAGCACCACCGGAGTGTAGTGCCACCTCGTCAACAGTTTGTAGTTAACCTCTGCCATTTTAGAAGCTCCAGAGGAGGTATGAGCCATAATAAGGATGGTGGATCTTTGGGCTGTTGATATTTCTTTGTGGAGATCCTTTTCCCAGTTGTTTAAGAAAGTGGGGTCGCTTGTGTTGGTTAGTGTCTGTAAAACTCTGTAAAAGTGGGAGATGGGAGAGGTTTCTCTATAGGTTGGTCTTCCGATAAAGCAGCTTCCATGAGTGTCAAATCAGAGAGCAAGCGGCAAGTTGGCGATATCTCCAATGATCCATTAGCGTTGGCGTGGTGTTGTGTAAAATTGTAGATAGCGGTACAATCCCCGTTGGGGTAGTTACATGATGTAATTGAGCTGAAGGCCCAAGATTCCACGCATGGATCTCGGGATCTATATTCCCTGGGGGAAGGTAGTTGTGGCCGGTCAATGGCATGAGAGGAGAGTTGTACGGCCATTTATTCCCTTTGCATACCAGTCCCATACCATGAGGGTGGAACGTGTGAGCGGTGATGTGGTAGAGGACAAGGTTCTGTATTTCCTAGGAATCCAAATTTGTGTGAGTAGGTCCACGCCACTGAGCTCCGTTTCCAACTTCACCCAGAGCTTAAAGTCTTTTTGATACTTCCAATCGGATATTCTAGTCAACACTATCGCCAAAAAATATCTTTTAAGATCTGGCAGAGCTAAGCCCCCTTACCCCTTAGGTCTAATGAGGAGGGTCCTAGCAAGCCGGGGCCGCCTTCTGTTCCAGACATACTTATTGATCAGTGAGCTTATTAATGTAAAGAAACCTGTAGGTATTCCATACGAAATCATTTGAAACATAAACAGCAACCTGGGCAGTATATTCATCTTTACCACTTCAATTCTCCCCAACCATGAGTGCGCCAACTGAGACCATTTTTGTATGTCTAACCTAATCGCATTCAACAGAGGGATGTTATTAGTGCGGAAAAGGTCATTCAGATTCGGGGTAAGATAAATACCTAAGTATTTCAACTAGCGTGTCTGCCAGCTAAAGGGAAAGGATTGTTTTAAATGGGATACCATCTTGGCCGGTATAGATATATTTAGGGAGGGATATCAAAGATATAGAATAAGATATCATCTGCATAGGTGGCATATTTGTGTTCTGATTTACCTATGGAAACACCATGAATGCAGGGGTTGTGTCTTACCGTGGATAGAAAGAGTTCTAACAAAAGGGCAAATAAAATAGGCGAGAGGGGACAGCCTTGTCGAGTGCCATTATGTAAGGTGAAGGGGTCGCTTAAAGTGCCATTAATGCGCAATTGTGCAGTGGGGAAGTTGTAGAGGGCAGATATTTGAGTTAAGAGGGATGGTCCAATACCGAAGTGGAATAGCATTGCCATGAGATATTCCCAGTCCACCCTATCAAACGCTTTTTCTGCATCAGTTGAAAACAAAAGGGTGGGCTGGGAAGATCTGCGAACATAGGCCATCAAGGACAGGGTGCGAAGGGAGTTGTCCCTTGCCTCTCTACCCGGGATGAAGCCTGCCTGGTCACTGGAGACCCACTGTGGAATTAAAGGGAGGAGTCTATTTGCGATCGCTTTGGCATATAGTTTGGCGTCAATGTTCAACAACGACATGGGGCGATAACTTCCACAATTACTTCGGCCCTTGCCAGGTTTGGGGATTGCAGTAATATGCGCGTGTATAGTCTCAGTTCGAAGGGTACCACCATCAGAAATCGCATTTGCATAGCAAGTCAGGTGAGGTAACAAAGTATCAGCAAAGGATCGGTAGTACGCCACTGTGAGGCCATCAGGTCCCGGTGCTTTGCCATTAGCCATTGCTTTTAGGGCAATGCGTAGCTCTGAGGTGGTAAATTCTCCTTCTAGAGTAGCTAGGGTATCTGACGGGAGTCTAGGTAAGTTGGCTCGCTATAAGTAGTCCCTTATGCTCCTGATTTTAGCATCTCGATCCAGTATGTTGTGGTGTACGTGATACAAGTGCTGATAGAACGCACACAATTCTTTTGGCTATAGATGGTGTGTCATGAACTAGAATATCAGATGTATTTTTAATTTTGGATATGAATGAAGCTGATTTTTTCTGGTATAGTGAGCGGGCCAGTAATTTACTTGGTTTGTTTCCCCATTCATAAAATCGTTGGGACACTATACGAGCCTGTTGTCTTTGTTCTGTGTGAAGGAGGGAGTTCAGTTCTTCCCCTTTCAAAGTGAGAGTATGTAATATCGCTTGGGACTGATTAGCTTTATGTTGTTGCTCAAGTACCTTGATTTTGTTGATCAATTTAGATTGTAAAAATGTCCGTTCCCTTTTTTTCCTAGTGCCCAATTCTATTAATTTACCACGGATGTGTGCCTTGTGGGCTTCCCATAATATTCCCAGGGAGATGTCTGGGTGTGCATTTTCCTTGAAAAAGAGGGCCAGGTCTTCTATCATTTTTTTAATCTATATTCTCGACTAATAGTTCTTCATTGAGTTTCCAATTCGTGGTCTTATGTGGCAGGGATGGGATTATTAGTTTAAGCATAATTGGGGCATGATCTGCTATGGGAGAGGTCTCGATAATCGCACTCACGGGTAGTGTGAGATGGTGATGATCAATAAAATTCTGGAATAATTATGGTGAATCTTTGAATAGTAAGTATAATCTCTCTCTCGCGGGTGCATAATCCTCCATATATCTACCAGTTGGGCATCATGTATTCATTTGCGTATGAATAGCAGACCTTTGTGAGAGATACTGGATCTTCCCTTGGTTGTGTCAAGGACAGGCTCCAGGGGGGTATTGAAGTCACCCGAAAGTAGAATGCACCCGTGAGCAAAGTCTCTCAATTTTTTGAGGGTGGGTGCTATAAAGCTTGCCTGATCACGGTTGGGGGCATATAGAGTCGCCAAGGTACAGGGCATACTACCCAGGTTGCCTCTCAAGAACAGAAAACGCCCAGCTGGATCACTCATCGTTTTCAACGTAAACAAGGTAACCCTACGGAACCCAATGGCCACACCTTTTGCTTTATGGACTCCCTGAGCAAAAAATGTTCAGTTTGGCTTTTTAGGTCTTTTTATGCGCATGTTTCTAGTCTTATATGTAGTTTCTATAGTCTTTGGCCATTTACTGCATTATTTCCCATACCCTGAGCATCTCCTCTTATATGTCCACAGTCTGAAAGTCTTCTGTAGCATAACATACTCCCAATAATGTTTGAGGCCCTTTATAGAATGCATAAGCTGCACTTTTGGCTCCTTTATATCTAGTTGGTTTGCCACCACTCATCTAGAAGATAACAGTACAGGTACCTCTAAATAAAGTTCTATTGGATAATGTTGATCAATGCACTTTTTTATATCATGCAGATTGTTACCTAATGAGGTTAGACGAGAGGCAGTTTCAATCCCAAATTGCACACAGGATGTTTTTACTGTTAGAGCAGTAAGGATGTGGAACTGCATGGACTGATGTCCTTCTTGAACCTTACCAACCATGTATGTAATTATTTTTGCTCTATATAGATCAATATTAACAGTAACCGAAAACCTTATATTTTAAATATATACAATGTTTTCCTTGTATATAGTATGTTTAACCTCCAGTCTTATATTTTAAGGTGCTTTCACTGGAGAGCCGGAGAGACTTATTGCTGATTTCTTTAGATGAAGCAGAAAAGGATGCAGAAGTAACTTTATCCTACCTTAGGTAAGTAAGTAAGTAACTCATGGCATATCAAAAAGAAATGGTAGCAAGCACCTCAAAGCATCGAACACTAACATTCATAGCTATAAGAGAAAATGGTGATCACTTTGTTCAGTTTATGGTTATCAATGGGAGCCAACTTTCACTGCAGATAAATACATTTCACAGCACTCATCCCTTGCAGTCAGGAATCGGTACCTAATTAAAGCCGAATTCTAACATTTTAATAAAAACACAGCATGTTCCAGGCAAACAAACAAAAAACCCTTTTGTCATCTTATGTATCCAGTGCATTTATTCCTGCTAGTTAGGAAATGGTACCTAATTTAAGATTATTTCCAACATTTTATTAAAACACAGCTTGCTCCAGGAAAACAGAAAAACACTTTAGTTCACTTATGTTTTCATTTAAAATATTTGAATTTTAAAAATACAATTTATTTTAACTGCCTGATATCTTTCTATATGTTACTTTTCTTAAATTCCCAAAGTAATAGTATTGTTAATTTAGCCTGTTTTCAGAAACTGGAAAATGTATGGGTAAAGTTTGGGTAACTTACAAGAGGAATAAAGCCTAGGTGAGACCTCTGTGTGCGCTGATACTTTTTTTTTTCAATAGTCCATGTGAAAAACTGGGGGAGACTTACTAAAACTGGAGAGTGCAAAACCTGGTGCAGCTCTGCATAGAAACCAATCCACTTCCAGGTTTTATTGACAAAGCTTAACCACTTACCACCCACCATGTATATACGTTGCTATTTTGATGTTAAATACCGTTGTTATGGCAGCAGCTAGCTGCCATAACCCCGGTATTTTTTTTTTCACAGTAGGCGATCCTTTTCTACTTCAAAAGTGGTCCCAGCGGCAGATTCGCCACGGGTTTACTTTTATGGGTGGCGGTAGAGGTGCCCACACTCCTCCCGCCACTTCCAGGTCATTTCTGCCACTTACCGGAGAGATCGGATCCGATGGAGTGATGGGCAGGAAGTAGAGTGAGGGCAAGATGGCCCCCCACTCTACTCTACTCCATGCCTATTTAGGACTGTAGCAATGTCTAATGTCACTTCCGCCCTCCGACCCTAAAGGGCTCCCTTTTTATTTTTGGAAAATAAAAATTCCTTTAAAAAAAAAAAAAAATGTATTTTAAGTTTAAATGTGAGATCTGAGATCTTTTTGACCCCAGATCTCACATTAAAGAGGCCCTGTCCTGCTTATTCCTATTACAAGGGATGTATGCATTCCTTGTAATAGGAATAAAAGTGATAAAAATCTTTTTTTTTTAAAGGGACAGTGTACAAATAAAAAGTAAAATAAATAAGAAAAAAAAAAAAAAATTCACAGTTTGCCAACCATCCGCCGCAGTTGTACTGCGTCAACATGGCTTGGCTGCGTGAATGGCCGTTATGTTATGTCGCTTCCTTTTTGGCCATTAGGGGCGCTCGCCCACGGAGCCGATGCGAGTGCCCAGTGGTCGCGATCACTCGTGGGCTCCCGCGATTGCTCGGGGCACACCGAGAACCAGGATCTGTGTGTGCAAACACACAGTTTCCGGTTCTCTGAGGGGAGAAGAGACAGATCGTCTGTTCATACAGAGTATGAACAGCGATCTGTCATCTCCCCTACACAGTCCCCTCCCCCCTTCAGTTAGAACACACACTAGGGAACATAATTAACCCCTTGATCGCCCCCTAGTGTTAACCCCTTCCCTGCCGGTGACATTTTTACAGTAATCAATGCATTTTTATAGCACTGATCGCTGTATAAATGCCAATGGTACCAAAAATCTGTCAAAATTGTCCAACGTGTCCGCCATAATGTCGCAGCCCCGATAAAAATCGCAGATCGCCGCCATTACTGATAAAAAAAAAAAATGTATTATAAAAATGCCATAAAACTATCTATCTGTGAAAGTAGAGAAAATGAGGGGAAGGAGGTAGGAAAGAGAAGAGTGGGGTAAGAGGTATGAAGAAGAGCCAGTGCTGACAAGGCCATCCAGCGTCCAGGGCGAAAATGGCAAACTTCGCCTCCCCTCCCCGGGATTGGGCCAGTAGTGGTTTAAGGTCTGTAATGTTTGTGACATGCACTGAAATAGTACTACCAGTGTTACACTCCAGGAACCTGGAGAGTTTAAAATTGGTGCACACATATCGGGTAGTGGTAGGTGGTGTCACTAGAAGGAAAGCTCTCCCAGCAGTGGTGGTGTCCCTGGGGAAAATTGTCCCTGCATCTGTAGTTTCACTGGAAGAAAAAAATGTCCCTATGTTGATGGCATCACTGGAAAGGAAATGTGGTGTTATGTTGTTGGTGTCAGTCTGGAGGGGAGGTGGACCCTGAGGGGTGCATGGTCCTAAAGGGATCTAGGGGGCACTGAGGCAGTAAGGGGGGCTGAAAGGTCTCCAAGGGCTAGTTCAGACATGCAGCTATCATTGCTGGTGTTTGACAGCTGGTGAGGGGGCCATATGTTGCTACCACCGGTGTTAACCCTAAAAATGCTGACCTACTGTGAACAGTGCATGCCATTTTTAATTTTGCCATGTGTACAGCCCTGGCTGGCATCATCTCCTTTTTCAGGTGGGTGGTTGGGGCACTAAAACACTTACCTCCCTCCCACCTGTGTGACTGAGCCCCAATGCCTTGCTTACACTTGTGCTTGAAGGGGTCAAATAATAAGGTGGTTGAGCTTCAGTTTTATTGTCTCCATCCCTTTAAGCTTCAAATGTAGCCATATGGAGTATGCACATGATGCAGCTATGATGCTATGTATCTCAAAAAAAAAATAACCCCCGGTCTCATTTAGTGGGCAGTACTGCCTGCTGAACATGACCCATTTAAGTAAAGTCCATGTTAATGGAATCATGACAGCTTACACTAAGGACTTGTTTTAAGGATTCATAGATATGTGGGGTTCTCCTTTAAGCAGCATTCCAGCCCTTTCTGTGTGTGTTAAAAGTTAGCAGCTACAAAAAGCACACACTCACCTGTCCCACGATCCAGCGATGCGGCCGCCCGAGCCCTCAATTCTCTCCCCTGCCTCTCCCCAGCGCTGGCATCACAAGTGTGGGCACCCGGCTCCAAAAGCTTGCAGCTTCATAGCATGCGCGATTCGTTCTGTGCGTCTTGAATGGACGGGCAATCTTCTGGGACCTGTGACGTGTCCCAGAAGATTGCAGGGAGGGGGAGAGGTGGCCCGAGTGGGGGCAGGGTACCTGTCAAAACTAGGTACCCACTCTCCCCCCCCCCCCCCAAAAAAACCAAAAACAAATGACATGCCAAATGTGGCATGTCAGGGGGTCAGGAGTCCTTAAAGCGGAACGTCCACTCTTGGGTGGAACTTCGCTTTAAATATAAATGGCACTGCTGTGCGTCTACCGTCTACTAAAGGACAGTGCACTTCTGTGTTTGTCAGGAAAGCCACAATTTTGTGCACATTCTTGACATGTAAGCATGTGAACCTAGCCTTATAGTGGGTATGTGGAGTTTACGTGCAGTTTTAGGTGCGCTCCTGATGAATTCTATTGAACTGTGCATTTTCTGAACATGCATCTAAGATGCAGCATGCAAGACTGTGATTTGCTTTCATGAAAACACACAGTCCAATAGAATTTAATGGAAGCGCACCTAAAACTGTGGATAAACTGCACATACAATCATGCTGTGGCCAAACCACGGCGCGCCAGTGTGAATTCGCTATTAGGGATAAGAAAGGAGTAAATCGGTGAGGAGGCCGGGGTGGTAAGAGTATGTGTTAATGAAGAGCAAAGTAATTGTGGTGTGCAGAGAATGTGCTAGGCTACATGATGTAAACAGGAAAGTTAGAAGAGCTAAAAGCAAACTGGGATGGAAAGAGTATCAGACAGAGATCTGTGTGGAATGCCCAGAGCTGAGACAGGAGGCTGCAGGACATGTGTACTATGTAGTGCAGATTTATGGAGGGGACAGCAGATATGATAAGAAGAGAAAAATAAACAGAGCAGAGGAGTGAGGAGGATGGGTGCTGACTTACTGTGTGATCATGCAGGCAAGGTAGAGAGAGAGAGAGATGTAGAA
The DNA here is from genome assembly GCA_037952835.1 of Lithobates septentrionalis. NCBI lineage: Eukaryota > Metazoa > Chordata > Amphibia > Anura > Ranidae > Lithobates > Lithobates septentrionalis. The sequence continues at coordinate 2,203,141 of JBBDGP010000545.1, forward strand.
GGGGCCGAGCTCAGATAAACCAGACCAAGTGAGGGAAGAAGTATCCCAGGAAGGAGAGCACGTTGGGGGTGGGAGTGTAGCTTGCTGGAGGATAGAGTGATACATAGCTACAGATAAGGCACAGTTGGATGAATGGAGAAGTTGGGGAATCAGTAGATCCTGCGGTGGATACAAAGCACAGTCACTTCAGTCCGTGAGACAGGAGCAGCAACAGAAGCTCCCAGTGCGCCCCCTTCACCTTAGACTAAGACCCCGCCCAGGGCAAGTGTCCCTCCCACCCACCCCTTGTACCGGCCCTGCAAAGAGCCGTGAAGGCACTCTATTGATAGCTAATGAAGGGATACACATCTCATAAGTCCAATAGGCAGTGATCAAGTCAGATGGCAAAATGCATGCAACCCATGGGTCCAGGTAATGTGGAGATTATGCATTGTGTCGGTGAGTTTGGTGGTCTTTATCACACTTTTTAATTGCATGCTTTATTGCGGTTTCAAAATTTTCTAATATTTGTGCATTTATACTTCTTTGCAATGTGTCTATCATCCCTTAGAGTTGCTCCACCTCATAAGGAATGGCTTCAGCTTAAACAAAGATGGGACGCTAGGCTAGCTGGACTCAAACAAATGAAAGCGAATCTTCGGGTACGTCTTTTTTTATTTGATTTTTTATTTGGAAGAGCAGTTATTTATTTTCAAAGGAAAATGATTTTCCAAAGCGTTGCCAATACAATCACCAAAATGAAAACAACCACTGTCACATTCTCAATTATACTTTTCTGGTCTTGATTGCCCAGTGCATCACCTGCTAAACAGCATGGATATAGTAATCTCCCCTGCTGGCTAATGTACACAAGCATCTGCCACTGCTTGAATATCTGAACTGTAACTGCATTTGATTGAATGCAGTCACATGCCAATTTTTCACCTGGCATGACTGAGTAATTATTCAAAGGCTTTTCTGGCTTTTCTAAATTCTCCAATCAAGTTTTATCAAGCTGGGAGATGTGACAGGAATCCAACGAAATACGATCTCGCTAATTAGAGTATTATTTCTTCCTGATGGAGAGGACTTTTGTTTGACCATATTTATTTTGGTTCTTATTGGGACATTTTTACATTAATATTTCTAGCGCTGCACCATTCCTATTGTTTTCCATTTGATGGACTCGGCTTGCTCGGCGTGGATCGATCTGCTGATCCCCGCTGAGTAGGCGGATGACAGCTCCATACATTGTTGCATGACTGAGTAATTATTCAAAGGCTTTTCTGGCTTTTCTGATTTTCCAATCAAGTTTTATCAAGCTGGGTGGTGTGACAGGAATCCGACGAAATACGAGCCTTGTGTGATCGGCTTAAGGCTCCTTTCACACGGGCTTATCCATTTGATGGACTCGCCTTGCTTGGCGTGGATCGATCTGCTGATCCCCGCTGAACAGACGGATGACAGGTCCATCTCCGCTCACTGTGCTGAGACAGACCTGTCAAAGTCCCGCTCCCCTCTATGGGGAGATCAGATGAAAACAGACCGCCTGTCCATTTTTCATCCGATCCGCCAGACAGATGGAAAATAGAGTCACCATCCGTCTGGATTTGGCGGACAGGATCGGATAGCAGCGTGTGTCAGCGGACATGTCACCGCTGACATCCGCTGCCCCATAGGGGTGAATGGAGGCTTCAATCACGTCCGCCTGAAAAACTGACAGGCGGACCTGATCGGAAAGCCCATGTGAAAGGACCCTAAGTTTCTACTATATGGTCATTTTTTATAGTACATGGTATTCTTAGGATTTGAGCAAGGAGGCAGTTAATTTTTCCTTTCTTCCCCTCCTCCCAAACCGCCATAAACATTCCATTTTGTGGAACATAAATACGGGGATTCTATGCATTTATTACTTATCGACCCTTCACAGTATGGGAAGTATCACTGGAAATATGAATCTGATGAAGGCAGGAAGGGACAAGCTAGCTTCTGCACTCTCAGACTTAGACTTGCCTCTGGGATTAACAGCAAAGTTTTGGAGGCTTCTGCAGTAATGTGCAGGAGCCTTTAGATGCCTGTACTTTATGCCTGCAACAGTTTTCTGTTTTCCCATGATGGGGCCTCTTTAACCACTTCCCACGCAGCCGTTTATGTACAGAAGCTTCCTTGTTCTGAGTCGATGTAGCCATACGCCACTCAGAACAGGTTCCCACGTGTGGGGCGATCCTGAGATGGCTGTGATCTTCAGATCCTCTTGCCACTCTTCCATAAAGGCCAGATTTTTGGAGTGCACGACTAATAATAGTTATCCTGTATACAGATTCTCCTACCTGAGTTGTGAATCTCTGCAGCTCCTCCAGAGTTACCATGGGCCTCTTTGGCTGCTTCTCTGATTAATGCTCTCCTTACCCAGTCTCTCAGTTTAGGTGGATTGCCATGTCTTGGTAGCTTTGCAGTTGTGCCATACTCTTTCCATTTTCAGATGATGGATTGAACAGTGCTCTGTGAGATGTTCAAAGCTTGCAATATTTTTCTATAACCTAACCCTGCTTTAAACTTCTCCACAACTTTATCCCTGGCCTGTCTGGTGTGTTTTTTTGTCCTTATATTGCTGTTTGTTCACTAAGGTTCTCTAATGGGGCGTACACACGGTCGGACTTTTCGTCTAGAAAAGTCCGACAGCCTGTCCGACAGCCTGTCCGACAGACTTCCGGCGGACTTTCGGCGGACTTGCGGCAGACTTGCGGCAGACTTTCTAACGAACGGACTTGCCTACACACGACCACACAAAAGTCCGACGGATTCGTACGTGATGACGTACACCGGACTAAAATAAGGAAGTTCGTAGCCAGTAGCCAATAGCTGCCCTAGCGTGGGTTTTTGTCCGTCGGACTAGCACACAGACGAGCGGATTTCGGGGTCCGTCGTAGTTACGACGTAAAGATTTGAAGCATGTTTCAAATCTAAATTCTGTCGGATTTGAGGCTGAAAAAGTCAGCTGAAAGTCCGGGGAAGCCCACACGCGATCGGATTACCAGCCAGCTTTAGTCCGTCGGCGTCCGTTGGACTTTTGTAGAAGAAAAGTCCGACCGTGTGTACGCCCCATAACAAACCTCAAAGGGCTTCACAGAACAGCTGTATTTATACTGAGATTAAATTACACACAGGTGGACTCTATTTACTAATTAAAGAGGGAGTCCACCTAAACCGCCTAAAAAAAAAAATATTAAAAGCCAGCAGCTACAAATACTGCAGCTGCTGACTTTTAATAAATGGCCACTTACCTGTCCCAGGGTCCAGCGATGTGGGCAGCTGACGCCGAGAACCCGCTCGGTTCTCGGCAGCTGCCGCCGCCATCCTGGGTGAGGGAATCAGGAAATGAAGCATTGCAGCTTCACTTCCCAGTTCCCTACTGCGCATGCGCGAGTCGCGCTGCGCATCATAACTGGTCCCCGCTATCTCCTGGGACCTGTATGTTTCCCAGGAGACAGCGCGGAGGGACAGGAAGAGGCATAGACTCCCATGGGAGTCTATGCCGGAAGTGGGTGCAAATACCTGTCTTAGACCGGTATCTGCACCCCCCTCCCCCCTGAAAGGTGCCAAATGTGACACCGGAGGGGGGGAGGGTTCCGAAAAGCGGAAGTTCCATTTTTGCGTGGAACTCCACTTTAAGTGACTTCATAAGGCAATTGGTTCCACTAGATTTTAGTTAGGTATATCAGAGTAAAGGGGGCTGAATACAAATGCATGCCACACTTTTTGGATATTTATTTGTTAAAAAATTAGAAAACCATTTATTATTTACCTTCGACTTCACAATTATGTGCCACTTTGTGTTTGTGTATCACATAAAGTTACAATAAATTACATTTACATTTTTGGTTGTAACATGACAAAATGTGGAAAATATCAAGGGGTATGAATACTTTTTCAAGGCTTTGTATGTTTTGGGATGTATTTGCAAGTATGCCTATGCCATGTGTGAGAAATAACTTGTTGATTGTTTGTGAAAAAAATATGTAATTTCTTCATTTTCCAAAGAATTGTGGAAAAAAATGCCAACTTCAAAAAACTCGCCATGCCCCTTTACTAAATACCTTGAATAGTCTACTTTCCAAAAAGGGGTCATTTGGGGGATATTTGTACTGTCTGTCATGTTAGGGCCTCAAGAAATGAGATAGGCCAGCAGTACATCAGGTGTGAATAATTTTCAATGATTGGTACCATAACTTGTAGACACTCTAACTTTCACACAGACCAAATAATATACACTGATCAAAATTTATGAAGAAAAATTACTTATTTGCTAAATTTTATAACGGAAGCTAAGAAAATCCAGTCTTTTTTCATTTGTAGCGCAAAAAAATACACAACCCAGTGTTTACTAAATACCACAAAAAGAAAGCTCTATTTGTGTGAAAAAAATGATAAAAAATTTCACATGGACACATTGTTGCATGACTGTGTAATTATTCAAAGCACGACAGCACTGAAAGCTGAAAATTGGCCTGGGCAGGAAGGGGGTGAAAGTGCCCAGTATTGAAGTGGTTAAAGGCTAAGTTCCTTTTTTACTGAAAAAATAGTAAATGCACATATTTTTGCAAGAAAAAAAGTTATATTATTATTTTTCCTGCAGCAGGCTAGTAAGCATTGCACCTGTGATCAGTAGATTACGGGTGCAATGTGGGCTCCTGCAGATGTCTTTTGTCTTTCAGCCCGTGCCTTTGCAGGGAAGTTTATTCATTCACAGGAATCTGTGAATGAATGAAGCAGCTGTATGGGTGGGTGGTGCCCACAACACCCATGCTATTTTTAAAAAGTGACAGTGGGTGTGAGGAGAAGAGCCCTTTCCCGCAAGGAAAGGGGGCAGGACCTGGAACATGTTACGGGTGAAACATGTAACATGTTCCAAAGATGAACTTAATAGTATACTTTAGAAAGGAATTTTGTGCTAGATCTAAGTCTTGCCAATAGTGGACTTTACTGGCACTAAACACGAGACCATAAAACATTGTTAAAAATAAACCATCAATGTTTATTATTACAAAATTGAAAAAATGCTAATATAGCATAAAAGCAAAAAAAGTAATGACAATCACTAAAAACAAGATATATGGCTTGACATGCTGGCTCCCGTATATACCCTTCAGACCATAGATACAACTGTGATCAAGAGGAAGGAATATTCTGTATATCGGGCCCGAGCCAGAATGTCATGTCATATATCTTGTATTAAGTAATTGTCATTACTTTTTTTTGCTTTTATGCTATATTAAACATTGATGTTTTATTTTCAACAATGTATTTTGGTCTCATGTTTAGTGCCAGTAAAGTCCACTATTGGCAAGACTTAGATCTTGCACAAAATTCCTTTCTATAGAATTATTTATTTTAGAGGTCCTTTGTTCTTGTACTTAACAGTGCAAATATATATATATATATATATATATATATATATATATATACATATATATATATATATATATATATATATATATATATATATATATATATATATATATATATATATATATATATATATATATACACACAGGGGGTCCCCTAGTTACAAACATCCGACTTACAAATGACTCCTACTTACAAACGGAGGGAGACAACAGGAAGTGAGAGGAAATCTACCCCTAGGAAGGGAAATTCACTCCTGTAAGAGCTATTATGGGGAAAAGGTACCTCCACTGATGCTTTATCACCAAGGCTTGTTTCCACAACAACCCAGAATTTTCAAAATCCACTTGTCATTGGGACAGAAAGTGAGGTGAAATCTTCTGAACAGGGGCACAGACAGCAAAACAAATGTTACAGGGGTGTTAACCCTTCCCTGTGCTATCCAAAAAGCTTAAAAATAGTTTTCTTTCTCGAACATCACGGGACACAGAGCCACAGTAATTACTGATGGGTTATATAGGTATCACTGGTGATTGGACACTGGCACACCCTATCAGGTAGTTCAACCCCTTATATAATCCCTCCCCCTTGCAGGGATACCTCAGTTTTTACGCCAGTGTCTTAGGTGATGGACGTGTAAAGATGTCCTGTGCTGAGCTCCAAAGGGAATATCCTAAGATCCTATACTGGGGCAAGCCAGGCGAACCGGATCCATTCAAAGTGTCTTTTCATGGCCGAATTGAATGGTACCCGGGCCTCGTGTCCAAAGAAACGAGGTTTTACCCGTAATGCTTCTCTTTTTAGAGAGCTGGACCCCGCAGATCAGAAAATGGCTTTAAACTTCCTAATTTCTGGCGAGGTGCTTTACGGTCCCAGAACTGTTGGATCCCCCTACTGATGGGGGCCCCAGTCTCTGACGGTTTTTTCAAACGGAGCCCACCGTGAGAGGTGAAGATTGGGTCTGTGTAAACAGCACCCTGCGGCTGGATAAGGTAAGAGGAGATTCCACAGAATTTTTGAGTTCTAGTGGTTTTTCTCCTTTAAGGTAAATGCATGCTATGCCTATTGTGACCACCGGGGGCTGCCAAGAGCACAAACCTACACATGCTGACTGACTGTCTCAGGTGTTCAGTGCTGATTATGTCCCAGCATCTCAAAGCAGGCTGCAAGCAGGTAAGGTGGAAAGGGGGATTTCTCATGTTTGAATGTTCCCCCCCAGGCTAGAGAGGGGCCACAGGGGTCTAGAAAGTGGTTATACCACCCGGGCTCTGCGGCCTAATGGCCACCATCTCTGAAGATAGCCGTTCAGGCAGATCTTGTTACCAGTCTCCCTCCTTCCCCCCCCCCCCCATCCCCAGCCTTTTCTCCAGAAGCATGACAGGAGAGTCGGCAGTGCGGGAAGCGCTAGTTTTTTTCAAAACTCGAGGGGGGGGCGGTAGAGGAGGGGGCGGGACGTCAGCACAGGTGCTTAGACACCCACTCAGGCCAGCTGCAGGCTATTAAAGGCACTCTGTACAGGTGCACTCAGCCTTCTGAGAGACACAGAGCTGACGGTCGCATGTAAGGTGGGACACAGGCATTCTCCTAGGCAGCATTTACTGAAGTAACACCAGACTGAGCATTGGGTAGCAAGGCTTTTAGCCAGACTACATCGCTCAGCGGGCAGTGTTCATTTGTATACCTCACACCTTGTTGCTTTGCACTATGGGTAGAAGAGGTTCAAGCACCCCAGGAACCAGAGACACTAGGGGATCTCGTTCAGGTTCTGAGGGCCCCCTGTCGGCAGCATCCTCCCCCCCTAAAGATGGGCCAGGGACGGCTAGCCAGGGAGAGCCATCGGGGTCAGGGGCTACACCTGCTTCTGGCACTTCAGCCCCTGTATATATTACACAAGAGGTTTTTTCCTCAACCATTAATGGTCTAGAGGAAAGATTATTGGCCGTGATTACGTCTTCACTCAGTGGAAGAAAACGCACTAGGCCTTCCTCTGTTCCCCAAGACCCTCAGACAGAGGAGCTCTGGGATAAAGGAGATGAATCCCTTTCAGAGGATCGGGATGGGACGGATGATTCCTCTTCGGGGGAATCAGGTGGAGAGGGACCCTCTGCGACTTCCCAAGAGGAGAAAGTCTTAGTGCAGATCCTCACTGGATTGGTCCAATCCACATTTAAGTTGCTCATACCTGAAACTACTAAAGAATCCTCTTCTGCTTTGGGGTCACTGAAACCTTTCCAAGCAGCACATGCTTTTCCTGTTCATACTTTACTTGAAAAGCTCATTTATTCTGAGTGGGATCACCCAGACAAACGTTTTTTTCCGCCGAGAAAGTTTTCAACACTTTATCCGATGGAAGAAAAGTTTATTAAAATGTGGGGAATACCGGCTATTGATGCCGCCATTTCCTCCGTAAATAATAGCCTGACTTGTCCTGTAGACAATGCTCAGATGCTCAGGGATCCTGTAGATAAAAGGATGGAATCCCTATTGAAGGATGTTTTCTCCTTAGCAGGATCAGTGGCCCAACCTGCAGTAGCAGCGATTGGAGTCTGTCAATACTTAAGAGACCATGTTAAGCAGGTCATCAAAGTATTACCTGAACAGCAGGCCCAGGGGTTTGCTAACCTTCCAGCGGCCTTATGCTTTGTGGTTGACGCCATTAGAGATTCTATCGTGCAAACCTCCCGTCTTTCACTGGGATTGGTGCATATACGTAGAATCCTATGGTTGAAAAATTGGTCAGCCGAAGCACCATGTAAGAAGCTACTGGCTGGGTTTCCATTTCGTGGTGCAAGGTTGTTTGGAGAGGACTTGGATAACTATATCAAGAGAATCTCTTGTGGGAAAAGCACTCTTACCTGTCAAGAAGAAGAGTAAGCGTCCCTCTTTCAAACGGACTCTTTCCCCAGCGCCGGGGGCTTCAGCCTCCAGGCAGTCTCGACGGCCGCCTCCATTGGGGTCCAGAGACAAGAGTCAACCCCAGGGACAAAAGAAGTCCTGGGGAAAGAAGCCTACTAGGCAAAACACTAAGACCTCTGCATGAGGGGGCGCCCCCGCTCACTCGAGTGGGGGGAAGACTGCGACAGTTCTCAGAGCTCTGGCACGAGGACTTCCAGGACAGATGGGTAATCTCCACGGTAACCTTAGGGTACAAGCTGGAGTTTCAGGAATTCCCTTCTCCTCGGTTCCTCAGATCAAATGTTCCCAGAGACCCAGAGAAGAAGCAGTCACTCCTTCTAGCGTTAGAGCGACTTTTGTCGCAGCAGGTCATTATGATAGTTCCCGCAAAGGACCAGGGATTGGGCTTCTATTCCAACCTTTTTACGGTCCAAAAGGCAAATGAGGATGTCAGGCCCATTTTGGACTTAAGGGATCTGAACCGATTCCTAAGGATTCAATCCTTCCGCATGGAATCAATTCGAACAGTAGTTCCCACCCTGCAGGGAGGAGAATTTCTGGCATCAATAGACATCAGAGATGCATATCTGCATGTGCCCATTTTTCCTGCTCATCAGAAGTTTCTGCGCTTCGAGGTAGGAGGGTGCCATTTCCAGTTTGTGGCTCTGCCTTTCGGGATAGCCACTGCACCTCGAGTGTTCACAAAGATCTTGGCTCCTCCTCTGGCCAGATTAAGGGCTCAGGGTATAGCTGTCATAGCATACCTAGACGACCTGCTCTTGATAGACCGGTCGGTAGCCTCTTTGAATGGAAACTTGAGGACCACGGTCAGGTATCTAGAACACCTAGGTTGGATCCTCAACTTAGAAAAGTCTTTCCTAAAACCAGTAAGAAGACTGGAGTATTTAGGTCTGATTATAGATACAAGCCAGGAGAAAATATTTCTACCTCAGGCAAAGATCACTGCTTTGAGAGAGCTGATTCTGACAGTAAGGACCAAGAAGGGTCCCTCAGTCCGCCTTTGTATGAGGCTACTAGGGAAGATGGTGTCTTCATTCGAAGCAGTTCCCTATGCTCAGTTTCACTCAAGAATGCTGCAACATAGTATTCTGTCGACCTGGAACAAGAAGGTTCAGGCATTAGACTTTCCGATGCACCTGTCGCATGCGGTGCGTCAGAGCCTCAATTGGTGGCTCATACCCGAAAACCTGCAGAAGGGGAAATCCTTTCTACCGGTTACCTGGACGGTGGTAACAACAGATGCCAGTCTGTCAGGTTGGGGAGCAGTTCTGGAACAGGCTGCGGTCCAAGGGGTATGGTCCAAGACAGAGAGGACCTTACCCATCAACATTCTGGAGATCCGGGCGATACATCTAGCTCTAAAGGCCTGGACTATCAGGCTACAGGGTTGTCCGGTCAGGATCCAGTCCGACAATGCCACAGCAGTGGCTTATGTCAATCATCAGGGAGGCACCCGGAGCCGAGCTGCTCAAAAAGAGATGAACCAGATCTTAGTCTGGGCAGAGATGCATGTGCCATGCATATCGGCAGTTTTCATCCCGGGAATAGAGAATTGGCAGGCGGACTATCTAAGTCGCCAGCAGTTACTTCCAGGGGAATGGTCTCTGCATCCCGACGTCTTTTGGGCCATATGCCAAAGATGGGGGGTTCCAGATGTAGATCTCTTTGCATCCCGATTCAACAAAAAGATAGACAGATTTGTGGCAAGGACAAAAGATCCTCTTGCATGCGGGACGGATGCGTTGGTGATTCCGTGGCATCGGTTCTCACTGATTTATGCATTCCCGCCTATTCTGCTATTACCACGACTCCTTCGCAGGATCAGGCAGGAAAGGAAGTCGGTACTTCTGGTGGCCCCCGCTTGGCCCAGAAGGACTTGGTATGCAGAAATAGTAAGGATGACGGTGGGTTCCTCGTGGACCCTACCGGTACGCCCAGACCTGTTATCTCAAGGTCCAGTGTTCCATCCTGCCTTACTAACGCTAAATTTGACGGTTTAGCTATTGAGACCCACGTTCTGAAGAGTTGTGGGCTCTCAGGTCCTGTCATATCTACCTTGATTAATGCAAGGAAGCCAGCTTCCAGGATGATTTATCATAGAGTCTGGAAGGCTTATATAACCTGGTGTGAATCCAGAGGTTGGCATCCCAGGAAATATGTCATAGGTAGAATCCTTGATTTTCTACAGATGGGATTAGAGATGAAGCTGGCCTTGAGTACCATCAAGGGCCAGGTCTCTGCTATCAGTATTATTTCAGCGGCCACTTGCTTCGCATTCTTTGGTCCGAAACTTTATGCAGGGGGTGATGCGTCTTAACCCTCCGGTTAAAGCGCCCCTAAACCCCTGGGACTTGAATTTCGTCCTGGCTGTGTTACAGAAACAGCCTTTTGAACCAATAAGTCAGATTCCTTTGGTCTTGTTGACAAGGAAATTATTTTTTCTGGTGGCCATCTCTTCTGCTAGAAGAGTATCAGAATTAGCAGCTCTTTCCTGTAAGGGGCCTTATTTGATTATACACAAGGATAGAGTGGTACTACGCCCTCATCCTAGTTTTTTACCGAAGGTGGTTTCTGATTTTCATTTAAACCAAGACATTGTTCTACCTTCCTTTTTTCCAGATCCCTGTTCTCCGGAAGAGAGATCTCTACATTCGTTGGATGTAATAAGAGCAGTTAAGGCCTATCTAGGGGCAACTACTCAGATCCGCAAGACGGATGTTTTGTTTGTGCTGCCAGAGGGTCCCAATAGAGGACAGGCAGCGTCAAAAGCTACCATTTCTAAATGGATTCAACAGTTGATCATTCAAGCTTACGGTTTGAAACAGAAGATTCCTCCGTTTCAGATCAGGGCACATTCCACAAGGGCTATTGGTGCTTCTTGGGCAGTGCATCACCGGGCCTCTATGGCTCAAATCTGCAAGGCCGCAACCTGGTCTTCAGTTCATACATTCACCTGATTCTATCAGGTGGATGTGAGAAGGCATGAGGATATCGCCTTTGGGCGTAGTGTGCTGCAGGGAGCGGTACAGGGTCCTCAGGTCTGATTGCACCCTACTTGGTCGTGGTTCCCCCCCCTCAGGTAGCATTGCTCTGGGACATCCCATCAGTAATTACTGTGGCTCTGTGTCCCGTGATGTTCGAGAAAGAAAATAGGATTTTTTAAAACAGCTTACCTGTAAAATCCTTTTCTTTCGAAGGACATCACGGGACACAGAGGTCCCGCCCCTCTTCTAATACACTATATTGCTTGGCTACAAAACTGAGGTATCCCTGCAAGGGGGAGGGATTATATAGGGGGTTGAACTTCCTGATAGGGTGTGCCAGTGTCCAATCACCAGTGATACCTATATAACCCATCAGTAATTACTGTGGCTCTGTGTCCCGTGATGTCCTTCGAAAGAAAAGGATTTTACAGGTAAGCTGTTTTAAAAAATCCTATTTTTTTGGCTGGACCTACACTTAAAAAATGTACCTGTTCCGACTTACAAACAGATTCAACTTAAGAACAAACCTACAGTCCCTAACTTGTTTGTAACCCGGGGACCCCCTGTATATATATATAAAGGGCACAAAGGAATCAATACAAAAATCAAATGTCAAATTAATAATATACACTGTGTATCTGATTAATAAAGTGCACAGTAAAATAAACCATCAGAAATGTCCATAATAATCATATGTGAACAAATCTTCTTGTGTATGCTCCAACACCGTGAAAAATAAAATGCACATTGCTTCAATAAACTTGCTTAAAGTGCTTCACCCGAAGTGATAACAAAATGCGCTCACCAGATCGCCTCGGCCACACAGTGACCTCAAAGCATGACTAATGGGAAGGACTCCTTCATTCGATGCTGTAGCTCCTTTGTGCATCCCATTCCAATCAAGCAATCATATATGGAGGAAGCTGGATCCCAATCCACTTTACAGGTATACAAATGTAGGTGTCTTCACCTTATACCATCTCTCCACTGCATATATTAACTTGCATCAAGTAGGTCTGTGAAATAGCTCCCCAACAAAGAGCCACAGAAGGCAGGATATAGTGTAATACCGCTTTATGTTTTATTGCTTAAAGCGGGGTTCCACTATCCCCGAGATTTTTTTTTTTTTGGCAAAATGACAATGAATATGCTCTATGAATATAGAACTCACTTGTTCGATTTTTAAAGATGAGTGCTGTCCGTTTTCTCCTAATAAAGAAACGTATAAATTACAATCCAGACGGTTGTCATCTTGCCTGTGGGCATGTGAAGCCCACAGGCATCCTCTTCCGGGATACGGTGCTGCTGATCAACCAGCATGCACCGCCCGTTCTGTTCCCAATCTCGCGTATGCGCAGTAGATTGACATCGCAGCGCCGTCAACAGCTCCGGTTGCCATCACAACGAGCGGCGTCATAGGAAGTCCCGCCCCATTGTGATGGCAATGACGTCACTCCCGGGATTGAAATCTCGAGATAACTCTCGCAACAGGCCGCCGCACTGACTCCTGGGAACAATGACACAAGGTCCCAGGAGCCAGTGCAGCTAAGAGGAAGTGACGATTTAGCCACAGGAAACGCCCCTATCCGCAGCCTGTACATCCTGGAAAACACAGATACTATCAACAACAAAGGTACAGTATAAAAAAAAAAAAAAAATGCCGTTTTGTCATTAGGACATTGCGGTAATCCTCTGCAGCTAGTGTTGTAAAATCGGGTGGAGATCGGCTTTAAAAAGAGCACTTACATAGTCCAGCATGAAATCACAAACAATTCGCTCAGGAAGAAGCTGAAACCGGTCCAACGCCGGTATAAAACTTGCAATATGCGTGGTGCATCTCAGCTGTGCAAGCAATAGTATAGGGCTCCTATGGTTGTAAGTGTCAGACCTCACCTCTATGCATTTCACGCTAGAGCACGCGCCATCAGGAAGTGGTTCTGACTCCATTTTCTTGGAGCCTAAGTAGCAGCAAAAATGGCCGCGATTGGTCAGGATCATTAACTATGCTTTCCATAGACAAAAAAACGATAAAAAGTTTTTGGACTCAGCAAAAAAACAATTAAAAGATGGATTCTGCTTACCCTTAGGGCGTATACAATCACTTAAAAGAAGTGCATCAGAAATACTTGTAATACATAATTAAAAAAATAATGACAAAACCGCTCCAAGCTGAATTCAGCCTAAGGAGATATTCTCCCTACTGATAGTTATACAGACAACCTCATAAAATATGAACATAAGAGAAAAAGAGGTCTAAACATTTAAAAATAAAATAAAATCAGCTATAATAAAAAAGCTACATTATATACAGGCATTGCAAGTACCCTCATCACCCTCTAGCGGACAAGAGTGATATCACAACCCATATATCCAAATAGCTGTTTAGGAACAAATTTGCTCATGCCCAGCCACAAGGATATTAGGAAACACTCAATAGACATGTAGATAAAAACTCCTAAAGACCATGGACCATGCCCAAGCCCATTTGCTCCTGCGGGTACCATAGGCCTGGCAAACAGATGAATAGTAATGTAAAAAAAAAAACGTATTAAGTAAATAAGGATGCCTTTAAAAATCTGTAATAAAACAGTTAAGATCTATATCTATATTTAACCCAGCTGGCATGAGACTGCCCATATAAATCAAACCACATGGACATACAAGAAGATAAACGACATACCTAGTATTACAGGATATGAATTTATCCATCTGATATTTTTTTCCATTAATTCCTTTAAACATTTCTGTTTTTCTTTTTTATCTGCTGTGGTTTTACACAATATGCACCTTCCACATCTATAGAAGCCAATAGTATCTAGAATTTTTTTCTTTTTGGCCTTAGTGGGATCTACTACATTTTTGGCAATCATGTTTCTAATCCCCGGGGCCCTCCTATAAATAAAGGAAGGTTTCCAGGGTAGAATTTTATTCAAAGTGTCATCTTTCAAAAGAATGGGCCAAAACTTGATCAGTGACTTCTCAACCTTTTTGTAATCTAAATTGAAACCTGTAACAAAGGCAGCCTCATATTTATTCTCCTTAATGGACTTTCTTTCTGTTCGATCGTCTCTATTCATACTGAATACCTCCATCCTGATCTTCTGGAGATCAGAATGTTTGTATCCCTTTTCCAGGAATCTATTCAACAACACCTCAGATTGGGCCCAATGGTTTTCATCAAGATCACAATTTCTTCTGATCCTGATGAATTGCCCCTTGGGGATGGACCTGATCCAACAAGGATGATGGCACGGACGGGTAGATATATGTACATTTTTGTCAACCTTTTTAAAGAACGTTCTCGTAAAAAGCTTGTTGCCTTTTTTGAATACTTCTAAGTCAAGGTATTGTATTTCCTCATGGCTCCATTTACTGGTAAGTGTGATACCATATTGGTTGTCGTTCATATGTGTCATGATCCTCCCCCTCGCATATGAAAAACAGGTCATCAATATACCTCCGATATACCCTCAGCTGTGGCCATTCCTTCCCGAAAATTTCCTCATGTTCCCATTTATTCAGAATAATATTGGCCACACTTGGGTCATACTTAGCCCCCATAGCTACACCTTTGATTTTTTTGAAAAAATCACCCCCATACCAGAAGTAGTTGTTAGACATAGCCATCCTAAGTCCTCCAACCAAAAATGCTATCTGAGCACGCTTCAGTTTTGTGTGTTTATGTAGGGACCATCTAGCCGCTTCTAAGGCATCAGTTTGTTTAATGTTTGTGTAGAGGGACTCAACGTCGGCTGTTACCAACAGAATAGGACCCCCAACATCTTTTAATAGTCCCTTTTAGTTCCTTCCCATTCTTCAAAAAAGGTCCTCCCCTAAGCTGCCAGTGGTTGAAAAAAGTGTCTAAATATTCACCAATCCTAGAGTACAGGGAATTAATCCCACTTATGATTGGTATTCTGGGTGGGGATGACTTGTTTTTATGCATTTTTGGCAATTAATACATTACCGGAATTTTGGGGGCTCTGAGGTTTAGGTATTTCGCTTCTTTCTTATTTAAAAGGTTTTTACTCCTACCCTTTTTTACCCTTCTAATTTTTTCTTCAATTTAAGTGTGGGATACCCTTGCAACCTAACATATGTGCCTTTATCTCTCAAAATCCTGTTCATTTCTGCTATATATTCTTTTTTTTTTTAAACCAAAAGTCCTCCCCCTTGTCTGCTGGTCTAATGACTATTCCTTTCTTTTCTTCTGATTCCCTAATGGCTTCCCACACCGACTTGGTTTTCCTTTTTCTATCACTTTTTATCTTCCTGACATCTTCCTGTACCATATTCTTAAAAACATCGATATATTTATGGCTGTATGGTTTTGGATCAAACGTGGATTTATTCTTCAGGCCATTATGTTCATAGGTGGTTTTGTAACCTGGGTGGCCTCAGATTTGGCTTCTAAAAATTTTTTTTTATACTAAGCTTTCTGGAAACTTTTTCAACATCCATAATTGTGTCAAATTTATTCAAGAATCTGGACGGAGCAAACTTCGAGATGGAGAGTATGCGACTCTTCCTCAGTGAAGACCTCCTTCGCCAGGTTGAATATACCCAAATCTAGCTGTCTCTCTTTTTTTGTCTGCCTCCTCTACAGCCTCCTTTCTTCCTTCTGTTTGCTGTACTTGTGTGTGTGTGTGTGTGTGTGTGTGTGTGGGGGGGGGGGGGATGTAAGTGGCCTTGTAGAGCTCCTTCCAATCCCTCCATTCCCCCAACTGCTGGTAATATTGATTATCATACCCCTGTGGAGGGGGTCTAGGAAAACCTCTCCCCCTATTCCCTCCTCTAAAGGGTCTCCCTCTATATGGTCTCCTTTGAGGAATGTCATTATGTTTATAGTAGAGTGGTGGTGGTGTAGGTGGATCTCTATAATAGAGACAATCCCTATAGTAATCAGCATTGCCGCCTTGATAGGAATAGTTATTACCAGATGTCTCCTGTGGATTATTAGCCTGGTTGTTCATATATCCTGGGGGTGTTATGCCGCGTACACACGAGCGGACTTTACGGCAGACTTTGCCCGGCGGACTTTTCAACGGACTTTACGACGGACTTTCTGAATGAACGGACTTGCCTACACACAATCCACCAAAGTCCATCGAATTCGTATGTGATAACGTACGACCAGACTAAAACAAGGAAGTTCATAGCCAGTAGCCAATAGCTGCCCTAGCGTGGCTTTTTGTCCGTCGAACTAGCATACAGACGAGCGGACTTTTCGACCGGACTCGATTTCGATGGATTGATTTAAAACATGTTTCAAATCTAAGTCCGTCCAACTTTTGAGAAAACAAAGTCCGCTGGAGCCCACACACGATCGAATTGTCTGACGAAATCCAGTCCGCCGGGCAAAGTCTGCCGTAAAGTCCGCTCGTGTGTACGCGGCATTATCCCTCAAAGGTAGAAATCTATTCTCAGTGAGGACTCTATACTGTGGAGACTCAATATCCGGTCTCCTAGATGCCCCCACTGAGGGTCCACTTTTCCCTGGGAGATCCTGCACGGGACCTTTCCTAGGTTCTTTCTATGTGCCTCAAATTCCCTCTCATTAGGGGGAGGGTGGATATAACCATCCTCACCAATAGAGGACCTATCCTCCTTTTCCACTGAGGATTCCCGGGATACGGATTTAACCACATCTCCTTGCCACCTATATAACCTGCCTTCCTTATAGTCCTTAATATCTCTTTGATTTTTTTTTTACTTTTTCTTTTTGATATCATTGTCATACTTGATGAGTTGTTTCTCTAAATGTGTGGATTTATCTTTGTATTCTTGGGATTCTACAAATGGAGCCAGGTTTTCTTTGGATTGGGAGATCTTTGTCTCCAGGAGATTTAACTTAATATTTCTCCTATAAACAATCATATCCATAAGCTTCTTCTCACATTTGTTGAAAAATTCATACCATTCCAACATAAGTTTGGGGTCTTCCATCCCATCATTAGGGCCTATATCCCACCTCAAGCTCCTAGGAGTTATGTTCTCTTTTATATATAATTCAAGGGTGGTGATATCCCACCAAGACCAGATCTGCTTTTCCTTGTCATGCTTAAGTTGGCTAAAGGCCTGATCTAAATTAACATAATTCTCATTATGTTCCTGAAAAATATCCACTATATTAAGGTGTCTATTGTTTAAAAAACTAAAAATATCCATTTTGCAAGATTATAGTGAAGTGCACAAAAAACAGTATTTTTTAAAAAGGCTGCCACCCAATTGTAATCAAGCAAACAAATGTGAGGGGGAAAGTGGTGGGTGTCGGCGCCACAATACAAAAAACCAATTTGTCGATCATATACCAATGCTGCACCTAAAATTAGTAGAAACTAATAACAATGCAAAAATATATATATATATATATATATATATATAGGGCGAAAAGGAATCGGTACAAAAATCAAATGTCAAATTAATAATATACACTGTGTATCTGATTAATAAAGTGCAAAATAAAATAAACCATCAGAAATGTCCATAATAATCATATGTGAACAAATCTTCTCGTGTATGCTACCAGTGGCGTCACCCCCCTCCTTCAGTACATTCCCCTTTCCAAGTATAGTCCACCCTCAGTAGAGACCCCCCCCACTTAGTATAGACCCCTCACTAAATATAAACCCCCTCCATCAGTACAGACCCCCCTCAGTACAAACCACCCCCTCTATCAGTACAGCCCCCCCAGGACAAACCACCCTCTCCATCAGTACAGCCCCCCCAGGGCAAACCACCCCCCTCCATTAGTACAGCCCCCCAGGAAAAACCACCCCCTCCATCAGTACAGCCCCCCCCAGGAAAAATGACCCCCTCTATTAGTACACCCCCTCCCCCAGGACAAACCACCCCCTCCATCAGTACAGCCCCCCCAGAACAAACTACCCCCTTTATAAGTACAGCCCCCCCCAGGACTAACTACCCCCATTAGTACAGCCCCCCCCAGGACAAACTACCCCCTTTATCAGTAGTACAGCCCCCCCACCTGTCAACACCAGAGAGGACATCCCCCCCCCTCATCGCAAGCCGACACCCCCTTCCCCCTGCCCGTTACCGCACTAGCACGGGCGGCTCAGATACATGGAACGCCCGGGCGGCAGCTGGAGAGGAAAGGACAGCGTGCAGCCACGCCGCCCGGGTGGAGAATTGATCGTAACAGGCAGCAGCGTCGTAGTGAGAGAGAGAGGAGGAGCCGAGGAGAACACCTGCTGCCGCGGTGCTGTTCCAGCTGAAAGAAAAAAAACTTCCAAAGTCGGCCAGGGCTTTCCCCACCCTCCGGATGGTGTAACCGCCGCAGCGGGTGGCACCCGGGTGCGGACCGCACCCCCCTAGCAACGCCACTGTATGCTACAACACCGTGAAAAATATCAGTAGGGAATATCTCCTTAGGCTGTATTCAGCTTGGAGCGGTTTTGTCATTTATTTTTTTAATTCTGTAATTCAAGTACTTCTGATGAGTATTTAAATGATTGTATGTGCCCTAATGGTAAGCAGAATCCGTCTTTTAATTGTTTTTTTTGCTGAGTTCAAAAACTTTTTATCGTTTTTTTGTCTATGGAAAGCATTGGTAATGTTCCTGACCAATCATGGCCATTTTTGCTGCTATTTAGGCTCCAAGAAAATTGAGTCAGACCCACTTCCTGATGACGCGCGCTCTAGCATGAAATGCATAACGGTGAGGCCTGACACTTACAACCATAGGAGCCCTATACTATTGCTTGCACAGCTGAGATGCACTACGCACATTGCGAGTTTTATACCGGCGTTGGACCGGTTTCTGCTTCCTCCTGAGCGGATTGTTTGTGATTTCATGCTGAACTATGTAAGTGCCCTTTTTAAGCAATAAAACATAAAGCGATATTACACTATATCCTGCCTTCTGTGGCTCTTTGTTGGGGAGCTATTTCACAGACTGACTTGATGCAAGTTGATATATGCAGTGAATGCAAATTGATATATGCAGTGGAGAGATGTTATAAGGTGAAGACACCTACATTTGTATACCTGCAAAGTAGATTGGGATCCAGCTTCCTCCATATAAGATTGCTTGATTGGAATGGGATGCACAAAGGAGCTACAGCATTGAATGAAGGAGTCCTTCCCATTAGTCATGCTTTGAGGTCACTGTGTGGCCAAGGCGATCTGGTGAGCGCATTTTGGTATCACTTCGGGTGAAGCACTTTAAGTTTATTGAAGCAAGTGTGCACTTTATTTTTCATGGTGTTGGAGCATACACAAGAAGATTTGTTCACATATGATTATTATGTACATTTCTGATGGTTTATTTTAATGTGCACTTTATTAATCAGATACATAGTATATACATAGTGTATATTATCAATTTTCACATTTGATTTTTGTACTGATTCCTTTGTGCCATATATATATATATATATATATATATATATATATATAGGCATTGTTATTAGTTTCTACTAATTTTAGGTGTAGCATTGGTATATTATCAACAAATAGTTTTTTTTGTATTGGGGTGCCGACACCCAACACTTTCCCCCTCACATTTGTACTTAACAGTACAGTGAACAGTTACTCAAATAATTAACACATATAATCTTAGACCCCTTTCATAGTGAGGTGCTTTTCAGGCGTTTTATCACTAAAAATAGCGCCTGTAAAGCACCTTTCATGCCCCACCAGTGTGAAAGCCTGAGTGCTTTCACACTGGGGCGGTGCGCTTGCAGGATGGGGGAAAAAAGGTCCTGCAAGCAGCATCTTTGGTGTGGTGTGGGAGCGGTGTATACATTGCTCCCACACAGTCACTGCTTATTGAAATGAATGGGCTTCCGAAGCGCCTGAAAAGCGGTTCAGAAGCGCTGCATCATGGGCGCTTTTAATCCCTTTTTAACCTCTTCTTGGGGGTTAAAAGTATCCCGCTACCGCCCGAAAATCGGCGCCAAAGCGCCCCTATAACAGTGGTAAAGCACCGCTAAAACGAGCAGCACTTTACCGCTAGCGCCGGCACCACCCAGTGTTAAAGGAGGATAAAAAAGATCCGCATGGACTGTGAACCCCAACATTCCCCTCTCCAGTAGCAAAGTGGCAAAGCATGCTTTACAAAATACAAGTAGACAAGATTAAAGTGGTTCTAAAAGTAAAAGGTTTTAAAAGGGTTTTTTTTACCTTGAAGTGTTACTAAACCCACAACAGTGAAATCAGTCTGTATATGCAGTAAAACATGCTTGTTATACTCACTGTGGGACCTAAGGGGTTAATCCTGCACATTGTGTAAAAAGGTTGTTTTGATCCTGTCTTCTCTGTTCCTCCCCTTCCACTGTCCCCAGCCCATCTCCTTATAGAACAAAGGCTAGGGGACAAGCTGTACATGCTCAGTTTGGTGTGTATTGCTAGAGAGGTTTTTTTGTTTGTTTTTTTCTTGGGAGGGTGCATGTGATCAGCACAGTTGCCAATCAGCACTGTCCAGACAGAGGGTCAGGAGTCCTGCAGCCTCATAGGACAGTCAGAGATTTATAAAAACTCCTCCTGCAAGTTATAACCAGACATTGATAGAAGTCACAAGACTGCTCTAACTGTTGATGAGAAGAGGTATTTAGCAGTTTAAATGTTCTAAAATAATTGCATTTCCATGTTCTGTGTACAGTGGGAGACCAGATATAGTGAATGCAGGGTCCTGGGTTTAGTAACACTTTAAGTACACACTTAAAACTGCATGTGCATATACAGTGCCTTGCAAAAGTATTCATCTCCCTTGGCATTTATCGTGTTTTGTTGCCTCACAACCTGGAATTAACATGAATTGTTTGAGGATTTGCATCATTTAATTTACAGAACATGCCCACAACTTTAAAGATTTTTTTTTGTATTGTGAAGCACACAACAAATAGGACAAAAATAACAGAAAAAGTCAATGTGCATAACTATTCACCCCCCTAAAGTCAATACTTTGTAGAGCCACCTTTTGCGGCTTTCACAGCTCCAAGTCGCTTTGGATAAGTCTGTAGGAGCTTGTCACATCTTACCACTGGGATTTTTGCCCATTCCTCCTTGCAAAACTGCTCCAGCTCCTTTAAGTTGGATGGTTTGCGCTTGTGAACAGCAATCTTTAAGTCTGACCACAGATTTTCTATTGGATTGAGGTCTGGGCTTTGACTAGGCCATTCAAACACATTTACATGTTTCCCCCTAAACCACTCAAGTATTGCTTTAGCAGTGTGTTTGGGGTCATTGTCCTGCTGGAAGGTGAACCTCCATAATAGCCTCAAATCACACACAGAGTGGTACAGGTTCTGCTCAAGAATATCCCTGTATTTAGCACCATCCATCTTTCCCTAAACTCTGACCAGTTTCCCAGTCCAGACTGCTGAATAACATCCCCACAGCATGATGCTGCCACCACTATGTTTCACTGTGGGGATCGTGTTCTGTGGGTGATGTGATGTGTTGGGTTTGCGCCAGACATAGCCTTTTCTTTGACGGCCAAAAAGTTCAATATTAGTCTCATCAGACCAGAGCACCCTCCTCCATACATTTTGGGAGTCTCCCACATGCCTTTTCGCAAACTCAAAACGTGCCATTTTGTTTTTTGCTGAAAGTAATGGCTTTCTTCTGGCCACTCTGCCATAAACTCTATGGAGGGTACAGCTTATTGTCGTCCAATGTACAGATACTCCAGTCTCTGCTGTGGAACTTTGCAGCTCCTCCAGGGTTACCTTAGGTCTCTGTGCTGCCTCTCTGATTAATGCCCTCCTTGCCCGATCCGTGAGTTTTGGTCAGCAGCCGTTGTGCCATGTTCTTTCCATTTGGTTATGATAGATTTGATGGTGTATATTTGGATATTTTTTTATAACCTAACCCTGACTTGTACTTGAACCACATTGTCCCTTATGCCGCGTACACACGGTCGGACTTTCTATCCTACTTGGTCCGGCACACTTTCCGACAGACTTTGTCCGCCAAGTGCGCCGGACTTTAAAACGGGCGGACTTGCCCACACACGCCGGGACTTTCCAGCGGGCTAAGTCCGCCCGTCTTTCCGACGGACTTTCGCCGGAGTTCCGGCGGACTTTCAGAATGAACGGACTTGCCCACACACGGACAAGTCCGTTCATTTTGAACGTGACTCAGGTGCGACGGGACTAGCAAAGGATGTCAATCTTGCCGCTTTTATCGGCGAGATTGACACCTTGCGAGCCCCGTTGCGGGGCATACCAGGCCCTTAGGTCTGGTATGGATTATAAAGGGAAGCCCCTACGCCGAAAAAACGGCGTGGGGTCCCCCCTAAAATCCATACCAGATCCCGATCCGAGCACGCAGCCTGGCCGGTCAGGAAAGGGGGTGGGGACGAGCGAGCGCCCCCCCCCCCTCCTGAACCGTACCAGGCCGCATGCCCTCAACATGGGGGGTGGGTGCTTTGGGGGAGGGGGGGCGCCCTGCGGGGCCCCCCCCCACCCCAAAGCACCTTGTCCACATGTTGATGAGGACAAGGGCCTCTTCCCGACAACCCTGGTCGTTGGTTGTCGGGGTCTGCGGGCAGGGGGCTTATCGGAATCTGGGAGCCCCCTTTAATAAGGGGGGCCCCCAGATCCCGGCACCCCACCCTATGTGAATGAGTATGGGGTACATGGTACCCCTACCCATTCACCTAGGGAAAAAGTGTAAGTAATAAAACACACTACACAGGTTGTTAAAATATTTTATTAAACAGCTCCGGGGGTCTTCTTCCGGCTTCGGGGGTCCCTCCGCTTCATCTTCTCCCGGCGTCCGGTTGGTTCTTCTCCGCTCTCTTCTCCCGGTGTTCCAGTTCTTCGGCCGGCTCCTCTGCTGTCTTCAGGTAGCTCTCTTGCCAGCAGAGGTCCGGACTTCTGAGCTGCTGGGCTTCTTCTCTTCTCTTCTGCAGATGTTGACACGACGCTCTCTCCGGCTGGACTGCTCTCCGAGGGCTGCGTTGTGACTTATATAGGCGGAGACCCCGCCCCCTTTTGATGTCACAGTCCCTGGGCATGCTGGGACTGTGACGTTTTAGGGGGCGTGGTCACTGGGTGATGTTGACCACGCCCCCTAAAACGTCACAGTCCCAGCATGCCCAGGGACTGTGACATCAAAAGGGGGCGGGGTCTCCGCCTATATAAGTCACAACGCAGCCCTCGGAGAGCAGTCCAGCCGGAGAGAGCGTCGTGTCAACATCTGGAGAAGAGAAGAGAAGAAGCCCAGCAGCTCAGAAGTCCGGACCTCTGCTGGCAAGAGAGCTACCTGAAGACAGCAGAGGAGCCGGCCGAAGAACTGGAACACCAGGAGAAGAGAGCGGAGAAGAACCAACCGGACGCCGGGAGAAGATGAAGCGGAGGGACCCCCGAAGCCGGAAGAAGACCCCCGGAGCTGTTTAATAAAATATTTTAAAAACCTGTGTAGTGTGTTTTATTACTTACACTTTTTCCCTAGGTGAATGGGTAGGGGTACCATGTACCCCATACTCATTCACATAGGGTGGGGTGCCGGGATCTGGGGGCCCCCCTTATTAAAGGGGGCTCCCAGATTCCGATAAGCCCCCCGCCCGCAGACCCCGACAACCAACGGCCAGGGTTGTCGGGAAGAGGCCCTTGTCCTCATCAACATGGGGACAAGGTGCTTTGGGGTGGGGGGGGGGCCCGCAGGGCGCCCCCCCTCCCCCAAAGCACCCACCCCCCATGTTGAGGGCATGCGGCCTGGTACGGTTCAGGAGGGGGGGGGGCGCTCGCTCGTCCCCACCCCCTTTCCTGACCGGCCAGGCTGCGTGCTCGGATCGGGGTCTGGTATGGATTTTAGGGGGGACCCCACGCCGTTTTTTCGGCGTAGGGGCTTCCCTTTATAATCCATACCAGACTTAAGGGCCTGGTATGCTCCGCGCTCGCCGCAATAGGAAAATTTGTTTTTCCTATTGCAGCGAGCGCGAGATGCAATACCCTGCCCTCGTGTCGTATCTGGTCCGTCGGACCAGCATACACACGAGCGGGCTTTCCGTCGGACCAGCACACACACGAGCGGACTTTCCGCCCGAAACTGAGTCCGACGGAAAGATTTAAAACTTGTTTCAAATCTAGGACCGGCGGGCTTTTGGGAAAAAGTCCGCCGGAAAAGTCCGCCGGCGCCCACACACGGGCGGATTGTCTGGCACACTCTGGTCCGCCGGACCAAGTATGCCGGAAAGTCCGACCGTGTGTACGCGGCATTACTTGTTTGGAGAGTTCCTTGGTTTTCATGGCAGTGTTTGGTTAGTGATGCCTCTTGCTTAGGTGTTGCAGCCTCTGGGGCCTTTCAAAAAGGTGTGTATATGTAATGACAGATCATGTGACACTTAGATTGCACACAGGTGGACATCATTTCACTAATTATGTGACTTCTGAAGGTAATTGGTTGCACCAGAGCTTTTTATGGGCTTCATAACAAAGGGGGTGAATACATACACACATGCCAATTATCAGTTTTTTATTTCAGAAAAATAGTTTTATGTATATATTTTTCTAATTTTACTTCACCAACTTAGACTTATGTGTTCTGAGCAATCGCATACAATTCATATTACAAAAAACATTGAACTAAAGGCTGTAATGTAACAAAATAGGTAAAAAGCCAAGGGGGTGAATACTTTTGCAAGGCACTGTACATTTACACAGGCCCTTATTTCCTTAATGCACTCTATGCATCCAGTTCTCCCCTCAGCCCCCTCTAAATACTTAACTGAGCCCAATCTCGATCCAGGTCTGTGCACAAGAACAGCGTTTTTTCAGCTCTCGCTCTCCTCACTACACAAAGAGGCAGCAGTGGGAGCCACTGGCTCCTGCTGCTGTCTTTTTTTACAGCCAGTGAGGAGGGAGCGGGGGAACAAGTGGCATGCTATTGGGGCACTCGGCATGGGGGAGAAGCCAGGAGCACTTGCAGGGTACCTGAGAAGAGGAGGATTGAGGCTGCTCTGTGCAAAACCAGTGCACAGATCAGGTAAGTATGACATGTTTGTTATTTATAAAAAAAAATCCTTTAGAATCACTTTAAAGGTTTTCTTTGCAGAGGTTTTCTATAGGTGCTTTCACTTAATACCTATAGCAGTTTTCCAATGACAGCCTCTTTAGGAGCCGATAGTTTGGAAAAGAGAATATGCATGTTAAAGTATCCAAGGATTTGTTGAAAGAGTGTTCAGTGTGGGTTGAGCAAATATTAAAGCAAACATGGCTTTGATCTTATTTTAATGTTTTATTTTTCCCCTTTTTAGGAACAGTTTGAAGCACAAATAAAACAGGTCAAAAGTGGGACTAAATTAGGCAACCTTCCTTCAATATTGGCTCCAAATCTGCCTCCTCCCCCCTCTGATGTAAGTGTCATTTACTGTTTACTAAGTGCAACATTAAAAAACTCCTGTCACTGACTTTTGCTAACAATGGTAGGGAAATAAATGCCTAGAGCTGGTCAAAAAGTTCAACACCAGCCAAAATCATTTTTCAACTATATTTAAAACTTTATTTTACTTTGCAAAGGGTGGGGAAGATTCAGTAACTCTGTCATGTTTTTATTGCTGTCTGTTTCCATGCACGCAAAGGCAAGTCACACTTTTTATGTCTTTGTGACTATGTGACCATTTTCATAGGGAAAGATTGCTGAGTTTTATCCTGGTTCATTTTTGTGGTTATATTTTAAAGTTGATCTCCAGGTTTTACTCAACTTTAAATAGTTAATTTGGACCAAGCTGGTCCAAACCACTTATTTAATTTACCAACAGTTGCAGTGGGTATGAGTGCTGTATAAACTGTATGTGGCCTCAGCTGCACATACAGTACACAGCACTGTGTTCTAGCAGTGGGACGTGAACTTGCTGCCTCACTCCGGAAACAAAATTGAGGCGGACTGAGAGCTGCTCAGCCATTTACATGAAGCATTGTATTCTAAGAATGAATACAAAGCTTCCTCTGATTGGATGAAGTGGAGAGGCAGACAGATGAAGCCACAATCTCCACCTTAGCCAGTCAGAGAATGCTTTATATTCATTCATACAATACAAAGTTTCCTGTGACTGGCTGACTCTATTTTGATCCAGGAGCTGAACAGGAAGTTCCCATCAAACTATTTAAAGTTCATTGAAACTCAGAGTTCTCCTTTAAACATTTTCTAGCTCATTTTTTATGACAATATCCTGTTTTGACAAATCTGGTCTACCTTAAAACAGAGTTCCACCCAAAAGTGGAACTTCCGCTCATTTGTCTCCTCTCCCCCTCTGGTGCCACAATTGGCACCTTTCGGGGGGAAGGGGGACAGGAAGGATACCTGTCTTTGACAGGTATCCTGTTCCCACTTCCGGGAGTCCGGGCCGCAGTCCGTGACATCACCGTGGGGTTCCCTCCTCCTTTCCCTGTCGTCAGGCCAGTAGGAGAGAGAAGCAGGGCCTCGTGCATGCGCAGTAGGGTTCCTGGCGTGAAGCCGTAAGGCCACACTGCCGGGTAACCCTACTCACAATGGCGTTGGCAGCAGCCCCCCGACAGCTGATGGAAACATCAGCTGCGGTGCGGACATTGCTGGACTCCAGGACAGGTAAGTGTCCTATTGTTAAAAGCCAGCATCTGCAGTATGTGTAGCTGCTGGATTTTCATTTTTTTGGGGGGGCGGAATACCGCTTTAACAAAATTGACACTTTGGTTAGAGATAAACAAACTGACCATTTCAAGAGAATATAACTGGTCAATGTAGGTCTTAAAATGGATATAAATCAATTATTTGTGTATTTTGCACTTGTTCTGTTGTGTTTACTTTTCTGTTTTCCACATCTTATATACCACAAAATAACAATATCTTTAAAACATTGCCAGTTTAATGAAGTCTGCTTAGCATTTCGGTAACGAATATGACTTCATGCTGAAAAAAGAATATTACCATTTGTATTACATTGTTTTTGTGTTCTCTGGATGGTTTATTCTTTTTACTTTTACAGCCTAACCTCATGCTACAGAAAATTGCATTTGCAACTCCTCCAATACCCAACCAAGGCCCAGCTGTTCCATTATCAGCATCAATACCATCTAAAGAACCTACATTCCAGCAGCCATTTCTGGCTCAAACATCATTCCTTTATCAGCGTCCACCTCCATTGGCATTTCCTCCAGGGAACTTCTTGGGTCCCTTGCAGTCAGCTCCAAGGTTACCTGGTATATCTGACCTTCACAGCAGTAGTGATGTTCCAGGGCCCCCAAGTACAGACAAGCTAAACAAGATTCTGGAGAAGCTACAAGCCAGGTTCCCACAGTGCAACAAGTGAGTTGTTTGTTATTCAGTGACTAAGTGAAAAAGAAAATGTGCATCAATATACCATCCCTCCCATTCACCTTTAGCAATTACAAGTATTATCAAATTAAGATTCCCAATGATACATTCTATTTTACCATGCACAAAAAATACTGTATATTACAATGTCATAAATACATTCTTGCATTCAAATACATTCTTGTATTCAAATAACCATAACACAAAAAATGGCCGGGAATTTATGAACAGTCTTTGTGCTTCTGCTTTTGTCATCACTATTAAAAACTTATTTAAATGTGAAAAACCATTCTCCACCACATCAATGCCTTAATTGCTACATGCTTTACATGATTGGCCCGCTGAAAAAGTGATCTGTGGTGAGTTTTTGTTTTTCCAGCCAAATCTGGATTTTCTATTGAGCCGAGTTTTTGGCTCACAGTTGAGGCAGCACCTTATTCACTTGAATGGGTCAAATTTGGTGGCAGTACTGCCTGCCAACTGGGACACTCTGTATAATTTTTGCTGAATCCTGAAGCAAAACATGTCACCCACACTGCTACCCCCTCTGGCTGCCATTACAGAGTTTAGGTGGGCGGACAAGGGGTGGTATAAATGCAGACCATCAACCTGTTTTTTCCACCCCTCTGACACCCGCGTGAATGAGGTCTGAGACTGAACCCTGTATCAACGACCCCTATCAATATAGAACGTCTTCAAACACAGATGGTGTAATACAAACCCCACCAATGAAACTTAGAAAACAGAAGAGTGATGGCAGAAAAAAGACAAAGTGGTACATTAAGTCTGCCCAATTTTTGTTTACTTTTGTGTATGTATTTTTATTTGTCGGTGGTTAATATGCATCTTCTCAGATTTTCTTCCTTTATGCCAGATTAGATACTCCAATATCCTTACAAACACATAAATTATATGTGTTCATTGTCTTAATTTTGTAAAACCATACCTTTATTAAAACCAATAAACATACTATAAGGAATTATGAAAGATACAAACATATTGCATGCATTACTATAACGGTGTCTGACCGTGTCACTTGCAATCACTTTTCTCCAGCACGTATTTCTTACAACTCCACTTCACTGCATAGTGAAAGCACTAACATCAGCTAAAATATTTGGTCTGACTTTATCAAGCTCTAGATGTATGTGTCTCATATACATAGCTGTCTGTTATTTCCAGATGAACTATTTTATAACTATAGCCTCATTAATAACACATAAAAACTTATAATAAATATTCTCTCCCGCTAAACTTACAATTCTTACACATAATACGTATCATTCTACTGTATATCTCCTTAAACATGAGTAATACTGTATATGCTCACCCTCTGGCTCTATTCTACACTCTCTAACTGGGATCTCTCTTCTGGCATCTTCTTCAACTCTCTAAAACATGCACTAGTCACCTCCATCCTTAAAAAGCCCTCACTGGACCAAACCAATCTTAACAAACCTACACCCCATCTCCTTACTCCCCTTTTTCTCCAGACTTTTTCAACATCTGGTCTACAACTAATTGAGCGACCATCTAACTGTGAACAAACTTCTTGATCCCCTTCAGTCCGGATTTTGCCCTCAGCACTTCACAGAAACTGTTCTCCTTAAACTCACAAATGACCTACTAATGGCTAAAACCAACTGACACTATTCTGTATTACTCGTCCTGG
The DNA here is from genome assembly GCA_037952835.1 of Lithobates septentrionalis. Classification (NCBI taxonomy): domain Eukaryota; kingdom Metazoa; phylum Chordata; class Amphibia; order Anura; family Ranidae; genus Lithobates; species Lithobates septentrionalis. Next base: position 2,232,358 of record JBBDGP010000545.1, read on the forward strand.
ACCTCTCTGCTGCCTCTGACATAGTGGACCACCGCCACCCCATTAAAATACTCCATTCCTTTGGTCTCTGTGACTGTACTCTTTGCTGGTTCTCAGCCTACCTATCCCACAGCACCTTCACTGTCACTTACAACTCTACTTCCTTCTCTCCTCTTCCTTTCTCCTTCGGGGTCCCCCAAGGTTCTGTTCTTGGACCTCTCTTATTCTCAATCTACACCTCCTCCCTGGGTCAGCTGATAGCCTTCCATGGCTTTCAATACCATTTCTACAGCAATGACACCCAAATCTATCTCTTATACACCTCAGCTCACTCCATCAGTCCCCTCACGCATCACCAATTTACTAACAGGCATATCAGCCTGTAAATCACACCATTTCCTCAAACTCAATCTATCCAAAACCAAGCTCATAATATTTCCTCCCCCACGTGCCCTTTTCCCCTGATTTCTCCCCACACCCAATCACTGTCCAAAGCTTACCGCCTCAACCTCCGCAACATCTCCAAGATACTCCCCTTCCTAACCAATGACACCACAAAGCTTCTTTTTCACTCCCTGGTCATTGACTTGCCTTTAAATAGGCTATCTCCCTATAGTCCGTCATGAATGCTGCTGCCAGGTTCATTCACCTTACAAACTGCTCTGTGTCTGCTACCCCTCTCTGCCGCCACAGGCTTCTGCTCACCAAACAAATTAAATTCAAGATACCAACATTAACTTACAAAGCCATCCGCAGCTTAGCCCCCAGCTACATCACTAACCTAGTCTCAAAATACAAACCTACTGTATATACTCGAGTATAAGCCAAGTTTTTCAGACCATTTTTTTGGCTGAGAAACCCCCCCTTGGCTTATACTCGAGTGAGCCGTAGCTTCCATTAGTAAAACAGCGTGTGTAACGGCGTGTGTCTCCCGCTGTGTATGCAGTCTGTTCCACTGTCCATTGTAAGAAAGCCCCGCCTCCTCCTTGTCTCTGATAGACGGAACGCTAATACAGTTTACCAGCATTGTATCAGTGTTCCTCTAGCACGGACGAGGAGGAGGCAGGGCTTTCTTTCAATGGACGGTGGAACAGACTGCATACACAGCGGGAGACACACGCTGCTATACACGCTGTTTTACTAATGGAAGGTACGGCTGCAGATTGACACAGTGACACTAGAGATGGGCACAGTGACACTAGTGATGGGCACAGTGACACTAGAGATGGGCACAATTAGACTGCAAATGGGCACAGTGAGGCTACAGATGGGCATTGTTTACCCAGTAGCTGCTGCATTTTCCCACCCTCGGCTTATACTCGAGTCAATATGTTTTCCCAGTTTGTTGTGGTAAAATTAGGTGCCTCAGCTTATATTCGGGTCGACCTATACTCGAGTATATACGGTAATCATTCTCTTTGTTCCCCCCAAGAACTCCTGCTTTCTAGTTCCCTTGTCACCTCATCCCATGCTTGCATCCAGGACTTCTCCAGAGTCTCTCCCATCATCTGGAACTCTCTTCCTCCAATCTGTCGGACTATCTCCTACTCTTTCCACTTTCAGATGATCCCTGAAAACGTATCTCTTCAGAGAAGCCTATCTGGCCCCCACCTAACAACTGTACATTGTTCTTTATCGTACATCATGGGACACAGAGCCTTAAGTAATTACTTAATGGGTTGTAGGCCACCTTCAGGTGTTGACACTGGTAAAACAAATCAAAGGAAGTTTACTCCCCTATATAACCCCTCCTCCTTCCAAGAGTACATCAATTTTTTCGCCAGTGTCTAAGGTGTTGGTCACGAGTGAAGAAGTGCTCTGAGGAGCTCCAGGAGGGATACATGCTGGATTTAAATTCCTCCATAAAAAGAAGCCAGATCCATCCAGATGTGCCACTTAGGCCTAAAATGGATGGTACCTGGGACCTCGTATCCAAAGCGCGAGGTTTTGCCTGTAATGCCTCTCTTTGTAGGGCTGGACCCCAGGAACCCAGTGCTTAGGTCTTGTTACATTACCTCAAGCTTCCTGATGGGGTGCTTATACAAGGCCCAAGGCAGTTGGACCCCGTTTTTACGGACCTAGTCCTTGAAGGTTTGCTAAACGTACCCCGCCGTAATGGGTGAAAGTTGGATTTTCTGTTAATTCAGCAAAATCCTGCGGCGAAGACAAGGTAAGGTAAGGGAAGGGAAGAAAACTTAGATATTAAAAACATCTATGCATTTTCTTTCATTTAAGGAAAAAATGTTGTCATGCTTTAAAATGTCCACTAGATGGAGTCTATTCACATACCTTACTCTGTTGTCTCACTGTTTGCTCAGTTCCGTGTCTGGCTGCACAGCTTGTGGAAGGAGATTTTGCAAGGTAAAAAATGTCTTTTGTCTTCCCCTTATGGGACCAGAGGGTTAGGGGGACAGCAGCGCTGTACCCCCACCCCCCGCCGTGGGGGATGCCGAAGGTCCCGCTATTTTACCGCTAAAGTTTGCTACTGTGGCTGTATTTTTACACATGTCTGTGCCTCATTGCAGTGCAATGTGTATAGCGCCTCTGTGTTTGTACTTAGGACTATGCCTGCCAAAAAAGACACCACAAAAGCCAAACAAGTAAAGGTTTCACCCCCAGGCATTGGGATTACCAGCTATATTTCCATGTTGTCATCCTCGCCTGAATTACCAATTATGGCAACTCAGGGTGAGCCATTGGAGCAAATTGATGGTGCAGCTGCTTCTCACATCTCAGCACCTGTATACGTGACTAAAGATGCCTTTTCCTCCTCTCTTCAGGGTCTGGAAGAAAGATTAGTGGCTTTAACCACTTCCTTACTGGGCACTTAAACCCCCCTCCTGTCCAGACCAATTTTCAGATTTCAGCGCTGTCGCACTTTGAATGAGCATTGCGAGCTCATACAACACTGTACCCAAAAGAAATTTTTATCATTTTTTTCCCCACAAATAGAGCTTTCTTTTGGTGGTATTTGATCACCTCTGCGGTTTTTATTATTTGTTAAAAAATGTAAAAAGTCCGAATTTTTAAAAAAAAATTATTATTTTTTTTTTTTTTATATTTTGTTATCAAATTTTAAAACAGGTAATTTTTCTCCTTCATTTATGTACGCTGATGAGGCGGCACTGATGGGCACAGATAGGTGGCAGTGATGGGCACTGATGGGTGGCAATAATGTGCACTGATCGGTTACACTGATAGGCAGCACTGCTAGGTGGCACTGATTGGCACCATTGGTGGACATTGATAGGTGGCACTTGTGGGCATTGATAGGTGGCACTCATGGGCATTGATAGGCGGCACTGTGGGCACTGGCAGGTGGCAATGGCAGATGGCACTGGCAGGGGGTACTGGTGTGCACAGATGAGGCATAATTGCCTATTCCTCTTCAGGACCAATGTCCCTTGCCGATTACCGAGCTTTTGTTTACATCATGTGATCAGCTGTCATTGGCTGACAGCTGATCACATGGTAAGGGGCCGGGACCGGCCCCTTACTCGGATCGGTGATCACCCGAGTCTCAGTGACTTGGTGATCACAGCACGCTCCGCGCGCACCCTGCAGAGCGCGCGCAGGGGGCGTGCACAGGGGAGGCCATCATATGACGGCCTCCCGGAAATTCAGGTCCGCGCTGTGGCCGTCATTTGGCTATAGCGCGGACGGCAGGTGCTTAATCGCATCCTCTATTCAAATGGATAGGCGTACTAGGTCCCCCTCCCCCGCTTCAGCTTTGCAAGGGGAACAGTGGGCACTCGATGAGGTTTTACCCTCAATCGATCAGGAAGAGAAACAAACTGATGATTCTTCTGCAGAGGAAACAACGGTAGATGAACCTTTTTCAGCTTCTCAATCTGAAAAATTGCTGATACAATCTCTTACAGAAATAGTTTGTTCCACTTTCATGCTGCCTCTAACAGAGTCTTATGAAAACTTGGCTTCCTCCTTAGGTTCTTTAAAACCTTCCCATTCTTTGCATGCGTTTCCTGCACATGCATTACTTGAAAAACTTATTTTTGTGGAATGGGATAAACCGGATAAACATTTTCGCCCTCCTAGGAGGTTTTCAATTCTCTATCCTCTGGAGGAGAAATTCTCCAAAAGATGGAAAGTACCAGCAATTGACGCTGCGATTTCCAATGTGAATAATAATTTAACTTGTCCTTGAAGACAATGCCCAGATGCTTAAGGATCCAACAGATAAGAAGTTGGAATCCCTGCTAAAATCTGCTTTTTCCATAGCAGGTGCCGTCACTCAGTCGCGATCTGCATCTGCCAATTCCTAAAGGACCAATTTAAACAGGCCCTTAGAGAGCTTCCTACACAACAAGCTCGGGATTTGGCTGAACTACCTAAGGCATTATGTTTTGCCATTGATGCCATTAAAGACTCTATTTACCAGGCATCCTGCCTTATGCTTATGCTTTTACATATGCACAGAATCCTGTGGTTGAAAAATTGGTCAGCTGAAACACCATGTAAAAACCTCCTAACTGGGTTCTCCTTTCATGGGGAGCGACTGTTTGGAGAAGACTTGGATAAATAATTCAAGACAATTTCTGCTGGGAAAAGTACTTTTTTACCAGTCAAAAGAAAATATAAACGCCCTTCATTTAAACGGGCTCTTTCCCCTGCGCCAGGAGCTTCCGCCTCTAGGCAGTGGCGATGGCCTCCGCCGTCAGACTCTAGAGGAAAACCTCAGGGTCAGACCCAGGCTCAAAAGAAGCCCTGGGGTAGGAAATCTGCAAAACAGAATCCTAAAGCCTCATCATGAAGAGGCAACCCCCCTCACCAAAGTGGGGGGAAGACTTCTGCAATTTTCAGAAGTCTGGAAAAAGGAAATTCAGGACAGATGGGTCATCTCCACAGTAACGCTGGGGTACAAGCTGGGATTTCGGGACTTTCCACCGTCTCGTTTCCTGAGATCAAGCGCTCCCAAAGATCCAGAGAAAAAACTATCTCTGTTTCAGGCACTAGACCGATTAATATCTCAAGGGGTGATCATACAGATACCCACAAAAGAGCAAGGTCTGGGGTTTTATTCAAATCTTTTCATGGTACCAAAACCAAATGGAGACGTCAGACCCATTCTAGATCTAAGAAAGAGAACTCAATGCCTGAAGATCCGCTCCTTTCTCATGGAGACAGGTCGGTAGTTTCTATCCTTCTAGGAAGAGAACTTCTGGCGTCAATCGACATCAGGGATGCATATCTGCATGTCTCTATAATTCCCGCTCATCAAAAGTTTCTGCGGTTCGAGTTAGAACAGAAGCATTTCCAATTTGTAACCCTGCCCTTCAGGCTAGCCACAGCACCTCGGGTGTTCACCAAAGTGCTGGCCCCACCTCTAGCCAGGTTAAGGGCACAGGGCATAACAGTCGTAGCATACCTAGATGATCTATTACATATAGATTAATCAGTGACTAGTTTGGAGCAAAGCGTACGCACTACAACCAACTATCTGAAAAGTTTGGGTTGGATTCCCAACCTAGAGAAATCTTCCTTAACCGGTTCCCGACCGGCGCACGCCGATGTACGTCAGCAGAATGGCACGGCTGGGCAAATGGACTTACAGGTACGTCCATTTGAATTCCACGCCGTGCCATTGCGTGCGCGCCGGCGGATACCCGCGATCGCCTCACGGAGAGGGCGAACGGGGAGATGCTGATGTAAACAGCATCTCCCCGTTCTGCCTAGTGACAAGTGTCACTGATCACAGCTCCCTGTCATCGGGAGCTGTGATCAGAGTAATGACACTGCTAGCCCATCTCCCTACAGTTAGTAATCACTCCCCTAGGACACACTTAACCCCTCCCCGCCCCCTAGTGGTTAACCCCTTCACTGCCAGTGTCATTTACACAGTAATCAGTGCATTTTTAATCGCACTGATCGCTGTATAAATGACAATGGTCCCAAAAATGTGTCGAAAATGTCCAACATGTCCGCCATAACGTCGCAGTCACAATAAAAATCGCTGATCGCCGCCATTACTAGTAAAAAAAAAAAATTATTAATAAAAATGCCATAAAACTATCCCCTATTTAGTAAACGCTATAACTTTTGCGCAAACCAATCAATAAACACTTATTGCTATTTTTTTTTTTACCAAAAATATGTAGAAGAATACGATCAGCCTAAATTGAGGAAAAAAAATGTTTTTTTATATATTTTTGGGGGATATTTATTATAGCAAAATGTAAAAAATAATGCGTTTTTTTCAAAATTGTCGCTCTTATTTTGTTTATAGCGCAAAAAATAAAAATCGCAGAGGCGATCAAATACCACCAAAAGAAAGCTCTTTTTGTGGGAAAAAAAGGACATCAATTTTGTTTGGAAGCCACGTCGCACGACCGCACAATTGTCAGTTAAAACAAAGCAGTGCCAAATCGCAAAAAACGCTCTGGTCAGGAAGGGGGTAAAATCTTCCGGGGCTGAAGGGGTTAATACCGCTAAAAAAGGCTGGAGTACTTGGGTCTGATCATAGACACAGCCCAGGAAAGGGTGTTCTTGCCTCAAGCAAAAATCAGTTCCATAGGAGAGCTGGTGCGGAGGGTCAGGTCAAATGGCAATCCCTCCATTCGCCTCTGCATGAGGTTGCTAGGAACCATGGTAGCTTCATTCGAAGCAGTTCCTTATGCCCAGTTCCATTCAAGACCGTTGCAAAACAGTATCCTGTCGACTTGGAACAAAACAATTCAAGCTTTAGACTTACCAATGCGGCTGTCCCCAAGAGTGACCCAAAGCCTCACTTGGTGGTCAATTAACCAGTCATCTGGAAAGTGGTAACGACGGACGCCAGCCTTTCAGGCTGGGGAGCAGTACTAGAAAAGACAACTGTCCAAGGACAGTAGTCAAGAACCGAAAGAATCTTGCCCATCAATATCCTAGAGATTCGGGCAGTACGTCTGGCTCTAAAGCAGGGGTCTCAAACTAGCGGCCCTCCAGCTGTTGCGAAACTACAAGTCCCATCATGCCTCTGCCTGTGGGAGTCATGCTTGTAACTGTCAGCCTTGCAATGCCTCATGGGACTTGTAGTTTCGCAACAGCTGGAGGGCCGCCAGTTTGAGACCCCTGCTCTAAAGGCTTGGACTTTCAGGTTACGGGATTGTCCTGTCAGGATTCAATCCGACAATGCCACAGCTGTGGCCTATATCAATCACCAAGGGGGCTCCAAAAGTCTCTCAGCGCAGAGAGAGGTGAACCATATTCTAATTTGGACAGAAAGGAATGTTCCATGCCTTTCTGCAATCTTCATTCCCGGGAGTAGAGAATTGGCAGGCGGACTACTTAAGTCACCAGCAGTTATTCCCAGGGGAATAGTCTCTTCACCCCGACATATTTTGGGCTGTTTGTCAAAGATGGGGGACTCCGGACGTGGATCTTCTAGCATCCAGGTTCAACACAAAGTTGGTGAACTTTGTGGCCAGAATAAGGGATCCATTCCCTTGCGGAACGGATGCGTTAGTGACCCCATGGGATCAGTTCTCACTGATCTATGCATTCCCCCCTATTCAGTTGCTGCCTCGACTTCTTTGCAGGATCAAGCTGGAAAGAAAGCCGATAATTCTGGTGGCACCAGCATGGCCCAGAAGGTCATGGTATGCAAAAATCGTAAAGATGGCAGTGGAGGGCCCATGGTCCCTTCCACTACGGCCAGATCTGCACGCTCAGGGACCGATATTCCATCCTTCCTTAGGAACTCTAAATTTAACGGCTTGGCTATTGAAACCCACATTCTAAAGAAACGTGGGCTTTCCGGGTCAGTTATCATTACCCTGATTAATGCTAGGAAGCCAGCTTCCAGAACTATATATTATAGAGTCTGGAAGGCTTATGTTCCTGGTGTGAATCCAAGGGTTGGCACCCTCAGAGATATATCATAGGCAGAATTCTTGCCTTTCTACAATTAGGGGTAGAAATTAAATTGGCCTTAAGTACTATTAAAGACCAAGTCTCAGCTTTATCGGTCTTATTTCAAAGACCACTTGCTAGTCATTCTTTAGTCCGGGGCTTTATACAAGGGGTGACGCAGCTTAATCCGCCCGTCAAACCTCCCTTGAACCCTTGGGACTTAAACTTAGCTTTGTCTGTGTTACAAAATCAGCCATTTGAACCAATACAACAGATTCTCCTAGTCCTTCTGACAAGGAAGTTGGTGTTTTTGGTTGCTATATCCTCAGCAAGGAGGGTTTCAGAATAGGCTGCTCTTTCTTGTAAAGAGCCATATTTGATTTTTCATGAGGACAGAGTGGTGTTACGCCAAAAGTAATTTCAGGTTTTCACCTGAACCAAGATATTGTCCTGCCATCGTTTTTACAAAAACCATGTTCCAGGGAAGAAAGATCAGTACATTGTCTTGATGTGGTGAGTGCAGTGAAGATCTATTTCTAAAGAAAACTGCTCAGATTCGTAAGACTTATGTCTTATTTATTCTACCGGAGGGTCCTAAGAAAGGACAGGCAGCATCGAAATCCACTGTCGCTAAGTGGATTCGGCAAGTGATAATTCAAACTTATGATCCAAGGGGTAAGATTCCCCCGTTTTCAAGTTAAGGCGCATTCTACAGTTCGGTTAGTGCTTCTTGGGCAATGCGTCATCAGGCCTCCATGGCTCAGATCTGTAAGGCCACAACTTGGTCCTCAGTGCATACATTCTCAAAATGTTATCAGGTGGATGTAAGGAGGTATGAGGATATTGCCTTCGAGTGCAGTGTGCTGCAAGCAGCAGTATAGATCCTCAAGTCTGGGTGTACACTGTGGGTTGTTTTCTCCCACCCCTCATGTGGCATTGCTATGGGACATCCCATTAAGTAATTACTTAAGGCTTTGTGTCCCATGATGTACGATAAAAAGAAAAGGATTTTTATTACAGCTTACCTGTAAAATCCTTTTCTTGGAGTACATCATGGGACACAGATGTCCTTCCCCTCTTTTTTGGGATACAAGTATATTGCTACAAAAACTGATGTGCTCCTGGAAGGAGGAGGGGTTATATAGGGGAGTAAACTTCCTTTGATTGGGTTTACCAATGTCAACACCTGAAGGTGGCCTATAACCCATTAAGTAATTACTTAAGGCTCTGTGTCCCATGATGTACTCCAAGAAAAGGATTTTACAGGAAAGCTGTAAAAAAAATCCTATTATTTTCTCCAGCAGCCCACCCCCCACAGTTATTACCTTTTGTATCTTTTGTCCCTCCCTCTAAGATTGTAAGCTCTAACGAGCAGGGCTCTCTAATTCCTACTGTATTAAATTTTATTGTAATTGTACTGTCTGCCTTTATGTTGTAAAGAGCTGTATAAACTCTCGGCACTATATAAATCACATATAATAATAATATATTTTCATCACATTAGGTAGTAGGGAATGCAGATTTTTTTAGGGGGTTATTTCGTACATACTCACGAATTTGGTCTTATTAGTCAGCATACTGGATTAATCAAACTTATATATAGTATTTTTCTTTATCCTACATCACAGAACATAGAGCAGCCATAATAATTATTATGTGGGTTATGCGCCACCTATAGGTGATTGGACACTGGCAGATCAATCAGACAGGAAGTCCTCCCCTATATAACCCCTCCTACATAGGAAGTACAATGATTTTTTTGCCAGTGTCTGTAAGGTGGTGGTCACTGATGTGCTGCATGTGCTCTTCGAGCATGCTGGGAGGTCCGGAATAGTTCTACTGAGAATCATGGACTTAAATCGGTTCCATTCGAAAAAGCTATCAGCCAAAATGAATGGTACCCGAACCTCATTGGATAGGAGAGAAGAATCTCTGAGGTCTGCCTGTAATGTAGCCTTACAACGCTGGACCCTGTGTAATGGAACCCTGTGCAGTGTTTGTTTTGACCAAGGTGCGCTTGCCAGCAGGGTGCTATACAGGTCCAGGGGAGTGGACCCAGATAATAAAGAGGGTACCCAGTCCTTGAAGTGACAAAACCCACCATGATAGGTGAAGATTGGATACGAGTCCTGCAGCAGGAATGGTAAGTCTACATTTGCAGTATCTACATAAAAAAAAAAATTAGACTGTCTGGTCTTTCTCCCGGTGGCCACTGGGGGCAGTGTGCTGTTGGTCTCCCGGTTGTGTGTCTCTCTCTAGACTAGAGGGCGCGGGGTCGCTCAGTATAGGAGCCACTGGAACAGGAAAAGTGCGTTTCACGAATTGGAATTCGCTTAGTCATAATCAGCGAATTCCAATTCGTGAAACACGTTAATCTCTGCCAGGTCTGCATTGATGTCATGATGCCTATAATGTTGTCTGATGATTTTTATCTTCAATAAAGTCTGCACTTTTGCTTCAAACCTGTGAGTGCAGTCAAAGCTTTTCCTGTTCAAGTGGCTCCTATCCAGATTGCAGACTAGGATGGCTCTCATCTGGAGCGGCTTGACTTTGCTTTCTATCAGGTCACTCAGTATAGCCTACTCTTGTGCAGTGTAGGCAGGAATTGGAAGAGCTGCCATTTTTTTGTTGTTGAAACATGGGCTGAAAGATCAGAGGTTTCTAGAGACACAGAAACAGCTAATGGCTTCATAATGTAGTGTGAGTACTACCTATGGGAGAGATGCATGACCAGACAGGACACAATAATATACTGCATTGATGCAAAATAAATAATTTGCATAAAGGCATACTTGTATACTTTGTTTTTAAATTGGGGGCATGAACAACTGTTTTGTTGTTACACCCCTGCATGTATATCAATGTACTTAAAGGAGTTGTGTCTCCAGAGTAGCTTGCATTTGATATGTGCAGGCTTACATTTAGGTTGCACTGAAGCAGCATAGAACCTGCATTCAGGATGCATTTGATGTGTTTGGCTAGTCCTGCAAAAACTAGTATTGGGCCAAATGCAGTCTTGAAGGTGCAGCATAATATGACATTTGTTGCATGCATACCTGTATAATTGCATATGAACTGCATGTGTATTTGCATATTTACATGTGTGTTTGCATAGAACTGCATATTTACATGTGTGTTTGCCTAGAACTGCATATTTAGATGTGTGTGCATTAGAACTGCATATTTACATGTGTTTTGAATAAGAACTGCATATTTGCATGCGTGTTTGCTTAGCAACTACATATACAGTGGGGACGGAAAGTATTCAGACCCCCTTACATTTTTCACTCTTTGTTATATTGCAGCCATTTGCTAAAATCATTTACGTTCATTTTTTTTTTCTCATTAATGTACACAAACCCCCCCTTATAAAAACACAGAATTGTTGACATTTTTGCAGATTTATTAAAAAAGAAAAACTGAAATATCACATCACATCAAATATTCAGACCCTTTGCTCAGTATTTAGTAGAAGCACCCTTTTGATCTAATACAGCCATGAGTCTTTTTGGGAAGGATGCAACAAGTTTTTCACACCTGGATTTGGGGATCCTCTGCCATTCCTCCTAGCAGATCCTCTCCAGTTCTGTCAGGTTGGATGGTAAACATTGGTGGACAGCCATTTTTAGGTCTCTCCAGAGATGCTCAATTGGGTTTAAGTCAGGGCTCTGGCTGGGCCATTCAAGAACAGTCACAGAGTTGTTGTGAAGCCACTCCTTCGTTATTTTAGCTGTGTGCTTAGGGTCATTGTCTTGTTGGAAGGTAAACCTTCGGCCCAGTCTGAGGTCCTGAGCACTCTGGAGAAGGTTTTTGTCCAGGATATCCCTGTACTTGGCCGAATTCATCTATCCCTCGATTGCAACCAGTCGTCCTGTCCCTGCAGCTGAAAAACACTCCCACAGCATGATGCTGCCACCACCATGCTTCACTGTTGGGACTGTATTGGACAGGTGATGAGCAGTGCCTGGTTTTCTCCACACATACCGCTTAGAATTAAGGCCAAAAAGTTCTATCTTGGTCTCATCAGACCAGAGAATCTTATTTCTCACCATCTTGGAGTCCTTCAGGTGTTTTTTTAGCAAACTCCATGTGGGCTTTCATGTGTCTTTCACTGAGAAGAGGCTTCCGTCGGGCCACTCTGCCATAAAGCCCCGACTGGTGGAGGGCTGCAGTGATGGTTGACTTTCTACAACTTTCTCCCATCTCCCGACTGCATCTCTGGAGCTCAGCCACAGTGATCTTTTGGTTCTTCTTTACCTCTCTCACCAAGGCTCTTCTCCCCCGATAGCTCAGTTTGGCCAGACGGCCAGCTCTAGAAAGGGTACTGGTCATCCCAAACATCTTCCATTTAAGGATTATGGAGGCCATTGTGCTCTTAGGAACCTTAAGTGCAGCAGAAATTTTTTGTAACCTTGGACAGATTTGTGCCTTGCCACAATTCTGCCTCTGAGCTTTTCAGACAGTTCCTTTGACCTCATGATTCTCATTTGCTTTGACATGCACTGTGAGCTGTAAGGTCTTATATAGACATGTGTGTGGCTTTCCTAATCAAGTCCAATCAGTATAATCAAACACAGCTGGACTCAAATGAAGGTGTAGAACCATCTCAAGGATGATCAGAAGAAATGGACAGCACCTGAGTTAAGGGTCTGAATACTTAGAACCATGTGATTTTTCAGTTTTTCTTTTTTAATAAATCTGCAAAAATGTCAAGAATTCTGTGTTTTTCTGTCAATATGGGGTGCTGTGTGTACATTAATGAGGAAAAAAATGACCTTAAATGATTTTAGCAAATGGCTGCAATATAACAGAGAGTGAAAAATGTAAAGGGGTCTGAATACTTTCCGTCCCCACTGTATACATGCGTGTTTGCATAGAGCGGCATATTTGCATGCGTGTTTGCATAGAACGGCATATTTACAGTCGTGTTTGCATAGCGTGGCATATTTACAGGCGTGTTTACATAGAATGGCATATTTACATGAGTGTTTTCATAAGAACTGCAGATTTACATGCGTGTTTGCGTGAGAACTGCATATTACATGCCTGTTTGCGTGAGAACTGCATTTTACATGCCTCTTTGCGTGAGAATTGCATATTACATGCCTGTTTGCGTGAGAACATCATATTACATGCCTGTTTGCATAAGAACTGTATATTTACATGCCTGTTTTCATACTGCATATTTACATGCGACTGCATAGAACTGCATATTTACATGTAAGTCTGCATATTTACAGGCGTGTCTGCATAGATCTGCATATTTACAGGCGTGTCTGCATTCTCTCTGTTTGGAACATGAAGGTCCAAACATTGGATTGCCAGAGGGCTCTGTCCCCAGAGTATTGCATTGGCGGTTGATTGTTCAGGATCTGGAGAAGGGGAAATTTTCCTTCCAGTTATATGAAAGATAACCACTGATGCCAGTCTCTCCAGTTGTGGGACTGATTTGGTGGAGATGACTACATTTCATGGGACTTGGTCTCCCCAGGAGAGCATACTGCCCGTCAATTTCTTGGATCTTTGGACGGTACACTTTGGTTATTGGACAAACCAGTTGCACAGGTTTGTGGTCAGTATTCAGTCCGACAGTGCCACTGCAGTGGCATATATCAACCACTAGAGTGGCACCAGGAGTCGAGCAGCTCAGAAAGGTGAACCACATTCTGTCTGGGGCAGATTATCATGTGACATCTGTCGGCAGTACATATTCCAGATATAGAAACTGGTAGGGGTTTTCCCAGTCATCAGCGACTAATACCGGGACAGTGGTCCCTGCAATCTGCCAGGGTTGGGGAACTCTGCAGGTGGATCTACTGGATTCCAGGTTCTATATCAAATCAGACAGGTTGGGTCCGGGACGAGAGTCCCACTAGCAATAGGGCTAGATATACTGGTAACACCTTAGGGACCAGTTTTCCCTACTCTAAGCCTTCCCGCTGATTTAACTACTGCCGCTTCTTTTGCGAAGAATCCAGGAGGTGGGAACACTTATAATAGTGTTAGCTGGCCTAGCCTAGGAGGACTTGGTACACCGACCTAGTGTATCTTTTGGGGGACGCTCCTTGGATACGTCTGGTCCAGCCAGACCTAATGAGCTTGAGTCCTGTTATCTCTGTGTTGTTGAGCGCCAGGATAATTGGCTTCAGGGAGCTTTACAGGACTTGGAGATCTTATATTCCTGGTGTAAAGCCAGGAAGTCGCACCCGCGGTAATATGGGAGTGGGGGATTTTTTTTCCTTTCTCCAGTCGGGAGGGGAAATGAGATACTTTCAAGGCTGCTACATGGTCTTTGGTTCATACATTCACAGGGTTTTACCAGATAGATATCAGAGCCACAGAGGATACTGCCCTGGCCACAGTATGTTACGGGTGGCAGAATAGGTCCTTCTTAGGTGGCAGTTTCTGTGATCGTGTCTCATATATTGCTTTGGAACGTCCCACATAGTAATTACTACGGCTGCTCTGTGTCCTGTGATGTACGATAATGAAAATTGGATTTTTCCTACATACTTACTTACTTACATACTTACCTGTAAAATCAAAGTACATCACAAGACACAGGAGTCCCTCCCCTCTTTGTGGGAATTTATTGCTTGCTACTAAACTGAGGTACTTCCTGTGTATGAGGGGTTATGTAGGGGAGGACTTCCTGTCTGATTGATCTGCCAGTGTCCATTCACCTATAGGGGTACATAACCCACATAGTAATTACTATGGCTGCTTTGTGTCCTGTGATGTACTCCAAGAAATGGATTTTAAAGGCAAATATGTAGGAAAAATCCAATTATTGCTGTGGTACTGATAAGCACCAAGCAGTACCTAGTCTTTATGATGAAGCTTAGTACTATCAGCTGTACATTTACAGTAGTTAATAAAACCCAAGCTGCAGTAGACTAGACACCACTGAGTGGCGCTCATTGGTACCAATTACTTGACTTTAAAAAAAAAATATTATTTGTACTGTATATAACAAAAGTATGTGTGCCTATTAATATTATTACAGACTTTAAAATAATTAAAGATTATCTTCAGGCAACACATACAATCAATCAGTAACCTGTCAATGTCATACATGTCTGTCCTTTTATCTGTCATTGGAGAATAAAAGGTTTCAATTACTAAGCTCTCTTTTTGAGAATTCAGTCAGAAGCAGCAGGGAAACTAGCATCCCAAAATGAAGGCAAGGAATAGCAGTCGGTTTCCTTTTTTCATGGCAGAGTTAAGCTGTATACACACTGGGGGTTATTTACTAAAGGCAAATCCACTTTGCACTACAAGTGCAAAGTGCACTTGAAATTGCACTGAAAGTGCACTTGGAAGTGCAGTCGCTGTAGATCCGAGGGGGACATGCAAGGAAAATAAAAAACAGCATTTTAGCTTGCACATGATTGGATGATAAATTCAGCAGAGCTTCCCCTCATTTCAGATCTGCCCCTTTAGATTTACAGCGACTGCACTTTCAAGTGCACTTTCAGGGCAATTTAAAATGCATTTTGCACTTGTAGTTTGCACTTGTAGTGCAAAGTGAATTTGCCTTTCGTAAATAACCCCCTATACACAACTTTTGTTGTTCAATTTCATTTAGATTTACCTTCAACTATGTAGTGCAAGGGCCTGCCTGATTGCATACAAATTAGAAGCGTTTAGGTTTGACCTCATATTATATGGTTTTGGTAAATCTAAAGGAAAACATCTAAAGAAGATTGTATAGTGTGTATCCAGCTTTAATCTAAATGTTTAGCGTGGGGTTTTCTTTTCATATTGTTTTATGTCAAGAACTAACAAAATAAATGAAGAAGTCTTCCAGTTTAAAACCGGTAAATATGAAGATTGTATGTGGATCCTTTTTTTTTTTTTAATGCCAGCCAGCTGATGGAGCCATAGGTTCCTTTTTAACAAGTTTTTCAGGCTATCCTTACCTGCTTTTTTGAAAAAAAGCTTGTTGATTACTTGGCCTTATAGCTAAAATGTACACACACTTGTTCAGACAGACCTTTATCAAGTTTCAACTTTGATATGTAATATTGTGTGCCTGGTCTTTTTAAGGGCACAGTTGACTGACATTTTGCAACAAGTTAAGATGAAACGCGGAACACTTGCTGGCCTTACTGTGGAAGAACTGTGCCAACTTGTAGCTACACAGCTGCAGGAGCCACTACTAAGGAAAGCTTCAAATCCAGCTCTTAAAGTGACACAGGTCAGTTTTATGTCAGGTTGTAAAGTTAGACCAGTTTAGAATATTATTTAGTTGACATATGAATAATAATATTCTTATGTTATTGCTACTGCCTTTACTATAATGAAACAGTGGGGTTGATTTGCTAAAACTGGAAAGTGAAAAATCTGGTGCAGCTGTGCATAGAAACCAATGGGCTTCCAGGTGTTCTTGTCAAAGCTTAATTGAACAAGTTGAAGTTAGAAACCGATTGGCACCAGATTTTGCATTCTCCAGTTTTAGTAAATCAACCACAGTAAGATGTCAGATAAGGTCTAATAAGGTTTCTCCGAATATCTCACCATTTAGGCTTCCACCAGGTCATGCATCTGACTGGGTACAGATAGGGTACATTTGGATATGTTCACCGTGATGTGGCTTGTTAATGAATGTGCATAAGACAGCCTATTCGTTCCACAATGCAGTGGAAATCGGATCTGCGCTATTTTTTCTTATGCGTCAGGGTATCATTCAAAATGAATGGAACTGCACTGTTTAAAGCACACATTATTAATGGTAATTTTAAAATGCACATTTTACAATTGGATACTGTTGTGTAACAATGGTAATTGGCCCTGAAAATTGCAAATGCAGAACATTCATTCAGGCAGTTCAGGCAGTAACTAAATCATTTTTTTTTAAAGAATACATTTTAAAACATTTTTACTTTTTTAGTCCTAAGCAAATACAGCATTCTAGCAAAAACCTTTTACGTTTCTATTCTCCTTCCTTGTTAGCTGTCCTCAAGGTCCCACCAGTTCACATATTTTTGCTTGTTTTAAATCTTATTCCAAACGTGAGGATGACCTGAGCATACTACATTTTGTTTTTTGTTTTTTTATTAATAATTATATTATGCATGCAGTTTACACTTAATTTCTGTGCAGTGCACTAGGACAAATCCTGTTGAAATAGTGTGCAATGACATAGTAATATAGTACTTTGCATGTTTTAATGTTATTTGACAGCCTATTGGACATGGTAGACCCCAGTACCAGAACACACAACGAGCTGCACCATTCTTGTCATCAGCTACAGGAGCATATGCAGTACGTCCGCAGGTGAGTTCAGTAGAACTTGTGATCCAGGTATATATGTTGAATAAAAAGAAAAGGAGCACCCGGTTCTAGGGAACCGAGTAAGGGGTTACTTTAGCAACAAATATTAATCATACCAAAATACCAACGGTAATACCAGAAAAGAATATAAATTTTATTAATGTATAATGATGTACAAAAATTCAAGATAGTTGAAAAAGCTGGTCCGAGTGAGTACCTGATTGCTGTTAACATGATCATTAGGACAACCTAGACAAGACATGAAGACAATACAAAACAAAAACAAAACCAACAACGTTGACACCGTCCGGACGCATTGGGTTAGCAAGCTGTCAATCAATAGTGTACGTTGAAATGGGTGGTTGGGTGATGAGTACACCTAATTGCCAAATAAACCTGCTTGACAGCTTGCGAATCCAATGGACATAGAATAGGGAGGGCGGGGAGGGAAGGGGGGGAGGGATATGAGCTGCTCGATACGTGGATGGACACAAGCTCTGTGAACTATGGTGATATTACCTCAAGGGATCAAAATATATAATAGTCAAGAGGTCACAGACAGTCCGATGGTGGTGTTGATGAAAACGTACTATAATTCCTCTCTGACAATATATTAGTTGTGATAGATCAATGGATCAAGGGAAGGTAGTCCGTATGTGGAACTAGTGCTAACAGGCAAATTCAAGATCCATTGATCTTTTCTTTTTTTGCATTATTACGGTTACAGCAACAAACACTGAATAAGTGTATAATCAATTTGGTCATGTCATTTACCTGACCACCACCAGGTGTATCTTGCTCCACTCCCCTTCTCCCTTCTCTCACCCCATCCCTTATCTTATTATATATGTTGAATACACAGTCTAAGCATAATACTTCTTTTTCAGTTGTGTCTAATCTGTCAAAAGAATGTACAGCCCCATGACCTGCAGCCTATGTCTTGTAATCATGTCATGCACGTAGAGGTAAGTGTGATTACTATAAAGGGAATTTTATGTTTACCAGGTTAAACTCTAGTCATGGTAGTGTTTTAATAGCAGTGATGGAAAATCTCTCCAATGAACACAGCAATAAAAACCTTTTTATCCAAAACTAAACAAATAATTTTTCTTAAGTTTGAGCATTAAAGTGTGTTTCCACTTTTGCAGTCAAATTTGAGAAAACCCCCTTTTAAATGTTTGTGTTCCCATTCACACAGCATGCCTAAATTTCTTTTTTAAACATTTCTCGCCTTTTAGATGTTTTTGTATTTTTTTTTTGCATTTGTGTTAAAATGCACATTTTAGAGCTGAAGATTGATTAAAACCCCAAACCTTATATATATTCTGAAAACATGGACCCTGGGGAATGAAATGACGGTAGTTGCATTTCTTTAATGTTACACCATTTTAGTGAATCGGTTTACCAAACACATATTTTATATAGTAAAAAAGACACTAAAGTTAATTTCTTAGCTGTACATCAGGACACAGAGTAATTTATATTAATGACTACCTGTGTTACACTGCGGCCTTCAGGTAAGTGGACATTGGACAAAAAAGTGCAGGAATTCCCAGCTCAAGTATAACCCCTCCCAGCTGAGATAAACCTCGGTTTTTCGCTGGTGCCCTTAGGTGATGGATGTGCCTACACATGACTCACTGAATGCGTTTTATTGGGTTTTACTCTCATTTTCATGGCCTATTCTGGGCACCCCTGCTGGGGAAGGGAAAGGCTTTATCTGCATCCTCTTGATTCAAGGAATTTGATTGTTAGAGAAGTGGAAATTGCCAGTCAACATTCTGGAGCTTTGGGTGAGATCCCTCTCAATAGAGTTTTCTTCTATTTCCTTTTTTGATTTTGAACATGTTGCTGTGTTGCCCATTCTTCATATTCCCTGCTTTGGGACATCCCAAGTTGTCCTGAATATGAACCCCTCTGTGTCCTGTGATGTACGATTAAGAAATTAGGATTTTTGGTTCACCTGTAAAATCCTTTTCTTGGAGTAAATCACAGGACATAGGGATCCCTTCCTGCTTTGTGTTCACTGCTTGCTACAAATTCAAGGTTTACCTGAGCTGGGTTGGTAATTCCTGTCTCTTTTTTTTTTTTTTTTTTGCCAGTGTCCATTCATCTGAAGGTGGCAGCATAAACCAAGTAGTCAAGAAAATTAAGTACCCTGTGTGATGTGATGTACTACAAACGGTACACCAGAAATCATAATTTTAGTGCACACAAATGCTCTATATCACTCATTTTTGCAAAATATACCCTTTGAGGTTGTGTGGGCTATATAGAGACCCAACAACAAACACCAGAAAAGACCCAGTGCTTCCAGTAATGTAACATACTTGGAAAGATGCACCCCCTTTCTTTTTCTGTTATGCAAGTCGTTGTAAGCACAGGCAATGAGGGATGTGGCTGTTACTCAGCTCTTCCAGCAAGAGCATTAAAGAGGAAGTAAACCCTGTAATTTTTTTTTCTTATTTTTGTAATATAATGATCCTGCAATGTATCCCTTTTTTTTTTACATTTTGTTTCTTCCTGGTATTTTGCATCTTAACTAATGCTTAATGAATCTTTTGTGGGCGGTATTTCCACCCTTACTTTGTTCACCTGTCCAAGTCAAAACCAAGCCTCTATCTCGATTGCCGCTACTACAGCAACCGAGCTAAGCCATTAATCACAGCAAATCACACTCTGTGCTGCTCTGGTTCCCGCCCCGTGTCAGTCACAAGGGAGAGAAGCAGGAATGAGATATTCAGAGCAGCATTGCGAGACTTTCCTCTGTGCCGTTCTGAGAGGAAGCTCGTCAATCCTAATATCACGGCATGCAGGGGAGATCGTGTGCTGTTAATGAAAATACCTACTGCGCAATCGCGCCTGATGTCACTTTTGATTGTATGGCGATTTCTATGCAAACTAACACAATAAGTACACTTTCACAGGCAGCGATCAGCTGCCTGTGCTATGTAGATTACTAAGAGATAAAGTTGTTTTGAAGGGTTTACAACCACTTTAACATAAGAGCAGGAACCAGTGGTAGGTTATTTCTTTTTGTGTGGTTTAACTGTAGTGTTTTATATTTGAATGCCTTTTATTTGTATTTCTTACTCTCATTAATCCTATTTATCATTCCACAGTGCAATCGATTCTGGATGATAACCAACAAAAACAATTCCTGCCCCTTCTGCCCGAGCCAAAGATGACCTCAGTAGTTATGGAAGCCTAGCGTAGCGATGCTGCTGTACAGGACATTGCTTAACAAATAGCCTTCTTTCAAAAGCTAAACTTTTTTAAGCTCACACAAAAATAAATGGTG
The DNA here is from genome assembly GCA_037952835.1 of Lithobates septentrionalis. Classification (NCBI taxonomy): domain Eukaryota; kingdom Metazoa; phylum Chordata; class Amphibia; order Anura; family Ranidae; genus Lithobates; species Lithobates septentrionalis. The sequence goes on from JBBDGP010000545.1 coordinate 2,252,762, forward strand.
TTTAAAAAAAATCTGCTTTGTCTTTTGTTTTCAAACCATCACTTGAGGTCAGCATGAGTTCAGTGTACTTTTATTTTTGGTGGGCTTGTGAACGAAGTTGAACAGTTTAAAACAGGAATCCATTAACTGCTGTAATATATGCATTCACATGTGAGATTTTTCTGATTCAAAGTGTAAAGGCAAGACAAGAGCATATGAAATGGGAATGTAAAGGAAAAAGGGGAAGGGGTTTAAAGGCCCCTTTAGCTAATTTTTCCACATGGGAAAGCAGCAGCTAGGCAGGTTTTAATGTTCCCCCATTGTGTCAGCTGCATGAGGATGAGGGGAGTTGTGTGACTGACAGGTGGGGACCCGTGAAATTGAAGTCACATGACCATAGAAACTTCTGGAAGCCCCTGGAGCCCCTATAAAAAGAGGGTTCTGATGAGGGTTCGCTGCAAGTTGCCTCAGAAGGTCAGCTGTGGCAGAGCTCTGCAAAAGGGCTATAATACAAGGGTTCACCGCCGGGACCACTCAGGCAACATAAAGACCCTACTGCGCCAGCTTCTAGAATGGGTGGAAGTCGAAGGAGGGGAAGGATGGATACTCCGGTGCCTCGCCTTACCTTCTGGAGCAGCAACGGTGGACGAAGAGGACGAAGCGGCTGGCAGTGGAGTATCCGGAGCAAGAAGGGCGCTGAGGGATCCCGGCGAAGGCAACATCACAGAGGAAGGAGCCAGGTGCCGTTTCCAGTTCCGCCGTGTCAAGAGCCAGAGGGAGGAGCCGTGGATGTCAGTGGGTCAGCAAGTCAAGGAGGCCGTACAGCCCGCAAGCATCGGGGAGTAGAGAAGCGGCGGTGAGGGCGGAGACTCCACGGGCACGTACGCCCGGTGATGATGTCACCAGAGGAGGAGCGAGGAGGTGGATACCTGTGAGAGTGGAGGCAGAGCGTGGAGGAAGGTCTCCCAGGCAACCTAGAATGCCGGAGCTCAGGGTTGTCAGAGGCAGTGAGGCAGATGTCTCACTCAACAACCACCGGATAGAGAGCACTAGTGGCTCCATTACATTGCTAGCAGAGCACAGCACAGCCTTCCTGAATAATCTGTAGGCAGAGGCTGCTTATGTTGAGCCTGCGGGGCTGAGTGAGTGTATGACTTCTAATGTATTTAATACTTTATCTGATTCTTTAGCACAAATGGCTTCAACATTGGCTTACATGAAGAAGAGAGCGGAGGCTTCACAAGTAAAGCAGAATCAAGATATTGCTGCTGTATGGTCAGTGCCAGAGCATTCAGAAAATCAGGGTGCTAGTTCTCCTTTACATATCACTAAGCAGGTGGTATATAAAGGAAAGGGAATGACTAATATGTATGGCATATCCGAAATTTCGATTAAAGAGAGTATGCCTTGCCTACCTTCTCTGCTGGGTTTTCATTTATCTAGTGGGATAAAGGAAAAGATTTGGAATGATGAATTCCTAAATTTACTATCCTTGCTTCCTTCCAGCAAGGAATTTCTGAGGCAAAACAGAGAAAAGCATGATGATGACAGAAGAAGGCCTTTGGCCAGGTCATTTAACAATTGGCTACAGGTCTTCTGTTTGTATGCAAGTGTCATGTGTGAGAAATATCCAGAAAACAGGGACAAAACCTCTAAGTGTAAGCAGAGCTGTGTAATCCTCAGGACTAGATGGAAATACAAATCCGTTTGCAGGCAAAACAGCTCTCATAATACAGTATGTATTTCAGATGTGTATTAGGTGTTGATAGAGCGGTACAGATTTATAATGTCGCTTTGATATTATATCACTGTTTGTAGCCCCATTAGCACTCATTCACACCTGCTTTAGGCTCTGAAGAGAGAGACATATTTTGAGAGCATTCGACAAGCACCTCCTGCTTTAACCCCTTCAACCCCACACTAGCACACCACCATAGCTTGCACGGCACGTGGTTGCATCGCACTTGCAGAGCGGCTCCATTCATTTGAATTGGTCATGCTCAGTGTGTGCTACGCCCACTGAAAGTGACAAGGTATAATTCCTGCTGCAGCTGCGAAGCAGAGGATCACAACCGCAGCATATGTTTATCCCAGTTTCTGCCTCTGCAGTTTAAGAGGGAGCGGTTGATGTTAGGCTTTGCGTTTATTAAAGTCCTTGCGGTAAAACCAACCACAGCAAATAGGTCTGCTTCCGTTGAGATTTTAGCACAAATCTTGGCATAAACCCTCAATGTTATGCTTTGCGTCTATCTATTAAAGTCCTTGCGGTAAAATCAAGGAAGCTTAGACTTCTCTAGTGTATCAATGCTTTACTAAACAGGGAAAACTGCACATACAACTGTAGAATACACAATACAACACAACTCATAGCTTACAAAAATATGCCTACAAATATAAACATGTATAATATGTATGCATTAAGTAAACTAAACAGTTACTCAACTTGGGGGTCAAGATGTAATATCCTTCATGGTTTCTTGCTCAGTCAAATTTAAAATGTCTCCAAAGTTTTAAGAGCTCCTGGCATCCATGTCTTCCTCTTTGTCCTTCTAAACACAACTCTTCCGAACACGTTTCTTTCAAAAGCTCCCCAAGCCCCTCCCGCCAACTTCCCGCATACACCAACTTCCTCTGCTCAGCTCCAAAACCTATCCAACTGGTTTATTTACATATTAACGAAGGGGAAGAACCTCTGTAAAACATATGCTCTTTAACCACTTCAGCCCCGAAAGAATTTACCCTCTTCCTGACCAGAGCACTTTTTGCGATTCGGCACTGAGTTGCTTTAACTGACAATTGTGCGGTCGTGTGACGTTGTACCCAAACAATATTGCCGTCCTTTTTTTCCCACAAATAGAGCTTTCTTTTGGTGGTATTTGATCGCCTCTGCGGTTTTTATTGTTTGCGCTATAAACAAAAAAAGAGCGACAATTTTGAAAAAAACATTATTTTTTACTTTTTGCTATAATAAATATCCCCCAAAAATATATATAAAATGTTATTCCTCAGTTTAGGCCAATATGTATTATTCTACATATTTTTGGTAAAAAAAATCGCAATAAGTGATTGGTTTGCGCAATAGTTATAGCGTTTACAATTAGGGGATAGATTTATAGCATTTTTATTTTTTTTACTAGTAATGGCAGCGATCTGCGATTTTTATCGTGACTGCGACATGGCGGACGCATCGGACAAATTTTACACATATTTGGAACCATTGGCATTAATACAGCGATCAGTGCGATTAAAAATGCATTGATTACTGTAAAAATGTCACTGGCAGTGAAGGGGTTAACACTAGGGGGCGGTGAAGGGGTAACTATGTTCCCTGGGAGGGGATTCTAACTGAAGGGGGAGGGACTAACTACAGGAAGTGACAGATCGTGGTTCCTAGCTCATAGGAACACACAATTTGTCACTCCTGTCAGAACAGAACAAGGAAGTGTGTGTTTACACACACTCGTCCCTGTTCTGTGTCTCCAGCTCACGATTGCTCTTGGCCGGCGGTCATCGCGACCGTTGGCCACGAGCATCGGCACCCCCGCTGTGCAATAAAGTTACTATACAAATGGCCATAGCAACACATAGCATAGCATAATATAGGAAACTTCAACTTCAACATCTTCAACATCTCTGAAAGCCTTTTGTCCAGGAAAGGGCAAAATAAACCCCCGTATTGTAAATGGGAGGAAAAAATTCCCTTTGACCCCCGTATCTTCTGGGCGGTCAGACTTTTGTTTTGTTGTCCCTGGAGGGTTGCACCATTACTTTTAACAATGTCTTTGGCAGTTTGTGTAAAGAAAGTCCCAGATGAAAGTCTCTTGCCTTCTTGGTTATAAAGAAATTCTCAGATGAAAATCCACTCCAATTCAGCCACCATCAGGAAATCATCCGCATCTTCCTCAGGCTCTCTTCTGGTTTGCCTCCTCCCATCTAGCATGCTCATCTGCTCTGCCTGCTCCACCTCTTGATGCTCAGTACCTGAAAAGAATAAGAGAAAAAGCAGATTATATGTTCCTTCCAACTGTGCCAAAAACATAGCTCACTGCTCACATTTCTCCATCTGCCCATTTCTTTTTTTTATTTATTTAAATATTCTTTATTATTTTCTCAATTACAAAGCACACATTTAGAGTTTTTACACCAGCATATTAATTCAAAATGTCAACTTTCTCTAAACTTATAAACCACCTTCCTTTGCACCCAACCAACAGTCTAGTAAATACCACCTTTTCCCTCTACACTGTAATGTTTATAGCCTTAACCCATTCTTCGGATGTCGGAGCCCGCCTCGTTGATTGCCAATTTTGCGCGATTAATTTTCTCGCTTGAAATGGGCACCTTAGTACTACTAGTGCTTGCTGGCTCTCCACATTCCTCCATATATCCCAACACACATACTCTGTCTTCTAATTCCAGTGTAGTCCCAAAGGTTATATTTATGGTTTGGAGTATCTCTGCCCAATACCTAAACAATCTTGGGCATCCCAACATCATATTCATAAGATCCCCTGTCTCTTGGCACCTAGGGCACTTAGCGTCTGGTCTCACATGGCCAAACATAAACAGCCTCTTAGGGGTGTAGTAGGCTCTATGTACCAAGAACAACACTTTCTGTGAAGGGGAAACTGACACCAAAGGACCCAGTTCTTATCTATTCCTCCACTGTTCCGTTATTTCCCCCAAATCCTCTTCCCATCTTTCCTTATTTTTAGCGGACCTTGCCCCAGCAATAATTCTACTGCATATCTTCGCATATAAGTCTGAGATAAGTCCTTTGGATATTCCTGACTTGATTAACCTTTGAAGGAGGGGCCCTTACTCCATTCCACTGCTTGTGTTTTAAACTGAGCATGCAAGGCATGTCTGATTTGAAGGTACCTGTAAAATGAGTGGTTTGCTATACCGTACTCTCTCTTTAATTCTGCAAATGTTTTCAGAGTACTACCCACATACGGTTGGGCCAGTTATCCTATACCCTGCTTTTCCCATTCATTGATCTTCCCCACGGGCAATAGTTCTTGCAGATGTTTGTTGTTCCAGAGGGGCGCGTATTCTGTTACCCCCTTATACCCCATTACTGTCTTGGCTACCTGCCATAAATTTTTAGCCAGCTTTAATGTAGGACTCCTAAGGTGAAAAGAATCCACTTCCAACGCTTCTATTACAGTGTTATGTGGGGCTCCCAATAGCATCATTCTGTCGCTGGCATTCCCCCCTCCCGGTGTGATACATCCCCCAAAAGCTGCAGCTGGGCGGCTAAAAATAGCTCTGAGAGTGTGGGACAGCCATTCCTCCCTCATTTGTTGGTAACTGCAACGTTTGCAAACTAATTCTGGCCTCCCCCTTCTTCAAGATTAATTCCCTGAAGAGGGATTCTATTTTCTTAAACCATTCCTTTCCTATCCAGACTGGGGAGTTATGCAGCAGATACAGTAATTGCGGCATCCAGATCATTTTAACCAAATTGCTTCGTCCCGCCACAGACAAGGGAAGTTGACTCCAGATGTCACTTTTCCGCTTAAATTTAAGCAGAAGTGGGATTAAATTACCACTAATGTATTGGTTTGGGTCTGTCAGGGTACCACTGGCGCCAGACCTGGGCGTTTGCATGCGCCTATGCGCCGGCACGCTCCGGTACGAACCTTGCAGCAAGTTCCTGTTGTTTCCAGGCGTCAGCGCGGCGCTCGGGCACGTGCGGGTACACGGCGCTTGTGCGTGCGCGTGCGTTCGCGTTAGCGCCGGTTTGGCGCCAAAGTGCACATAAAAGTTCCCCTGTGCCTCTGGCACATTGCTGCTTCGTCTCAGCTCTGTGATTCCTGTAAATCTGCACCTGATTGATCGTTACCTATCTGACCCGGCTTGTCTGACCATCCGTCCCGCTCCCATCCGACCCGGCCTGCCTGACTACTCTTCTGCTGCTGCCTGATACCGTTGCTGACCTCTGCCTGCCTACCGACTCTGCCTCTGCCTGCTGTTATTGCCTGTCTCATATCCCTGCTGACCCGGACCGTCTGACCATGCTTGTGCCTGCTGTTGCACCTTCAGCTTCAGCTCCAGTGATCTCTGCACCTCCATTGTTCCAGCTTGCTGCCTCCAGTCTCCACCTGATCTGCAGCCCAGCCATCCCTGTGGGATCTCTCATCACTTCAGCATCAGAGACTCTGCTCAACAGGCACTCCTACCCCACTGTGCTCAGGAGACCACTGTCCCCACTCCAGTGGCTCCTGAACCAGCGTTGTATGAGAGGTCTTCTCCTACAAGTCAGGCTCTACTACCAGGTACCTAACAGCGTCCTTCGTTAACCATATGCCTAAATACCATATTTATCGGCGTATAACACTCACTTTTTTGCCCTGAAAATAGAGGGGAAATCGCGGGTGCTTGTTATAAGCCGACAGCGTACCTCGGAGGGGGACGAGTGCCGCCGGAATTCACCAAGCCATCATCTCCTCTCCACTCGGCTCTCGGGACGGGACTGTGTATGTGACTGCCGACTGAGAGCCGAGTAAACAGGAGGTAACAGCTCGGTAATTTCCTGCGAGACATGAGAGAAAGTGAGCTGCATAGATGGGCGCAGATCAGGCTGAAGATGGGCGCAGATCAGGCTGAAGATGGGCGCAGATCAGGCTGAAGATGGGCGCAGATCAGGCTGCAGATGGGCGCAGATCAGGCTGCAGATGGGCACAGATTAGGCTGCATTGAGGCTGAAGGTGGGCCCTAATCAGGCTGCATTGACGCTCACTGACCATTATTTTGCTTCAATATGGTTTATTTAAAAAAAAAAGTTTTGTTTCCTGAAACTTCCCTCCTAAATTGTGGTGCATGTTATATGCTGATAAATACGGTACTTCCTCTCCACCACTTTTAGTTGGGGGATTCCAAACGGCATAGGGTTTCTTAGTGGGTCAACAGGCAGAAGTGCTGACTTTTTCCAATTTATTACCAGGCCCGAAAAACCGTCCAAATTCCTCAACTATATTCATTGCCACAGTTAAAGATGACTCAGTGTCACCAAGAAAAAACAGGACTTTGCATACAATGCAATCTTATCCTCCCCCGACTTCCTCTGAAATCCCTGCATCCCCGCATCCCCGTCACTGATCTAATCGCAATTGCTAATACCTCCATCGCAAGAGCAAGGGCGATAGGGGGCAGCCCTGTCTCGTCCCTTTCTCAAGCTGAATTGAGTCAGAGTATACGTTGTTAAGTTTTATCTTGGCGCTTGGAGCATTATAGAGTGTTTTTACCCATCCAATAAAGGTGAGCCCAAACCCAAATATCTCCAGACAGTCCCACTCCATGCTGTCAAAAGCCTTGGTTGCATCCAAAGACAAGACAGCCCTTGAGCCCATTTTCTCTGTCGGGGTCTGCAGATTCAGGTACACCCTTCTGATAATAATGCTGGTAGATCTATTGGGGATAAACCCAGATTGATCTGGGTGTATAAGATTTTGGATGCATTTATTCACCCTAGCTGCCAACACCCTTGGCAATATTTTAACATCAGATCATAGTAATGATATTGGTCTATAAGAAGATGTGTCCAACTGATCTTTCCCCTCCTTCTGCAATACTATTATAGTAGCCTCCATCATTGAGGTGGGCAGCCTCCCCTCTACTGCTGCCCAACCCAATGTATTTAGCAACTCTGGGAGCAACACCTCTCCACACCATTTATAAGTCTCTACTGGAAGTCCATCTGGCCCGGGAGACTTTTGGTTAGCCATCCCAGCTACTGCCTGTTGTAACTCCTTTAAGGTTATGGGGGCCTCCATATTACCTCTGTCCCTCTCTGAAAGGGTTGGTACTTCTATTCTTCCAAAAAAGCTATACATTTCTCCCACCCCCTCCTCCCGCCTTGATTTATACAGATTCAAATAATATTGCCTAAATGTATCGATGATCACGGGCGTCTGAGAGGAGATCTCTCCCCTTAGCGTCCTAACCGCGGAAATTGTAGAAGGGGGGGAATTGATTTTAACCAGGAGAGTCGGCATACGGCCCACACTTTCCCCCTCACCAAAAGCGCATTGTCTTTGGAAGACTCCCTTTTTTCTCCACTTTCCTTGTGACAGCTATTTTATACTCCTGATGTTTATTAAGCCACCTCCTTTGCTTCTCCAGGGTTGGGTCTTCCACATACTGTTTTTCTGCCACTATCACTTCTTTCCTAATGCTCTCCTCCCACTCCCTGGACTTCCTCTTAATCTTTGCCACCTGCTGCATTAATAGTCCCCTGAGAAAGGCCTTCAGGGCATCCCACACCACCCCCACGGATGCTGTGCCTGTATTAAATGCTACAAATTCTTTAAATATTACCTCATCTGGTCCCTCAATTAATTCCAGCCGAAATGGGCTTATTTTCCAATCTTTCGGGGCACATCTTCCCCCTGTGTACACCGTCAGCACTAGTAGTGAGTAATCCGACACCCCCCTTGGCCAATATACTATATTTTTTACTAACGGCAGTGCTACCCCATTCCCCAGGGCCATGTCTATTCTAGATGGTGTAGAGTATGAGCTGGGAAAGCAGGAGTACTGCTGCTCTTTTGGATTCTGAGTTCTCCAAATGTCATACCATCCCACTTCTTCCAAAGATTGGGGTAGGCGACCCTCTGACACCCTATCTGACTGTATCCCAGGGGAATCTAGTCTGACTGGTATTCCTTCTTTATCCGCCAAAAATTCCATTAATCTATGTAAGATCTCCAGTCTAAAATGAGGTGGGATATAAAGATATTACAGCTTGTTCTCTATTAGGCAATACACAAAAACATAAAAACCCAATTCATCTATACTGATTTCCCTGCAGGAGAAAGGCACCCCGTTCCTCACCATTATACTCACCCCCCTAGAATAAGAGGAGTAAATCAAATGGTTTTGACACTGAAAGTTCCTACTACGGAATTGTGTCATGGTGTCCTTTATCAGGTGCGTCTCCTGCAGGCAAAGCAGTTCCACTCCATACGTCTCCAATGTGGAAAAGACTGTGCCTCTTTTGACTGAGTCACCCAACCCCCGGACATTCCAGGAGCCTATATTGAATGTTTTGGACTGCATACAAAAAAAAGAGAAAATAATGTAAAAATAAAAAACAAAACAAAAAAAAAAAGGAAGAAAAGAAATGGGAGGAGAGGTCCAAAAAGAGGACCCACCCCCTAAGGTTACACTTTGTATCCTAATACCTTCATTACCATTTACTCGTGATTGATATATAAGTGAATTCTTTTTATCAAGACTTTCAACATTTGTGATATTACCCAACTTTCTCCATTAGTATTTATATCCCAATCCTGTGCATAAATTATAAAACTTGTGATGCGTTTCCCCCCTCTCCCCCCTCATACCCCCCTCCCGCCTTTCCACCCCCCTCCCTCTCCCCCCACCCCCGCCTATCCCACACTTGACTAGGCTAGCCTTAGGGGCTTTATGCGTGACCGTTTCCTGTACCAACCCATCTACTCATGCCAATCAAGTGATGTGCACAATTTTTGTTATTTCTCCCACCTTTTCATACTTCCACCCTCCCCCCTACCAACAACAGATATATCAAAAATATCTTTTTCACCCTGATGCCCCACTCATACATTATACTTTCTACCTAAGTGTAACTCCCCACTCCATCCCTGATCTGGTGTAGAACAACCTGTAGCTGCAAAAAAAAAATCATAAAGACCAAAACAGACATGGCTACTTTTTCAATTTTGGTTTGACTATAAATCTACAGTCTATAACATCTCATCTTCCAACCATTGTACCACGTCTGCCGGAGAGTAAAAAAACTGGGTTCCCCCAAGGCCGTTACTCTCAGACGTGCTGGGTATAGCAAAGCGTACGTGATTTTATATTTTTGTAGATTGCGTTTAATTGCTGTAAACTCAGCTCTGCACTGGAGAGAAATCTGGGTACAGCGAGATCCTAACTCCATTATAAAGGATATTCCTCATCTCTCTAGCTCTTTGCAACAGGGTCTCTTTATCCTTGTAGTTAAGAAGCTTCAGAAGTATTGGCCTAGGATAGCCACCCGGTGGCGGGGCTCTAAAAGGGACTCTATGGGCTCCTTCTATTGCAAAGAACGGCGAAAAGGTATCCTCCCCAAACATTTCTTTGAACCATTTCTCTAGGAATCCTATGGGGTGGGGACCCTCACTCTGCTCAGGGAGGCCCACCACCCTCACATTATTCCTACGTAACCTATTTTCCATTTCATCCATCTTTTGAGACATGTAGGCCTATTTGTTCTCTCATTACTTCAATTTCCTGTTTTAACGGGTATAAATTATCTTCAATTAGACTTAACCTCTCTTCTAGGGCAGTTTTCCTTTCCACGGTCCTTCGCAATTCCTGGCCCATGAAAAGTAGTTCTTCCTTAATTCCCTTTAATTGGTCACAAAGACTATTCAGTGAACACTTGTATGCATTAACAGCGTACAGTACATCTTTTAATGTTGGCTCCTCCTGTGGTAATAAACCAGCATCAGGGACTAACACAGACACAGCTCCTGGAGTTTCTCCCTCTGGCCCCCCTGTTACTTAGAGTTTTTGTGACTGATGATACCATTGGCGTTTGGCCATGGCTCTTTCTGTCCAAGGGGGCTCCTGATTGAGCTTTTGCTTGTGGTTATTGAGTCCCTTTAACTGGCGACTGCACAGGGGTGTGAGCAAACCGCTCCAGCTTAGCTGCTGCTGCTGCCTGGTTCCTCTTCTCTTTTACAGAGCGTGTTGCTTGGGACCCCACATTCTCCTGGTGTGGCTGCTCCTTACCTCTTCCTTGTCATGGCCGTTTTTTTAACGCCCAGCTGGGCCCGCACCTCAGAGCCTCACCTACAGCGACTCTCCTCGTCCTCAGCCAACATCCGCATAACAGTCCGCAGTACTCCGGCAAGCCGTCCTGTGCTGTATGAGCCGGACAGTGTTCTGCGCGTACCCTGCTCTTTCTCGCAAGATCTCGCGTTCCTCCGTGCATGGCTAAGATATTGCGGCTGCCTCCGCCGCCTCGTCCTTCCCCGTCACAAGCCGAAGGGCAGACGGCACACCTCCAGCACCAAACCATGCCGCTCACCGCCTCTGCCCTGCACGGAGCTCACGAGGCAGGGGCATGCAGAGCGGATCAGCAGGGACCCCTCCAGGGAGCTCAAAGCTTCAGAATGGAGCAGGGAGAGAACACTCACAGCCTCTCACTCCCACATCCGGTCACCCCATCTGCCCATTTCTAACTGCAAAACTATTGCAGGGTGCCCACTGTTGCCTTAAAACACTTTCATGAAAAGGCATTGACTTCCAACGTAATGAATAAACTTGCATGTCTCTCCGTGCTGTCCTGGGAAGAACACAGGCCTGCTTTTGTCCAGTCTTCACAGCATGGCACACTTTTGCAAAATGCCCCATTTAATGGCAACAAACACTTAATGTGACTGAATCTACCATTACCAACCACTTGCTTCCACTTCTTAAGCAATGCTGGTATAGGAATCCCATCTATTTTCTCTCTAGGGACCCCCACCTTAAGTAAATCAATCCACATGTGTCTCATGGAGATCATAGGCCTTGCCTTCCTTGTATCTGACTCAACTCGGAGCTCAGAACTTTGAGCTGATCAAATCCTCAGCTTCCCGCTTATGGGAAGCAACAGCGGCACATGTCCTATTTCTGCTTACAGACTTCGGGCCTTTGTCCTTTGTTAGGGCATCATTAGACTTTTTTATGAGGGCTGCACACCGCTCATTCAAATCTTCAGCTCGGCCTACACGGGTTTGAACACACTTCAAAGCCACTGCAGGTTTAACTTTGATTACCCTCCTTTCTAAATCTTTTGCCTTGCTTGCTCTTTTTAATTCTGCCTTTTTCCTCTTTTTAGATTCAATATGTAGAGCATGCAGGAAGTATAAACCAAACACAGCAACTGCCCGCATCTCTCCCTTAATGAACCCAAAACTTTTGAGTCTAAAAGCCAAGGAAAGATCAGAGACTCCATCCCAAGCTCGCTTCAAAGGAGAAGCATATCCAGCCAGCTCCTTTACAACAGACATCCACTTACTATTTCTGGCCCAGATAGGAAGAGTGCACGCCTTCAAGTCCTCCTGGACACCAGAAACCTTTGCAGCCTTACTCTTCCTAAACAGTGTACCCAGCATTTTCCCCTATTACATGCAACAAAACACACCACAGAAAATAGGTCTGCTTCAGTTGAGATTTTAGCACAAATCTCGGCACAAGCCCTCAATGTTATGCTTTGCGTCTATCTATTAAAGTCCTTGCGGTAAAACCAAGAAAGCTTAGACTTCTGTAGTGTATCAATGCTTTACTAAACAGGAAAAACTGCACATACAACTGTAGAATATACAATACAACACAACTCATAGCTTACAAAAATATGCCTACAAATATAAACATGTACAATATATACGCATTAAGTAAACTAAACAGTTACTCAACTTAGTGGTCAAGGTGTAATGTCCTTGGAGACACGATTCAATGCTTATTGCCGGGATGGTCTGGGAGTGGAGCACTGACATGTAGGTTCGCGCCAGAAGCCTTGGCCCCGCCCGTGACCCTCGCCTCGCCTGGAGCCGGCATGCTGAGGCATCAGCGCTGGCTGACGGCACCTTCCCCATCCGGAACACCCGCTCTGGAGCTCCGCAAAGTCGGTCTGTGGAGCTCAGTCTCTGGCTCAGTACAGCGGGGTTTGTCTGGGACCCCTCTCCCGCTCTGTATCCCTCTCTGCCCCCGGATTTCCCGGTATCACCACCCCACGGCTCAGACACTGGAGGAGATGTTTTTTTCTTTTTTGGCCGGCGGAGTGACTCGGTGACATCGCGGCTCTGAACCGGAGACCGTTGTTGGTGTTTCAGGAGATTGGTGGATGAGGACAGACTAGGAGCTGAGGTACAGACCCCCCTTCCCCCGTGCTGATGGGAAGGAGGAGAGTCTGAGTGTTCCCATGACGGATGTCATCACTGCAGGCCACTTAAAGGAAGGGGCAGGAGACTATTTGGAGTGCGGTAGGAAAATGTACCCTTAAACAACAACAAGAACTCAGTTAATGCTCTTAATTAAACTGAAATAGACTTGTATTGAGCTTATGTCTCCCCCTAGTAATGTGGCTGAATAGCAGGAGACCTGGACTGTATCCTGGGACTGTTTAGTTATCTCCTATTTCACCTAATGCACCCAGCCTGGAAATCAATTCTTTTTGTTCTCCCGCTTCTGGTATGATATGAATGTAAGAAGAGAAGAGAAACAAATGTCATTCTAATACTTTATTGTCGGGCTCAAAGGTTTAAAGTATGAAGGCTAAAAGGAACTTTTAAAGTTTTGCTACTGAACTGTAATAGTCAGTAAACATATATGCATATATATATATCCCCTGTAAAGGGTAATGGCCAGTGGCCTACGGACTATACTGAGGGACCCCAGAGAGGCCCATGAACTGATGCTTTTTTCTTTTTTCCTTTTTCCCTCTTGCTGCAGCTTAAATTTTTTTGTATTTTCTCGCTGCCTTTTTTGGGACTTGTGTTTCCTGTCGCAAGCGAACCTCGATAAATGAACAAGCTGATGTTATGAAGCAGTTATAAGCACAAGTAAACAGCTGAAACATTTTAGGGACGCAGAGGTAAAGGGGCTGGCGCATGAACAGTACGTGGAGGCCTATGGTGGAACTTAACATTTTGTGAGTTTTTACCTCCTTTCCCCCACGACCTGAGTATTCTTAAGCACTAACTTAGAACCGGATAAATCAGTATTTCAGCTGGCGAATAAATTAATGAAAATGAGAGGAAAAGCAAATAAAACAAGCAAAAGAGTCCCGCCTGCTCCAAGCCCAGGAGGTATCTAGTGCTACATGTCTGCAGATACCAGTATAGTAGAGGATGGACATGGCAGCCCCAAGCAAGGGATTGCTTCGCGAACAGGAACAAGTAGGCAAAAGACGCCGGAGGAGGAGAATAAGGCAGGGAAATTAAATAACTCAGTTCCTACTTGGCCAAAAAGTAATGGGAATAACTCCCAGGGAGGTTGTAAAGCTCAAAATGGGGTTCAGAAGAAGAGAGGAGGAGGCGAACCATCAAGGGAAGAAAGCATGCAACCAATAGCTCAGGAGGGAGTCCCGCAAATTAAAGAGATGCTGGCGGAGATGCTGATAAAAATGGAAGTATCGCTAAAAGTAGATATTGCCGCAAAAAGGTCAGATATTGGGCAAGTCCTAGGAAGGGTAGAAGAAGTAGAGGGAAGATTGGACGATCATGATCAAAGATTGGAGGATATAAATGAACAGATTAAATCCCTGCAGAGAACATATAGAGCTCTTCTGTACAAATTGGAGGACCAAGAGAATCGGAGTCGACGTAAAAATCTATGAATAAAAGGTCTCCCTGAGAAGTATAGCAATGAGGAACTGATAAAAGTGATGCAGGAGCTGTTTAACCCCTTATTGGAGAGAGAAACGACAGGGATATTGAAAGTGGATAGGGTCCATAGGATCACAAGATATTCTACCCAAAGGACAGAGAGCCCAAGAGATGTGATAGTGAGGTTTCACTATGTGGAAGAAAAATCTAAAATTATGGAAAAAATGTGGAATTCAACAGGAACTTTCTATGAAGGAGTTGAGCTACAGATTTTTTCAGATTTATCTACAGAGACTTTAATGAGAAGGAGACTCCTTACAACTTTAACTGAGCTAATGAGGACATCGAATATATCATATCAATGGGGTTTTCCAGATTGTCTGGCCGATCCGGTGGGAAGATTCCTTTTTTATAAAGGGGAAACTGTTCAATATGGTGTGCACAATTGCAAATATTTACTCCCCAAATAAGGACCCTGATAAATTTCTAAAGGGAACACTGAAAAAACTTGATGCCTTTAAAGAAGTGTAAATTACGGTAATCATTGCAGGAGATTTAAATTGGAGCATAGACCCAAGGGTAGATACTTCAGGGGGCTCCTCTCGATCCACAGCTCAAAGGCAAAGGGCAATAAAAAAATTGCTGCTGGACTTTCAGCTGTTGGATGCATGGAGGATTAGACATCCAGGGAAACAAGATTACACTTTTTACTCCCCTGTCCATCGGACATTTTCAAGGATTGACAATGTTTTAATAGAACACCAACTGGTACCATGCCTTAAAGGAGCGGATATCAAAGAAATTACCCTCTCTGATCATGCCCCAGTTATAATCCAATTGGAAATATCAGGAGACCCCTTGGTGGGGAAAAACTGGAAACTGAATGACTCCCTTATTCAAGACCCTGAAATAATCAAAAGGATTGAGCAGGAGCTGGAGGACTTCTTTGAGGCCAATGACACAGTAGAAATCCCTAAGTCAACTTTGTGGAAAACACATAAGGCCTTTGTAAGGGAAATCTTGATAGGGATTGGAGCGGGGGAAAAGAAGCAAAGGGGAAAAAAGATGACCCTTTTATATAGAGAGATACAGGAATTAGAACAAAGAACGAGACCCAAAGGTATTTCAGAAAGGCAAGAATTAAAAGTAAAAATAGAGGAGTTAGAGGAATTGTTAGAACAAGAGAAAAAATGTGCTTTCCATTCAGTAAATAGGGAAAGATACCAATGGGGTAACAAATGGGGGAAATGGATGGTTAGAAGGGTAAAGGGAAAAAAAGAACAGGTCCTCTATTCTCAAAATCAGGGACGATAAGGGAGAGATAGTGTATTCTTCCCCTGCAATTGCAAACATTTCATTCCTATTATAGTGCTTTATATAACGCGAGTCAGAGAGGGGAAGACAGAGAGAAGTGGAAGATTGAAGCTCAGGAGTATCTACGGGGCCTAGACCTTCCCAGGGCATCTAAGGAGGAGTTTGAATATCTTGAAGCCCAAATTTCGCAAGAAGAGGTGGATAGAGCAATAAAGAACATAACTCTGGAAAAGAGCCTGGGCCCCGATGGATACTCCATTTTGTATTATAAAAGATTTTCAAAGTTTTTGGACCCCAAGTTGTGTGATTATCTGAACGCACTGGCAGAAGGAGAGAAGCTCCAAGAGGAGTCATTATTGGCATATATAACCCTTATTTTAAAAGAAGGGAAGGATCCAGCATCCCCAAGGAGTTATAGGCCAATATCGCTATTAAATACGAATATCAAGATCTTTGCCAAAATAATAGCAGAAAGATTGAAACCTCTGCTACCAAGGTGGAGTCATAATGACCAGGTGGGGTTCGTGACAGGGAGGGAGGGGAGGGATAATTCTCTGAAGTCCATGTTCCTGATACATGAAGTAATGGGGAGGGAGACCCCGGTTGTTCTTATGTCAATAGATGCCGAAAAGGCCTTTGACAGGGTAGAATGGGGCTTCATGTTTGAAACACTGAGATATTTAGGGTTGGGTGAGAGGATGATTAGATGGATCTCGTCCTTTTATTATCACCCAACGGCTAGAATCAGAATAAATGGAAACCTGTCTTCTCCCCTTGAATTATTCAACGGGACAAGACAGGGGTGCCCCCTCTCTCCAATGTTGTTTATAATAGCATTGGAACCTCTATTAGCTGCAGTCCATAAAAACCCGGATATTAAAGGAATCAAAGTAGGAGAAAGAGAGTATAGAGTAGCCATGTATGCGGATGACCTGCTTTTCTATTTTTCTAATCCCAGGACAACAATCCCCATAGTTTTAAAGGAGCTGAGTCGGTATGGGAACCTAATTGTGACAGACCTAGCCGGGAGAGAGACTTTTGGAGGGGACTGAATGCTAGCCTCTTGCCGATCGATCGTGGTCCCTGGCATTTGGGGGAACGGTGCTCTTTGTGAGCTGTGTGCCTGGGGACCCTTGAGGTGGTATTACTGTGGATTCGGGTCCTGGTCCCCCAGGACACACAGACTCTGGGGACCCTGGATTTGCCATATTAGAAATAGTGGCTGATTCATAATGCTGGGACAAATACTGTTGGGAGGTGCTGGTGTCAATTCCAGCCACCTGTCTGTCTGTTGCCTGCTAGAATGTGTATTGTAAATAAGTCTCTAGTATGGGATCTAAGAGTCATTAGATCCCCATTGTTGTTTGTGTTAATTAACTCTATTAATGATATTGTGCTATTGTGATAATGTTGATTGGATTTTCTGAGCTACAAGACGGCCAGTCTGGCCTAAAGGTCATGTCTGAGTCATCTAGGCTGTCTAAAGGGATTAGTTAATTAGCCCATGTTAATTAGGTTTCTGGTCACAGGTGTATGTTCAGAGTAATATGAGCCGGAGGTACGCACCTCCTCTTTTATTGTATAAAAGAGCCTGTATTTTTCAATAAAGGAGATTCCTGGTTGAACTTACATACAGCCTGCCCGGTGTTTGTTCTGAGCTACACATCTATTAGAACGGCAAATAGCTGTAGTTCTAGTCCTGGAGCATCGGATGACCGAACCAACAGATGTGCAATCTAATTCTATAGCTGCAGAAGAGTGTCGGGAGAGTGGAACCGAGCGAGCAAGGGGCTCGTTACACTAACAAACTTTAAAATAAATATGGCTAAATCTGAGATCTTGAATATAACTACATCGAGGGAAGAGCAGCAGGCAATTCAACCTAAATTTCCTTTTGTATGGTGTAAGGAGGAGCTGGGGTATCTGGGTATAAAATTGACGTCATCCTTAGGCACCATGTTTAAGGCTATTTATATCCCTATGCTTAATAAGATCAAGGACCAATTGGATATTTTGAGATATAAAACTCTCTAATGAACAGGGAGAATAAATGCAAAGATGTTTATATTACAGATGTTGATATATATTTTTCAAATGATTCCAATAGCACTTCCCCAGGATTATTTTAGGAAATTAAAATCAATGGTATTAAAATATATATGGGCAAGCAAACGTTCCAGAATTGCGTATGCTACATTAGTTAAAGAAAAAGAGAGGGGGGGACTAGCAGCACCAGACTTTAAAAAATATTATCAAGCAATCTCTAGCTCTCAAATTGTAGATTGGATTTATAACAAAGAGGAGAAAAGCTGGGTAAATGTAGAAATCTCCCAAAGTAAAACAGATATAGGGAAGATGGTTTGGATACCATCACAATTTCGAGACTTCGGTTCCAGCACAAACCCACTAACGAGAAACACTTTGAAGATATGGGATGGATTAGGTAGGAGATATCACTGGGATTATAACTCACCATTTACCACTTGCCGACCGCCTCAAGCAGATATACTGCAGCAGAATGGCACGGGCAGGCAGAGTAACGTATGGGTACATTACTCCCCTCCCGTGGGCGGGGGGCGCATCGCGCCCCCCCCGCCGGTGCCCGAGGCGGTCTTCATTATTCCAGGAGCGATCCGTGCTGAGGGGGAGGCCACTGATTCATGGCCACCCCCTCGCGATCGCTCCTGGCAAATGAGAAGCTTCCTCTGCTTCTGTAATGTAAACAGAAGCAGAGGAAGTGATGTCATCTGTCCTCGTGAAGCCTTTTCATCCTGGCTTCCGAGGAGAGAAGACATCTACTGTGAGTCTGCACCAACACTACACTGACACTAGCACACATATGTAAAATATATACTAAATATATACGCTCGCGCTAATGATGTATCAAACAACAAAGAAATAAAATTCAAAATGCAGCTTCTATACACAAAGTGCTAATCACTTGAAAAACATATAAATATAAATATAGCGCTCGCAAACACAATAAGTGAAAATATGTTGACCAAAAAGAAAACAAAGTCCAAATACAATAAGGAAAATAAAGTCCAAATAAAGTGACTACAGGTGCTCCAATCCAAAGTGAAGGAAATGTAAGGTGCTTCAGAAAAATTCAGGTGTGCAACACCCCCTCATGTATCCCCACTCACCAGATCAGAACGACCCCCAGCTTTTCAGTCTGGTGGGTCTATTAAAGCTTGGTAAAGAAATCCTGGGATGGCGGATATGGTGATAAGTCTTCAGGTCCAGAAATCCTTTATAGAGTTTCTCAGCCAGAAACAACAGGTAACCAGAAGTAAAAACAGAAGAAAACTGATAGTGAAGTACCACAAGGTCCTTGATGACGCCCTGTGGGAGGGCGAAACGATGCTATTTCCGGTATCACTGACGTCACTTCCGGTCCCATGGAATGCACGCCAGGAACAGCGCTTTTATACCCACAGCTCCATTTTGAGGCTTGTTTTATCTTACTTGTTGTAAGTACCCACTCACTTTTACAATAAAACCTTTTTTAATGGTACTTCACTATCAGTTCCTTCTGTTTTTACTTCTGGTTACCTGTTGTTTCTGGCTGAAAAACTATAAAGGAATTCTGGACCTGAAGACTTATCACCATATCCGCCATCCCAGGATTTCTTTACCAAGCTTTAAATGACCCACCAGACTGAAAAGCTGGGGGTCGTGCTGATCTGATGAGTGGGGATACATGAGGGGGTGTTACACACCTGAATTTTCTGAAGCACCTTACATTTCCTTCACTTTGGATTGGAGCACCTGTAGTGACTTTATTTGGACTTTATTTTCACTTATTGTATTTGGACTGTGTTTTCTTTTTGGTCAACATATTCTCACTTATTATGTTTGCGAGCGCTATATTTATATTTACTAGCACACATAGGCACATAAAACCCCACCCCGATCACCCCCCCCTTCCCCCACCCCCACTGTCACATTGACACCAATAGCATTTTTTTTTTACTGATTACTGCATTGGTGTCATTTGTGACTGTTATAAGTGTTGGGGCAGGTAGTGGTAGGCCCCTTTAGGTCTAGGGTACCCCCTAACCCCCCTATTAAAGTTTTAACCCCTTGATCACCCCCTGTCGCCAGTGTCACTAAGCGATCTTTTTTCTGATCGCCGTATTAGTGTCACAGGTGACGCTAGTTAGCCAGGTAAGTATTTAGGTTCACAGTCAGCTTTTTATAGTGTCAGGTACCCCCATATACTACCTAATAAAGGTTTTAATCCCCTGGTTGCCCCCTAGTTAACCCTTTCACCAATGATCACCGTATAAGTGTTACGGGTGACGCTGGTTAGTTAGTTTGTTTTTTTATACCCGCTGTTTATTACCCAATAAAGGTTTAACCCCCTGATCGCCCGGCGGGTGATATCAGTTAGGTTTTAGGGTCAGTTAGGGTCTGCGTCGCCCCAGGCAGCGTCAGGTTAGTGTCAGTACTGCTAACACCCACGCACGCAGTATACACCTCCCTTAGTGGTATAGTATCTGAGCGGATCAATATCTGATCTGATCAGATCTATACTAGCGTCCCCAGCAGTTTAGGGTTCCCAAAAACGCAGTGTTAGCAGGATCAGCTCAGATACCTGTGTAAGGGGAATAACAGAAACCGAACTTGCCAGTATCAGCGCTTCCCTGTGCGCCTGCGCAGCAGAGTAGTGCTATGGCGCATACGGGTGCATGATGCAGCACATTAGCACGGGCGCGTTCACGCCATAGCGCGCACAATGTGAGTTCCCCCTGGCAGGCCTATAAAAGGCAGTTCAGCCCCTTGCTTCATTGCTGGTTTGTCTTTTTAGCTTCCAGTGTTCCTGTTCCAAGCTCTGTATTCCTGTGCCTGCCTGTTGTAACCTGGATTGACCCCGACCCCTTCTGAATCTCTCCAACACTTGACCCTCAGCTTGTTTTAAGGACTTCTCTACCTGCTTGAACTTTGTGTTTGACCCTCAGCTTGCTTATAGACTTTGCTACTTGGCTGATCCCTGTGTTTGACCCTTGGCTTGCTCATAGGACTTCTCTTCTGCCTGATCCCTGTGTATGACCCCCGGCTTGCCTAAAGGACTGTCACTGATAGTACTCACCGAGGCCGAGATGCCGAGAGCGGTTTGCCTTTGCGACTAAGCGCAGTCCGCCCCCTGGAGGTGGTACAGGGAGGGAATGGCACGAAGAGGCACAGGCTCCCCAATGGACTGTGGGTGACTTACTTGTGATGTCCTTGGCAGAGAAGAGCCGCTGTGCAGGTACTGGTAGGCAAGGTGCAGCCGGAGACAACAGGCGGAGAGTCCAGAACCAGGCTGAGGATCAAACATCGCAACGGTTCTATGGCACTGCAGGATCTGCAAGGTAGGATGACAAGATAAAGAGAGTCCAGGTACAGGCAGGAAGTCAGGCTAGGAGACAGGAGATAGTCCAGGTAACAGGCCGAGGGTCAAACACAGGAGATTGGTGGGAATCCGATAAACAGGCCGAGGTCAGGTCCAGGAGAGAAGCAGAGAGAAGTCCAAAGGCAAATCAGGGTCACAACGGGTAGTCAAGCAGAGATACAGGATACAGGTTCAGATAACACAGGAAGCTGAGACAAGCCAGCAACTTGTTTGATTCTCTGAGCGCCTTTTATAGGCTGCCCAGGGAATCACGTTGGGTGTGCGCCAGTGCGCGTGTCATGAACAGGTGTGACCAGAACCGTATGATCTGCGACAGAGGACACCAAAACGTATATAAGTGATAATATATTAATTTATTAAGGAAAGTGAGTAATATAATACAACCAACTCCAATATGACACAGTGAAATAACCATCCACAGACAGAGACCCACAAATAACAATAGACAGATAAGTGCAATAAATGGGAAATACCAGGGTCATAAACAATAGCCAGGCCAGGGTCATACACAGCAGATCAGCAGGGGATGTTCCAGAGACATAAACGTAAGCCAGGCCAAGGTCATACACAGGGAAGTCAGTAGATAGGGTATGGAACACAGGACAGGGAGAGGATGGATGGGTCAGACTGCAGGGCAGGAATGCAAGGTAACAGGTGGGACAGGATAGGGTCCGAGACAGGGAGACGGGCACAGGATCAGGGCACAGGATCAGATCGCTAGCAGGTCAGAAGGCAATGAAGAAATCAAGGCAAACATGTGAATGTTTGCCGGGTATTTATAGGCTTGTGATTGGCCTCAAGTGACACCTGATTGCAGGAGGTACTGTCTGCTCCACACTGCCAGGATCCATCCGCTGGTGGACGCCAGTACTGCGGCCCAAAGATGATATACTATTAACAGGGAAAAGCTCTCCTGACAGTTCCAAACTGCCAGGAGACACCTGCTGGTGGACCTCAGTACTGCATGCCAAATAACAGGTATTACCAGCGGATGGAACATTTCCTGACAGTACCCCCCCTCAAAGGAGCGGCCTCCAGACGCTCCAATTGATTGTAATTGTCCATAGTCTATGGCATCAAGCAGAACAACAGGTGGTGGCGCAGCAGGCATGGGCACTTCAAGCTGGGCAGCAGGCATGGGCACTTCAAGCTGGGCAGCAGGCATGGGCACTTCAAGCTGGGCAGCAGGCATGGGCACTTCAAGCTGGGCAGCAGGCATGGGCGCTTCAAGCTGGGCGGCAGCAGGCATGGGCACTTCAAGCTGGGCGGCAGCAGGCATGGGCACCTCAAGCTGGGCGGCAGCAGGCACGGGCACCTCAAGCTGGGCGGCAGCAGGCACGGGCACCTCAAGCTGGGCGGCAGCAGGCATGGGCACCTCAAGCTGGGTGGCAGCAGGCATGGGCACCTCAAGCTGGGCGGCAGCAGGCATGGGCACCTCAAGCTGGGCGGCAGCAGGCATGGGCACCTCAAGCTGGGCGGCAGCAGGCTTGGGCACCTCAAGCTGGGCGGCAGCAGGCATGGGCACTTCAAGCTGGGCGGCAGCAGGCATGGGCACATCAGGCTGGAGGGCAGCAGGCATGGGCACATCAGGCTGGAGGGCAGACACCCGGACATCAGGCTGGAGGGCAGGCACCCGGACATCAGGCTGGAGGGCAGGCACCCGGACATCAGGCTGGAGGGCAGGCACCCGGACATCAGGCTGGAGGGCAGGCACCCGGACATCAGGCTGGAGGGCAGGCACCCGGACATCAGGCTGGAGGGCAGGCACCCGGACATCAGGCTGGAGGGCAGGCACCCGGACATCAGGCTGGAGGGCAGGCACCCCGACATCAGGCTGGAGGGCAGGCACCCCGACATCAGGCTGGAGGGCAGGCACCCCGACATCAGGCTGGAGGGCTGGCACCCCGACATCAGGCTGGAGGGCTGGCACCCCGACATCAGGCTGGAGGGCTGGCACCCCGACATCAGGCTGGAGGGCTGGCACCCCGACATCAGGCTGGAGGGCTGGCACCCCGACATCAGGCTGGAGGGCTGGCACCCCGTCATCAGGCTGGAGGGCTGGCACCCCGACATCAGGCTGGAGGGCTGGCACCCGGACATCAGGCTGGAGGGCTGGCACCCGGACATCAGGCTGGAACAGATCAGCTGGCGGGGAGGCAGGACTGGACACTGGCATGATGGTATGGGTTGGATTAGCTGGTGCGGAGGCAGGTTGGGTTACTGGCAGGATCGTTTTGGTTGGAAAAAACTTTCGTTTTTTCTTTGGCTTAGCCACTGAAGATCTGTAGGTGAGGGGTGCAGCAGACTGGAGAGGAGGATTGGAATATGGCAGAGAAGAGGTAACAGTAGCTGGAGGAAGTTCGTGTGGGTTTGCAGGCAGCAGGGAAGAGACAGGTAGGTTGAATGCAGGATAGGTACAGGGAGCAGAGACTGGATATGAGTATTTGGTTGGCAGCAGCGTATACTGAGCTGCAACTGCGGTTGACATGGGTGATGGGGAAACATACATTTGGGTAGGCTGGTGTTTGGTGGCAGAGGTGGTTTGTTTGGCTGGAGCTGCTTGCGTCATGTCAGACCATGCTGAAAGTATAGGTTGTACAAACTGTGCTTTTAAATCTCCCTGTCTAACAAAAGACTGAGCAGACACAATGCACTCAGCAATCACCTGTGGGGAACAGGCTGAGTAGTGCTCACAAAAATCGTCTGGATCATCTTCAAAAAGCCAAACTAGGGATACAACCTGATTCATATCAAAAGGAGGAGTGAAATCATCACGGCCCTTTGGAATACAGGGCAGGGCCAGCTCAGTACATAGCTGGATCAAAGGCTGTACCTCCCCAAACAATATATAACCCTGATCGACCAGGGAGTGAGCCAAACGTATAGTGGCAAACAACTGGTCACTAGACCATCCTTTCAAAGCCTGGCGGCAATAATCACCACTTTCAGATGCCAGCAGAGAAAAATAAATAACCTCATCGGCATTCATGTTTGCAAGCAACTGAATCAAAATGGTTCCCCTGTGCAGCCACTTCTGGTCAGGGATGGCCTTGATTTACTGTCATGAACAGGTGTGACCAGAACCGTGTGATCTGCGACAGAGGACACCAAAACGTATATAAGTGAAAATATATTAATTTATTAAGGAAAGTGAGTAATATAATACAACCAACTCCAATATGACACAGTGCAATAACCATCCACAGACAGAGACCCACAAATAACAATAGACAGATAAGTGCAATAAATGGGAAATACCAGGGTCATAAACAATAGCCAGGCCAGGGTCATACACAGCAGATCAGCAGGGGATGTTCCAGAGACATAAACGTAAGCCAGGCCAAGGTCATACACAGGGAAGTCAGTAGATAGGGTATGGAACACAGGACAGGGAGAGGATGGATGGGTCAGACTGCAGGGCAGGAATGCAAGGTAACAGGTGGGACAGGATAGGGTCCGAGACAGGGAGACGGGCACAGGATCAGGGCACAGGATCAGGGCACAGGATCAGGGCACAGGATCAGGGCGCTAGCAGGTCAGAAGGCAATGAAGAAATCAAGGCAAACATGTGAATGTTTGCCGGGTATTTATAGGCTTGTGATTGGCCTCAAGTGACACCTGATTGCAGGAGGTACTGTCTGCTC
The DNA here is from genome assembly GCA_037952835.1 of Lithobates septentrionalis. Taxonomy (NCBI): domain Eukaryota; kingdom Metazoa; phylum Chordata; class Amphibia; order Anura; family Ranidae; genus Lithobates; species Lithobates septentrionalis. Next base: position 2,277,445 of record JBBDGP010000545.1, read on the forward strand.
CACACTGCCAGGATCCATCCGCTGGTGGACGCCAGTACTGCGGCCCAAAGATGATATACTATTAACAGGGAAAAGCTCTCCTGACAGTTCCAAACTGCCAGGAGACACCTGCTGGTGGACCTCAGTACTGCATGCCAAATAACAGGTATTATCAGCGGATGGAACATTTCCTGACAGCGCGTGTGCGAGCACCGAGCCACGAACGCGCATGCGCCGGAACGCCGCTCCGCCGGGAATGCGCGAAAAACAACCGGACCGGAACAAAGGCTTCTTCTGACAGTGCCCCCCTTGAGGGGTGGCCTCTGGACACCCAAGGTTGACGTCAGTTCTGGATGCTCTCGGTGAAATGCCTGGAGAAGCCGTGGAGCATGTAGATTCCTGGCTGGTTCCCAGGAGTTAGCCTCAGAAGAATACCCCTTCCATTTGATCAAGTACTGAAGCTGTCTACCATTTTTTCTGCAATTTAGAATTTTTTCTACCTCAAACTCGTCTTCTCTGTCGATTAGGACCGGTAGCGGTGGAGGTCTCTCTCTGTCAGAAAAAGGGCTGGGAACAATAGGTTTTAAGAGCAATGCATGGAACGCTGGATGCACCTTGTAAGCATCAGGTAGAGCTAATTCAAAAGCCACTGGGTTGATTATTCTTTTTATTTTAAAAGGACCTATAAACTTTGGCCCCAGTTTCCGGGAGGGAATTGGCAGTCTGAGATGGATAGTTGATAGCCACACTCCCTCGCCTACTTTAAAGGCCGGGTTCTCCTTTCTTCCCCTGTTGTAGTACTTTTGATAGTCATCCTGGGCTTTTTGCATCGCTGCTTTGATCCTTTGGAAATTTAACTGGATAGAGTTTACCCGGTCCTGCTCAGCAGGGACAGATAATTCAGGGATGGAAACTGGGAGAAAGGAAGGGTTAAATCCAAAATTAGACCAGAAAGGTGTCTGGTTGGTAGCGGAATGGATGGAGTTGTTATATGCAAATTCCGCATATGGCAGGAGGGAGGACCATTCATCCTGGGAATCGGAACAGAAGCATCGGAGGTATTGTTCCAGGGTCTGGTTTGTCCTCTCCGTCTGGCCGTTACTTTGGGGATGATAAGCGGAGGACAGCCAAATCTTTATTTCCAAGGTCTTGCATAATTCTTTCCAAAATTTTGAAGTGAATTGAACCCCTCTGTCAGAGGTGATGCTCACCGGGGTACCATGAAGCCTGATAATTTCCTTAAAAAACATGCTAGCAGTAGCGGAGGCAGAGGGAGTAGCCACCATGGGCAGGAAGTGTGCCATTTTTGAAAGTCGATCAATTACGACAAAGATAGTCGTGAACCCCCCTGATGGAGGCAAATCCACAATAAAGTCCATGGAGATTTCCGCCCATGGGCATTCAGGGATGGACAAGGGTTTAAGCAGGCCCCACGACTTTGTATTTGAGCCCTTGCTGCGCTGGCAAGGAATGCAGGATGAAACATAGTTTTTGCAGTCTTGTCTCCAGCCTGGCCACCAAAAGGAACGTGAGATCAATTCCATGGTCTTTTGTGACCCAAAATGGCCTGCCAGCTTGTGGTCATGAAAGGACTGTAGGGTTAGGAGCCTAGATTCCAGCGGGACAAAGATTTTTCTGTGAGATAAAAATAGATCATTCTCCATAGAAGATACGTGGGGTTCAGAGCATTGAGCGGATGCGGATTTGATTGCGGACATTAGGTCCCCTTGGGTAACCAGGAGGAAATTTTGAGGAGACAGGATGGTGCTTGACTCTGTTACCTGAGAAGTTTCATGGAACATCCTTGAAAGTGCGTCCGCTTTTCTGTTCTTTGAACCTGGTCTATAAGAGATGTGGAAGTTAAATCGGGAAAAGAAGACCATCGGGCTTGCCTGGGTCTTAGACGTTTAGCTGTTCGCAGATATTCCAGGTTTTTGTGGTCAGTAAATATCATGATAGGATTGGACGCCCCTTCAAGCAGATACCTCCACTCCTCCAAGGCGAATTTGATGGCCAATAGCTCTCTATCGCCTACATCATAGTTCCTTTCGGGGATGCTTAATTTCCGGGATGCAAAAGCCACGGGATGCAGAAGAGCTTTGGGCCCTTGTCTTTTTGAGAGGATGGCACCAGTAGTGGTCTCTGAGGCATCAACTTCCAGAATGAAAGGCAAGGCTGGATCCAGGTGTTGTGAGACTGGTGCAGACGAGAATAGTGCTTTTAATTTTAAGAACGCTTCCTGAGCCTCCAAGGACCATTGAAAACGATTATGCTGGCGTGTAAGTTGAGTGATGGGAGCTACGATAGCTGAAAACCCTACAATAAATCTTCGGTGAAGGTTTGAGAAACCTAAGAACCGTTGTACCCCTTTTCTATCTACAGGAGCTGGCCATTCTTGGATTGCTTTGACCTTCTGGGGGTCCATTGCGACGCCATCAATTGATATTATGAATCCTAAAAATTGCACTGTGGTCTTTTTGAATTCGCACTTCTCCGCCTTAAGGTATAGTTTGTGTTTTCTGAGGATCGAGAGAACCAGTTTGACATGTACCCGATGAAGTTCCATGGTGGCTGAGAAAATGAGAATGTCATCTAGGTAGACTACTAGGAAGTTGTCAAGATATTCACGAAAGATATCGTTCACTAGGTGTTGGAACGTGGCCAAACGGCATCACCAGGTACTCATAGTGTCCAAACCTGGATCTAAAGGCGGTCTTCCATTCATCGCCCGCTCGGATCCGGATAAGATTGTATGCGCCACGCAAGTCCAGTTTGGAAAAGATGCGGGCGGATCTGAAACGTTGGAATAGTTCCGGGATGAGAGGAAGCGGGTATCGATTCTTGATGGTGATTTTATTTAATTCCCTGTAATCAATGCAAGGTCGGAGGGATCCATCTTTTTTCTCTACAAAGAAAATACCAGCTCCGGCCGGTGATGAGGAGGAGCGAATGAACCCTTTCTCAAGATTTTCATCAATGTATGTTTTGAGAGCTATTTATTCTGTTTCGGACAAAGGAAAAATGGGATTTCATCACCCGGCAAAAATCTATAGGGCAATCATACGGCCGATGGGGTGGTAGACAGTCAGCCTGTTATTTATCAAATACATCTCTGAATTCCAGGTAGCCTGTGGGTACATGTTGGAGACATGGTTACAATGGTAGAAACAGAGGCTGAGGCCGGAAGAAGGCAATGTCTGGAGCAATACTGGGATGAGAAAGAGACTTCTTTTTTGTTCCAATTGATCTGTGGTTCATGGGCTTGAAGCCCTGGGAGTCCCAGGATAATGGGGAACATCGGAGAAGAGATGATATCAAAGCGTAGGTATTCTTGGTGGCCAGTATCAGTGGTAGTAAGGATGGGTCTGGTTTCCTGAGTGATAGGCCCAGTGCGGGGAAGAGACCCATCGGCTAGGTGGATCTGTAGACTTCGGTTTTTAGTGGTTAAAGGAACGTGAAAGCTTGCGGCTAGTGAGACATCCAAAAAACAGCTACACGCTCCGGAATCAACTATAGCGGGTAGGTGAACCTCCTTTTCCGGTAGCTGTAATGAGACAAAAAGAGTAACATAAGGCTGAGAAGAACTGGAAACTTGTTGGTTAATAGCAGACCGTAGGTAGGACTTACTGGGTCTCACGGGACAGGAACGGAGGAAGTGTCCAGAACCCCCACAATAAAGGCACAGATTGCCCTGGCGCCTACGTAGTCTCTCCTCTGAAGTGAGTGGGGCACGGACTAGACCAAGCTGCATCGGCTCAGCTTCAGAAGTGGTAGGGACTGGTGGAGCCATGTAGGGTGGATGGATAGGAGTCGGTTTAGGCATCATACAGGTAGGGTGAGGAGTCTGGAAGCGCTCTGCACGTCGCTCACGCATGCGACGATCCAGTTTAATGGTGATTTGGATGAGGTCTTCCAGGGAATCAGGGGTCTCAATCCTGGACAGCTCATCCTTCAATGCTTCAGACAGCCCTTGACAGAATTGGTATTTGAGGGCAGGTTCATTATAGCCAGTATCAGCTGAACAATAAGAGATGAGCCTCTTCTGGGTACACCCACATTGATCACTTATCCAGGTGGTGTGGTAAATAAGTAAATGAGAATGTGCTTACCAGATCCAGTTGACCCCTTAATTACAGGGGGTCATAGGAGACATGAATGAACCAGTGGCAAACTCCTGGGCTAGCTGTCATCAAATGGATTCCTTGGTTATCGGAGGTCCCATCCGGTTTAAGTGTAAAACTGACACACTGCGGGGCCAGCTGTCATTTGCTAGATGTACTCTTCCGATGCACAGAGGGATCCGTAAGAGGAGGGAGACCCGTGTTGTGGTGGCAAGAAAAACGGCAATCATCCCCAGATAAAAATATAAATGAAATCATCTAAGAGCGATCCATAAGTAAATAGTATCCAACTTTAATATAAAATTGAGTAATACAAGGAAGGGGCGCTCTAATAGGCGTCACAACAAATAAAAGATGAAGCGGCTGTGTTAATGGTAAGACAGACTGTTCGTGTCCGAACAGCTGTCAGCAAGAGATAGCTGCGGGTGACGTCGGTTAGTAGCTCCGCCCCCGGGGGATCGCTCTTAGATGATTTCATTTATATTTTTATCTGGGGATGATTGCTGTTTTTCTTGCCACCACAACACGGGTCTCCCTGCTCTTACGGATCCCTCTGTGCATCGGAAGAGTACATCTAGCAAATGACAGCTGGCCCCGCAGTGTGTCAGTTTTACACTTAAACCGGATGGGACCTCCGATAACCAAGGAATACATTTGATGACAGCTAGCCCAGGAGTTTGCCACTGGTTCATTCATGTCTCCTATGACCCCCTGTAATTAAGGGGTCAACTGGATCTGGTAAGCACATTCTCATTTACTTATTTACCGCACCGCCTGGATAAGTGATCAATGTGGGTGTACCCAGAAGAGGCTCATCTCTTATTGGCATTTATGAACTTTTGATTGGATATATTTAATGATTGGACTCATATATACACTACCGTTCAAAAGTTTGGGGTCACATTGAAATGTCCTTATTTTTGAAGGAAAAGCACTGTACTTTTAAATGAATCTAACTTTAAACTAGTCCTAACTTTAAACAAATATACTCTATACATTGCTAATGTGGTAAATGACTATTCTAACTGCAAATGTCTAGTTTTTGGTGCAATATCTACATAGGTGTATAGAGGCCCATTTCCAGCAACTATCACTCCAGTGTTCTAATGGTACAATGTGTTTGCTCATTGGCTCAGAAGGCTAATTGATGATTAGCAAACCCTTGTGCAATCATGTTCACACATCTAAAAACAGTCTAGCTCCTTCCAGAAGCTACAAAACTGACCTTCCTGTGAGCAGATTGAGTTTCTGGAGCATCACATTTGTGGGGTCAATTAAATGCTCAAAATGGCCAGAAAAAGAGAACTTTCATCTGAAACTCGACAGTCTATTCTTGTTCTTAGAAATGAAGGCTATTCCATGCGAGAAATTGCAAAGAAATTGAAGATTTCCTACAACGGTGTGTACTACTCCCTTCAGAGGACAGCACAAACAGGCTCTAACCAGAGTAGAAAAAGAAGTGGGAGGCCGCGTTGCACAACTAAGCAAGAAGATAAGCACATTAGAGTCTCTAGTTTGAGAAACAGACGCCTCACAGGTCCCCAACTGGCATCTTCATTAAATAGTACCCGCAAAACACCAGTGTCAACATCTACAGTGAAGAGGCAGCTGCGGGATTTTGGGCTTCAGGGCAGAGTGGCAAAGAAAAAGCCATATCTGAGACTGGCCAATAAAAGAAAAAGATTAAGATGGGCAAAAGAACACAGACATTGGACAGAGGAAGACTGGAAAAAAGTGTTGTGGACGGATGAATCCAAGTTTGAGGTGTTTGGATCACAAAGAAGAATGTTTGTGAGACGCAGAACAAATGAAAAGATGCTGGAAGAATGCCTGACGCCATCTGTTAAGCATGGTGGAGGTAATGTGATGGTCTGGGGTTGCTTTGGTGCTGGTAAGGTGGGAGCTTTGTACAGGGTAAAAGGGATTCTGAATAAGGAAGGCTATCACTCCATTTTGCAACGCCATGCCATACCCAGTGGACAGCGCTTGATTGGAGCCAATTTCATCCTACAACAGGACAATGACCCTAAACACACCTCCAAATTGTGCAAGAACTATTTACAGCAGAAGCAGGCAGCTGGTATTCTATCGGTAATGGAGTGGCCAGCACAGTCACCAGATCTGAACCCCATTGAGCTGTTGTGGGAGCAGCTTGACCGTATGGTACGCCAGAAGTGCCCATCCAACCAATCCAACTTGTGGGAGCTGCTTCTAGAAGCGTGGGGTGCAATTTCTCCAGCTTACCTCAATAAATTAACAGCTAGAATGCCAAAGGTGTGCAATGCTGTAATTGCTGCAAAAGGAGGATTCTTTGATGAAAGCAAAGTTTGATGTAAAAACAATGTTATTTCAAATACAAATCATTATTTCTAACCTTGTCAATGTCTTGACTCTATTTTCTATTAATTTCACAACGTATGGTGGTGAATAAGTGTGACTTTTCATGGAAAACACAAAATTGTTTGGGTGACCCCAAACTTTTGAACGGTAGTGTATATATATATATATATATATATATATATATATATATATATATATATATATATATATATGTCATATATTTTTTCACCTTTAGTTTTCTTTTTGCGCTGCACTTATTTTGGTTTTTTGATTGTCACTGAGGTTGGTGTTATCCTTTAGTGTTCAGCTTGCAATATCAGTTTGGCTTTAGTTTGCGCTGATTGCCCTTTATTTTGTAGTATCAGCTGAACACTTCCGAAACTCTACGATATAGTCCTCTACTGGTCTTCGTCCTTGGCTTAGATTATGCAATAAGGCTTTGGCCGTGGCCATGCGCTGGGGGTCGTCGTACAGTTGTGCCATACCTTCGAAGAAGGTGTCTACGGAATTCAGTATGGGGTTCCTCTGTTCCTTTAGGCTATGAGCCCAAGCTTGCGGTTCATCAGCCAAGAGGGAAATGATGAAGCCAACTTTTACCACATCTGATGAAAAGGTCCTGGGTTGCAGAGCCAAATACAAGAAGCAAGCATTTTTAAAAGCCCTGAACTTTTTACGATTGCCGGAGAATCGCTCTGGAGTGGGAACCCTGGGTTCTGGAGCGGCCATGACCACGGTGGGAGTAGTTGGTATCTGAGAAGAGGAACCTCCGCTGGGAGGTACAGGAGCTGCGGCAGATGCTGGAGATGGTCCGGAAAGTTGTTGAAGGCGGCCGTCAATTTGGGCGTAGCCGTCTTGCAACTTTTAGATGGTCTCAGTGAGAGCCGAGACCTGCTGACACAGGATCTCCAGTGGGGAACGCGCTCTGTCGGCGCTGGTTTGTACTGTCACTGATAGTACTCATCGAGGCAGAGATACCGAGAGCGGTTTGCCTTTGCGACTAAGCGCAGTCCGCCCCCTGGAGGTGGTACAGGGAGGGAACGGCACGAAGAGGCACAGGCTCCCCAATGGCCTGTGGGTGACTTGCTTGTGGGGTCTTCGGCAGAGAAGAGCCACTGTGCAGGTACTGGTAGGCAAGGTGCAGCCGGAGACAACAGGTGGAGAGTCCAGAACCAGGCTGAGGATCAAACACCGCGATGGTGCTATGGCACTGCAGGATCTGCAAGGTAGGATGACAAGATAAAGAGAGTCCAGGTACAGGCAGGAAGTCAGGCTAGGAGACAGGAGATAGTCCAGGTAACAGGCCGAGGGTCAAACACAGGAGATTGGTGGGAATCCGATAAACAGGCCGAGGTCAGGTCCAGGAGAGAAGCAGAGAGAAGTCCAAAAGGCAAATCCGGGTCACAACGGGTAGTCAAGCAGAGATACAGGATGCAGGTTCAGATAACACAGGAAGCTGAGACAAACCAGCAACTTGTTTGATTCTCTGAGCGCCTTTTATAGGCTGCCCAGGGAATCACGTTGGGTGTTCACCAGTGCGCGTGTGCGAGCGCTGTAGCGCCGAGCCGCAAACGCGCATGCGCCGGAACGCCGTTCCGCCGGGAATGCGTGAAAAACGACCGGACCGGAACGAAGGCTTCTTATGACAAGGACTTCTCCACCGCTTGTACCCTGTGTTTGACCCTCGGCCTTCTTTGCAGATCCTGCACCAGTCTCCATTTCCGGATCAAGGTGTCAGAGCCCCAGCCGGGCTTCTTATCCTGTTCAGTGTCAAGTCCGCCCTGCACGGTTCATCCTTCATTCAGAAGATCTTCACGCAAGCCTCTGCTACCTGCTGGTGACTCGTGCCTCTTTGTGCCCTATACCCTCTGTGTCACCTTCAAGGGTAGAGCGCACGCAGCTGCAAGGGGAGCCGCTCTCGGCATTTCGGCCTTGGTGAGTACCTGACAACCTGCTAGCACCTGCGTTTTGCCCCTCCGCCCAGCCCACCCAAGTGCAGTATCGATCCATTAATCACTGTCACTTACAAAACACTAAACACACATAACTGCAGCATTTGCAGAGTCAGGCCTGATCCCTGCGATCGCTAACAGTTTTTTTGGTAGCATTTGATACAGTTACTGACAGCCTAGGAGCTTTTTTACCTGTGAGTCTCACTACTGTAAATGGCAAATCGAAGGTACAGTAGTGAAGAGGCCTACACGTTTCTGAGCATGACAGTGAGTGAAGAGGAAGTCACTCATCTGTCAGATTCAGGTTCAGAATCCAATCCTGTAGACAACAGCGGCTCCATGACAGATAGCTCTGACGACGGAGTTGTGGTCCCTGCCAAGGTCAGTTGTACCAGACCCCGATCTACTTCTGATGTTGTTGAGGTGCAAGAACCGCAGGGCTCTCGTATGGAGCAGAGAAGTACCAGTGCCGCTCATCCTTCCGGTGAATTGGCAAGCACCAGCGGCCTAGTACACCCCGGTCGTAGTCAAACCAGCACTGCAGTAACACGTGGTGACGTGGCGAGTCCCATAAGTGCAGTTCAAGGTGGTGAGGTGGCAAACACAAGTAGTGTCCCGCTGCCACCAAGAAGAAGAAGACAAACACAGGCCTGTCGAGCCCATAGTGCCCTTCCTGCTGCATTCGCCAATCCTTATTGGGAACCCACCACTTCTGCAGCATCCATACTTCCCTCATTCACTGGCCAACCCGGCATTCAGGTGGAAACAGTTGATTTTACTTCACATAATTTTCTGTTTTCCACCGAAGATCTCCATAGATCTATTGTGGACCAAAGTAATTTGTATGCTGGTCAATACATCGCCGCTATTCCCCAGTCCTCCCTTGCCAGAGATTGGAAACCAATTACGGTTTCCAAATTTAAGATCTTTCTGGGCCTATCCCTCCTCCTGGGCATAACTAAAAAGAGTGAGTTGCGGTCATATTGGTCCACTGACCCAATTCGCCATATGCCCGTGTTCTCTGCCTCCATGACCAGGGCACGATGCGAGCAGATCTTGCGGTTCATGCATTTCAACAACATTGAACTCTGTCGTCCTCGTGGAGACCCTGGATACGATTGGCTCTACAAAATTCGGCCCCTCGTAAACCACTTCAACCAACGTTTTGCAGACTTGTTTACTGCCCATCAAGTTGTCTGCAATAATGAGTCCCTGATTAAGTTTTCTGGCTGCTTGTCATTCAAACAGTATCTTCCCAGAAAGCGTGCAAGATACGGGGTCAAGATGTATAAGCTCTGTGACAGGGCCACAGGCTATACATGTAGCTTTATGGTCTACGAGGGAAAAGATAGTCACGTAGAGCCGCCAAACTGCCCAGATTACATAGGGAGCACTGGCAAGATTGTGTGGGACTTCCTTTACCCTTATTCGGAAAGGGGTACCATTTGTATGTGGACAATTATTACACGAGCGTGCCACTTTTTAGTCACTTGTTTGATCATCAGATTGGAGCATGTGGCACCGTGCGACCTAATCGCCGGGGCTTTCCCTAGCGGCTTGTAGATTCCCGTCTTAGGCTGGGAGAGCCTGCTTCAAGTGTAATAATTTGCTCGCTGTGAAGTGGAGGGATAATAAGAATGTTTTTGTTCTTACCTCCCTTCATGCAGACACGACGATCCAAATTCCTTCTGTGACTGGTGTTGTGGAGAAACCCCTGTGTGTCCACAAATATAACCTTAATATGGGAGGGGTGGACCTCAACGACCAGTTGTTGGCGCCGTAACTAGTTGCCCGTAAGGCCAGATGCTGGTAAAAAAAAGTGTCTGTTTGTTTATTGAAATTGGCTTTGCTGAACACTCATGTGCTATACAGAGCTTCAGGGCAGACTGGATCCTTCCTTAAATTCCAGGAATAGATTGTCAGAGCCCTTCTGTTTCCAAACGGTGCTCCACCTCACCTTCCCAATCCAAATGCAGTAAGCCGGCTGCATGGGAGACATTTTCCGTATGTCCTCCTGAGTACCCCTACCCAACGAGCCCCCCAAAGAAGATGTCCTGTCTGCAGCAAGCGCGGATATAGGCGTGACACCCGCTATTATTGTCCCTCCTGTCCTGACAATCCTGGTCTTTGCATTGGTGAATGTTTTGAACGCTACCATACACTAGTTGAGTATTAGCGCAGGGTACAGCACTGCACAGACTAGGACACACTTTCACAGGGTCTCCCAAGATGCCATCGCATTTTGAGAGACCCAAACCTGGAACCGTTACAGTTACAACAGTTAGTTACAAAAATAAAGTGTAAAAAAAAAATATATATATATAAAATAAAAAATAAAAAAATAGTTGTCGTTTTATTGTTCTCTCTCTCTATTTTCTCTCTATTGTTATATAAATATATTGATACATAAAGCTGTGACTCCAGCGCTGTAGGAGGTGATTTCACCACCACAGTTAAAAACAAATTGGTGCATGTATGCCCATCATTAGAAGTGGGTGGATGAAGGGAGGTATTCTAATGGTGGGCATACCCACCGATCAATCTCTTTTTTTTGTTCAGCCCACAGGCTGCATGAAAAAAAAGATTACAATATATGCCCAACAAGGACCAGCAACGTACTGGTAATTTGCTGGACTTTGAGTGGTTATACCAGAATGATGCCTGCGGGTTTAGGTAATATCTTGGTATCATTCTTTTCAGCCAGCGGTCGGCTTTCATGTAAAAGCAATCTTAGTGGCTAATTAGCCTCTAGACTGCTTTTACAAGCAGTGGGAGGAAATGCCCCCCCCCACCGTCTTCCATGGTCTTATCTGGCTCTCCTGTCCCAACAGGGAACCTGAGAATGCAGCTGGTGGTTCCGCCAGCTGACCATAGAGCTGATCAGAGACAAGAATGGCTCAAATCATCTCTATGGCCTAAGAAACTGGAAGCTATGAGCATTTCATGACTTCGATTTTCGCCGGATGTAAACAGCGCCATTGGGAAATTGGGAAAGCATTTTATCACACCGATCTTGGTGTGGTCAGATGCTTTGAGGGCAGAGGAGAGATCTAGGGTCTAATAGACCCCAATTTTTTCAAAAAACAGTACCTGTCACTATTGCTATCATAAGGGATATTTACATTCCCTGAGATCACAATAAAAAAAATGAAAGGAACAGTTTAAAATAAGATAAAAAAGCAAAAAAACAAAAAACAAAAAACCCCTGTCCCCCCTGCTCTCGCGCAAAGGCGAACGCAAGCGTCGGCCTGGCGTCAAATGTAAACAGCAATTGCGCCATGCATGTGAGGTATCACCGCGAAGGACAGATCGAGGGCAGTAATATTAGCAGTAGACCTCCTCTGTAAATCTAAAGTGGTAACCTGTACGTTTTTGCACAATTTTAAAGCATGTCGTATTTGGTATCCATGTACTTGGCTTAAGATCATCTTTTTTATTTCATCAAACATTTGGGCAATATAGTGTGTTTTAGTGCATTCAAATTAAAAAAAGTGTGTTTTTTCCCAAAAAAATGCGTTTGAAAAATTGCTGCACAAATATTGTGTGGAAAAAAAAATGAAACACCCACCATTTTAATCTGTAGGGCCTTTGCGTGAAAAAAATATATAATGTTTGGGGGTTCAAAGTAATTTTCATGCAAAAAAAAAATATTTTTTCATGTAAACAAAAAGTGTCAGGAAGGGCTTTGTCTTCAAGTGGTTAGAAGAATGGGTGATGTGTGACATAAGCTTCTAAATGTGCATAAAATGCCAGGACAGTTCAAACCCCCCCCCCCCCCCCAAATGACCCCATTTTGGAAAGTAGACACCCCAAGCTATTTGCTGAGAGGCGTCGAGTACATAAAATATTTTATATTGTGACACAAGTTGCGGGAGAAAGACAATTTTTTTTTTTTGCACAAAGTTGTCACTAAATGATATATTGCTCAAACATGCCATGGGCATATGTGAAATTACACCTCAAAATACATTCTGTTCCTTCTCCTGAGTACAGGGATACCACATGTGTGAGACATTTTGGGAGCCTAGACGCGTACGGGACCCCGAAAACCAAGCACCGCCTTCAGGCTTTCTAAGGGTGTACATTTTTGATTTCACTTCTCACTGCCTATCACAGTTTCGGAGGCAATGGAATGCCTAGATGGCACAACCCCCCCCCCCCCCAAAAAAAGTCCCCATTTTGGAAAGTAGACACCCCAAGCTATTTGCTGAGAGGTATGGTGAGCATTTTACATTTAAAAAGGTGCTTATTGACATTTTTTTTCCCAAAGACATGTGGCTGAATACATTTTGGCCTAAATGTATGACTAAAATTGAGTTTATTGGATTTTTCTTATAACAAAAAGTAGAAAATATAATTTTTTTTCAAAATTTTCTGTCTTTTTCCGTTCATATCACAAAAAATAAAAATCGCAGAGGCAAGCAAATACCATCAAAAGAAAGCTCTATTTGTGGGAAAAGAAGGACGCAAATTTCGTTTGGGTACAACATTGCATGACCACGCAATTACCAGTTAAAGCAGTGCAGTGCCAAATTGTAAAAAGTCCTCTGGTTTTTGACCACCCAAATGGTCCAGGGCTGAAGTGGTTAAACGTTGAAAATGCAAGTACTCTCCTCCACCTCAATATCCTAGCCGCTCACCTCACGTTCTGACCCCTGTTTCACCAGAAGGTCAGAAAAAGCAGGTTCCCTCTCAGGGATATAAACGAATCAGCTGGTCATGGAGCTCCTATTCCTTCCGTGCTGCCTCCAGCTGATTAGATGGATACCAGCCAGTGCAAATTCCCTCAATGGGGTCCGGTGCACATGGGAATAGAAAAGACAAAATCTAATGCTCTCTGTATATCAAAATGGTTTATTTCCTCATTAAAACGTTGCTCACAAATGCAGCATTTAAGCAGTGCGGGCTCAGGATGCATAGAAATGACAAGATGCTCGCGGGATGACGCTGCCACTGCGACTCCTTGCCCCTATACACGTTACGTAATATCTCCAGCCCTTACTGAAGAAGTCACGGTGGTGTAGCAGCCCATTCGACGTAACGCATATAGGGGAAAGGAGTCGTAGTGGCAGCGTCATCCCGCGAGCATCTTGTAGTTTCTATGCATCCTGAGCCTGCACTGCTTAAGTTCTGCGTTTGTGAGTAACGTTTTAATGCTTTAATGAGGAGATAAACCGTTTTGATATACAGAGAGCACTAGATTTTGCCTTTTCTATTCCCATGTGCACCGGACCCCATTGTGGGAATTTGTACTGGCTGGTATCCATCTAATCAGCTGTAGGCAGCACGGAAGGAATAGGGGTTCCATGACCTGCTGATCCGTTTGTATCCCAGAGAGGGAGCCTGCTTTTTCTGACCTTCTGGTTAAACAGGGGTCAGAACGTGAGGTGAGCGTTTAGGATATTGAGGTGGAGAAGAGCACTTGCATTTTCAACGTTTAAGCACTGGTGGTGTGTTGTGCGTTTTTGTGCAGAAGACTCTGAGGATTATATTTGTGCATTTGGACTCTTATTCAATTCATTTTTTGAGTGTGTGGACTGCATCTTTATTTTACACTATTCCCACTTAGGGAACATGTATATTTCATTATTGTGTATATTTCACTATTCCCAGTCAGGGAACATGAATATTTGATTGTGCACTCAGTATCTTGCTATATTGCAAGTTAATCACATATTCTTATTTAAGGATTTATTGGTAGTTATTTAGGAAGCGCAACACTGTTTTGTTATGTATGTTCTCAATATACACACTTTATTACTTTCTCTCATAGGGCAAGGCCCTCCCTTGGCTTCAGTGTCTTGGTTGTCCCCCATTTCCCTTTCTGGGGAGCCCGGCACCATTTATATCTTATACTCTATTCCCTCATTTAAGATGAGTATATACGGACAAGACCAGTTCTCTTTTTGAATGATAAAGCAGGAAAGTTTGGAGACACAGTCCTCTCTATGTTTCTTTTGTTTTTAAACCTTATGGAAAGCTTCACCTATAACACTACCAGATTATACGTGAGTCTGTTCAACACATTGTATTGATATATATACTACTAGTTGATTGCTCTTTACTTACTTTTAACTTATAACAAACTACATTATAGATACATGATTGATCTCCTAATAACACCCCTGAAGAAAGAGACATTGATACTCTGAAATGCGTCAGCTGAATCAAGAGGATAACATTGTGGTGACTTTGTACACAATAGCTGTAATCGTTCCATGTTTATATATGTTTTTTACTCTGCTATTTATGTATAATAAACTATATTTTTATAAGTACCTATTAAAGGCAAGTGCCTTTAAAGTCCACTTAGGGGTACCATATATACTCGAGTATAAGTCAAGGCCCTAACTTACCACAAAAAAATGGGAAAAACCTATTGACCCGAGTATAAGACGAGGGTGAGAAATGCACAGCTACTGTAAGTGGAAAAGAGGGTCAACAATGCCCATTTGCAGCCTCACTGTGCCCATTTGCATGCCTCACTGTGCCCATTTGCAGCCATAGGTCCCCCGAACTTCAAACTCGGTAGTTAAGGGTTCCTAGATGCCCCCTAGCTGCAGCCAAAATTTGGGGTCTCTGAACCCAAAGGGTCCCAAAATGACATTGCTGCAGATGGACACAGTTGACCAAATTTGGGGCCCCGTATCTTGGGGCCACTTAGTGCTAAGAACGCCAAATTTGGTTTGCAAATCCAGTGGAACTAGCACCATAAAATATCCAAAGCTGGGGTTTCTAGCACCAAGTGACCCCGAGATACAGGACCCCAAAAGTCGGTTCAGAAAATGTTTGGTGTTTGCACACCAAATTTGGGGTTCCTAGCACTAAGTGGCTCTGAGATATTGGGCCCCAAAGTCGGTTCAGAAGATGTCAAGCACTTTTCTGCAGGAGAGAATGACATTTTCCGGACCGATTTTGCGGCCCCGTATGTCGGGGCCACTTAGTGCTAGGAACTCCATCTTTGGATATGTTGTGGTACCACTGGGTTTGCATACCAAATGTGGGGTTCCTAGCACTAAGTGGCCCCGACATACGGGGCCCCAAAGTCAGTTCGGAAAATGACATTTTTTGCTGCAGAAAAGTGCTTGACTCGAGTCGAGGGGGGCACTTTCAGCACAAAAAAATGTGCTGAAAAACTCGACTTATACTCGAGTATATACGGTAATTCATTTGGTGTATAACTAGCTCGGATGTGGCAGTTTAAGAGGATACAATCACTGATACAATTTTCTGTCTCAGGCAGAGGTGCCAGAACAAAAAAGCCCTGACTTTAACAATCATCATAAAGGGCTTGTTTACACTTGCTTCAAAATGTGGCATTGGACAAGCTGTTTAAAGCACTGTGAATTCCAATCAAAGCACCTGTCACTAAATAAAATGGTAAGCTTTCAGTCCTGTTGCCACGTTACTTATTCTTTGCTTTGCTTCAAAAATGATACCCTATGTCGCTTTTTTGTGCTTCAAGGCGTCTCCAAAGCTTCCATAGAAGTCTATGACAAAGCTAGCTAACAGCTCCTGCAGCTTTTGAGAGGCTTTTATTCAGCTTTAGATTTCCTTTGTTTTGGAGGTATTGTAGGTATGAGATATCCAAGGATGTACTGGGAAACCAACAAACGAAACCGAAAAACGTAATCAGCAATCACTTCCAGGTGTATTTATTCTGAAAGTGCCTGGTGCAGAAGAGACATCTGGTGTGCAGCGAGGAGTAGCGAGTAGATAAGTGGGGTCTGGAACAGAGCAGAGCAACTAGCAGACGGCACATGTGGTGTGCAACATGGCAATGCTATAGTGGAACGTTGAGTGTGGACTGGAGCATGAGGACTAAGCAGCAGAGGATCAGCAGAACTGAGGGACTGGAGCAGGAGATATTAGCAATGTCACACATGGTGCACAAAGTGGGAGCAATATAATGGGAGGTGAGCAGGGACCAGAGAGAGAGGAGGATCAGCAGAGCTGGGGGTTACTACTGAGTGGGAGATCAGCAGAGCTGGGGGTTACTACTGAGTGGGAGATCACTAGAGCTGGGGGTTTCTACTGAGTGGGAGATCAGCAGAGCTGGGGGTTACTACTGAGTGGGAGATCACTAGAGCTGGGGGTTTCTACTGAGTGGGAGATCAGCAGAGCTGGTGGTTACTAGTGACTCGGGGATCAGCAAAGCTACGGGGTACTACTGAATGGGGTACTACTGAGCAGGGTATCTGCTGAATGAGGGTACTTATAAGCTGAGGATCTGCTGAACCAGGGTACCAATGAGCTGGGGATCTGCTGAGTGGGGGTACTACTGGAAAATCAACATACACACAGGGCATTTGCCAAGCTTCATTAACTACTTGACATCCGCGCTATAGCCGAATGACGGCTACAGCGCGGACCTACATTCCCGGGAGGCCGTCATATGACAGCCTCCCCTGTGCATGCTCCGGGCGCGTTGTGATCACCGAGTCTCTGAGACTCGGCTGATCACCGATCTTTGTAAGGGGCCGGTCCCGGCCCCTTACCATGTGATCAGCTGTCAGCCAATGACAGCTGATCACATGATGTAAACAAAAGATCGGTAATCGTTTTTTTTTTTACTCACGCTGACAGCGCGAGCAGAAAAAAAAAGCCGATCACCGGATCGGATGTGAGGGACATCGGTCCCCAAGTGGAAGAGGCACATCTGCCTCATCAGTGCCCAATAGAAGTGCCACCTAATAGTGCCCACAGTGCCACCTAACAGTGCCCACAGTGCCACCTAACAGTGCCCACAAGTGACACCTATCAATGCCCACAAGTACCACCTATCAATGCCCACCTGTAGTGCCAATCAGTGCCACCTGCCAGTGCTGCCCATCACTGCCACCCATCAGTGCCCATCACTGCCACCCATCAGTGCCCATCACTGCCGCCTATCAGTGCCCATCACTGCCGCCTCATCAGCGTACATCAATGAAGGAGAAAAATTACCCGTTTAAAATTTTTTATAACAAAATATAAAAAAATAAACTTTTTTTTTTTAAAAAATTCAGTTTTTTACATTTTTTTAATAAAAAGTAAAAACCGCAGAGGTGATCAAATACCACCAAAAGAAAGCTCTATTTGTGGTGAAAAAATGATAAAAATTTCATTTGGGTACAATGTTGTATGACCGCGCAATTGTCATTCAAAGTGCGTCAGCGCCGAAAGCTGAAAATTGGTCTGGATAGGAGGGGGGTTTAAGTGCCCGGTAAGCAAGTGGTTAAAGCTTCAAAAAAGCATCTTTGACGCATCACTGATCACAGAAGCATCAAAAAAGCATATTGAAGCGGTAGGCTGGGTGACAATCCCAGGGGCCCACTTCTTCATTTTTTTCTTTCAGCTTTAGAGAAAACATGAGAAAAGTATGGATGCTGTTATTGCTGGTCTACTTTTAAAATTGCTATTAACCTCGACGTGTCTGTTTAAAAACATTTTATTTACAGTCCCAAAAAAGCATGCTGTAAATAGGTTATCAGAACCTCCATACCCCACAATCAGTGTTGCAGACCATCCTTAAATTTACAGTTGTAAAAAATAGGCAGTTTTCTCCTGTCCATAAGTGTCCACAGGAGAAAAGTGGCAGTAAAAAATCCTCTTGTTGCAATGCTCTGAACTGCGCATGCGTAGTTCTGGAGCCAGCAGTGTTGCCAAAAGTTTGTAAATTTACGCACAGTTTGCAAAAAATAGTCACTCTTCTCCTGTCTGTAAATGTCCATAGACAGGAGAAAAGTCATTTTGTCGCACACTCTGAACTGTGCATGCGTAGTTCCGAAGCTAGCCGAAGGGTGAACTGCTGAGCTCAGCCTCAGATAGGGCAGCAGAGCGGATCTGGGTGGTATCACTGACTGATATAAGGGGGCACTCTCTCTGGTTTATGTAGGGGGGCACTGACTGATGTAGGGGGACACTCTGGAGAACACTGACTGATGTAAAAGGGCACTCTGGGGGCTCTGATGTAAGGTGCGACTCTGGGGGCTCTGATGTAAGGTGCGACTCTGGGGGCTCTGATGTAAGGTGGAACTCTGGGGGCTCTGATGTAAAGGGGGGGGGTCTTTGCAGACTCTGATGTATAGGGGAATGCTGGGGACTTTGATGCAAGGCAGGACTCTGGTGGGAATGTGGTGCTCATCCTGACTGCAGCATTCTATATGTTACTTGCTCCTGACCTCTGTACATAGACCCGATAAGGTGCTTTGTTCATTGTCTCAACAGCTGCTGGTTTTAATAAAGTTTTTCTTTAAGGTAGGCTCAGTAAGACAAAAATTAGCTTTTTGTATGCATAAAAACATATTACGGAAATCCATATAATGGAAATGTTTAACTGGTCCTTTGTCCTAAGGTTTATTTGTGTCTGAGACAGTGTTAATTGTGTCGACTAAAATGACTAAAACATTTTAGTCGACTAAATTAATACTATTTTAGTTGACTAAAATACGCCTAAAACGAAAACAATTGAGATGACTAAAATAAGACTAAAACCTAAATGGCAATTTAGTCAAAAGACTAAAATGGGACTAAAACTAAAATGGCATTTTAGTCTAAAGACTAATGCCCTGTACACACGGTCGGATTTTCTGACGGAAAATGTGTGATAGGACCTTGCTGTCGGAAATTCCGACCGTGTGTGGGCTCCATCACACATTTTCCATCAGAATTTCCGACACACAAAGTTTGAGAGCTTGCTATAAAATTTTCCGACAACAAAATTCGTTGTTGGAATTTCTGATCGTGTGTACTCAATTTCGACGCACAAAGTGCCACGCATGCTCTGAATAAATTAAGAGACGAAAGCTATTGGCTACTGCCCCGTTTATAGTTCCGACGTACGTGTTATACGTCACCGCGTTTAGAATGATCGGATTTTCCGACAACTTTGTTTGACAGTGTGTATGCAAGACAAGTTTGAGCCAACACCCGTTGGAAAAAATCCATGGATTTTGTTGTCGGAATGTCCGATCAATGTCCGATCGTGTGTACGGGGCATTAGACTAAAACTAAATCGAAATTTGCTGCCAAAATTAACACTGGTCTGAGATTGTCACAGTAATTAGCATTTTGTGGGTACAAGGACTGTGGTATATGTGTGCAGTGTATACAGAAGGCACAGATTCTGTTAAAGACTCGTCCACTGACCATGCTCACTGTTTGCCATAGCGTACTCTCCACGCCGCAGAACTTCCTTTTCTATTCTGTCCAAGCATGCCCCATGTCTTTCATAGTCTTGTTCACATTTTGTCCTGCTGTTTTGGCTTTTTAAAGCGGAGTTCCACCCACATTTTTCACTCCTCACCATGCAGCACTAATGTGCATCCTTAAAATGAATTGGCAATTTATTTTATTTTTTTCTGTTCACTTACCTGATTTAAGCCTATATCTAATTTCACTTCCTCCTTTAGCAGCCGCGACCGTGGACGAGCCGGTTTTGCATTGGCTTCTGGGAGATCTTGGTCAGCTTGGCATGGCACTGCTCCTGTAATATTTAACATTGGCATCTATGGAAATTCTTGGTCAGCTTGGCATGGCAAGCTGACCAAGATTGCACCGCACTGCACATGCACGAGATCGGCAGGTGCATGCTGGGTATGCACAGAATCCAGGAAGGAGGACACTGTGGTTTCAGATGCCCACACTGAAGATGGCTGTGCTGTGCAGGAACTTCACAAAGTAAGAAAACAATGCTGCACAAATAGAAAACTGGGCATAGTTTACAGCATACCTTTGTTACATTGCACGAGACATGAATATTCTAGGGGTATTTTTATCTTAAAAGTCATATTTTGGCCGGAACTCTGCTTTAGTGGTAAATGCAGGCAGATTCTGTATTTTAATTATTGTTAATATATTTAATGTTTACATATTGTTTGTACTATTTAAAGTACAACTAAAGGCAGAACTTTTTTTTTTTAGTTTTGGATAGGGTGGAGAGGGATTAGAACGCTTGTCAGGTTTTTTTGCTGTCTGTGCCCCCATTAGGGAGATTCACCCTCTCTTTTTGCCTTGTTTACAATTATCATTAAAAGTGAAAGTAAAAGAAAATCCTAAAGTTTGGGTTGTCCCCAGAAAAGTAATAGAAGGGAAATCTTCCAATGGGGACGCTGGTTCTGGTGACCCGGGAATCTCCAAGGGATTCCCATAATTTGCAGGGATTTCCTCTCACTTCCCGTTTGGCTATGGGACAGGAAGTGAAGGGAATTCTCCACAATGGGACACAGATGGCGAAAAAACATTTGACAGGGGTTATAACCCTCCCTTATTTTATCCAACATAAAAAAATATTGCACATAGTTCTACTTTAAAGTCTAAGTTTACCTTAAAGGACATGTTACATGCTTTTACCTGCATTTAGAGTGTAACTTGTAACATGTTGCTAAGCATTAGGGATGAGCTTCGTGTTCGAGTCGAACCCATGTTCGACTCGAACATCGGCTGTTCGACCGTTCGCCGAATTGCGAACGATATGGGCCGTTCGCGACAAATTCGTGTGGCGTGTCACGGCCCATAATTCACTGCGGCATCGCAGTGCATTGCTTGCTGATGATTGGCCAAGCATGCACTATGACCCGCATGCTTGGCCAATCACAGCGCCGCCTGAACAGAGAGCCGTAATTGGCCAAAGCCAAGGAGGCTTTGGCCAATTATGGCTCAGGGGATTTAGTACACGCCCCACACTATATAAGGCCGCCTGCACGGCGGCCCTGTGTAGTGTGTGTTCCGGCGTTCATAGATAGAGAGAGAGAGAGAGACAGACAGTGTCATTTGATTTGAGTTAGATAGATTAGGCAGAACAGTCAGTCAGTTAGCTGCACTTACAGTGTATTGTGTATATATATATATATATGCATCCCAGGTGTTGCATATATATATATATATATATACACTGTATTCAGTTTAGCTAGATCCGTTCCTGTTATCTTCTAGACTATTTACATTTAGTGCAGTGCGTCCTGCTCACAGTGTTCAGCTAGATCCGTTCCTGTTATCTTCTAGACTATTTACATTTAGTGCAGTGCGTCCTGCTCACAGTGTTCAGCTAGATCCGTTCCTGTTATCTTCTAGACTATTTACATTTAGTGCAGTGCGTCCTGCTCACAGTGTTCAGCTAGATCCGTTCCTGTTATCTTCTGGACTATTTACATTTAGTGCAGTGCGTCCTGCTCACAGTGTTCAGCTAGATCCGTTCCTGTTATCTTCTAGACTATTTACATTAATGCAGTGCGTCCTGCTCACAGTGTTCAGCTAGATTCGTTCCTGTTATCTTCTAGACTATTTACATTTAGTGCAGTGCGTCCTGCTCACAGTGTTCAGCTAGATCCGTTCCTGTTATCTTCTAGACTATTTACATTTAGTGCAGTGCGTCCTGCTCACAGTGTTCAGCTAGATCCGTTCCTGTTATCTTCTAGACTATTTACATTTAGTGCAGTGCGTCCTGCTCACAGTGTTCAGCTAGATCCGTTCCTGTTATCTTCTAGACTATTTACATTTAGTGCAGTGCGTCCTGCTCACAGTGTTCAGTTAGATCCGTTCCTGTTATCTTCCTACTGACAGGCAGGCTTGTCTGGTTACAGTATATAAAGCTACCTGAAGAAAATTACTGGTGTTCTATTTGATCCTATTAGTACCACGGTCAGGCAGCTAGACTATTTACATTTACTACAGTGCGTCCTGCTCACAGTGTTCAGCTAGATCCGTTCCTGTTATCTTCCTACTGACAGGCAGGCTTGTCTGGTTACAGTATATAAAGCTACCTGAAGAAAATTACTGGTGTTCTATTTGATCCTATTAGTACCACGGTCAGGCAGCTAGACTATTTACATTTAGTACAGTGCGTCCTGCTCACAGTGTTCAGCTAGATCCGTTCCTGTTATCTTCCTACTGACAGGCAGGCTTGTCTGGTTACAGTATATAAAGCTACCTGAAGAAAATTACTGGTGTTCTATCCCAGCTTAGTGCAGCTACAGGCCATTAGTATGTCTGGAAGGCCAAGAAGGAGAGGCAGACAGTCACAAGCCAATAAGAGAGGGCAAGCAGGCTCTGTGTCTAGTGCTGGTCGTGGAGACGGTGCATCCTCATCAGCACGTGGCCATGGGACACGCTTGGCCTTTTTTTCGGCAGCTGGCCGTGTTGAGCCGCAACATGCGGAAGACTTGGTCGAGTGGATGACCAGGCCGTCCTCATCCTCCTCATCCTCTCTCACCCATGCCCAGGGTGCTTTGTCTGGCAAAGCAGCGGCCTCTTCCCTCAGCTCAATGTCATCAGTGACTCCTTCCCTAGCTCCACCATGTCCTCCTGAGGATTCCCTCGAACTGTTTGACCACAGTGTTGGGTACATGCTCCAGGAGGATGCCCAGCGTTTGGAAGGCTCTGATGATGATACTGAGCTCGATGAAGGCAGTAACATGAGCACGGACAGAGGGGGTGCCCAAGAAGGACAGCAATCTGGCAGTCATGCTCCCCCTGCTGCAGCATACTGCCAGGTTTGCTCCAGTGATGAGGAGGGAGGGGATGATGAGGTCACTGACTCAACGTGGGTGCCTGATAGGAGAGGGGAGGAGGAGGAGGAGGAGGAGGAGGCGGCATATCACCAACGAGGCAGGATGCCCTCCAGGGGCCAGCCTAAGGGCAGCACATTGACTGCATCACACCCCAAAGCTCCACATGTGCAGGGCGCTGCAGTCTCTGCGCGTTATTCAAAAAGTTCTTTGGTGTGGGCCTTTTTTGAGACGAGTGCATCAGATCGCACCGATGCTTTTTGCAACATATGTCTCAAGCGTATCTCGCGTGGCCAAAACATCTCCCGCTTGGGTACCACATGCTTGACCAGACATATGTTGACCTGCCATGCAGTTCGTTGGCAAGCATATCTAAAAGACCCACACCAAAGAACAAAGAGGATCTCTCCTTGCTCCTCATCAGCTGAGATTTCCAACCCCACTAGACCTCCAGTCCTCTCTGAGACCTGCAGTGAGAGGAATGAAGGTGTAGAATTAGGTGTGTCACAGCCAAGTACTTGTGGGCAATCTGCTTTTGGTACACCGACGTCAGATTGTACCAGGCAAATTTCCCTGCCCCAGCTGCTGCACCGCCGAAAGGAGTTTGCTCCCAGCCATCCACATGCCCAGCGGTTGAATGCTAGCTTGGCAAAATTGCTAGCACTTCAACTGCTGCCTTTTCAGTTGGTAGACTCTGCCCCCTTCCGTGAGTTTGTGGAATGTGCGGTTCCTCAGTGGCAGGTACCCAAACGCCACTTTTTCTCACGGAAGGCGATTCCGGCTCTCTACCGGCATGTGGAAGGCAATGTCCATGCCTCGCTGGACAGGGCGGTCAGCGGTAAGGTGCATATTACCGCTGACTCATGGTCCAGCAGGCATGGACAGGGACATTACCTAAGTTTCACGGCGCATTGGGTGACTCTGCTGGCAGCTGGGAAGGATGCAGGACAAGGTGCAGTAGTGTTGGAGGTTGTTCCGCCACCACGCCTCCAAAATGCTGATTGTGACACACCTCTCTCCTCCACCCCCTCCTCTTCTTCTTCCTCCATGGCCTCTTCCTCGGAACCAGCGGTGCTCCGTAGTCGTTCAAGGGGCTACGCAAGTACGCAGGCCAAAAGATGCCATGCGGTGCTTGAGCTGGTGTGCTTGGGGGACAGGAGCCACACTGGGGCAGAGGTTCTGTCAGCTCTGCAGGGGCAGGTTCAGAGGTGGTTGACGCCACGCCAACTTAAGGCAGGAATGGTGGTTTGCGACAATGGCACCAACCTCCTCTCTGCCCTCCGACAGGGACAAATGACCCATGTGCCCTGTTTGGCTCACGTCCTTAACTTGGTGGTGCAGCGGTTCTTGGGCAGGTACCCGGGCTTACAGGATGTCCTGAGGCAGGCCAGGAAAGTCTGTGTGCATTTCCGCTGGTCATATAATGCCAGTGCTCGGCTGACGGACCTCCAAAAGGAGTTTAACCTGCCCAAGAACCGCCTAATCTGTGACATGCCCACCAGGTGGAACTCAACGTTGGCCATGCTGCAGCGGCTGCACACGCAGCAGAGGGCCATCAATGAGTACCTGTGCGACTATGGCACCTAGACAGGGTCAGGGGAGCTTGTTTTTTTTTCCCCACGCCAGTGGGCCATGATCAGGGATGCATGCACTGTCCTGTCACCATTCGAGGAGGCCACGAGGATGGTGAGCAGTGACAGTGCATGCATCAGTGACACTGTCCCCCTTGTCCACCTGTTGGAGCACACGCTGCGTGGAATAATGGACAGGGCACTTGAGGCAGAACAGAGGCAGGAAGAGGAGGACTTCCTTAGCTCTCAAGGCCCCCTTTATCCAGACAGTGTTCCTGCGTGCCCGCCGATCACACAGGAAGAGGAGGAGGAGGAGGAGGAGGAGGAGGAAGATTGTGTCAGTATGGAGGTGGAGCCTGGCACTCAGCATCAGCAGCAGTCTTTAAGGGATCAGTCCCAAGAAACACATGGACTTGTACGTGGCTGGGAGGAGGTGGCTGCGGACGTTGTCGTCCTTAGTGACCCAGAGGACTCCGGACCGAATGCCTCAGCAAACCTACGCTGCATGGCCTCCCTGATCCTGCAAAGCCTGCGTAAGGATCCTCGTATTCGTGGTATCAAGGAGAAGGACCAATACTGGCTGGCAACCCTCCTTGATCCACGTTACAAGGGTAAGGTTGCGGACCTTATCTTGCCATCGCAGAGGGAGCAGAGGATGAAACATCTTCGGGAGGCCTTGCAGAAAGGTCTGTGCAATGCGTTCCCAGAGACTGGGAGGTTACAAACTCCTGTTTCTGGACAACGTGTTGCTGAGGCTTCGGTCAGTCAAAGAAGGAGCGGTGGAAAAGGTGGCCGTCTGACCGATGCGTTCAGACAATTTTTTGGTCCGCAGCCCCAAGGTATGATCGGTTCCAGCAACCATCGCCAGCGTCTGTTTTACATGGTGCAGGAATACCTAGGGGCAAGATCAGACTTGGACACCTTTCCCACCGAAAATCCTCTGGGTTACTGGGTCTTGAGGATGGATCACTGGCCAGAGCTTGCACAGTATGCAATTGAGCTACTGGCCTGTCCTGCATCCAGCGTTCTTTCGGAACGCACATTCAGTGCTGCTGGAGGCGTGGTAACCAATCACAGGGTGCGTCTGTCCACCGACTCGGTCGATCGGCTGACCTTCATAAAAATGAATCAGTCTTGGATCACCACCAGCTACCAAGCACCTGATGCTGATGTAACCGAATAATTTTTTTTGAAATCTCAGATCCCTTCAAAGACTGCCTATGCTGATGCTGAGTGACTATCCCTGAGTAATTATCCTCTTCCTCCTCAATCATCACGCTGATAGCTTGTAAGAACATTTTTGGTTCTGGGCGCCACCACCAGTGCCTAAGGCACAATTTTTCAGCCCCTGTTTAACAGGGGCGTGTAATTACAATTTTTGATGTAATACTTTGCAGCAGGGCTCGTTCCTGCATTCCAACTAGAGTGTCTGTGAGGGGTTGCAGTGTTGTGGCACCAGCACCAGTGCCTAAGGCCCAATTTTTCTGCCCCTGTCTAACAGGGGCGTGTAATTACAATTTTTGATGCAATACTTTGCAGCAGGGCTCGTTCCTGCATTCCAACTAGAGTGTCTGTGAGGGGTTGCAGTGTTGTGGCACCAGCACCAGTGCCTAAGGCCCAATTTTTCTGCCCCTGTCTAACAGGGGCGTGTAATTACAATTTTTGATGCAATACTTTGCAGCAGGGCTCGTTCCTGCGTTCCAACTAGAGTGTCTGTGAGGGGTTGCAGTGTTGTGGCACCAGCACCAGTGCCTAAGGCCTAATTTTTCAGCTCCTGTTCAACAGGGGCATGTAATTACAATTCTTGATCTAATATTTCACAGCAGGGCCCTGTGAGGGCTTACAGTGTTGTGGCCACAGCAACACCTAAGGCCCAAATTTCTGCTGAGTATATAGGGCAGGACCCTACTTTCAAACATCTAACTTACAAACGACTCCTACTTGCAAACGGAAGGAGACAACAGGAAGTGAGATGAAATCTACCCCTAGGAAGGGAAATTCTCTCCTGTAAGAGTTAATATGGGAAAACAATTTCTCCTTTCCACTGATGCTTTCCAATCCTTGTTCCACAAAAAAACCCTAATTTTCAAAAAACATTTTTCATTGGGACAAAAAGTGAGGTGAAATCTTCTGAAGAGGAGGAAAGACAGCAAAACAAATGTCACAGGGGTGATAACCCTTCCCTATGTTTTCCAAAAAGCTTAAAAAAGATTTTTTGGCTGGAGCTAAACACGTTAAAAATGTACCCGTTCAAAATTACAAAGAGATTCTACTTAACAACAAACCTACAGTCCCTGTCTTGTTTGCACCGCCTGTATACTGCTGTTCAGAGTATTTAGGGCCTTTCCTTATTTTAATTTGGGTGCGGGGTTCCCCTTAATATCCATACAAGACCCAAAGGGCCTGGTAATGGACTGGGGGGTACCCATGCCGTTTGTCTCACTGATTTTCATCCATATTGCCATGACCCGACATGACATTAAACCCGCAAGCAGTTTTAAATGAGATTTTTTCCTTTAAAAATGACATTTGGTGCAGGGACTGTTCTAAACACGGGAAACACGCGTCACTTTACAGGCATACTATAGACACCCCCAGGTACGATATTTAAAGGAATATTTCATGTTTTTTTACTTTAAGCATCATTAAAATCACTGCTCCCGAAAAAACGGCCGTTTTTAAAAGTTTTGTTTGCATTGAACCGAACCGGGGGGTGTTCGGCTCATCCCTACTAAGCATACTAACCCTCACCCCCTGAGCCCAACCACCGCAGCCGCTGTCACATTTGAAATAGGCTTCGCCTGCACAGCCAAGTCATTCAGTCACAGAGATCTGTGAATTAATAAAACTAAAGCCCCCTCCACGGCAGAAACTTGTAGTTCTCAAAGGACTACAAGTTTGCTGATCAGCGCATTCATAGTTCATTGACATTTTCTCCAGCTTTCTACCTAAAAGTCTTACAGAGGTATGAGCAGAAAGCTGAAGGAAGCGTCTGCAGGAGCCTGACATTGCAATTGCATCCATGATCCACTGATCTGTGGATCACCGGTGCAATGCTTTGCAGTATCCTGTAGGAAGACATGAAATGCACATTTTTTTCCTGCAAAAATATGTGCATTTATTATTATTTTATAGCCTTTGAATATTGATTTCCTTAGCTTATAATAGGAGTGTTTCAGGTTGGCATTTAAAAAAATGTGTCCCATCAGTAAATTTTCCATGTTTTGTCAGTAAAACAAGTCATTGAGGGTTGGCAACACTGCCCACAGCAAAAGAGAAAGTGCAAGGGAACTAGCATTCTCAAAAGACAAATCAGCAATGGCACCCTACATACTTTTCTTATAATTGGTTTACTGTCCTTAAGAGGCCCCAGAGCAAATCAGAAAGTGCAAGGGAACTAATATTCTTTGACAACAAGCCAGCAATGACAACTTACATTCTTTTCTCATGACAGGTTTACTTTGAGTCACAGATATTACTTGATGACAGTAAGCAAAAGTTGTGAGTTACAGCTAGCATTTCCAGGCTCAAAGAAGAATATGCCTTGCAGCTACTGCGTGTGGAAACCATGAAGGGTGTGTTTACAGTGCATAAAATATAAGTGAAACACAAACTGGCAACACAAAACCTTTTACAGAGCAAAGCCAGTGGAACCTAAAGAACATTTTTAAAGCACATCAATCTACTTTAAAGTGACCTGTCAGTACGGTGTGCTTAAAATGTCCGGGCCCCCTCTTCCTTCTGACCCTTATGCCCCGTACACACGGTCGGATTTTCCGATGGAAAATGTCTGATCAGAGCGTGTTGTCGGAAATTCTGACCGTGTGTGGGCTCCATCGGACATTTTCCATCGGATTTTCCGACACACAAAGTTGGAGAACAGGAGATAAAATTTTCCGACAACAAAATCCGTTGTCGGAAATTCCGATCGTGTGTACACAAATCCGACGGACAAAGTGCCACGCATGCTCAGAATAAATAAAGAGATGAAAGCTATTGGCCACTGCCCCGTTTATAGTCCCGACGTACGTGTTTTACGTCACCGCGTTCAGAACGATCGGATTTTCCGACAACTTTGTGTGACCGCGTGTATGCAAGACAATTTTGAGCCAACATCCGTCGGAAAAAATCCTAGGATTTTGTTGTCGGAATGTCCGAACAAAGTCCGACCGTGTGTACGGGGCATAAGAATCTCCAAAGTTTTCATGTAAGAATAAAGTTTCATTTTATACAGGCAGTTCCTGGGTTGCAATTGAAATAGGGTCTGTCTCTGAAAACTGAAGTTCCGCAGTAAGAAACAGTGAGCAGGCATGCTTTTATTGCAGAAGCGACATGCACTGTCTCTACTGCAATAAAGTGTCCCTACCCGCCTTTTCGCTGTCTTCCTGTCAGTGTAAAATAAACTGTGCATGCGCAGTTCAGCTTGTAGCATCAGGCTGGCCTCTGAGTACTACAATGATGGCCTCCTGTGCATGCACACAAGTGATGCCATCCCCCGCCAGTCAATGAAGAGGCCCAAAAACCAGCATTCAGTACACGGTGCCAGCGCAGGACCTTTGGACAGGTAAGTATTAAGTCTTTTGTTCCACTATAAATTGAGTGCGAAAGCATCTTGTCACAAGATTTAGGTTGCTCTGTATTTCCCAAAAGTTTGATAAAGAGAGCATGACATCTAGGGTTGCCACGTTTTCTTCAAGTCAAACCTGAACACTTTAGCGGCGCATGCACTTAGTACTTACCCTAAAACAGACCTGGCAGTAGATCTAAGGCTTACTTTTAATTTCCAGGCCCCTTCCTTTGTAAAAATTGCTGGTCTTAACCTCCCTGGCGGTATGATTCTTTCTGATTTTAGGTGCTGAAAGCGGTACAATTATTTTGCATGGAAATTTGGCGTTTTATATTGTAGGTCTGTAATTATTAACAATAACACACTTAAATCTGTCCAAACAAGAGTCTAGTAGATATCCCGGGTATGATAAAGTTTGAAACACAAAAACATAAATTATAATATAATAAAAAAAAATAATAATTAAAAAAATTAAAAATAAATAGTAATAAAATAAATTTCCACACGATTCACTATCGCTCAATTCTGCAAGTGTTCTAATTTACTATTGCTGTTTTCTAGCTGGTCTAAAGCCATTTTTGACGTAAAGGGACACTTTTTGGTTGCTATGGACAATCTCCAGTTTCCAGGCAGAAAGAACAGTATATGCAATATAAAACTGCATGCAGGGCATGGGCCAGAGCACTGGGGACAAATGGGATGTGAAATGATTTCATACAGTACTGTAATCTGTAAGATTACAGTACTGTATGTGTTATGCTTTTTACATTTTTTTGAATTTGCCGCCAGGCTCCGCCCCCGTGCGTTGCGACGCTCGCAGGGAACGGAGCCTGGCACAGAGAGGCTTCGGAACAGGACACAGCCCGCGGACACTGCGGGGGACATCGCAGGATCCCAGGGACAAGGTAAGTAAGGAGGCACCAGGATCCTGCGATGCAATCCCGAGTGTAGCTCGGGGTTACCGCTAATGGTGCTGAATTTTAACCCCGAGCCACACTCGGGAAAACCGCCAGGGAGGCTACGTAGTATTTACTAGTAGAGAAAAAAGTCAGATTTTATGCTTACCGTACCACTGTCTTCCGCCCACAGTACTTTGGTGGGGGTGATGTCATTAGGGTTGCCACCTGTCCGGGATTCACCCAGTCTGGATTTTGAATACAAAACTGGCTGCTTAACCACTTGCCTACTGGGCACTTTCACCTCCCTCCTGCCCAGGCCAATTTTCAGCTTTCAGTGCTCTCTCACTTTGAATGAACATTGCGCGATCATGCCAAACTGTACCCATATGAAATCTTTATAATTTTTTGGAGACAGATAGAGCATTCTTTTGGTGGTATTTAATCACCACTGGGTTTTTTTTTCTTTGCTAAACAAATGAAAAAAGACTGAACATTTTGAAAAAAAAAGTTTTTCTTAATAAAAATTTGCACATAAATAACTTTTCTCCTTCACTCATGTGCACTGATGATGCGGTACTGATGAAGGCACACTGATGAGGCAGCACTGATAGGTACTGACAATGCTGCACTGATATACGGCACTTATGAGCACTGATAGGCAGCACTGATAGGCGGCACTAATAAGCAACACCGATGAGGAGGCACTGATAGGTAGCACTGATTGACACTGTTTGGCACTGATAGGCACTTACGGGGCTGCACTGATAATCAGGGAACTGTAATTGGCCCTGTACCTCTAACTGTGATCAGCTGTGTCCAAAGGACACAGCGATCACAGAGCGTGCCCTATGAGCGCCCCGGGGACATGCTGGGGGGAGGGTTCTGGGAGGACATCAATAGGTGCCCTCCCAGAACCAGCCGACCATGCTGTAGCCATCGTTTGACTATATTGCAGTTGGTAATTGGCTAAAGAGAACCTATGCTTAGATCATACACACTAAAGTATTTACTGTACATATTCTGAGCAAACAGTAAAAACAACTAAACCAAATATTGCATTGATAGGCTCAGCAATGGCATACAATGCCATCCAAGCTGCTGCTAACAAAGCAAACAGAATATTGGCATGCATTAAAAGGGGGATCAACTCCAGAGATAAAATGATAATTCTCCCACTTTACAAGACTCTGGTCCGGCCGCACCTAGAGTATGCAGTTGCAGGGCTAGAGGAAGTGTCAGTGGATTACGAGTGCACTGATTACCACACCTGCTGACTTGTAGTTCATTCATTTATTTACATATCACTGCCTAAGTGAAACCGGACTCCATAGATGGTGAGAGGGAGGAATTTGTAACTATCCAGTATGCTGGAACCGATTTGATTGTCATCTGCAAGCTAAAGGACGCGGCTGGGTTATAGCCATATGACCTTTATGCTTGCCGTCTGGTAAGCAGATCCTTATGATCCTTATTATGCTGGTTGGGCACTCTCCTGTTTGTGTGTAATCACTGTGGTGCCATTAAGAAGAAAAAGTGATTTCTACTACAGACTTTTTTATATGCCTGACTTGATTGATTGAGACTTTTGTAGCGCAGCTTCTCTCTTCTAAGTTACTTTTTGTGTGTATCCCACTTCATGCTGCTGCTTGTTTATATATTTTTTATATATATTAATTGAGATTTGTTTTAGCGCGGTTCTTTTTTGCCTTTTTAACGTAAAAAATGAAGCCAAGATTCAGCAATACTAATTAAATTATAGTTCTCTTCATGCACCAAAGCTTCCTATTTTGCTTGGCAGACTTCTGGCATTGGTGAACAAACACTTTATCTCATTGTCACATTTTGCACACGTGTTTTGCCTATTTTTTTTTATTTTAGTACAAATAGTACCATTTCCAATGGTTGTTTATAACATGAGAACCTTCTTATCCTCTGCCATAGCTCTCACCCCGTCTTTCCCCATTCCACCCACCAATAGGGACTGACCCCTGTCTGACCCATTATAATCCAATTCACCCTCCCCCATCCTAGTTAAAATACTCCTCCAGCCTTTCCAAAAACCTCTCCCCAGCACAGCTGGCCCCCTTCCATTTAGGTGCAAACCATCTTTAACATATAAGTTGAACACCACTGAAAAGTAATGCCGCGTACACACGAGCGGACTTTACGGCGGACTTTGCCCGGCGGATTTTTCGACGTACTTTACGACGGACTTTCTGAATGAACGGACTTGCCTACACACAATCCACCAAAGTCCGTCGAATTCGTACGTGATGACGTACGACCGGACTAAAACAAGGAAGTTCATAGCCAGTAGCCAATAGCTGCCCTAGCGTGGCTTTTTAGTCCGTCGAACTAGCATACAGACGGCGGACTTTTCGACCGGACTCGATTTCAACGGATAAATTTTAAACAAGTTTCAAATCTAAGTCCGTCCAACTTTTGAGAAAACAAAGTCCGCTGGAGCCCACACACATCGAATTGTCCGACGAAATCCAGTCCGCCGGGCAAAGTCCGCCGTAAAGTCCGCTCGTGTGTACGCGGCATTAGCCCAGTGCTCTAGAAACCTAAATCCTTCCTTCTTACACCAGGTCTTTAGCCATGCATTCAGCTCTCCAATCTCCCCCTGTCTTTCCTGTGTTGTGCATGGCACACACAATATTTCAGAGAATATCACCTTGGAGGTCCTCCCCTTCAACTTGCAGCCTAGTTCTTTAAATTGATTCTTAAGAAGCCTCCACCTTCCTTGTATTCTGTCATTGGTTCCAACATGGACCAAGACCGTTGGGTCATGCCCAGCCCATCCCAGTAATTTATTAAAAATGCAGGGTCTATGCCGGGGCTGCGTCATTTCCTAGTGTCGAGGTCAGCCCCGACATCACGCCATACTTGCTTATAGTTTTACCATATTGTGAAGAGGCCTGGATACCGCTATTAGTACGCATGTGTGGGATTATGAAGAGGAAAGGCTACTGCTGGCAGAAGTAAATTAGAAACCAGACGCGGAAGCAAGGCTGGCAAACGGGGCACCTGCCCTGGGCCCAATCTTTGTTGAGGGGCCCAAAGCATTGAGCCCGTGCTACCCGCAAATTAGGGCCCCGATGATGCTTTGTAGAGCGCACAGAGGACACGGGAGGCTGTATTCCCGAGCTAGCCAGCAATGAGGAGGCGGTGCTGGGAGCTCCACTGGTGCTCTGACCCCCCCCCATGCAGCTCGTATGTTCGGAACAGAGCAGAGAGGCTGTAGTGAGGGCAGTGATCAGAGTGGGAACATCAGTGGAGCTTCAGGCCCTGCCCCCTCTATACTGGCTGGGGAATACAGAGGTCAGGGGGAAGCGGCGGGGCCAGGAGCTCCACTGATGCTCTAACCCCACCCTACGCCTGTATGCTCAGAGTGGAGCAGTTGTAGTGAGAGAAGAGAGTGGAAGCCCTGCCCCCGGACCTTTGAATATATGCAGTGAGCTCGGCTGGCCAGGTATGTCCTTACACCCATAAAATGCCTGACTGCTGAAACCCTGAGCTGTGTTCAACTGTAAAGCTGTGCATTGGTGAAAGTTCTCTGACCATCTCCTGTATAATGTCTGCAGTCTCTGATTGTCACCTGTAGCATGTCCGCAGTCTCTTATTGTAACCTGTAGCATGTCCTTAGTCTCTGATTATAACCTGTAGCATGTCTGCAGTCTCTGATTTGTCACCTGTAGCATGTCCGCAGTCTGATTGTCACCTGTAGCATGTCCGCAGTCTCTGATTGTCACCTGTAGATTGTCCGCAGTCTCTAACTGTCACCTGTAGCATGTCTGCAGTCTCTGATTGTCACATGTAGCATGTCAGCAGTTTCTGGTCATCTCCCGTAGTATATTTGCAGTCTCTGATGCTCTCCTACAGTATATTTGCAGTCTCTGATCATCTCCTGTAGTATTTGTATTAATGTGCCGCTTTACTTGCTCAATTATTTGGGATTTCTCCACTTCTCAGTGAGTGGTAATAATGTGCATTAACTTGTAGCAACCAATCATTGAACAGTAGTGATCTGCTGTAATCTCTAGCAACCAATCAGTGAGTGGTGATGATGTGCTGTAACCCCTAGCAACTAATCAGTGAGCGCTAATAATGTGCAGTAACCTCTAGCAACCAATTGGCAAGCAGAAATTATGTATTGTAACCTCTAGCAACCCGCCAGTGAGTGGTAAGGATAGGCTGTAACCTTTGACAACCAATTGTAATCGCTGCATGATCTGCTGCAGTAAACTTATTCTGAGTCCACCTGCTATTTTTTGTATGTCTCAGAATAGAGGGGGGGGGGGGGGGGGGGCAAGAAAATGCTTGCCCAGGGCCCAATCAATATTAAAGACGGCCCTGCGCGGAAGACCACAGTTACTATGACGCTGGCTAAGATCGAGGATTTCTAATATAAATGAAAAATGACAGTGAGAACGATTTTGGACATACTCTTGGTGCCCATTTTATTGTTAATTGATATTTACATTTGAATATTGTCTAAATCTTGTATCTTTGAGAGATTTTACTACCGCTTCAAGGCCCTAACTTCCAATTTGGAAAAAATTATTAAACGGGTAGATAAGGGAGGGAGCATAGTACTTTAAGATAGAACCACGTGTATTGCTGAGGCTAGAAGGTTACAGAGACCCAGAGAAGCCACCAGAGAGGAGCTGTCAAGTGCTTAGACCGATACCTGCAGTTCTGCCATGATTCCAAAGGCTCTGGTCGGAATTACTATACCAACAAACAATTTCACACAGAGCTAATTACATGCCTGTCAAACAATGCTTTTGAAAGCATAACTTCTATTTTTATTTGTTGTAATAATAATACTTGCTACACTATTGGCGGCTTGGCACCACTCTCTCCCCTTTCCTAACTCTCTAGCTATTTTATCCTAATTTTATCTATAAAAAAACCCAAAATAGAGTCAAAGCTGCGCTCAGATCTAAAACCACAAACAGACAGTTGTGAAAGGAAAAAAAGCTGCCAGCACCTACAAAAAGTCCAGTATCTGACTCCTAAAATATGGTAAACAGCAAAGTGCAGCGCTATATATGTAAATGTGACATAAAAAGAAATATAAATGAGAACCCACCAAGTGACATATCAATCAGTAGATGCATAAGTAGAATCAATCAATCAAAAAACAAACTTTGTTCACAAGTGCATGTGAAAAAATATATATAGAAAAAACAATATGTGTAGTAGTCCAAAACATAATATTAGAGTCCACAAAAAGAAAAAAACCCTCGTCCAGGAGAGGTGTGATAAGAAGTAAATAATCCACCAAGGAATGTGTGAATAAAGTCTGCTTACCAGACGGCGATGACTGCTATTACAGCAGTCTCGCCCAGCATAGGGATTATGGTCTCCCAAAACCGCAGATACAGAGCGGGACCAGTAGCTTTAACACTCGATCATGACCGGAAATAGAAAGCAGAACACATCCATAGCGCAATAACGTATGATAAAAGGTTTTTAATAGAGTAAAAGAATTGCACTTACAATTTGGCAGAAAAAATGTAGCATGAGAGATATCATACACAGCAGCGGTGTCTCCGTGTGCCGCGATTCACTTCCTGTACTGCAAAGCCCGTCCGAGAACGTGATGACGTCACCGTCGTAGGCTCCCGCAGGGCGCCCCCCTCCCCAAAGCACCCACCCCCCATGTTGAGGGCATGCGGCCTGGTATGGTTCAGGAGGGGGGGTGGCGTTCGCTCGTCCCCACCCCCTTTCCTGACCGGCCAGGCTGCGTGCTCGGATCGGGGTCTGGTATGGATTTTAGGGGGGACCCCACGCCGTTTTTTCGGTGTAGGGGGTTCCCTTTATAATCCATACCAGACCTAAGGGCCTGGTATGACCCGCGACGGGGCTCGCAAGGTGTCAATCTCGCCGATAAAAACGGCAAGATTGACATCCTTTTCTAGTCCCGTCACACCTGAGTCACGTTCAAAATGAACGGACTTGTCCGTGTGTGGGCAAGTCCGTTCATTCTGAAAGTCCACCGTAACTCAGGCGAAAGTCCGTCGGAAAGACTTAGCCCGCCGCAAAATCCGGGCGTGTGTGGGCAAGTCCATCCGTTTTAAAGTCCGGCGCACCTGGCGGACAAAGTCCGTCAGAAAGTGTGCCGGACCAAGTAGGATAGAAAGTCCGACCGTGTGTACGCGGCATTAGTTGTTCACTCCACAAATATGGCTTTTATGGAAGAGTGTTAAGAAGAAAGCCATTGTTGAAAGAAAACCATAGGAAATCCGTTTGCAGTTTGTGAGAAGCTATGTGGCGGACAGAGCAAATGTGGAAGAAGGTGCTCTGGTCAATAATTTAAAAGTTACTACCCTGTTTCCCCGAAAATAAGACCTAGCGTGATTGTCGGTGATGGCTGCAATATAAGCCCTACCCCCCAAGTAAGCCCCACCCTGCTACCCCGAAAATAAGCCCTACCCTGAAAATAAGACCTACAAGAACTTTAACTAGGGCTTATTTGGGGGGTAGGGCTTATATTGCAGCCATCACCGACAATCACGCTAGGTCTTATTTTCGGGGAAACAGGGTAGTAATTACTAATAGTTAAATTAATATTAGTTAACTATTATTTCAGATTTCCGAATTTTTGGATTTATAAATTTACGAATTCACTAATTTACTAATGTACGAATGAACGAATGTACATTCGTAAATTGCGAATGTACGAATGCCCGAATTTACGAATGTCCAATTTTATCGAATTTACGAATATTCGGAAAAAATTCGTTAAACGGGTTTTCGTTAATTCGGATATTCCCGAATTAACAAATTTGTCGAAATTCGTTAAAAAACTAATTCGGAACTAAACGAATTGCACATGCCTAGTAGACAATTCTGACGAACAAAATTCCACGCATGCTCTGAATCAAGTACGAGACAGAAGCGCTCGTTCTGGTAAAACTAGCGTTTGTAATGGAGATAGCACATTTGTCATGCTGCAAATTTTAAAATCTTTTAAAGCAGCGCATTCTCTTCTTCTTTGTAATGCTAGAATAATGAAGTTGTTTTGCTGCTGATATTCACACAGATTTCTGACAAACTGATTTTTTTATTATTTCTCGTGATCTCCTGAATAATATTACCGTCGTTATTTTTTTTGTCAGATCTCCATAATAATGTTTTGTATTTGTAGCGGTGTGGTCACCACTTGGTTACTAGAAATCCGCCAATCACCCTGCTGCCAGGCCCCCATCCATCAGTTAAGACAATGAAGAGTCATTTGCGCAGTTTTGTTACGTTTATTGCAGGATACAAATTGGGTGGGATAAAGGACGATATGAGATGCCCATAGCATTTAGCACATTGTAAGACATTATTCAGTGGCCTTGGCCTGGCAAACGTGGATGTACACCTTGCACCCCCCAGTCTCCTTCCTTTGAATAACTTCTCTGCAAATGGTTGCTCCTTCATTTTCTTGTACAAATCCTTCACTGCAAAACTACTGATATAGTATTTCTTCACTTCCATTGGAACAAGAAAGGATCACTCTGAATAATTCCACCTTGCAGACCAGAATGGTATTGCCTCTGCGAATCAAAGAGCCAGAGGCCTACACAGCCTCTCCCTGATGGCTCAGTGAATCAGACAGACACACAGTCTTTTGGAAGGTATTACCAATGCGCTTAACCAGACCAGAGATACACAGTACCTCCCCCTGATGGCCTGACACATGGTAATGGGTTCCCAGCCAGTCCATAACTGTCAATGCTGCGTTCCCCGGCCACAGCATTCTGAACTACTCTCGATAGCTTCTCCTCTTCTGTTTCTCTCACACTGACCTTTCTCCAAAAGGATAGTTCTGTGTCTCCGGTCACAGAACGCTGATCTACTCTCCTCCACTTCACTGCTACTTTTTCCTGGACTGATCTTCTCCAGCATACAAGTCCCGTGTTCCCTGGTCACAGCAACTTGGAACCGCTTTAGAGATGAAGATCTTTACCTAGGACTCCCTCCTAGCGATTCCTCCATCCCTCCTCCATGCTCGGTGCATCCCCGCGTGGGGACGCCCGGAACAGCAGCTCAATACTGCATTCTGTCTTTTCTTGCTTTCCAGAACTCCTCCCTGGCAGCATGTGACCTCAGCTTATATGGAAGGCCTGCCCTCTGCCAATACCCAAGGGTAATTGGTCAGAGCTCCTCACATGAGCTGCTTGCCACTCAAACCTCAGGTCCAACCTCTCTTCCAGAACAATCTGTCTGAAAGCAGGGGAGGTGCTTCTGAGTCAGAGCAGAGGTGGCCACACCTCCCACTACACCAAACACTCCCCAGTCTCAAGTCAAAACAACCAGGCCTAGCCTAAAGCACAGGCCTGGCTAAATTTACCTGCACTTGGACCCTGAGCTATAGAAAAATCCTAAACTAGCACCTACCTTCAGGTAGAGCAGTGGTTCTCAACTCCAGTCCTCAGGATCCACCAACAGGCCAGGTTTGCAAGATAGCTGAAATACATCACAGGTGATATCACTTGCTGCTCAGTGATTGCAGTATTCTAGTCTGCAACTCCCCAAGGTAATACTTAAAATCTGGCCTGTTGGTGGGTCCCGAGGCCTGGAGTTGAGAACCACTGAGGTAGAGGGTGCTACATATATATTTTTATAGTGATTTTTTTTATCAAGATCTCCTGTTTTTTTTTTTTTTTCCTAGTGATCTCCATAATATTTTTTTTCGTTTTGTGTGCAAGTTACCACAACACCATCATTATCCTGTATTTTTTAACCTCAAGGAGGTTGGTTGGTGTTCCTTGTTAATTTGACATTGTATTTTTGAAATGTACCTGCCTACTCACAAACAAACTGTCCTTTTTGAAGTAAAACACATAGGCAAAAAAATAGACCTTTATTATGGGTCATAACAAAATAAAGAGGAAGGCAACGCTGGATAAACTGGTGAAATTTGCGAAGCCTTTGTACCCCAGGGCACACATCAAAGCTATTTTACAGGCAAAATTGGTGGCCTGAGGAGTCCATATTATAGTGAGCACAATCCGGTCCAGCCGTCCAAGAGATCAGGAACAGCAGCAGATGACATATATGTCCCCAGGCTGTGGTCATACAACAGCCTGCGTCTTTTGCCAGACCAGACTGAACCCAGGACATCACTCTCTTGTCTTCCTTAGATGCTTCCTTCCAGGCTGTGGCTCTGGTGTTGGAGTTGTGGCAGGAGGTGGAGGAGGAGGAGGACGACCTCCTGGCTGCCACTTACCCCCGCCACCTCCTGGCTGAGCCTTTCCTGTGTATGAAAATGGGACATAGTTTTAGTTTTTTGTTCATCAATCACACACAATTTTGAGCTCATGACTGTTGCAAAATTGAATGTTAACAAATAGAAAAAGACTATCATTCTGAGCCCAGCATTTTTCATTCTTGTCCCGATCCTTTTTGGCCACTACTGTCTATTGATATGTAAATCACTTTGTTAAATCAGAAATTAGTAATCAATAATAAAATCTACTTAACATCCTTAATTTTTACGACAAGAAATATGTTAAACAATGCTCTACCTGACTCAAGCTGGGCTCCTCCACATCTTCCTGCCTGGAAGGCCCAGGTTGGACATCAGAAGCCTCAGCTGGGGTGGAAGGAAGCCTTGAAGGAAGAGTGAAGAGTGCTGGCCTGGGTTCACTCTGGTCTGACAGAAAATGCAATCTGTCATAGTACCACAGCCTGGGTACATAAACGTCATCTGCTGCTCCTGATCTCTGGGAATTCTGGACTTTCTTTCGCTCCCTAAAATAAGTACTCCTCATGTCACCAATTTTGGCCTTCAAATAGGTGATGTTTGCCGTGGGGATCATCGGCTTCACAAATTCAAGTGGTTTCTCCAGCGCTGCCTTCTTCTTTCTTAGCTTATTAAAAAATGGGTGGTTCACCTGCCACAGACAGGGCTGCTCCCTGAACATGTCAATGAATATTGGTAGAAATTCCCTATCATTGAATGGATCCATTTTCTCTGCAAGACACAACACAAGACAAACCCTAATGTCAGGCTAAACTCTCCTAATCTTGTCCCAATATAGGCCTCAATCTATAAGCAGTATAGTCCACTGATGCACCAAGTTAAAATTTTACCTTCGTTATCAAGATCGGCACTTCCGCTACTCCTTCCTCCGCTCACAGATCGTACGTATGACGCACGAGTGTTGCGCTTTATATACACTGCGCATGTGTGAAACCCCGCCCGCCCCTGACCTTATATCTAGTATATTCCCCGCCCCTTATCTTTCGGCGCAGTGAGAGAGCACATGACGGAGAAAGAGCAAGTGCATGCAGACAGCAGCAGCAACGACGAAAGTCCCGATCCCGGAGGAGATTTAAGCCCACAAATATGTCCTTTGTAGAGATTGTGGAGATGGTGGACATATTGTAGAGAGCCGACTATGATGGGAAGAATGGATCTTACCCAAACCCAAATGCGATAAAGGCCAAGATCATGCCTAAAGTTGTGAAAAGCCTGCACAGGAATTTTGGGGTACAACGATCCAAGGATCAATTGAGGAAACGATGGTCAGACCTGAAATTGAAGGAGCACGATCAGTACAGAAAGATCAGGAAACTGCTTCTAAAAAGTATTTGTCCTGTGTTTCTATTATTATTATTACTTGCATGCTGCTCCATGTGTTTTTCTTTACTGTTGTACAGTTTAAAATGGTAACTTTCAGGTTCGTGGGCACAGTAATCGTTCATAGTAAACATCGTTAGTTCGCCCACTAATAAGATGTTTTTGGCAGATCCAGGTTAACTACATTTATTCAGGCTTATTTGTATTAAAAGAAGTTTAGTACATTGTTGTCTAGATGTTTGTAACTAGAATGAAATGTAAACTTGATTCACTGTAAGGAGAGGACACTCAGCAGCTGTTTACACATCTGGACGCAGGAGCACTAATGTGGGAAACCAGAACACCCTTTTTAGGGTGTCCCATACAGGTGCTCCAGTGGATACTAGGGGTGTCTCCATGTGTGAAAATTGTACAAAAAAGGTAAGTATTCCAGCTTTAGAAAGGGAAAGAAAAGTCTTCAGCTTGGAACTCTGCCAAAACAGACAATTGTACGACACTTCCAAGCAATGTTTCAGATTCCTATTTCTTCCCTCAAATATCTGTGTGCTAAGTATACCTTTTTTTTATTCACATAGGGGAGAAAAGACTCAGGACATCTGAGGACAACAGGGACCCCCAACCTCATAAAGAAGGGGAAATACCAACACAACAACCAGAGGATGTGGAGGAAGGAAAGGTTTATGAAGTGGGCGAAATAGTGACCACAATAGGTGAGTGCCTGAGACCACAGCTTCAGGTAATAGATGTATGCCCGCATATTTTTAATACATGGTGTGTTTTTGAATTTTCGGTGATGTGGATGTTGTGGAAGAAGAAAATAATTTCACAAGTGCAAGTGCACACATCCTCATCGGGAAAATCATGGTGTGCAATCATGATTTACAGAAGATGAAGGAAGACATCAATGATGTTGAAAAAAGACTCAAAAACATCATTGATGTTTCAGGCAGAATCTAAAACACACCTAAATTCTTCAATTTGTTTATATTTTTAAGATTTTTGAATATTTTTTGAAATATATTGAAAGCCAAATTTTGAAGATGCACACAGTGTGTCAACATGTGCTATCTGCCATCACGGGATATCAATGTACGCGTTTTGTTTTTGCAACCCCTTCCTTGCAACTCAAGTAGGTGAGAGGGAGGGGTTGCCCCCCTAAAAACACGTCCATTGATCCCCCATGATGGGAGCTAGCACATGTTGACATTAGGCATGGGATCAGGAGGGAAATCCCCATTTTGACTCTCATTTTGTGTGCATCTTCAAAATTTGGCTTTCACAGGGGTGACATCACCCCATCTGATGAAGGCAAGATCAACACAGTTTGGACATACTAATGTCTGATATTGCCTTCAAATTAGCAAAGTTGAACTTTGTAAATTCCTGAGTTGTGTATTGTATTATGGTTTTAAACATGCCTGTTTAACACCAAAAAGGCTATTTGTACTGTCAAAACCAAAAATGTTATTACAAAAATATGTTGGTTTGTTCAAAAACCTTTTTCTAACGCACATGTGAATGTGCACATGTGCACAGTGTAAAAAGTTTTTTACTCAATAATGTGTGGCTTCTTCTTTCAATGCTCAATATCAGTTTTTGGACTAAGTTGGTGTTTACAGTGACAATGGGGGTTATTTACTAAAGGCAAATCCACTTTGCACTACAAGTGCACTTTTAGTGCACTTTCAGTGCAGTTTCAAGTGCACTTTTGCAGTGCACTTGGAGTGCAAAGTGGATTTTCCTTTAGTAAATAACTCCCACAGTGCTTTATAATTTGCCACAATCATGTCATTTTCGTGACTCATTCTTTTAATTAAGGCAATGTGTTCCCCTACTCTCGTCGTAAACGTTCTAGTGGTGCGGCCTATATATTGTTTACGACAAGGCACACAATGCCTTAATTAAAAGCAGGGACCCCAAACACACAGTACCCAGACATTACAAGCAATTTCACAACAGTTACCCCGCAGGATCACAGTTTGTCATTATAGACAAATATGTTCCGCCATGGAGGGGGGGGAGCCAAAATCAGAGGGGTCTCCCGCCTTGAAATGTTTTGGGCGTATGAATTACAGACTTTCTTCCCTCAAGGCATGAACGTTGAAGTAGATATTAACGCCTTTATAGACGAATCTTGACTGATATATTAAGGGATATGTAGCAGTATCCTTTATAGATGAATTTCGATTGAATAACTAAGGGATATATACTGGCTGATACCTTATTTATAATTTTATTTGTTTAATTTTTTATATATGTCCCTTTTTTATATATGTCTCTTTTTTATTAGTGCATTCATCATGAGTGCACAGTGGATTCATTATTTTATGAGATATAATAGGATTAAATGTCATATAGGGATGAGGAGGGAGTTATGGGATTGGTTAACCAACCATCCATCTCCTTTCTCTTGTTGAGAATCCATCTCCCCTTATTTAAGTTTTCACATTTATCCCCTTTTTTATTCTACTCTTTTTGGATCTATAATGGACTGGATCACTATTAATGAATGACGCTATAGTCGATTTCCTATCAAGCATCTAGTATACACCCACTGCGTACACTTTTGTTGTATTTCTGGTCGGTGTATTACTATTTCCTGTGTATTTCTCCTCCCCCCTCACTTTCTCCCTACGTCAGTTCCGGACGAGCGTGGCGCTCCTCGGAACTGCCTGTGGTTTATATAGGAGATGTGCGGTGTTGTGCACGTGCGTCATGACGTGGTGACGTTGCCGCGCCGTGCCACGGCGTGCTGCGCCGCGCGCATGCGCGATTGTGCAGCGCATTGCAATCTGCATTGTGCGGTGTGTTCTGGACGCTGTGACGTGAGGTCACAGCTTTGATTCTATATACACTGACACTATACCACGAGGCCTAGGGGGTTGGGCCATGCGAAAGAGAGGCTTGGAACGCACTCGGGTCCGCCATCTTGGAGGACCCCGGAAGTGCTAATTTGCAAGGAGCCAGGGAGCTGGATTCTCATTACAGGGGTCCTTGTCCCTATATAAAGGAGTTTGGCTGCAGTGGGTAAGTACCCCAGACGAAGTCCTGTGTGACGAAACGCGCCAGGTGAACTCCACTGCCGCCATTTTAAACATACAAGCACTTTTTTACTTTGAGATGTAAGTGTTTCTCTTTAAATAACATTTTTTTATGGTTTTACGGAATTACACTATTGGCCCCCTCTTCATTTCATGTGGGTTATATCCGAGGACGCCTAAGCTTCTATATGGAGAAGATGCCCCTGGGAAAGAACCGCTAGGATTCCACCTTCTGTCTGCCCTTAGTGTCCTACCTCCACTGCCAGTGAGCAACTTAAGCCTGTTTGACCCATACAGCATACGCTCTGTGGGTCCCAACTTTCTGGTAAGCCTCCAGTCATTCGGGTGGTGGTTTTGCACAAGTGTATATCAACACATATCGGATTGTATTCGAAGGTTTCCACGATCATATATTTTGGTGTTCATCATTATCGCAACAATTTTGTTTATCGCACGTCTTTATTCAATTTTGGGACAGTCTTGT
This sequence comes from Lithobates septentrionalis, assembly GCA_037952835.1. Taxonomy (NCBI): domain Eukaryota; kingdom Metazoa; phylum Chordata; class Amphibia; order Anura; family Ranidae; genus Lithobates; species Lithobates septentrionalis. The sequence continues at coordinate 2,321,467 of JBBDGP010000545.1, forward strand.
CACTATTTATTTGTCGATACACATGGTGACCTTAAGGGTTTATACTATGATGGACTTTTTATGTATGAACATTCATTAACATGCAACACTAATTTTTTACCTTTTTTTCTTTATTGCATGTGTCATTGCATCATTCATTCTTTATATTTTTGCATCACATATTAGCGCTACACTTGGTTGTATAAGATTTATAGCAAAATTTCTATTTGTTGTGTTAGCTGCTTATTTTTATTTTGAGTAAGCGCATGGTTTATGGGTTTTTTTGTACACATTTGTTAGAAGTTACACTATTGCTGCTGCTCATCAATCTTCAACTATGGATGTATTTGATTATCGGGCCTCCCACAGAGTTAATACAGAAGGGGTGTTCATCACCTCAGGGAGTGATACTGAGATCGGGGGGTTATTCCTCAGACCTAAAAAATGTCATGACAACCAAACTTCATTTACGGTGGGATTTGGCATTCTTACAACAATATATCATAGAAAAAATGGTTCCTAGAAGCCTCCGTTGGGAAGTACAACCCCAACAAGGAGAAACAGACTTAGAGTCATGGTTTAATTATTTTAATGATGCAGGTATCAGCTTTTTAAATTTGCTTATTTCTAAAAAAAACAGTAAACTTCTTGGTCTTGATAGAGAAATTAAAGAACTGAGGGACAAATTGTCTGTTCATAAAAATTCTCTGGAGTATAACACTCTGTCCTCCAATCTCCAGAGTCATCTGGAGAAGGAAGACCGAGATCAGAAACACAAGAAACAGAAGAAATACTCCAGAGATGCGGGTGATTACAGAACGAATGCTGTATTTGGGTGGCAAAAACTTTATATGGCCAGTTCACCTATGGAGGGTGTTGCAAATACCGCAGAAGGAAATACATTAACAGGTGCCCCACCAGTGACAACCACTGCACCACAACCCAATTCCAAAATGGGTGGCCCCCCGGGGCCGTAATACCCTCAGAGGGAGAGACAGGCACGATGATGTGCCTCGCCTTTCCCAACAGAGGGTACATTATGATAACCCCCAAACCCCCAGAAACTCCCACAGAGGGAGAGTTAATCAAAGGGGCAATACAAGGGGAAAGGGTCATCCCAGAGGTAATACATATTCTCAAACCCAGAATTATAATAATCAGCCCTATCAGTCTCCAGCAAGGAGACAAGAGACACGTTCTGATATATACCATAGGGATAATTTACATTATCGCTATCCTTCTCCAGTCCCTATTTACAACCGATATACACCTCTTAGGGATGAGTATAGCCCTGAACGTAGGAGGGAAAATTTTGACCATCCTACATATGCATATAATTCCAATCATCATGAGAATCAGGGTTTTCACGAGGACCAACATACAAGGAAGCGAGGTCCAGACCTAAGAGAGGCTGCAGAGGGGGGAGGAAGCTACAAAGGAGAAAAGAGAAAAAGAACTTGAGTGGCCAGGGTGTTTTTAATTTAAGCTCACATACACTTACTGAAGCCAAATTATCTGTACTTGATAAGGGCCTCAAGTATGCCCCAATGAAAAAACTAGATACATTTCATACGTTTATCGACATACACAAGTACATACGCAAAATCAATATTCCGAGATACCTGACTTCCAATCCTGTACGTACAGATTTTCCGGCTGCCACCTCTGGAACTGTACATTCAGGACTAACCAACCCTTCTCCCCCCCCCCCTGTTCCTATTGCACCAGCAGTAAAAATGTTCAGGGATCTTGTCCTTAGTGACCTGTCGGAATTGCCTGTCAAACGCATTCGGAATTCTCCATTGTTAAAAGATGGATTGGAATCTTTATGCGCACAAAAAAATTTAGTAGTCCGTCCCGCGGACAAAGGCGGGGGCATAGTGGTTCTTGACAAGAGTCAATATGAGGAGGAGATGTTAAGAATTCTGAACGAACCAGGTACCTACCAAACACTCCCCAATAACCCCACCAATTTATACAAAAAACAACTTCAGCAACTTATTACTAAGGGTTATGACTTAAAAATTCTGAACAAAAAAGAAAAGGCATTCTTGGTCCCCACAGCACCTAGAATCCCTACTATAAACTATTTACCTAAAATCCATAAAAATCCTGTATGCCCACCCGGTAGACCTATTGTCAGTGGCATTAATTCCATTACAGCAAGAATTGGGAAGTACATTGATTTTTACTTGCAACCGTTAGTAAAACAAACACCTTCATATTTGAAAGATACTGGTTCCACCATCAGACTCCTCGAAAAGGTTAATATACAGGAAGGATTTATTATGGCCACTGCTGACGTGGCATCTTTGTACACGTGTATACCACACGAGAAAGGTATAGAAGCAGTTAAACATTTTCTTAACCGTGAACAGTCTCTTGCATCATTTCAATGCGATTATATAATAGAACTGTTGGACTTTGCAACTAAACACAATTACTTCTGGTTCAACCAGAGCTACTACCTCCAACAACGGGGAGTAGCTATGGGTGCCAAGTTCACACCTAGCCTTGCGAACTTGTTTATGGCCAAGTGGGAGGAGGAAGTCGTCTATGCCTGCGGGACCACTTCATTGGTTCTGTGGGCCAGGTATATAGACGACATCCTCCTCCTATGGAATGGCACATTTGAGACACTCAAACTATTTTTTGAGTGTTTGAATTCTAATGATAGAGGCATCTCCCTTTCATATGAAGCCAGTTTAACTAAGATACATTTTCTGGATTTAGAGATAGAAATAGTTGAAAAAAGATTTAGATTCAATACCTATTTCAAGCCCACTGATCGTAATGGCTTCATTCCTGTCAATAGCTGTCATCACAGATCCTGGTTAAGTGCAGTCCCACGTAGCCAATTCCTCAGGCTCTGTAGGAACTGTACAGACACTGAATTATTTGTCACACAAGCAGGTGTCTTAAAACAAAAATTCATCAATAAGGGGTATGACAATGCCAACTTAGATTTTGAGATCCAGAGAGCTATGAATATGGAAAGGAAAACTTTGCTTGAGATAAAGCCAAAAAAGGAATCGGATGAAAAACTTAAATGGGCTATGGTAACATCTTTTTCAACCCAGCACAAACAAATTAAAAACATCGTAAAAAAACACTGGGATGTCTTGAGACATGACAACATTCTAGGCACGTTATTGCCAGAAGAAGCCAAGGTTATATTTTGGGGAGCACCATCCTTACAGGGTCGGATAGCCCCCAATGTTATTAATCCCCCTTCCCATCCTTCCTTTTTTCACAATATGACAGGCTTCTATCCTTGTAGAAAGTGTGTGGTGTGTCTACATAACAATCTTGAAGGGCGCAAAGTCACAGAATTTACATCAACGGTTACTGGGAAGAGATACACTGTGAAACCTTTCTGCACATGTAGTACTAGATACATAGTGTACCTTATTACGTGCCCTTGTCGTAAACAATATATAGGCCGCACCACTAGAACGTTTATGACGAGAGTAGGGGAACACATTGCCTTAATTAAAAGCAGGGACCCCAAACACACAGTACCCGGACATTACAAGCAATTTCACAACAGTAACCCCGCAGGATCACAGTTTGTCATTATAGACAAATATGTTCCGCCATGGAGGGGGGGAGCCAAAATCAGAGGGGTCTCCCGCCTTGAAATGTTTTGGGCGTATGAATTACAGACTTTCTTCCCTCAAGGCATGAACGTTGAAGTAGATATTAACGCCTTTATAGACGAATCTTGACTGATATATTAAGGGATATGTAGAAGTATCCTTTATAGATGAATTTCGATCGAATAACTAAGGGATATATACTGGCTGATACCTTATTTATAATTTTATTTGTTTAATTTTTTATATATGTCCCTTTTTTATATATGTCTCTTTTTTATTAGTGCATTCATCATGAGTGCACAGTTGATTCATTATTTTATGAGATATAATAGGATTAAATGTCATATAGGGATGAGGAGGGAGTTATGGGATTGGTTAACCAACCATCCATCTCCTTTCTCTTGTTGAGAATCCATCTCCCCTTATTTAAGTTTTCACATTTATCCCCTTTTTCATTCTACTCTTTTTGGATCTATAATGGACTGGATCCCTATTAATGAATGACGCTATAGTCGATTTCCTATCAAGCATCTAGTATACACCCACTTTTGTTGTATTTCCGGTCGGTGTATTACTATTTCCTGTGTATTCCCCCCCCCCCCACTTTCTCCCTACGTCAGTTCCAGACGAGCGTGGCGCTCCTCGGAACTGCCTGTGGTTAATATAGAAGATGTGTGGTGTTGTGCGCGTGCGTCACGACGTGGTGACGTTGCCGCGTCACGCGCATGCGCGATTGTGGAGCGCATTGCGATCTGCATTGTGCGGTGTGCTCCGGACGCTGTGACGTGAGGTCACAGCTTTGATTCTATATACACTGACACTATACCACGAGGCCTAGGGGGTTGGACCATGCGAAAGAGAGGCTTGGAACGCACTTGGGTCCGCCATCTTGGAGGACCCCGGAAGTGCTAATTTGCAAGGAGCCAGGGAGCTGGATTCTCATTACAGGGGTCCTTGTCCCTATATAAAGGAGTCTGGCTGCAGTGGGTAAGTACCCCAGACGAAGTCCTGTGTGACGAAACCTGTCAGGAGAACTCCACTGCCGCCATTTTAAACATACAAGCGCTTTTTTACTTTGAGATGTAAGTGTTTCTCTTTAAATAAAAAACTTTTTATGGTTTACGGAATTACACTATTGGCCCCCCTCTTCATTTCATGTGGGTTATGTCCGAGGACGCCTAAGCTTCTATATGGAGAAGATGCCCCTGGGAAAGAACCGCTAGGATTCCACCTTCTGTCTGCCCTTGGTGTCCTACCTCCACTGCCAGTGAGCAACTTAAGCCTGTTTGACCCATACAGCATACGCTCTGTGGGTCCCAACTTTCTGGTAAGCCTCCAGTCATTCGGGTGGTGGTTTTGCACAAGTGTATATCAACACATATCGGATTGTATTCGAAGGTTTCCACGATCATATATTTTGGTGTTCATCATTACCGCAACAATTTTGTTTATCGCACGCCTTTATTCAATTTTGGGACAGTCTTGTCACTATTTATTTGTCGATACACATGGTAACCTTAAGGGTTTATACTATGATGGACTATTTATGTATGAACATTCATTAACATGCAACACTAATTTTTTACCTTTTTTTCTTTATTGCATGTGTCATTGCATCATTCATTCTTTATATTTTTGCATCACATATTAGCGCTACACTTGGTTGTATACCACATACGATGGCTTGAAGACAAAATTTAAACAGCTGGTGCGATCACTCCTTTTTAGTAATAATCTCCATATCTTCCAGAGCTCAAACATATAACAAAAGAGAAAACAATAGTGTGATATTGCAGACATTGGTGTCAGCTGTCTAAAGCTGATACACTCACATGCGTTCACTGGTATAACAGCGTGTAAGGCAGCCATGCTCACTCCTCCTCATAGCCCGTCCGAGTAGCTGCACACTTGTGGCTGACATCACTGGCTCCTCCTGCCGACGCGTTGCGTCACAGGTCAAGTGACATTCTCAAAGGAATGAAGCCTTGTGACGAACGTGTGGGTTTATAGCCGCACTGTGTTTGTGGGTTACCATGGTGACTTCAGATTGGCTTGTAACATCATACTGCATCATTTAGACTGCTTATGCAGTATGTAAGTGACAGATGTTAATACATAAAGATGTATCAGTATTTAGGATATTAGCGCATCATATATTTTATTTTTTATTTTTCAATTTATGAGTGAGAGATCACTGTTTTGGTTGCAGCTTTTATCACTTATATATACATATATATACAATTTATTGTTCATTATTTACCAGCGCTTGATTCCTAATAGTATCACTTTAAACCCTTATCTACCACCACTTCAGCTGCAGGTATGGAAATATTTCAATTTTTTGAGAATCGCAAAGTGGATCTTGATAATGTTTTTTTCCACTAGTAACACTCAGGATATAGGGGATCTAGATACCAATTTTAGGAGGTTTGGACACCTAATGGAAAAAAGAGTTAACCTATGATGGGACCTCACTGCTCATGAGCAATACATTAAAGAGAACATTGTACCTAGGAGGCTCAGGTGGGATGTTCCCATCAATGATAGATTAACTGATCAAGATTCAATAGATGAGTGGTACACATTTTTCAATGATAAAGGTATAGCGGTTTTACAATTTCTGATAAAAAGAAAACAAAGGAAAGTGGCAACGATAAACCAGAAGATTGCTGAAAGCAAAGTGGTATTGGAAGAGTATAAAGACTCTCCCTCTTTTTTAACACTGGATTGTAGAAAAATATAAGAATTGGATGGTGTGTTAGCCTGCCAACATCCTAAATAACATATTATAGAAAAAGATGCAGGATTGTGCATCCAGAGGACGCCCCTTTGGACTTTGTAAGGCAGGGAGTAAAACTAGTGAGTGAAAAGTAGATACAGTGCCTTGCAAAAGTATTCGGCCCCCTTGAACTTTTCAACCTTTTGCCACATTTCAGGCTTCAAACATAAAGATATAAAATTTTAATTTTTTGTGAAGAATCACCAACAAGTGGGACACAATTGTGAAGTGGAACGAAATCTATTGGATATTTTAAACTTTTTTAGCAAATAAAAAACTGAAAAGTGGTGCGTGCAAAATTATTCGGCCCCTTTACTTTCAGTGCAGCAAACTCACTCCAGGAGTTCAGCGAGGATCTCTGAATGATCCAATGTTGTCCTAAATGACTGATGGTGATAAATAGAATCCACCTGTGTGTAGTCAAGTCTCTGTATAAATGCACCTGCTCTGTGATAGTCTCAGGGTTCTGTTGAAAGCGCAGAGAGCATCATGAAGACCAAGGAACACACCAGGCAGGTCCGTAATACTGTTGTGGAGAAGTTGAAAGCCGGATTTGGATACAAAAAGATTTCCCAAGCTTTAAACATCCCAAGGAGCACTGTGCAAGCGATCATTTTGAAATGGAAGTAGTATCAGACCACTGCAAATCTACCAAGACCTGGCTGTCCCTCTAAACTTTCAGCTCAGACAAGGAGAAGACTGATCAGAGATGCAGCCAAGAGGCCCATGATCACTCTGGATGAACTGCAGAGAACTACAGCTGAGGTGGGAGAGTCTGTCCATAGGACAACAATCAGTCGTACACTGCACAAATCTGGCCTTTATGGAAGAGTGGCAAGAAGAAAGCCATTTCTCAAAGATATCCATAAAAAGTCTCGTCTAAAGTTTGCCACAAGCCACCTGGGAGACACACCAAACATGTGGAAGAAGGTGCTCTGGTCCGATGAAACCAAAATCGAACTTTTTGGCCACAATGCAAAACGATATGTTTGGCGTAAAAGCAACACAGCTCATCACACTCAACACACCATCCCCACTGTCAAACATGGTGGTGGCAGCATCATGGTTTGGGCCTGCTTTTCTTCAGCAGGGACAGGGAAGATGGTTAAAATTGAGGGGAAGATGGATGCAGCCAAATACAGGACCATTCTGGATGAAAACCTGTTGGAGTCTGCAAAAGACCTGAAACTGGGACGGAGATTTATCTTCCAACAAGACAATGATCCCAAACATACAGCAAAATCTACAAAGGAATGGTTCACAAATAAACGTATCCAGGTGTTAGAATGGCCAAGTCAAAGTCCAGACCTGAATCCAATCGAGAATCTGTGGAAAGAGCTGAAAACTGCTGTTCACAAACGCTCTCCATCCAACCTCACTGAGCTCGAGCTGTTTTGCAAGGAAGAATAGGCAAGAGTTTCAGTCTCTCGATGTGCAAAACTGATAGAGACATACCCCAAGCGACTTGCAGCTGTAAGCGCAGCAAAAGGTGGCTCTACAAAGTATTAACGCAAGGGGGCCGAATAATTTTGCACGCCCCACTTTTCATTTTTTTATTAGTTAAAGTTTCAACAATCCAATAGATTTCGTTCCACTTCACAATTGTGTCCCACTTGTTGGTGATTCTTCACAAAAAATAAAAATTTTATATCTTTATGTTTGAAGCCTGAAATGTGGCAAAAGGTTGAAAAGTTCAAGGGGGCCAAATACTTTCGCAAGGCACTGTAAGTATAAAAGGCAAAAAATGCCAACTTTATTGGTATACAAATATATAAAAAGGGAGATTTGTTATATTGGAAAAATACAAAATTATACACATTACAAAAGTACGTCAATGATAAAGAAAAAAATGGATTTACATATATACATGATTATATCACTGAAAGCTGTTAATCCAAAGTGTTGCTCATAATGAGTTGAACTCTATTTGAATTGCACAGCAAATGTCCCGACATGTTTCGGAAAGTCGCATTGAGATGTACTTTTCCTTCTTCAGGGTAGCTTTATAAATGGGTGTATTTATTGTAATATCTGTAATATAGATGGGGGTAAGTATAATGGGTACAAGATTCATCGGCATGGTGTTTAGCTGTGCATCCGTGGGCTGGAAGGCAGGATGCTTTCACAAGAGACGCCTGGTTCCACAACGGCAAAAAATTGTAACCACTGTGAGAAGAGTCATAGTAAAAAGAAAAAATTAGATTGGTCTAGTGATGAGTGAAGTAAAAAATTAGCAAAGACACATACAAGGATAGGAAGCACATCCAAGCAGTGGTCATAGGTTAGTCCAATAGTAAAATAAGGTACAAGATTCCATTAGCTAACAAAAGCAGATGGATGGATAAAAAACACATCCAAGTGATGGCCAATATGGGAGTAAAGTATTACCTTTCAAGTATACAAAGCAGTGGACATCCAAGCTGCAGCCAGGAGACTGACACAGTGAGTCTAAGGGTCGGTTCACACTGGGGCGACTTGGGATCCGACTTGTACGCCCTCAAGTCGCCCCAAGTCGCTTTGCATTTAGATTATCATGGTAGGCAATGGGAGCGTCTTAATTGACACTACTGAAGTCGCTCCGACTTCAGAAAAGGTTCCTGTACTACTTCTATCCGACTTGTAGGCGACTTGTACCCATTCAACTCAATGTAAGTCGCCTGCAAGTCGGATCTCTCTGTAAAGTCAAGCGACTTTGCAGAGAAAACCCCTCCCTCCCCCCCTCCCTCCCAGAGAGGTGATTGGCCACAGGCGAAGTCGCCTGTCATGGAGGCGACTTCAAGTCGCCTCGTAATTTGCCGAAGTCGCGCTGAAGTCGCGCTAAAGTCGCGCTGAAGCCGCGTTGAAGTCGCGGTACAAAGTCGCGCTAAAGTCGTGTTGCCCATGTGTGAACCGACCCTAAGTGTCAACTTATTAAAACCATTCTGCTTGGTGAATACCAATCAGGTGGTACACTCCGCCGGATCAGCTGTGTGTGTTACAGCCGATCGCGGAGATCAGGACGTCTCTCTGACATAGGGGCGCGCGGCTGACGTCACGCGTCCCCAGGTCACCGGCGGGAGAAGGGAAGTGCCCGACGCACATCGATTGGACTTCGCTGGGGCGCATAGAGGCTCCTAGTGGATGAGGCCGAGCAGGAAATGGACAGTGTGTCCAATGCCCGCCCCGCTCCACTGGAGCCTACCCGCCGGGTGTCCGCATCAAGCGACACAGTCCAGGGCGGGGCTAGGGAGGCCACCTGGTGGTAAAAAATGGAGACAAACAGCCGGCAAGTTTACAGGCAAAAGGGAATGAAAAGACATGGCAAATTAAGATCTATATACAGGGTACATATATACATGTAATTTACAGAATATTGAATAGACAATTGAAATTATAGAGCAATACTGTGACAAAAATAATGAAATAAAAAATTAATGGTAAAGATATTATGACAAGAAAATACATATAGCAGTGGTACAAACAAAAAATCGTCAAGACAAATCGTCAAAACAAAATAACAAGTGATTGAAATGAGATGAAAAATAGATAAGTATAGAATTAGACACAAATATACCTTCTGAAAATGTGGATGTCTACTTGTAAAGAAGGTTCCCATACATCTCATGGGAGTCTTCATGACATAGCAACAAAAATTTAACATTCTTGTAGAAGGAATTGTTGTTATTGTTAAATGAAAAAAGTTCAACAATTAACAAATTCTTATAGATAAGTGGAAAATGAAGATAATGAAAAATTGATTAATTAGATAATAAAAAAGGTTTAAAGACTGTATATAGTTAACCACTTTAGCCCCGGACCATTATGCTGCCTAAGGACCAGAGGACTTTTTCCAATTTGGCACTGCATCGCTTTAACTGCTAATTGCGCGGTCATGCAATGCTGTACCCAAACAAAATTTGCGTCCTTTCCTTCCCACAAATAGAGCTTTCTTTTGATGGTATTTGATCACCTCTGCCGTTTTTATTTTTTGCGCTATAAACGGAAAAAGACTGAAAATTTTGAAAAAAAATGATATTTTCTACTTTTTGTTATAAAAAAAATCCAATAAACTCAATTTTAGTCATACATTTAGGCCAAAATGTATTCGGCCACATGTCTTTGGTAAAAAAAATGTTAATAAGCGTATATTTATTGGTTTGCGCAAAAGTTATAGCGTCTAAAAACTAGGGTACATTTTCTGGAATTTACACAGCTTTTAGTTTATGACTGCCTATGTCATTTCTTGAGGTGCTAAAATGGCAGGGCAGTACAACCCCCCCCCAAATTACCCCATTTTGGAAAGAAGACACCCCAAGGAAATTGCTGAGAGGCATGTTGAACCCATTGAATATTTATTTTTTTTGTCCCAAGTGATTGAATAATGACAAAAAAAAAAATATTTACAAAAAGTTGTCACTAAATTATATATTGCTCACACAGGCCATGGGCCTATGTGGAATTGCGCCCCAAAATACATTCAGCTGCTTCTCCTGAGTACGGGGATACCACATGTGTGGGACTTTTTGGGCCGCGTACGGGGCCCCGAAAACCAATCACCGCCTTCAGGATTTCTAAGGGCGTACATTTTTGATTTCACTCCTCACTACCTATCACAGTTTTGAAGGCCATAAAATGCCCAGATGGCACAAAACCCCCCCAAATGACCCCATTTTGGAAAGTAGACACCCCAAGCTATTTGCTGAGAGGCATGCTGAGTCCATGGAATATTTTATATTTTGACACAAGTTGCGGGAAAGTGACAATTTTTTTTTTTGCACAAAGTTGTCACTAAATGATATATTGCTCACACAGACCATGGGCATATGTGGAATTGCACCCCAAAATACATTTAGCTGCTTCTCCTGAGTATGGGGATACCACATGTGTGAGACTTTTTGGGAGCCTAGCCGCGTACGGGGCCCCGAAAACCAATCACCGCCTTCAGGATTTCTAAGGGTGTAAATTTTTGATTTCACTCTTCACTGCCTATCACAGTTTCGGAGGCCATGGAATGCCCAGGTGGCACAAAATCCCCCCAAATGACCCCATTTTGGAAAGTAGACCCCCCAAGCTATTTGCTGAGAGGCATGGTGAGTATTTTGCAGCTCTCATTTGTTTTTGAAAATGAAGAAAGACAAGAAAAAACTTTTTTTTTTTCAATTTTCAAAACTTTGTGACAAAAATTGAGGTCTGAAAAATACTCACTTTACCTCTCAGCAAATAGCTTGGGATGTATACTTTCCAAAATGGGGTAATTTGGGGGGGGGTTTGTGCCACCTGGGCATTCCATGGCCTCCGAAACTGTGATAGGCAGTGAAGAGTGAAATCAAAAATTTACACCCTTAGAAAGCCTGAAGGCGGTGCTTGGTTTTCGGGGTCCCGTACGCGGCTAGGCTCCCAAAAAGTCTCACACATGTGGTATCCCCGTACTCAGGAGAAGCAACAGAATTATTTTTTTTTGCAAGAAAATTACTTTGAACCCCCAAACATTATATATTTTTTTAAAGCAAATGCCCTACAGATTAAAATGGTGGGTGTTTCATTTTTTTTTTCACTCAGTATTTGCGCAGCGATTTTTCAAATGCATTTTTTGGGGAAAAAACACACTTTTTTAAATTTTAATGCACTAAAACACACTATATTGCCAAAATGTTTGATGAAATAAAAAAGATGATCTTAGGCCGAGTACATGGATACCAAACATGACATGCTTTAAAATTGCGCACAAACGTGCAGTGGCGACAAACCACTTTAGATTTACAGAGGAGGTCTACTGCTAAAATTACTGCCCTCGATCTGACGTTCGCGGTGACACCTCACATGTATGGTGCAATTGCTGTTTACATTTGACGCCAGACCGACGCTTGCGTTCGCCTTTGCGCGAGAGCAGGGGGGGACAGGGGTGCTTTTTTTTTTTTTCTTTATTATTTTTTTGCTTTTTTATCTTATTTTTAAACTGTTCCTTTCATTTTTTTTTTAAATCATTTTTATTGTTATCTCAGGGAATGTAAATATCCCCTATGATAGCAATAAGTAGTTACAGGTACTCTTTTTTGAAAAAATTGGGGTCTATTAGACCCTAGATCTCTCCCCTGCCCTCAAAGCATCTGACCACACCAAGATCGGTGTGATAAAATGCTTTCTCAATTTCCCAATTGCGCTGTTTACATCCGGCGAAATCTAAGTCATGAAATGCTCGTAGCTTCCGGTTTCTTAGGCCATAGAGTTGTTTGGAGCCACTCTGGTCTCTGATCAGCTCTATGGTCAGCTGGCTGAATCACCGGCTGCATTCTCAGGTTCCCTGTTGAGACAGGAGAGCTAGAGAAAAACACGGAAGACGGTGGGGGGGAGGCATTCCCTCTCACTGCTTGTAAAAGCAGTCTAGAGGCTAATTAGCCGCTAGGATTGCTTTTACATAAAAGCCGACCGCTGGCTGAAAAGAATGATACCAAGATGATACCTAAACCTGCAGGCATCATTCTGGTATAACCACTCAAAGTCGTGAATGGCATACCTGAAGACAAAAAAATGGTTAACAATAAAACACAGTAAACAGTAAAGTATAAAAAAATTGCATACCTGAAAAGCAAACATGATAAAACATAATAACAATAAAACATTACAGAATAGAATACTAGAATAGAATAGTTTTTGGGAACCCTAAACTGCTGGGGATGCTAGTATAGATCTGATCGGATCAGATATTGATCCGTTCAGATAGTATACCACTAAGGGAGGCGTATGCTGCGTGCGTGGGTGTTAGCGGTACTGGCGCTAATCTGACGCTGCCTGGGGCGACGCATATCACCGCCGGGCGATCAGGGGGCTAAACCTTTATTCGGTAATAAACGGCGGGTGCCCTGACACTATAAAAAATAAACGAACTAACCAGCGTCACCCGTAACAGTTATACGGTGATCAGTGGTGAAAGGGTTAACTAGGGGACAATCAAGGGGTTAAAACATTTATTAGATAGTATATGGGGGTCCCTGTCGCTATAAAACGCTGACGGCGAACCTAAATATTTACCTCCCTAACTAGCGTCACCAGCGACACTAATACAGCGATCAGAAAAATGATCGCTTAGTGACACTGGCGACAGGGGGTGATCAAGGGGTTAAAACTTTATTAGGGGGGGTTAGGGGGGGTACCCTAGACCTAAAGGGGGATAACCCTAACTGCCCTATCACAGTAACTGTCACAAACTGACACCATGCAGTAATCAGAAAAAATAAATAAATAAATAAAAAAACTGCTTGTTGTCAGCGTGACGGGGGGGGTGATTAGGGGGTGATCTGGGGGGATCGGGGGGTAAAGGGGGGTGTTTTTTGTGCCTGGCATGTTCTACTGTGTGTGTGTTTTACACTCACATTGCAGTCTTCTCTCCTCGGCGCCGGAACGGAAAATACCAAACCGAGGAGAGATGACATCATTTCCTTTGCTGTTGTTTAGCAGCAGCAAAGGAATGATTTCATTGGCCGGCGGCGATCGCGAGGGGGGGCCACGAACGGATGGTCTCCCCCTCATCTCCGATCGCCGCTGGTCAGAAGCGATCGGACCCCCCACCCGCGGAAGGCAGATCACGTATATGTACGTGATTCTGCCTGTCCGTGCCACCTTGCCGACGTAAATCGGCGTGAGGCGGTCCTTAAGTGGTTAATGTACAAAAATTGTCTATTAAAGATTCAGTTCGCAGACCCCAGAGGTGAAACCCGGGAGAAATGGGCGAAAGTTAAAGGCCTCATTTAGTCCGGGTGAAGCGGTGGCGTGTAAATTAAATATCCATCGTAGCTCACACTGGAGGAGGCGCTTATTAAAGTCGCCTCCCCTAGAGTGAAGGTGAATACGGTCTAATCCCAGAAAAAATATTTTGGGAATAGAGTCTGGATATACCGAGGCCATGTGTCGGCCGATGGGTATTTCGGGATCCCGTTTGCGAATCGTGGATAGGTGCTGATATATTCTCTTCCAGAACTCATTAATAGTTTTCCCGACGTAATAACAACCGCATTCGCATGTCAGCAAATATACCACGGCGGGAGTCTTGCAGTTAATATAGTGCTTGGGGCGAAAGTGGTGTCCATTAGGTAAAGATATATTGTCGCGTCTGTCCATGTATTGGCAATATGGGCACCCTCCACAGGGGAAAGTGTCCAGAGTTTTGCAAGGGTCACCTCTGTGGGATCTATATTCACTGGTGACCAGTCTATCATCCACGGAGGGAGCTCTTCTATATGTAACAGCAGGGGTATCTGGTACAAATGGAGACAGTAAGGGATCTGTGGTAAGTAGATGCCAGTATCTATTCAGAATTCGCTTGAATTGTTTATGTTGTGTTGTATAGGTAGTAATAATCCTAGTGGTATCGTCAGTAGAGGAGGAGTTTTGTGTGTTGAGTAAATGGCAACGTGACTGTCTAATGGTTTTTCTAAAGGCCTTTTTGAGACTGGAGTTAGAATACCCTCTCTCGAGGAGTCTCATTCTCAACTTGTTAAAGCCTCCTCTTTAAACGTGACTTCGTCTGAGAAATTTCTACGCACCCTAAGGTACTGACTATAGGGTATGGATGCTAAAAGAGGTTTGGGGTGAAAGCTAGTTGCATGTAGAAGTGAATTTCCAGCAGTAGACTTGCGGTAGAGCTGACTGAAAAGGCTACCATCTAGTTGCTTTTTAATAAGTACGTCTAAGAATGTGATCTCTGTTGTACTGTAGGACATGGTGAAAGTGAGGTTGAATTCATTCTGAATTCAATCCAGTGAATATAGATCCCACAGAGGTGACCCTTGCAAAACTCTGGGCACTTTCCCCTGTGGAGGGTGCCCATATTGCCAATACATGGACAGACGCTACAATATATCTTTACCTAATGGACACCACTTTCGCCTCAAGCACTATATTAGCTGCAAGACTCCCGCCGTGGTATATTTGCTGACATGCGAATGCGGTTGTTATTACGTCGGGAAAACTATTAATGAGTTCTGGAAGAAAATATATCAGCACCTATCCATGATTCGCAAACGGGATCCCGAAGTACCCATTGGCCGACACATGGCCTCGGTATATCCAGACTCTATTCCCAAAATCTTTTTTCTGGGATTAGACCATATTCCCCTTCACTCTAGGGGAGGCGACTTTAATAAGCGCCTCCTCCAGTGTGAGCTACGATGGATATTTAATTTACAGGCCACCGCTTCACTCGGACTAAATGAGGCGTTTAACTTTCGCCCATTTCTCCCGGGTTTCACCTCTGGGGTCTGCGAACTGAATCTTTAATAGACAATTTTTGTACATTAACTATATACAGTCTTTAAACCTTTTTTATCATCTAATTAATCAATTTTTCATTATCTTCATTTGCCACTTATATATAAGAATTTGTTAATTGTTGAACTTTTTTCATTTAACAATAACAACAATTCCTTCTACAAGAATATTAAAAATGTGTTGCTATGTCATGAAGACTCCCATGAGATGTATGGGAACCTTCTTTACAAGTAGACATCCACATTTTCAGAAGGTATATTTGTGTCTAATTCTATACTTATCTATTTTTCATCTCATTTCAATCACTTGTTATTTTGTTTTGACGATTTGTCTTGACGATTTTTTGTTTGTACCACTGCTATATGTATTTCCTTGTCATAATATCTTTACCATTAATTTTTTATTTTATTATTTTTGTCACAGTATTGCTCTATAATTTTAATTGTCTATTCAATATTCTGTAAATTACATGTATATATGTACCCTGTATATAGATCTTAATTTGCCATGTCTTTTCATTCCTTTTTGCCTGTAAACTTGCCGGCTGTTTGTCTCCATTTTTTACCACCAGGTGGCCTCCCTAGCCCCGCCCTGGACTGTGTCGCTTGATGCGGACACCTGGCGGGTAGGCTCCAGTGGAGCGGGGCGGGCATTGGACACACTGTCCATTTCCTGCTCGGCTGCATCCACTAGAGGCCTCTATGCACCCCAGCGCCGTCCAATCGATGTGCGTCGGGCGCTTCCCTTCTCCGCCGGTGACGTGGGGACGCGTGACGTCATCGCGCACCCTGGGGCGCGGCTACGCCACGTGCCCCTAGGTCAGAGAGACATCCTGACCTCCGCGATCGGCTGTAACACACACGGCTGATCCGGCGGAGTGTACCACCTGATTGGTATTCACCAATCAGAGTGGTTTTAATAAGCTGACACTTAGACTCACTGTGTCAGTCTCCTGGCTGCAGCTTGGATGTCTGCTGCTTTGTACACTTGAAAGGTAATACTTTACTCCCATATTGGCCATCACTTGGATGTGTTTTTTATCCATCCATGTGCTTTTGTTAGCTAATGGAATCTTGTACCTTATTTTACTATTGGACTAACCTATGACCACTGCTTGGATGTGCTTCCTATCCTTGTATGTGTCTTTGCTAATTTTTTACTTCACTCATCACTAGACCAATCTAATTTTTTCTTTTTCTTTTTACTATGACTCTTCTCACAGTGGTTACAATTTTTTGCCGTTGTGGAACCAGGTGTCTCTTGTGAAAGCATCCTGCCTTCCGGCCCACGGATGCACGGCTAAACACCACGCCGTGTCTATGGATATACACAGCCGGCTTGTACTTCCTTTTTTGCTTTTATATTTTCCTTGTCCAATGAGTTAATGGTATATATGTAAGTATTTTTACATCATTATATTATCACCTATGATACAACTAGTCTCCAGATCATACATTATTGTTGCCTATACTACAATGAATCTTGTACCCATTATACTTACCCCCATCTATATTACAGATATTACAATAAATACACCCATTTATAAAGCTACCCTGAAGAAGGAAAAGTACATCTCAATGCGACTTTCCGAAACATGTCGGGACATTTGCTGTGCAATTCAAATAGAGTTCAACTCATTATGAGAAACACTTTGGATTAACAGCTTGGGTGATATAATCATGTATATATGTAAATCCATTTTTTTCTTTATCATTGATGTACTTTTGTAATGTGTATAATTTTGCATTTTTCCAATATAACAAATCTCCCTTTTTATATATTTGTATACCAATAAAGTTGGCATTTTTTGCCTTTTATACTTATCTACTTTTCATTACTAGTTTTACTCCCTGCCTTACAAAGTCCAAAGGGGCGTCCTCTGGATGCACTCTCCTGCATCTTTTTCTATAATATCTTTTTTAACACTAACCACACTTTTTTAACAACTAATTAGCTCAATAGAGTGTTGGAACAAAAAGATACCGAAAATAAAAATAGAAAGAGAAGAAAATATCTAAGGGATATAAGTGACTATAAATTGGAACAGGCATGCAAATGGCAATTGACCTATAAAAATGACCAACAGGGATCTGTGGCTTCATCACCAGATAGGGAAGTGCGCATTCACACTCCCAACAGAGAGCCCAGACCTATATCTCCAGACCCATATAAACAAGATAGAGAAAATGGGTATGAACACCAAAAACCATAAAAAGAAGAACAAAATGGACCAAGAACCCCCAAACCGTGGTGGAGGAATAAACAGAACAATTCCAAAAAACCCTATTGGAAAAATAGTGGAAATAGAAATCAGCCATCAAGAAATCAACCATATAACCAACAACAAAATCACTATGGAAATGTGGGCAATTATGGCCATTATAACCCAGGTAATCAAGGGTATGCCCAACAAGATAGAAGAGACACCAGAGAATATGCTCAGTATTCCCACTCACAGACAAATGAGCACCATCATCGAGATCAGTATCAAAGTGACAATAGAAGAAGTCCAATTCGCACACAAAACAGATATGAAGCACTTAGGGATTATAGAGAAGAAGACACAAGGGCTTTTTTAGATCAACGGCCTTTTTTAGATCAGTGCAGACGGGACAGAACACCCTCATATGCAGAGAGAACCCCACTGCGAAACGAGAGAACCGGCGACAGAAAAAGCCCAAACAAAAGAGGGGATGCCGAGGAGGACTCAAGGCCAAAAAGAAAAAGAGAATAATTGGAGAGGGCATATATAATCTCAGTGGAATTGAGCTCACTAAATCAGAACTAAGTACTTTGGATAAAGGCTTAAAATATGCACCAAGAAAAAATTTGAATAAATTTGAAACTACGTGGACCTACAGAAATATATTAGAAAACTCAATATTCAGAAGTATATGATGAATAAAGCACCGGTTACAGAAGGAAGATCAAATAGAATAGATAGAATAGAACACACTGAATTGAGAAACAAATCACTGTTCAACCCGCCAGTGTCGAATAATGAACATGTTAAAGTATTTAACAAAATGGTAACTAAGGGTATTGAAAAACTCAAAGTTAAAAGAATACAAAACTCACAAGCAATTAAGAGAGGTATTAAGGAACTGGAGGAAAATAAAAGAGTCGTGGTAAGACCAGCAGACAAATGCGGAGCTATCGTAGTGCTCTCCAAGGAATACTACAACACAGAATTAGCCAATCAACTTGGTGATATCAACACATATATAAAATTACAAGGGAATCCAACGAAAGAGTATAAGAGTGAACTACATGAATTAATCCAAAGAGGCAAGATGAAAAATATATTGTCGGAAAAGGAAGAGAAGTACCTCATACCAGATATTTGTAGAGTACCCATTATATACACTGTACCTAAAATCCACAAAAATCAGACTCACCCCCCTGGCAGACCCATAATTAATGGTATACAATCCATCAACGCGAGATTGGGGGAGTATGTGGACAATTTTATTCAGCCACTAGTTCCAAACACTCAATCATATCTAAGGGATACTAAACATTTAATTCAAATCCTGGATACTGTAGTAATTGAGCCACATGTAAATTACTTAATCGCAACGGCAGATGTAACATCGCTGTATACGAGTATTGCACATACAGATGCCATAGATGCTACTAAATGGGCTATGGATACATATAGCAAACTTATATCGAAACAAAAAAGGTTCATATTGACATGTTTGGCATATGGACTACAACATAACTATTTTTGGCACAATATGGAGTGTTATCGACAGCTGAATGGGATTGGAATGGGACTAAATATGCCCCTAGTGTTGCAAACATTTTTATGGCTAAATGGGAGGAAGAAGTGATGTATTCCAATCCCCCAGAGGAACTGGTTTTGTTTAAAAGATTTATAGATGACTGTATTATCATCTGGAAAGGAGATAAAAATAGTCTAATCCAGTATTTTGAAAAATTAAATGATAACCGAAAAAACATCAGATTATCGTATGAGATTAGTAACAACAAGATAACATTTCTGGATTCAGAAATAACTCTTGAAACTAATGGTCTATCTACAAAGACATTTTTCAAACCAGTTGAACGTAATAGCTATATCCCAACAGACAGCTGTCACTATGACCCTTGGCTCGTCAACATACCCAAAGGACCAATGATAAGAATTAGAAGAAATTGTAGCAATACAAATACATTTGTGGAACAGGCAAACATAATAGGGAATACATTTATAGAAAAAGGGTACAGTGAAGATTGCATAAAAGGAAAAATTCAGGAGGTTCTGGAAATACCAAGAGAGTCCCTTGTAATGGATAAAGAGAAGAATAAGAAGAATCAGCAAGATATCCCTATGATATTTAATTACAATGTCCAGCACAAAAAAATTGAGCAGATAATTAATAAGCACTGGTCACTTTTAAAAGCAGATGCACAATTGAATACAATTTTACCGGATAAACCACGTTTCATATATAGAAGAGCTCCCACTCTCAGAGATTTGATTGTGAAAAATGTTCCGGACACCCCAAAAAGAAATTACTTTTTTTCAAGGAAAGGGTTTTTATCCATGCAAAAAATGTTTTGCGTGTCGGAATACAAATCAAAAGGGACAAAAGTGCAATAAATTTATATCTAACACCACCAAAAAAGAATATGGAATAAAAGATTGTATTTCATGCCGTACAGAAGGGGTTGTTTACATGCTGGAATGTTCTTGTTCTTTACAATATATAGGAAGAACTAAACGCCCCCTATGGAAAAGATTACGTGAGCGCATACAGAATATCAAGTCAGGATTTCCAAAGCATAGTGTATCCCGACATTTTGCTGAGGTACATGGAAAAAATGCCAGGGAGCTAAAATTTTGGGCTATTGAGAAATTCAAATCCCATTGGAGGGGCAGTCACAAAATTAGGGAATTGAGCAAAATGGAATCCAGATGGATATATGAAATCAATTGTTTTGCACCATTAGGTTTAAACATTGATTTCGATCTTAATTGTTTTATATCCGATTTTTAAATATTTTTTGATTAAGTAATATTACCCACATACATATTCACTTTTGCCCCATATGTCATTTAATATATTTCCGCGGTTTTTAAGATTTTTTAAGATTTTTTATCTGATAGTTTTTATCACTAGATGCAGGGCACATGCATTTAGTTTTTAACCAATGTATTGTTTGATTGCACTAAAATGTACTAAAATACCCATTAAGGTTTGTTCACAGTCTAGGTTAAAGTATTATTGTAACTAGGAGTAATGTATTTTTACATCTTTATATATTAACATCTGTCACTTACATACTGCATAAGCAGTCTAAATGA
Organism: Lithobates septentrionalis; assembly: GCA_037952835.1. NCBI lineage: Eukaryota > Metazoa > Chordata > Amphibia > Anura > Ranidae > Lithobates > Lithobates septentrionalis. The sequence continues at coordinate 2,342,381 of JBBDGP010000545.1, forward strand.
TGCGGTATGATGTTACAAACGAATCCGAAGTCACCATGGCAACCCACAAACACAGTGTGGCTATAAACCCACACGTTCATCACAAGGCTTCATTCCCTTGAGAATGTCTGACTGCCTTACACGCTATTATACCAGTGAATGCATGTGAGTGTATCAGCTTTAGACAGCTGACACCAATCTCTGCAATATCACACTATTGTTTTCTCTTTTGTTATATGTTTTAGCTCTGGAAGATATGGAGATTATTACTAGAAAGGGGTGATCGCACCAGCTGTTTAAATTTTGTCTTCAAGCCATCGTATGTGGTAGCCATCCTCTGCAGGTCCAGATTAAGAGCATCAAGGGCTTGGTGCTAAGGATTTTGGTGGGCCTTTTTATGAAAATAAATAAAATGAAAACGCAAACAATTTTTTGTTAAATTAAATTAAAGAGATTAAGAGAGAGAGGGGTGTGAGAGTGAGAGAGGGGGGGTGTGATAGCGAGATAGGGGGTAGAAAGAGAGGGGATGAGAGGGAGGGGGGAAGAGAGCGAAAGGGGGTGAATGAGAGAGAGAGAGAGGGGGTGAGAGAGAGGGTGAAGGAGAGAAAGGGTGGTAGGAAAGAGGGGGTTGAAGGGGGCGAGAGAGAGAGAAAATGGGCGATGAAGGGGGTAAGAGAGAGAACATTGTGAAAGAGAGGGGATGAGAGAGAGAGGGGGTGAGGGAGTGAGAGAGAGGGGGGGTGAGTCTGTGGGGGGCACAGCATAGTACATTACACGGGGGGGAAATAGCACAGTACATTACATGGTTGGCACAACACATTACATGGTGGATACATGGATACAGCACATTTAATGGTGGGCAAAGCATAGCACATTACATGGCGGGCGCAGCATATTACACGGTTGGCACTGCCCAATACAGCACATTACAAGGTAGGCACAGTACATTATATGGTGGGCACAGCACATGACATGGTTGGTACTGCACAACACAGCACATTGCATGGTGGGCACAACACAGCACATGCACACAGTGGGCACAGGACCTTATATGATGGGCACAGCACATGACATGGCAGGCACGGCTGAGCACATTACATGGTGGGCACTGCACATTACAAGTGGGCACTGCACAGCACATTATATGGTGGGCACAGCATGTTATATGGTGGGTACTGCACATGACAAGGTGGACACTTCATGACATCACATGACATGGTGGGCACTGCACGACAAAGCACAGCACATTACATGACATGGTGAGCCCTGCACAGCACATTCCATTGTGGGTACTGCACGGCACATGCCGTGGTGGACAATGTACAGCACATTACATGGTGGGTACAGCACATTACATGGTTGGCGCTGCATAGTGCAGCACATGACATGGTGGGCACAGCAATTTACATGGTGGGCACTGCACATGACATGGTGGACACTGCACATTACATAGTGAGCACTGCAGTGCACAGAAAATGACATACTGGGCACAGCACATTACATGGGGGGCACTGCAATGCACAGCACATGACATAGTTGGCACAGCACATGACATAGTTGGCACAGCACATTACATGGGGGCACTGCAATGCACATGACATGACATGGTGGGCACAGCACATGACATGGTGGGCACTGCAAGACACAGCACGACATAGTGGTCACTGCACATTACATAGTGGGCACTGCAATGCACAGCACATGACATGGTAGGCACAGCACATTACATAGTGAGCACTGCAATGCACAGCACATGACATGGTGGGCACAGCACATTACATAGTGAGGACTGCAATGCACAGCACATGACATGGTGGGCACAGTAAATTGCATGGTGGGCACTGCAATGCACAGCACATGACATGGTGGGCACAGCACATTACACAGTGAGCACTGCAATGCACAGCACATGATATGGTGGGCACAGCACATTGCATGGTGGGCACTGCAAGACACAGCACATGACATGGTGGGCACAGCACATGAAATGGTGGGCACTGGGCACAAGAGAGCACATTACATGGGAGGAAGCAGGCAGTCTGTCCCCTAGCACAATAAAACACCTCCCTAACAAATGTACTAACCTTATCTCAACAGCATGTGAGATGTCCTTCCTCCTGGGCTCCTGCTGGTTAAGAGAACATCAGCGCCCCTCCCCCAGACACTGAGGATCTGTGTGAGTGGAACAGATCCTGTGATAGGAGTCAGGCATTGGCAGAGACAGGACTGCACTGACTAACACTTGTCTCCTCCATGTGTGCACAGAGGGCTCCTCTTCCTACAGGAAGACACACAGATATTGATAAGCCACTTGCATGGGCCTATATTGAGGGAGGGGCCTGGAGCTGCAGCTCCACCAGCCCCTATGTTAATCCGGCCCTGATCCTCTGGAAGATCTGATATTTTTTGCTATTGATTTTTGTTTTCTCACCTGGCTGCAGTTTCACCAGCAGAAACGACAATTGACGGGACTTCCTAATACGTACTCTCTGCTGAGAATTGGCCAATATTATTGATATCTAGTTCATTGCTATTTTAATAGTGTATATACCTGGCTCTATGTTACTAGCAGGATTTATTTTTGGATGTGATTGGTCTAAACACGTATTTTTTACATTTTTGTTGCATTTACCACTATAGTGGGAATTAGTTCATTGTGCACATTCAACATTTAGCACATTTTTTTATATTTGGTAATCACTAGCTATTCTGAGGCACTTGGCACTTCATATAGTGGTTTAGCAATTTATAGGAATCACTACAGCACAAAGCACTTATTAATATCAGTATTTAGGATATTAGCGCACCATATATTTTATTTTTTATTTTTCAATTTATGAGTGAGAGATCACTGTTTTGGTTGCAGCTTTTATCACTTATATATACATTTATATACAATGTATTGTTCATTATTTTACCAGCGATTGAGTACTAATAGTATCACTAAGTTTATATTCCGCCATGTTAATTGCCGTAAGGAATAGGCGGAACCGGCTGGCCATTATCCCGAAAGCGTTCTCCACCTCTCTTCTGGCTCTGGCCAGCCGGTAGTTAAAAATGCTCTGGTCCGGGGTGAGGGTCCTCATCGGGAACGGCCACATCAGGTGATCACCCAGCCCAAACGCTTCATCAGCGACAAAGACAAACGGGAGTCCTTCAACGTTATCTTCAGCAGGTGGCAATCCCAAGCCACCATTCTGGAGCTGTCTGCAGAACTCGGTCTGGGCGATGCCTCCACCATCCAACATCCGGCCATTCTTCCCCACGTCCACATAGAGAAACTCATATGTCGACAACACCACCGCCAATATCACAATACTATTAAACCCCTTATAGTTGTAATAGTAATGATTCCGAGTTTGGGGGTGGGACTATGTGGACGTGTTTTCCATCAATTGCCCCTCCGCAGCTGGGACAGTCCCACCTCTGGGCAAATTGGGAAACCACAGTCTGCCATTCCTGTGGCGTTGAAGGAAACTGTGGAATCAAACAAGAAAAAAGAAATGAGTAATTTTGCACATAAACATTGCAAGCAGATTAGACACAGGGTAGTATTGGGGGCATTAGTGGTAGGTTAACCAAAGCACAAAAACACAAGGTGAGTATAGTAGCAAGTCCTAGTTGCAATCTTGAAACACTCAATACGAGGACAATATACGACGGGTCTAAACTATGTGGCATGTTCACTAATGCCAGGAGCATGGCGGACAAGATGGGTGAACTAGAGATACTGTTGTACAAGGAGGATTTGGATTTTGTGGGAATTTCAGAGACCTGGTTCAACAGCTCTCATGATTGGCTGGCAAACATTCAAGGGTATACCCTATACCGCAAAGATAGAGAGGGTAAAAAAGGGGGAGGGGTATGCCTATATATCAAGAATAATGTACAAGTGAATGTGAGAGATGACATCACTGAGGGGGCTAGGGAGGAGGTGGAATCACAGGTCAATTCGTTTCAGTATAAATCACACAAATAGGAAACATGAAGGGAACACAAAGACACTGAATTTCAAAAGAGCCAACTTCCTTAAACTACAAACCTTGCTAAAAGGCATAAATTGGGATAAAATATTAGGGACAAAGAATACGGAGGAGAGATGGGTTTGCTTTAAGAGCATATTAAATAAGGGCATTAGCCAATGTATCCCATTGGGTAATAAATTTAAAAGAGCGAACAAACATCCTGGATGGCTTAACTCCAATGTAAAAATGCATATAAAAGCAAAGGAGAAGGCCTTCAAAAAATACAAGGTTGAGGGATCATCCTCAGCATTCAGAATTTATAAAGAATGCAATAAGAAATGTAAGGTGGCAATTAGGATGGCTAAGATAGAACATGAAAGACACATAGCGGAGGAGAGCAAAAAAAATCCCACGAAATTCTTTAAGTATGTAAACAGTAAAAAAGGGAGGACAGACCATATTGGCCCCATAAAGAATGAGGAAGGACATCTGGTTACAAAGGATGGGGAGATGGCAAAGGTATTGAATTTATTCTTCTCCTCAGTCTTCACGAGTGAATCGGGGGGCTTCAGTAACCAAAACTGCAGTGTTTATCCTCATGACACAACACAGGAAGCACCTACATGGTTAACAGAGGAAGGAATTAAAATTAGACTTGAGAAACTTAACATTAATAAATCACCGGGACCAGATGGCTTGCATCCAAGGGTACTTAGGGAACTCAATCAGGTGATTGCCAGACCGTTGTTCCTAATTTTTACAGACAGTCTATTGACTGGAATGGTACCAGCTGATTGGAGAAAAGCCAATGTAGCACCAATATTTAAAAAGGGCCCAAAAAACATCCCTGGGAATTACAGACCAGTTAGCCTAACATCAATAGTATGTAAACTCTTGGAGGGGATGATAAGGGACTATATACAAGATTTTAGTAATAAGAATGATATCATTAGCAGTAATCAACATGGATTCATGAAGAATCGTTCTTGCCAAACCAATCTATTAACCTTCTATGAGGAGGTGAGTTGCCATCTAGATAAAGGAAGGCCCGTAGACGTGGTGTATCTGGATTGTGCAAAAGCATTTGACACAGTTCCCCATAAACGTTTACTGTACAAAATAAGGTCCGTTGGCATGGACCATAGGGTGAGTACATGGATTGAAAACTGGCTACAAGGGCGTGTTCAGAGGGTGGTGATAAATGGGGAGTACTCAGAATGGTCAGGGGTGGGTAGTGGGGTTCCCCAGGCTTCTGTGCTGGGACCAATCCTATTTAATTTGTTCATAAACGACCTGGAGGATGGGATAAACAGTTCAATCTCTGTATTTGCAGATGATACTAAGCTAAGCAGGGCAATAACTTCTCCGCAGGATGTGGAAATCTTGCAAAAAGACCTGAACAAATTAATGGGGTGGGCGACTACATGGCAAATGAGGTTCAATGTAGAAAAATGTAAAATAATGCATTTGGGTGTCAAAAATATAAATGCAATCTATACACTGGGGGGAGAACCTCTGGGGGAATCTAGGATGGAAAAGGACCTGGGGGTCCTAGTAGATGATAGGCTCAGCAATGGCATGCAATGCCAAGCTGCTGCTAATAAAGCAAACAGAATATTGGCATGCATTAAAAGGGGGATCAACTGCAGAGATAAAACGATAATTCTCCCGCTCTACAAGACTCTGGTCCGGCCGCACCTGGAGTATGCTGTCTAGTTCTGGGCACCAGTCCTCAGGAGGGACGTACTGGAAATGGAGCGAGTACAAAGAAGGGCAACAAAGCTAATGAAGGGTCTGGAGGATCTTAGTTATGAGGAAAGGTTGCGAGCACTGAACTTATTCTCTCTGGAGAAGAGACGCTTGAGAGGGGATATGATTTCAATTTACAAATACTGTACTGGTGACCCCACAATAGGGATAAAACTTTTTCGCAGAAGACAGTTTAATAAGACTCGTGGCCACTCATTACAATTAGAAGAAAAGAGGTTTAACCTTAAACTACGTAGGGGGTTCTTTACTGTAAGAGCGGCAAGGATGTGGAATTCCCTTCCACAGGCGGTGGTCTCAGCGGGGAGCATTGATAGCTTCAAGAAACTATTAGATAATCACCTGAATGACCGCAATATACAGGGATATGTAATGTAATACTGACACATAATCACACACATAGGTTGGACTTGATGGACTTGTGTCTTTTTTCAACCTCACCTACTATGTAACTATGTAACTATGTAACAAACATTCTTGGCCAACATCAGTATTAACATTTATTTGAAGGAGTATTTAAAGACAAATATATAAAGTACACTTATCAGATTCCTCACCCTCTCTGATGGCCCATTGTAAAAAATTTTAGGGGGGGGGTGTAACGAAAATGTAAGCGTAGGATAGTTTTACCTTAACAAGATGCATAGGTGTGCACAGTCTATTGCATTAGGGTGTGAACCTTAAAGTGCAAACACATAAGTGTGTGTACATAATGAAGGTCAGTAGAGCAGTGGATGGTGTCAGTAGGGCAAAGGCTGGTGTCAGTAGGGCAGTGAATGGTGTCAGTAGTTTTTATTTTTATTATTTTGTTTATAATTTTTTACAATTTTTTATAAATTCTTTATTTTTCAACAATCATGAGTCACATGCCACTTGAAACATTTCTTCTCAGACATCATATCGACATATGCATATTCGTTTTATCATAATATAGCTTTTTCACTCGTTTCATTACCAATTGATTCTAAATCTCTTCTGTCCCAAGGGCAAGGCATATAATTCCCCCTTTTCCATTTCCCCTAACCCCATTACCCCCCCCCCCACCCCACCAGAAGAAAAAAAAAAAAAAAAAAAAAAAAAAAAAGGATTTAATTTACCCCACCCCCCCCAGGGGGAGGGAGGGGGGAACCCCTCTCCTCAGGTCCCTTCGGTCTTATCTGTCCCCCTTCTCCTGTTCTCTAATTCTATATTCTACAAGGGGAGACCAAGTCCTCCGATATTTCTCATCTTGTTCTTTCAGCATCATCGTCAATTTTTCCATTTGTTGAATTTCTGTAATTCTAGCCCACCACTGAAATTTAGTCGGGGGGACTGTACTCTTCCAGAGAGCCGGGATACACGCCCTTGCGGCGGTGAGAAGGTGTTTGAGCAGAGATCTCCTATATTTTTCCACCGACAGAGGGACATCATTTAATAAAAATGCAGCCGGGTTGCTCCCAAGGGACACACCTGTAATATCCTTAATCGTTTCCTCAACTGTTTCCCAGAAGCCTTTAATATCCTCACATTCCCAGAATATATGTATCATCGTTCCCTCCCCCCTCATACAGCGCCAACATCTATCTGATACTTGAGGGTAAATTTTTTGAAGGGCTGCTGGTGTTCTATACCATCTGGTAAGAATTTTGTATCCTCCCTCTTGGTATCTACTGGCAATTGATGTTTTATGTACTGATTTTAATATTTTCGTCTTCTGCTTTTGAGTAAACGTTACTCCTAGCTCTCTCTCCCAGGCTAGCATGAAATTGAGCTCCTGTGTCACTTCCGGGCATGTTAATGTTTCATAGAAATGTGATAAGGAATGCCTGATACTTTCACCATTTAGGCAGATCCGTTCAAACCTAGTCAGCTCCCTTATTACTGAAAATTTTTTATTTTTTGAGCGAATATACGCTCCTAGCTGCATAGCCCTGAAATAGTCCAGGTCTTCTGTTACCTCACCCTCTATCTCGCCTCTTGTCATCAGGCGGCGGTCCCTGGAGAAGTCTATCAGCCTGCTTTTCCCTTTATGTTTTATTGCTTCATACCTCCGGTCGGTTAAACCTGGTAGGAAGTCCGGGGCACCCAATACCGGGGTCATTGGGCTCGGAGTTGGTGAAAGATTTGTTTTTTTGAAAATCATGTAGATAGAGCGGATAGTTGCCCCTGTTAACGGGTGTTTTTTCACTATGGTAGATAATTCTGATTTTTTAATCCATGCTAATCCTTCCAATGGAATTTTAGACGTCGCCTGCTCTAGCTGTATATGCGGTTTCCTTACCGAGGCACACCATTCCACCACTCTCGCTAGTTGTAGGGCTTCCCAGTAATGTACTGGGTCTGGGAAACCAATACCTCCTTTCCCTTTTGGGAGTATTAGAATATTTCTCCTTATCCTTGCTGGTTTACCTGCCCATATAAACCTTAGAAATCCTGATCTGAGGTCCTTAAGAAAGTTTGATGGAATCTTTATTGGTAACGTTTGAAACAAATAGAGAATTCTGGGCATCACGTTCATCTTTATAATATTTGTCCTTCCAAACCAGGTAAAGATGTCTCTGTCCCATCTCCTAAAGTCTTGTTTAATTTGTCTTAACAATGGGGCATAGTTTAATTCAAACATTCTGCTAAGCTTCTTTGGAATTTTAGTCCCCAGATAGTTTATATGGGAATCTGTCCACCTAAAATTAAATTGTGCTTTTATCCGATGTATTTCAGTTGTATCCATCTCCAATCCCATCGCTTCGGACTTAGTATAGTTTACCTTATAATTTGCTAACTCCCCATACTCATTGACCTCGCTTAGAAGGGAAGGGAGGGATATAATTGGAGAGGTTATGAAGAAGATCAAATCATCAGCATATGCTGCTAGTTTGTGTTCCTCTCCCTCCGTCTTAATACCCCTAATATTGCAATCCGCTCGTATTTTCCTTAGGAACGGTTCCAGTGTAAGTATGAAAATAATTGGTGAAAGGGGACACCCCTGTCGCGTTCCATTCTGGATCTCAAAGGGATCCGATAGCCTATCATTGACCTTGACCCTTGCACTTGGGACTGAGTAAAGGTTTGAGAACCAGCTCAACATTCCCTCCCCCAGTCCAATATGTTGTAGGGTTGTTTTAAGAAAGATCCAATCAACCCTATCGAAAGCTTTTTCTGCATCTGCCGAGAACAATACAAGGGGTTCCTGTCTGCTCTGTACTGTATATATTGCATTTATTACTCTTTGTGTGTTTTCCCTACCTTCCCTTCCTGCCGTGAATCCCACCTGGTCTGGATGAATCAATGCCGGGATGTGTTCTTCTAGTCTTAGCGCCAGGATCTTGGAAAAAATTTTCAAGTCCACGTTGAGTAGCGCAATTGGCCGATAGCTAGAGCATTGGGATGGGTCCTTTCCTTCCTTAGGGATTACTGCTATATGTGCCATCAAAGTTTCTTTAGGTATCCTCCGCCCTTCCCGTAGGGAGTTGAAGGCCGCTATAAACCTTGGAGCCAGTTTCTCAGCAAAAAATCTATAATACGTCAGAGTATACCCGTCTGGGCCCGGGGCTTTCCCTACTTTTAGCAGGTTTATTGCTTTTTTAAATTCTTCTATTGAGATTGGTGCGTCTAGATCTCTTGCTACCTCCTCCTTTAACCTTGGCATTTCTGAGTTGTTTAGATATTCTTTTGCCCTTTCTTGTTTATTTCTGCACCTGTGTGGGGGCTGATGGCCCTCCAACTGGTACAACCCCTCATAGTACCCCTTAAAAATCTGTGCCATCTCCTGTGATGATTTCGCCGTACCCCCCTGCTGTGTTTTAATACCCGTCAAATGGGATGGTTTTGTAGCATCCTTAAGGGCCTTTGCCAGCATCCTACTTGGTTTGTTCCCAAATTCATATAGTGTCCGCCTTCCCCATTTCAGTTTTGCTTTAGCCTGTTCGATGAGGAGCAAGTTCAGGTCACCTCTGAGGCCCCCTAGTTTCTCCTCTAACGCCTGTGTATGAAATTCTTTATGTTTCAGCTCTACTGCCCTAATTTTTTCGAGCAGATCCTCAACCCGTGCGTTAAGCTTCTTTTTCCTATGCGCCCCGAGCGATATCAGAACACCCCTCATCACGCACTTGTGTTTCTCCCATACACAAAATGGGGTGACTTCACTCGACTCGTTTATCAGGAAAAAGGAGTCCAACTCCTGGTTAAGTTTCTGCTCATACTCCTTGTCTTTTAATAGCGTTTCATTAATCTTCCAGTGCCACTCCCGGCGTTCGTCCTCCCCCAGAACCAGCATACAATCTGTCGGGGCGTGGTCTGAAAGGGTAAATGAACCTATTTCCGCACTCACCAGTGATGATATGACTGTCTGCGATATCATAACATAGTCAATGCGCGTGTATGTTTTATGCTTTGCCGAGTAAAACGTATAGTCCCTGTCCTGGACATGGATTGACCTCCATGTGTCTATTACTTGCAGATTACTCAATAATTTCTTAATTCTTCGTATTTTTGTCGAGGAGAGATGTGAGGCTCCCCTTGACGTGTCCAGGAGCGGGTCTAATGCTAAATTTAGGTCGCCTCCTATCACTAAAATACCCTCCTTATATTGGTGTACCATTTGTAAACAAGTCTCAAGGTAGCTCACCTGTTCTTCATTTGGAAGGTATAGGTTCACCAATGTGATCCTCTGTGGTCCCATTTGTCCCTTTACAATTAAAAGGCGACCCTCCTCATCTGTAACTACCTTCAATTCTTTCCATGGGATTTGTTTTGAAATTATAATTGATACTCCATTGGTTTTAGAACTCGGAGATGTACTATGATAGACTGTAGAGAATTTATGATTTCCAAGTTTTGGTATTCTGTCCCTTCTAAAGTGTGTCTCTTGGAGGAAGCCAACCTGCGTCCCCAACCTTCCCATCTCCGCAAGCAGCCTAATCCGCTTCTCCGGGATATTCAATCCCTTGACATTGTATGAGGTGAATTTTATTCTAGTCATGTTTCCTTCCTTTCTTAACCTTTCTTTTTGCGGTCTATTGGAATTTACGAGGAGAGGAGTCCCCCGTCAAAACCCCAGGAGGAGAGATATATAAAAAAAAAAAAAAAAAAAAAAAAAAAAAAAAAACCCTTTTGGAGACGCCTCCGACTTTCCCTCCACTCGGAGGGGAGACGTCTATTGTGGGCAAATGCCCCTGAGCACAAAAAGTTTGAGTATCTGTATATCAAAAAACCGCAGCGGCACGCCCATTGGTAATATCTGCGAGTGAGACAGCCAAGGAGAAAAACCCTGTAATATTGTCAATCAATTACCCTACTATATTTCCATTTCCATACTTGTGTTCCGCTTATTAACATATAGCACCATTCAATCCCTCCCTCTCCCTCCTCCCCCCCCAACCATCTCTTTCCCTGCTCCTTACTCCCAAATGTCCCATATCTCACCCCCCTCCATCCCTGTTCTCCCCCCCCCCCCCTAGCACCCCCCCCTCCGCCATCCCCGGTAGAGCCGAGGTACTTAAAGGGCAAAGGGGAGGGGGCCCAGGGGAGGGGAGGGAAGGGGAAAGAGGAAAAAAAAAAAAAAAAAAGGGGGATCTTGTGTCCAACACCTTCTCAACTTCCTCTATTTCTTAGGGGACCCTAAGGATCCCTATCCATTAGTGTGAAAATTTGTATACAACCAAAAAACATATTATTTAGTGTCATATATCCCTTCCCCTTCTCCCTCCCCCCTCCCCCCTTTTATACCCTCCCCCTTACTTCCATATGTACAACCGGTGTAACATGTGTAACCACCAGAACCTCCGTGTTAAGTGTCCATAATACAACCTATCCTTATTGCTAAAAAAAAAAAAAAAAAAAAAAAAAAACACCTTCCAACAAGACACTTCTTGTACCTCCTGTGCTTCTAAATTCTCATAACATATTCTCACCAAAACACAGCAATAAATCCACCCAAATCCACCCACTTACTATACCCACCCCTGTGATATACACACACAGAAAAAAAAAAAAAAAAAAAAAAAAAAAAAAATTTTTTACAATTTTTGAAAAAAAATTTTACAATTTTTTTAGGAGCCCCATTAGGGGGCTTTGCTGAAATATCATGGTTTAAACAGGGCATACCTGTGCCACACAGGGTGATTAGGGTGTGCCCAGGCACACCTGGCACACCCTGTGTGCACGCCTATGACAAGATGTGGTGTGATCTGTAATTGTAGATGTAGGTTATTAAAAATATAGTATTCAATATCAGTCATGCACATATGTTCTTTCGGAAGCCGACCTCGATGGACGCTTGACTCGCCTGCTCTCTCTCAGCCCACAACTAAAGGCTTAATTGGGGACGTTCCACTGCAGCTACATGGGCAGATCTAAAGCCACCCGCTCCGCCAAAGCCCGGGGATCGTCACAACCTCCGCCCGGCTCCTCATCGGACCTCCGGTCCTTCTTCCCGCAGACAGATGCCCCTCTCGGCGGAGCAGACAATATGGCGCCGAAGGCCTCGGCGGCCCGCTCCAGGCACTCCACGCTGCTCTCCTGGCTGGACCAGGACACGAGCCGAACTCTGGAGGGCCCCCAATCGGCCCCGCAGGACACCCTGGGCATTTTCTCCCCATCGGGAGCGGTGAGTTCACTTCACCCTGCCCTGACCGGGACCTTGCCACGTGACTCTCAGTCCGACATGTTTGGCCCCCCTCTCCCTCACTACACCCAATGCTCGGATGCTTTTCCACGCCTGCTGCGGACAGCCTCAGGCTCTGGCATGCATTGCGACCCCTACATGACCTCTCTTCCGAAAAACCGCTCTTGACTTCCTTCATTTGTAACCCCAAAGTGCCAGACAGCCTCACACATCAAATGTCCTACCCATAGTCATCACGGAATCTGTTTCATTTTGGGAATATAATAGATCCTAGAACGTGTAAATTATTACCCTTCTCTGAACTTCAAACTAAGTATGATATGCCTCGCCAAGCATTTTATAGTTACCTACAAATCCGCCATTATGCCTTGACCATAGCACCTGACCTGCAATTTTCCTCCCTAACCCCCTTTGAAAACCTGGTTTTAGCGGGTTTGACCCAGAGGGGATTCATCTCTGATATCTATAAAATTCTAAATGCTTACTCACTGGAGGTGCAAGGTAAGCACCTCTACATGATTAAGTGGGAGAAAGCCCTCATGGAGGAGATCCCCACGGAACAATGGCGGGTGATATAGGCTCAGACAGCGAAAAGCTCTATCTGCACATTATATAAAGAAAACGCATACAAAATAATTTTCTTCTGGTACATGACCCCAGATGTACTCCATGCCATTTACCCTACCAGCTCAGACCGCTGCTGGAGATGCTTGGGAATTAGGGGTACCCTCCTCCATATTTACTGGGAGTGCCCTCTAATCTCTACCTTTTCGAAAAAAGTTCAGCAGTGACTGACTAATCTTCAAGGAAGGCCAATCCCCATGACCCCCAAATTTTTCCTATTAGGTTTATCCCCACTAAAGATCTCCAAAACCAACAAGAAATTAGTGCGCCATATTTTAACGGCTGCACGATGTCTCATTGCATTGAATTGGAAAAAGAGATCTCCCCCTACCCCTGAGGCACTGTATACGAGAATTAAAGATGTGGAACTGATGGAGAAGATGACGGCCAGGATGCAGGACAGATTGGAAGCTCATGACAAGGTCTGGGAGCTGTGGCACCTTTGGGAGGACTCTTTATAACCGGATAATTGACCCACTCAGGTGACTTTACCCTTCTTCTCTCAACATTCTTTTCTATTTCTTTACTTTTCTTTCTCACTACTTATGTTACTTTTGTTACCTTGTATAAGAAGTTTATTCTTAATGTGTGATATCGACATGCAGACGTGACTATGTTAGTGTATTTTAAAGTAGTTGCGGTTTCTTGTCTAAGGAAAATATTCCATGTATGCGTGCATATCTGGCTTATATCACAAATTGTATTCTTTCACTACACCTCCTTTTTATTGTAATGTAAAATTTGATAACAAAATAAAATAAAATGTTATTGAGGAAAAAAAAAAGTTCCCATTAGAAGTAAACATATATTGCCACCTTCCTGAGGCCTCAAAGAAAACTGCTAGTCATCTTGGCTACACAAATCCGCAGGGGGCATTGCCAGTCTGCAAACTTTGATTAATATCAACAGATCTAAGGAACTTAGTTTATCTCTCATAAAAGCTAAAATATTAGCGTCAGAGAGATGAAAATAATTCCTTTTGATCATACACGTGATGGGTTACGTGTACATGTAACTCTGTATGTTTAGCAGGTGTGGAATCCTAGAGAACCACACATAATCGTTATATGGCGCCTGATTGCGTCAGGCAGGCAGTGATTGGTACTGTAGCGATCGGACTGATGTGCTGGTATCGGAAATCCTATCCATGACCCAGCAATCAGCGTCGTTCTGGGCCAATTCAACTCTGGTAATTTTAGAACACAAAACATCCTGTGGGTTGCAGGGCCAGATTAACCACTTGCCGACCGCCTCACGCCTATATACGTGAGCAGAATGGCACGGGCAGGCAAAATCACGTACCTGGTATCGGACCCCCCCCCCCGGTGCCAGCTGCGGTCGGCATTTGGCTGGGAGAAGTGAGAGACGAGGGGGAGGCCATCCGATCGTGGCCCCCCCCTCGCGATCGCTCCCAGCCAATGAGAAACATCCTCTGCCTCTGTATAGTACACAGAGGCAGAGGATGTGATGTCATCTCTCCTCGGCTCGGGAGTTTCCGTTCCGGCCCGAGGAGAGACGACATGTAAGTAAGTGCACAACACACACACAACACAGTAGAACATGCCAGGCACACTAAACACCCCGATCCCCCCCCCCGATCGCCCCCCGATCCCCCCCCAATCACCCCCCCCCCTGTCACAAACTGACACCAAGCAGGTTTTTTTTTTTTTTTTTTCTGATTGCTGCATAGTGTCAGTTTGTGACAGTTACAGTGTTAGGACAATTAGGGTTAGCCCCCTGTAGGTCTAGGGTACCCCCCTAACCCCCCCTAATAAAGTTTTAACCCCTTGATCACCCCCCGTCACCAGTGTCACTAAGCGATCATTTTTCTGATCGCTGTATTAGTGTCGCTGGTGATGCTAGTTAGGGAGGTAAATATTTAGGTTCGCCGTCAGCGTTTTATAGCGACAGGGACCCCCATATACTATCTAATAAATGTTTTAACCCCTTGATTGCCCCCTAGTTAACCCTTTCACCACTGATCACCGTATAACTGTTACGGGTGACGCTGGTTAGTTCGTTTATTTTTTATAGTGTCAGGGCACCCGCCGTTTATTACCGAATAAAGGTTTAGCCCCCTGATCGCCCGGCAGTGATATGCGTCGCCCCAGGCAGCGTCAGATTAGCACCAGTACCGCTAACACCCACGCACGCTGCATACGCCTCCCTTAGTGGTATAGTATCTGAACGCATCAATATCTGATCCGATCAGATCTATACTAGCGTCCCCAGCAGTTTAGGGTTCCCAAAAACGCAGTGTTAGCGGGATCAGCCCAGATACCTGCTAGCACCTGCGTTTTGCCCCTCCGCCCAGCCTAGCCCAGCCCACCCAAGTGCAGTATCGATCGATCGATCACTGTCACTTACAGAACACTAAACGCATAACTGCAGCGTTTGCAGAATCAGGCCTGATCCCTGCGATCGCTAACAGTTTTTTTGGTAGCGTTTTGGTGAACTGGTAAGCACCAGCCCCAGGCAGCGTCAGGTTAGCGCCAGTACCGCTAACACCCACGCACGCACCGTACACCTCCCTTAGTGGTATAGTATCTGAACGGATCAATACCTGATCCGATCAGATCTATACTGGCGTCCCCAGCAGTTTAGGGTTCCCAAAAACGCAGTGTTAGCGGGATCAGCCCAGATACCTACTAGCACCTGCGTTTTGCCCCTCCGCCCGGCCCAGCCCAGCCCACCCAAGTGCAGTATCGATCGATCACTGTCACTTACAGAACACTAAACGCATAACTGCAGCGTTCGCAGAGTCAGGCCTGATCCCTGCGATCGCTAACAGTTTTTTTGGTAGCGTTTTGGTGAACTGGCAAGCGCCAGCGGCCTAGTACACCCCGGTCGTAGTCAAACCAGCACTGCAGTAACACTTGGTGACGTGGCGAGTCCCATAAGTGCAGTTCAAGCTGGTGAGGTGGCAAGCACAAGTAGTGTCCCGCTGCCACCAAAAAGACAAACACAGGCCCGTCGTGCCCATAGTGCCCTTCCTACTGCATTCGCCAATCCTAATTGGGAACCCACCGCTTCTGCAGCGCCCGTACTTCCCACATTCACATCCCCAACCAAATGCAGTCGGCTGCATGAGAGGCATTTTTATGTCCTCCCGAGTACCCCTACCCAACAAACCCCCCCAAAAAGATGTTGTGTCTGCAGCAAGCGCGGATATAGGCGTGACACCCGCTATTATTGTCCCTCCTGTCCTGACAATCCTGGTCTTTGCATTGGTGAATGTTTTGAACACTACCATGCACTAGTTGAGTATTAGCGTAGGGTACAGCATTCCACAGACTAGGCGCACTTTCACAGGGTCTCCCAAGATGCCATCGCATTTTGAGAGACCCGAACCTGGAACCGGTTACAGTTATAAAAGTTACAAGTTTGCAAAAAAAACACAAACAAAAATAAAAAAAAATAGTTGTTGTTTTATTCTCTCTCTCTATTCTCTCTCTATTGTTCTGCTCTTTTTTACTGTATTCTATTCTGCAATGTTTTATTGTTATTATGTTTTATCATGTTTGCTTTTCAGGTATGCAATTGTTTATACTTTACCGTTTACTGTGCTTTATTGTTAACCATTTTTTGGTCTTCAGGTACACCATTCACGACTTTGAGTGGTTATACCAGAATGATGCCTGCAGGTTTAGGTATCATCTTGGTATCATTCTTTTCAGCCAGCGGTCGGCTTTCATGTAAAAGCAATCCTAGCGGCTAATTAGCCTCTAGACTGCTTTTACAAGCAGTGGGAGGGAATGCCCTCCCCCACCGTCTTCCGTGTTTTTCTCTGGCTCTCCTGTCTCAACAGGGAACCTGAGAATGCAGCCGGTGATTCAGCCAGCTGACCATAGAGCTGATCAGAGACCAGAGTGGCTCCAAACATCTCTATGGCCTAAGAAACCGGAAGCTACGAGCATTTTATGACTTAGATTTCGCCGGATGTAAACAGCGCCATTGGGAAATTGGGGAAGCATTTTATCACACCGATCTTGGTGTGGTCAGATGCTTTGAGGGCAGAGGAGAGATCTAGGGTCTAATAGACCCCAATTTTTTCAAAAAAGAGTACCTGTCACTACCTATTGCTATCATAGGGGATATTTACATTCCCTGAGATAACAATAAAAATGATTTAAAAAAAAAAAAAAATGAAAGGAACAGTTTAAAAATAAGATAAAAAAGCAAAAAAATAATAAAGAAAAAAAAAAAAAAAAGCACCCCTGTCCCCCCTGCTCTCGCGCTAAGGCGAACGCAAGCGTCGGTCTGGCGTCAAATGTAAACAGTAATTGCACCATGCATGTGAGGTATCACCGCAAAGGTCAGATCGAGGGCAGTATTTTTAGCAGTAGACCTCCTCTGTAAATCTAAAGTGGTAACCTGTAAAGGCTTTTAAAGGCTTTTAAAAATGTATTAATTTTGTTGCCACTGCACGTTTGTGCGCAATTTTAAAGCATGTCATGTTTGGTATCCATGTACTCGGCTTAAGATCATCTTTTTTATTCCATCAAACATTTGGGCAATATAGTGTGTTTTAGTGCATTAAAATTTAAAAAAGTGTGTTTTTTCCACAAAAAATGCATTTGAAAAATCGCTGCGCAAATACCGTGTGAAAAAAAAAAAATGAAACACTCACCATTTTAATCTGTAGGGCATTTGCTTTAAAAAAATATATAATGTTTGGGGGTTCAAAGTAATTTTCTTGCAAAAAAAATAATTTTTTCACGTAATCAAAAAGTGTCAGAAAGGGTTTTGCCTTCAAGTGGTTAGAAGAGTGGGTGATGTGTGACATAAGCTTCTAAATGTTGTGCATAAAATGCCAGGACAGTTCAAAACCCCCCCAAATGACCCCATTTTGGAAAGTAGACACCCCAAGCTATTTCCTGAGAGGCATGTCGAGTCCATGGAATATTTTATATTGCGACACAAGTTGCGGGAAAGAGACAATTTTTTTTTTTTTTTTGCACAAAGTTGTCACTAAATGATATATTGCTCAAACATGCCATGGGGATATGTGAAATTACACCCCAAAATACATTCTGCTGCTTCTCCTG
This sequence comes from Lithobates septentrionalis, assembly GCA_037952835.1. Taxonomy (NCBI): domain Eukaryota; kingdom Metazoa; phylum Chordata; class Amphibia; order Anura; family Ranidae; genus Lithobates; species Lithobates septentrionalis. The sequence continues at coordinate 2,360,365 of JBBDGP010000545.1, forward strand.
AGTACGGGGATACCACATGTGTGGGACTTTTTGGGAGCCTAGCTGCGCACGGGACCCCGAAAACCAAGCACCGCCTTCAGGCTTTCTAAGGGCGTAAATTTTTGATTTCACTCTTCACTGCCTATCACAGTTTCGGAGGCCATGGAATGCCCAGGTGGCACAAAACCCCCCAAAATGACCCCATTTTGGAAAGTAGACACCCCAAGCTATTTGCTGAGAGGTATAGTGAGTATTTTGCAGACCTCACTTTTTGTCACAAAGTTTTGAAAATTGAAAAAAGAAAAAAATTTTTTTTTTCTGGTCTTTCTTCATTTTCAAAAACAAATGAGAGCTGCAAAATACTCACCATGCCTCTCAGCAAATAGCTTGGGGTGTCTACTTTCCAAAATGGGGTCATTTGGGGGGGTTTTGTGCCACCTGGGCATTTTATGGCCTTCAAAACTGTGATAGGTAGTGAGGCGTGAAATCAAAAATTTATGCCCTTAGAAATCCTGAAGGCGGTGCTTGGTTTTCGGGGCCCCGTACGCGGCTAGGCTCCCAAAAAGTCCCACACATGTGGTATCCCCATACTCAAGAGAAGCAGCTGAATGTATTTTGGGGTGCAATTCCACATATGCCCATGGCCTGTGTGAGCAATATATCATTTAGTGACAACTTTTTGTAAATTTTTTTTTTTTTGTCATTATTCAATCACTTGGGACAAAAAAAATAAATATTCAATGGGTTCAACATGCCTCTCAGCAATTTCCTTGGGGTGTCTACTTTCCAAAATGGGGTCATTTGGGGGGGGTTTGTACTGCCCTGCCATTTTAGCACCTCAAGAAATGACATAGGCAGTCATAAACTAAAAGCTGTGTAAATTACAGAAAATGTACCCTAGTTTGTAGACGCTATAACTTTTGCGCAAACCAATAAATATACGCTTATTGACATTTTTTTTACCAAAGACATGTGGCCGAATACATTTTGGCCTAAATGTATGACTAAAATTGAGTTTATTGGATTTTTTTTATAACAAAAAGTAGAAAATATCATTTTTTTTCAAAATTTTCGGTCTTTTTCCGTTTATAGCGCAAAAAATAAAAACGGCAGAGGTGATCAAATACCATCAAAAGAAAGCTCTATTTGTGGGAAGAAAAGGACGCAAATTTCATTTGGGTACAGCATTGCATGACCGCGCAATTAGCAGTTAAAGCGACGCAGTGCCGAATTGTAAAAAGTGCTCTGGTCAGGAAGGGGGTAAAATCTTCCGGGGCTGAAGTGGTTAAGAGCATCATGGGCCTGGTGCTGAGTAGGGATGAGCCGAACACCCCCCGGTTCGGTTCGCACCAGAACCTGCGAACGGACCGAAAGTTCGCACGAACGTTAGAACCCCATTGACGTCTATGGGACTCGAACGTTCGAAATCAAAAGTGCTCATTTTAAAGGCTAATTTGCATGGTATTGTCCTAAAAAGGGTTTGGGGACCCGGGTCCTACCCCAGGGGACATGTATCAATGCAAAAAAAACTTTTAAAAACGGCTGTTTTTTCGGGAGCAGTGATTTTAATGATGCTTAAAGTAAAAAAAAAAAAGTGAAATATTCCTTTAAATATCGTACCTGGGGGGTGTCTATAGTATGCCTGTAAAGTGACGCTGTTTCCCGTGTTTAGAACAGTCCCTGCACCAAATGTCATTTTTAAAGGAAAAAATCTCATTTAAAACTGCTTGCGTGTTTAATGTAATGTCGGGTCATGCCAATATGGATGAAAATCGGTGAGACAAACGGCATGGGTACCCCCCAGTCCATTACCAGGCCCTTTGGGTCTTGTATGGATATTAAGGGGAACCCCGCACCCAAATTAAAATAAGGAAAGGTGTGGGGCCACCAGGCCCTATATACTCTGAACAGCAGTATACAGGCGGTGCAAACAAGACAGGGACTGTAGGTTTGTTGTTAAGTAGAATCTGTTTGTAATTTTGAACGGGTACATTTTTAACGTGTTTAGCTCCAGCCAAAAAATCTTTTTTAAGCTTTTTGGAAAACATAGGGAAGGGTTATCACCCCTGTGACATTTGTTTTGCTGTCTTTCCTCCTCTTCAGAAGATTTAACCTCACTTTTTGTCCCAATGAAAAATGTTTTTTGAAAATTTGGGTTTTTTTGTGGAACAAGGATTGGAAAGCATCAGTGGAAAGGAGAATTTTTTTCCCATATTAACTCTTACAGGAGAGAATTTCCCTTCCTAGGGGTAGATTTTATCTCACTTCCTGTTGTCTCCTTCCGTTTGCAAGTAGGAGTCGTTTGTAAGTTAGATGTTTGAAAGTAGGGTCCTGCCCTATATACTCAGCAGAAATTTGGGCCTTAGGTGTTGCTGTGGCCACAACACTGTAAGCCCTCACAGGGCCCTGCTGTGAAATATTAGATCAAGAATTGTAATTACATGCCCCTGTTGAACAGGAGCTGAAAAATTAGGCTTTAGGCACTGGTGCTGGTGCCACAACACTGCAACCCCTCACAGACACTCTAGTTGGAATGCAGGAACGAGCCCTGCTGCAAAGTATTGCATCAAAAATTGTAATTACACGCCCCTGTTAGACAGGGGCAGAAAAATTGGGCCTTAGGCACTGGTGCTGGTGCCACAACACTGCAACCCCTCACAGACACTCTAGTTGGAATGCAGGAACGAGCCCTGCTGCAAAGTATTACATCAAAAATTGTAATTACACGCCCCTGTTAAACAGGGGCTGAAAAATTGTGCCTTAGGCACTGGTGGTGGCGCCCAGAACCAAAAATGTTCTTACAAGCTATCAGCGTGATGATTGAGGAGGAAGAGGATAATTACTCAGGGATAGTCACTCAGCATCAGCATAGGCAGTCTTTGAAGGGATCTGAGATTTCAAAAAAAATTATTCGGTTACATCAGCATCAGGTGCTTGGTAGCTGGTGGTGATCCAAGACTGATTCATTTTTATGAAGGTCAGTCGATAGACCGAGTCGGTGGACAGACGCACCCTGTGATCGGTTACCACGCCTCCAGCAGCACTGAATGTGCGTTCCGGCCACCTTCTCCACCGCTCCTTCTTTGACTGACCGAAGCCTCAGCAACACGTTGTCCAGAAACAGGAGTTTGTAACCTCCCAGTCTCTGGGAACGCGTTGCACAGACCTTTCTGCAAGGCCTCCCGAAGATGTTTCATCCTCTGCTCCCTCTGCGATGGCAAGATAAGGTCCGCAACCTTACCCTTGTAACGTGGATCAAGGAGGGTTGCCAGCCAGTATTGGTCCTTCTCCTTGATACCACGAATACGAGGATCCTTACGCAGGCTTTGCAGGATCAGGGAGGCCATGCAGCGTAGGTTTGCTGAGGCATTCGGTCCGGAGTCCTCTGGGTCACTAAGGACGACAACGTCCGCAGCCACCTCCTCCCAGCCACGTACAAGTCCATGTGTTTCTTGGGACTGATCCCTTAAAGACTGCTGCTGATGCTGAGTGCCAGGCTCCACCTCCATACTGACACAATCTTCCTCCTCCTCCTCCTCCTCCTCGTCCTCTTCCTGTGTGATCGGCGGGCACGCAGGAACACTGTCTGGATAAAGGGGGCCTTGAGAGCTAAGGAAGTCCTCCTCTTCCTGCCTCTGTTCTGCCTCAAGTGCCCTGTCCATTATTCCACGCAGCGTGTGCTCCAACAGGTGGACAAGGGGGACAGTGTCACTGATGCATGCACTGTCACTGCTCACCATCCTCGTGGCCTCCTCGAATGGTGACAGGACAGTGCATGCATCCCTGATCATGGCCCACTGGCGTGGGGAAAAAAAAACAAGCTCCCCTGACCCTGTCCTGGTGCCATAGTCGCACAGGTACTCATTGATGGCCCTCTGCTGCGTGTGCAGCCGCTGCAGCATGGCCAACGTTGAGTTCCACCTGGTGGGCATGTCACAGATTAGGCGGTTCTTGGGCAGGTTAAACTCCTTTTGGAGGTCCGTCAGCCGAGCACTGGCATTATATGACCGGCGGAAATGCACACAGACTTTCCTGGCCTGCCTCAGGACATCCTGTAAGCCCGGGTACCTGCCCAAGAACCGCTGCACCACCAAGTTAAGGACGTGAGCCAAACAGGGCACATGGGTCATTTGTCCCTGTCGGAGGGCAGAGAGGAGGTTGGTGCCATTGTCGCAAACCACCATTCCTGCCTTAAGTTGGCGTGGCGTCAACCACCTCTGAACCTGCCCCTGCAGAGCTGACAGAACCTCTGCCCCAGTGTGGCTCCTGTCCCCCAAGCACACCAGCTCAAGCACCGCATGGCATCTTTTGGCCTGCGTACTTGCGTAGCCCCTTGAACGACTACGGAGCACCGCTGGTTCCGAGGAAGAGGCCATGGAGGAAGAAGAAGAGGAGGGGGTGGAGGAGAGAGGTGTGTCACAATCATTAGCATTTTGGAGGCGTGGTGGCGGAACAACCTCCAACACTACTGCACCTTGTCCTGCATCCTTCCCAGCTTCCAGCAGAGTCACCCAATGCGCCGTGAAACTTAGGTAACGTCCCTGTCCATGCCTGCTGGACCATGAGTCAGCGGTAATATGCACCTTACCGCTGACCGCCCTGTCCAGCGAGGCATGGACATTGCCTTCCACATGCCGGTAGAGAGCCGGAATCGCCTTCCGTGAGAAAAAGTGGCGTTTGGGTACCTGCCACTGAGGAACCGCACATTCCACAAACTCACGGAAGGGGGCAGAGTCTACCAACTGAAAAGGCAGCAGTTGAAGTGCTAGCAATTTTGCCAAGCTAGCATTCAACCGCTGGGCATGTGGATGGCTGGGAGCAAACTTCTTTCGGCGGTGCAGCAGCTGGGGCAGGGAAATTTGCCTGGTACAATCTGACGTCGGTGTACCAAAAGCAGATTGCCCACAAGTACTTGGCTGTGACACACCTAATTCTACACCTTCATTCCTCTCACTGCAGGTCTCAGAGAGGACTGGAGGTCTAGTGGGGTTGGAAATCTCAGCTGATGAGGAGCAAGGAGAGATCCTCTTTGTTCTTTGGTGTGGGTCTTTTAGATACGCTTGCCAACGAACTGCATGGCAGGTCAACATATGTCTGGTCAAGCATGTGGTACCCAAGCGGAAGATGTTTTGGCCACGTGAGATACGCTTGAGACATATGTTGCAAATAGCAGCGGTGCGATCTGATGCACTCGTCTCAAAAAAGGCCCACACCAAAGAACTTTTTGAATAACGCGCAGAGACTGCAGCGCCCTGCACATGTGGAGCTTTGGGGTGTGATGCAGTCAATGTGCTGCCCTTAGGCTGGCCCCTGGAGGGCATCCTGCCTCGTTGGTGATGTGCCGCCTCCTCCTCCTCCTCCTCTCTCCTATCAGGCACCCACGTTGAGTCAGTGACCTCATCATCCCCTCCCTCCTCATCACTGGAGCAAACCTGGCAGTATGCTGCAGCAGGGGGAGCATGACTGCCAGATTGCTGTCCTTCTTGGGCACCCCCTCTGTCCGTGCTCATGTTACTGCCTTCATCGAGCTCAGTATCATCATCAGAGCCTTCCAAACGCTGGGCATCCTCCTGGAGCATGTACCCAACACTGTGGTCAAACAGTTCGAGGGACTCCTCAGGAGGACATGGTGGAACTAGGGAAGGAGTCACTGATGACATTGAGCCGAGGGAAGAGGCCGCTGCTTTGCCAGACAAAGCACCCTGGGCATGGGTGAGAGAGGATGAGGAGGATGAGGACGGCTTGGTCATCCACTCGACCAAGTCTTCCGCATGTTGCGGCTCAACACGGCCAGCTGCCGAAAAAAAGGCCAAGCGTGTCCCATGGCCACGTGCTGATGAGGATGCACCGTCTCCACGACCAGCACTAGACACAGAGCCTGCTTGCCCTCTCTTATTGGCTTGTGACTGTCTGCCTCTCCTTCTTGGCCTTCCAGACATACTAATGGCCTGTAGCTGCACTAAGCTGGGATATATATATATATATATATATATATATATATATATATATGTACTGATACTGCAGCTAGCAAAATCAACTGCTTGCCTGTAGTATGAGAACACCACCAACCTTCTACAGGTAGCTTTAGCTGAACACTGTGAGGTGGACGCACCCCACTAACTTGTAGGTTTAGCTGAACACTGTGTTGTGAATTCATGAAGAAATATATTTTATATTTACTGGCAGAAACATGAGAGATGCTTAGGCCTCAAAAAGCAGATGAACTGTTGCCCTGTCGTCGACCTTTAAGGACAAATTAGACGCTCTCATGTTTTCCAAGTTTTACTACTTCTTTAAATATTGAAGACTTTTACAAGCATGTATTGTAAAGGAAGCTGTTGGAACAAAGACTGTTCTTGTCACAAAACAAGGAGATATTTACATGGTATTGTGAACAAACAAAAGCTGCCACAGGACACAAGGGTATATAAACTTTTCTCGCATAGAGATAACCTCACTTATTGTGTTCGAGTGAAGAACTGTTTAAATAGCTAACACCTTGGTTAACAGAACCATTGTATGAACTTTTAGGATGGTTTAGACCAGGGCCGGTACAAGGCAGGGGCGGAGAGGGCACGTGCCCTGGGCGGTACCATTTGGTATAGGGGGGGGGGGCGCAGCTGTGCGCTCCTGCATGATCCTCCCTTCCCTTCCCTCAGCACACAACTACACTGTTTACTCCCCTACGGAGGAGTCCCGTAGTCTCTGCCAGCGCCGTGACGTCACTCACGGCCGGAGGCGAGGTGGGAGGACGCAGAGAGGAGCGCGGGAGCTGTGAGCTGAGAGCTGAGAGCTGACCTGAGCTGAGCTGTGTCATGTCGGCGCGCTGTCTGTTATCTCAAGCGGAGCCGAGCTGAGGAGCTGCTGGCTGGCTGGCTCAGGCTGGATTCGATCTGGAAGGTAGAAGAGCGCAGTGCCAGTGTTCTGACTCAGATATTCAGCAGTGGTGGTCACTGGTCATTAACCTCGCCTCAGCCTCCTCCCCTCCCCCCAATCCAGACATTTATTAATCTGTTTTTTTAGTGTTTACTTACACAAGTTCAGACTCATAACTTCTGAGTCTGAACTTGTGTAAGTAAACACTAAAAAACAGATTAATAAATGGCTTGATTGGGGGAGGGGAGGAGGCTGAGGCGAGGTTAATGACCAGTGACCACCACTGCTGAATACCCCACAATACTCTGCAATACCCCACAATACTGTGCAATGCTCTGCAATACCCCGAAATACTCTGCAATACCCCACAATACTGTGCAATGCTCTGCAATACCCCGAAATACTCTGCAATACCCCACAATACTGTGCAATACTCTGCAATACCCCACAACACTGTGCAATGCTCTGCAATACCCCGAAATACTCTGCAATACCCCGCAACACTGTGCAATACTCTGCAATACCCCGAAATACTCTGCAATACCCCGCAACACTGTGCAATACTCTGCAATACCCCGAAATACTCTGCAATACCCCGCAACACTGTGCAATACTCTGCAATACCCCGCAATACTCTGCAATACCCCACAATACTGTGCAATACTCTGCAATACCCCACAATACTGTGCAATGCTCTGCAATACCCCACAATACTCTGCAATACCCCGCAATACTGTGCAATACTCTGCAATAGCCCCCAATACTCTGCAATACCCCACAATACTGTGCAATGCTCTGCAATACCCCACAATACTCTGCAATACCCCACAATACTGTGCAATACTCTGCAATACCCCACAACACTGTGCAATGCTCTGCAATACCCCGAAATACTCTGCAATACCCCGCAACACTGTGCAATACTCTGCAATACCCCGAAATACTCTGCAATACCCCGCAACACTGTGCAATACTCTGCAATACCCCGCAATACTCTGCAATACCCCACAATACTGTGCAATGCTCTGCAATACCCCACAATACTCTGCAATACCCCGCAATACTGTGCAATACTCTGCAATAGCCCCCAATACTCTGCAATACCCCACAATACTGTGCAATACTCTGCAATACCCCACAATACTGTTCAATACTCTGCAATATCCCGCAACACTGTACAATACTCTGCAATACCCCACAATACTGTGCAATACTCTGCAATACCCCACAATACTCTGCAATACCCCACAATACTGTGCAATACTCTGCAATACCCCACAATACTGTGCAATAGCCTGCAATACCCCGCAATACCCTGCAATACCCCGCAATACCCTGCAATACCCCACAATACTTTGCAATAATCTGCAATAGCCCCCAATACTCTGCAATACCCCAATATTTGGTATAAAAATAAAAATACATATTAAAATGTGTGAGTGAACTCTGTTTCTATCGCATTAAACATAATTGAACTTGTATTGTTTTAAGTATATTCTTGTTTTGAAACGACATTGATTCTTTATTAAAACCGGGGGGGGGGGGCGCAGTTTGCCATCTTCGCCCTGGGCACCAAATGGCCTTGTCCCAGCACTGGTTTAGACAAACAAGTCAGTTCTAAACACCCAGTGAGAATGTTCAAGGTCCCTCTCAACACATTAGAGAAAGTTGAATATTGTGCTAGTCAAAAATAATATAAGGTATCAATAAGGTTATCATAAGTCATTTTAAACTATCTCTGACATTGTAGGTCACAGAGACATTATAATGTTGACGTCTGCGGACCCAACAACTTTGCTATGAAGAAAATGTATATGAAAGTGTGATTTTATAAGTAGAAGTGTTTTAGGTAACGAATTAGTATTAGGAAAAACATGTAATCATGATTATAATCATTTAAGATTGTAGCCTACACTTAAGATAAACAGATGTTCAGTGGAGATACCAGAAGTTATACAGGTATCCATATAGATAATCATTTTTATGTGGTATTGATGAAATATATAACAATGTGTTTATTTCCTAGATAGACCAGTTTACCGATATACATTTATAGAGATACAGTTATATAACCAAGTTATGTCATGATGATTAATCAAACTTATACTGAGTGTATTTTACATTAGACCGAGTACCAGAATATGTAAAGGTATATACTTATCCTTACCATTATACACCTTATGAAAATAGGACGTATTAATTTAAAAGGATGGACTCAAAACATGTGTGAGACACCTGGTGGTTGAAGGTGGTATTATTTGAACTCACTAAGTTTCCAGAGGAAGTTAATCATTATGTCTCCTAACCCAATGGGAAGTGAGCCACCTCCTTTTGGGCAGAGCCATTATAATTTTTATGTTCTTATTATCTGAAATGGTATTTAGAGGCAAGGAAGATGGGAGACAGAAAGGACGAACGGAACGGAGGGAGAGAGCTCAGGGGGAGAGCTCAGGGATCCACCCTGAGGGGGGACACTGGGGGACACACACACTCCCAGACTGACACTCATGCACTATGCATGAATACATATCTTTACATTCATGAAAATTCCTCAACACCTAATACTTAGAACTCAGAGGTCACAAGAAGTAAATCCTCTTTAGGAGTATCCACTTTTGAAACTACGGCAGCCATTTTAACTCTGGTAACCAGCCCATAGGAACTGCAGCCATCCTGGAATGGGTAATTATGTCATGTTGATTTTATCTTGTATGTTCTCTCAAATATTGATATGTTCTCACAGGTATTGATGTATTGAATATTATACAGTTGATAATCATTCTCCCGAATCAATAACCGCCTTGTAGATTTTTCTCTAAAGATTCAAATTTTTCATTATATTTTTTTTTTGCATAGTTGCCACATTTATTGACAAAGCAAACGTCTAATTTATTTCACAATTTTAACCACTTACTTACCTGCAGCAAAGTAACGGTTGTACGTGTGAAATACAGATGTTCTGTTTAATTGTCAAGTTCACAAGGTTATTGATTCTACCGAGAAGTTATCATGGTGGTATTATGTCAAAGGGACGGTACGCCCATTTTTGCAAGTGTTTTTATTGATTTTCAAGACGTTCATGTAACGCAATCGGTATCTTAATTTCATGTGATTATTTGTGTTTGTTTACCAATAAAATTTCTATTTCGTATGACCACACGTCTCCGTGAATAAGTTTCACAAGCATAGACAGTGTCATATTGATTGATTTTGTATCTTAAAAATATCTTCGTTAAAAATTACTCAAGGATAATTATTGTGCGGGAAACCTGTCCTTAAAAAGGCACAACTTATTCTGACTGAAAATTCACTACAACTGTGAGCAGGACGCACTGCACTAACTGTAAATAGTCTAGCTGCCTGACCGTGGTACTAATAGGATCAAAAGAACACCAGTAATTTTCTTCAGGTAGCTTTATATACTGTAACAAGACAAGCCTGCCTGTCAGTAGGAAGATAACAGGAACGGATCTAGCTGAACACTGTGAGCAGGATGCACTGTACTAAATGTAAATAGTCTAGCTGCCTGACCGTGGTACTAATAGGATCAAAAGAACACCAGTAATTTTCTTTAGGTAGCTGTTAATACTGTAACAAGACAAGCCTGCCTGTCAGTAGGAAGATAACAGGAACGGATCTAGCTGAACACTGTGAGCAGGACGCACTGTACTAAATGTAAATAGTCTAGCTGCCTGACCGTGGTACTAATAGGATCAAAAGAACACCAGTAATTTTCTTTAGGTAGCTGTTAATACTGTAACAAGACAAGCCTGCCTGTCAGTAGGAAGATAACAGGAGCGGATCTAGCTGAACACTGTGAGCAGGACGCACTGTACTAAATGTAAATAGTCTAGCTGCCTGACCGTGGTACTAATAGGATCAAAAGAACACCAGTAATTTTCTTTAGGTAGCTGTTAATACTGTAACAAGACAAGCCTGCCTGTCAGTAGGAAGATAACAGGAACGGATCTAGCTGAACACTGTGAGCAGGACGCACTGCACTAAATGTAAATAGTCTAGAAGATAACAGGAACGGATCTAGCTGAACACTGTGAGCAGGACGCACTGTACTAAATGTAAATAGTCTAGCTGCCTGACCGTGGTACTAATAGGATCAAAAGAACACCAGTAATTTTCTTTAGGTAGCTGTTAATACTGTAACAAGACAAGCCTGCCTGTCAGTAGGAAGATAACAGGAACGGATCTAGCTGAACACTGTGAGCAGGACGCACTGCACTAAATGTAAATAGTCTAGAAGATAACAGGAACGGATCTAGCTGAACACTGTGAGCAGGACGCACTGTACTAAATGTAAATAGTCTAGCTGCCTGACCGTGGTACTAATAGGATCAAAAGAACACCAGTAATTTTCTTTAGGTAGCTGTTAATACTGTAACAAGACAAGCCTGCCTGTCAGTAGGAAGATAACAGGAACGGATCTAGCTGAACACTGTGAGCAGGACGCACTGCACTAAATGTAAATAGTCTAGAAGATAACAGGAACGGATCTAGCTAAACTGAATACAGTGTATATATATATATGCAACACCTGGGATGCATATATATATACACAATACACTGTAAGTGCAGCTAAATGACTGACTGTTCTGCCTAATCTATCTAACTCAAATCAAATGACACTGTCTCTCTCTCTGTCTATCTCTTTCAACGCCGGAACACACACTACACAGGGCCGCCGTGCAGGCGGCCTTATATAGTGTGGGGCGTGTACTAAATCCCCTGAGCCATAATTGGCCAAAGCCTCCTTGGCTTTGGCCAATTACGGCTCTCTGTTCAGGCGGCGCTGTGATTGGCCAAGCATGCGGGTCATAGTGCATGCTTGGCCAATCATCAGCAAGCAATGCACTGCGATGCCGCAGTGAATTATGGGCCGTGACGCGCCACACGAATTTGGCGCGAACGGCCCATATCGTTCGCAATTCGGCGAACGACCGAACAGCCGATGTTCGAGTCGAACATGGGTTCGACTCGAACACGAAGCTCATCCCTAGTGCTGAGGATTTTGGTGGGCCTTTTTATGGAAACAAAATGAAAATGCAAACAATTTTTCGCTAAAATTAATTAAATATACTCTCACCAGCAATACCAGCCGTGCAGCCTCTGAGCAGCAGCAACACCACCAATACCACCTGCTATGCGGTCTCTCACCAGCAGCAACATAGGGAGACCAAATTTCCAAAGTGTCATTCAGAGACAATCCCCTCTTTCCAAAAAAAGATGAGGGTGGGGGATGTAGTCTTGGGGTTGGCGGGGAAATTGGTGGTGGAGGTGATTTGTCAGGCAAATGGCTGGTGTTAGTACTTAAAATCAATCATCCTGACACCATGCTTGATATGATGTCAGGATGATCAAATTCCATTATTTCAGTTACTACATTGTAATATATAGTGAAATAGTTCAACTCACCATCGTGCAGAGTCAGTGGGACCTGAGCTTGTCACTTCCCACCAGATGCAGCTTGTCAATTGCCACCCATAGCCTGCCACCAGATGTAGCATATCACTTTCCACAGTTTTCTGCCGCTAGATGCAGCATGTCACTTGCCACCAGCAGCCTGACACCAGATACAGTGCGCCACTTGCTACCCAAAGCCTGCCACAGATACAGTGTGCCACTTGCCACCAGCAGCCGGCCACCAGATACAATGTGCTAATCGCCACCAGCAGCCTGCCACCAGATACAGTGTGCCACTTGCCACTAGCAGCCAGCCACCAGATACAGTGGGCCACTTGCCACCAACAGCATGCCACCAGATACAGTGTGCCACTTGCCACCAACAGCCTTTCACCAGATACAGTGCACCACTTGCCAACCACAGCCTGTCACCAGATACAGTGTGCCACTTGCTACCGACAGCCTGTCACCAGATACAATGTGCCACTTGCCACCAGCAGCCTGCCACTAGATACAGTGTGCCACTTGCCACCAGATACATTGTGCCACTTGCCACCAGATACAGTGTGCCACTTGCCACCAGCAGCCTGCCACCAGATACAGTGTGTCACTTGCCACCAGCAGCCTGTCACCAGATACATTGTGCCACTTGCCACCAGATACAGTGTGCCACTTGCCACCAGCAGCCTGCCACCAGATACATTGTGCCACTTGCCACCAGATACAGTGTGCCACTTGCCACCAGCTCCCTGCCACCAGATACAGTGTGCCACTTGCCACCAGCAGCCTTCCATCAGATACAGTGTGCCACTTGCCAACCACAGCCTGCCACCAGATACAGTGTGTCACTTACCACCAGCAGCCTTCCACCAGATAGTGTGCCACTTGCCACCAGCAGCCTGCCACCAGATACATTGTGCCACTTGCCACTGACAGCCTGTCACCAGATACAGCGTGTCACTTGCCACCAGCAGCCTGACCCCAGATACAGCGTGTCACTTGCCACCAGCAGCCTGCCACTCCCTCCAGGACTCTTCCAGGATGGGTAGAAGGGACAGGGCCTGCATAGTCAAACAAATCCCTGGAGCCCCCACCCCTCCTGATCTGGGATGGTATGGCTGTGTGTAAAATGAATGCCAGGAGTATTGATCAGACCAAGTTCTATAGAGGGTTGTGTGTACAAGCCTATGGGCTCACACTGGTTTGCTTCAGTTTGGGCGCACTGCTTGTGTATCTGCAGTTTTAGCTTGCAGTCCTATTGATTTATATCAGGTTGCAGGTTTTTGCTGCATTTTCTGACAGTGCGCCAAAGATGCAGCACGCAGGAATTTTGGTGCGCTTTCAGAAAAAAACATGCAACCTAATAGAAATCAATAGGACTGTGGGTAAAACGCAGGATACACCAGCAATGGGCCAAGACACAGCAAAGCAGTGTGAACACACCTAAAAGCACAAGGAGCCAAGTCTACATATTGACTGCAGTTTTAACAGCCATTGCTGAAGGTAAAAGTAAAAGAGGGGGAGAGAAGGGAGATAAGAGTCCAGTCACTGAGCTCACACTTGGATGGTCGGAAGCTTATCACTCAGATATGTGTTCAGTTCACCTATCTGCCGGCTGCTCTGTTCCCAATTTCCCCACCCACACGGCTCCTTCACTGCACACAGAGAGAGAAGAGAGAGGGGAGGGGGAAGGCAGAGCCATTTGTGTAGGGGGGGAACTGTGCACTGTGACATTATAATAACCACAGTGAGCCAACACAGATGCAGCCAGACACACCTACATTTACACACAGCTTCTCCTGTCCCATAGACGTTTATGGACAGGAGAAATCGGGCTTATACTGCTGGCTGGGAGGGCCGATTTTAAGGCAGGGGCCTGGAGCTGCAGCTCCATCAGCCCCTATGTTAATCCGGCCCTGGTGGGTTGAGACAGGAACACCCCCCAGGGTTGATTGGCCAAGGGCTAAAGTCCAGCCCGCATCCATATTTCAATAAATTGGGTACCCTGAGATATGGACATCGTTCTTCCACAAAGCCAGTCTGAAACTGGGAAGTTCCCACATGTTTCAGTATGCTTCCACAAGAGGATAGACTTCGGTAGAGTTTTTTTCTGTTTTTATTCCTTTTTATTTTCATAGCAAATTGCCAAATAGTGTGTCTTTCTGTATTTTTTGTATCTTTTTTAGTAACTCCTTTTTCTTTGTATATCTTTTATGCACTGCCCACTTTCAGGATATTAAATGATAAAATCAATAAGTGACTTCTGTGTACTAAGCTAGGACTCATATCTCTGGAGAGGTTGTTGTATTTCAGTGCCTAAGTACTCGGTCTAAGTTACGTGCCAAACGGTATGTAATTGCACTGCGTGTTAGCAGATTGCATGCAGATTGTACACTAATAGATCTGCCAGATGGAGATCTGTGTGTGTGGTGGCTCAGCAGACCGGTCTGCGGACAAACTGTTGGGTGGTGGCAGGCTATCGTTTATTGTGTGTCTGGTGTGTGGGTGTGGGGACAATGGGAAGAGTGATTAACACCGGGGTTCAAGCTTGCAGGATAGCTGGAGGAACCCTAGAAGCATGTGCTAATTGCTAGACTGTCCCCCAACCCTTAGAGTGCACCAAATTTTATGTAAGATTTGTATCTGCCTGTGTGTGGTCAGCTAGCTGGATTGGAGTCTCCCTCTAGTGGTGGCCAAAGGTAGTGCGGGCTGGGAAAGTACCACAGCCAGTCTTACATGCTCAGTATATGTTTCCCCTTATTCCCTTAGTTCCTCATATACCCCGGTCACGGAACGCACATCGCGGTTAGCTAGTCGCCTTGGGCGTGCGTAATCCGTGACAGATTGGTGGCAGCGGTGGGATTTGCTTAGTACATTAGTACATGGTTTATTCATTTAACCTGTGTACTAAAGGTTGGAAGCTTGTTAGAAGCAACTGACCTACAGAAGCTCACTCAGTGCATAATTTTTGTTGTTTTGTTGTTAGAAGACATACTTGGCTATTTGCTCCCCACCCCCTTTTGTTTTTCTTTTCTATCTTTTATTTGGGCAAAAAACTTGGAGATGGTAACCCACGAGATGATATGCTGGTACAAGAGGCAATCCGAAGAGACCGCGATTGACCTCTGTGATCTAAGAGGCATCAGTACAGTTGGCAAGACGAGGACCCAGCTTTTATGTGTGTTGATAGAGGATGACCGAGAACAGCTCACCATGGCATCTAAACCCAGAGACTGTGCCACTCCAGATGACTGTGCGAGACAGCATGACTCTGTTCTCAAACCCTCTCAGAGGAAGAAATTACTACAGCAGATGAAGCAAATTGAAAGAGATGATCACCAGAGTGAAATAAAGCACCATCAGAAGATGGAGCAAAGAGAGAGAGAGCACAAACTGAACAGTACCCAAATCCAGCATGGAAATGCACCATCACCTCCATCTGCATCAAGAACTACAAGAGGCAGACCTACATCTGTGGAAACCTTGAAGTGTTTTGTCTGTAACCAAGGTGGGCATTACTCAAGCCTTTGTCCAAATAGAAGCACACCAGCAAGTGTGAAAAGTGCACCCCCTACTGTGTTGCTTGTTGGGGAAAATGTAGGAGACTGAGCGGATAACCTGCAGCCAGTTACCGCAGGTAACAGCGTTACAGTCGGACTCCGAGGTATGGGATCAGAGGATGTCCTATCTCTTCCGGGATTGAGGAGCTGTGAGGATGTGATCCCAGGGGAAGGACGTGGAGGAGCCATCCCTGCCATGCCTATGGCTTGTGTTTTGTTGAACCTGGACTCTGAAACCCAAATGAAAGAAGTGGGCAGAGCAGATCCCACGTATGTAGGAGGCCATGCGGATAGCCTGCAGCTGGTTACTGCAAGTAACAGTGTTACAGTCGGACTCCAAGCTATGGGATCCGAGGATGTCCTAGCTCTTTCAGGATCGAGGAGCTGTGAGGATGTGATCCCAGGGGAAGCCATGGTAGTCACAAGAAGTGAAGGAGCCATCCCTGTCGTGCCTATGGCTCATGTTTCATTGAACCAGGAATCTGGAAGCCAAGTGAAAAAAGTGGGCAGAGCAGATCCCACGAATGTAGGAGGCCATGTGGATAGACTGCAGCTGGTTACCGCAGGTAATAATGTTTTAGTCGGATTCCGAGATACGGGATCCACGAATGTCCTAGCTCTTTCAGGATTGAGGAGCCATAAGGATGTGGTCCCAAAGAAAGCCACAGTTATCACATGGGTTGGAGGAGTCATCCCTGTGTTACCAACAGCTTGTGTTGCTTTGCTCTGAGGATCAAAAAGCAAAGTGAGAGAAGTAGGCATAACAGATGCCAGTAATGTATTATCGGGTACTGACCGGGTACAGTTGGTAGCCCGCTATGAGCCAAATTCAGCCCCCCTGGAACCTGCATCTCCACCTGAAGCCCCGGATTCACGTAAAGTACTGTTGGGTGACTCAGTGCACGATGGGAACTCTGGGGAGGGTCAGGGGACTAGTAACTCTGTGCCAGGTCCTGGCCCTAATGGGTTTCTGGAGCCAAGGCCCAGAGAGGAACCTAAAGTCACAATGAACTCTGAAATTGATAATGATTTGTGTGATGTAAAAAGTCATGATCTGTTCTGTACAGACGTCACCCCTGCGCCAGTGGCAACTCCCGGGGCCCACCGGTCCGCCCCGAACTGGTCATTGCCCACTGCTACAGAGGGACTGTCTATGAAAGGGCCCAATCCAACTGGGTCGGACCCTTGTGAACTTGGCCAAGCAGGCCTGAGGTCCCCTCACACTGTTATCTCCCTAGCATCTGTGGCAGATCGCTCTGAGCCCCCTGAGGCTGTTAAAATTGACATCAGCCTGGAGGAGTACAGAGGTCTGGCTGACGGACGGCCAGTTGGGGATGAGGGTGTACGGGGAACAGGACTGTGACTCTGTAACCATTTGTAAAGAAAAGGAATGTTTTGAAGTACCTGCTGAACAGGCAAACTGTGTTTCAGTAGATCCTGGTAAGGACAAGCAAGGTGTGCTTGTAACCTTATGTGAGGCAAAGTCTTCTGTAGTCTGCTCCTCTGCCATCACAGCTACCAGTACTTCCATTGTGGATTCTGGGCTGTGCATCACAGAGGAAGGACCACAGGGTGAGGGGGCAAATCTGACCCAATCTGACTCTACTCCCTTGGCAGTTGCAGGTGATAGCACTGAGTTCTTAGGGGCTGATACATTTGTTGCCAGCCCAGAGGAACTCAGGTGTTGTGTCAACCAATGCTCTGCTGACGACAGAGTAGGAGTATGTGATGTGGGTCAAAGGACAACACCCGGTGGAATTCAGTCTTCTGTCTCCTTCTCCTCTGTCACCACAGTTGCGAGTACCGCCACTGCAGATTCATTGCTGTGTGTCACAGAGGGAATATTACAGGGTGACAGGGTAAATCTGGCCCCATCAGGGCCTATCACCTCAGCAGCTGCAGCTGACAACACCGAGTACTTTCTGGCTGATAAGTCTAATGTTGGCAGAGAGGAACTGAGGTGTTGTGCTGGCAGGCTTTCGGCTGAGGAGGACAGAGTAGGAGAGTGTGACACGGGTCAGAGGATGACCCCTGGCAGAATAAAGTGTTTTGTGGCTTTATCCTCTGTCCCCACAGCTATGAGTATCATGATTGAGGATTCCTTGTTGTGCATAACAGGGGAAGAAACACATGATTATGGGGGAAAACTGACCCCACCTGAATCTGCTCTCTCAGAGGCTGCAGCTGATGGCACTGCGTTCCTACAGACTGATATGTTTGGTGTCACCGTAGAGGAATTCAGGGGTTGTGCTGGCAGGCCTTCTGTTAAGGCAGGAAGAGAAAAAGTTTGGAAGACAGGCCAAAGGGTGGAGGCCCTGGTACCTAGGCCATGGAACCAGGCCCAGATCACCCAGGGAAGGCCTTAAGCCAGGCTCAAACATCTGGATGTGGTAGCTAATAGAGTACCACCAGATGGCCAGGGCCAATGGCTGAGAATGATGACAGCACACAATGCCAAATTTGCCTGTAACCTTTCAGTAGGTAGTCAGTGGCCAGTGGATGAAGTGGATCCACAGGGCAATCTGCTGGCCAATCGTGATCCAGACCCGTTAGGATCAGTCAGAGAGGGGTGCGGTCGCCCTCTCCTATCTGCAGAGAGATAGGCTGAAATGTCAGCGGTGCCAAGCTTCAGTTGGGGGAACCTTCACCCCCAACCTAGGGAACCTTCCATGCAGATGCGTTAGCTGACCCGTTTAGGCTCAGCTGTGCTTCATTTGGAAGGGGGAGATGTAACGAAAATGTAAGCGTAGGATAGTTTTGCCTCAACAAGATGTGGTGTGATCTGTAGAAGTAGTGTAATTGTAGATGCAGTTTAATTCTGGGTTATTAAAAATATAGTATTCAATATCAGTCATGCACATATGTTCTTTCATTAGCATTTGAAAAGGACAGAGCCAGTTTGTAGGATCGAAGTTACAGGGGGGATGTTTTGGACAGGTAACCCTCTCTACTTCATTAAGAGCTGAATGTATAAATAATGTGTTTAACTTGGCCAGCCCCTCCTTACTTACACTGTTGGCAGCCCACTGGACAGGTAAGAAGTGTCATAATACAAAAATATGAATACACACTGTAAAAATTGAAACACTTTTTTACATTCTGCAATTACCTATCAAGATAATAGGAGAACAAAACTTTAAACAGTACCATTTGAAAGTATTCAGGCAGGCCCTTTCACTACATGCTTTGGTGAATTCATCCATAAATATGACCACAAAAGAGGTAGGTATAGTGTGTATGGGTTTGGCAAAGTCAGCAGATAGAGGATTGGTACCGGATGACTTAGCGGTTGGGGGGAGGGAGGGTTCAAAATGATTTTGGGACTCCAAAAAAAGCCTCTGGCACTCTGCATGAATTTAAGGACACAAATAACATTTGTACACATTTTAGGGGGTGTTTAGGGTAAAGCACTACTATGGAGCTGACAATATACATTTTTAAGTGACTAGGCTAGGTGTGTATGGGCCCAGGATAGCATGCTGGGGAGGTTAGTGAAGGCAAATATGCTTGAAGGACAAAAAAGGAAGTTTAAAAACTTCCAGCATGCATGAGAACAAAGGGGACATTCACAGCATATTACAATCATGGTACCGTAATTAGGGAATGATGAAATAAATACAATACATTAACAAACATTAAATACATATAATGTGATGTTAAAGGAGTAATCTTACCTCAATATAGTCCTTCTACAGGACCTGTATGATGGCAGAGCAGGTCTCTGGAATAATGATCCCCAGAGCCTGGGGGGAGATGCCTGTCGAGAACTTGATATCCTGCAGACTTTTCATCGCCAAGTACCGCAACGTGGCGACTAGCCTCTGTTCAGGAGTGATGGCTTGCCACATGCAGGTGTCCTGCTTCGTAATATAAGGGGACAGCAAAGCCAACAAATGGTGAAAAACGTGGTCCGTCGTCTGGAGATAATTCCTGAAATCATCAGGATTATTCTCACGGATCTCCCGCAACAAAGGCATATGAGAGAATTGGTCACACTGGAGTAACCAATTCTTCATCCATGAACTCCTCCCCGCCCCGTTCATGGCTTGGGTCAAAGTAAGAACCCCAACACCAAGCCCCTGCATAGCACGAACGGCTGGTCAAAACGAACTAACAAAAAGCACTGAAAAACAGAAAGGCCTGAGAAGAGTGATCTGAAAATCAGAAACGAGCGGACAAGAACACACTGATAATCAAATACGTACTATGAAATACGCACTGAAAAACAAATGCAAACTGACTACACGCACTGAAAACCAGATACGAACCCACAAGCACAAACTGAAGAGCAGTAACAATCTGAAAAGCATGAGGCTGAAAAGCGAGAATCGTCTCTCACCAAACTTCTACTAACACAAGATAAACACGAGATTAGCAGAAGGAGCCCAGAGGGTGGCGCACTTGGTATTTAATTTCCCTTTTATAGTGCCATCGTACGTGTTGTACATCAGCGCGTTCTTGGATTTTGTTGTTGGAATGTGCGATCGTGTGTATGCGACATTAGAAGAAAGCCTGTTAGAGTCTGCAAAAGACTTGAGCTCGGGGTGGAGGTTCACCTTCCAGCAGGACAACGACCCTATACATAGGGTACTCAGAGCTACAATGGAGTGGTTTAGATCAAAGCATAATCATGTATTAGAATGGCCCAGTCAAAGGCCATACCTAAATCCAATTGAGAATTTGTGGCAAGACTTGAAAATTGCTGTTCACAGATGCTCTCCATCCAATCTGACAGAGCTTGAGCTATTTTCTAAAGAACGGGCAAAATTTTCAATCTCTAGATGTGCAAAACTGGTAGAGAAATATCCAAAAAGACTTGCAGCTGTAATTGCAGTGAAAGGTGGTTCTACAAAGTATTGACTCAGGGGGGCTGAATACAAATGCACACCACACTTTTCACGTATTTATTTGTAAACAATTTTGAAAACCATTTATCATTTTCCTTCTACTTCACAATTATTTGCCACTTTGTTTTAGTCTAGCATATAAAATCCCAATAAAATACATTTACATTTTTAGTTGTAACCTGACAAAATGTGGAAAATTTCAAGGGGTATGATTACTTTTTCAAGGCACTGTATGTATATGGATATATTATAATTTGTTTATCATTTGTATGTTATCCATATTCACTGACAATATCCTCCTGAAGTGAACGTTGTTCATGAATTGCAATAAAGAAAAATTCTGGTCTATGGATTATGTGAATTATTGCAAAATATCAACTTGTAAAACATAAATGCTATGAAATTTCAAATCAGACTGGGATACAATTTTAGAGTGATTACATGTTTTTTGAATTACCAGCCTTAATATGGGGTTTTAAATATTTATGGTCTTATATGATGTAAATAAAATCAAAGCGCTTTTAGGATATACTGTACTTTTTGTACCTTTATATGAATCTTGACCTTTGTGTACCCAAAAAAGTCCAATTAATGGTATATTCTTAAAATCAATCAGGTTTGGAGATGATGGTACTTATAAAATTGTTTGCTCCTGGAGTCCATGATTAAATATATAGTCTAGATCAGCCTTTTTCAACCAGGGTGCCTGGACACCATGGGGTGCCTTTAGGTTTCTTCAGAGGAGCCTTGGCAAAATGTAAAAAAATTGCCCAAAAATTGTATACAAGCCAGAAGATGGATGATCAAGTCTGCCTTTTAATTACACAAAGCCACAAGTTTTCATTGTTCACAATTACAACCTTCTAGCCGCCGACATCCTAATTACCAATGCCATCATCGGTTGATAAGTGGACATTGGGTGCCTGCACAGCATCCTTGTTTGCCCCTCCCCTGCCCCTCTCTGTTAGCACAGGGTCACATTAGCTGTGTGAGGGAGAGAAACTGAGAGAGAAGAGAAACACTGGAATGCTAGTCAGTACTAGTGGGTAGAGGTGTATTTGCTTTGGAAGAATATATGAGCTCTAAAGTTGGGTGTCCTATGTATGTGGATGTTGCTTCATTATGGGGTTTACATTTTAGAATTGCCTTGCCTTTGTGCAGAATTTAAAGGGTGCCTTGACTGAAAAAACACTGCTCTAGATGACTTGAGATTCTGGCCAATGATTTATGGCATTTAGAATAAGAACAATTGTTCCGGGCAAAGATTACTGCTGGCTCCAGGCTGTGATTCATGTCAGGGAATTGTCAATTAGAAGGCTTTTTCTCATTTGATGGGTTTCTAGCAGTGCTGGATCTAGCCTGTCTGATTTAGGGGTACAGTAAAAATTGTCAGGGGGGCAGACAATGCGAAGTCAGCAGAGCAGTCTATAGGAGTCAGTCAGGCTGTGTACAGGGGGTCAGCAGGGCAGATGATAGGGTCAGCAGTTTGTAGGACAGTGTATAGAGTCCATTGGTTTTTAGGGCAGTGTACAGATGCCATTAGTTTGTATGGCAGTGTAAAGTGGGTTAGCAGGGCAGTGTGCAGGGGGTCAGCAGGGGAGTGTACAAAGGTTAGTAAGGCAGAGGATAGGGGTCAGCAGGGCAAAGAATGGGAGGTCAGCTTGGGGAGTGTACAAAAGTCAGTAGGGCAGTGTACAGTGGGAGGGTCAGCAGGATAGAGGACAGGGGTCAACAAAGCATATGACAGGGGCCAGCAGGGTGGAGAACATGGGTTATCCGGTCAGCAGGATGGAGGACAAGGGTCAGCAGGGCAGTGTACATTGTTTCAAGAGGGTAAAGGACAGGGCCACTGCTGGCAGAGCCCTCAGCAGAGTTCCTCCTCCCCACACAGCACATAGCTGAGATCGGATTCCCTTACAGACACAGCCTCGATCTGCACAGTGTATAGCTGGCTAGTGCAGCTGCACTGCCATTCTGATCTGGGAATTTCACGGGTCAAAACTGCAGCATAGCAGCCAGTTGTGCAAATCAAGGCTGTACCTGTAAGGGAATCCGATCTCAGCTATGTGCTGTGTGGGGAGGAGGATATCTCTTGAGTGCCTGTGCCATGTGTGCAGTGTGGGTAATGCCGGGACAACGTCATCTAGCACTCAGGGTGAAGATGACAAACTGTGCCCCACGATGTGTGAGCATCATGTCTTAGCATAAATCCCTCCCCTCAAAAAAAAAATGCCAGCACCGATCAGCATGCTCACCCCCAAGCATAAATTCCCTCTGCCAGCCAATCTCCCCGTCCAAAAAAATCACCCCTCCTAGTACACATCCTCTTTCTTCTCAAATTTCCCATTCTAGCACAAATCCCTGTCCCCAAATTCCCACTCCTAGGACAAATCCTATCCCCCAAATCCCCCCCTCCTAGCTCAAATCCCCCCAATCCCTCCTTCTAGCACATTTGCCTCCATTCCTCCTCCCAGCACAAATATCTCCCCCCCCACAAACCTCTTATCCCAATTACAGATTTCCCCCCACCCCCATTGTGTTCTCAGTATATTTCCCTCGCTATAGAGCCTTGAGGAGGTAGCGTCTGGGCTGTGCTCTCCCCATAAGAACAGCACTCCTCCATACAGCAGATAACCCAGGTTTGCTCTTACATCGGGCTGTACATATGGTTTGATTACCCACCCCCTGTGTCCTCCAAGAACTGCTCGACAGCATAAAATGTCAGTAGGGGGTGTGTAAACAAACTGTTTGAGTGCAGTTGGATGTAAGAGTGATCCTGTGTTATCTGCTGTATGGAGGAGCACTGTTCTGAACGGAGTGGGAGAGCACAGTTCAGCCCCTTCCTCCTCCTGTCTCTTTCCTCTCAGCCGGTGTTGCTGTCTGATCTTTAATGGTTATAGTTCCCTGCACCAGGTTGCCCCCCCCCCCAGCCTTGTCCCGGCCTTGAGTGGTACGAGGATGGGGGCAGGAGCTCAGTAGACCATGGTATAATGTCCATGGGATGGGGGAGCAGCCTGAGGGGGCACAATTGAAAACTTGGAGAGACATAGCTCACCAAGCACCCCGCTAGATCCAGCCATGGTTTGTGATACTTATGATACTTCTCAGGATATTCAGTGATTTCCTCTTAACTCTTATACACAATGCAATTTTTAACAGGAAAAGATGTGTAGACAGATACAAATTTTAAAGGACACAAATGCAATATATTACCCAAGTTTTTGGTAAAATATAGAAAATTCAATTTTACCCAGTAAATAGTTACCGAACCAGTCAAGAACAATTGTGGGATACAAACTTTGGGGCACAAAATTTTCCATAGGCAACGATTTAAAAGCATTTATAGGTGATCAGTTTAGAGTTAATCAAAAATGATGGCTCTAAAAACATTCATCTTACTCTGGTTTTTGGGATGATACCTGAGAAGATGTAGCACAATCAATGTTTTCATACATAGTCACCCCTGGCAAGTACGTTCGCTGATCTCCCTCCCCTCTACCAAGCAATACCCGCTATGCCGATCCCAAGCTCGCTGGTGGGACAATGGAGTCTGGGAAAAGCTATGGGGGGATCCAGGAGACGTCTCATCACTCAGCCAATTGCAGCTGCAACCCCTGCTTCTTTGGGCATAGCACTCCCTGTCACCACCTTCAGGGATGCCCTGTACTCAGCCCCAAAGGAAGCCCTCTCAGCACATCGTCCTCCGACCAGGTACGTGACACTAGCACAGACCTAGCTATTTGGCCCTGTGCATGTGAGATAATAACAATAGTGCAGAGATATTCTGTCTGTCACAAGGATTCGAAAACATACTCAAGAAGCTTTGGGCAGCTGCAGCTAAACTATTGAAACACAGGAATACTTGAATAATAGTCTTTTCCTCCTTCTAGGTTTTTAAAGACAGGCTCCCAGAGACAGGAAGTGCTAATACATAATTATACATAACAATGTGATATTAGCAGCTAACAGTAGAGGGCAGCCGATCTCTACAATTGTATATTGTAAATTAGCATAATGCCAAAGAAGGGATCTAAGTCATTCAGAAAGCTTGTATCTTTAATTATTTAGGATAGCCAATAAAGAGTATTACTCAAAGTCCAAACTATTACTTAAAGTCTGCATTAACAAGGGACACAGTGATACCTCGGTTCACGAACGCTTCTACTCACGAACAACTCGGTTCGCGAACAAAAGAGTTCACAAAAATTTGCTTTTGTTCACGAACTCCACTTCAGTTCATGAACGAGAGCCACGGCCATCTTCCCTGCTCTGACACGTTCATATTGAGAAGTGCAGTACAAGATCAGAGTCTTAGGAGAACCTGTCCACTCAGATAGGGGTTTCTGCCCCCCTGACTACCATGAGGGTGGGCTCACTTGATTGGGAATCATGGAAAAACAGTTCATATGAATTCTACAACTTTATCATGCCCTCAGATGATCTTTTCCTGGATGCACACTGCTTTTTTCTGGCCCCTAGATTAATAATTTAAATTGGGGTTTGGGTCTGTTTCAAACAAGTACTAAACAGGAGCTATAGTTTTTTTTTTTACTTTTTAGATGTACACATGAAAGAGGTCAGCTTAATGAAAGACAGTGGGGGTTATTTACTAAAGGAAAATCCACTTTGCACTGCAAGTGCACTTGAAAGTGCACTTGGAAGTAAAGTCGCTGTAGATCCGAGGGGGACATGCAAGGAAAATAAAAAAAAACATTTTAGCTTGCACATGATTGGATGATAAAATCAGCAGAGCTTCCACTCATTTCAGATCTACCCCTTAGATTTAGAGCGACTGCAGTGCAAAGTGGATTTGCCTTTCGTAAATTACCCCCAGTATGTAATAGACCATTTTTAATACCATTCGATTTTGAAAATGGCTTGTGTAGTATTTACACAGTTTACTGTAAGTTGCTATATTTCTTTTAAATTGTAATTAAGCACAGTATTCTATTCCAGGCAGTCAAAATATTCTTCAGGAATATCTGATTACTTGCTTTTGGCTCCAGCCCTTCTCTGACTTTACATTTCTCAGAAGGCAGGTGATTGAGGGCAATGTTACATGTCAATAATAAAAATAGAAGCTAATCTGGGAGCTTATAAAAGGATGATATGTGGAATATACACATACACATGATTCTTCAGCCAACAGGTTAGTGCTTACTTAGAGTAATCTAAATGCTGTGTGTACTTTGAAAAGAAGGCGCTTTAGAAAATACTTTAGTTACATGCTAACACTTACTTTTGTGTCTATGATACCTAAAGTAAATCTAAAGCCAAAACTTGTCTTTAGATATACTTTAAAGGTGCACCTCAAAATATTCAGATATTCTGTTAATTTCTATGAGCAATGCATTTAATTTGACTCATGATTTTTTTTTTTTTCTGGTAACCTTTTCTGGTAACTTTTGAATGCAACATTGTTCTCTTAACCACTTCAGCCCCAGACCATTTGGCTGGCCAAAGACCAGAGCACTTTTTGCGATTTGGCACTGCGTCGCTTTAACTGACAATTGCGCAGTCGTGCGACGTGGCTCCCAAACAAAATTGACGTCCTTTTTTCCCCACAAATAGAGCTTTCTTTTGGTGGTATTTGATCACCTTTGCGGTTTTTATTTTTTGCGCTATAAACAAAGAAAGAGCGCCAATTTTGAAAAAACGCAATATTTTTTACTTTTTGCCATAATAAATATCCCCAAAAAATATTTTAGGCTGATACATATTCCTCTACATATTTTTGGTAAAAAAAAATCGCAATAAGCATTTATTGATTGGTTTGCGCAAAAGTTATAGCTTCTACAAAATAGGGGATAGTTTTATGGCATTTTTATTAACAATTTTTTTTGGCGGCGATCAGCGATTTTTATCGTGACTACGACATTATGGCGGACACACCAGACACTTTTGTCGCTATTTTGGGACCATTCACATTTATACAGCGATCAGTGCTATAAAAATGCTATAAAAATGCATTGATTACTGTGTAAATGTAACTGGCAGTGAAGGGGTTAACCAGGAGGGGGTGCTGAAGGGGTTAAGTGTGTCCTAGGGATGTGTTTTCCTACTGTAGGGGGGATGGGCTACGTGTGTCATGACAATGATCACCGCTCCCGATCACAGGGAGCTGTGATCAGTGTCCTGTCACTAGGCAGAACGGGGAAATGCTTGTTTATATTAGCATTTCCCCGTTCTTCCTCTCCGTGAGACGATTGCGGGTATCCCCGCGGACATCGAGTCCGCGCGGGACCCATGATCACACTCACGTAGCTCAGGGCGGGCGCGTGCGCCCACAATGCCACGCCTTAAAGACGACGCACAGGTACGTTAATATGCCCGTACGTGCCATTCTGCCGATGTATATCGGCGTGAGCCGGTCGGCAAGGGTTTAAGTTTAGTTATGGATTTAAAAGAAATATATAATTTAGTAAAAAAAATTATCACATAATACTCTTTTGCCACGATTATTATTAGTAGCAGTTACAATTCTGATAAAGGACTTCAAATTATACATATATATAACATACTAATATTATGGTTTTAACAATGCACTGTTTTAATATACACTTGTATTGTATTTATTGTTATTGTTGTAATATTTTATCAATTGTATGCTTCTTATCTTTATACTGCAGCTTATCAATTCTTAGATGTGATTGCTGCATTAGTTTTCTTTTCTATGTTTTCTTTCCTTTATTTTCACCTGGTGATGTGGCCAGTAAGTCTTTTGTTTTTTTAACAACAAGTGGTCCTCAAGATGTTACAGTTAGAGGGTTGAGACTCCATTTAACTCTGACAGGGGTGCTTATGATGATCAGCTTTTTTAATGTATGTAACATCTTTATCCCAAAAGAAAAACAACAGTTTTCTGTAACTGCTTAAAAAGTGTTAGCTGGAGTTTGGCTTCAATTTGTTACAGTGTCTAAATCTGCTAGCACATTTAACACTCCCCTACCCCCAGACTAATAGGGATGAGCTCGCGGTTCGAGTCGAATGTAAGTTCGATTCGAACACCGGGTTTTCGTTTGTTCTAAAACAAACCGAACCTATGCGAGATCGCAGTGCATTGCTGTATGATGATTGGCCAAAGCATGCACCTGACCTGCATGCTTTGGCCAATCACAGCGCACTCTACTGAGAGAGCCATAAGAGAGCCTTTGGCCAATCATGGCTCAGAGAGACTAAGTCCAGGCCCCACACTATATAAGGCTGCTTATATAGCGGCCGTGTACAGTGTGTGGCCTGAGATAGTTCAAGCTAGATAAGGCAGGCAGGTTAGTTAGTGGCAGTGTATTTGATAGATAGATATATATATATATATATATATATATATATATATATATATATATATCTATATATCTATAGATAGATATGTATATATATATATATATATATATATATATATATATATATAGTCTAGTATATATATATATATATATATATATATATATATATATACACCCTGCATTCAGTGTAGCCTATATATTCAGTGTAGACTCTATATTCAGTCAATGCAGGCAGTGTAGTTTATATAACGCAGTGTATTTAAATGGTTAAGGGGAACCCTGTGCCAATATTTAAAACAAACATGGCGTGGGGTCCCCCCCCAAAATCCATACCAGGCCCTTCAGGTATGGATTTTAAGAGGAACCCCGTGCCAAAATAAAAAAAAAATGGCATGGGGTCCCCCCCAAAATCCATACCAGACCCTTATCCGAGCATGCAACCTGGCAGGCCGCAGGAAAAGGGGGGACAAGAGAGCACCTCTTGAATCGTACCAGGCCCCAAAGCACCCTCCCCACGTTGAGGGCATGTGGCCTGGTACGGTTCAGGAGGGGGGTGCTCTCTCGTCCCCCCCATTTTCCTGCGGCCTGCCAGGCTGCATGCTCGGATAAGGGTCTGGTATGGATTTTGGGAGGGACCCCACGCCCTTTTTTTTTAAATTTGGCACATGGTTCGCCTTAAAATCCTTACCAGACCTGAAGGACCTGGTATGGATTTTGGAGGGGACCCCCACGCCATTTTTTTTTTACATTTTGGCATGGAGTTCCCCTTAATATCCATACCAGACCCGAAGAGCCTGATAATCGACTGGGGGGATTTTATTTGTATATTGCTGGGATCTGGCAATACATTACAGCCGCAAGCAATTTTAAATGACATTTTTTCCTTTAGAAATGTAATTTTGCTGCAGTACTGTTATAAACATGGGAAGGAGGCGCTACTTTACAGGCATACTAAGGGGACCCCCCAGGCACAATATGTAAAGGAATATTTCATTTTTATTGTTTCACTTTAAGCATTATTAAAATCGCTGCTCCTGAAAAAACAACCATTTTAAAAACTTTTTTTTGCATTGATAAATGCGAATGCAGGACCCGGGTCCCCAAACACTTTTATTGGCAATAACTTGCATATAAATCTTTAAAATGTACACTTGATTTTTCACGTTCGTGTCCCATAGACTTTAATGGTGCTCACATGTTCGCACAAATTTTTTGTCTGTTCGCATGTTCTGGTGAGAACCGAACCGGGGGGTGTTCGGCTCATCCCTACAGACTAACAATGCTGCTGTCCAAAGTGTCTCTGTTGATACTTCATCCAGAGTATAGGCACCAGCTCCATACACACGATCAGAAAATCGTACGAAAAATACCCATTTCGGAGGGATGGTTTGATAATCTGATTGTTAGTACAGAGCTTTCGAGAGCCGATCAGGACAGTTCATCCGATATTATTTGATCGGACATGCACGAAAACATTTTTTGTACGATGCCAGATTGTATGATTTTCGTTTAATCAGTACAGTTGTTGTTCGAAAATGCAATACAAATACACTACAACACATGACATCACTTTCAAATTTTTATTCTGTCGTACGAGAATTTTCGTGACTTTAGTAAACTAAAGCATAAGACTAAAAGTGTGTTACTGGCTGGATCACCAGGTTAAAAAAAAGCCTAAAAAAAAAGAAAACAAATGAAGCCAAAAGTATTTAAAGAGTAACTCCACTTTTGCTGAGAAAAATACATTCCCCTTTTTAACAAACTTTGTTGCAGATTCCTACCTTTTGTTTATTTTGAAAGAATAGCTGTTTGTTTGTCTGTCCATGTGCAATCTGTACGGGATTGGTTTTATAACCAGTTCAGCTCTTTGGACGTACTATGTGATTCCAAAGAGTGAACCTTTGAACACAAGCTAATGGCTACAGTAGCAGCCATCAGCTTGTGTGTGTTTTGTAGAGACAGGGACTGGCTTGAAAGTGAAAGTGATGCAGCAGCTCCATAGCTGCCGACCACTATCACACAGCCAGGCGCACAGTGCCCACCCTCCTCCCGTGGTTTCCGGCTGTCCAGTTCTGACACCTGGAAAAACATCCGCCGCCGGGGGGAGAGAGACTGCAGTGAGACTGAGGCAAATAAATGCCTCGATCTCACATTCAAACAATGAATGTACAGTCAGGAGACACATCTAACCAAGCCGCTTGGTTAGACGATGTGAAGGACAGGGGATATATATATATATATATATATATATATATATATATATATATATATATATATATAAATATATATATATATATATATCCAAAATGAAATGTGAATAACACTGCACTAACCCAATAAACAAAAGTGAAGCAGCTACATACAAATATGACCAATATTCAAAACGTGTAATAAGTAAATGTAGCGCTAGTAATAAACAAACTGAAAAGTGATGAAATGATCAGTAGAAAAGACCCATTGAAGCAAAAAATATAAATGAGTGTGATAAAACAAATAAATAGAGTTCAATGGTGGAATAAAGTGTCAATTGAACCACAATGAAATAATAGTCCCATGATAAAAAATATATATAAAGTCCAACATGAATGGAAAATCTTCAGGTCAGTATTTCATCAGCATAAAGATCTTGAACAGGAAACAGATGCAATACGCTTACCAGAAACGGTGGATTCGGATGCCGGTGACACTGAATCAGACAGGCTTAGAGATCCAAGATGGAAGTGATCGTCCAAGGAACCCCGGATCTCAAGGGGAATCCCTCCTCTGTTCTGCCAATCAAGACTGCCAGTCCGGAGAGACCGAGGGAAAGATGGAATATCCAAACCTCATGGGAATCCCGGAAGTGTGTAAAGCTCGAAAAAAATGTATAAAGTGCACCAATTTTGCAGATCAAATGGTATATTTATTGGATAACACCAATAACCCATAAACAGTTAAAAAACGTGTTCACGTAGATAAATAGGATCAAGTGTAGGGAGGAGTGTAGCTCGCCCGACGTGTTTCGTCCAATTGGACTTCAACTGGGGCATCAAACTCATCCCCTACACTGTTACAATATATATAAACACTACACAAATAATACAACCAATCAGACATGAATGAATTGGTCACACGATAGATTGGCTGGTGATAGGGCAGAGAGGAATCAGCTGTTTGCCAAAAGATATTCAATAGGACCCCCCAACCAATGAGAAAAAGGCATATATCTAATAGCCAATAGATGACAAAGTAAACAGATGGTAATAATGGTAGCACATGTAAAAAGCCAGCGAAAATTGAATCTCGGCAGAGCTGTAGACATCTATGCCCAATCAGAGCTGCTAGGAGTCACACACGTGGAAGGCGTGCTCCTCCGCTGTACAAAGAAGTAAACAAAAGGTCACACGACCGCGTCTCGTCCGCGGTCATGTGGCTTACAGAGTCTGCCCTGCGCAATCGCATGCAGTGGACTGTCGCGATATACAAGAATCGAAACAAAAGAACACGTGACCTGTCACCTGACAGAGTCACATGATCTCAAGGAGCCAATGGAAAGGCCCCATAGGACGGCCCGGCCCGGTCAGGACAGTGTGCCGGGCACGTAACATAGCGGCATTCCGTATGTGTGTTATGAGTCCCAGCCAGGGGACACCCTGAAGCCATCGCGGACAATCGCTGCAGTATCCCACGTGTCACCCGCATAGGACATCAACTGCGCGCATATTACCATTGCAGACAAAAAAACGTAAATTATACATAAAACAGTCTAAAAAGACAAAGTGAAATATGTGAACATCGGCTTATACAGGACAGTAATAGTACGCTGGAGAATCCTATATAGGGCTCGTGTGATATTTCATGTGTATATGAGAATGAATGATGAAAAAGTGTGTGAAATGAATGAAAAAAGGGGGGAAACTTCCCTGACTTGTAGAGTAACTACCAAATATGGGAACTGCAAAATAATTAAATAATGTGTGTATCTAATGCTAAAGTGCAATAGAATAAAGTGAAGGATAAATACGTATAGTGGAACGACCATCCGCTATGTATAAAGGGGACTACGCCTCACTAATAAAGGAATTAATGTCCCACTCAACATTCATCCCATAGGGCGAATAGGTCCGTAGCTCAAATATCCAGTAAGTCTCGAGTTTAGAGACACCCCGAACTCGAGATTCACCCCTCCAATTGGCAACAAATTTATCGATCACGAGAAACTGGGTACCAGTGGGGTCTTGATTATGGTGCATCAGATAGTGTCGTGGGACTGTATGGTTAGTCTTGCCTGCCTGAATGTTGGTGAGGTGCTCCCCAACTCGAACAGAAAAGGTTCTTTTAGTGCGACCCACGTACTGTTTTTTGCAGGGACATGTTATGAGATATACTACATATTGCGTGGCGCAGGTAGTGAAATGTTTCATAGGGTATGTGCGTTGGGTGACCGTAGATTGAAAATTCTCAGTTTTTCGTCTACCGTTTGTATTGTGGAAACATACCCTGCATTTCTTGCATGGAAAGAAACCTTTGCAATTCTGAAAAAAAGGCGTATTTTTAGGTGGATCAATAATATTGGGGGCAATTTGTCCTTGGATAGATAAGGCTCCCCTAAACATGATTCCTGCTTGTTCCGGAAGCACAGGACCCAGGAGGCCATCATTTCGAAGGACCCCCCAATGTTTTTTAATAATGTTTCGGATTTGTCTGGCTTGAACCGAATAGGTGGTGAAAAAAGACCACCTAAATTTGTCATGGTTAGTCTTCCTCGAATTGGTAGCTAATAGGGACCGTCTGAATTCCCAAGTATACCGTGCATGTGTCAATTAAATATTCTGTTGCAATATTGTGCAATCATAGATGATACATAGACATAACTTAAATGCTTACATAGTAATATTGCTAGGGAGGGAAGAAAGGGGGGGGGAGGGGGGGGGGAGGAGGAAAGGGGGGGGGGAAGGGAGAAGGGAGTGAGTTAGGGAGGTGGGGAGGGGTGTAGGAAATCTGTTCCTAAGGAAAATTACAATAACAAAATAAAGTGCAAATGTGCTGGTGCAATCCAAAAGGCAACAGTGACAAGATAAAAGTGCAAACGTGCTTCAAAATTCTTTAGTAAGTCTCTTGTGTCATATTCTTGTGCTGTGGTGATAATCCTTCACTTATAATATCTCTTTGCTCTAAAAGTGCAGCCACTCACCAGATCACTTCACCCCTGCGGGGGTAGTAGGCAGTTACAGTTTTATCGCCACTGTACAGCGATCGCTGGCGGGCTCAGGATCGTGGTATATCATATATAAAAAGAGAGGGAGTGCCCATAGCGTAAAATTGCTTTAAAAAAGTTTTATTACACAAAATGAAAGGGTACTCACACTTTTACGGTAAAAATCAAGCGAAATGGTAAAAACGTCAAAACCGTCATTAATATCCTTCAGCGCTGGTACAGGAGGTGATGTTTGGGAAGCACAGATTAGGCCACGCCCTACGCGTTTCGTCGTTAGGACGCTCCCGTAGACGTCCTAACGACGAAACGCGTAGGGCGTGGCCTAATCTGTGCTTCCCAAACATCACCTCCTGTACCAGCGCTGAAGGATATTAATGACGGTTTTGACGTTTTTACCATTTCGCTTGATTTTTACCGTAAAAGTGTGAGTACCCTTTCATTTTGTGTAATAAAACTTTTTTAAAGCAATTTTACGCTATGGGCACTCCCTCTCTTTTTATATATGATATACCACGATCCTGAGCCCGCCAGCGATCGCTGTACAGTGGCGATAAAACTGTAACTGCCTACTACCCCCGCAGGGGTGAAGTGATCTGGTGAGTGGCTGCACTTTTAGAGCAAAGAGATATTATAAGTGAAGGATTATCACCACAGCACAAGAATATGACACAAGAGACTTACTAAAGAATTTTGAAGCACGTTTGCACTTTTATCTTGTCACTGTTGCCTTTTGGATTGCACCAGCACATTTGCACTTTATTTTGTTATTGTAATTTTCCTTAGGAACAGATTTCCTACACCCCTCCCCACCTCCCTAACTCACTCCCTTCTCCCTTCCCCCCCCCCTTTCCTCCTCCCCCCCCCCTCCCCCCCCCTTTCTTCCCTCCCTAGCAATATTACTATGTAAGCATTTAAGTTATGTCTATGTATCATCTATGATTGCACAATATTGCAACAGAATATTTAATTGACACATGCACGGTATACTTGGGAATTCATATTGTTAATTTGTATTTAATATTTGATATATGCACGGTGCACCTAAGAATTTATTTTAATCTAGTAACCTATATGGAGGTAGGAAACTAAATAGGAACAGCGCCAAACCCTTCTATCATTTCTAATATATCTCAGCTGTCCCCATTTTAGGGTGACTGCCTGTTGGGAGGCAGCAGTTCCAAACTTTACCAATTAAGTCTTTATGTCCACTGCGCGGGTTCACCATCCCTTTAATAGGGACCGTCTGTCTATAGATGCAACCCTTTGTATTTCAGCATCCAATTCAATGGCAGTATAGCCTTTTTCCATGAACCTGCTTTCAAGGGTTTGAGATTGAATAAGGTAATCCGCCTCATTGGTGCAGTTACGTCGCAGTCTGAGGAATTGGCTGCGAGGCACAGATTTTGACCACTGTGGGTGGTGGCAACTATCCACCGGGATGTACCCATTTCGATCCGTGGATTTAAAATATGTCCTAAACTCTAAACGTTGGTTGTGAACATTGATTTCCAGATCTAAAAAATGAATGGAGGTAAAACTAGCTTCATAAGTCAGCTTAATACCCTGATCATTAGAGTTCAAATGAGCCATAAATTCCTGTAGGGAGGGAAGGTCACCCTTCCATATGAGGAGGATGTCGTCTATGTACCGAGCCCAAAGGGCCACTTCTGGCCTTCCGGACACATAGACGACATCCTCCTCCCATTTGGCCATGAAGAGGTTGGCCAGGCTGGGGGCAAACTTGGCCCCCATGGCCACACCTCTTATTTGTAAATAACAATTATCATGAAACCAAAAATAATTTTGGGTCATTGCGAATCTGAGAAGGTCCATAATAAAGTTGCGCTGTATTGGTGGTAAGGCAACATTTTGAGACAAATAATATTCTACTGCAGCAAATCCGAGATCGTGAGGGATGCAGGTATATAAGGCCGTAACCAAAATCATACCTTCCTGGTAAGAGATGGATTCCAATAATCTGATTGTATCTCCCGTATCTTTGATGAAAGAAGGTGTGCGGCGAACAAGCAGTTGCAAGTGATAATCAATGTATTGGCCTATCCTTGATGTGACTGAGTCAATCCCACTGACTATAGTTCTGCCAGGGGGATTGACTGGGTCTTTGTGTAGCTTGGGCAGATAGTATATAGCAGAAATACGAGGAGCAGCTGGTATAAGGTAGCTACTTTCTTTCTTGTCAAGGATCCCTAAAGCAGAACCTTCTTTGACCAACTGGGATAGGGCCCTTTTATATGTAGTAGTAGGATCCATGTGGATGCGACTATAAGTAGTTGAATCATCAAGAATCTTATACATTTCACAAACATATTTCTCTTTGTCTAAAACTACTATGGCTCCCCCTTTGTCAGCTGGGCAAACAATCAAATCTTTGCGTTCGCAAAGTAGTTTTAAGCCTTTTTTGAGGTTAGGATCCAAATATGTTTTTCTAATGGATAAAGTCAGATAAAACTAAGCTTTGAAAAACTGAAATAGATGGTGCCATAGCTCCCGGGGGGTTAAAAAGTGAGGGGTTAGAAAGCCCTGTATGAACATAGTCATCCACATTTCGGGAATGATTGGTGGGTATTTGAGAAAGAAAATGTCTCTGAACGCTCAGCTTGTGGACAAACTTTTCAATATCGATGAATGTATTGAATTTGTTAAAAGTCCTTGGAGGGACACATTTCAGTCCCTTATTAAGGACCTGTTTCTCTTCTGTTGTCAAATGAACTGTACTCAAATTAAATATGCCACTAGTGGTTAAGTTCTTTTTCTTTTGGCTTTGAGCCCGCCTCCCCCCTCTGGTGCCTCTCCTCGCTCTGGACTTTCTGAGTATTGGTCTGTGTCTCTGGGAAATTCCGAGAAGTGGGAGGACCCTGGATGGCTGTGGTTGTAGTTATAGGGGATCTATTGATTGGGTCTTCCTCCCTATTGGCATATCTATAGGGGTTAAAAGGGATAGTTCCAGGGTTTCTATCCTGTAATGGTTGAAATCTATTGTAAGTCTGGTTGGGTGTTCTAGGGGCATAGTCATACACAGGACGACTATGTCTATAATTGTCCTTATAGACCACCCACTGGGTGGGGGTCCCCCGTATACACCTCGTGAGTGTGGACGTGCGGGGATTCCACTCTACGTTGTCCTCTCTGTGCATTGCTGGGCCCCTTACCTCTTTGGTTTAAATAATGACGGGGAGGGTTGCCCTTATGAGCGTTAGAATTCTCATAATGTGAGGGTTCTGAGGGACCTTCACGGTATGATGTATATGGACGGGAAGTGGCTGTAATTCTAGCTGAGTGGGGTTCCTTTTGAAGTAATTTTCTATCAGGCCTTGGTGTTCCAGGGACAGTAACTTCCATTTCTGAAGCACCCTGGCCGGATGGGACCTGAGTGTCCATCATCTTCTGCCATTTAAAGACAGAGTTGGTCTTATAGTCAGTGAGATCTCGGTTGTATTTCTTTTGTTTTTTTATTCCTTTGATCTTTTTCCTCTTTCTCCAAATGGTTCTTTAAATTTGTAGAAAGAGATGCATATTCAGAAGTAGTTTTAAATGGAGTCAACCTATCTTTTAAGTCTTTGATTTCCCTGTCTATCAAAGATAATCTCAACTTCTTCTTATCTATAAGGAATCCCAAGAGCTTGATCCCAATCTCATTGAAGTTTTTGAACCAAGGTTCTAAATCAATGTCTCCCTGTTGTGGAGAGATGTCCCAACGAAGACCTCTAGGGACCATCTGTTCTTTAATGTATTGTTCAAGGAACGCTGTATCCCACTGGAGGTGTATTTCTGAGGTCATTCGATTCTTGAGCCTGAGAAACATGCCCCCAATTTCCGTGTCTGGATTGAGTCCAGTGAAAACACCGTCTGTGTTAACAGATCTAGTTGTTCTATATTCAAACACATCCATGTTTGTACAGATAATGGGTGGGTATATGCAGCTGTGTGAAAAAGGTCTAAAATATCCAAAATGAAATGTGAATAACACTGCGCTAACCCAATAAACAAAAGTGAAGCAGCTACATACAAATATGACCAATATTCAAAACGTGTAATAAGTAAATGTAGCGCTAGTAATAAACAAACTGAAAAGTGATGAAATGATCAGTAGAAATGACCCACTGAAGCAAAAAATATAAATGAGTGTAATAAAACAAATAAATAGAGTTCAATGGTGGAATAAAGTGTCAATTGAACCACAATGAAATAATAGTCCCATGATAAAAAATATATATAGAGTCCAACATGAATGGAAAATCTTCAGGTCTTTATTTCATCAGCATAAAGATCTTGAACAGGAAACAGATGCAATACGCTTACCAGAAACTGTGGGTTCGGATGCCGGTGAAACCGAATCAGACAGGCTTAGAGATCCAAGATGGAAGTGATCGTCCAAGGAACCCCGGATTTCAAGGGTAATCCCTCCTCTGTTCTGCCAATCAAGACTGCCAGTCCGGAGGGACCGAGGGGAAGATGGAATATCCAAACCTCATGGGAGTCCCGGAAGTGTGTAAAGCTCGAAAAAAATGTATAAAGTGCGCCAATTTTGCAGATCAAATGGTATATTTATTGGATAACACCAATAACCCATAAACAGTTAAAAAACGTGTTCACGTAGATAAATAGTATCAAGTGTAGGGAGGAGTGTAGCTCGCCCGACGTGTTTCGTCCAATTGGACTTCAACTGGGGCATCAAACTCATCCCCTACACTGTTACAATATATATAAACACTACACAAATAATACAACCAATCAGACATGAATGAATTGGTCACATGATAGATCGGCTGGTGATAGGGCAGAGAGGAATCAGCTGTTTGCCAAAAGATATCCAATAGGACCCCCCAACCAATGAGAAAAAGGCATATATCTAATAGCCAATAGATGACAAAGTAAACAGAAGCTAGTTTTACCTCCATTCATTTTTTAGATCTGGAAATTAATGTTCACAACCAACGTTTAGAGTTTAGGACATATTTTAAATTCACGGATCGAAATGGGTACATCCCAGTGGATAGTTGCCACCACCCACAGTTAAAATCTGTGCCTCGCAGCCAATTCCTCAGACTGCGACGTAACTGCACCAATGAGGCGGATTACCTTATTCAATCTCAAACCCTTAAAAGCAGGTTCATGGAAAAAGGCTATACTGCCATTGAATTGGATGCTGAAATACAAAGGGTTGCATCTATAGACAGACGGTCCCTATTAGCTACCAATTCGAGGAAGACTAACCATGACAAATTTAGGTGGTCTTTTTTCACCACCTATTCGGTTCAAGCCAGACAAATCCGAAACATTATTGAAAAACATTGGGGGGTCATTCGAATTGATGGCCTCCTGGGTCCTGTCCTTCCGGAACAAGCAGGAATCGTGTTTAGGGGAGCCAGATCTATCCAAGGACAAATTGCCCCCAATATTATTGATCCACCTAAAAATACGCCTTTTTTTCAGAATTGCAAAGGTTTCTTTCCATGCAAGAAATGCAGGGTATGTTTCCACAATACAAACGGTAGACGAAAAACTGAGAATTTTCAATCTACGGTCACCCAACGCACATACCCTATGAAACATTTCACTACCTGCGCCACGCAATATGTAGTATATCTCATAACATGTCCCTGCAAAAAAAAGTACGTGGGTCGCACTAAAAGAACCTTTTCTGTTCGAGTTGGTGAGCACCTCACCAACATTCAGGCAGGCAAGACTAACCGTACAGTCCCACGACACTATCTGATGCACCATAATCGAGACCCCACTGGTACCCAGTTTCTCGTGATCAATAAATTTGTTGCCAATTGGAGGGGTGAATCTCGAGTTCGGGGTGTCTCTAAACTCAAGACTTACTGGATATTTGAGCTACGGACCTATTCGCCCTATGGGATGAATGTCGAGTGGGACATTAATTCCTTTATTAGTGAGGCGTAGTCCCCTTTATACATAGCGGATGGTCGTTCCACTATACGTATTTATCCTTCACTTTATTCTATTGCACTTTAGCATTTGATACACACATTATTTAATTATTTTGCAGTTCCCGTATTTGGTAGTTACTCTACAAGTCAGGGAAGTTTCCCCCCCTTTTTTCATTCATTTCACACACTTTTTCATCATTCATTCTCATATACCCATGAAATATCACACGAGCCCTATATAGGATTCTCCAGCGTACTTAGACTGTCCTGTATAAGCCGATGTTCACATATTTCACTTTGTCTTTTTAGACTGTTTTATGTATAATTTACGTTTTTTTGTCTGCAATGGTGATATGCGTGCAGTTGATGTCCTATGCGGGTGACACCGTGGGATGCTGCGGCGATTGTCCGCGATGGCTTCCGGGTGTCCCCTGGCTGGGACTCATAACACACATATGGAATGCCGCTATGTTATGTGCCCGGCGCACTGTCCTGGCCGGGCCGTCCTATGGGGCCTTTCCATTGGCTCCTTGAGATCATGTGACTCTGTCAGGTGACAGGTCACGTGTTCTTTTGTTTTGATTCTTGTATATCACGTCAGTCCACTGCACGCGATTGCGCAGGGCAGACTCTGTAAGCCACGTGACCATGTTGGACGAGACGCGGTCATGTAACCTTTTGTTTACTTCTGTGTATGGCGGAGGAGCACGCCTTCCATGTGTGTGACTCCTAGCAGCTCTGATCGGGCATAGATGTCTACAGCACCGCCGAGATTCAATTTTCGCAGACTTTTTACATGTGCTACCATTATTACCATCTGTTTACTTTGTCATCTATTGGCTATTAGATATATGCCTTTTTCTCATTGGTTGGGGGGTCCTATTGGATATCTTTTGGCAAACAGCTGATTCCTCTCTGCCCTATCACCAGCTGATCTATCATGTGACCAATTCATTCATGTCTGATTGGTTGTATTATTTGTGTAGTGTTTATATATATTGTAACAGTGTAGGGGATGAGTTTGATGCCCCAGTTGAAGTCCAATTGGACGAAACGCGTCGGGCGAGCTACACTCTTCCCTACACTTGATTTAATTTATCTACGTGATCACGTTTTTTAACTGTTTATGAGTTATTGGTGTTATCCAATAAATATACCATTTGATCTGCACAATTGGTGCACTTTATACATTTTTTTCGAGCTTTACACACTTCCGGGACTCCCATGAGGTTTGGATATTCCATCTTCCCCTCGGTCTCTCCGGACTGGCAGTCTTGATTGGCAGAACAGAGGGGGGATTCCCCTTGAGATCCGGGGTTCCTTGGACGATCACTTCCATCTTGGATCTCTAAGCCTGTCTGATTCGGTGTCACCGACATCCGAATCCACGGTTTCTGGTAAGCGTATTGCATCTGTTTCCTGTTCAAGATCTTTATGCTGATGAAATACAGACCTGAAGATTTTCCATTCATGTTGGACTCTATATATATTTTTTATCATGGGACTAATATTTCATTGTGGTTCAATTGACACTTTATTCCACCATTGAACTCTATTTATTTGTTCTATCACACTCATTTATATTTTTTGCTTCAGTGGGTCATTTCTACTGATCATTTCATCATTTTTCAGTTTGTTTATTACTAGCGCTACATTTACTTATTACATATATATATATATATATATATATATATATATATATATATATATATATATATATATATATATATATATATATATATATATATGTATATATATAAAATATATTAAAATAATTTAAAAAAATTAGCAAAACCCCGGCTGTCCCGCACATCTGTGTGTATGTAAACCGCGGTCGCACCATACATGTGACATAACGTCGCAAATGTCAGAGTGAGAACAATAATTCTGGCACAATAATTCTAGCACAATAATTCTAGCTAGTTAACTCTAAACTGATGAGCTGTAACGGGTTTTAAAGCATCACCTATGGTGATTTTTGGGCACCATCGTTTTTGGCAATATCGTGGGCTCACGCAATTTTAAAATGTTGTGCAAATAGCATGTGAAACAAAACTATCACCTTTTTATTCTACAGGGTCTCTGCTTTTGGAAAAAATATAAAGGTCTGGGGGTTTATGTAATTTAATTGCCAAAAATTAGGATTTTTACAAGTATATGACAAAGAAAAAAAATTGCTCTGGAGCTGAACTGGTTAATTATCAATCAGCTACTGTACCTGCGGTGCTTTAAGGAGGAAATTGGCATGGTCAGCATCCCTTTAGATGTGATTTCCCTTTGCGAGTATCTCATAGACATGTGCAGGATGAAAAAATTCGTTTAGTTTAGTTTCGTTTCGATTCGTTATTTAACTAAATTCGTTTAGTTAAATTCGTTGCATTCGTTACATTCGTTTTCGGAATTCGTTTCGTTTCGTATTCGAATTCGAAAAAATTCGACCGCATTCGAAAAAATTCGACCGTATTCGAAAAAAAACTATCAAATTCGAAAAAATTTTACCACATTCGAAAAACAACTATCAAATTCGAAAAATTCTACCACATTCGAAAAAAAACTATCAAATTCGAAAAAATTCTACCACATTCGAAAAAACTATCAAATTCGAAAAAATTCTACCACATTCGAAAAAAACTGTCAAATTCGAAAAAATTCTACCACATTCGAAAAAAACTATCAAATTCGAAAAAATTCTACCACATTGGAAAAAAACTCAAATTCGAAAAAATTCTACCACATTCGAAAAAAACTATCAAATTCGAAAAAATTCTACCACATTCGAAAAAAACTGTCAAATTCGAAAAAATTCTACCACATTCGAAAAAAACTATCAAATTCGAAAAAATTCTACCACATTCGAAAAAACTGTCAAATTCGAAAAAATTCTACCACGTTCGAAAAAACCGATAAAATTAGAAAAAATTCTACCGCATTCGAAAAAAACATTAACTGAATTTGAAAAAGTAAACTATATATAACCATTTTGCGAAATTTTAAATTCGTATAGAATGAAATCGAATTCCAATAGAAAAGATTAGGATAGAATAGAAAGTATAAAAGAATAGCATAGAAAAACAATAGAACAGAATAGAAAAAAATATAATATATTGTATTCTAATCTTTTCTTTTCGAATTCATTCTGTACCAAATTCCAATTTTGGAAGATGGTTATATATATATATATTATATTTTTTTTCTATTCTGTTCCATTGTTTTTCAATGCTATTCTTTTCTATTCTATTCTAAACTTTTCTATTCGAATTTGAATTAATTCTATGCGAAATTAGAATTTCGGAAGATGGCTTCTAAAATTAGAATTTCGTATAGAATGAATTCGAATTTGAATAGAAAAGGTTAGAATAGAAAATAATAGAAATAGAATAGACTAGAAAAACAATAGAACAGAAGAGAATAAAATATAATATATATATTATATTTTTTTCTATTCTGTTTCATTGTTTTTCTATGCTATTCTTTTTTATTCTATTCTAAACTTTTCTATTCGAATTTGAATTCATTCTATATGAAATTCGAATTTCGGAAGATGGCTTCTGAAATTCAAATTTTGTACAGAATGAATTCGAATTTGAATAGAATATAATAGAAAAGAATAGACTAGAAAAACAATAGAACAGATCTGAATAAAATACAATATATATATTATATCTTATTCTATTCTGTTCTATTGTTTTTCTAGTCTATTCTTTCTACTCTATTTTAATCTTTTCTATTCAAATTCAAATTAATTTTATACGAAATTCGAATTTCGGAAGATGGTTTTATATATATATATATATATATATATATATATATATATATATATATATATATATACATATATATATATTAGGGTTGTCCCGATACCACTTTTTTAAGACCGAGTACAAGTACCGATACTTTTTTTCAAGTACTCGCCGATACCGATTACCGATACTTTTTTTTAATGTCA
This sequence comes from Lithobates septentrionalis, assembly GCA_037952835.1. Lineage (NCBI taxonomy): Eukaryota > Metazoa > Chordata > Amphibia > Anura > Ranidae > Lithobates > Lithobates septentrionalis. The sequence continues at coordinate 2,403,380 of JBBDGP010000545.1, forward strand.
CGTGACAGTGTTTTTTTTTTTTTTTTTTTTTAGGGGGGGGGGGGGGGTGAGTGAACGGTGCCTGTGTGTGTGTTTTTTTTTTTATGGTTTTTTTTTTCATTTACATTTATTATTTTTTACAATTTTTTTTTTTTATTCTTTATTGCACTTTGTGTGTGTGTGTTTTTTTTTAATCAGCCCTGTTGGGGGGCTTTGGTGAGATATCAGGGGTCTTAACAGACCTCTGATATCTCCTCCTTGAGACAGAGAAAGAGACCGAGGATAGAGATTCCCCAGTCCCTTTCTCTGCAGCCTCAGCTGCACTGAAAATGAATGGAGAGAAGACAGCGGCTCCTCTCCATCCATAAACTGACACATCGTAATCACAGGAGATTACAATGTTTCAGTTATGTGAATGGACAGAGTCAGCTGACTCTGTCCATTCACACAGCGGAGAGAGACAGCAGAATGGAGGGGACAGAGGAAGAGAGAGGGGGACAGCGGAAAGCCGGAACGGATGGGGACAGCGGAGGGGGACACAGCAAAGAAGAAGGACAGCGGAGGGGGACAATGCAGCGGAGGGGGACAGCGGAGGGGGACAATGCAACGGAGCAGGACAGCGGAGGGGGACAATGCAGCGGAGGAGGACAGCGGAGGGGGACAATGCAGTGGAGGAGGACAGCGGAGGGGGACAATGCAGCGGAGGAGGACAGCGGAGGACAGCGGAGGACAGCGGAGGACGACAATGCAGCGGAGCAGGACAGCGGAGGGGGACAATGCAGCGGAGGAGGACAGCGGAGGACAATGCAGCGGAGGAGGACAGCGGAGGACAGCGGAGGACAGCGGAGGGGGACAATGCAGCGGTGCAGGACAGCGGAGGGGGACAATGCAGTGTGGAGGAGGACAGCGGAGGACAGCGGAGGGGGACAATGCAGCGGAGGAGGACAGCGGAGGACAGCGGAGGACAATGCAGCAGAGGAGGACAGTGGAGGGGGACAATGCAGCGGAGGAGGACAGCGGAGGACAGCGGAGGACAGCGGAGGGGGACAATGCAGCGGAGCAGGACAGCGGAGGGGGACAATGCAGCAGAGGAGAACAGCGGAGGACAGCGGAGGACAATGCAGCAGAGGACAGCGGAGCAGGACAGCGGAGGGGGACAATGCAGCGGAGGAGGACAGCGGAGGACAGCGGAGGACAATGCAGCGGAGGAGGACAGCGGAGGACAGCGGAGGACAGCGGAGGACAGCGGAGGGGGACAATGCAGCGGAGCAGGACAGCGGAGGGGGACAATGCAACGGAGGAGGACAGCGGAGGGGGACAATGCAGCGGAGGAGGACAGCGGAGGACAGCGGAGGACAATGCAGCGGAGGAGGGCAGCGGAGGACGGCGGAGGACAATGCAGCGGAGGACAGCGGAGGGGGACAATGCAGCGGAGCAGGACAGTGGAGGGGGACAATGCAGCGGAGGAGGACAGCGGAGGACAGCGGAGGGGGACAATGCAGCGGAGCAGGACAGCGGAGGGGGACAATGCAGCGGAGGAGGACAGCGGAGGACAATGCAGCGGAGGAGGACAGCGGAGGACAGCGGAGGGGGACAATGCAGCGGAGGAGGACAGCGGAGGACAGCGGAGGACAATGCAGCGGAGGAGGACAGCGGAGGACAGCGGAGGGGGACAATGCAGCAGAGCAGGACAGCGGAGGGGGACAATGCAACGGAGGAGGACAGCGGAGGGGACAATGCAACGGGGGAGGACAGCGGAGGGGGACAATGCAACGGAGAACAGCGGAGGACAGCAGAGGGGGACAATGCAGCGGAGCAGGACAGCGGAGGGGGACAATGCAACGGAGGAGGACAGCGGAGGGGGACAATGCAGCGGCGGAGGACAGCGGAGGGGGACAGCGGAGGGGGACAATGCAACGGAGCAGGACAGCGGAGGGGGACATTGGAACGGAGGGGGACTAAGGGGGATGAGGTGACAGTCAGCGGTGATGTGTGTGGGGAGTTACAAGCACCGATCACCGCTGTATGTCACTAAAGCAGCTGAAAGCCGCGGGGGGAGAAGCTTGTAACTCCCCCACGCGCCGATCACCGCTGACTGTCAAGGTATCAGGGGAAGCATCGGGAGCATTTGCCCGAGTACAAGTACTTGGGCAAATGCTCGGTATCGGTGCCGATACCGATACTAGTATCGGTATCGGGACAACCCTAATATATATGTATATATATATATATATATATATATATATATATATATATATATATATATATATATATACCGTATATATATATATATATATATATATATATATATATATATATATATATAAATTATATTTTTTCTATTCTGTTCTATTGTTTTTCTATTATTTCCTATTATATTCTGATCTTTTCTATTTGAATTCAAATTCATTCTATACAAAATTCGAGTTTCGGAAAATGGTTATATAGAAATAGAATGAAATCAAATTCTAATAGAAAAGAATAGAATAGAAAAACAATAGAACAGTAGAACAGAATAGAAAGAAATATTTTCTATATATATATGTATGTATGTATGTATGTATGTATGTATATGTATATATATAAATATAAAACATCTTCCGAAATTGGAATTTGGTACAGAATGAATTTGAATAGAAAAGATTAGAATAGAATATTTTATATTTTTTTTATTCTGTTCTATTGTTTTTCTATGCTATTCTTTTATATTATTTCCTGTTCTATTCTAATCTTTTCTATTTGAATTCATTCTGTACCAAATTCCAATTTCGGAAGATGGTTTTATATATATATATATATATATATATATATATATATATATATATATATATATATAATTTCTTTCTATTCTGTTCTATTGTTTTTCTTTTCTAGTCTTTTCTATTAGAATTCGATTTCATTCTATTTCATTCTGTTTCTGTATAACCATTTTCAGAAATTCAAATTTCGTATAGAATGATTTCGCATTCAAATAGAAAAGATTAGAATAAAATAGAAAATAGAAAAGAATAGAAAAACAATAGACCAGCATAGAAAAAATAGAACAGAATAGAATAAAATATATATATTATATTTTATTCTGTTCTGTTCTATTGTTTGTCTAGTCTATTATTTTCTATTCTAATCTTTTCTATTCAAATTCGAATTCATTCTATACGAAATTCCACTTTCAGAAGCCATCTTCCGAAATTCGAATTTCGTATAGAATGAATTCAAATTCGAATAGAAAAGTTTAGAATAGAATAGAAAAGAATAGCATAGAAAAACAATGAAACAGAATAGAAAAAAATTATTTATATATATATATATATATATATATATATATATATATATAAAACATCTTACAAAAATTCCAAAATTCGAATTTCATATAGACCGAAATCAAATTTGAATATAAAAGATTAGAATAGAATAGAAAGTAATAGAAAAGAATAGACTGGAAAAACAATAGGACAGAATAGAAGAAAATATAATATATATATTATATTTTCTTCTATTCTGTTCTATTGTTTTTCTAGTCTAATCTTTTCTATTATTTTCTGTTCTAATCTTTTCTATTCAAATTCGAATTCATTCTATACGAAATTTAAACTTCAGAAGCCATGTTCCGAAATTCGAATTTTGTATAGAATGAATTTGAAAAGACTATTATAGAATATAAAATAATAGAAAAGAAAAGCATAAAAAAACAATAGAAGAGAATAAAAATATATATATATATATATATATATATATATATATATATATATATATATATATATATATATATATATATATTCTATTGCTTTATTATTTTATATTCTATCTTATTGTTTTTTTTAGAAAAACGTTTTCTATTTTTTTCGAATTCGATTCGAATATGTTTTCGAATTCGATTCGAATATGTTTTCGAATTCGATTCGAATTCGATTATGTTTTCGAATTTGATTCGAATATGTTTTCCAATTCGATTCAAATATGTTTTCGAATTCGATTCGAATATGTTTTCGAATTCGATTCGAATATGTTTTCGAATTCGTTCGTTTTTTTTTTCGGATTCGTTTAAATTCTTTACTTTTGTAATTCGGAAATTCGGATGCATCCGAATTTCCGAATAATGAAAAATTCGTCCGAATTTCGATTCGGAACGAAACGAAATGCACATGCCTAGTATCTCACCAAAAATGACATTTTGTTATAGGGGGTACTCAAATCTGATTTGTATCTTAGTGCAGACTTCTGGGAAAATCAGCAAGCCAATCATGCAAGCAGGAAATAAAATTTTTAGAGGGCGTTCCGTACACCATGTGTGTACAGAACACCTCCAGGTAGCCATATTGCATTGCATTTTACAAAAAATTACAGCACTGCAAATTGAAAAGGAAATGTAATTTTTAATACAATTTAATTACAATATGACTTGAGTCGCAATTGTATACGCTATTATTTTTTATAAGGATTGGTAAGCTGCAATGTATTACATTTTTGGTTTTGGGTTTAATATCGTTTTAACTAATGCCCAAAACCCATTTTAGGACCCCTTCAAAACTATGCATTTTGGTTATACATTTTAGTGCATTACAGTGCAATTTATTTTTAATGGCACCCAAATTCACTAAGAAGCAGTGTTCTGTAAAGCATGGTAATACAATACCACGCATTGTGGTATGCTGCTTCAGAAAAAATGGCAGGAACATGTAGCAGTGGAGCCAATGGGCAGGGAGGGGAAAGAGGATCGTTAGCTACAGTCAAGTCCCTCCACCTCAAACTCGCTCATCCATGTCTTTATGGACCTTTCTTTGTGCACTAGTCCAAATCATTTGGTGGAAGGGGGATTATAGTGTGGGATTGTTTTTCAGGGGTTGGGCTTAGCCCCTTAGCTCCAGGGAAGGGAACGCTTAAAGCGGAGTTCCACCCAGAAATGGAACTTCCACTGATCCGTTTCCTTCCCCCCATCTGGTGTCACATTTGGCACCTTTCAGGGGGGAGCAGATACCTGTCTAATACAGGTATTTGCTCCCACTTCTGGCGAAAGATCGCCGCAGTATCTGCAGGGATCTGCACCATGTCCGGCCCTGTCTCCGTCCCCCCTGCTGTCTTCTGGGAGACACACAGGTCCCAGAAGACAGCAGGGACCAGTCAAAACCTGCAGCGCGACTCCCGCATGCCCAATAGGGAAACGGTGTCAGAGAGCTTACTTTGCTGGTCGTGGTGCTGGTCGCCTTGGGGCGCGCCGGTGCGCATGCTCCTGTGCATGCTACTGTGCACGCTCCTGCAGGCGCTGGTGTGTGTACTGGCGTGCGGGCGCGTGTGCGCGCGTGGGCATGCACGCGCGCCTGTGAGCGTCGGCGTGCACGTGTTCGCCGTTGGCGCCAACCGGCCTATGTAGGTTTGCCATGCACTCTGCTCAGTGCTATATACACAATAATTCTGCGCTACCACAAAGGGGAATGGACACAGCAGCTAACACAACCAGCAAGTGTAAACAATGTCAAAAAACAAGATAAGTGTAGCGCTAGGAAGAGATCACAAAATTGACTCTATGGATTAACAGTTCGAAGTTCATAAGTTTAAAAGAACATCCCTGGAAGGAATTAGAAAGGTCCTCTGGAACAAATCTCAACAGGAGTATAAGTCATCTGTGAAAGGAGCCCACACACCACCAATAGAAGTGAAAAGGCTTACCGGACTCGGTGGACCCAACAAGGCATACGCCAGGTAGAGTCAATCAGGCTTAGGTGGTGCTGGGTTGAAGTTGGCCCGGACGGGCAAAGTTGGTGGAGTGGCTACCACATGGCTGTGTTCTTCAAGCGTAATCGGGCCCAAAGATATGAAGTACGGCACCCATAAATCGTATCCCTCAGATCAGTGTTGGAAGCAGCAGTATCAGCAGCCAAATAAAGAGAAGGAATGGCAAAATAGTGTAAATCCGTTTTAATGGGAAATATATTAAAAAAGTATACACTCACATAAAAGGGTATCTAAAAACAGCGCTGTAGAGAAGTGGCGACAGTGGGGTACTATCCGACGCGTTTCGTCTGCATAGACGTCGCCTGGGGATGAAACGTCTATGCAGACGAAACGCGTCGGGTAGGACCCCACTGTCGCCACTTCTGTACAGCGCTGTTTTTAGATACCCTTTTATGTGGGTGTATACTTTTTTAATATATTTCCCATAAAAACGGATTTACACTATTTGGCCATTCCTTCTCTTTATTTGGCTGCTGATACTGCTGGTTCCAACGCTGATCTGAGGGATACGATTTATGGGTGCCGTACTTCATATCTTTGGGCCCGATTACGCTTGAAGAACACAGCCATGTGGTAGCCACTCCACCAACTTTGCCCGTCCGGGCCAACTTCAACCCAGCACCACCTAAGCCTGATTGACTCTACCTGGCGTATGCCTTGTTGGGTCCACCGAGTCGGGTAAGCCTTTTCACTTCTATTTGTGGTGTGTGGGCTCCTTTCACAGATGATTTATACTCCTGTTGAGATTTGTTCCAGAGGACCTTTCTAATTCCTTCCAGGGATGTTCTTTTAAACTTATGAACTTCGAACTGTTAATCCATAGAGTCAATTTTGTGATCTCTTCCTAGCGCTACACTTATCTTGTTTTTTGACTCTGCTCAGTGCTGCCTGATCATCAGCTCCCTGTAAAGGTAATAATAACTTCAAGCGCATATACAGTATACAATAATCAGGATTAATCAGATTGGCCAGGCATATAGTCCATGGCTAAATTGTTAGCAGCCCAGGGGTTAATGAGGGTCTGACAGTTCGGAGCATATGGATGTGAGTTACATGACTAAGAGAGGTAGGCAGTCCAAGGGTTAATAAAGATGTAGCAGTTCAAAATATGTGGAGTGGGTTGATGGAGCAGTGGATCTAGAAGGCGGCTGCTATCCTCAGAGAGCTGGCTCTGTGACATGCAAGAGAGGGTAAAGAACGGAAGCGCCACCTGAGTGCAGTATTAGTGAATACTTTTAATGACACAAAGTTTAAAAAACACTTACAAGAGACATGATTAAAAAGGGCTCATCTGTAGATGGATGGTCCTGGTGGGTTCCTCGAGCTCCAGTCTGGATGATGTGTCAGCGGTGTAAGGCTGAAGGGGAAGCTGTTCAGCAGATGGTTCATCCTGTGGCCATCAGGGGGAGGCTGGGGCCGGCGTGGAGCACACAGAAGATGTGCGTGACGTCACGGGCTGTTCAGCGGCTTCCGGGTACACTCCAGGGGGAGGGCTCACATGGAGGGAGGATACTGGCTGTGAGGGAGTTGTGAATAGGCTACGCGCTCGGAGCAGCTGCTCCTTCAATAGGCCTGAGGGGGCAGTGTGTGAGTGCTGTGCTATTTATATGCCGGCGCTGTGGGACAACAAGGCTCAGCGCCGGCTGATAGCACAGCACTGTAATGGAGTAATACAGTGCGGTGGGCTAAAAAGGGGAGGAGGGGGAGGGGATATGGAACGTAGTTTGTGAGAGACCGTGCTGAGGTGGGAGGGGGGGGGAAGGGGGGAAAGGAGAGAGGGGGGGGAAAGGGAGGAAAGCAGGAGGGGGGGAAGGTAAGGGAGGTGGTATGGGGGGGGGGAGGGGAAAGAAGGGGGGGAGGAGGGGAGAGAATAGGAGAGAGATGGAGGGGGAGGGGAAAAAAAGGGGGGGGGGAAAGGGGAGAGACATGGAGGAGGGACGTAGGGGAGGCTAGATGGAGGGGGAGGGGAAAAAGAGGGGAGAAGGGGAGAGAAATGGAGGAGGGACGTGGGGGAGGCTGGATAGTGTGGTGGGAAGGCAAAGTGGCTCATAACAGTGTGTGAACCTCGATTTCTTCGTTTAGCCCACCGGGTGTAAGGGTGCCCAAGGAATAGATCCAGTAGGTTTCTTGCTGGCACAGACGTTTGAAGCGTTCAGCTGTAGGGAATGTAGCAGGGATGGACTCAATAACCCACACGCTTAGGCCAACAGTGGACCGGCCGTGGTGTGTGAGAAAATGTTTGGGGACGCTGTGGTGGTCACGACCCTTTTCGATGAAGCGCCGGTGTTCCCCAAATCATGCTCTGAGTGCCCTTATGGTGCGGCCAACATAGAATTGTCCACAGGGACAGGTCAGGCAGTATACAACAAAGTCCGTAGAGCAGTTGTAAAATTCCTTGAAGGTATAGCTTTTGCCTTTGACGTTGAAAGTTTTCTGACCATGTTGTACGAATGGACAGGTGAGACAGAGGGGTTTTTTGCATTGGTACATCCCTCTGAGGGGTATGAGGACAGGTTGCAGGGGGATGGATTGGGAGGACTTAATTTTACTAGGTGCGATTTGGCTCTTAATATTCCTTGACCTCCTATATGTTACTGAAGGTAGTGTGTACCCTCTGACTCAAAATAGTTATGTTTGAGGCAGAAGGTTAGGGCTTCTAATATGAAATTGGCTTGCCGGGGGTTGGTGAGGGGATCGTTGGCCAAAAAATGCCCGACAGTCCTGACTCCTATATCATGGGGTATCGATGTGTAGAGTGATGACACATTGAGTGAGAGCCACCAGTAGTTCTTATGCCATGTATAGGCTTTGAGCATCTCGAGTAAATGTGGTCCATCACGTATATAGGAAGGGAGGTTCTGTGCTAGGGGTTGGAGGAATTGATCAATATATATGGAGAAGCCACTGGTGACACTCTCCATGGCAGCCACTATGGGACGGCCTGGGGGACGGCTGAGATCTTTATGAATTTTTGGTAGGTGGTAGAAATACGGAACTTTGTGGAAGTTTTTCTTTAAGAACGAAGCTTCAGATTTGGAAATAATTTTGTCAGTAAGGGCTTGGTTAATGAGTGTAGCTGCTTCTAACGAAAACTGGAATGTGGGATCACTGGGGAGCCTAGCATAGGTGTTGGTATCAGAAAGTAGTCTGCGTGATTCGAGTAAATAATCTTCTTTGTCCTGGATGACTATACTGCCCCCTTTGTCCGCAGGTTTGATGACAATAGATTCGTTGTGTGTCAGCTGTTCCAGGGCCTTGCGTTCTAATGGAGGAAGGTTGGATCTGATGTAGGTATGCTTGGAGGTGCGATTGCACATATTAGTGAGGTCTGTATAAACTACCTGGTAGAAAGTTTGTAGGTACGGACCCTTGTTGGATGTTGGGTTGAAAATGGATTTGGGGCGTAGTGAGGTATGTTGGACTGGGGGTGAGGTAGAACCATGTTGGGTGAGCCATTCAAGGTCAGCGTTGTAATTTTCGGCATATAACTCCTCAAGTAGGGCAAGGGCGGGTCTGTCTGATTCGTCAAGTGAATCAAGATTTGTGGAACATGAAACAGAGTTGACGATATCAGACGTGGAGGCTTGCTTAGACGATTGGATATTGAAATATCTCTGGACTGTAAGGTCTCTGATGTATTTGTTGAGGTCTTTGAATAGTGTAAAACTGTTGGGCTGCATGGTAGGGGCAAAGGTGAGCCCCTTTCTGAGGAGGGATAGGTCATATGCGGTTAAAGAAGTATGTGATAGATTATAGATTTTTACAGTTTCCGCATCTTTACTGACTTTTTTTCTCCTTCGCCCCCCCCTCCGTCCTCTTCTACGTGTTTTCTTTTTGTGAGGAGCGGCGGGGGGGGGGGGGGGGGTAAGTGCTAAAAAATAATTTTCTAGACTGGTGGCTATTTTAGCGGGGGTTTGGAACTCTGTAGTTGTGTGAGAGGGAGATTCTCTATCCAGGCTAATGACTGTGATTCACTGGTGGTATCAGGGTGATCATGGGTAATCCTATGTGAATCATCAGAAAGTTTACTTATTGGGTCAAAGATAAGCGCTGAGTCGTGTAGGGAGACATCTGTGGGGTCTAGACCTTGGGTAGAGGCAGGTTGTTGTGTCTGGTGGTTATGATTAGTGGACGGTATCTGTGCCTGGGTAGGGCCTGTGCGAGCTTTATAGGGTCTGTTCTTGAGGCGTTTGGGTTTGGGAGTGAATGGTTTAGGTCCAATGGGAAGTTGTGGGGTATACCGGGACATCGGCCCGGGTTTGGGCGGGTGTGGAGATGAATGTGGCACCAGGGGTTTTGGTGCTTGATGGGATCTGAAGAGGCTTCCATGTGGCGGGATAGACATAAGTGGGCGAGGACAGGGACCTGGATTAAGGCTGGGGTATTTCTTCCTTTTCCAGGTAAATATTTGGTTGTTGTTATAGTCAAAAAGGTCCCTTCTGAATTTGTCGAGTTTATTGGCAATGGTATAATCCTCATTTCTAATTGTGTTCCTTTTGAGCATGCTGAACCAAGTGTGTGGTAGGTGAGTAATGGTATCACAATTGGTTTGGCAAAGAGTGGTGATTTTGTCTTTCAGGGCTGTGTATTTTCTTTCTCTTTGTTGGATGATGACACTCATCCATTTGGTTGTGCAGAACTCGGATATGTGTGCCCATTCTGTATGTAGATCTGGGTCGAGGAAGGCACACTCTTTAAGGACCCTAAGCCCTCTAGGGGAAATTTTGTGTGAAATATATAATTGCAAAAAGAACTTATCCCTGTGCCTTAGTTCCCATTGCCTGTCTCGTGTTCCTGTGTACCTGATCTCCTTACGACCCGGATTGCCTTTGGGTTCTCCTGTTTGCTGCCTGTACCTGACCTTGGCCTGTTTGACTCCGCTTCTGCCTGCTCCTGTTGTACCTTTGCTGCCAGCCTGTTGCCGAACCCTGCTTCTGCCTGTCTTGCTCCTGCTCAGCACCTGTAACCGGTGTTCTTGACTACTGACCTGCTGCTTGAAGATCATCTCTCATCCTGCACCTGGATCCCTTCAGCAGGCTCTCATACGATTCCGCACTCCCGTGCCTCCTGTCTGCTCTACCAGGGGCCGTGAGTCGGATAAGTAAGGGAGTCTATCCTCTGCCCAAACTGACTCATTAGTCTGGTAAGTGGAAGTCTGACAGTATCAGGCAGCCATGACTGAGTCCGGGCAGGGGGCCTCCCCCATGGATGAACTGTGTAGACACCCTGCGGGTCTTACCCTAGCTGTAAAAAGCATTCAGCAAGGCTACTCAAGATTGGAGGAACAAGTTCAGGCTTTATCTTCTCCTTCCAACCCCCAGGGGGCGTCCTCTGCTGGATTCCAATCTGCACCCTCCGTAGTAATGCTTCCTCCAGAGCCCAGAGTACCCACACCGGAAAAGTTTGCTGGAGAACGCAGCAAGTATCGTGCCTTCCGCAATTCCTGCGAGCTCTACTTTGCTCTGCAACCCCGCACCTTTTCCCTGGAAGCAACCAAAGTAGGATTTGTTATTTCCTTACTGGCTGGTGAGCCACAAACATGGACCCACCGTCTTCTGGAGCAAAAGTCTATCTCCCTAGATAGCCTAGATGATTTCTTCATGGCCATGTCCCAACTATACGAAGATCCCCAACTGACAGCGACTGCTGAAGCTGCACTGCACCCTCTGCAACAAGGTCGCAGAGCGGCCGAAGACTATGCAGTAGACTTCAGACGTTGGAGCGCTGACACAGACTGGAACGACGCTGCCCTGCGTCACCAGTTCAGAATGGGGCTATCTGACCCACTCAAGGACGAGTTGGCACGAGTCGGGGTACCTCAGTCTTTGAAAGAGCTCATCGATCTCTCCATCCAGATTGACCGTCGCCTAAGAGAGCGTCGGTCAGAAAGGTCTACCAGCCACCTTCGTCCCACCTGGATGTTACCAAAGGTTCCCAGTCCTGTCGGTCAGTTTCCTCCTGCTTCTTCTGTTTCAGCTCCAGAACCCCCTGAACCCATGCAACTCGGTTTGCTCCGGCCCACGCTTACTCCAGAGGAAAAGATGCGCAGACGAACCCACAACCTGTGTCTATACTGCGGTGAATCCGGGAATTACGTGAGAGCCTGCCCCAACAAGCGTAAGTGTCGTCCTGCCTCTTCAATGTGTGCATATGTGTTGCCTAAACCTGGTTCTCATCTTGCTCTTTCCATCACTCTGCAGCTTCCAGGAGGGAATATTCCAGTGTCGGTAATTATTGATTCCAGTGCATGCAGCTGCTTCGTCGACTTGACCTTCGCTGCCAACCATCTTATCCCCCTTCAAACCAAGGCTCAGGGGCTTGCTGTTCATCTGGCGGATGGTTCCATCCTTACTTCCGGCCCGGTCACACAGGAGACTATCCCCTTGCTGGCCACCATGGGTACCCACCATCAGGAGCTTCTGCGTCTAGACGCCATCTCTTCTCCTCTCTTCCCTATTATCCTGGGAATGCCCTGGCTGCAGGCCCATAATCCCAGTGTCAACTGGGCCACAGGAGAAGTTAAATTTCTCTCAGAGTATTGCCAACAGCATTGTCTACGTCAATCTCCTGAGATGACCTCCCAACTCCTTTGCTTGGACTCAGATGCTGAGCTACGTCAGTCCATTCCTGAAGCTTATCTGGACTTCCTGGATGTATTCAGTAAAAAAGGAGCAGAAACCTTGCCCCCTCATAGGCCGTATGACTGCCCAATAGAACTGTTACCTGGTACTGAGGTTCCATTTGGGAGAATCTTCCCGCTAACTGAGCAGGAGTTAGACACACTAAAGGCTTACATAGATGAAAACTTGGAAAAAGGGTTCATTCATCCTTCTACCTCCCCAGCCGGTGCCGGCATCTTCTTTGTCGAGAAGAAAGACCATTCATTACGTCCCTGCATCGACTATCGGGAGTTGAATAAGATAACTATTAAAAATCGTTATCCCTTGCCTCTAGTACCTGAACTTTTTCAAAGATTAGGAACCGCAGCCATATTCACGAAGTTAGATCTCCGCGGAGCTTACAACTTCATCCGTATCAGAAAAGGGGACGAATGGAAGACGGCCTTCCGTACTCGATTCAGGCACTTCGAGTACCTTGTCATGCCATTTGGATTATGCAGCGCTCCCGCAACCTTTCAACATTTTGTTAACGATATTTTCCGTGATTACCTGGACTTGTATGTAATAGTATACCTTGACGACATCTTGATCTTCTCCTCTTCACTAACCGATCACCGTAGACATGTCCGCAATGTTCTCACCCGGCTCAGGCAACATGGGCTCTATGCAAAACTCAAAAAATGCGAGTTCGAACGTCAATGCATTCAATTCTTGGGCCTAGTCATCTCAGTGGAGGGTATCAAGATGGATCCTCAAAAGGTATCTGCTATTCTGGACTGGCCCGCTCCGATGGATAAAAAAGGTGTACAACGTTTTATTGGCTTTGCCAACTTCTACCGGAAGTTTATCAAAGGCTTTTCTACCATAATTGCTCCAATCACTGAATTGACCAAGCAGGGAACCCGATTCTCTTGGACCGATAAAGCCCAGTCGGCTTTCGAAAAACTCAAAGAACTATTCACATCAGCTACCATTCTGAAACATCCTAACCCTGGCCTACCATTTGTCTTGGAGGTCGATGCTTCGGAGATGGCAGTGGGAGCGGTGCTCTCTCAACGATAGGGCACCAAAGCCCTCCTCTATCCAGTAGCATTCTTTTCATGCAAACTCTCAATGTCAGAAAGAAATTATGATGTGGGGGATCGAGAACTTCTGGCCATCAAGGCGGCTCTGGAGGAATGGCGTTACCTGTTGGAGGGTGCTGCACATCCCATCCTGGTCTACACCGACCACAAGAATCTGGAATACCTGAGAACAGCCAAAAGATTAAGACCACGTCAGGCCAGATGGGCACTTTTCTTTTCACGATTCCAGTTCCACATAACTTACAGACCCGGTCCCAAAAATATAAAGTCGGATGCTCTTTCCCGTATGTTTTACGATTCGGAGAAGACCGTATCTCCCGATACGATTCTTCCTTCTGGGAACTTTTTGCTCCTCCAAGGGGACCCTGTCTCCGGGATAAGACAGGCCTCTGTGGGAATGCTTCCGTACCCTGAAACCGATTTGAGAGGGGGCCTGTTTTGGCGAAGAGACAAGATCGTGGTTCCGGAGAAGTTAAGGGTAACTGTAATGGAACTATGTCATGATCATAAATTGGCCGGACATTTCGGTGTCCTGAAGACCACTGAGCTGGTACAGCGCACCTTCTGGTGGCCTCAATTATCCGATGACTGTAAAAATTTTGTGGATTCATGTAACACTTGTGCTTGAAGTAAGAACACTAGGACAAAGGCCTGGGGATTATTAAAACCCTTTCCTGTTCCAGAGAGGCCATGGAAGATGATATCGATGGACTTCATCGTGGAACTGCCTCCCTCCGAGGGATTTTCTACTATTTTTGTTGTGGTAGACAGGCTGTCCAAGATGGCACATTTTCTCCCCATGAAGGGGACACCTTCGGCTATGGATACAGCAAAGATTTTTGTCAAAGAAGTTGTTAGGCTACATGGAGTCCCAGCAAGCATTGTGTCCGATCGGGGTGTCCAATTTACTTCAAGGTTCTGGAAGGCCCTCTGTGGTTCCCTCGAAATCGAATTGGCATTTTCATCCGCCTATCATCCCCAGACGAACGGGCAAACTGAGAGAACCAACCAGACCTTGGAGCAATACCTCAGATGCTTCTCTGCCTTCTCTCAGGATGACTGGGTCTCCTTATTAGCTGTTGCAGAATTCTCCTATAACAACTCCTTGCACTCTGCCATCAATCAAACACCATTTTTCGCTAATTACGGTTTCCATCCATCCTTTCTGCCAACCTCAATACCTGAATGTACCGTTCCGGCTGTCTCTGAGACTATGAGTTTCTTTTCCACCAACAACAAACTCCTACAAGAAACTATGGCCAAATCCCAGGATTACAATAAAAAAATGTTTGATAAGAAGAGGCATGGAGAATTGATCTTGGAGCCCGGCAACCAAGTGTGGTTGTCCACAGTGAACCTGAAAATGACTTGTCCCTCCAGGAAATTAGGCCCTAAGTTTATAGGTCCCTTCCCGGTGAAGAGGAAAATAAATGATGTGAGCTATGAACTCGATCTGCCAGACTCTCTAAAGGTGCACCCAGTCTTCCACGTGACGCTACTGAAACCTGCTACCTCTAATCCTTTTGCTGGCCGCACTATCGGCCCACCCAAACCTGTCATAATTGACAACAAAGAAGAATTCGAAGTAGAGGCAATCCTAGACTGTAGAAAAAGGAGGAATGGAATCCAGTACCTCATTAAGTGGAAGGGGTATGGCCCTGCAGACAACTCATGGGAGCCAGAGAGCAATTTGCATGCCCCGGAACTTTTACAGACTTTCAGGAATGTTCATGCCTCCAAGCTAGCCCAACTGGGCATCCGGAGGCTGCCCTTAGGGAGGGGGCACTGTCAGAGAGCTTACCTTGCTGGTCGTGGTGCTGGCCGCCTTGGGGCGCGCCCGTGCGCGTTGGAACGCACGTTCCTGTGCGTGCTACTGTGCACGCTCCTGCAGGCGCTGGTGTGTGTACTGGCGTGCGGGCACGTGCGTGTGCGCGCGCGGGCATGAACGCGCGCCTGTGAGCATCGGCGTGCACGTGCGCACCGTTGGCGCCAACCGGCCTATATAGGTTTGCCATGCACTCTGCTCAGTGCTGCCTGATCATCAGCTCCCTGTACCTTAGTTCCCGTTGCCTGTCTCGTGTTCCTGTGTACCTGATCTCCTTACGACCCGGATTGCCTTTGGATTCTCCTGTTTGCTGCCTGTACCTGACCTTGGCCTGTTTGACTCCGCTTCTGCCTGCTCCTGTTGCACCTTTGCTGCCAGGCTATTGCTGAACCCTGCTTGTGCCCCGATCTGCCTGTCTTGCTCCTGCTCAGCACCTGTAACCGGTGTTCCTGACTACTGACCTGCTGCTTGAAGATCATCTCTCATCCTGCACCTTGATCCCTTCAGCATGCTCTCATACCATTCCGCACTCCCGTGCCTCCTGTCTGCTCTACCAGGGGCCGTGAGTTGTATAAGTAAGGGAGTCTACCCTCTGCCCAAGCGGATTCATCAGTCTGGTAAGTGGAAGTCTGACAAACGGGCTGTGAAGCTGCAAGGCTTCACTTCCTGATTCACTAACTTAAGATGCCAACACCTCCACCCGGAGCCGAGGGACGGGTCGGCTTCGGGTGAGGATATCGCGGGCGCCCTGGACAGGTAAGTGTGCTTATATTAAAAGTCAGCAGCAGCAGTATTTGTAGCTGCTGAATTATTATTTTTTTTTTTTTGCAGGAGGAACATTGCTTTAAGGCATCAGCCTACCAAGACATTTTGGACCATTTCATGCTCCTAACCTTGTGGGAACAGTTTGGGAATGACCCCTTCCTGTTCCAACATGACTGCACACCAGTGCCCAATAGGGATGAGCCGAACACCCCGCGGTTCGGCTCACACCAGAAGATGCGAACAGGCAAAAAATTAGTGCGAACATGTGATCACCGATAAAGTCTATGGGACACGAACATGAAAAATCAAAAGTGCTAATTTTGTAAGGGGACCCGGGTACTGCCCCAGGGGATGAAAAGAAAATGAATAGATGTGGCGCTGTTCTATTATGCACCTGTCCTTGATAAACCAGATAACTGCAAGTGTATGCAAAATGAAATTAGATAAATAAATTGGTGAATGTGCACTAGTACATGAATGTGCATGAAGGTGCAATTAACGTATTTACTACATAAAGTGGTTGTATAACCTCTGTGCAAATATGCAATCCCAGGTGTTGAGCAAATAACGGGACTAGATTAGTCCCAATACATCCTCCAAAAAAATATGCATTAGAAGATATATAGTCCCATTAATAAATATACAAAGGAAAGTGCTTCTGTGCTGGTAAAAAAACTTTTTTGAAATATATGCATTTGAAAATAAAATAAAATAATTAGTCGCAACAATAAATATCTAAGAAAAAAGTGCTCTGTGCTGGTGATGATAATTTCCACTTTGCAAAGGTGATCACTGCATGCGTGTCTTATCCATGCTGCACTCACCGGAATCCCCCCCTCTTGGGGTATGGAGCATTCACAGTATCTGCCACTGTGTAGCACTTTGGAGGCTGGATGTTCCCCGGTGTGATAGCAGTTGTCACTCTTGTCCAATAAATCATATAGAGCATAGGAGAAAAGGATTCCAATAGTGTAATATTGTTTCAACTATTTCTTGCTTAAAACCATCAAAAAGGTACTCACATTCAGTGAAAAACATTGAAGCATGTGTTGCTGACACAAAAGCTGGTGACCGGAATTGATGCAAGAGCGTGTGCTCACCCCGCCCTACACGTTTCGTCACTCTGACATCATCTGGAGCCCCAGGGGACACGTATGCAAAAAAAGTTTTAAAAACAACCGTTTTTTCAGGAGCAGTGATTTTAATAATGCTTAAAGTGAAACAATAAAAATGAAATATTTCTTTAAATATCGTGCCTGGGGGTCCCCTTAGTCTGCCTGTAAAGTAGCGTATCTGTGCGCAGCAAAATTAAATTTCTAAAGGAAAAAATGTCATTTAAACTTGCTTGCGGCTGTAATGTATTGCCAGCGCCCAGTAATGTAGATGAAAGTCAAGGAAAAAAACGGGTCTAGTATGAATATTAAGGGGGACTCCATGCAGATTTTTTTTAAAAAAACAGCGTGGGGTCCCCCCCAAAATCCATACCAGGCCCTTCAGGTCTGGCATGGATTTTAAGGGGAACTCCACACCAAAATTTAAAAAAATAGAGGGCAGAATAGAGGGGGGGGAGAGTGAGACCCCCCAGAACCATACCAGGCCATATGCCCTCAACACGGGGAGGGTGCTTTGGGGTCCCCACTAGGGATGAGCGAACACCCCCCCCGGTTCGGTTCGCATCAGAACATTCGAACAAACCGAAAGTTCGCGCAAACTTTCGAAACCCGTTAAAGTCTATGGGTCTCGAACATGAGAAATCAAAAGTGCACATTTTAAAGGCTAATATGCAAGTTATTAAAAAATGGACAGTTTCCCCGGTGGGGCTTTAGACAGCAATATCTTGAAATCCAGAATAATAAAAAATGTATAACCAGTAAGTTCATTTATTGAACCATGAACAATTGTAATGTTATAATTCAATTGGCATTACAACATAGAGCGCTGGCCAAGTAGTACAATACATATTCCACAATATAAAGTCGACACATCTTTACACAAAATTATATACAGTCATACATTTCCGGGCTGTTGACGGTATAAATACCTGATGCGTTTCGACCTGTGTATGGTCATCATCAGGGGGATAGTTGGTTCTATAAAATACATTGAATATCTTCAAAATTTAAGAACATGTCATCATAAATCTCATTATAAGGTTAAAAGTGGTAGTATATTTACCGCTGAAAAGTAGAGGGAATAATCCTTTGGCCAGTAAAAGCCGTAAATGGATCCGGGGGGCCCCATATTCGCCCCTGTCTCCCCAGAGCGCATGAGTCCAGCCCAAGGGGCTTACAAGGAGCCACATAGACGCCCTCCAGGGGAAGGAGAAGTCAGCACCTGCGACAAATACCCAATAAGTCAAAATGATTCTCAGCACATTGGCAAGAGTATGAAGTGTATGGGCTAACTGCAATCCTAGTGATCAATATATATTGATCTGGTGTCCTAAGGTTTCATGATAGTAATTAATTATATAGAATGTGGCAAAACCATAAAAGAAATGGTTGTATAGTTATAGGGTTGTTTGAGTGGTGTGGTGTGTAAAAACAGGTGATTGGGAAGTGATATGTGGTACTAGGAATATGAAAAACCCTTTGAGTGATAAAGTAAAATTAGATGGATGGCCAGCACACTGCTGACTACAGTGCCATGTCCAGGTGAATAAAATGAGTGTGTAGTGTCAGCCAACACATGGTGGAATAAAAGTGAAAAACAAGTCAAAAGGAGAGTATGTGAATGAATAAAACCAAATTGAAACAATCAAAAACATGTGTGAAAGATCTAAACTGATTATAGGAATAGGAGTATGAGTGTAGTGTTGTGATATTATAGGAGTAGGAATATATGTATAGTATTATAATTTACCTTGTGCCACAGTGTGGCTGATGTAGTATGGTAAAGTTTGACTTGTATGAACCAAATTGCAATGAAGCAAAAAAGGTAAAAAGCTGGAGCCAAAAAGGATTTGTACAGTGCCATCCATTACGGTCTGCGTGGAGTCATAGTAAGACTCACAGGCAGCCGATCATGGATATATGCCTAAAGTAGGCAATTAATTGAGTAGGCACAGGTGCTGATCTCCTCCCCCCCAGAGTGGTGACGCCCGGGCTGCTGATGAGCAGCCCACATGAGCCACGGCGAGGTGCGCATGTGCGAGTCACTTCAGCGTGTGCACAGCGCCGCGACATCTCGCGGTTTGCGGCGGAGTTGACGGCAGCTGCCGGGGTTTTTTTTTTTTTTTTGCCTACAGGGATGCCGGGGGAGCCACATGTGGGCTGCTCATCAGCAGCCCGGGCGTCACCACTCTGGGGGGGAGGAGATCAGCACCTGTGCCTACTCAATTAATTGCCTACTTTAGGCATATATCCATGATCGGCTGCCTGTGAGTCTTACTATGACTCCACGCAGACCGTAATGGATGGCACTGTACAAATCCTTTTTGGCTCCAGCTTTTTACCTTTTTTGCTTCATTGCAATTTGGTTCATACAAGTCAAACTTTACCACACTACATCAGCCACACTGTGGCACAAGGTAATATATAATACTATACATATATTCCTACTCCTATAATATCACAACACTACACTCATACTCCTATTCCTATAATCAGTTTAGATCTTTCACACATGGTTTTGATTGTTTCAATTTGGTTTTATTCATTCACATACTCTCCTTTTGACTTGTTTTTCACTTTTATTCCACCATGTGTTGGCTGACACTACACACTCATTTTATTCACCTGCACATGGCACTGTAGTCAGCAGTGTGCTGGCCATCTATCTAATTTTACTTCATCACTCAAAGGGTTTTTCATATTCCTAGTACCACATTTCACTTCCCACTCACCTGTTTTTACACACCACACCACTCAAACAACCCTATAACTATACAACCATTTCTTTTATGGTTTTGCCACATTCTATATAATTAATTACTATCATGAAACCTTAGGACACCAGATCAATATATATTGATCACTAGGATTGCAGTTAGCCCATACACTTCATACTCTTGCCAATGTGCTGAGAATCATTTTGACTTATTGGGTATTTGTCGCAGGTGCTGACTGCTCCTTCCCCTGGAGGGCGTCTATGTGGCTCCTTGTAAGCCCCTTGGGCTGGACTCATGCGCTCTGGGGAGACAGGGGCAAATATGGGGGCCCCCCCGGATCCATTTACGGCTTTTACTGGCCAAAGGATTATTCCCTCTACTTTTCAGCGGTAAATATACTACCACTTTTAACCTTATAATGAGATTTATGATGACATGTTCTTAAATTTTGAAGATATTCAATGTATTTTATAGAACCAACTATCCCCCTGATGATGACCGTACACAGGTCAAAACGCATCGGGGATTTATACCGTCAACAGCTCGGAAATGTATGACTGTATATAATTTTGTGTAAAGATGTGTCGACTTTATATTGTGGAATATGTATTGTACTACTTGGCCAGCGCTCTATGTTGTAATGCCAATTGAATTATAACATTACAATTGTTCATGGTTTAATAAATGCACTTACTGGTTATACACATTTTTTATTATTCTGGATTTCAAGATAATGCTGTCTAAAGCCCCACCGGGGAAACTGTCCATTTTTTACCATTATTGTTTTGGGGTGTGCAGCGCATACGTCTCTCCCACATGTGTTTTTCTCTTTATTAAATATGCAAGTTATTATCCTAAAAAGGGTTTCGGGACCCAGGTCCTGCCCCAGGGGACATGTATCAATGAAAAAAAAAGTTTTAAAAACGTCTGTTTTTTCGGGAGCAGTGATTTTAATGATGCTTAAAGTGAAAAAATAAAAGTTCCCAACCGGCGCACGCCCATATACATTGGCAGAATGGCATGGCTGGGCAAATGGGCGTACCCGTACATCCCTTTAAATTTGCCGCTGTGCCATTGCGTGCGTGCTGCCGCCGGTGCACGCCAGCCGGTAGCTCCATGAGTCGGGTCGCGGGTCCCGTGGACTCGATCGCTGCGGGGATACCTGCGATCGCCTCACGGAGAGGACGAACGAGGAGATGCTAATGTAAACAAGCATCTCCCCGTTCTGCCTAGTGACAGTGTCACTGATCTCTGCTCCCTGTGATCAGGAGCAGAGATCAGTGATGTGTCACACATAGCCACGACCCCCCACAGTAAGAAACACTCCCCAGGACATACTTAACCCTTACACTGCCCCCTAGTGGTTAACCCCTTCACTGCCAGTGTCATTTACACAGGAATCAGTGCATTTGTATAGCACTGATTGCTGTATAAATGACAATGGTCCCAAAAATGTGTCAAAAATGTCCGATGTGTCCGCCATAATATCGCAGTCATGATAAAAATCGCTGATTGCCGCCATTACTAGTAAAAAAAAATTTATAATAAAAATGCACTATCCCCTATATTGTAAACGCTATAACTTTTGCGCAATCCAATCAATAAACTCTTATTGCAATTTGTTTTTTACCAAAAATATGTAGAAGAATACGTATCGGCCAAAAATGAGGAAAAAAAATTTTTTTAACATTTTTTTTTGGGGGGGGGGATATTTATTATAGCAAAAAGTAAAAAATAATGCTTTTTTCAAAATTGTCGCTATTTTTTGTTTATAGCGCAAAAAAATAAAAACCGCAGAGGTGATGAAATTCCACCAAAAGAAAGCTCTATTTGTGGGGAAAAAAAGACATCAATTTTGTTTGGGAGCCATGTCGCATGACCGCCCATTTGTCAGTTAAAGCGATACAGTGCCGAATCGCAAAAAGTGCTCTGGTCAGGAAGGGGGTAAATTCTTTCGGAGCTGAAGTGGTTAAATATTGTGCCTGGGGGGGTGTCTATAGTATGCATGTAAAGTGGCGCGTGTTACCCGTGTTTAGAACAGTCCCTACTCAAAATGACATCTCTAAAGGAAAAAAAGTCATTTAAAACTGCTTGCGGCTTTAATGTCATGTCTGGTCCCGATAATATGGATGAAAATCATTAAGAACCCCCCCCCCAGCCCATTACCAGCCCCTTTGAGTCTTGTATGGATATTAAGGGGAACCCCGCACCCAAATTTAAAAAAAGGAAAGGCGTTGGGCCCCCAGGCCCTATATACTCTGAACAGCAGTATACAGGCGGTGCAAACAAGACAGGGACTGTAGGTTTGTTCTGAAGTAAAATCTGTTTGTAATTTTGAACATGTACATTTTTTACGTGTAGCTCCAGCCAAAAAATCTATTTTTAAGCTTTTTGGAAAACATAGAGAAGGATTATCACCCCTGTAACATTTGTTTTGCTGTCTGTGCACCTGTTCAGAAGATTTCACCTCACTTTCTGTCCCAATGACAATTGGATTTTGAAAATTTGGGGTTTTTAGTGAAACAAGGAACTCTTACAGGAGAGAATTTCCCATGGAGACACTGGGGTAGAGAAATCTGCCTGCTAGAATCGGACATTGGTGTACCGATAGCAGATTGCCCGCAAGTACTTGGCAGTGGCACACCTAATTCTACACCTTCATTCCTCTCAGTGCAGGTTTCTGAGAGGACTGAAGGTATAGTGGGGTTGGAGATCCCAGCTGATGAGGAGGAGCAAGGAGAGGTCCGCCTTGTTCTTTGGTGTGGGTCTTTTAGGTAGTGTTGCCAACGGGCTGCATGGGAGCTCGACATATGTCTGATTAAGCATGTGGTGCCCAAGCGCTTGCTGTCTAGTCCACGCTTGATACGCTTCAGACATATGTTGCAAATAGCAATGGTACGATCTGCTGCACACGTCTCAAAAAAGGCCCACACCGAAGAACTTTAGGAATAACGTGCGGAGTCACCAGCGCCCTGCACTTGCGGAGCGGTGTGATGCAGTCGGTTGGCTGCCCTTAAGCTGGCCCTTGGAGGGCATCCTGCCTCGTTGGAGATGTGCCTCCTCCTGCTCCTCCTCCTCTCTCCTATCAGGCACCCATGTAGAGTCAGTAAGCTCATCATCCCCTCCCTCCTCGTCACTGGAGCAAACCTGGCAGTATGCTGCAGCTGGGGGAACATGACTGCCCGTTTGTTGTCCTTCTTGGGCAACCCCTCTCTCTGGGCTCACGTTACTGCCTTCCTCAAGCTGGGTACCATCATCGGAGCCTTCAAAACGCTGCGCATCCTCCTGCAGCATGTACCCAACACTGTGGTCGAACAGTTTGGGAGAATCCTCTGGTGGGGTTAGGGAAGTAACTGATGATGACCTCGAGTCCAAGGAATAGACCGCTTTGGCACCTGCATTGGCAGCCAAGGTAGCCTGGGTGACAAAGGATGAGGAGGATGAGGACGACTTGGTCATCCACTCTACCAACTCTTCGGCTAGTTGTGGCTCAAAACGGCCAGCTGCCGAGAAAAAGGACAAGCATGCCCCACGGCCACGTGCTGATGAGGATGCACCGTGTCCACGACCAGCACTGTTGCCTCACAGAGCCTGCTTGCCCTCATTTATTGGCCTGTGACTGTCTGCCTCTTCTTGTTGGCCTTCCAGACATACTGTCTTTGATGTATTGGAATAGGTACACAAGGAATGGCCTTCAGTGAGATGTAGCTGCACAAAGCTGGGATGTATATATATACTGATTATACTGCAGCTAGTTGAATCGCCTGCCTGCCTGTAGTATTATTAGAAAGAGAACACCAGCAATTGTCTGCATTTAGCTTTAGTTGCACACTGTGCCCAGTATACAGTACACTAATATACTGCAGCTAGCTGAATCAACTGCCTGCCTGAGGTATTATTAGAAAGAGAACACCAGCAATTGTCTGCAGTTAGCTTTAGTTGCACACTGTGCACAGGATACAGTACACTGACTGAAAATACTGCAGCTGCCTGCCTGAGGTATTATTAGAAAGAGAACACCAGCAATTGTCTGCAGTTAGCTTTAGTTGCACACTGTGCACAGGATACAGTACACTGACTGAAAATACTGCAGCTGCCTGCCTGAGGTATTATTAGAAAGAGAACACCAGCTAGTGTCTGCAGTTATCTTTAGTTGCACACTGTGCACAGGATACAGTACACTGACTGAAAATACTGCAGCTGCCTGCCTGAGGTATTATTAGAAAGAGAATACCAGCAATTGTCTGCAGTTATCTTTAGTTGCACACTGTGCACAGGATACAGTACACTAACTGAAAATATTGCAGCTGCCTACCTGAGGTATTATTAGAAAGAGAACACCAGCAATTGTCTGCAGTTAGCTTTAGTTGCACACTGTGCACACAGGATACAGTACACTGACTGAAAATACTGCAGCTGCCTGCCTGTAAGTATATTAGGAAGAAAATAACAGGAACTGATGTAGCTAAACTGAATACAGTGTATATATATATATATATATATATAAACACCTGGGATGCATATATAAACACAATACACTGACTGCAGCTAACTGACTCGCTTGCCTGCTCTATCTAACTCAAATGAAATGACACTCTCTCTCTCTCTCAACGCCGGAACACACTACACAAGGCCGACTTCCAGGCGGCCTCATATAGTGTGGGGCTTGTACTAAATCCCCTGAGGCATAATTAGCCAAAGCCACCCTGCCTTTGGCCAATTATGGCTCTCCGTTCATACCGCGCTGTGATTGGCCAAAGCATGCGGGTCATAGTGCATGCTTGGCCAATCATCAGCCAGCAATGCACTGCAATGTCGCAGTGAATTATGGGCCGTGACGCGCCACTCAAATTTGGCGCGAACGGCCCATAATGTTCAGATTTCGACGAACGGTCGAACGGCCGATGTTCGAGTCAAACTTACGTTCGACTCGAACTCGAAGCTAATTCCTAGTCCCCACAACCCTTGCTCGGTGGCGGGTGGGGGGCTTATCGGAATCTGGAAGCACCCTTCAACAAGGGGGCCCCCAGATCCTGCCCCCCCATGTGAATGGGAATGGGTATCGGGTACATTGTACCCCTACCCATTCACTAAAAAAGTGTCAAAAGTAAAAGACACAAAAGACAGTTTTTGACAATTCCTTTGTTAAAAAGAAAAAAAAAAAGTGTCCCGCAATGTCCATCCTTCTTTAATCACAGTGCCGAGGGATCCGAAAAATAGAAAGGAAAAATAATCTCTGTCTCGATGGGAGGCGTCCCGCCGACTGCTTCTTTTCGCAGTGAAAGCTGTTATAGGCAAGGGCGGGGCCACCCGCTGACGTAACCGAATGACCCCACCCCCTCTGAGGGCACATGACAGCCGAAGGGGCAAGGTCACCTGGTTACGTCACTGGGTGGCCCCGCCCTTGCCTATATAACAGCTGTCACAGCCAAGAGACAGCAGTCGGCGGGACGCCTCCCATCGAGACGGAGCTTTTTTTTTTTTCTTATATTTTTCCGGTCCGTCTGCACTGTGATTGAAGATGGATGGACATTGCGGGACAATAAAGGAATAAAGGAATTTATTTCCTTTAAATAAAGGAATTGTCCAAAACTGTCTCCCGTAGTTTTGACCTTTTCGACACCTTTTTGGTGAATAGGTAAGGGGTACAATGTACCCGATACCCATTCACATGAGGGGGGGCAGGATCTGGGGGCCCCCTTGTTAAAGGGGGCTTCCAGATTCCAATAAGCCCCCTGCGTGCAGACCCCCACAACCACCGGGCAAGGGTTATGGGGATGAGGCCCTTGTCCCCATCAACATAGGGACAAGGTGCTTTGGGGGGGGACCCCAAAGCACCCTCCCTATGTTTAGGGCATGTGGCCTGGTATGGTTCAGGAGGGGGGGCTCACTCATCCCCCCCTATCCTGACCTGCCAGGTTGTATGCTCAGATAAGGGTCTGGTAGGGATTTTGGAGGGGATCCCACGCCATTTTTTTTTACATTTTGGTGCGGGGGTTTCCCTTAAAATCCATACCTGACCTGAATGGTCTGGTATGGATATTTGGGGGACACCCACGCCATTTTTTTTAATTTTATTATTTTGGAGCAGGGTTCCACTTAACCACTTGCCGCCCGCCCAATTACACAATGACGGCGGCAAAGTGGTTTGATAATCCTGATTGGACGTCGTATGACGTGATCAGGATTATCCGGGGGCGCGCACCACGGCGATCGGGGGTGACGCTTGTCCCTCGGACACAGTGCATCCCCGATCAATTTCATTGGCTGTTTACAATGTGATCGGCTGTGTCCAATAACCAGCGATCACCTGTCATAACAAATCAGGCACGCGCACAATGCGCGCCGATCGGAGAAGGTGAGAAATCAGACACAGCGCATCTCCGATCAGGGTAAACGGCCAATGAAATGGCTATTTACCCATGTGATCGGCTGTGTCCAATCACAGCCGGTCACAAGTATAAACACTGGCGGTTTCCAGGGATCTCTCCTTCTCTCTCCTCACACACCGATCGTGTGAGGAGAGAGAAGGAGAGATCTGATCAGTGAGTAAAACATCTTTATTTTAACATCTACTGTCTGCACAACACGAACCCCCCCTCATCAATAAAGAGAACCTGTCACAGCCCATCAGAACCTGTCACAGCCCATCAGGATCTGTCACAGCCCATCAGAACCTGTCATAGCCCATCAGAACCTGTCAGCCCGTCATCAGTACCACCATCAGCACTGGTACCGCCATCGGCACAGCCACCGCCATCAGCACCGCCACCGCCATCGGCACCGCTTCCGCCATCAGCACCGCCACCGCCATCAGCACCGCCACCGCCATCAGCACCGCCATCGGTACCATCTGGATCTGACAGACCATCTGTCACACAGGCCGCCATCAGTACCACTAACGGTACCGCTATTAGTACCGCCATCGGTAACATCTGGATCTGACAGCCCATCTGTCATAGCCCATCTGTCACACAGGCCCGCCATCACTACCGTCGCACAATCCCGCCATAAGTACCGTCACACAGGCCATCAGCAACCTGTCAGTACCATCACACAGGCCCACCATCAGTGAGCTGTCAGTAGCACCACCAGTTCCGTCACACAGGCCCGCCAAAAGTACCACCATCATCTCCCAAAGAGTTTACACACCTGAGGAGGCATATAACATCCTTACCATGATGAGAGCAGCGGGGAGCTCTCATTATCCGATTCTGGTTCGGAATACAAGCCAGTGGAGGGTAGTGGATCGGAGTCTGAGTCAGCGGAGGAAACAGCCCCTCCTAAAAGGGTAAGGAGATCAGGACCTAGATCAGAAAACCTGCCTACCACCAGCAGCGCCAGACCCCAGTACAAGTACTGGAATTGCACATCCAGCCCAGTCCTACCTTCCCGATGCCCTGGCAAACCCCTTATGGTTGCCTGCCAACTCAGGATCTGCTACAATCCCCCCTTTCACTGCACAGCCAGGTGTGCAGCCAAACACTTCGAATTTTTCATATTTGGACTATTTCCATTTGTTTTTCCCGGAAGATTTGTTGCAGTAAATGGTGGACCAAACAAATCTCTATGCAGAGCAATTTATTGCTGCCAACCCAAGTTCGTCCTACGCCCGTATGTTCCATTGGCGACGTCTCACACTAGACGAATTCAAATTGTTCTTGGGCCTTACTTTTAATATGGGGCTTACAAAGAAAAACAAACTGCATGCCTACTGGTCCACCCACCCCATCCACAACATGCCCCTATATTCTTCTGTTATGTCCAGGACACGGTACGATATGATAACGCCCCCTAATAAATTCTTTTACCAAACGATTTTCTGAAGTCTTTATCCCTGACCAAAATATTTGTGTAGACGAATCCCTTATCCACTTTACTGGCCAGCTGAATATCAAGCAGTATATCCCAAGTAAGAGAGCCAGGTACGGGGTGAAATTGAACAAATTATGTGACCGAGCCACTGGTTACGTGTACTCATTTCGTATTTATGAGGGAAAAGGCTCCCAGCTCCAGCCCCGTGAGTGCCCCACATACATAGGAACCAGTTGTAAAATTGTGTGGGACCTTGCATACCCCGTGTTCAAAAAAGGTTACCACTTATATGTAGATAATTACTACAGCAGCTTGCCCCTTTTCCGTCACCTGTATTGTGAAAAAACCCTGGCCTGCGGTACCTTCCGAAAAAATAGGAAGAAGAGAAGGAGGAAAACCTGCGCTACCAAGCAAAGAAAATGTATATAATAACTGCAGCTGCAACAAATACCACAAATATCAGTGAGGTGTAGACCAAAATTATATAAAAAAATGCGCGCTTGCATTAAATGACATATATCATTATATCAATATTCATATATAAGATCATGAAGGAAAATTACTCCAAGTGAACAGTATCGCTATACTACACGGTATAGATAATGTGCAAAATCAATGCTAAGAATTCATATATATTGATTACAATAAAATTACGAAAAATTAAAAAAATTAAAAAAACATTCAATTCATAACACTAAATATAAAGAAAAGTGCAGAGAATAGTATTCAGGCTCAGTCCAACCCAAGGTGAAAAATTGAAGATTTGGAATTGCATAAAAAAATTCAAAATCGCACAGGTAGAAAAACGCATATCCACAGTTCATTCAATGCATCCCATATGAGTGGGGGGAAAAGTAGAAGGATGTGAAGAGACTTCCAGCCACCAGTGGATCCAAGGGGTAATAAAAGATGTACCCTTACCAGACAAATTGGACCTCCTTCATAGCAAGGTAGTATGGGCATGCAGATATGGCCCTCTGCAGGGACAGATGGATGACGAATCAGCCGGCATGCACCGCATACAGCAGGGAATAATTCCGGTACTTCAGCATTGAAAGAGGCACTCACTCGTCGCAGGAACCATGGATGAAAGGAGAGGGAGGGGGGAGAAAAGACTTCAATAGTGTAGTAAATTTAGAGATTTTATTGCCTCAATAAACCCGGCATCATAATACAAAGTAACAGGGAAATCGAAAATGCGTTAAAAAGCCGGCAAAAAACTAAAAACAAATGCCCGTGCACAATTACATGGGGCTCGATAGCGTGATGGCGTACACTGCGTGGCTGCAGTATAAAATTTGGCCCAAATTTATGAAGAAAAATGACTTATTTGCAAAATTTTACAATAGAAGCTAAAAAAAAGTGTTTTTTTTTCCAAAATGTTTGCTCTTTTTTTGCTTATATCGCAAAAAAGAAAAAACCCAGCGGTGATTAAATACCACCAAAAGAAAGCTCTAATTGTGAGAAAAAAATGATAAAAATTTTGTTTGGATACAGTGTAGCATGACAGAGTAATTGTCATTCAAAGTGTGAGAGTACTTAAAGCTGAAAATTGGTCTGGGCGGGAAGGTGTTTAAGTGCCCTGTATTGAAGTGGTTAACCACCTTAATACACTGTGTTATATACAGTGGGGACGGAAAGTATTCAGACCCCCTTAAATTTTTCACTCTTTGTTATATTGCAGCCATTTGCTTAAATCATTTAAGTTATTTTTTTTCCTCATTAATGTACACACAGCACCCCATATTGACAGAATTGACAAAACACAGAATTGTTGACATTTTGGCAGATTTATTAAAAAAAAAAAAAAAAAAAACTGAAATATCATATGGTCCGAAGTATTCAGACCCTTTGCTGTGACACTCATATATTTAACTCAGGTGCTGTCCATTTCTTCTGATCATCCTTGAGATGGCTCTACACCTTCATTTGAGTCCAGCTGTGTTTGATTATACTAATTGGACTTGATTAGGAAAGCCACACACCTGTCTATATAAGACCTTACAGCTCACAGTGCATGTCAGAGCAAATGAGAATCGTGAGGTCAAAGGAACTGCCTGAAGAGCTCAGAGACAGAATTGTGGCAAGGCACAGATTTGGCCAAGGTTACAAAAACATTTCTGCTGCACTTAAGGTTTTTCTGGTTAGGCCCCCTTTTCTACCGTGAAAAATCCCCTCCATTTGGGGGCTCCCCCCGTGTCCCCGTGGTGTGTCCCCTGCTCCCTGTGTGCTGGGTGGCTGATTTGTTCCCCCATCTGGGTCGCCAATCCTGCGCTGCTGTTGGCTGTATGGACACTATTCTCACAGTGCTTGCCTGTCTCTGCTCCCGTCCTTGCGGTGATTTTCCACCTATATCACCTGCCCTACCAGCTGTTCTGGCTTGCTGTCATATCAGCTTCGTGCTGACTGACAGCTCATCCATTGAACCCTCTGAGCGTCACGACACGTGACTCGGAACTTTCCTGCACTGCACTATGGGCATTGTAGGTTCCATGTGCAAATTGCGGTGTGCATGTGCGGGAGCCTCCTCGTGCGCTCACTGATCGGTTATGCCGATCAGGTGTGGGGGGCATATGTAGCCAGCCAGTCCACTTACCTTCTGCTGGACTTCAGGGGCACCTTCACTGTCGCTGCGCATTACGTGAGTATGTTCAATTACTGCTTTCTGCCTTGCAAGCTTAGTATCTCTATACTCTGAAGCTAATCTTTTGCTGCACACTTCTTTTTAAATACAGGCTTTGGAACGTTGTTGCTAAAAGCCACCGCTCAATCCCTTTTTCTGTGATTCAGACGTCCCTCCGGAATATACTGGCGGTATTGCTGTCTCACAAATTATTTAGGTAAGCTTTGCCTCTATATTGGTCACTTTTTGTTTTATTTTTTGATCACTATCACAGGCATTTATTTATTCATGCCTTGTGTCTAGTAATCACTTGTTTTTTCCCCCTATTTTATAGCTACACACATTGCAAGCGAGCTTCATTCGAATTGATCTACCCCAGCTAATATTGTAAAACATTGCTACAGGCGCCCCTGCGTTTTTACCATTTTTATTATAGAATTGTAAGTTATTGAGGCTATGTTAGCCCTATTTCTTTGTTTTGGGATAATGTTTATCCCAACAATTATCATGCGGTACAACACCATAAATACTTTATGTTGCTTTTTTCTGATTGCTAGGTCTCTGTCTGCCCCCTACAGCCATAGATGCGGTGCAGTCTTGGTGGCATCTCTTGGGGTGCTTTCTCCTGCTCGGTTCCCATTGTGAGTGGAGAGGTATGTACATGGGTTGCTGGGTTGGGTCTCCCACATGGGCGGCTTGTTACCATACCTTGCATCCAATAGTAAATGGTTACCTTATTGTATTCAATAAAAAAAAGTTGTATTGTCATCTTATGTTTTTCATTTTGTCTTTTACCTAGAACCTTCTATTTTTGGCACAGGCCTATATCATTTCCGTGAGGAAGCCAATGCTTTAGCGAAACATGTAGGAACTGATTACCTCTATCATTGGCCTATAACACCAAGGCCTGTCCTGTTCTACTTTTATATGTACCGCATCAATTATATTTTTGTATGTATGTATATTCTACGTGTATGTCTTTTTTTCTATATATGTAAATAAAGTTAATTGTTATTTTTTAATACTCATTGTTGACCTTTATCTATTGGCACTGTTATAATCCCCTCCTACCTCCATTCACCACTAGGACCATGTGATATTTCAGTTTTTCTTTTTTAATAAATCTGCAAAAATGTCAACAATTCTGTGTTTTTCTGTCAATATGGGGTACTGTGTGTACATTAATGAGGAAAAAAAATTAACTTAAATGATTTTAGCAAATGGCTGCAATATAACAAAGAGTGAAAAATTTAAGGGGGTCTGAATACTTTCCATCCCCACTGTATACTACACTGCCTGCACTGACTGAATATAGAGTCTACATTGAATATCTAGTCTACACTAAATGCAGAGTATATATATATGTGTATATATATATATATATATATATATATATATATATATATATATATATATATATATATATTAAATACACTGCCTGCACGCTACTGACTAACCTGCCTACCTAATCTAGCTCAATCTATCTCTGTCCACACACTATACATGGCCGCTATGTAAGTAGCCTTATATAGTGTGGGGCATTGACTTAGTCCTCCTGAGCCATGATTGGCCACAGGCACCTTGCCTGTGGCCAATTATGGCTCTCGCAGCAGAGCGCGCTGTGATTGGCCAAAGCATGCAGGTCAGGTGCATGCTTTGGCCAATCATCAGACGTCAATGCACTGCGATCTCGCAGTGCATTATGGGGCATTCCGTGGCGCTCAAATTTGCCGCGAACGCCCCATATGTTTGGTTCGTTCATGAGCAAACGAACACCCGATATTCGAGTCAAACTCACGTTTGACTCAACATCGGGCTCATCCCTAGTTCACAAACAAGATCCATAAAGAAACGGATGAGTGAGTTTGGGGTGGAGGAACTTGACTGGCCTGTACAGAGTCCTGACCTCAACCCTCTAGAACACTTTTGGGATGAATTAGAGCAGAGACTGCGAGCCAGGCCTTCTTGTCCACATCAGTCTAACCTCACAAATGTGCTTCTGAAGAATGGTCAAACATTCCCATAGACACACTCCTAAAACTTGTGGACAGCCTTCCCAGAAGAGTTGAAGCTGTTATAGGTGCAAAGGGAGGGCCAACTCAATATTGAACCCCTCGGACTGGGATACCATTAAAGTTCATGTGCGTGTAAATGCAGGCGTCCCATTATTTTTGGTTATATAGTGTATCTATTTAAAAAAAATTTTATCTTATATTAAATATGTAGAAATGTTTATCTTGTCTAGGAAATAGTCTGAAAAAAACCTACCTTTTTCTTGAATTCCTCCTAAAAAAATTCAAGTGCACTTTTAGACATGTAACTGTTCTGTAGCCTAATAGTTGTAAATTTGCTAGTTTCAGGAGATTTGCAGTTAGAATCGGTGATGCCGGGGCTGTGCTGCTCATTGTTCTCCTTGCTGAAGAGGAAGCTGTAGCAGAGGACATGTAGTGCAAGGATCCCACTTCTTCTGCTTCATTTGTTTATTGGATCTGTGCTTCTCCCATCTCACCTGCTGATTCTTCAACAATACACCACCAATTATCAGTCACCAGAAACATGTCTCTAAAGGGAGCAAAGCCCTGCTACTATCAATATGGCCATCTCCACACAGAAATACAATGTGGATCAAGACATAATAAGTTAGTACAGTAATGGGAAAAAGATCAGCTGCAAATAGCTCATATGAATTACTGATGATTGGCCCTGTGTTCTCTGTATTCCTTTTTTTGAGAACAGCTTCCAAAGTACAGACTCTCTTTTAGCAAGCTAATATATTTTCAAAGTAATAGGCCTTTAATGATCGCTGATAAATTCTAATTATTCTAAGAGCATTAGAAGGTAAAATTAGGTAGTATGCAGTACTGTAACCAGTATCCAAATTGTTTTTGTTTGATTTCATATTTTTATGTTCTATAATGTAGTCTTGATCTAAGGAAGGAAACTGTTGAAGTGAAGAAGGACTCCTACCAATCTTTCCTCAAATTTACAGGTACAAATATCCCCAGAGTTCATTCTTTTTGTTTTAGTATTTTTATCAATGCATTCTGTGGCATTGTCCGAGAGAAACTGAAATACTTTTTCTAAAGACTTTTTCTAAACTGAAAGACTATTTTAGCCATATTCAAGAGGAAATAGAGGCAAATATAAAACATAATTAAACATTGGTTAGTTTCCTTCTCAGTGAAAAAGATTGCTTTAGCACTTATCCTTGTAACTAACAGACATGTTTAACTTGGGCTTGGTTGATTTTAAATCTGTTAGTTCTAAAGTTCTGAAGTCACCCATAGACTTGAGGTGGAGGGTTGGAAGATCTGACCACCAAATTATAGTGGCTTAATAAGTGACAAGCATGTATCAGCAGAGCAGAGAAACTCAATTTCTTCTTTGTCTCAGAAGAACAATAGTGATCAGCCAGGAATATGCAACCAAGAAGGCCATTTCCTGCCTTGAGATTTGCGGCCTGGGGTTTGAAGAGTTTTCTGAGTACATATAATTTCCATTCATTGGAAGGAATGAGTGATCAGCATCTTTCCTATGTTGCCTTTAAACAGACCTAAGCCCATATCATGGCACAACTGCAAAGTTGTGTGACTATAGTTTTTTTCATTCTCTTATCTTAGTTCCTAAATATGTTTGGGGATTATTGGGTCAGTGCAACACAATAATGCCCCGTACACACGGTCGGATTTTCCGACGGAAAATGTGTGATAGGACCTTGTTGTCGGAAATTCCGACCGTTTGTAGGCTCCATCACACATTTTCCATCGGATTTTCCGACACACAAAGTTTGAGAGCAGGATATAAAATTTTCCGACAACAAAATCCGTGTGTACACAAATCCGACGGACAAAGTGCCACGCATGCTCAGAATAAATAAAGAGATGAAAGCTATTGGCCACTGCCCCGTTTATAGTCCCGACGTACGTGTTTTACGTCACCGCGTTTAGAACGATCGGATTTTCCGACAACTTTGTGTGACCGTGTGTATGCAAGACAAGTTTGAGCCAACATCCGTCGGAAAAAATCCTAGGATTTTGTTGTCGGAATGTCCGAACAAAGTCCGACCGTGTGTACGGGGCATAAGAGAGGGTAACATCAGAATGCAGCATTTAGAATGTGTGTTGTATCTTTACCTTGTCTGGCCATCTCTGGAAATAATAAAACCAACAGCAAAGTAAAACGTAAGGGAGCAGTGCTGTTTAGAGAGATCACAAGGCTCTTTGCTGTTAAAGTAAAAGATAACCACTGCTTTCCTGCAGGCTCTTGATTTGTGGTAAATATACCTGTCATTTACACCTTTGTAAACTAAGGCCATTCATTAAAACCCTGCAAGCACTATCACAAATACGCAGGAGCAAGTCAGGACCTCTGAAACCTAGAAAACCCCTTGTAATCTTTAAGCTTGGAAACTTCCTGGCAGTGTTGAGGATTATCTTATCCCTCCCACCTCACAAACTGTTTTTTATTTTTTTTTAAATTGTATAGGTAGGAGCATAGGCGTGTGCACAGGATGTGCCGGGTGTGCATGGGCACACCCTAATCACCCTGTGCAGTGCCTATTTCCCCTGCTTCCTGGCGCCCCCTGTCTCCCCTCTGCAATGCTGCCAGATTCCCTCCTCTCCCGCTGGCTGCTGCGGGGGATATTTCAGGATGGAGAGTGAGGGGGGAGGGGATGTAAATATTATATAAAAGGGAAGCCTGACAAAAAAGTTTACCTGTAGATTTAATATATTGATTGCAGTGATATTATACTCATGTCACTGATGTGAATGTACAATGTATATGTACAGCACTGTGTAAATTATCGGTACTATATACTTAGCTGAAATAAATAAAAATATCACTGAAACCAAGAAATTAACCACTTGCTGCCCGCCATATAGCAGAATGACGGCGGCAAGTGGTTTCAATATCCTGACTGGGCATCATATGATGTCCTTAGGATATTAAGCCGCTGCGTGCCCCCGGGGGCACGCATTGCGGCGATCGTTGTTGCGGTGTGTCAGTCTCACACACCGGAACTCTGATCTAGGTAAAGAGTCTCTGACGGAGACTCTTTATCACGTGATCAGCCGTGTCCAATCACGGCTGATCACAATCTTTGGTGTGCGCAGACTATTGCATTAGGGTGTGCACCCCAGACCACAAACTCATATGCGTGTATATCAGCAGAACAGTGGACGGTATCAGCAGAGCAGAGACTGGTGTCAGTAGCGCAGTGGCTGGTGTCAGTAGTTTTTATTTATTATTAATTTTTTTTTTTACTATTTTTTTTTTTTGAGTGAAATATCAAGGGTCTAAACAGAGCGAAAGAGACCTAGGACAGAGCTTCCCCAAAACGCTTTCTCTGCAGCCTCAGCTGAACTGGACAGTGAACAAATGGGAAGTGCTCTGTGCTGAGCTGCTTTCGGTTCATTCACAAACTGAAGCATAGTAAATGGTTTACTATGCTTCAGTTAAGAATGTACACAGGAGCGATTGGTACAGATCACTCACTGTGCTCATTTATTAATCCATCCTGAAACATCCCCCGCAGCAGCACGCAGGAGAGGAGAGAAGGGAAGCTGGCAGCACTGCAGGGGGGAGCATGGGGGCATCAGGAAATAGGAGGAATCGGCACCGCACAGGGTGATTAGGGTGTTCCCAGGCACACTCGTCACACAATGTGCACACGCCTATGATCACAATGTAAATAGGAAGAGCCGTGATCGGCTTTACCTCACTTGTGTCTGACAGACGCGAGTAGAGGAGAGCCGATCGGCTGCTATCCTGACAGGGGGGTCTGTGCTGATTGTTTATCAGCACAGCCCCCCCTCGGATCCTGCCCAGGACTACCATCATGCCACCCAGGACCACCAGGATGGCCATCCACACTAGACCACCAGGTATGCCCCCCCTAGACCCCCAAGGAAATACTAATCTGTGCCCAGGCAGGTGCCAATCAATGCCCAGGCAGCTGCCAATCAGTGCCCACTCACAATGTCTACCACTGCCAGTGCCACCAGGGATGCCTATCAGTGCCTCATATCAGTGCTGCGTATCAGTGCCACGTATCAGTGCCCATCAATTCCCAGCAGTGCCGCCTATCAGTGGCCATCAGTGCCCAGCAGTGCCGCCTATCAGTGCCACCCATAAGAACCCATCTTTGCAGCCTTTCAGTGCCCATCAGTGTCGCCTATAAGTTCCCATCAGTGCCCACCAGTGCCATCCATGAGTGCCCATCAGTGCTGCCTATCAATGCCCATCAGTGTTGCATATCAGTGCCACCCATCAGTGCTGCCTACCAGTGCCCATCAGTGCCGCATATCAGTGACCATCGTCAGTGCTTGCTCATTGGTGCCACCTCATCGGTGCCGCCTTATCAGTACCCATCAGTGAAAGAGAAAACTTACTTATTTACAAAATTTTATAACAGAAACAAAAGCAAAACTTATATTTTTCAAAATTTTCTGTCTTTTTTTTTTGTTTAGCAAAAAATAAAAACCGCAGAGGTGATCAAATACCACCAAAAGAAAGCTCTATTTGTGGGAGCAAAATGATAAAAATTTAGTTTGGGTACAATGATGGATGACCGCACAATTGTCATTCAAACTGCAACAGCGCTGAAAGCTGAAAATTGGTTTTTGCAGGAAGGTGTATAAGTGCCCTGTATTGAAGTGGTTAATAACCTTTTAGGGTGCAGAGGGTAGTCAAATGCTTGGCAAGAGCCAAACAGATGGACCCACCCCAAATCCTCTTCTTCCCCTTAGTGCCACCTTCTAGTGGATGCCGTGTCACGTGACGGCTGCCTTAGCAGATCACTAAGGGAAATTTCCATAGGGATATTTTGCCTATTTGGTCATGCTGCTGGTTGGCGCATCTCCCCTTCCTTGAAATGATGGCTCCCAGGGTAAGGCGCTCTCCACAGTTTGAGTGACGCTGGGCTAGAGCAACATGAACTCCTCATACAGCCATATAGAGATGAGAAAAAGTGTATGAGAGCATGCAAATTTTTGGATTGCTAATTGAGTGCCTCGTAAGATGTGATCTGGACCTCATGTAAGTCACAATGCTGAGAACCTGGGATGCAGGCACGAGAATAAAGTGCTTGCGGTAAATGACAGACAGACTGAACACAATATGACATAAAGGTGGAACAAGACTGGGCGGGTCACAGCCACAAACTTAAAGTGGTATTAAACCCAAGAGCAAACATTTACTGTATTGCAGCTTAGCGATTCATAAATGTGATGGCTGCATTTGTTTTCTTTTTTGGCTTTCTTTTATTTATTTTCAACTGGTGACCTGGCCAGTAAGTCTGTTGATTTTCAACAGAACTATCTCTCCCGCATATGTATCAATTAAAAGAGTGTTGAGACAAACCATTTAACACTGATGAGGTGCTTACAATGAGCAGCATTTATTTATTATTGTAAAACCTTTATCCCAAAAGAAAGAAAACTGTTGCCATAACTGCTTGTATAACTGCGGTTTGAGCTGGAATGTGACTCCAATTTGTTAGCGTATTTAAATCTGCTAGTACATCTAACACCCCCCCAGTTTGCCAATGCTTCTGTTCGCTGTGTGCCTCCATCCAGAGTAGGGGCACTCTTATATTGGAAGTGTGTCAGGTCATCAAGTGAGAACACAGGGAACAAATACAGCCACCACATCTAAAGATTGGTAAGCTGCAATATATTACATTTTTGGTTTTGAGTTTAATATTGCTTTAAAGACAAGAGAAAGTACCAAGAGGTATGCCAGGAAAAGGCGAAGAAAGAAGGAATGGCACAATGCATATGGATCCTTAAGATGGTTTATAAATACAATACCTTTATAAAACACACTGAATAACAGATTTACAATTTTATTGAAGAAAATCAGATGCAATGTGAATTATCCACACACCTGCTCATGTTATAATAACATTTCACAATTTTATTTCTTTTTTTTTCAGCAACAATGGCCTGTTACCCTGCATATGACATCTGGGCATCAATATATTTACCCAACTTTTGTGAAATAAAACTGAAGTCTCATGAGAACCCAGCTAACGGGAAGATCTATGTCATGTACCATGGCACTAATTATTGTGCAGCTGTAAACATCATCCAGCATGGATTTTGTCAATCAACTGATGGCATGCTGGGAGTAGGAGTTTATGTTACTAGAAATAAACATAAAGCACGTGCTTACCCAAAAAAGAATAGAGAAAATCAGGTTGTTTTGAGACTTAGAGTGAATGTGGGTAAAGTGAAAAAGATTGATGTACAACATCACCCTCTGCAAAAGACGTGGCATGATCATGGCTACGATACGGCATGGGTACCTCCGAATTGTGGCATGGTTGGCAGTGACATGGAGGAAGACTGTGTTTGGGACCCCAGGAGGATCAAGGTGGTTGCCATTTCCTATACTGCTAATCCACAGCATATGATACATCTCAATCAACTACTTAAATATTGTCACTAAACATAAACATTAAGAAAATATCTACCAGACAAAAAAATCATTATCATTTGTTTATCCTTGCAGTAAATAAAATAAAAATGATAAATATTTTTGACAATGTGTGTGCTCTTGTTGTGTTATGGATTATAAGGCCTCATGCACACTGGACGTTTTTTGACATTTTTACAGCAGCTGTTTTTGGCTGTAGACGTTTCTTTCTACAGTTATTAAACTCTCCATCATGTTATCCTATGTATCCATGCACACATAGGCTGTTATCAGCAATTTTGGGCAGTGACGTTTTTGAGCAGATAAAAAAAACAAACAAAACTAGTGGGTTTTTCCTAAAAAAATAAACGCTAAAATGCTAACACGGAAAAACGCTAAATAACGCTAATAAACGCTAAAAAAAAACTATTGCAAAAACGTTGAAAAAAGTTGAAAAACTCACTGCAAAGCTACTGACGTTTGTATAGCGTTATTTTAACATCCAGTGTGCATGAGGCCTAATAGCTAATATGGTCAATAATCTAGACCAGGGATATGCAATTAGCGGACCTCCAGCTGTTGCAGAACTACCCTAGTCCCTAGTCCCATGAGGTATAGTAAGACTTTGACAA
The DNA here is from genome assembly GCA_037952835.1 of Lithobates septentrionalis. NCBI lineage: Eukaryota > Metazoa > Chordata > Amphibia > Anura > Ranidae > Lithobates > Lithobates septentrionalis. Next base: position 2,442,701 of record JBBDGP010000545.1, read on the forward strand.
CCACATACATGACACCCAGAGGCAGAGGCATGATGGGACTTGTAGTTTTGCAACAGCTGGATTGCATATCCCTGATCTAGACTAACATACCAACAAAAAAGGATAGAAGGAGGATCTCGGAAGAAATGTGGGAACAGGCATTATATACACTTAAAGTGGTGTCTTTAGCACTTACACAAAGACTTACAAATTTAATCATACTACATAGGACATGTCACACACCTGCTAAGTTATTTCAGTGGCACCGTAGCGATGACCCAAATTGTCCTAGAAGCGACAAAGGACCAGCAGATTTAAAGTGGTTGTAAACCTCAGACATTAAATATGAACAAATCATATAATTCTATAATATATACATGTCTCAATCCAAAGCAGTGTCATTTCTGTCTGCTGCCTCGTTCCTCTGCTGTCTGCATGAGTCACTTCTGACAAATTTTCTTGACACCAAGAGAAAAAAAGGTGACAGGGGAGGCCTGTGTGTTGTCTGAAGGGGGGGGGGGGTCTCTTTCATCCAATTAGCTCTCCTCACTTCAGTTCCCAGCCCCCTGCTTTCTGAAAGCTCAGACAAGCTATGTTGATTCTGTACTTTGAATGGCTGTAGAGAAGAGAGGGCTGGAGATACACAGGTACAACTTATGTAGGAGGATTTGTTTCATCTCTGTGTATCACGAGAGGCCAACAATTTCACTATGTATATGTAAGGGTTTACAACCCCTTTAATACATATGTTGTGGAGATTCCCCAATTCCATTGGTATTGGAGTGCCATTGCAACTTTTATTCCACAATTTTTTAAGTAACTGTACCACTTGATCTAAAAAAATATTTATTGACTATGTTTAATAAAGAAACTATACCTGTAGAGGCAGTAGTGTATTTAGGGTTTGTGCTGCCCTAGGCCTGACTAAACTCGTGTACCCCCTAATTTAAATATGACCCCTTCCTGTCAAGGCCACACCCCTTGCTGCTCAAGACCCACCCTGAAATTTTCGAGTGGGGACACCAGTTCTGAGGGCCGGGGGGGGGGGGGGGCAATGGATTCCCTAAATTTGCATAGATTTCCTCTCACTTCCTGTTTGGCTATGGGGCAGGAAGTGAAGGGAAATCTCTGCAATGGGACAGGGGTGGTAAAAAAATAAACTGACAGTGGCTATAACCCTCCCTTTATTCTATCCAAAATGAAAAAAAAAAATGTTGCCTATAGATCTACTTTAAGCACAAATTTCTGATAATTTTATGGAGAGGACTAAGAAGATATAACCATGCCAATGGTGCAGCAGAAAACATAGCACAGCGAGGAAGGTTTGTGGTCCAGGATGATAGGACAATCAAATTTAGAAGTAGCGCCGCCCCCCACAGTTGCAGAATGCCGGCATCCGCATACCGGAAGCAGTGCGGCCGCTTTATGGGGGGCGCTAGACTAATTTGCCTCTCAGCCCAGTCCGTCCCATAAGACTGGCGCTACACTAACAGTGGAGCGCAAGCCGGCGGGGACTCTTTTCTGTGCTGCCCCCCCTGCAAAGTGCTGCCCTAGGCCTGGGCCTTGTTGGCCTAGGCCAGGATACAGCGTTGTGTAGAGGCCCCGGCTCCTATTATTAGGCTGCTTTATACAGTATATTGTGTAAGATAATAGCTCAAAATAGGTATTTCTGAACCCCCCCCCCGACATTTAAATGTAAAAATCAGGTCTACGCTACCATTTTCTGGGAAACACTTGTATTCCAACATAGAAATTGTCTACAAAATTTTGAAAAAGACCACACTTTTGTAACCTTTTACTGAGCAGAAAGGACAAGTCAATAATAAATAAATACAGTTGAATGTTAATTGGCTTGTTACGGTCAGGTTCCCTATATTATTCTAAATTGTTTAAATTCTAACATTCTTACTCAAAACTTTTATTTTCAGTTTTCGGCAGAATGGAGACAGGGTTTAACCTACTGATAGGCCTTTACAGCATCAATTAACCTCAGGGGTGTGATCTCCCCACATTCTAAACATGGCCATGACAGCCTCTGATAAGTTATTAAGCTGGACATCCTTTGCAAATAGTCCATATATTCTATTGACATTCTATGGGGAAGTCAAAATAAACAATGGGGGGGGGGGGGGGGGGTTGGGTTTTATTAAAACTGGAGCACACAAAATCTGGTGCAGCTGTGCATAGTAACTAACCTGCTTCCTTATTTTATTGTCAAAGCTTTATTGAACAAGCTGAAGTTGGAAGCTCATTGGCTAATATGCAGAACTGCACCAGATTCTGTGTGCACCAGTTTTAGTAAATCTCCCCCAATACGTTCATGTCATTTTTCATAGGATCATCTTAGCCAGTGACTGAAATGTTGTGTAAATGTGTACATCACTCATACTTCAGGGGTGGAGAGAAATCTTCATGAAAGAAAGTAAAATTGTTACATTTTTAACCAGGTGGGAACTGACTGTGTGTCATATGATGTCCTTTGGATGCGTATTATAAAGGTTACCGCGATAAATGAAATTAATAATTGCAATAAAGGTTCTAAAAAAGAAAAAAGAACCAGCGGCCTAAAGTGGGATACACACCAAAACAATAAAAAAAGAAAAATGAAGCCACGCTAATAAGTGACATACATAAGTTGATTAACAATAGGTGAATGAACCACAATTCGGTATCTCCAACTAAAAGTTATACATAGTAAAATCCTTCAACCGCAGGTGAATGTGCACATCCTATGTCATTCTAAATCATAGCATCATTTGTAAAAAGACGTCCAGCTGAGGTCCCAAGAGGACGGGTGATTGCTAGCTGGCCGGCTTTTTACAAATGATGCTATGATTTTACTCTCTTGATGTAAGTGCAATTTTTTATCTGAATTAAACCTGTATGTTACATGTTACACTACGGTGAGTTTTCTTTTATTGGGTATAACTGCCTTGTCTATGGCAATTGTCGGCATTTTACATTCCCTGGATAAAGGCCCTGGCTGGGTTGAAAGCTGCAAGCACGATCAAGCTTGCCCTCTGGTAACCACGCATTTTATGTGGTGACGGTTCAGAAGTCTTGAGCGGTGTTTGGGTGCTGTTTCAATCAGTTTGGAAATATAGGATATGCACATTCACCTGCGGTTAATGGACTTTACTATGTATAACCATTTTTTTTTGTAAATAACTTTTTATTATGTTTCATGACATACAAACAACAATAACCCGCATATAGCGGAAACAACCACTGGTTACAGAGTAAAAAACATACCCGTGTAAAACAACAAAAGGCACAGAAAAACAACAAAAACAGTGAGTAGAAAAAAAAAAAAAAGAAACCCAAAAAAGGGCAATAACACAGCCCTAGTATAACTTTGCCTAGACAGATGTGTACATTATTTCTTTATCGTACATCATGGGGCACAGGGCCATAGTAGTTACTATGTGGGTTATATAGGCCACCTTTAGGTGATGGACGATGGCCCACCCTAAGACAGGAAGTTCACTCCATATATAACCCCTCCCATTACTGGGAGTACCTCAGTTTTTTCGCCAGTGTCTTAGGTGTTGGTCACGAGTAAAGATGTGCTATGCTGAGCTCCACTGGAGTAATCCTTTGCTGGGGCAAGCTATGCAGCCGGATCCATTCAAAGTGTCTTTTCAGGCCAAATTGAATGGTACCCTAGCCTTGTGGCGGAGGAAACAAGGTTTAGGCCGTAACGCTTCTCTTTTTTGAGATCTGGACCCCGGAATCCAGTGCTTTGGTTTTTTTCAGCCATAAAGCTTCCTGGCGGGGTGCTATACGGGTCCAAGGGAGTGGAATCCCCGATAAAAAGGGGCCCCAGTCCTTGAAGGTTTTTTAACGGAGCCCGCCATAAGGGGTGAAGATTGGGTCTGTTTGGTTTTACCACAGAATCCTTGCAGCGGGATAAGGTAAGTGGAGATTCCTAAAAAATTTTTAGCACGGCGGTTCTCCATCTCCTCTCCTCCCCTCCACCACCCCCCCACACACGCCGATTCTGACGGATCGGAGGCCCACTCAAGCGAGGAAGACGGAGGGTGTGTGGCTTAGTGCGGCGTTGGCGTGCCTCAATGTCCACAGCGCGGGTGCATAATAAAAAGCTCCATGTGCAGACTGCAGGCTGATGGAGGGACACAAGAGCAGATGAGGGCATGTAAGTGGTGACACAGGCATTCCCTAGGCACATTTGCTGAGCATCAGGCTGAGCATTAATAGCAGCGGCAGTTGCTGGACTATTTGCTCAAGCAGTGGGTGCATTTTCTTCTGGCAGTACCTCTGCGTTTGTGCATTGGACTATGGTCAGAAGGGGAGGTGGAAACACCCCAGAAAAGGGCCCAAAAGTGTCTCCCTCAGGCTCTAAGGACCCTAGTCTCATCTCTACAATGTCATCCTGCCCTGAGAGTTCTGGGGTGGCTGGTCAGGGTGAGTCATCGGGGCTGTCAAGTGTTGCAACTGTTTCCAACATTGCAGCCCCTGTCTATATTACTGAGGAGGTTTTTACCTCAGCTTTGGTGGGATTGGAAGAAAGGCTAGCGGCTTTAATCGCATCTTCCCAGAGTGGGAGAAAACGTGACAGGTTCCCTTCTACTACCTGGACCCTCAAACAGAGGAACTAGGGGTGGGAGAAGATGAATTCCCTTCAGGTAATCGTGAAGATGCTGATGACTCCCCTTCTGAGGGGTCGATTTCGGAAGGACCTCCTTCAGCTTCACAATCTGAAAGATTGCTGGTGCAATCTCTTACTGAAATGGCCCACTCCACATTTATATTACCTTTAACTGAGTCAGTTGGTAAGCCCACTTCTTGTTTGGGTTCGCTAAAGCCTCCTCAAGCTTTGCATGCCTTTCCTGTCCATTCATTGCAGCTTATGTATTCTGAGTGGGATCACCCAGATAAGCATTTTTTTCCTCCTAAAAAATTCTCAGTACTTTATCCCATGGAGGAAAAATTCTAAAAACTAAAAAGTTGGAGATACCAGCAATTGATGCTGCTATATCCTCTGTGAATAAAAGTTTGACTTGTCCGGTAGACAATGCTCAAATGCTTAGGGATCCAACTGATAAGAAATTGGAATTCCTGTTAAAAAACGCATTTTCTTTGGCAGGTTCAGAGACTCAACCTGCGTTGGCAGCGGTGGCAGCAATTGATGTATGTCAATCCTTGAAAGGCCAGTTTAAACAGGTGGTCAAGGTTATCCCTGATCAGCAGGCCCAGGATTTAGCCGAGCTACCAGGGGCATTATGTTTTGCAATTGACACTATGAGAGATTCTATTCTTCAGGTCTCACGCCTTACGCTTGGGCTGGTGCATATGCGTAGAATCCTATGGTTGAAAAATTGGTCAGCCGAAGCGCCATGCAAAAAACTCCTGGCTAGTTTTCCTTTCTGCGGTGAACAACTGTTTGCTATTGGAAAAAGTACCCTTTTGCCAGTTAAGAAAAGGAGTAAACATATTTAATTTAAACAAGCTCCTTCTCCAGTGCCAGGGGCATCAGCCTCCAGGCAGTCACGACGGCTTCCGCTGTCAGTTTCAAGAGGTAAACCTCAGGGTCAACCCCAGGGAGAAAAGAAGTCCTGGAGAAGGAAACCTACAAAACAAAATACTAAAGCCTCCTTATGAAGGGGCGCCCCCACTTGCTTGAGTAGGGGGAAGACTTCTGCAGTTCTCAAGGGTCTGGCAGGAAGATTTCCGAGACAGATGGGTGATTTCCTCAATAGCTCTAGGGTACAAACTAGAGTTCCGAGAGTTCCCGTCTCCTCGTTTTCTCAGATAAAACGTTCCCAAGGATCCAGAGAAAAAGAAGACTCTCTTTCAAGCATTGGACCATCTTTTCTCTCAAAAGGTGATCATGGTGGTCCCAAAGGAAGACCAGGGGTTGGAGTTTTATTCAAACCTTTTCATGGTTCCAAAACCAAATGGAGATGTCAGACCCATTCTAGATCTCAAGGATCTAAGCCGGTTCCTGAATATCCGCTCTTTTCGCATGGAGACAATCTGATCCGTTGTCCCCATCCTACAAGGGGGATAACTTCTGGCGTCAATCGACATCAAGGATGCATACCCCCATGTGCCTATTTTCCCCGCTCACCAGAAATATCTACGTTTCGAGGTAGAAAATCTTCATTTTCAGTTTGTAGCTCTGCCTTTCGGTCTAGCTACTGCACCTCGGGTGTTTATAAAGGTCCTGGCCCCTCCTCTGGCCAGATTAAGGGCCCAAGGTATAACGATTATAGCTTACCTAGATGATCTGCTCTTGATAGACCAGTCGGTAGCCCGCTTAGACCAAAGTATGGTCACCACAGTCAACTACCTGGAATACCTAGGTTGGATTCTCAACATAGAGAAATCTTCCTTAAAACCATCAAGGAGATTAGAATACTTGGGTCTGATGAGAGATACAGTCCAGAAAAGGGTATTCTTGCCCTAGGCAAAGATCAGCGCCATAAAGGAACTAATTCAGGTGGTCAAAGCAAAGAAGAATCCTTCTATTCGGCTTTGCATGAGGTTGTTGGGAAAGATGGTAGCTTCATTCAAGGCCGTTCCTTACGCTCAGTTTCATTCGAGACTGCTGCAAAACAGTATCCTATTGGCTTGGAACAAGAAGGTCCAAGCTCTAGATTTCCCAATACGTCTGTCTCCAAAGGTGCGCTGGAGCCTCAGTTGGTGGTTGATAACCAAAAATCCGCAGAAGGGAAAATCCTTCCTACCAGTTACCTGGAAGGTGGTAACAACAGATGCCAGCCTTGGGTTGGGGAGCAGTCCTGGAAGAGGTGACTGTCCAAGGGAAATGGTCCAGAACAGAAAGGACCTTGCCCATCAACATTCTAGAGATTCGGGCATTCTAGAGATGTCAGACTCATGCTAGATCTCAAGGATCAAAACCAGTTCCTGAAAAGCTGCTCTTTTCGCATAGAGTCAATCCGATCAGTTGTCTCCATCCTACAAGGGGGAGAATTTCTGGCGTCAGTCGACATCAAGGATGCATACCCCCATGTGCCTATTTTCCCTGCTCACCAGAAATATCTACGTTTCGAGGTAGAAAATCTTCATTTTCAGTTTGTAGCTCTGCCTTTCGGTCTAGCTACTGCACCTCGGGTGTTTACAAAGGTCCTGGCCCCTCCTCTGGCCAGATTAAGGGCCCAAGATATAAGGATTATAGCTTATCTAGACGATCTGCTCTTGATAGACCAGTCGGTAGCCCGCTTAGACCAAAGTATGGTCACCACAGTCAACTACCTGGAATACCTAGGTTGGATTCTCAACCTAGAGAAATCTTCCTTAAAACCATCAAGGAGATTAGAATACTTGGGTTTGATCATAGATACAGTCCAGAAAAGGGTATTCTTGCCCCAGGCAAAAATCAGCGCCATAAAGGAACTGATTCAGGTGGTCAAAGCAAAGAAGAATCCTTCTATTCGGCTTTGCATGAGGTTGTTGGGAAAGATGGTAGCTTCATTCAAGGCCGTTCCTTACGCTCAGTTTCATTCGAGACTGCTGCAAAACAGTATCCTATTGGCTTGGAATAAGAAGGTCCAAGCTCTAGATTTCCCAATACGTCTGTCTCCAAAGGTGCGCTGGAGCCTCAGTTGGTGGTTGATAACCAAAAATCCGCAGAAGGGAAAATCCTTCCTACCAGTTACCTGGAAGGTGGTAACAACAGATGCCAGCCTTGGGTTGGGGAGCAGTCCTGGAAGAGGCGACTGTCCAAGGGAAATGGTCCAGAACAGAAAGGACCTTGCCCATCAACATTCTAGAGATTCGGGCATTCTAGAGATGTCAGACTCATGCTAGATCTCAAGGATCAAAACCAGTTCCTGAAAAGCTGCTCTTTTCGCATAGTCAATCCGATCAGTTGTCTCCATCCTACAAGGGGGAGAATTTCTGGCGTCAGTCGACATCAAGGATGCATACCCCCATGTGCCTATTTTCCCTGCTCACCAGAAATATCTACGTTTCGAGGTAGAAAATCTTCATTTTCAGTTTGTAGCTCTGCCTTTCGGTCTAGCTACTGCACCTCGGGTGTTTACAAAGGTCCTGGCCCCTCCTCTGGCCAGATTAAGGGCCCAAGATATAACGATTATAGCTTATCTAGATGATCTGCTCTTGATAGACCAGTCGGTAGCCCGCTTAGACCAAAGTATGGTCACCACAGTCAACTACCTGGAATACCTAGGTTGGATTCTCAACCTAGAGAAATCTTCCTTAAAACCATCAAGGAGATTAGAATACTTGGGTTTGATCATAGATACAGTCCAGAAAAGGGTATTCTTGCCCCAGGCAAAAATCAGCGCCATAAAGGAACTGATTCAGGTGGTCAAAGCAAAGAAGAATCCTTCTATTCGGCTTTGCATGAGGTTGTTGGGAAAGGTGGTGGCTGCATTCAAGGCCGTTCCTTACGCTCAGTTTCATTCGAGACTGCTGCAAAACAGTATCCTATTGGCATGGAATAAGAAGGTCCAAGCTCTAGATTTCCCAATACGTCTGTCTCCAAAGGTGCACCGGAGCCTCAGTTGGTGGTTGATAACCAAAAATCCGCAGAAGGGAAAATCCTTCCTACCAGTTACCTGGAAGGTGGTAACAACAGATGCCAGCCTTGGGTTGGGGAGCAGTCCTGGAAGAGGTGACTGTCCAAGGGAAATGGTCCAGAACAGAAAGGACCTTGCCCATCAACATTCTAGAGATTCGGGCATTCTAGAGATGTCAGACTCATGCTAGATCTCAAGGATCAAAACCAGTTCCTGAAAAGCTGCTCTTTTCGCATAGAGTCAATCCGATCAGTTGTCTCCATCCTACAAGGGGGAGAATTTCTGGCGTCAGTCGACATCAAGGATGCATACCCCCATGTGCCTATTTTCCCTGCTCACCAGAAATATCTACGTTTCGAGGTAGAAAATCTTCATTTTCAGTTTGTAGCTCTGCCTTTCGGTCTAGCTACTGCACCTCGGGTGTTTACAAAGGTCCTGGCCCCTCCTCTGGCCAGATTAAGGGCCCAAGATATAAGGATTATAGCTTATCTAGACGATCTGCTCTTGATAGACCAGTCGGTAGCCCGCTTAGACCAAAGTATGGTCACCACAGTCAACTACCTGGAATACCTAGGTTGGATTCTCAACATAGAGAAATCTTCCTTAAAACCATCAAGGAGATTAGAATACTTGGGTCTGATGAGAGATACAGTCCAGAAAAGGGTATTCTTGCCCTAGGCAAAGATCAGCGCCATAAAGGAACTAATTCAGGTGGTCAAAGCAAAGAAGAATCCTTCTATTCGGCTTTGCATGAGGTTGTTGGGAAAGATGGTAGCTTCATTCAAGGCCGTTCCTTACGCTCAGTTTCATTCGAGACTGCTGCAAAACAGTATCCTATTGGCTTGGAACAAGAAGGTCCAAGCTCTAGATTTCCCAATACGTCTGTCTCCAAAGGTGCGCTGGAGCCTCAGTTGGTGGTTGATAACCAAAAATCCGCAGAAGGGAAAATCCTTCCTACCAGTTACCTGGAAGGTGGTAACAACAGATGCCAGCCTTGGGTTGGGGAGCAGTCCTGGAAGAGGTGACTGTCCAAGGGAAATGGTCCAGAACAGAAAGGACCTTGCCCATCAACATTCTAGAGATTCGGGCATTCTAGAGATGTCAGACTCATGCTAGATCTCAAGGATCAAAACCAGTTCCTGAAAAGCTGCTCTTTTCGCATAGAGTCAATCCGATCAGTTGTCTCCATCCTACAAGGGGGAGAATTTCTGGCGTCAGTCGACATCAAGGATGCATACCCCCATGTGCCTATTTTCCCTGCTCACCAGAAATATCTACGTTTCGAGGTAGAAAATCTTCATTTTCAGTTTGTAGCTCTGCCTTTCGGTCTAGCTACTGCACCTCGGGTGTTTACAAAGGTCCTGGCCCCTCCTCTGGCCAGATTAAGGGCCCAAGATATAAGGATTATAGCTTATCTAGACGATCTGCTCTTGATAGACCAGTCGGTAGCCCGCTTAGACCAAAGTATGGTCACCACAGTCAACTACCTGGAATACCTAGGTTGGATTCTCAACCTAGACAAATCTTCCTTAAAACCATCAAGGAGATTAGAATACTTGGGTTTGATCATAGATACAGTCCAGAAAAGGGTATTCTTGCCCCAGGCAAAAATCAGCGCCATAAAGGAACTGATTCAGGTGGTCAAAGCAAAGAAGAATCCTTCTATTCGGCTTTGCATGAGGTTGTTGGGAAAGATGGTAGCTTCATTCAAGGCCGTTCCTTACGCTCAGTTTCATTCGAGACTGCTGCAAAACAGTATCCTATTGGCTTGGAATAAGAAGGTCCAAGCTCTAGATTTCCCAATACGTCTGTCTCCAAAGGTGCGCTGGAGCCTCAGTTGGTGGTTGATAACCAAAAATCCGCAGAAGGGAAAATCCTTCCTACCAGTTACCTGGAAGGTGGTAACAACAGATGCCAGCCTTGGGTTGGGGAGCAGTCCTGGAAGAGGCGACTGTCCAAGGGAAATGGTCCAGAACAGAAAGGACCTTGCCCATCAACATTCTAGAGATTCGGGCATTCTAGAGATGTCAGACTCATGCTAGATCTCAAGGATCAAAACCAGTTCCTGAAAAGCTGCTCTTTTCGCATAGTCAATCCGATCAGTTGTCTCCATCCTACAAGGGGGAGAATTTCTGGCGTCAGTCGACATCAAGGATGCATACCCCCATGTGCCTATTTTCCCTGCTCACCAGAAATATCTACGTTTCGAGGTAGAAAATCTTCATTTTCAGTTTGTAGCTCTGCCTTTCGGTCTAGCTACTGCACCTCGGGTGTTTACAAAGGTCCTGGCCCCTCCTCTGGCCAGATTAAGGGCCCAAGATATAACGATTATAGCTTATCTAGATGATCTGCTCTTGATAGACCAGTCGGTAGCCCGCTTAGACCAAAGTATGGTCACCACAGTCAACTACCTGGAATACCTAGGTTGGATTCTCAACCTAGAGAAATCTTCCTTAAAACCATCAAGGAGATTAGAATACTTGGGTTTGATCATAGATACAGTCCAGAAAAGGGTATTCTTGCCCCAGGCAAAAATCAGCGCCATAAAGGAACTGATTCAGGTGGTCAAAGCAAAGAAGAATCCTTCTATTCGGCTTTGCATGAGGTTGTTGGGAAAGGTGGTGGCTGCATTCAAGGCCGTTCCTTACGCTCAGTTTCATTCGAGACTGCTGCAAAACAGTATCCTATTGGCATGGAATAAGAAGGTCCAAGCTCTAGATTTCCCAATACGTCTGTCTCCAAAGGTGCACCGGAGCCTCAGTTGGTGGTTGATAACCAAAAATCCGCAGAAGGGAAAATCCTTCCTACCAGTTACCTGGAAGGTGGTAACAACAGATGCCAGCCTTGGGTTGGGGAGCAGTCCTGGAAGAGGTGACTGTCCAAGGGAAATGGTCCAGAACAGAAAGGACCTTGCCCATCAACATTCTAGAGATTCGGGCATTCTAGAGATGTCAGACTCATGCTAGATCTCAAGGATCAAAACCAGTTCCTGAAAAGCTGCTCTTTTCGCATAGAGTCAATCCGATCAGTTGTCTCCATCCTACAAGGGGGAGAATTTCTGGCGTCAGTCGACATCAAGGATGCATACCCCCATGTGCCTATTTTCCCTGCTCACCAGAAATATCTACGTTTCGAGGTAGAAAATCTTCATTTTCAGTTTGTAGCTCTGCCTTTCGGTCTAGCTACTGCACCTCGGGTGTTTACAAAGGTCCTGGCCCCTCCTCTGGCCAGATTAAGGGCCCAAGATATAACGATTATAGCTTATCTAGACGATCTGCTCTTGATAGACCAGTCGGTAGCCCGCTTAGACCAAAGTATGGTCACCACAGTCAACTACCTGGAATACCTAGGTTGGATTCTCAACCTAGAGAAATCTTCCTTAAAACCATCAAGGAGATTAGAATACTTGGGTTTGATCATAGATACAGTCCAGAAAAGAGTATTCTTGCCCCAGGCAAAAATCAGCGCCATAAAGGAACTGATTCAGGTGGTCAAAGCAAAGAAGAATCCTTCTATTCGCCTTTGCATGAGGTTGTTGGGAAAGATGGTAGCTTCATTCAAGGCCGTTCCTTACGCTCAGTTTCATTCGAGACTGCTGCAAAACAGTATCCTATTGGCTTGGAACAAGAAGGTCCAAGCTCTAGATTTCCCAATACGTCTGTCTCCAAAGGTGCGCTGGAGCCTCAGTTGGTGGTTGATAACCAAAAATCCGCAGAAGGGAAAATCCTTCCTACCAGTTACCTGGAAGGTGGTAACAACAGATGCCAGCCTTGGGTTGGGGAGCAGTCCTGGAAGAGGCGACTGTCCAAGGGAAATGGTCCAGAACAGAAAGGACCTTGCCCATCAACATTCTAGAGATTCGGGCATTCTAGAGATGTCAGACTCATGCTAGATCTCAAGGATCAAAACCAGTTCCTGAAAAGCTGCTCTTTTCGCATAGAGTCAATCCGATCAGTTGTCTCCATCCTACAAGGGGGAGAATTTCTGGCGTCAGTCGACATCAAGGATGCATACCCCCATGTGCCTATTTTCCCTGCTCACCAGAAATATCTACGTTTCGAGGTAGAAAATCTTCATTTTCAGTTTGTAGCTCTGCCTTTCGGTCTAGCTACTGCACCTCGGGTGTTTACAAAGGTCCTGGCCCCTCCTCTGGCCAGATTAAGGGCCCAAGATATAACGATTATAGCTTATCTAGACGATCTGCTCTTGATAGACCAGTCGGTAGCCCGCTTAGACCAAAGTATGGTCACCACAGTCAACTACCTGGAATACCTAGGTTGGATTCTCAACCTAGAGAAATCTTCCTTAAAACCATCAAGGAGATTAGAATACTTGGGTTTGATCATAGATACAGTCCAGAAAAGGGTATTCTTGCCCCAGGCAAAAATCAGCGCCATAAAGGAACTGATTCAGGTGGTCAAAGCAAAGAAGAATCCTTCTATTCGGCTTTGCATGAGGTTGTTGGGAAAGGTGGTGGCTGCATTCAAGGCCGTTCCTTACGCTCAGTTTCATTCGAGACTGCTGCAAAACAGTATCCTATTGGCATGGAATAAGAAGGTCCAAGCTCTAGATTTCCCAATACGTCTGTCTCCAAAGGTGCACCGGAGCCTCAGTTGGTGGTTGATAACCAAAAATCCGCAGAAGGGAAAATCCTTCCTACCAGTTACCTGGAGGTTGTTAACAACAGATGCCAGCCTTGGGTTGGGGAGCAGTCCTGGAAGAGGCGGCTGTCCAAGGGAAATGGTCCAGAACAGAAAGGACCTTGCCCATCAACATTCTAGAGATTCGGGCATTCTAGAGATGTCAGACCCATTCTAGATCTCAAGGATCTAAACCAGTTCCTGAATAGCCGCTCTTTTCGCATGAAGTCAATCCGATCAGTTGTCTCCATTCTACAAGGGGGGGAATTTCTGGCGTCAATCGACATCAAGGATGCATACCCCCATGCGCCTATTTTCCCCGCTCACCAGAAATATCTACTTTTCGAGGTAGAAAATCTTCATTTTCAGTTTGTAGCTCTGCCTTTCGGTCTAGCTACTGCACCTCGGGTGTTTACAAAGGTCCTGGCCCCTCCTCTGGCCAGATTAAGGGCCCAAGGTATAACGATTATAGCTTATCTAGACAATCTGCTCTTGATAGACCAATCGGTAGCCCGCTTAGACCAAAGTATGGTCACCACAGTCAACTACCTGGAATACCTAGGTTGGATTCTCAACCTAGAGAAATCTTCCTTAACAGTATCCTATTGGCTTGGAACAAGAAGGTCCAAGCTCTAGATTTACCAATACGTCTGTCTCCAAAGGTGCGCCGGAGCCTCAGTTGGTGGTTGATAACCAAAAATCTGCAGAAGGGAGAATCCTTCCTACCAGCTACCTGGGTTGGGGAGCAGTCCTGGAAGAGGCAACTGTCCAAGGGAAATGGTCCAGAACAGAAAGGACCTTGCCCATCAACATTCTAGAGATTCGGGCAGTGCGCTTGGCCCTGTGGGCCTAGACATTCAGGTTGCGGAATTGTCCTCTCAGGATCCAATCCGACAATGCCACAACAGTGGCCTATATCAATCACCAAGGAGGCACAAGAAATCGTGCGGCCCAGAGAGAGGTGAATCATATCCTAACTTGGGCAGAACATAATGTACCTTGCCTATCGGTAGTCTTCATTCCAGGAATAGAAAATTGGCAGGCGGACTACTTGAGTCACCAGCAGCTGTTCCCGGGAGAATGGGCCCTTCACCCCGATATCTTCCTGGCAATATGCCGGAGATGGGGGATCCCGGACGTAGACCTATTTACGTCCAGCTTCAATAAAAAGATTGACAACTTTGTGTAAAGAACAAAGGACCCGCTAGCATGCGGAATGGATGCCTTGGTGGTCCCGTGGGATCAGTTTTCACTGATTTATGCATTCCCTCCTATTCTGCTGCTTCCACGACTTTTTCGCAGGATCAAGCAGGAATGACAGTTGGTGATTTTTGTGGCCCAGAAGATCTTGGTATGCAGAGATCATAAAGATGGCGATAGGAGACCCCTTGGACCCTACCACCACGTCCAGACCTACTCTCACAAGGTCCGTTATTTCATCCTACCTTACAAACGCTAAATTTAACGGTTTGGCTATTGAGACCCACATTCTGAAGAAGCGTGGGCTGTCAGTTTCAGTGGTATCTACCTTGATTAATGCAAGGAAGCCGGCCTCTAGAGTCATATATTATAGAGTCTAGAAGGCATATGTTTCCTGGTGTGAATCCAGGGGTTGGCATCCCAGAAAGTATGTCATAGGAAGAATCTGGCCTTGAGTACTATCAAATGATGAAGCTGGCCTTGAGTACTATTAAAGGCCAGGTCTCGGCCTTATCGGTATTGTTTCAACGACCATTTGCTACGCATTCTTTGGTCCGTAGCTTTATACAGGGGGTAACATGGATTAATCCACCGGTTAGGTCACCCCTGAACCCTTGGGACTTGAATTTAGTTCTGTCGGCATTACAGAAACAGTCTTTTGAGCCGATACAACATATTCCCTTGGTCCTTTTGACAAGGAAGCTAATTTTTCTGGTAGCCATATCTTCTGCAAGAAGGGTATCAGAGTTGGCTGGTCTTTCTTGTAAAGAGCCATATTTAATTATTCACAAGAATAGGGTAGTATTGCGTCCCCATCCTCACTTTCTACCGAAGGTAGTGTCAGGTTTTCATCTATACCAGGATATTGTTCTACCTTCGTTTTTCCCAGACCCCTGTTCTACGGAAGAAAAGTTGTTACATTCTCTTAATGTGGTGAGAGCAGTCAAAGTCTACCTGAAGGTGACTGCTCAGATTCGAAAAACTGATGTTTTGTTTGTGTTGCCTGAAGGTCCTAAAAGAGGACAGGCCGCATTGAAATCTACTATTTCTAAGTGGATTCGGCAAGTAATGCCACGTACACACGACCGGACTTTCTGGGAAACTAGGTCCCATGTTCTTCCCGCCGGACTTCCGGCGGACTACCACCGGACTTTCTGAATGGACGGACTTGCCTACACACGACCGAACTTTTCGGCAGACTAGGTCCGCTGGTCTTCCCGACGGACTTTCGCCGGAGTTACGGCGGACTTTCAGAATGAACGGACTTGCCCACACACGGAGAAGTCCGTTCATTTTGAAAGTGACTCGGGTACGACGGGACGAGAAAAGGAAGTCAATCTCGCCGCTTTTATCCGCGACATTGGCACCTTGCGATCCTCGTCGCGGGGCATACCAGGCCCTAAGGTCTGGTATGGATTTTAAGGGGAACCCCCTGCACCGAAAAAACGGCGTGGGGTCCGTACCAGGCCGCATGCCCTCAACATGGGGGGTGGGTGCTTAGGGGGAGGGGGGCGCCCTGCGCCCCCCTCCCCCAAAGCACCTTGTCCCCATGTTGATGAGGACAAGAGCCTCTTCCCTCTCCGGGTCTTCTGCCGGGCTCCTCCGCTATCTTCTGCTCTTTTGCCGCTCTTTTGCTAGCGGAGTCTCAGTCTTCTGCCTTCTTCATGCCCCCCTAAAACGTCACAGTCCCAGCATGCCCAGAGACTGTGACCGCATAAGGGGGCGAGGTCACCGCCTATATAAGTCACATTGGAGCACTCAGAGAGCATTCCAGCCAGAGAGAGCGTCGTGTTAACATCACAAGAAGAGAAGAGGGAGGAAGACAAGAAGGCAGAAGGCAGAAGACCGGGCCACCGCTAGCAAAAGAGTGGCAAAAGAGCAGAAGACCCGGAGAGCGCGGAGAAGAGGTCAAACAATGGGAGAAGAGGCCGGAGACAGCGGAGAAAAACCGGAGAGACCCCTGAAGTCGGAAGAAGACCCCCGAAGTCGGAAGAAGACCCCCGAAGCCGAGCTGTCTAATAAATTACTTTACTTCACTTTAAAAACCTGTGTAGTGTGTTTTTTTTATTGACACTTTTTCCCCCAGGTGAATGGGTAGGGGTACCATGTACCCCATACTCATTCACATAGGGTGGGGGGCCGGGATCTGGGGGCCCTCTTATTAAAGGGGGCTCCCGGATTCCGATAAGCCCCCTGCCCGCAGACCCCGACAACCAACTGCCAGGGTTGTCGGGAAGAGGCTCTTGTCCTCATCAACATGGGGACAAGGTGCTTTGGGGTGGGGGGGCCGCAGGGCGCCCCCTTTCCCCAAAGAACCCACCCCCCATGTTGAGGGCATGTGGCCTGGTGCGGTTCGTCCCCACCCCCTTTCCTGACCGGCCGGGCTGCGTGCTCGGATCAGGGTCTGGTATGGATTTTGGGGGACAACACGCCGATTTTTAGGCGTAGGGGGGTCCCCTTAAAATCCATACCAGACCTAAGGGCTTGGTATGCCCCGCACTCGTTGTAATAGGAAAATTGTTTTGTTCTATTGCAGCGAGCGCGAGATGCAGTACCCGGCCCTTGCGTCGTATCTGGTCCGTTGGACCAGCATACAGACGAATGGGCTTTCCGTCAGGAACTGAGTCTGGCGGAGTTACGATAGAGAGATTTGAAACATGTTTCATTTCTAGGTCCGTCGGACTTTTGGGGAAAAAAGTCCGCGGGAGCCTACACACGATCGGATTGTCCCGCGGACTCTGGTCCACCGGACCAAGTCTGCTGTAAAGTTCGCTCGTGTGTACGCGGCATAATTGTTCAAGCTTATGGTTTGAAGAGGAAGATTCCACCTTTTCAAATTAAAGCGCACTCCACCAGGGCTGTTAGTGCTTCATGGGCAGTGCATCACCAAGCCTCCATGGCTCAAATCTGCAAGGCCGCAACTTGGTCTTCAGTTCATACATTTACCAGATTCTATCAGCTGGATGTGAAAAGGCATGAGGATATTGTCTTTGGGCGCAGTGTGCTGCAGGCAGCATTATAGGTCACCAGGTCTGATGGTGCCCTACTTTTGTTTGTGTCTCCCTCCCCTCATATAGCATTGCTCTGGGACATCCCACATAGTAACTACTATGGTTCTGTGTCCCGTGATGTACGATAAAGAAAATAGAATTTTTATAACAGCTTACCTGTAAAATCCTTTTCTTGGAGTACATCACGGGACACAGAGGTCCCTCCCCTCTTTTGATACACGTATATTGCTTTGCTACAAAAACTGAGGTACTCCCAGTAATGGGAGGGGGGAGTGAACTTCCTGTCTTAGGGTGTGTCAGTATCCATCACCTAAAGGTGGCCTATATAACCCACATAGTAACTACTATGGCTCTGTGTCCCGTGATGTACCCCAAGAAAATGATTTTACAGGTAAGCTGTTCTAAAAATCCTATTATTGCCCTCCTGCCGGAGTTGTGTTTCATAGCGATTCAGTGTGGTGACCCCCACCCAATACTACAGGAGAATGTCTGCTAATGTTGTCTTCCCCCTCCCCAATCCCCCCACTAGAAAAAACTGAAGTCTCTAGACACATGAAAAAAACTCCCATTAAGAAGATCCTTATATTAACGCAGTTCTCCTTTAGCACTCCAGAAACATTTTCTTCCCTGCTCTGTAGTAGATACCAGGGTAAGTGGCTGTAGCTGTTAGTGCAGTTACATAGTTACATAGTAAGTGAGGTTGAAAAAAGACACAAGTCCATCAAGTTAGTCCGATATTGTGTCCACAGAAGCCATCCACCCTCCCCAGACCCTATTAAACTTGGCCAAAGACTCCCTGCTCAGATAAGCATCTTTGTAAAATGGTACTGCTTTGTTGACCAGAGATTTCCAGGCCTCCAAAGTTGAAGTATACAAACTCTTCCACGATAGGACAATTCGTTTTTTAGCATAAAAAAATAATAAGGTGAAAAGAGTTTGTATAGCCCTAGTAGTGGCTAAAGGTTCAACTAGATGCAACAAGCATACTTTAATGGACAGGGGGATTGAAATAGAGGTGACCGACCTAATACAGGGCGCTATAGCTTGCCAGTATGGTTTAATATGGGGACAATCCCAAAATATGTGCATGAAGTTAGCCATAGGTGTTGAGCATCTCCAGAATAGAGACTGTTGATTCCCAAGCATTTTCGCCAATCTAGCCGGGGTAAGGTATATTCAGGGCCGGACTGGCCTACCGGGATACCGGGAAGTTTCCCGGTAGGCCGCCTGCCCTGGGGCCACTTTGAGGCTGCAGTGGTGGGCACAGAGAGGCTGCATTGATGGGCAAAGTAGGGCTGCATTGATGGGCACAGTGAGTCTGCAATAATAACACAGAGAGGCTGCAATGATGAACGGTAGATTGGGCGAAAACCTGTGCAAACAAGATGGCCACAATCCCTGAGTCACATTCCATGCCCTAATCACTGAGCGCATAGAGGGAGTCAGGGAATATGGAGACTTCAGACCCCTGTAGACTAAGTGTGAGAGCACCTCATATGAGCCCACACAGGCAGTCTCCAGGGACACCGAGGCATCATCTGGTGGAGAAGTCAACCAGCGGTGGGCTACTGTCCATTGACCAACTAGAAAATATTTATAGAAGTTAGGTACCGCAAGGCCCCCTCCCCCCCATGGCTGTTGAAGTATGGCCAGCAGCATGAACAACAACTCCCAGCATACCGTATTAGGCAAGGGAATCCAACCAGTCAACCGCATCTGCAGGGGATTCAAAGAATTTTGTGGATCCATTGTGGATAACTTTTAGACAGCTGGGATATAGCTATGTTGTAGACTAGGCCCTTCTCCCTCAGGGGCCTGCGGACATCCATAAAGGAGCACCATTTTTTTGTAGATCCGGTGATAAGTCAGGGTACAGATGTATGACAGCATTCTCGTATTTCAGCTCAGGATGTTTACGGGCCTCTGCTAGGATTAGATCCCCGTCCTTGAAGTTCAGCAGGCGAACCAGGAAAGCTCTTGGCCATGCAACAGCAGGCCTGCAGCCGGTGGGCACCCTGTGTGCATGCTCGACAATGTAGACTGTTTATTCCCAGTAAGAGGGCCAGGTCCAGATTGAAACTAAACAAACTTTTCAAAAGAGCCACAGGGTATGTGTACTCCTTCCGCGTACACGAAGGCAAAGGCTCCCAGCTCCAGCCCCCTGAGTGCCCAACATACATCGGAACAGGTGGAAAAAGTATGTGGGACCTGGAGTACCCCCTGTTTAAAAAAGGCTATCATATCTACCTAGACAATTATTATACCAGTTTGCCCCTTTTCCGCCACCTGCACCATGAAAAAACATTGGCCTGAAGTACCACCAGAAAAAAACAGAAAGGGCTTCCAACAAAATTTAGTGTAAACAAGGCTACAAATGGGGGAATTTTGGAAGTCTGAGGAATGAGGAAGTGTTGGCCATGAAGTGGAGGGACAAGAGAGATGTTTACATCCTGTCTACCATCCACAATGACACCTTGGTAGATATTCATGGAAGATACGGTTCCATTGTAAAGCCTGAATGCATCCACAATTATAATCAGTTTATGGGGTGGATTTAAATGACCAGATGCTACAGTCCTATTTATCAACTAAAAAGTCCTGTCTCTGGTATAAAAAAGTTGCATTTTATCTCTTTCATTGGCCATGTATAATTTGTACTTCATCTATCAAAAGTCAACAGAAAGACCCAGAGTCTTCCTCAAATGTTGTGTATGCAGCAGAGGAGGCGTTAGAAGAGACACCAGTTATTATATAAGTCCCTTATTTTTAACAGCCTGCCATTTCACCATTTTTAATACTTGTGCGGATCATTTGCCTGCTGCCTCGATTGACCATGATTCTACCTTCCACGTTAACTGACCCTGGCCTGTTTACCGATGATGCCTCTACCTACCGATGATGCCCCTGCCTACCATTGATGCCTCTGCCGTTTTGATTGTTTCCAAACCACTTATCTACCTTCCACATTAACTGACCCATGCCTGTTAATCGACCCTGTTTTTTGCCTCCTACTTGGATTGATCTTTTGCCCTGCTACTGTAGTAGGGGGATGCAAGATAACACAGAGGTCTAACATATGTGAGAGGCTTCAGAATAGTGTTCTGAGTAGAGAAAAACTGTTTTTGGTTTTCTCTGGGTTTTGTAATTCTCAGAGCAGTGTCTGGAGACCAGAGGCTTCAAAGAGATTTGGGTGGGAGAAGCCTCTACCCTGTCCCCATTCTTTCCTGGCTAAGGCCCTAAGCTTGATGTTCCTTTCTGCTGCTTGGACCAATATTTTGGCTATGCTGACCATATATCTGCCTGCTGCCTGTAATAACCCAGGACTTTATGGTCCATGTTCCTTCCTGCTGCCTGTATTGACTACTTTTACTGCAGACCACTTCTCTGCCTGTTACCTAGATCAATGCTTTGGCTGTGATGGCAGTATCTCTGCCTGCTACATGTACCGACTATGGACAGTATTCCTCCCTGTTGCCCCAATGATTCCTTTTGCTGTCGCTGACCACAGCCTTGCCTGCTGCCTGGACCTATACTCTCCTATGTGGACCACTGCACTAAGAAAATCACAGGTAATCTTTTGTTTACTCTTTTCTCAGCAGAATGTATTTTGGGGTGTAATTGGTATGTACATGCTATGTGTTAGAAATATGAAGGGCCTTCAAAAATGCGATGGGTTGTCAGGATATTATATGTGTAATTTATGTCCCTAGAACACCTGATGGTGCTCCTTTGATGTTGGGCCTCTGTCTGTGGCCAGGCTGTGTAAAAGTCTCACAAATGTGGTATCGCTATGCTCAGGAGGAATAGCAGAATGTATTTTAGGGTATAATCTGCTATGCTATGTGTTTTGTGTAAAAAAAAAAAAAAAAAATGTTTTTGTTTTCCCTCCACATTTTCCAAAAAAAATGACATGTTCAAAAGACTCAAAATGCCTCATAGAATACACGTTGGGATGTATGATTTTCAAAATGGGTTCATTTTGTGGACATTTCCATTGTCCTGGTGTTCCAGGGCCTTCAAAAAGTGATAGGTAGTCAGGAAATTAGATGTGTATTTATGCTCCTAGAACACCTGAAGGTGCTACTTGGATGTTGGGCTTCTGTATGTGGCCAGGCTGTGTAAAAGCCCCACACATGTAGTACTGACAAATTCGGGACGAGTAGCAGAATGTATTTTGGGGTGTAATTTTTGCTATGTACATGCTATGTGTTGGAAATATCGTATAAAGTGACAACTTTGTGTAAAAAAAATAAGTTTTCATTTTCTTTCCACATTTTTCAAAAACGTGTGGAAAAAAATTACATGTTCAAAAGACTCATAATGCCTAATATAATATATGTTGGGGTGTTTTCTTTCCAACATGGGGTCATTTTGTGGGTGTTTCCATTGTTCTGGTGCTCCAGGGCCTTCAAAAGTGTGATAGGTAGTCAGGTAATTTATGCTCCTAGATTGCCTGAAGATGCTACTTGGATGTTGGGCTTCTGTATGTGGCCAGGCTGTGTAAAAGCCCCACACATGTAGTATTGACGAATTCGGGATGAGTAGCAGAATGTATTTTGGGGTGTAATTCTTGCTATGTACATGCAATGTGTTAGAAATATCGTATATATTGACAACTTTGTGTAAAAAAATAAGTTTTCATTTTCTTTCCACATTTTTCAAAAACTTGTGGAACAACATGTTAAAAAAAAAACTCATAATGACATAATGATAATATAAGTTGGGGTGTTTGCTTTCCAAAATAGGATCATTTTGTGGGTAATTCCATTGTCCTGGTGCTCCAGGGCCTTCAAGAATGTGATAGGTAGTCAGGAAATTAGATTATACTTGGATATTACTTGGATGTTGGGCCTCTGTATGTGGCCAGGCTGTGTAAAAGTCTCACACATGTGGTATCGCCATTCTCAGGATGAGTAGCAGAATGTATTTTGGGGTGTAATTTTTGCTATTTACATGCTATGTGTTGGAAATATTGAATAAATTGACAACTTTGTGTAAAAAAAAAATAAGTTTTCATTTTCTTTCTACATTTTTCAAAAACTTGTGGAAAAAAAATTACATGTTCAAAAGACTCATATTGCCTAATATAATATATGTTGGGGTGTTTTCTTTCCAACATGGGGTCATTTTGTGGGTGTTTCCATTGTTCTGGTGCTCCAGGGCCTTCAAAAGTGTGATAGGTAGTCAGGTAATTTATGCTCCTAGATTGCCTGAAGATGCTACTTGGATGTTGGGCTTCTGTATGTGGCCAGGCTGTGTAAAAGCCCCACACATGTAGTATTGACGAATTCGGGACGAGTAGCAGAATATATTTTGGGGTGTAATTCTTGCTATGTACATGCTATGTGTTAGAAATATCGTATATATTGACAACTTTGTGTAAAAAAAAATAAGTTTTTATTTTCTTTCCACATTTTTCAAAAACTTGTGGAACAACATGTTCAAAAAAAACCTCATAATGATATAATAATAATATAAGTTGGGGTGTTTGCTTTCCAAAATAGGATCGTTTTGTGGGTAATTCCATTGTCCTGGTGTTCCAGGGCCTTCAAGAATGTGATAGGTAGTCAGGAAATTAGATTATACTTGGATTTTACTTGGATGTTGGGCCTCTGTATGTGGCCAGGCTGTGTAAAAGTCTCACACAAGTGGTATCGCCATTCTCAGGATGAGTAGCAGAATGTATTTTCTGCTGTACATGTTATGTGTTAGAAATATTGTATAAATTGACAACTTTGTGTAAAAAAAAAATGTTTTCATTATATTTCTACATTTTCCAAAATGTGTTTTGGGGTGTAATTGCAAGTATGCTGTGTGTGAGAAATAACTTGTTAAAATGACAATTTTGTCTAAAAAAACAAACAAATGTCTTAATTTTCCCAAGAATTGTGGGAAAAAAGAACAGCTTTAAAAAAACTCACCATGCCTCTTAGTAAATACTTTTGATTATTTACTTTCCATTAAGGGATCATTTTGGGGGTATTTGTACTATCCTGACATTTCAGGATTGATCAATTTTCAATGATGCGTAGCATAGCTTTTAGACTATAATGCCGCGTACACACGGTCGGACTTTCTGGCCTACTTGGTCCGGCACACTTTCTGACGGACTTTGTCCGCCAGGTGCGCCGGACTTTAAAGCGGACGGACTTGCCCACACACGACCGGACTTTGTGGCGGGCTAAGTCCGCCCGTCTTTCCGATGGACTTTCGCCGGAGTTACGGCGGACTTTCAGAATGAACGGACTTGCCCACACATGGACAAGTCCGTTCATTTTGAACGTGACTCAGGTGTGACGGGACTAGAAAAGGATGTCAATCTTGCCGCTTTTATCGGCGAGATTGACACCTTGCCCGCCCCCTTTTGATGTCACAGTCCCTGGGCATGCTGGGACTGTGACGTTTTAGGGGGCGTGGTCACTGGGTGATGTTGACTACGCCCCCTAAAACATCACAGTCCCAGCGTGCCCAGGGACTGTGACATCAAAAGGGGACGGGGTCTCCGCCTATATAAGTCACAACGCAGCCCTCAGAGAGCAGTCCAGCCAGAGAGAGCGTCGTGTCAACATCTGGAGAAGAGAAGAGAAGACAAGAAGCCCAGAAGACAAGAAGCCCAGAAGTCCGGACCTCTGCTGGCAAGAGAGCTACCTGAAGACAGCGGAGGAGCCGGCCGAAGAACTGGAACACCGGGAGAAGAGAGCGGAGAAGAACCAACTGGACGCCGGGAGAAGATGAACCGGAGGGACCCCAGAAGCCGGAAGAATACCCCCGAAGCCGGAGGAAGATCCCCCCCCCCGGAGCTGTTTAATAAAATATTTTAAAAACCTGTGTAGTGTTTTATTATTTACACTTTTTCCCTAGGTGAATGGGTAGGGGTACCATGTACCCCATACTCATTCACATAGGGTGGGGGGGCCGGGATCTGGGGGCCCTCTTATATGGCCCTCTTATAGGGGGGCTCCCGGATTCCGATAAGCCCCCGCCCGCAGACCCCGACAACCAACGGCTGGTTGTCGGGGTCGGGAAGAGGCCCTTGTCCTCATCAACATGGGGACAAGGTGCTTTGGGGTGGGGGGGGCCTGGCAGGGCGCCCTTTCCCCCAAAGCACCCACCCCCCATGTTGAGGGCATGCGGCCTGGTACGGTTCAGGAGGGGGGGGGCGCTCGCTCGTCCCCAGCCCCTTTCCTGACCGGCCAGGCTGCGTGCTCAGATCGGGGTCTGGTATGGATTTTAGGGGGGACCCCACGCCGTTTTTTCGGCGTAGGGGGGTTCCCTTTATAATCCATACCAGCTACCTAAGGGCCTGGTATGCCCCGCGCTCGCCGCAACAGGAAAATTTGTTTTTCCTATTGCAGCGAGCGCGAAATGCAATACCCTGCCCTCGCGTCGTATCTGGTCCGTTGGACCAGCATACACACGAGCGGGTTTTCCGTCGGACCAGCACACAGACGAGCGGACTTTCCGTCCGAAACTGAGTCCGACGGAAAGATTTAAAACATGTTTCAAATCTAGGTCCGGCGGGCTTTTGGGAAAAAGTCCGCCGGAAAAGTCTACCGGAGCCTACACACGGGCGGATTGTCCGGCACACTCTGGTCCGCTGGACCAAGTATGCCGGAAAGTCCGACCGTGTGTACGCGGCATAATACTTTCACACAGACTAAATAATATACACTAATTTGGGTTATTTTTTTCTAAACATATGTAGCAGTATTAATTTTACCCCAAGTTTATAAAGAAAAATTATTTATTTGCAAAATTTTATAATAGAAGCTAAAAAAGTGGGATTTTTTAACAAAATGTTTGCTCTTTTCATGATTATATAGCAAAAATTAAAAACCCAGTGGTGATTAAATACCACCAAAAATTGATCTGGGGGGTAAATGTGCCCTGTATTGAAGTCTTGGCATCCACTAATCTGCCTTTTATTTTACAGATTTTGAAAGTATTTTTATTTAATTCTTCAGTTGTAAATTATAAAAACATGCCCCCAACATCAAATGATTTCAACTCAGAACCATTAATCTGCACGCTGGTATACATTTAAAGAGAACATGATAGGTACATAGTTAGTCTGGTTGAAAAAGTCCATCTAGTTCAACCAATACAGTGCCTTGAAAAATAATTCATACTCCTTGAAATTTTCTGCATTACTGTATGTCATGTTACAACCAAAAACGTAAATGTTTTTTATTGGGATTCTATTTGATAGACAAACATAAAGTGGCACATAATTGTGAAGTGGAAGGAAAATAATAAATGTTTTTCAAAATTCCTTTTTTTTTTTTTTGTAATTGTTTTTTTTTTTTCAAAGAGATCTGCATTAAACATTCAAGGTATGCAATAGTAACAGATAACAGAATCAAGAGGCAAAAAAGGGGGTCACACAGTCAAAGTTATATAATAACAAGCCCAGCTCTGCACTTTAAGGGTGGTCAGGAGAAAACATTATGGTTTTGGAGGTAATTATCCGTGTGCAGAGCTGAGGAGACCAACAGGTAACTACATGGGAGACCAAAGACATAGAATCATTAATAGCAAATCAGCATACTAAAATAATGCAAAATAAAATAAAATAGAACTTTTACAATATATCGGGAGACATTGCAACCCGATGGCCCGCTTTGCCCGGGAATGGGACCATGAGGGGAGTGTGATGCAAGCACCATGTCCATATGATATAGCCCATTGCCGAGCCAAGGATACGTGGCAAAGGCGATTCTCTTTCTGAGAGTCATTGAATTGGATGCCTAGGTCTGCCTCCCTTTTGGAAAGGAAGGGTGGAACAAACCCTTCCTTCGGGCGAGTCAAAGAGGCATAGATCATTGAATGACTGGCGAATTGGCTCACCCTGGTGAAAAAAGTATTCCAGCTCCGTAAGCTCTCGAGATATGCCCCAAGTCTGCAGACACCCACAAAGAAAGTTACGGAGCTGGAGACCACTCCAGAAATCCAACGGAGGGTCCGCAGCAGCCACCCCAGAAGAGGGGGAAAGTCGGCCATCAGGACCCACAAAGTCACAGAGATGGAGCCGTCTGCTCGCAACCAACCTCTGGAACTGAGGGTTTCGAAGTCCAGGTGGAAATTCTGGGTTGCCCAGTAATGGCACCACAGGGGAGGGTAGTGGTGCCACTGAGGAGTGTCGGAAGGCGTCCCTAGCTACCGACAGTATGCTGCCCAGGGTAGGATGGTCAGTGAGGGCCTTCGGTAAAGGTGAAGTGATCCACTGCCGTGTCATTGGAGTCTTCAACCTCCATGGCCACCCAGTGTTTCCACCAGCCTAGTGAGATGCGCCACTCTTTTGTAGGCTTTCACATCTGGGAGGCCCAACCCTCCCGTGTTTAGCAAGATGAAGAAGTTGCATCCTAATTCGGGGCTGACGATGGGACCAAACAAAGTCCCAAAACATAGCGTTCACATGCTTAAAGAACACAGGAGGGAGGGGAATGGGAAGTGTTTGCAGCAAATACAACACCCTGGGCAGCATTGTTATTTTGAGGGCATTGCAGCAGCCAAACCACGTCAGTGTGAGTGAATGCCAGTGGAGGAGATCCACTTTAAGGCAGATAAGCAGAGGGGCAAAATTTACAGATTAGAAGGGTCAGAGGTGATGTCAACTCCCAAGTAATGAATGGAGTCAGTCGCCCAATGGAATGAGAATGCCGAACATAGTTATTTAGCCATGTCCCTGTCCCCTGTGATGTTAAGGATGGAAGAGTTGGATTAATTGATTTGGAAAAAAGAGAGAGCCCCATATTCCTGCAAAGACTGTAATTGTTTTGGGAGGGAGGTAAGCGGTTCCGTTAGGAGAAAGATCAAGTCATCCGCGAATGCGGCCACTTTGTGCATTCCCAAGGCTATTTGATAACTAGCAATGCCTTCATCCGCCCTTACCGTGCATAGAAAGGGCTCTAGGGTAAGTAAAAATATCAAGGGGATAAGGGGCACTCCTGCCGCGAGCCATTGTGTATGTGGAAAAAGGTGGTTCTCGTCTCATTTACCTTGACTGCAGTTGTGGGGTTGGAATAAAGAGACAGTATCCAACTCAACATTGAGTACCTGACACCAATGTGTTCTAGGGTGGTTCTCATGAAAGTCCAGTTTAGGGATGGGCGAACGGTTCGGCCCGAGCATAAGTTCAGGCTGAACTTTGTTGTTCGGATGTTCTGCGAACACCGTTAAAGTCTATGGGACACTAACATGAAAAATCAAAAGTGCTCATTTTAAAGGCTTATATGCAAGTTATTGTCATAAAAAGTGTTTGGGGACCTGGGTCCTGCCCCAGGGGACATGTATCAATGCAATTTTTTTTTTTAAAAACAGCAGTTTTTTTCGGGAGCAGTGATTTTTTTAATGCTTAAAGTGAAACAATAAAAATGAAATATTCCTTTAAATATCGTGCCTGGGGGTGTCTATAGTATGCCTGTAAAGTGCCACATTTTTCCCGTGTTTAGAACAGTATCACAGCAAAATAACATTTCTAAAGGAAAAATTTCATTCAAAACTGATCGCGGCTGTAATGAATTGTCTCGGCAATATAGATAAAACTCATTGAAAAAAAGAGCATGGGATCCCCCCAGTCCATTACCAGGCCCTTTGGGTCTGGTATGAATATTAAGGGGAACCCCGAACCAAAATTAAAAAAAAAAATTGTGGGGGTCCCCCTAAAATCCATACCAGGCCCTTCGGGTCTGATATGGAAATTAAGGGGAACCCTGTGCCTAATTTTTTTTAAAAATGGCTTAGGGGTCCCCCCCAAAATCCACACCAGACCCTTCAGGTCTGGTATGGATTTTAAGGGGAACCCTGTGCCAAAATTTTTTAAAATATGGCATAGGGGTTCCCCCCAAAATCCATACCAGACCCTTATTCGAGCATGCAACCTGGCAGGAAAAGAAGGGGGACGAGAGAGCACCCCCCCTCCCGAACTGTACCAGGCCACATGCCCTTAACATGGAGAGGGTGCTTTGGGGTAGCTCCACTGACAGACCGAAAAAGAAAAAAATAACCCGCCACTGATCCGCCTCTATGGGAGGCTTCCGCCGTGTGATGCTTCAGTGCCTTTGACAGTTCTTATATAACTGAGGGCGGGGCCACCAGGTGACATACCGGGTGACCCCGCCCCCCTCTGACACAGGGGCCCTTCCCATGGCTTCTCGTGGTGTCAGAGGGGGGCAGGGTCACCCGTTTACTTAACCGGGTGGCCCTTTTTTTAGTGTCTTGTTTTTTTAACATTTTGACACTTTTTTTGTGAAATGGTAGGGGTACATTTGTACCCCGTTACCATTTCATACAGCAGGGGGCCGGGATCTGGGGGTCCCCTTGTTAAAGGGGGCTTCCAGATTCTGATAAGCCCCCGCCCACAGACCCCCACAACCACCGGGCAAGGGTTGTGGGGATGAGGCCCTTGTCCCCATCAACATGGGGACAAGGTGCTTTGGGGGCTACCCCAAAGCACCCTTCCCATGTTGAGGGCATGTGGCCTGGTACGGTTCAGGAGGGGGGGTCCGCTCTCTCGTCCCCCCCAGTAATGGACTGGGGGGGATCCCATGCTCTTTTTTTCAATGAGTTTTAGCTATATTGCCGAGACCCGACAATTCATTACAGTCGCGATCAGTTTTAAATGACAATTTTTCCTTTAGAAATATCATTTTGCTGCGGTACTGTTCTAAACACGGGAAAAATGTGCCACTTTACAGGCATACTATAGACACCTCCCAGGCACGATATTTAAAGCAATATTTCATTTTTATTGTTTCACTTTAAGCATAAAAAAAATCACTGCTCCCAAAAAAATCGGCCTTTTAAAAAAAAAAAAATTTGCATTGATACATGTAAAAAATGCACAGTGTGGCGCTATTATGTGAATACAATATGAGAAAACTAAACATAAATTATTCAAATCATAAACATCTCATGTGAGCACTTGTGACAGTGACTAGTGAAAGAATAATACATATGTGTGTTTAGATGAATTCAACATCAAAGGCAAAATCAAATATAGAGTCCATAACACCAAAAAGAAAAAGTCCGTGATAGCAGTGTATAAATGGTATACAGGTGTTTTTCTTGTATATGCAGGAAGATCAATTAGACCCGGTAGCCTGGTAGATGAATGGACCATAAACGACCAGAGGTGCACAGAAATTTGAAAACGGTGCCAGGACCATCACCAGAAGATATGGAGGCTTACCAGAAGTAGTGGCCTGAAATAGCGTATGCTAAAACAGGTCAAGAAGGCTTGGTGACCAACTGGTCTAGATGTATTGTCTGGTTAGATGTCATCACCACACCAACGGAGGGAAGGGGGGGAAGCAATCAGCACGATTTCCTCAATAATAATCACACCACCAAGCCAAGCGAAAGATTCGTGTACCATGTGAGGGATGAAAACACTCACATAGTGTAATAATGTATTAACTTGGATTTATTAAAAATAGCAATAAAAAACAAACTCACATTTTATGCAGATCAAACAGGCATGTAAATCGTATAGCGGTAGTTGTGAGGGGTCCACCCGACATGTTTCAACTAAAAAAGTCGTCTTCTGGGGTGTGGAACCCTCTCTCCCCACCGCTCTATTTATGGACAAAGAATGACCCCCACTGGAAGTGTCCGAAACCGGAAGTAATTAAGATGACCCTATTTCCGGTCAGGGGGGCATATGTAAGAAATTCCAAAAATCACACATTAGTAGATTGAATATCAAAAATCTCATAATCCTGTGTGAGGTCCGAACTATAAGACCAATGTACATTACTGTATAGATCGGCTTTGGTCCGGATGGTTAAATCCGTAACCAAGCCTCACTCTCAGTCCCTGTATGCAGTGGGTGGAAGCGCCTCCACACAGCTGCGCTCCACCCTCAATGTCAAGCCTCGTTCCGGCACGGTGGCGTGATGACATCACGCCCATAATTCACGTCCGTGCGTTCCAAGGGTATAATCCAAGCCTTGTTTTCGATCGGCCGTCGAATGACGCGATGACGTCACGCGCACGATCGAATAACGATGGCGGTACGCTCCAGGCCTTTAGCCAAGCCTCATTTTTAATAGGATTAGTCACATCCAGCAACATAGTCAGAACAGGAAGTGACACCCAACCTCCTATTGAAGGGGCGGAAGGGACAGGAAATGTCAGCAAAGGTGGATGTAATGCTGAAAATATGAGAAACTAATGAGCATCTTTAAAACTTAATTAAAAGATCAGACAAGTTAAACAAGTTATCTAAAATGTAGATCGTATACAGCGATACTTTATCTCATAATCTAAATAATCAGTTCAGATAAAAAACTACCGGACACTGCCAGTAGGGGGCATCAGACCAATATTATGTACAAACAAGGTGATGAGTTACCATGTACAATGCATTAGCATGAATGCAATTAAGAAGAAATATCATATGCCTACCCAAACAATACCAAAATCATCTCATATCAAATTGGCATACATATTAAAATTTTAAAATTATAAGATTAAAAAACTAAAAAAAATGGAGAGATCAAGTCTGAATTCAAGCCCGATTAATAAAGGAATTGATGTCCCATTCTACATTAATACCCTGCGGAAAATGAGACCCCAATTCATAAATCCAGTATGTCTCCAAGCGGGAGACACCCCTAAGAGTCGACCCCCCCCGCCATGGGGCCGTGTATCTATCTATGACAAGGAACTGGGTGCCAGCAGGGTTTCTATCATGGCACTCCCTATAATGTCATACTGGATTTATGAATTGGGGTCTCATTTTCCGCAGGGTATTAATGTAGAATGGGACATCAATTCCTTTATTAATCGGGCTTGAATTCAGACTTGATCTCTCCATGTTTTTTTAGTTTTTTAATCTTATAATTTTAAAATTTTAATATGTATGCCAATTTGATATGAGATGATTTTGGTATTGTTTGGGTAGGCATATGATATTTCTTTTTAATTGCATTCATGCTAATGTATTGTACATGGTAACTCATCACCTTGTTTGTACATAATATTGGTCTGATGCCCCCTACTGGCAGT
Source organism: Lithobates septentrionalis (assembly GCA_037952835.1). NCBI lineage: Eukaryota > Metazoa > Chordata > Amphibia > Anura > Ranidae > Lithobates > Lithobates septentrionalis. The sequence goes on from JBBDGP010000545.1 coordinate 2,474,069, forward strand.
GTCCGGTAGTTTTTTATCTGAACTGATTATTTAGATTATGAGATAAAGTATCGCTGTATACGATCTACATTTTAGATAACTTGTTTAACTTGTCTGATCTTTTAATTAAGTTTTAAAGATGCTCATTAGTTTCTCATATTTTCAGCATTACATCCACCTTTGCTGACATTTCCTGTCCCTTCCGCCCCTTCAATAGGAGGTTGGGTGTCACTTCCTGTTCTGACTATGTTGCTGGATGTGACTAATCCTATTGAAAATGAGGCTTGGCTAAAGGCCTGGAGCGTACTGCCATCGTTATTCGATAGTGCGCGTGACGTCATCACGTCATTCGACGGCCGATCGAAAACGAGGCTTGGATTATACCCTTGGAACGCACGGACGTGAATTATGGGCATGATGTCATCACGCCACCGTGCCGGAACGAGGCTTGACATTGAGGGTGGAGCGCAGCTGTGTGGAGGCGCTTCCACCCACTGCATACAGGGACTGAGAGTGAGGCTTGGTTACGGATTTAACCATCCGGACCAAAGCCGATCTATACAGTAATGTACATTGGTCTTATAGTTCGGACCTCACACAGGACTATGAGATTTTTGATATTCAATCTACTAATGTGTGGTTTTTTGAATTTCTTACATATGCCCCCCTGACCGGAAATAGGGTCATCTTAATTACTTCCGGTTTCGGACACTTCCAGTGGGGGTCATTCTTTGTCCATAAATAGAGCGGTGGGGAGAGAGGGTTCCACACCCCAGAAGACAACTTTTTTAGTTGAAACATGTCGGGTGGACCCCTCACAACTACCGCTATACGATTTACATGCCTGTTTGATCTGCATAAAATGTGAGTTTGTTTTTTATTGCTATTTTTAATAAATCCAAGTTAATACGTTATTACACTATGTGAGTGTTTTCATCCCTCACATGGTACACGAATCTTTCGCTTGGCTTGGTGGTGTGATTATTATTGAGGAAATCATGCTGATTGCTTCCCCCCCTTCCCTCCGTTGGTGTGGTGATGACATCTAACCAGACAATACATCTAGACCAGTTGGTCACCAAGCCTTCTTGACCTGTTTTAGAATACGCTATTTCAGGCCACTACTTCTGGTAAGCCTCCATATCTTCTGGTGATGGTCCTGGCACCGTTTTCAAATTTCTGTGCACCTCTGGTCGTTTATGGTCCATTCATCTACCAGGCTACCGGGTCTAATTGATCTTCCTGCATATACAAGAAAAACACCTGTATACCATTTATACACTGCTATCACGGACTTTTTCTTTTTGGTGTTATGGACTCTATATTTGATTTTGCCTTTGATGTTGAATTCATCTAAACACACATATGTATTATTCTTTCACTAGTCACTGTCACAAGTGCTCACATGAGATGTTTATGATTTGAATAATTTATGTTTAGTTTTCTCATATTGTATTCACATAATAGCGCCACACTGTGCATTTTTTAGTTGTTTTTTTCTCCCTGAGTCTACGGGTGTGTTGGCTGCTTCCTTAGTTTGTTTTAGCGCAGCGTTGTATCATATTTCTTGAAGCATTGATACATGTCCCTTGGGGCAGGACCCAGGTCCCCAAAACACTTTTTATGACAATAACTTGCATATAAGGCTTTAAAATGAGCACTTTTGATTATTCAAGTCCGTGTCCCATAGACTTTAACAGTGTTCGTGTGTTCTGCCAAATTTTTTGCCTGTTCGGTATGTTCTGGTGCGAACCGAACCGGGGGGTGTTCGGCCCATCCCTAGTCCAGTTCACCTGATCGAAGGCTTTTCCTGCGTCCGTAGACAGCAAGAGTCAAGGCCGTTTTGATGATCTGGCTGCGGGGATCAAGTTCACCACCCCAATTGTGTTGTCAATTGGGCGGTGTTGCCAGCAGAGGAAGAGTCCAAAGGGGGGTAAACGGTCCAAGTTGTAGAGGTTTTCATAGAAGGATCTGAATTCCGTTGCCATATCAGAAGAAGTGGTGAGCCTCTGCCTGGAAGAGCCCATGATATGGGAGATGTAAGTTTTCATGCGCAGACCACACAGTGCCCGAGTTAGCAACATACTTGGTTTGTCCGAAAGTTAGTTTTTGTTTTGTTTTGTGGAACAGGAGTGAGCGGAGTTCCTCACAAACTTTTAGAAGGTACTGATACGTGGTACGCGCAAGGCTAGCCTTACGGGAGCACTCTAGGCTATGAAGCTGAGCAAGAAGTTCCTCTGTGCAGTGGGACCTCTCTCTTTTAAAACAGGCCCCTATTCTGATCAGTACACCCCAGGCCACCATCTTATGAGCCTCCCAGACAACCAAGGGATTAGTGACTGAAGCTTCATTGATGGCAAAGTAATCCCGTAGGGTGGTCAAGAGCTCAGAACGGATCTTCTCCGATTGGAGCAAGGCCTCATTTAGTCTCCAGGATGGTGGAGTCTGAATCACCGGACCCAGTTGAAGTGTCAGATGGATTGGGGCATGGTCTGAGAGAGAAATAATGTCAATGTTGGCCGATACTACTCTGGATAAGTAAGGGAGGTGGGAGGAACCGCGTGAGACATCCAATAGAGGATCCAGAGCAAAGTTGAGGTCCCCCCAAAGACGAGAAGCCCCTTTGCAAACTTCATGAGCTCAGGGAGGAGCTTCCGTAAAAATTGCGGATGATCAACATTTGGAAAATAAACGTTGACAAAAGTGACCTGCACGTCAGACACCCTCCCCTTCAGGAGATCATCTGTCCGCTGTGCCTCAAAAATCCAGGGAACCAATTTGGCCATCAGGATTTCATCCTTCGATTTGGAGATAGGAGAGACACTGTGGTACACCGCTGGGAAGTCTTTGTTAGTCTTTGATAACGCCCTGGGGGAGAGGCGAAACGCGTCGACGCAACATCCTGCCTACGCCTGCTAACCAGTGACATCACTTCCTGGAGTTGGTGGAACGCACGCCGTTCAGCGGCGAACCGACCAAGTATCTGAATGCCTGCTCTGCATGCCGGTCCCGTGAGTAGCGCACATATGTGCAGGTGACCCTATGGTATCCTAAGGTTTTACACTATATGCTTTTTCTTTTCTTTTGGTGGAACGCGAGCTTTGTGGTCCCAAAAGTTTCCTTCTAACCATCTTCAACATCAGTATACCTTTTACCCTGATTTATCATACGGATGAATAAGTTGGAAGTCTGCTGATTGTCCCTTTTGTGAAGGAGCATTTCAATCTAATAGACACTCTATCATTTGCAAATTTTGATATAACTGACATTTTTGTCTCATTATTTCACTTGGCGTCCATTTCTGTATAGAGGCTCACTTCATTGCTATTTATGATTTTGAATCTATGAGAGCACATATATATTATATTTATTTCAAAAAATTATTTGTATCAGTCTAGCGATATCCTATCACCTTATAGTCGCATAGTGTTTTGGATGTGTTTTTTGGATCACTCATCCAAACTGCATTACTTGTATACTATGTATATTTTTGATTTGTCCCTTATCACATTGTAGGTATTTAGTTTGTTAGTGCATTCATGCACGATTCCACTCAGCACACGATAAATTGTGTAAGGTTTATATTCAATTTTCTTTTTATACATTTTCTCATATTCACTACTATTTGCATAGTGCATTTACTATTTGGTCTCGTTATAGTTTATCAATTATTTTTAGTAAGTTGTCAGTGCAGATTTTTGGTTATACACCAATGGGAAAGCCCCATTGGTCAGTTAGGGGATATGGTCACCGCGAAAATGCATTTCCTGCAGAAAGGCGACTTGAGTCTTACATTTTCGTAAATCAGTTTTCAAAATTCTTTACAAATAAATATCTGAAAAGTGTGGCGTGCATATGCATTCAGCCCCTCTGAGCCAATAATTTGTAAAACAACCTTTTGCTGCAATTATAGCTGCAAGTCTTTTTGGGTCTGTCTCTACCAGCTTTGCACATCTCCAGAGTGAAAATTTTGCCCATTCTTCTTTACAAAATAGCTCAAGCTCTGTTAGATTGGATAGAGAGCTTCTGTAAACAGCAATTTTTAAGTCTTGCCACAGATTCTCAATTGGATTTAGGTCTGGACTTTGGCTGCGGCATTCTAACACATGAAAATGCTTTGATTTAAACCATTCCATTGTAGCTCTGGCTGTATGTTTAGGGTCGTTGTTCTGCTGGAAGGTGAACCTCCACCCCAGTCTCAAGTCGTTTGCAGACTCTAACAGGTTTTCTTCTACGATTGCTCTGTATTTAGCTCCATTCATCTTCCCATCAACTCTGACCAGCTTCCCTTTCCCTGCTGAAGAAAAGCATCCCCCAACATGATGCTGCCACCACCATGTTTCACCGTGGGGATGGTGTGTTCAAGGTGATGTGCAATGTTAGTTTTCCGCCACACATAGCGTTTTGCTTTTAGGCCAAAAAGTTCAATTTTGGTCTCATCTGACCAGAGCACCTTTTTACACATGTTTGCTGTGTTCCCCACATGGCTTCTTGCAAACTGCAAACGGAACTTCTTATGGCTTTCTTTCAACAATGGCTTTCTTCTTGCCACTCTTCCATAAGGGCCAGATTTGTGAAGTGCACGACTAATAGTTGTCCTGTGGACAGATTCTCCCACGTGAGCTGTGGATCTCTGCAGCTCCTCCAGAGGTACCATGGGCCTCTTGGCTGCTTGTCTGATTAATGCTAACCTTGCCCGGACTGTCGCTGTCAGTTTAGGTAGATGGCCATGTCTTGGTAGGTTTGCAGTTGTGCCATACTCTTTCCATTTTCGGATGATGGATTGAACAGTGTTCCGAGAGAAGTTCAAAGCTTGGGATATTTTTTTAGACCCTAACCCTACTTTAAACTTCTCCACAACTTTGTCCCCAACCTGTTTGGTGTGTTCCTTGGTCTTCATGATGCTGTTTTTTTCACTAAGGTTCTCTAACAAACCTCTGAGGGTTTCAAAGAACAGCTGTATTTATACTGAGATTAAATTACACACAGGTGAACTCTATTTACTAATTAGGTGACTTCTGAAGGCAATTGTTTCCCCTAGATTTTAGTTAGGGGTATCAGAGTAAAGAGGGCTGAATACAAATGGTCGCCACACTTTTCAGATATTTATTTGTAAAAAAAAAATTGAAAATCATTTATCATTTTCCTTCCACTTCACAATTATGTGTCACTTTGTGTTGGTCTATCACATAAAATCTCAATAAAATACATTAATGTTTTTGGTTGTAACATGACAAAATATGGAAAATTTCAAGGGGTATGAATACTTTTTCAAGGAACTGTACTTATTTCCTTCTGATGGAATTTCCTAATTCTTTCGATGTAATACTTTATTGCTTTATTTGTTGCTCTACTCGTTACATTTTTAAATTGTTATGTACTCATCCTATTCATAAATCTATATGTTTAGCTTTATTGCTTTTTGAATATTGTACCACCATTCTTGTATTTACTTAATTTGTCATTCTTTGTTATATTTAAAAAATAATAAACAAATTTGACAGGAAGGGGGTATAAGTGCCCAGTAGGCAAGTGGTTAATATGGTGCAGGCAGAGTAAAAAATGACTGACACTAGCTTTCATTTTATTCAGATGGCATCTGCATCCAAGGCTTCTTTTTTCACTTTACAGGTTTTAGCAATAACATTTGACATATTTAATGCTGATATATATTAAAACTAATTTTCAGTCTTTTTTTTATTTATAGCGAAAAAAATAAAAAACCCAGCGGTGATTAAATACCACCAAAAGAAAGCTCTATTTGTGTTAAAAAAAGGGACAAACATTTCAAATGGGTACAGTGTTACATGGCTGAGTAATTGTCATTCAAATTGTGAGAGCACTGAAAGCTATAAATTGGTCTGGTTAGAAAGGGGGTTTAAAGTGGATGTAAATCCAATGTCATCCTTTCTAAACTACTGCCATAGGGGTTATCTATAAGGATATACATGCCTCCTGCATGTATCTTTACCTGTCAAATGTCTCCCCTCTGTCTGGTATGAGACCCGAAAAACTGCAGATTCTGTGGGTGGGTCTGTTGTCTGGAGCTCGGTGGGTGGAGTTGTGATGTCAGTAGACTCCCCGCCCACCTCTACACTCATTGTCAATATGCATTTTTTCCTGTGTATTTCTAACACTGAACTTCTGCTGAACTTCTGCTATGATCTCTAACATCCAGTGAAAAGACAGGAAAGTAACCACATGACTTCAGCATGCCAAATCATGCTGAGGTGTGGAACAGCCATTCCTTGCAGAGCTGCTGAAGAAAGGAGTGGGGGAGGGAATTAAAAAATAATGCCTGTGTCTTAGGCTGTCACTCACAGCAAGGGGGAGTATTTTCTCAGTTTGTCAAGATTTTTCTCACTGAACAATAAAAGAGGATTGCTCAGAGATGGATTAACTCTGTGTGGCAAGACTGGGCTCAAATGATAGGAAATCTTATACTCTACAGTATGATATATATATATATAAAAAAATTTCGGGTTTACATCCACTTTAAGTGCCCAGTGGGTAAGTGGTTAAATATCATGCCTGGGGGTGTCCTTAGTCTGCCTGTAAGTAGCGCATCTTTCCCGTGTTTAGAACAGTGCCACAGCAAAATGGCATTTCTTAAGGAAAACATTTAATTTAAAACTGCTTGTGGCTGTAATGTATTGTCGGGTCCCGGGAATATACATAAAACATCATTGAAAAAAATGGCGTGGGTCCCCCCCCCTCAGTCCATTACCAGGCCCTTTGGTTCTGGTATGAATATTAAGGGGAACCCCGCACCAAAATTTAAAAAAAATTGTGTGGGGGTCCCCCCAAAATCCATACCAGGCCCTTCAGGTCTGGTATAGATATTAAGGGGAACTCCGCGCCAAAATTAAAAAAAAAATGGTGTGGGGTTCCCCCAAAAATCCACACCAGACCCTTATCCGAGCACTCAACCTGGCAGGCCGCAGAAAAAGAGGGGGGGAGAGAGAGCTCCCCCCCTCCTGAACCGTACCAGGACACATGCCTTCAACATGGGGAGGATGTCCCCATGTTGATGGGGACAAGGGCCTCATCCCCACAATCCTTGCCCAGGGGGCAAGGGTTAGAAATGTCATTTTGCTCAGACCCTTCGGGTCTGGTATGGATTTTAAGGGGAACCCCCAAGCCACAATTAAAAACCCTTACGCTCACACATCCTGGCAGGCTGCAGGAAAAGGGGGGGACAAGAGAGCGACCCCCTCCTGAACCATACAAGGCCACATGTCCTCAACATGGGGAGGGTGTTTTGGGGTCCCTTTGTTAAATCCGGGACCCGGAATTACATTACAGCAGCGAGCAGTTTTAAATTACATTTTTTCCTTTACAAATGTAATCTTGCTGCTCTCATTCATAAAACTATGTACGGCTGCTATGTAAGCAGCCTAACATAGTGTGGGGTGTGGACTCAGCCCCCCGAGCCATGATTGCCCAAAAGGCACCCTGCCTGCCAGGTCAGGTGCATGCTTTGGCCAATTAGCAGCCATCAATGTACTGCGATCTCACAGTGCATTGATGGTCTCGCCGTTCATTATGGGGCATTCCGCAGACGCTCGAATTTCCTGCGAACACCCCATAATGTTCTAAATTCGGAGAACGGGCAACTCGTACATCCCTAATCCTAACCCCTAACCCCAACTCCTAATAGAATAATAATAATAAGAGAAATAAAAGCTAACAGAAAAGCTAAAAAGCTGAAATACCTAGCAACAAATGATGAAACAGAAAATAGTCACGCATAAAAATGCGTCAAAATTGCCAAAATAATGCAGAAAAAACGCTTAAAGATGCTACGCGTGTGAATGCAGCCTAAGAGCTTAGAAGGCAAGTGAAATTGAATTATGCTCTGTAAAGGACACCAGCTGGTCTACACAATTTCAATCTGCAGTGGGGACACAGAGAAGATAAGAGGGACAGCTGAAGGCAGGCTAAACCAGGTATATCTCACCCTACGCAAATAGACAAATGCTTTAGTGGCTTTGTGAGTAGGGATGAGCTTTGAGTTTGAGTCAAACCCATGTTCGACTCGAACATTGCATGTTTGCCGGTTCGTCGAATTTCCATTGTTATTGGCCGTTCGTGCCAAATTCGAGTGGCGCGTCACGGCCCATAATTCACTGCGCAATCGCAGTGCATTGCTGGCTGATGATTGGCCAAGCATGCACTATGACCCGCATGCTTGGCCAATCACAGCACCGTCTGTACAGAGAGCCGTAATTGGCCAAAGCCAGGATGGTTTTGGCCAATTATGGCTCAGGGGGTTCAGTACATGCCCCACACTATATAAGGCCGCCTGCGTGGCGGCCTTGTGTAGTGTGTTGCGGCGGCGGCGGCGGAGAGATAGACAGAGAAACAGTGTCATTTGATTTAAATTAGAGTAGGCAGGCGAGTCAGTTAGCTGCACTTACAGTGTATTGAGTATATATATATATATATATATATATATATATATATATATATGCATCCTAGGTGTTGTATATATATATATATATATATATATATATATATATATATATATATATATATATATATATATATATTACATACATAGTTACATAGTAGGTGAGGTTGAAAAAAGACACAAGTCCATCAAGTCCAACCTATGTGTGTGATAATGTGTCAGTATTACATTACATATCCCTGTATATTGCGGTCATTCAGGTGATTATCTAATAGTTTCTTGAAGCTATCAATGCTCCCCGCTGAGACCACCGCCTGTGGAAGGGAATTCCACATCCTTACCGTTCTTACAGTAAAGAACCCTCTACGTAGTTTAAGGTTAAACCTCTTTTCTTCTAATTGTAATGAGTGGCCACGAGTCTTATTAAACTCTCTTCTGCGAAAAAGTTTTATCCCTATTGTGGGGTCACCTGTACAGTATTTGTAAATTGAAATCATATCCCCTCTCAAGCGTCTCTTCTCCAGAGAGAATAAGTTCAGTGCTTGCAACCTTTCCTCATAACTAAGATCCTCCAGACCCTTTATTAGCTTTGTTTTGCCCTTCTTTGTACTCGCTATATATATATATACACTGTATTCAGTTTAGCTAGATCTGTTCCTTTATTGTCTTCCTACTGACAGGCAGGCAGGTGTTTTTACAGTATTTACAGCTACCTGAAGAAAATTGCTGGTGTTCTTCTGATCCTATTAGTCCTATTAGCTACAGTATTTACAGTTAGTGTAGTGCGTCCTCTGCACAGTGTGCACCTAAAGCTACCTGAAGAAAATTGGTGGTATAATTCTGATTCTATTAGTACCGCAGGCAGCTGCAGTATTTACAGTTAATATAGTGCGTCCTCTGCACAGTGTGCACCTAAAGCTACCTGAAGAAAATTGGTGGTGTTCTTCTGATCCTATTAGTACCGCAAGCAGCTGCAGTATTTACAGTTAGTGTAGTGCGTCCTCTGCACAGTGTGCACCTAAAGCTACCTGAAGAAAATTGCTGGTGTTCTTCTGATCCTATTAGTCCTATTAGCTACAGTATTTACAGTTAGTGTAGTGCGTCCTCTGCACAGTGTGCACCTAAAGCTACCTGAAGAAAATTGGTGGTGTTCTTCTGATCCTAGTAGTACCACAGGCAGCTACAGTATTTACAGTTAGTGTAGTGCGTCCTCTGCACAGTGTGAACCTAAAGCTACCTGAAGAAAATTGGTGGTGTTCTTCTGATCCTATTAGTACCGCAGGCAGCTGCAGTATTTACAGTTAGTGTATGCGTCCTCTGCACAGTGTGCGCCTAAAGCTACCTGAAGAAAATTGGTGGTGTTCTTCTGATCCTACTAGTACTGCAGGCAGCTGCAGTATTTACAGTTAGTGTAGTGCGTCCTCTGCACAGTATGCACCTAAAGCTACCTTAAGGAAATTGGTGGTGTTCTTCTGATCCTTTTAGTACCACAGGCAGCTGCAGTATTTAAAGTTAGTGTAGTGCATCCTCTGCACAGTGTGCACCTAAAGCTACCTGAAGAAAATTGGTGGTGTTTTTCTGATCCTATTAGTACCTCAGGAAGCTGCAGTATTTACAGTTAGTGTAGTGCATTCTCTGCACAGTGTGCACCTAAAGCTACCTGAAGAAAATTGGTGGAATTCTGATCCTATTAGTACTGCAGGCAGCTGCAGTATTTACAGTTAGTGTAGTGCGTCCTCTGCACAGTGTGTACCTAAAGCTACCTGAAGAAACTGGGTGGTGTTCTTCTGATCCTATTAGTACCGCAGGCAGCTGCAGTATTTACAGTTAGTGTAGTGCGTCCTCTGCACAATGTGCACCTAAAGCTACCTGAAGAAAATTGGTGGTGTTCTTCTGATCCTATTAGTACCGCAGGCAGCTGCAGTATTTACAGTTAGTGTAGTGCGCCCTCTGCACAGTGTGCACCTAAAGCTACCTAAAGAAAATTGGTGGTGTTCTTCTGATCCTTTTAGTACCACAGGCAGCTGCAGTATTTACAGTTAGTGTAGTGCGTCCTCTGCACAGTGTGCACCTAAAGCTACCTGAAGAAAATTGGTGGTGTTCTTCTTAACCTATTAGTACCGCAGGTAGCTGCAGTATTTACAGTTAGTGTAGTGCGTCCTCTGCACAGTGTGCACCTAAAGCTACCTGAAGAAAATTGGTGGTGTTCTTCTTAACCTATTAGTACCGCAGGTAGCTGCAGTATTTACAGTTAGTGTACTGCGTCCTCTGCAAAGTGTGCACCTAAAGCTACCTGAAGACAATTGCTGTTGTTCTGATCCTATTAATACCACAGGCAGGCAGCTACAGTATTTACAGTTAGTGTACTGTGTCCTCTGCACAGTGTGCACCTAAAGCTACCTAAAGACAATTGCTGTTGTTCTGATCCTATTAATACCACAGGCAGGCAGCTACATTATTTACAGTTAGTGTACTGTGTCCTCTGCACAGTGTGCACCTAAATCTACCTGAAGAAAATTGGTGGTGATCTTCTGATCCTATTAGTACCACAGGCAGGCAGCTACAGTATTTAAAGTTAGTGTACTGTGTCCTATGCACAGTGTGCACCTAAATCTACCTGAAGAAAATTGGTGGTGTTCTTCTGATCCTATTAGTACCGCAGGCAGCTGCAGTATTTACAGTTAGTGTAGTGTGTTCTCTGCACAGTGTGCACCTAAAGCTACCTGAAGACAATTGCTGTTGTTCTGATCCTATTAATACCACAGGCAGGCAGCTACAGTATTTACAGTTAGTGTACTGTGTCCTCCGCACAGTATGCACCTAAAGCTACCTTAAGAAAATTGGTGGTGATCTTCTGCTCCTATTAGTACCACAGGCAGGCAGCTACAGTATTTACAGTTAGTGTACTGTGTCCTCTGCACAGTGTGCACCTAAATCTACCTGAAGAAATTGGTGGTGTTCTTCTGATCCTATTAGTACCACAGGCAGGCAGCTGCAGAATTTACAGTTAGTGTACTGAGTCCTCTGCACAGTGTGCACCTAAAGCTACCTGAAGACAATTGCTTTTGTTCTGATCCTATTAATACCACAGGCAGGCAGCTACAGTATTTACAGTTCGTGCACTGTGTCCTCTGCACAGTGTGCACCTAAAGCTACCTGAAGACAATTACTGGTGTTCTCATACTAATAATACTACAGGCAGGCAGTTGATTCTGCTAGCTGCAGTATCAGTATATATATACAGCCCAGCTTTGTGCAGCTACATTTCACTGCAGGCCATTAGTATGTCTGGAAGGCCAACAAAGAGAGGCAGACAGTCACAAGCAAATAAAAGAGGGCAAGCAGGCTCTGTGTCTAGAGGCAACAGTGCTGGTCGTGGAGACAGTGCATCCTCATCAGCACATGGCCGTGGGACACGCTTGTCCTTTTTTTTTGGCAGCTGGCCGCGTTGAGCCGCAACATGCGGAAGACTTGGTAGAGTGGATGATCAAGCCGTCCTCATGCTCCTCATCCTCTCTCACCCAGGCTTAGTTTACTTTGTCTGGCAAAGCAGCTGCCAACGCGGCCTCTTCCCTCAGCTCAATGGCATCAGTCACTCCTTCCCTAGCCCCACCATGTCCTCCTGAGGAGTCCCCCGAACTGTTTGACCACAGTGTTGGGTACATGCTCCAGGAGGATGCCCAGCGTTTTGAAGGCTCCGATGATGGTACCCAGCTAGAGGAAGGCAGTATCATGAGCCCAGAGAGAGGGGGTGCCCAAGAAGGACAGCAATCTGGCAGTCATGTTCCCCAGCTGCAGCATACTGCCAGCTTTGCTCCAGTGATAAGGAGAGAGGTGTGATGAGGTCACTGACTCCAAGTGTGTGCCTGATAGGAGAGAGGAGGAGGAGGAGGCACATCTCCAATGAGGCAGGATGCCCTCCAGGGGCCAGCTTAAGGGCAGCACACTGACTGCATCACACCGCAGAGCTCCGCATGTGCAGGGTGCTGCTGTCTCTGCGCGTTATTCCAATAATTTGGTGTGGGCCTTTTTTGAGACGAGTGCATCAGATCCCACCGCTGCTATTTGCAACATATGTCTCAAGCGTATTTCGCATGGCCAAAACATCACCCGCTTGGGCACCACATGCTTGACCAGACATATGTCGACCTGCCATGCAGTTCGTTGGCAAGCGTACCTAAAAGGCCCACACCAAAGGACAAAGCGGACCTCTCTTTGCTCCTCATCAGCTGGGATCTCCAACCGCATTATAACTTCAGTCCTCTCTGAAACCTGCACTGAGAGGAATGAAGGTGTAGAATTAGGTGTGTCACAGCCAAGTACTTAGGGCAATCTGCTATCGGTACACCGACGTCAGATTGTACCAGGCAAATTTCCCTGCCCCAGCTGCTGCACCGCCAAAAGAAGTTCTCTCCCAGCCATCCACATGCCCAGCGGTTGAATGCTAGCTTGACTAAATTGCTAGCACTTCAACTGCTGCCTTTTCAGTTGGTAGACTCTGCCCCCTTCCGTGAGTTTGTGGAATGTGCGGTTCCTCAGTGGCAGGATCCCAAACGCCACTTTTTCTCACGAAAGGCGATTCCGGCTCTCTACCGGCATGTGGAAGGCAATGTCTTGGCCTCGTTGGACAGGGCGGTCAGTGGTAAGGTGCATATTACCGCTGACTCATGGGCCAGCAGGCATGGACAGGGATGTTACCTATCTTTCACCGCGCACTGGGTGACTCTTCTGGCAGCCGGGAAGGATGCAGGAAAGGGTGCAGTAGTGTTGGAGGTTGTTCCGCCACCACGCCTCCAAAATTCTACTAGTGGTGATTCTGCCACACCTCTCTCCTCCACCCCCTCCTCTTCTTCTTCCTCCATGGTCTCTTCCTGTGCTGATTTGTCCTCGGAACCAGCGGTGCTCCGTAGGCATTCAAGGGGCTATGCAAGCACGCAGGCAAAAAGATGCCATGCGGTGCTTGAGCTGGTGTGCTTGGGGGACAGGAGCCACACTGGGGCAGAGATTCTGTCAGCTCTGCAGGGGCAGGTTCAAAGGTGGTTGACGCCATGCCAGCTTAAGGCAGGTATGGTGGTTTGCGACAATGGCACCAACCTCCTCTCCGCCCTCCGACAGGGACAACTGACTCATGTGCCCTGTTTGGCTCACGTCCTTAACTTGGTGGTGCAGCGGTTCTTTGGCAGGTACCCGGGCTTACGGGATGTCCTGAGGCAGGCCAGGAAAGTCTGTGTGCATTTCCGCAGGTCATATAATGCCAGTGCTCGGCTGGCTGACCTCCATAAGGAATTTAACCTGAGAACCGCCTAAGAACCACCTAATCTGTGACATGCCCACCAGGTGGAACTCAATGTCGGCCATGCTGCAGCAGCTGCACACGCAGCAGAGGGCTATCAATGAGTACCTATGCGACTATGGCACCAGGACAGGGTCAGGGGACCTTGTTTTTTTTTCTCCACGCCAGTGGGCTATGATCAGGGATGCATGCACTGTCCTGTCACCATTTGAGGAGGCCACGAGGATGGTGAGCAGTGACAGTGCATGCATCAGTGACACTGTCCCCCTTGTCCACCTGTTGGAGCACACGCTGTGTGGAATAATGGACAGGGCACTTGAGGCAGAACAGAGGGAGGAAGAGGAGGACTTCCTGAGCTCTCAAGGCCCCCTTTATCCAGACAGTGTTCCTGCGTGCCCGCAGATCACACAAGAAGAGGAGGAGGAGGAGGATTGTGTCAGTATGGAGGTGGAGCCTGGCACTCAGCATCAGCAGCAGTCTTGAAGGGATCATTTACAGTCTGAAGAAACACATGGACTTGTACGTGGCTGGGAGGAGGTGGCTGCGTATCATGTCGTCCTTAGTGACCCAGAGGACTCTGGACTGAATGCCTCAGCAAACCTACGCTGCATGGCCTCCCTGATCCTTCAAAGCCTGCGGAAGGATCCTCGTATTCGTGGTACCAAGGGGAGGGATGATTACTGGCTGGCAACCCTCCTTGATCCACATTACAAGGGTAAGGTTGCAGACCTTATCTTGCTGTCGCAGAGGGAGCAGAGGATGAAACATCTTTGGGAGGCCTTGCAGAAAGGTTTGTGCAACGCGTTTCCAGAGCCTAGGAGGTTACAATTTCCTGGTCCTCCTGGACAACGTGTTGCTGAGGCTTCGGTCAGTCACAGAAGGAGCGGTGGAGAAGGAGGCCGTCTGACCGATGCGTTCAGACAATTTTTTAGTCCGCAGCCCCAAGGTCTGATCGGTTCCAGCAACCATCGCCAGCGTCTGATTCACATGGTGCAGGATTACCTAGGGGTAGGTTAAGATCAGACTTGGACACCTTTCCCACCGAAAATCCTCTGGGTTACTGGGTCTTGAGGATGGATCACTGGCCAGAGCTTGCACAGTATGCAATTGAGCTACTGGCCTGTCCTGCATCCAGTGTTCTTTCGGAACACACATTCAGTGCTGCTGAAGGCTTTGTAACCGATCACAGGGTGCGCTTGTCCACCGAATCGGTCGATCGGCTGACCTTCATAAAAATGAATCAGTCTTGGTTCACCAGCTACCAAGCACCTGATGCTGATGTAACCGATTGATTTTTTTTTTTAATGTGAGATCCCTTCAAGACTGCCTATGCTGATGTTGAGTGACTATCCTGTTATGCTGAGTCACAATCCTCTTCCTCCTCAATTTTTATGCTGATAGCTTGTAAGAACATGTTTGGTTCTGGGCACCGCCACCAGTGGCCAAGGCCCAATTTTTCAGCCCCTGTTTAACAGGGGTGTGTAATTACAATTTTTGATGTAATACTTTGCAGCAGGGCTCATTCCTGCGCTCCAACTATAGTATCTCTGAGGGGTTGCAGTGTTGTGGCACCAGTGCCTAAGGCCCAATTTTTCTGCCCCTGTTCAACAGGGACATGTAATTACAATTCTTGATCTAATATTTCACAGCAGGGCCCATTCCTGCGCCCACCAAGAGTAACTGTGAGGGCTTACAGTGTTGTGGCAACACCACCACCACCAAAGGCCCAATTTCTCTGCCCTTGTTCAACAGGTGCATGTAATTACAATTCTTGATATAATATTTCACAGCAGGGCCCGTTCCTGCGCCCACCAAGAGAAACCACGAGGGCTTACAGTGTTGTGGCAACACTAACACCTAAGGCCCCAATTTATGCAGAGTATATAGGGCAGGCCCCTACTTTCAAACATCCAACTTACAAACGACTCCTACTTGCAAACTGAAGGAGACAACAGGAAGTGAGATGAAATCTACCCTAGGGACAGAAAGTGAGGTGAAATTTTCTGAAGAGGTGCACATGCCCCATGTAAACCTGGCAGCCATTTTAGGTCAAGCAGAGTCTATTTAAGGATCTGACCCCTGGGTTTGGCAAGTTTTATGCGAGTAGACAGGTTAGGGACAGGTTCCCTATCTGACAGGGATAGGCAAAAGTTCCAGTGGATAGAGAGAGAGCAGGAACTATGCCTACCTCTTCAGGAAGCTTCCCATTTGGGCTGGACTGGCCAGGCCTCACTTCGCTCCTTGTGGCAGATGCTGTTGAAATCTCTGAGTCTTCTGACAGCTGTCAATTTGCTGCATGGTTGTAAATGGCACTGGACGGGTGTAGCATCCTGCTGGGCCTGTTTATGCTGTTGACATACAGTTTCAAACCAAAGTTCTTTGCAAATCAGGACTCTGAGTAATTACTGCGTACCACACCCCACTGCACCTACCCAACACTTGATGGCAGTCGGCAGGACCCTTTTTGCAGGTGTGGAAGCAGGAACAGAAACCATCATGACATCGTTAGGAGCGGCCTTGGCCCTGGTGCCTAAGTTTAATGTCTCTGTCAGGGCTGGGCTCAGCCCTTCCTTCTCAAAGCTGGCCGCTCAGCTGTCGGCTAATAGCCAGCTCCTTTCTCTACGCAGTGACTCAACTGTTGATGATATCCTGCTCGTCAGTCCTGCCTACTTAAGCCGTCCAGCCCAGATGATCTCTGCCTTCGCCTTGATCACATCTATAGAGCAGTGGTGGCCCATCCATAGGGGGTCGCATGGGCGTCGCCCCCCCTCCAGGCAGTCACAAAAAAAAATAAAAAATTTAAAACTGGCCCTTTAACCACTTCATTACCCGCCCATAGTCATATGACGGCCTGAGATGGGATCTCCCATCCTGGGTGGCCGTCATATGACGTCCTGGGCTTCCCGGCCGTCTCGGGGGGGGCGCTGTGTTGCTCGGGACCCGGTGCGTGTGCCCGGCGGCCGCGATGTCCGCCGGGCACCCGCGATTGCCGGTTAACCGAGCAGGAACGTGGATCTGTGTGTGTAAACACACAGATCCACGTCCTGTCAGTTGAGAGGAGACCCATCTGTGTTCCCAGTACAGAGGAACACTGATCGGTCTCCTCCCCTTGTGCGTCCCCTCCCCCTACAGTTAGAATCACTACCTTAGGAAACATATTTAACCCCTCGTGTCCCCCTAGTGGTTAACCCCTTCACTGCCTGTCACATTTATACAGTAATCAATGCAATTTTATAGCATTGATAGCTGTATAAATGTGAATGGTCCCAAAAATGTGTCAAAAGTGTCCGATGTGCCCGCCATAATGTCGCAGTCATGAAAAAAATCGCAGATAGCCGCCATTACTAGTAAAAAAAAAATAAAATCATTTTTTTTTAAAAATGCCATAAATCTATCCCGTATTTTGTAGATGATATAACTTTTGTGCAAACCAATCAATATACGCTTATTGCAATTTTTTTTTTACCACACATATGTAGAAGAATACGTATCAGCCTAAACTGAGGAAAAAATTAGTTTTTTTTAAAAAAAATTGTGATATTTATTATAGCAAAAAGTATAAAATATTGTGTTTTTTTCAAAATTGTCGCTCTTTTTTGTTTATAGCGCAAAAAATAAAAACCGCAGAGGTGATCAAATACCACCAAAAGAAAGCTCTATTTGTGGGAAAAAAAGGACGTAAATTTTGTTTGGGTACAACGTCGCACGACCGCGCAATTGTCGTTTAAAATGCGACAGCGCTGAAAACTAAAAATTGGTCTGGGAAGGAAGGGGGTGGAAATGCCCTGTATTGAACCGGTAAAAAAAAAAAAAAAGTCCCTTAAGTGCACTGTGTTCGGACACCAGACACAGTGCACTATGGGAAGCGCCACATCTATGTAATCATGGGATTGCAGACGCGCCACTTCATTTGCGGGCTTTTGTCCCGCCTTGCGGCGCTTTCTGAGGCGCCGAGTAGCTTCCGCCCGGCGCTCATAGTATCTATTACTACGACCGGGTGGTTTGATTGACATCTGAGTTTGATGTCACTTCCTGTTTTCTCTCTCCCCTTGCGCCCGAGAGAGAGAAAACCAGAAGTATGAGGAGCGGACACCTGCCGTACCAGTGGAAGGAGACACCAACACAGCAAGGTAAGTACCGCCAGGGCCGCTGATAGGGCAGTACAAACCGACCCTGTTGTACCGGCCTGGCTCCACAAGGGGGGGCGGCAGCATTACAGTTAATTTCTGCATGTTAAAGAAAATAGGACTATCTAAAATGTTCCCTTACTTTTACTTGCTTGGGGGTGAAATTATCATCATCAGCATGAAAATCACACAGGCAAGACAGTCAGCAGGTGCTCTGTCACAGTGTTACATGGCTGCTGGGGGTGCTGACTTTGCTAAGCTATGGCTGTACTGAGTTTTACAGAATGTAACACAGTACAGCCATAACAAAGTCAGCACCCCCAGCAGCCATGTAACACTGTGACAGAGCACCTGCTGACTGTGCTGCCTGTGTGATTTACATGCTGATGATCATAACACACATTGAGGCACTACTTTAGACTTGCATTTGGGGGGAGGGGGGCAGTAAACATGTGCAGCTGAACTGTGTTTTTACCCCCCCACCACCCCCCTTTAACCCCTTTCTCACCCAGTGATGTATGTTGCTAGACTGGAAGGGTAATATCTACATGGAAAAGTTTATTCCCCAATGGGGCTTTAAAACAGCAATGTACAAGATCAAAGAGATTATTTCTTATTAGTATATGAAGAATAGTTTATTTACAAAATGTGCAATAAAATCGTTTAATTAAATAGGATATATACAATAAAGAATCTAGTCCAATGACATAATTCATATTCCATAATGCAAATAAAAAACACACATTTGTGCACATCATTATATTATATAATGTTGTATAGTATGCAAGTCCCGACGCGTTTCGACCTAGGTACGGTCTCTTCAGGGGGCACAATTAGATCTGAAAAATATATATTACATGTATTCAGAATTAAAGAAATATATTGTCATTCATCACATTAAATATACCATGATGGTAGATTTTACTGTTAAAAGGTGGAATAGGTGTTCTATATTTCATGCTGATAAACATAATACACAGTGAGGCACTACTTTACACATGCATTTGGGGGGGGCAGTAAACATGTGCAGCTGAACTGTGTTTTTACCTCCCACCACACCCCTTTAACCCCTTTCCCACCCAGTGATGTACTGGTATGTCGCTAGACTGGAAGGGTAATATCTACATACCTCCCAACAGTCCTGGATTGGGCGGGACTGTCCCGCATTTTCACCTTTGTCCCGCAGTCCCGGAGTACAGGTGCTTTGTCCCGCATTCCTGCATTACTCCATTATATTGTAACACCGTAACAGCAGAGCAGAACCTGCGGCAGTGTGAAGTACATCAAGCACAGCCAGGGATTGGTGGGAATGTGCGGCTGGGGTATGGCCGACTTCAATGAGACAAAGTGTAGCTGTCAAATTCTGCCTCTGATGTCGGGGATGGGTGTGACAACCAGGTGTCCCGCCCCCTTCGTCAGGCAACCTGTGCTCAAACGACCTCCTGACTCCCCACACACAGTGCGCTATCCTGCCAACATGACCATGACAGGGGGACTACAACTACTAGCATGACAGGGGAACTACAACTACCAACATGACCATGACAGGGGGACTACAACTACCAGCATGACAGGGGGACTACAACTACCAAAATGACCATGACAGGGGGACTACAACTACCAGCATGACAGGGGGACTACAACTACCAACATGACCATGACAGGGGGACTACAACTACCAGCATGACAGGGGGACTACATCTACCAACATGACCATGACAGGGGGACTACAACTGCCAGCAGACAGGGGGACTACAACTGCCAGCATGACAGGGGGACTAAAACTACCAACATGACCATGACAGGTGGACTACAACTACCAGCATGACAGGGGGACTACAACTACCAACATGACCATGACAGGGGGACTACAACTGCCAGCATGACAGGGGGACTGCAACTACCAACATGACCATGACAGGGGGACTACAACTGCCAGCATGACAGGGGGACTACAACTACCAACATGACCATGACAGGGGGACTACAACTACCAACATGACCATGACAGGGGGACTACAACTGCCAGCATGACAGGGGGACTACAACTGTCAGCATGACAGGGGAACTACAACTGCCAGCATGACCATGACAGGGGGACTACAACTGCCAGCATGAGAGGGGAACTACAACTGCCAGCATGTCCATGACAGGAGGACTACAACTGCCAGCATGACCATGACAGGGGAACTACAACTGCCAGCATGACCATGACAGGGGAACTACAACTGCCAGCATGACCATGACGGGGGCACTACAACTGCCAGCATGACAGGGGCACTACAACTGCCAGCATGACCATGACAGGGGGACTACAACTGCCAGCATGACAGGGGGACTACAACTACCAGCATACCCAACTAACAGGGGGGCTACAACTGCCAGCATGACCAACTGACAGGGGAATTAAAACTGCCAGCACGACCAACTGACAGGGGACTACAACTGCCAGCATGACCAACTGACAGGGAGACTACAACTGCCAACAGACAGGGGAACTACAACGGCCAGCATGGTCAACTGACAGGCAGATTACAACTGTCAGCATGACCAACTGACAGGGGGACTACAACTGTCAGCATGAATATAATGTAAGGGGGACTACATCTGCCAGTATATCATGAGTTACAGGGACGCACTCCTGAACCTCACACTCTGTACGTAACGCACTCCTGAACCTCACACTCTGTACATAACACACTCCTGAACCTCACACTCTGTACGTAATGCACTCCTGAACCTCACACTCTGTACGTAACGCACTCCTGAACCTCACACTCTGTACGTAACACACTCCTGAACCGCACACTCTGTACGTAACGCATTCCTGAACCTCACACTGTACGCAACGCATTCCTGAACCTCACACTCTGTGTAACACACTCTTCCACCGTGTGTGCAAAACCATTTGTAATGGAAGCTTTTTATTTTTAAACGATTGTGCTGGGGTTTACGTTTGTGAGACTCTTGCTTGTGACACAGCAATCAAAGCAGGAAGCCCAGGTTTTGTTTAACCACGCTCCATAAGCCCCTCCCGCTCTTAATCATTTGGCCACACCCATTTTTTAGTGACACTTCCTCTCTCAAGTGTCCCTCATTCTGAAGTTCAAAAGTTGGGAGGTATGTATCTAGGTCATCGCTGCAGCAATAATCATGATATGTTTTAGCCCCATTGATTTTGCACAAAGTATAAGTAATCCTAGTGGCAGGATTACTGGTAGAAGTCACTGGATTACTTTTATAGGTGGCAAAATGGTGGTCCCTCCCCCCTCCTGCTACCACCTTTACCAAGCTTTCCCAGTCCCAAGCGATCGGGGAGCCCAGTAAGGGTGCGACCAGCAGCATTCAGTTCCCTGGACACAGTGAGAGGAACTGATGTTATTCCTCCCTCTGTGTGATGTCAGAAACCAGAAGCTGTGAGGATTTTATATTTTCTGGTTTCTGTCTTGTGCGACCAAGCCATTACCGGTTTGAACAAGCATCTGATCAAACCGATTTTGGTTCAGATGCTTTGGAGGCCAGAGGAGAGACATAGGGTGTAAGAGACCCCAGACCTCTCCATAAAGAGGACCTGTCATGGCCCATGCTATCAGAAGGGATGTTGTTCATCCCTTCTGATAGCAATAGAAGAGATTTAAAATAATGTAAAGATACAGTGTAAAAACAAAGTAATAAAATAAATAATAAAATTAAAAAACTTTTTAAAGCTCCGTTCCCTCATGCTCTTGCTCAGTTGTGAAAGTTCATGTTGGTCCCGCATGCATATGAAAATGGTGACAAACCTGCATTTTGTTTTGAAGCGGGGCCCGGTGTGGGGTCGAGAGTGAGGTTGAAGGGGGCCTCATCGGGTACGCTGTACGGGGCCCCATCATTTTTAACAGCAGCCCTGAGTACCGCTGTGCTCCCGCGGAGAAGGGGGGAGGGGGGTTTGATGTGACACAAGCTGCATTTAATGGGGCACAGGCTGCACTTAATGGGACACAGGCTGCACTTAATGGGACACAGGCTGCACTTAATGGGACACAGGCTGCACTTAATGGGACACAGGCTGCATTTAATGGTTTCTGACAGTCTCCCTGTCTGAGTGGGAGGAGAGGTTGAAGAGCACTGCATGCCTGTATCTGGTGATTAATTTGTCTGATCAGTTCTGGGGTTTGGGAATGAAAGCTGGGCCAGTCAGGAGAACCTTAAAGAAATGCATATTAAATTAAAGTGCAATCCACCCTCTCACTCAATGATACTGTAGTATACACAGTAGCACGGGAACAGCAGATGCAGAAACAACTGTTGTGGTGACAAAGAGACATGAACTGGTCTCTGCCCATCGGTGCTCACAAAAAGCTGCAAGTAGCCACATTAATAAGTGTAACCCTGCAAAGACCTAGTGATACCGGGGGAGTAGCTGGTCACCCAAACCTTATCCAAGGTCCACAAAGGAAAGGTGCTGGTTCAGTTTATCAGTCTGGGGACCACCCTGATCAAGTTCCCTAACCACACCACCATAGCAGACCTCTATGTGGTGCTCAGTCATTGCATCTCTTGTGCCCCATTACAGGTGGCCATGATCTCCCTGAATGAGCTGCAATACAAACTACTGATGGAACAGCTAGCCATTCCTTTACAGGACTATCCTCTACCACAACAGTGACTTCTTCATCAACTACTGGAGAAACAACTACTGGTCTTTGCAACCAACCCCAAGGACTATGGCTGTACAGAGGCAATAGACCACCCAATTCATATGGAGAATGCTCCATTTGGGAGTGGTACCATCATATTCCTCCAGCTCTGTGCCAGGAGGTCAAGGATTTGATCCAGAACATGCTACAGAGTGGCCCGCCCTTGTTGTCCTGGTACAAAAAAGGGATTCTGTGTGGACTATCTCAAGCTAAAAGCCTGCACCCACCGAGACGCCTACCTGTTGCCCAGGGAGGAGAAGTCACTCATGGCACTGGGCCAAGCAAAGTTTTTCTCTACGCTCGATCTGGCAAGCGGCTACTAACAAGTCCCAGTAAGAGAACAAGATGGTAAAAAAAATGCTTTTATCATACCCTTAGGACTGAGCAATGCCCCAAGTACATTTCAGCACTTGATGGAAATATGTTTGGGAGATTTCAAGTTTGAAACTGTGTTAGTCTACGTAGATGATATCATAATTTTCTTCAAAACATTTGAGGACCATATTCAGCATCTGGACCGGGTCTTCACCCGTTTACCCAGTATGAGTGAAAGCTTAAACCCAGTAAGAGCTGCTTAATGCGCCAGAAAATACAATAGCTGTGGCACATTGTGGAAGCAGGTGGGTTTCCCTTGGGTCCGACCAAAGTTCATGGGGTACAGGACTGGCACCCCCCCAAAGACTATTACTGAGCTGCGCTCTTTCCTGGGGTTGGGTGGTTCATCCCTAAGTTTGTGCAAATCGCCGCCCCCTCACCGAGCTGCTAAGTGGCCAGACTATGCTTAGGGGCATTACCCTCAATCCAGTCCCATTGACAAGAACCCCAACAACAAGCCTTTGAAGCTCTCATACAGAACCTGATAGGCACCACTGCTGGCCTATGCTGACTATTTAAAACACTTCTGAGTACATACATATGGGAGTTCACAAGGCCTGGGGACCATCCTGGCCCAAAAGCAGAAAGAGTGCGAGCAAGTGGTTGCCCACATGAGCAGCAGCCTGTGGTCCACTGAGCAGAAGCCCCATAATTACAGTTCCTTTAACCACCTCAATACAGTGCACTTACACCCCCTTCCTGCCCAGACCAATTGCTTTCAGTGCTCTCACAGTTTGAATGACAATTACTCAGCCATGCAACACTGTACCCATATGAAACGTGCGTCCTTTTTTTCACATAAATAGAGCTTTCTTTTGGTGGTATTTAATCACTAGTGGGTTTTTTTTGTGCTATAAATAAAAAAGCCCGTAAGTTTTGTGAAAAAATGCCTTTTTCTTTGTTTCTGTCATAAAATTTTGCTAATTAGTAATTTTTCCTCATAAATTTTGGCCAAAATTTATACTGCTACATATCTTTGTATTTTTCCTCATAAATTTTGGCCAAAATTTATACTGCTACATATCTTTGTTAAAAATAACCAAAATTATTGTATATTATTTGGTCTTTGTGAAAGTTATAGAGTCTACAAACTATGGTACTAATCACTGAAAATTGATCACATCTGATCAGGCTGTCAGTACATCAGGTGTATCTCATTTCTTGAGACACTAACAAGTCAGGAAAGTACAAATACCCCCCAAATGACCCCTTTTTAGACAGTAGACATTCCAAGGTATTAAGTAAGTAGCATGGTGAGTTTTTTTAAGTTGTCATTTTTTCCCACAATTCTTTGAAGGTTTTTTTTTTACAAAATTGTCATATTATCAGGTTATTTCTCACACACAGCATATGCATACCACAAATTACAGCCCAAAATACATTCTGCTACTCTTCCCGAGTATGGCAATACCACATGTGTGAGACTTTTACAAAGCCTGGCCACATACAGAGGCACAACATTGAAGTAGCAACTTCAGGCGTTTTATGAGCATAAATGACACATCTCATTTGTCAACCACCTATTACACTTTTGAAGTCCCTGGAGCACCAGGACAGTGGAATTACCCACAAAATTACCCCATTTTGGAAAGCAAACAACCCAACGTATATTCTATAAGGCATGGGCTGCAAATAGGTACTTGGGTACTCTGATGGGCTGCAGATAGGTACTCGGGTACTCTGATGGGCTGGAGACAGGTACTCGGGTAACTTGATGAACTGCAGACAGGTAGTTGGGTACTTTGATGGGCTGGTGACAGGTACTCGGGTTACTCTGATGGGCTGGTGACAGATACTCGGGTACTGTCATGAAAGACGCCATGTTAACACAGTTGCTGGCGGAAGAGCGGTGCACAGAATTCCTGTCAATAGAACCAATGGGCGCGTGCGGGTGCGCGCTAGCGCGAACGGGCGCACGCGAGCGGGCATGTACGGTCTGTGCGCAGGCACACGAGAGGCCACTCCCTGCACTCTGGGCTCCGCCACCAGGTACTTGACAGTTCCGGACAGCCATGTCTGAGCCCACGCAGGGAGCCTCTCCCATGGACGAGTTCTGCCGCCATCTTGCTGGACTTACCCAGGCAGTAAAGAGCCTACAAGAGGGCTATACCCAACTGGAGGGCCGAATCCACACCTCCTGCTTCTGGGACTTCTGCTGTGCCCTCAGGGGTGATGATGCCGTCTGAACCCAGGGTCCCCACGCCAGAAAGATTCTCGGGCAACCGGAGTAAATTAAGGACTTTCTCCCTTGAAAGTGGGGTTTGTTATTTCGTTGTTGTCAGGCGAGCCCCAGTCCTGGGCCCATCGTCTTCTAGAGAAGAAGGATGTCTCACTTGATACCTTGAACACCTTCTTTCAGGCCATGTCGTTACTGTATGAGGACCCACAACTAACTGCTACTGCAGAGGCAGCTTTGCACGCCCTACAGCAAGGCCACAGACCTGTGGAGGACTACGTGTCGGAATTCAGATGTTGGAGTTCTGACACGAATTGGAATAATGCTGCCCTACGGTACCTGTTCCGTATGGGCCTTTCGGAATCTTTAAAAGACGAGCTGGCCCGAGTGGGCATTCCAGAGACTCTAGAAGCCCTCATAGACCTACCTATTCAAATAGACAGGCGCCTTAAGCGAACGGCGTACGTAGCGATCCTCTGGTCCTGTTGTATAGATAATATGGTGCCGCGCTAATCCTATTCTATGAACTTCTCCTTGTGAAATACAATAAGATTATTAAAATAAATATAAAAAGGCCCGGCCTAGAGGGCCAGTGATAAATATAAACAAGTGTTAAAATCCACTGTGCACAATAAATAAATAAAAATATATAGTGGATGTGAGCAATAAATAAATAAACAGCCTAAAAGCCTCAAAAATTCCAATCGTGACTATCCATAGGTGTAAATATTGTGATAATGTGACAAAAACCAAAAAAATTATATTAGCATAAATTAAATACAATAATTATCAATCACAAACCAGCAAAGTGCAAGGTGCCAACACTGTGCAATCTAAATGGCTGAATCATAACGTAAACATAATGTGAACCAACAAGTTTTCCGTAAGGTGCAAGCGTGCAAACAAACTTATATAAAGTGTATAGTCCAAACTGGATGGTATCAAAATAGAATGTCCCAGCAGATGGAATATAAAAATCATACAGAAATAGTGTCCTTAATCTTCAATAAAATCTTTGTGACTTATAGTGCTGGCATGCGCATGTAGCAGTTAAAGTGCCTGGTGACTCAAGGTTTCATGCAGCTTCGTGTGTAAACACTTCAGTGAGCAGTGGCCCCTTACCTCACAGAAATGGGGCAACAGCATATGACCAAACTGGTTCTTATCTTTTTTCCGCCTAGCGGCTCCTACGTATTCCTCACCGTCCTGGGGTGGGATTCCCTCAGATTCCCTCAGATTCCCTCAGGTATGGTCCAGGGAGGTGTGTTTGAAAACAGGAATAAAGGAACCCAATAGTGTAATACCGTTTACAAGGTAACTAAGTTTATTAGATAAAAGTAGCAGGTACTCACATTTAAAATTGAACAGCAGGGTGTTTGTATCCGACGAGCGGCGAGCTCGTAGCTTTCTTTCAGTGTACTCAGCCTATCCTGTCCCTACGCGTGACGTCACACCACACGTGACTTCTTCAGGGGATAAGTATAGGCTGTAAATGTGTCCTTAAATACTGTAGTATTGGCCGGCAATAGGCGGCCATTTTCCCGAAGTTCTATATATTTGAGTTACGGCGGCCATTTTCCTAGAGGTTTTTTCGATCTGATTCGACTTAGAGTGTGTGTCAGCTGACGAATAGTGGCCAATGAGGGCTGTCTGCTGATTCGATGTCAATTGTACTGTCAGCAAAGGAGGGCATTATTATTTTCGATGGTGGGAGCCCAGCTCACAGGGAAAACAAATCATTATTAGGAGTAAAATTATCTATAAAGTTATATCTATAGTATGGCATCCTGCAAAGCGCAGGAGGAACTAAATCGTGACTAGATGGTATATATAATATTCAAACGGAGGGAGAGGCAGCAGACACTGATAGAATGCCAAATGTGCAATAGTGAATATACATATACATTCCGAACAGTGTTTAAAAACATTGGGTTTGCAGCGTGATACAAATAAAATAAAAATAAAAATAAAAACAGAATAAATTATTGGCAACAGTCTGCCATATGCAAGTGGGAGAATTAAAAGGGAGTGTATATCTTTATTGATTATGTGAAATTTAAAAGATTATTTGAATTAAAATCCTTCAAAGGCTAGCAGATAATATCTACTGCTAACTAAAATTGTGACTTGCATAAATATATTGACTTCCCTGATCGGGGGACAGATGGATAGATAAATATATAGCCTCTGGCTTGAGTAAAGGGTATCAGTAGTCTAAAAGCAATTTTAAATTATTCTAAAATTAAACTTTTCAATGTACCTACATATATTTCAAAATCATTTTAAAATACATTTTAAAACCATTTTAAAAGTCACTCAGGAAACAATTAAGATCAAACTCGATGTTTAAGCCCCGGGGCCAGAAAGTGTCCAAAGTGTAAATCCACTTGGATTCCAACTGGCTCAAGGTTCTCACTTTATGGCCCCCCCGCCAGTGTTTTGTGTATGGGGTGATGCCCCAGAATGTCAGGTTAGTGGGGTCTCTATTGTGGCAGGTGAGAAAATGCTTTGATACACAGTGTTTGTCATAGCCGTTGATGATGTTTTTGACATGTTCCTTGATGCGGACTCTAAGGGGTCTTTTAGTCCGCCCAACGTACTGTAGACCACAGCTACATTCAAGCACATATACTGCCCCTTCTGTGTTACAGCAAACAAAATCTTTGATTTCGTGATTTTCTCCTGTACTGGTTGAAGTGAAACTGAAAACTTTCTTATTGGGGCGTTTAGTCTTGAGACATGCAAAACACCTCTTGCATGGAAAGAATCCGTTTCCGGAGAAGAACGTAAAAGGTTTCTTGGGTGGGTCCACAACATTTTTCACTAGTATGTCTCTGATTGTTGGGGCTTTCTTGTATATGAATTTTGGGTTCTCCGGGAGAATCACGTGTGGTGTGACGTCACGCGTAGGGACAGGATAGGCTGAGTACACTGAAAGAAAGCTACGAGCTCGCCGCTCGTCGGATACAAACACCCTGCTGTTCAATTTTAAATGTGAGTACCTGCTACTTTTATCTAATAAACTTAGTTACCTTGTAAACGGTATTACACTATTGGGTTCCTTTATTCCTGTTTTCAAACACACCTCCCTGGACCATACCTGAGGGAATCTGAGGGAATCTGAGGGAATCCCACCCCAGGACGGTGAGGAATACGTAGGAGCCGCTAGGCGGAAAAAAGATAAGAACCAGTTTGGTCATATGCTGTTGCCCCATTTCTGTGAGGTAAGGGGCCACTGCTCACTGGAGTGTTTACACACGAAGCTGCATGAAACCTTGAGTCACCAGGCACTTTAACTGCTACATGCGCATGCCAGCACTATAAGTCACAAAGATTTTATTGAAGATTAAGGACGCTATTTCTGTATGATTTTTATATTCCATCTGCTGGGACATTCTATTTTGATACCATCCAGTTTGGACTATACACTTTATATAAGTTTGTTTGCACGCTTGCACCTTACGGAAAACTTGTTGGTTCACATTATGTTTACGTTATGATTCAGCCATTTAGATTGCACAGTGTTGGCACCTTGCACTTTGCTGGTTTGTGATTGATAATTATTGTATTTAATTTATGCTAATATAATTTTTTTGGTTTTTGTCACATTATCACAATATTTACACCTATGGATAGTCACGATTGGAATTTTTGAGGCTTTTAGGCTGTTTATTTATTTATTGCTCACATCCACTATATATTTTTATTTATTTATTGTGCACAGTGGATTTTAACACTTGTTTATATTTATCACTGGCCCTCTAGGCCGGGCCTTTTTATATTTATTTTAATAATCTTATTGTATTTCACAAGGAGAAGTTCATAGAATAGGATTAGCGCGGCACCATATTATCTATACAACATTCCTTTAGGCCAAGTGACACCTAACAGGTGCACGCAGCTGCTCCACGTTTAGCCTTTCCATATCTGATAGCGCAGGAATATCCTCTTATACAAATGATCCTCTGGTCCTGCTCGTCCTGTCTGGATGTTGCCCCGTGTGCCTAGTTCTTCCCACTCTGTCTCCCCAGCTTCAACCACCGCTGCCTCAGATACTCCGGAACCGATGCAGTTGGGCCTCTTACGCCCTTCACTTACTCCTGAAGAGCATCAACGGCGTCGGGCTGGTAACCTGTGCCTGTACTGTGGGGAACCTGGACATTTTGTACGAACATGCCCGGCAAAGCTTCGTAAGTGCTTTTCTATTTCCCCTGCTCTTACCCCTGCTGTACTGAATAACGTTTCTCATCTGGCTGTTCCGATTCTCTTACAGCTCCCAGGAGGGAATATACCAACAAGCGCTATAATTGATTCTGGGGCTTGCAGCGGCTTCATAGACTTGTCCTCTGCCTCCAGACATCACATTCCCCTTCGGCCCAGAGTGAAAGGACTTTCAGTATATTTGGCCGATGGCTCTACCCTCAGATCAGGGCCAGTAATCCAGGAGACTGTACCTCTGCATACCACCATTGCTGGCACTCATCAAGAGTTACTTTGTCTAGATGTCATTGAGTCTCCTCTATTTCTCATCATACTAGGCATGCTGTTGCCGAAGGCCCATAATCCGCAAATTGATTGGACCTTGGGGAAGATTGAGTTCCTATCCTCCTACTGCCATCAACACTGCCTACCAGAAGTCACAGATGCCCCTTCTTCCCTACTTTGCATGGAAACCGACGCCGAGATCTATCAAGTTGTACCTGAAGCTTACCACAGCTTTCTGGACGTTTTCAGTCAAAAGGGTGCTAGGACTCTTCCTCCCCACCGGCCATACGATTGCCCAATTGAACTCCTTCCAGGGGCAGAGATTCCTTTTGGGAGAATTTTCCCTTTGTCAGAACTAGAACTAGGAGCATTAAAGACTTATATTGATGACAATCTAGAAAAAGGGTTCATCCGACCCTCCACGTCCCCGGCAGGAGCAGGAATCTTCTTCGTGGAGAAGAAAGACCATTCTTTACGCCCTTGTGTGGATTATCGGACTCTTAAGATCACGATTAAAAACCGATATCCTTTGCCCTTAGTGCCAGAACTTTTTCAAAGACTAGGGTCTGCAGTGGTGTTCTCCAAGCTAGATCTTCGTGGTGCCTATAATCTTGTCCGCATTCGTAGGGGAGACGAATGGAAGACTGCCTTCCGTACTCGGTTTGGGCATTTTGAATATTTAGTCATGCCTTTCGGACTTTGTAATGCTCCTGCTACATTCCAACATTTTGTGAATAACATCTTCAGAGACTATCTTGATCTGTTTGTTATTATTTATTTAGATGACATCCTGATTTTTTCTTCCTCCCTAGCTGAACATCGTGAACATGTTAGAAATGTCTTGACCCGACTTCAGCTGCACGACCTCTACGCCAAACCTGAGAAATGTGTCTTTGAACAAGAGAGTATCCAGTTCCTTGGCCTAATTATCTCTGTGGAGGGCATTAAAATGGACCCTCAGAAGGTCTCCATCATTCTGGACTGGCACGCTCCTACCGACAAGAAGGGAATTCAACGTTTTGTAGGTTTCGCAAATTTCTACAGAAAGTTCATCAAAGGATTCTCCACCATCATTTCTCCCATTACAAGGTTAACCAAGCAGGGCCTTAAATTCCATTGGTCTACTGAAGCTCAGGCGGCCTTCACAACGCTGAAGGATCTGTTTGTCTCAGCCTCAGTCTTAAAGCACCCTGATTCCACGTTACCATATATTTTGGAGGTGGATGCCTCGGAGATAGCGGTTGGTGCAGTGCTTTCCCAGAGATAGGGGCCTAGGGCTCTTCTGCACCCAGTCGCTTATTTTTCTCGCAAACTATCTGAAGCAGAGAGGAACTATGATGTGGGCGATCGAGAGTTGTTGGCGATTAAAGCCGAGCTTGAGGAATGGCGATATCTCCTAGAGGGAGCAGCTTATCCGATTCTTAGGCTATACAGATCACAAGAATCTGGAATATTTAAAGACTGCCAAAAGGTTAAGAGCACGACAGGCCAGGTGGGCACTTTTCTTTACCAGATTTTCATTCCACATAACCTATCGCCCCGGGTCAAAGAACACCAAGCCCGACGCGCTGTCACGAATGTACAGCGGACCTGAAGCATCTTCATCCCCAGACACCATCTTGTCCTCAGGAAACTTTCTTTTGGTCCAAGGGGATCTACTTTTACAAATCAAGCAAGTCTTCAGGGGCGCTTCTGCCCCACCTGATACAGCTCTACAGGCCAGAGATGATCTTCTATGGTTTAGAGATAAGATCTTCGTACCCCAGGAGATGTGAACGGCGGTTCTTAGTTCCTGTCATGACCACATGTTGGCCGGCCATTTCGGCATGCATAAGACATCTGAACTTCTTCAGCGCACGTTCTGGTGGCGGCAGTTAAGGAAGGATTGCAAGGACTATGTGGAAGCATGTGCCACCTGTATTCAAAACAAGGGCAGCAAGTCTAAGGCTTGGGGTCTGTTGAAGCCACTACCTGTCCCGGAGAAGCCAGGGAGGATGATCTCCATGGATTTTGTTGTCGAGCTGCCACCTTCTGAAGGCTACACTACAATCTTTGTAGTGGTGGATAGATTATCCAAGATGGCTCATTTCTTACCAATGAAAGGCACCCCTACTGCTGCTGAGACTGCAGGGACATTTATCAAGAAAGTGGTGAGGCTACATGGCATTCCTGCAAATATCACTTCAGACCGGGGGTGCAATTTACTTCCAAGTTTTGGAGGGCGCTTTGTGGGTCTCTGAAAATTGACCTTTCCTTCTTCTCTGCCTATCACCCTCAAACAAATGGCCAGACGGAAAGAACAAACCAGACGCTGGAGCAGTATCTGCGCTGCTTTTCTTCTTTCTCCCAGGATGATTGGGCTCCGCTGCTACCTCTTGCCGAATTTGCTTATAACAATTCTGTTCATTCAGCCACGAAGCAATCACCGTTCTTCACAAATTATGGTTTCCATCCTCTGTTCCTATCTAATAACATCCCGGAGTGCCCAGTACCAGCTGTCCAAGAGAACCTAAATTTCTTCGAGTCAAATAATAAACTCCTGCAGGAGACTATGGCAAGGACTCAAAATTACAATAAAGAGGTGTTTGACAAGAAGAGAAGGGGAGAGCTTGATCTCAAGCCCGGGGATCAGGTCTGGCTGTCTACGTTGAATTTAAGACTGGCATGTCCTTCCAAGAAATTGGGCCCTAAGTTCGTGGGTCCCTTCCCAGTTCTAAGGAAGAATAATAATGTGGCCTATGAACTGAAGTTACCAGAGTCATTCCGGATCCACCCGGTCTTTCACGTGGCCCTTCTCAAACCCACAGTTCCTGATCCTTTTGTCAACCGGAAGGTCGGTCCTCCTGAACCTGTGATCATTGCCGGAGAAGCTGAATTTGAGGTTGAGTCCATTCTGGATTGCAGGAAAAGACTTAATCAAGTCCAGTTTCTGGTAAAGTGGAAGGGGTACGGGCCTGAGGAGAACTCCTGGGAGCCGGAGTCCAACATCCATGCGAAGAGATTGATTCTTGCCTTTAAGAGGTCCCATCCAAGTAAGATGGCACAGTTGGGCATCCGGAGGCTGCCCCTGGGGGGGGGGGGGGCAATGTCATGAAAGACGCCCTGTTAACACAGTTGCTGGTGGAAGAGCGGTGCACAGAGTTCCTGTCAATAGAGCCAATTGGCGCGTGCGCGCTAGTGAACGACGCTGTGAGTGGGCACGTACGGTCTGTGCGCGGGCGCGCACGGGTGCGCGCAGGTGCACGCAGACGTGCAGTGTGATAGTGCTTGGCCCCAATTGGCCTATTTAAAGGAGCCTGTCAGCATGCTTTCTTGCTGTCCGGTCTACAGCATTCCCTGTGACCCTAAGCTACCAGTAAACCTGCCTATCTGATTCCTGTCTACCCGGCCTGCTCCCAGCTACTCCTGTTTGCTGCCAGTCCCCGACCCCGGCTTGTTTGACTACTCTCCTGCTTCTTCCTACGGTTTGTTCGCTGCCTGCCTGTTGCCGACCTGGTCTGTACCCCGACTACACTTCTGCCTCTGTTTGGTACCTGCTCTGCCTGCCAGTGTTGACCCGGCTTGTCTGACCCTGCTAGTACTCCAGCCGAACTATAGAACACCTCCCTGCTACCTGCTGTTCCTGAGTTTCTGCCAGCTACGGTACTTCTCCTCGCAGTCAGCTGTTCCAGTGTTCCTGCCAAAGTTCCGGTGCATCTCCTTACAGTCTGCTGTTCCAGTGCCCCTGCCGAACTACAGAACACCTCCCTGCTGCCTGCTGTTCCTGAGTTCCTGCCAGCTACGGTACTTCTCCTCACAGCCAGCTGTTCCAGTGTTCCTGCCAAAGTTTTGGTGCATCTCCTTAAAGTCTGCTGTTCCAGTGTTCCAGCTGAACTACAAAACACCTCCTGCTGCCTGCTGTTCCTGAGTTCCTGTCAGCTACGGTACTTCTCCTCACAGTCAGCTGTTCCTGCCAAAGTTCTGGTGCATCTCCTTACAGTCTGCTGTTCCTGTGCTCCTGCTGAACTACAGAACACCTCTCTGCTGTCTGCTGCTGCTTCAGTGTACCTGTCAGCGCTCCTTCAGCCACATCAGAGGTCCGGATCTGACCTTACACCTGCCACCTGCCAGGCACTTGTGGCCCCCTGTGCTCTTGAGTCCCTGTTTCCTCTATCAGGGATTCCTGAGCCAGAGGCACACGAAAGGCCACTCCCTGCACTCTGGGCTCCGCCACCAGGTACGTGACAGGTACTCTGATAGGCTGGTGACAGGTACTCGGGTACTCTGATGGCCTGGTGACAGGTACTCGGGTACTTTGATGGCCTGATGACAGGTACTCGGGTACTCTGATGGCCTGGTGACAGGTACTCGGGTACTCTGATGCGCTACAGATAGGTACTTGGGTACTCTGATGGGCTGGTGACTGGTTTTCGGGTACTCTGAAGGGCGGTGACTGGTACTCAGGTACTCGGTACTCATATGGACTGTGACAGGTACTCAGGTACTTGTGTACTCATATGGACTGTGACAGGTACTCAGGTACTCGGGTACTCATATGGACTGTGACAGGTACTCAGGTACTCGGGTACGCATATGGACTGTGACAGGTACTCAGGTACTCATATGGACTGTGACAGGTACTCAGATGAACTGTAACAGGTACTCAGGTACTCATATGGACTGTGACAGGTACTCAGGTACTCGGGTATTCAGATGAACTGTGACAGGTACTTGGGTACTCAAATGGACTGTAAAAAGTACTCGGGTACTCAGATGGACGGTGACAGGTATTCGGATACTCTGATGGACTGTGACAGGTACTCGGGTACTCTGATGGACTGTGACAGGTACTCATATGGACTGACAGGTACTCAGATGAACTGTGACAGGTACTATGATGGGTGATGACAGGTACTCTTTATTGGGGGGGGGCAATCAGGTTGATTGGTGTGTAGGAGGAGAACCCGGTAACATCGTTACTGCGGTTTGTTGATATTTAGTGATCGCCTGTGAAAGGATCACAGCCGATCACGTGGTAAACAGCCGCCGGCCAATGGCTTTTTACCAGCGTCGGTGACTAGCAGTGTTCCCAGGAACACGTCGCCACCGACGTGCACACGCAGCGCACCCGCGATCGCGCACATGTGCACAGTGGGGCGGAACCATCTGTGATTGGCTGTAACTTCATCACGGCCGATCACGTGGTAATCAGCCATGACCAATGGCTGTTCACCCCCCTCGGTGGCGAGCGGTGTCTCTGTGACACGCCGCCACCGAAGGAACAGGGAAGCGCGCACACGATAGCGCGCATTCCCTATTTAAATGGAGGGCCGTCATTTGACGTGCGGCCTGGCCGTCATATGACGGACAGCGGGCAGCAAGCGGTTAAACTAGCATTGCTGGCCCTGGTGTGGGCCATCATGGAGAAGTTCACAGAGTATCTCACAGGGGCAAAAATAAAGGTTTTCATGGATAATAACCTCCTTGCCTACCTGGAAACAGCCAAACTGGGGGGCTTTGGAGCAGAGGTGGGTCGCCCGACTGGCTCAATTGAATTAACAATAACTTTACAAGCATGGAAAATGGAATAGACATGTGGATGCTCTCTCCCAATATCCAGTAGAGCACCTCATGTTTCCTCAAGGGTCAGACAGCAGTGCCCCTGGCGGGACCTGCTGAAATTCACAATCAGGAGGAGTGGGCTCTGATCCAGCAGAAAAATCCTGACTTCATGCAGTTACAATGCTGCCTGACGCGACGGCACAAAATGTACTTCCAAGAATGCCAAACACTGTCCAAAACAGTGAAAGTGATCTTGAGACAGCGGGATCAGCTTGAGTACCAGAGTAATGTACTTTATTGCCAGGCACACAGTCCTACTGGACAGCCCCAACTGCATACTCTCGGACCAAGGCCCGAGCTTTGAGCTACTAATCATGCCTGAGTTGTGCCATCTCTGAGCGGTATCCATAAAGTCGCAT
Source organism: Lithobates septentrionalis (assembly GCA_037952835.1). NCBI lineage: Eukaryota > Metazoa > Chordata > Amphibia > Anura > Ranidae > Lithobates > Lithobates septentrionalis. The sequence goes on from JBBDGP010000545.1 coordinate 2,509,556, forward strand.
ACCACCCCTTACCACCCTAAGGGCAATGGGGCCTGTGGACGTTTCAACCGCACCATACTGGGCATGTTATAGACTCTTGAGCAAGGTCAAAGAAATCGATGAAACACCAGCATGTGGGGGCCGTAGTGTGGGCCTACTATAACGCAAGTACATTGGGCCACGTTCTGTTTTTTATGATGTTCAGACGCTATGGCCGCTTGCCTGTAGATTTCTTGCTGGACTCTCCAGAGTGCTCTATGTCTCTGCTGTATGGCCACAACTTGGGTGCAGGAACACTGGAACTGATTACAGAGAGCCAAGCAGGTGGTGCTGGATAGGCAGAAAAACTAAGGACTCCACCCGTGAGGAACTGCTGTTGCAACCAGGGGACCGAGTGTTGGTTAAGAACACTAAATGTGAAAAAGGCAGCAAATTGGATCCCAAGTGGGAGCGCACCCCCTATTGGTTAGAGAAGCAGCCCTTTCCTCCATCCCCAATGTATGAGTTGGTCTTATGCCCCGTACACACGGTCAGATTTTCCGATGGAAAATGTCCGATCAGAGCGTGTTGTCGGAAATTCCGACCGTGTGTGGGCTCCATCAGACATTTTCCATCGGATTTTCCGACACACAAAGTTGGAGAGCAGGAGATAAAATTTTCCGACAACAAAATCCGTTGTCGGAAATTCCGATCGTGTGTACACAAATCCGACGGACAAAGTGCCACGCATGCTCAGAATAAATAAAGAGATGAAAGCTATTGGCCACTGCCCCGTTTATAGTCCCGACGTACGTGTTTTACGTCACCGCGTTTAGAACGATCGGATTTTCCGACAACTTTGTGCGACCGTGTGTAGACAAAACAAGTTTGAGCCAACATCCGTCGGAAAAAATCCTAGGATTTTGTTGTCGGAATGTCCGAACAAAGTCCGACCGTGTGTACGCCCTATAAGAGGGTTCACTTCCAACCCTATTAAGAGGTGAGTCCACCACAACCTGCTGAGACCCTGTGTGCTGTGTGGTGATTGCTCAGCCAAACTTGCTGGACATAGAGAGGAAGACTCCATGGATATTCCACCATTAAAAGAAGTCAGGGCTGGATTAACATAGGGGCTGTTGGAGCTATAGCTCCAGGCCCCTTACCTTAACCGGTTCCCGACCGGCGCACGACGATATACGTCGGCAGAATGGCACGGCTGGGCAAAAGGACATACCTGTACGTCCTTTTGAATTCCCCGCCGTGCCATTGCGTGCGCGCCGCCGGTGGCGCCCGCGCGCGCTGCCGGCGGCGCCCGCGCACGCCGGCCGGGATCTCCGTGAGTCGGGTCGTGGGTCCCGCGGACTCGATCGCCGCGGGGATACCCGCGATTGCTTCACGGAGAGGACGAACGGGGAGATGCTGATGTAAACAGCATCTCCCTGTTTTATGGCCGTTTGCCTGTAGATTTCTTGCTGGACTCTCCAGAGTGCTCTATATCTCTTCTGTATGGCCACAACTTGGGTGCAGGAACACTGGAACTGATTACAGAGAGCCAAGAAGGTGGTGCTGGATAGGCAGAAAAACTTGGCTAAGGACTCCACCCGTGAGGAACTGCTGTTGCAACCAGGGGACCGAGTGTTGGTTAAGAACACTAAATGCGAAAAAGGCAGCAAATTGGATACCAAGTGGGAGCGCACCCCCTATTGGTTAGAGAAGCAGCCCTTTCCTTCATCCCCAATGTATGATGTGGTCTCAGAGGGTTCACTTCCAACCCTATTAAGAGGTGAGTCCACCACAACCTGCTGAGACCCTGTGTGCTGTGTGGTGATTGCTCAGCCAAACTTGCTGGACATAGAGAGGAAGACTCCATGGATATTCCACCATTAAAAGAAGTCAGGGCTGGATTAACATAGGGGCTGTTGGAGCTATAGCTCCAGGCCCCTTACCTTAACCGGTTCCCGACCGGCGCACGACGATATACGTCGGCAGAATGGCACGGCTGGGCAAAAGGACATACCTGTACGTCCTTTTGAATTCCCCGCCGTGCCATTGCGTGTGCGCCGCCGGCGGTGCCCGCGCACGCCGGCCGGGAGCTCCGTGAGTCGGGTTGCGGGTCCCGCGGACTCGATCGCCGCGGGGATACCCGCGATTGCTTCACGAAGAGGACGAACGGGGAGATGCTGATGTAAACAGCATCTCCCTGTTTTATGGCCGTTTGCCTGTAGATTTCTTGCTGGACTCTCCAGAGTGCTCTATGTCTCTGCTGTATGGCCACAACTTGGGTGCAGGAACACTGGAACTGATTACAGAGAGCCAAGAAGGTGGTGCTGGATGGGCAGAAAAACTTGGCTAAGGACTCCACCCGTGAGGAACTGCTGTTGCAACCAGGGGACCGAGTGTTGGTTAAGAACACTAAATGCGTAAAAGGCAGCAAATTGGATACCAAGTGGGAGCGCACCCCCTATTGGTTAGAGAAGCAGCCCTTTCCTTCATCCCCAATGTATGATGTGGTCTCAGAGGGTTCACTTCCAACCCTATTAAGAGGTGAGTCCACCACAACCTGCTGAGACCCTGTGTGCTGTGTGGTGATTGCTCAGCCAAACTTGCTGGACATAGAGAGGAAGACTCCATGGATATTCCACCATTAAAAGAAGTCAGGGCTGGATTAACATAGGGGCTGTTGGAGCTATAGCTCCAGGCCCCTTACCTTAACCGGTTCCCGACCGGCGCACGACGATATACGTCGGCAGAATGGCACGGCTGGGCAAAAGGACATACCTGTACGTCCTTTTGAATTCCCCGCCGTGCCATTGCGAGCGCGCCGCCCGCGCGCGCCCGCGCATGCCGGCCGGGAGCTCCGTGAGTCGGGTCGCGGGTCCCGCGGACTCGATCGCCGCGGGGATACTCGCGATTGCTTCACGAAGAGGACGAACGGGGAGATGCTGATGTAAACAGCATCTCCCTGTTTTATGGCCGTTTGCCTGTAGATTTCTTGCTGGACTCTCCAGAGTGCTCTATGTCTCTGCTGTATGGCCACAACTTGGGTGCAGGAACACTGGAACTGATTACAGAGAGCCAAGAAGGTGGTGCTGGATAGGCAGAAAAACTTGGCTAAGGACTCCACCCGTGAGGAACTGCTGTTGCAACCAGGGGACCGAGTGTTGGTTAAGAACACTAAATGCGAAAAAGGCAGCAAATTGGATACCAAGTGGGAGCGCACCCCCTATTGGTTAGAGAAGCAGCCCTTTCCTTCATCCCCAATGTATGATGTGGTCTCAGAGGGTTCACTTCCAACCCTATTAAGAGGTGAGTCCACCACAATCTGCTGAGACCCTGTGTGCTATCTGGTGATTGCTCAGCCAAACTTGCTGGACATAGAGAGGAAGACTCCATGGATATTCCACCATTAAAAGAAGTCAGGGCTGGATTAACATAGGGGCTGTTGGAGCTATAGCTCCAGGCCCCTTACCTTAACCGGTTCCCGACCGGCGCACAACGATATACGTCGGCAGAATGGCACGGCTGGGCAAAAGGACATACCTGTACGTCCTTTTGAATTCCCCGCCGCGCCATTGCGTGCGCGCCGGCAGGGAGCTCCGTGAGTCGGGTCGCGGGTCCCGCGGACTCGATCACCGCGGGGACACCCGCGATCGCCTCACGGAGAGGACGAACGGGGAGATGCTGATGTAAACAGCATCTCCCCGTTCTGCCTAGTGACAAGTGTCACTGATAACTGCTCCCTGTCATCGGGAGCAGTGATCAGAGTAATGACACAGCTTAGCCCATCCCCCCTACAGTACGAAAACACTCCCCTAGTACTGATTAACCCCTCCCCGCCCCCTAGTGGTTAACCCCTTCACTGCCAGTGTCATTTACACAGTAATCAGTGCATTTTTAATCGCACTGATCGCTGTATAAATGACAATGGTCCCAAAAATGTGTCAAAAATGTCCAATGTCTTAAGTAAGAATGTGTAAATCCAATATATCAACACAAAATATGATGTCAACAAATGATAAATTACAATATCAACAAGTGATAAATACCAGTGATTGCAGTTGATTAAACCTAGTGAATGGTATAACAGTGAAAAATAAATACAAGTGAAAAATTATTATTATAAAAGTCCCAAAAAATAAATTAAGTCCCAGAAAATAGTGAGATTCCAACATATAATCCTGGTTCTGTATTCCGCCGCAGGTGCTGCCTACCACCTAAAGAGTAATATTGGAGGCTTACCAGACAGCCTGCGACCGCCCTTGTTCAGGGGGGTCAAAACAGGCTCAGTAGAGATATATGGATCTCAGAAGATGTCCCGCAGGAGGCTCTGTGGATGTTCCTCCGGTTTGCAAGAAGGTTAGCCTGTAATACCCAGGTACTACTACTAGAGGAACGCTCCCGGCGGTGGGCAGCACCTGCGGTGGAATAAAGAACCAGGATTATATGTTGGAATCTCACTATTTTCTGGGACTTAATTTATTTTTTGGGACTTTTATAATAATAATTTTTCACTTGTATTTATTTTTCACTGTTATACCATTCACTAGGTTTAATCAACTGCACACTGGTATTTATCACTTGTTGATATTGTAATTTATCATTTGTTGACATCATATTTTGTGTTGATATATTGGATTTACACATTCTTACTTAAGATATATTTCCAGCGCTGCGCTTTTCTTTGTATATTTATAATTTGTGCCCTTATATTGGGGTTATAGTGTTCAGCAGCAGGATCCCCATCACGGTTTTTACATTTATAATATTAATTAATTTCACGTGTAGCACATGCACCTAGCGCAAATCTTTTTTATTTTTCAAAAATGTCCGATGTGTCCGCCATAATGTTGCAGATACAATAAAAATCGCTGATCGCCGCCATTACTAGTAAAAAAAAAAATTGTTAATAAAAATGCCATAAAACTATCCCCTATTTAGTAAACGCTATAACTTTTGCGCAAACCAATCAATAAACGCTTATTGAGATTTTTTTTACCAAAAATATGTGTAAGAATACGTATCGGCCTAAACTGAGGGAAAAAAAAATGTTTTTTTATATATTTTTGGGGGATATTTATTATAGCAAAATGTAAAAAAGAATGTCTTTTTTTCAAAATTGTCGCTCTTATTTTGTTTATAGCGCAAAAAATAAAAATCACAGAGGTGATTAAATACCACCAAAAGAAAGCTCTATTTGTGGGAAAAAAAGGACGTCAATTTTGTTTGGGAGCCACGTCGCACGACCGCACAATTGTCAGTTAAAGCGACGGAGTGCCGAATCACAAAAAGTGCTCTAGTCAGGAAGGGGGTAAATCCTTCCGGGGCTGAAGCGGTTAAGATAAGCCCATTTAAAAAAAAAAAAAATCACAAAAAACCCCCGAAATGATTGACTTTGAGGGTCGTGGCTCCGCGACCAGAGGTTGGGGGTATTTAGGGGGTAGGTAGGGGAAAGTCTGCCCCGCTACTGGTCAAAATTTGGGGCTTCTATCACCTATGGTCCTGGAGATACGGCGCTCCTTGCGCAGCCTGTCAGAAGCTACATTAAGAGCGGCCAGTTTAAATACAAGCTGGCACAATCTGTTTGCAGCAGATTGAGAGGATGAGCTCACAATGCCTCTCCTCACTTCCTGTCAGAGGAACTGAGCTCAATGGATAGCTTGGAGCCTGCAGAGTTAGACAGGCACCACCGCCTGTCAAACTCGCTCGCAGTAGCAGCCTAGTCCAACAATGTAAAACTGCCATTCAGCAATGTAAAAAAGAAAAAGGAGGCGGCTGTAGCACCTCATGAACGCCTGTCAGCTGCTGCTATACCATTCGTTGAAAAGCAATACACCACAGATCACTTTTCAGGGGAAGTAAGCATTACTGCAAATGTGAAAGAAACTTGAAACACATCATCCATTTCACACTCACCACCAACCAGGTCACTCCCCAGCCACTTTCCATGTTAGCCATCTCCCTTCAACTTATATCACAGGTGACCATTTCCCAACCTGCAGATGACAGACCCTACTCTAAAAGATATCACTCCTAGTAACTTCCCCCACCCGTTGATTGATATCCCTCCATGACTACCTCACACGCCCCCTGCTGACAGACCCCTCTCCCCAGCCTGTCCCCACACACCTCACCTGCTGACCTGTGGATGGGAGAATCAATCCCGCAGTGTTATTGTGTTCTGCCAGTGGGGAGCCTTCCCTACCCACAGAATACAATGATCAGTGTTGCTAACTATAGCTGGCAGCACTGACTGTTTTGGGAAAAACCTGACAGGCTGGTTGTACTCAAGTCAATTAATAGATTGACTTGTTTACAACCAGCTAGCCCATACATAGATCGACTATAGCTGGTCTCTGCTTAATTGGCCTAATTTCAATTCATGTATGGCCCGCTTAACCACTATGCAGTCCCTAAACATCCTTCCACAAACCTTTACATTTTCCTTCCCAGATTCCTACATCCTTCTCACCTGTACATAGTGCCCACTGTCATACCCTCCACACTCCCCTCCTGTACATACTGCCCACTGTCATACCATCCACACTCCTCTCCTGTGCATACTGCTCACTGTCATACCCTCCACATTCCTCTTCTGTACATACTGCCTATTGTGATACCCTCCACACGCCTCTCCTGTACATACTGCCAACTGTCATACCCTCCACACTCCTCTCCTGTACATACTGCCAACTATCTTTCTCTTCACACTCCTCTCCTGTACATACCACTCTCATAATACCTTCCACACACCTCTCCTGTACATATTGCCCCTATCCACACCCTCTACACTCCTCTCCTGTACATACTGCCCCCATCATGCCCTCCACACTCCTCTCCTGTACATACTGCCCACTGGCATACCCTCCACATTCCTCTCCTGTACATAGTGCCCACTGTTATACCCTCCACATTCCTCTCCCTCCCCTGCACATACTTCCCACCTTTTTACCATCCATACTCCTCCCCTATGCCTCTTACACAAAAAACAAAAACAGTTCTTTAAAATGATATTGAATATCCTCAATGTTACCAGCTTTAGAATGGGCACACTTTTGTTCCATCCTCACTCTGTCTTCCCTCCGGGTTCTGTGCCTTTCGGTCACTTGCCTTGGCTGGGCTGTGTTGCTGTCACTTCCATGCATGCTCATCCGCATTCTCTCTCTCACTCTCTAATCCCCCCTCTATCTCTCATCCTCCTTTACCCCTTACCCATCTCTCATGCTCTTTCTCTCTCTCACTCATCCTCCCTCTCTCTTTTTAATTTAATTTGTTATAACAAAAAATTGTTTGCATTTTTAATTATTTTTTTTTAAATTTATTTTTTTTAAATAAAAAGCCCCACCATAATCCTCAGCACCAGGCCCATGATGTTCTTAATCTGGCCCTGCAAGAAGTCCCAGCCAAATGGTACCTGCCTCCTCACGTACTAGAGTCTCCGGCCCTTGCAGGTCTTGAAGAAGAAAGCCCCATTACAGTGCCTGTGGACAGTCCAGAAGCCCCTGCAAGCCCTGCTAACTTCCTGGACTCCTCTGAAGACTCAGCTTGGGCGAGGGGGGTATTGCTGACACTATTGCCCACGACAAAAAGGACAGTGTAAGCTGACAGGACTATACTATATCCAAAAGGGTAAACCAGATGAATAGAAACAAAGTAAACATATATAGTATTCAAAAGAGTGTAATAAAACCACAAGAAGATAACAAATTACTTGAGGTACAGATCCACATCCCACCCTGTGGGTTTAAAACACAGGTGGGATATGACTTGGTACCTCAAGTAATTTGTTATGTATTTGTGGTTTTATTACACTCTTTTGATAAGTGTACTGTACATGTTTACTTTGTTTCTCCTCATCTGGTTTGCCCTTTTGGATACACTGTAGTATAGACCTTGGAGCTTACACTGCACTTTTTCTTTATTCCTCTCGGGAAGATAGTGCAGTGTATATATTAACTGTGGTTTGTATTAAAATCTTTGTTTTTAATGTATTTTTGTATTGTTTTTGTACTGTGATTTTTTTTGTCTGTGTATTTCACATTTGCAAATTAGCACACCTGACGTTGTCATGCACATGTGTTTAACATTGTCTATTTAAACTGCTTTGGCTAAAGTTGTGTCATGATTAAAGCTGTCTGAAGCTGAAGCACGTTGATTTCTGTGCTGTTAACACTGTTCTTCAATAAATTCCAACCTATACTGTGATATACCATGGTGCCGACTCTTTCCGTATCTACAGTTTGTTGGCGGCTTTTAGCAATTCGAACCTGAGCACCAGCAATTCCAGCTGTGGAGGATATCTCGGGAGGTAGAAGTGCAGCATCTCTTCTGTTAGGTAACTGGGTGAATCCCAACAGTATCATCAAGGACCTTCAAGAGTCTTATGCCCTGTACACACAGGCGGACTTTCCGGCAACAAAGGTCCGAAAGTCTTTCCAACTGACTTTCGACTGACTTTTGACGGACTTCCGACGGACTTTTGAACGAACGGACTTGCCTACACACGATCACACCAAAGTCCGACGGATTTGTACGTGATGGCGTACGACCGGACTACAATAAGGAAGTTGATAGCCAGTAGCCAATAGCTGCCCTAGCGTCGGTTTTGGTCCGTCGGACTAGCATACAGACGAGCGGATTTTTCGACCGGACTCGTTCCAAATCTAAAGTCCGTCAGATTTTCACACGAAAAAGTCCGCTGCAGGTCCGATGGAGCCCACACACGGTCGGATTGTCCGTCGGATTCGGTCCGTCGGACCAGTGCGGTCGAAAAGTCCGCTCCTGTGTACGCGGCATTTAGGCGACTTTACCATGTCATCTCTTAGTGGGAAATACCCCACTGTCAGCCAACTCACAGAAGTTCAAAAGTACCTGCCCTCCTGTGACCCACAAAAGAAGTATGACTAAAGCTTTGGCCATACTTCTCTTTTAAAGACTCTGAACTACCTTTCCAGACCATAATAATATCATCAGTAAATCTATTTTATACAATTAACCAATAGGGTTTATTGCACAATATACGTTTATTTTCTGTTTTTCCTTTCCTCCCATTGCAACGCCCGTGTTTTGCTTATAAAAACTTGTAATAATACTGTATTTATGTTTCAGTCCAAAGTTCTAAGCTTTAAAAAAAAAAATCCTTTCCTTATTGCTTCTGAGAATTTAAGAGCACATTTTACAACTGAAAGTGCTTTGTCATAATTTGTATAAGTATACAGATAACCTACATCTGCAGTTACCAAAACCAGTTCAAGATGATACTTTCCATTTTAAAGTGTTTTGCTTTTTTTTTTTAGATAGGCCTCTGTACATTGCAAGAGCTGCAGAAAATAATCTGTTTTCTCTTAATCTGGAGCATGGAGAATCAATGTGTAGCACTGACCCCCGAAGGAGCTGCTGATTTATTTGGGCCTGTACTCTGCTTTGTTTCCCCTTTGAACATCTCAGTCCCCCTGACACAGCTGTGGTGTAATAGTGTGCAGTCAAAACGAAATCATAAAGGCAAGTTCACAATACTCAATATAATATACCTGTCTGTAGTTACCTTACCCTCCTCTTGGCTGGTGATGAAGAGGAAAACAACACTCACACAGTTATACTTGAATAATAACCTTATTTACTGTAATTGTTTTAGAAGGTTTACACTACAATGGTTGTACTGTCAGACCAACATAGTCCGACAGCCAACTGAACTTTAAATTACAAAGATACAACACAAGTATAAAATGTCTGAAATAATATATGAGTGGTGTAACAAAGTAAATAGGATAACCGTCAGAGTGAATTCATCTCACTATGAGCACTATCCTACTTCCTGCGTGCTTTATTACTATACTAAATCAAAGACTAACTTGATAAAGTGTAGTACAACAATTAGAGAGCTCCCTTATTTAATATCACACTACCCCAATATAGTAAAGGGACACAAGGCCTTGTATTTTACTAAGCAGTCCTTCTTTTCTTCTGCTAGCAAAACAAAGTAGATTTGTAATCCAAAGGGTTAATGCCTCCTGATGAAGGTAGACTGAAAATGTGAAAGTAAAGTTCCAGTGCAGCCGCACTATAACTAACTTTGATGCCAGGGACTCAGTACTAAATCCTCTTGACTTTGCTTGTGGGACTATGGGTCCCAGCAACTCTATCTTGTGTAGATGGATGTATGAAAGTGCATCAAGAAACTTGTGGGCAACAGCCCTCTCACCCAACCAGGACAGTGCTGTCAGAAGACTCAGTTCTGATGTACAGGGTTCTGTCTCCGGCCGGCCGGCACAGCTGCGATGCTCCGCTCCACACAATGAGACGCTCCGGAACTCCCAGATGACTCTGACAGGCTCCTCTGGCTCCTTCCCAGTCTTGCCCCATCGTCAGTCCAGCTCTCTGGTGTGTCACAGTACTGCTGCTCGGATCGCTGTTCCGTGGAGGTAGGCCACGCTGTGCTGGAGACCTCACACAGATCCTCCCAGGCTGGCCATGCGTGTCCAAGAGAACTAAGATGGCCGCTCCCAGCCCTTTTATATCCTTCCCACAATGCAATTCTGTTCCCTAAGGTTCATGGTAGTTAATGAGCATTGTGGGTAGGTCAAGTTAATGTCCAAATGTAAACAAACAGAATACTTCCATGTAAACTTGAATAATAAAAGAAATAAAGATGCAGTCCTTTTATATTTTGGCCGCTAGATGGCGCCAGATGATAAGATATAACTAATATTAAATTATACACATATTATGACCACTACACATTCCCCCTGCTTGAACTCTTTGGTCCCCAAAGAGATGTAATATTTTGTTTCATCAAACATCTTTGCCTGTTACATGCTATCAGTTACATGTGGTGTGGAGAAAACAGGTTAGTAGGATAATAAACAAGTCGCATTTTCATGACCAGAGTCCAAGCTCAAATGGCTCAGTTTACAACACAAACTTGACAGAGGAGCCTCCCACCAATTTTCACATGATGAGAGACTGCTCTGTGTACCCACAGCTGACACCATGGTGTCCGGTACAACTGTGTCAAGGGGCGAGATGGGGTTGCTTCTTTCTGACTCAACAATAGAGGGACCAGGCATCTCAACATTTCTTCTGGCAGTAAATTGAGTCCCTTCATTGCATTCACCCAAGGTATCATAAGTCAGCCTTCTTGGTGGGTGATTTACTCTCTTTGTTCTCTGTACTTTTGGCGTCTCAGGCAAACTGGCATTTTCTTCAATTTTTTTACTTTCCTGTACTTCTGACTCAACATCAACAGAAAAGTCCTTAGTGTCTGTTTCCAATAGAGGAGTTTGAGACTTCACTAGATCTCCTGTTGACCTGTCTTTGGATATAGTTACCACTTCTGGGCAAGTATTACCCTCCCCCATTTCAGACTCCTCTATTTCAATGCTAGTGAGAGGCAAGTTTTCCTCAGAGCATTCAGACAGCGACACAAATTCTGGGGCGTCAAGTCTAAGAGTCCCTTCATTTGCACTTCTTGGCTGAGGGGAAACACCCGCTTCAACTACTGGTGTTTCAGATGGCCACAGCCAACTTATCTCCATCTCCTCTTCATCCTCAGTGATTGAGGATCCAGGCTGAGACCTAGTCACTGGTCGATGCACAGCATCAGATGTAGAGGGTAAGTCCGCCTCTAGATTTACCCTGACTGCTTCTGTTAGAGGTAGGAGGTGGTTCCTATGCAAGGTCTTTACTGGTCCAGTGCTCCCTTCTGGCCTGATCTCATACACTGGAAGTTCTGAAAGTTTCCTACACACACAATATACGGTTGTGATTTCCAGAGATCAGCCAGTTTGTGCTTGCCTGGGATCCCCAAATTCCTTAGTAGAACTCGGTCACCGGGTTGTAAATCTTGAACCCGTACTTTAAGATCAAAGTTCTTTTTGTTTCTGTACCCTCTGCGATCTGATGTAACTTGAGCCTTATCATAAGCAGTTTTCAGACTCTTCCTCAACCTATCCACATATCCTCTGTGAGAAGTCGCTGAGGTATGCTCCAGGCTGGTTCCAAAAGCCAAGTCCACCGGTAGTCTGGCTTCTCTTCCAAACATTAGTCGGCAAGGGGAATATCCTGTTGCATCACACTTTGTACTATTATATGCATGTACTAATGCAGTAATATGCCTGCTCCAATTTGGTTTTTGTTCAGATGTCAGGGTTCCCAACATGTTTAAAAGAGTCTGGTTAAATCTCTCCGACTGAGGGTCACCTTGTGGATGGTATGGAGTGGTTCTAGATTTCCGAATACCTAAGAGGTCCAACAGCTTTTGAATCAGAGTACGTTCAATGTCTCTCCCTTGATCAGAATGAATTTGCTGTGGTAGACCATAATGGACAAAGAACTTCCCTACCAGAACTTTTGCCACTGTTGAGGCCTGTTGATCTTTAGTAGGGAATGCTTGAGCATAACGAGTAAAGTGATCAGTAACTATTAGAATGTTCCCCTTTCCACTTAAGTCAGATTCCACACACAGGAAATCTATACAGACCAGCTCCATCGGTCCCTGGCTCTCCAAATGACCCATTGGGGCAGCTCTCTGAGGCAAGGTCTTCCTCTGTATACACCGGAGGCATGAGTGACAGTAGCCCTCTACTTCGGTCCTCATATAGGGCCAGTAGAACCTGTCTTTCACCAGCTGGAAAGTCCTTTCTGCTCCCAAATGGCCGTGATGATCATGTAGAGCGATCAGTACCTTCTCTCGGTGCTCCTCTGGTAAGAACAGTTGCCACTTTTCTTCACCATCATCAATGGGGCCTCTTCGGTAGACCACCCCTTGTTTGAGTTGTAGCCGATCCCACTCTTTGTGTAAGACGCGAGCCTCCTTTTCAGTGCTTTTGAGAAATAAGTCAGGTTGTTTGCTCTCCAAAGCCTTCAACGCCAGACTACAAAGGGGGTCCTGTTGTTGGTCAAACCGAAGATCCCTCCTGGACAGCTTTGGTAAACCTTCCTCTGCAATTTGAGTGAAGCCACAGTAACACTTAGGCACTCCGGCAGCAGACACTCCAACTTATTCTGGTCTAGCCCCACCTTTATTTTGTCGTTACACCCCATCACAAATGGCTCTCACTCATTCTGAGGTGAGCTGGGTCCATTCTTCTTCTTCACTCTGGGAACAGTGAGGTCGTCTTAATAATGCACCTGCATCTCTATTTCCAATACCTGGTCTATATTTCAAGCTAAATGTGAAAGCCGAGAGTGCAGCCAGCCACCTATGGCCCGTGGCATCCAACTTTGCTGTGGTAAGCAAGTAAGTAAGTGGGTTATTGTCTGTCTTAATCACAAACTCTGCACCATACAAGTAATCCTTGAGTTTATCTACCACAGCCCATTTTAAAGCCAGGAATTCCAGTTTGTGAGTGGGGTAGTTCTGCTCAACGGGGGGCTAGACTTCTGCTCACGTAGGCTATGGGCCTTTGTTTTCCATCATTTTCCTGGTAAAGTACTCCACCCAGCCCATCTCGGCTGGCATCCACATAGAATTCATAGGATTTAGAAGGGTCTGCATAAGCTAGAACCGGAGCAGTGGTAAGGCTCCATTTCAACTGTCTGAAAGCCTCTTCACACTGTGTAGTCCATTCTTCCTGGATGGACTCCTTCTTCTTTCTGGGGCCTTCCTTTGGCTTCCCCAAGCCTTCTAAATCTGAGACAGTTCCTTCTTGATTCTTCAACAGCTCGGTGAGTGGGTGGGCTATTTTGGCAAACCCTTCCACAAACCGCCTGTAATAAGAACAGAACCATAGAAAGGATCAAAGCTCAGTCACGTTAGTTGGTCTAGGCCAGGAGATAACGGCCTCCAATTTCTGCGGGTCTGTTGCCACTCCTTCAGTGGACACGATGTGACCCAAGTAGTTCACTGAAGGTTGGTAAAAGTGACACTTCTCCAAAGAGAGCTTCAGGCTTTCGTCATGTAGTCTCTTCAAGACCTTCTCCAGCCGCTCTTCATATTCCTCCAGTGTTCTGCCAAACACTATGACATTCTCTAGATAGACCAACACCTCGATCAGGTTCATGTCACCCACTGTCTTCTCCATTAATCGCTGGATGGTTGCTGGGGCTCCAGACAGACCTTGAGGCATTAGATTAAATTCAAAGAACCCTACGGGGGTAATAAAAGCGGTCTTCTCTCTATCTTCAGGGCACATGGGGATCTGATAGTACCCACTCTTAAGATCTAGCACACTGAACCACTTTGCTCCTGTCAGACTCTGTAGGGCATCCTCTATCCGAGGTGTGGTGTACTGATCTGTGATGGTCCTCCAATTTAGTGTCCAGTAGTCAATGCATAATCGTAAAGAACCATTTTTTTTCTTACCACCACTATGAGAGAGGCATATGGACCCCGGGATTCTCGGATAATCCCCATCCTTTTCAGCTCAGCTAGCTGCTCCCGTAGATCTTCCAGATCTCCCATCGGGATCCGCTTTACCCTCTCTCGGAAGGGTTTATCTTCTTCCAAGCGGATTTTGTGTTCACCAATCTTTGCAAGCCCTACATCAAACTCACTTTTTGAGAAGCCAGCTCTCCATCTCAGGAGCTGGTTCCTGGCTCTTTCCATCCAGGCAGGCGTAATTGGTGTGTTCTTTGGGTAGAACTCTCCATCCTGTTCTCCCATGACGCTATACGGTGAGACTGGGGTTGCTTGACTGACCTGTCCCAGCAGCACTCTGGCAGGCACCTTCACAGGCAAGGCGGTTGTGTTGCGGACACTGACCGAGACTCTTTCTTTATTTCTCTTCAGCGTCTTGGTTGACAACACTTCGGGGATAACTTCCAGGCCCTTGTCTTCTTTCTGCCTGTCCGTCTCAAGGACGATGAAGGGACCGGGCTGTCTCCAACTTAGCTTGATAGAAGCTTTTAGGCAAACTACTTCACCCGGTTGTACCAGCTTTTCACTCTTGTCTAGATGCCAGATTTTTCCTACTCCTTAGGGTGGGGCCTTCTCTGTGAGTTTCGACCCCTCCTGTGGTCTCTTTACCCCATTGTGTTTTTTGGCGTTAGCTGACACAACAGGGCACCCGGTTGACTCCTTCACCGGGGCCCTCTAACTTTTTCCGCCGGCTTTTGACGTGATGCCCCAGGCTTTACTGGACTTGGGCACACCCACCGATAATGTCCGGTTCCTCCACAATTGAAGCAGACTTCATCGTTCACTGGCCTCTGGTTCGAGCCAGTGAATTTACTTTGAGGTACTCTGGTCATCGTCCCTCCTTCTGTGACTACCTCGGAGAATCTTGCCATTAATGTTGTCATCATCTCCATCACTTGTGCCATTTGAGATTTCAAAGTGACGATTTCAGAGTCTTGTTCTACTGCCCTCGCAGGCCTTGCTTGAGCTAAAGATGCATAGGCTGGGTGAACAGTCGCTTGCTGATCATGTAACATGGCTTCTTCATCTCTTACCACTCCGATGAGATCAGGGTATTTGAGCTACATGACACCCACTGAGGTTTTCAAATGGAGCCAAACTGGATCAGAATGTAGAGCCCCCTTGAGGATTTGCTGTATTCGGGCTTGGTCTATGGCAGAGGGCCTCATCCCTTTCTTCAACACGATCTGGTATAACATTTTATTTAGTCGTCTGATATATTCAGAAAGGTGTTCTCCTTGGCATTGGAGGGTATGCTCAAACTGGTAGATTAAATCAGCTGCCTTTTCTAGCCGCCTGAACTCCTCTTGTAACATAACCAAGTAATCGTAGGCTGTACAGGTGGTATTACTGAACTTCAGGTTCCTGACAGCCTCTGCAGCAGCTCCTCGCAAGCTTTCACTGATGCGCTGTTTCTTTTGGGCTTCTGGCAGTTTCCACTCTTCCAGAGCCTGCATGGCCTGCTCTATCCATACATCAAATTCCTCTTCTCCAGTCGGCACAGGCTGTTCTGAAAAAATTCTCAGCTTCCTGTACCCAGCTTCTATGCATACCGTGTTGTTCTTCTGGCACTTTGACACAAAGTCTCACAAAGCTGCAAGGAGTTCTGGCCCGATCATGGCCAGAGATGCCAGGGGAGGGATTGCTCCTCTCGTGTCCCAGTGGGGAGAACTGATGGGATCCCCATCTGAGGCTTTTGGGTGTACTATGTAAAACCTTGTTTTATTTCCCAGCTGTACACTTCCGCCTTTGAAGCTCTCCGGTACTCCTTCTCTCCACTTCAACAGTGCATAAGTGGGAGAAGTCTTTTCATCTGGCTTGATGGCAATCACCCATGCTTTTCTATCTGGGGATAATGTCTCTACAATTTGACTGATCTGTTCTTTTTCCCAGGCCTCACCAGGGAGCTCGATCGCTACGCTCGCTTCTGAGCTGGTGCCTTCTGCTGCGCACCACTGAACCACAGTGGACGGGTCCATACTGGTTCCAAGGTGATGGGCTTGCTTGCAAAGTAACAGTAATCCTGGACGCAGCCCCAACGTGTAGCACTGACCCCCGAAGGAGCTGCTGATTTATTTGGGCCTGTACTCGGCTTTGTTTCCCCTTTGAATATCTCATTCCCCCTGACACAGCTGTGGTGTAATAGTGTGCAGTCAAAACGAAATCATAAAGGCAAGTTCACAATACTCAACATAATATACCTGTCTGTAGTTACCTTACCCTCCTCTTGGCTGGTGATGAAGAGGAAAACAACACTCACACAGTTATTCTTGAATAATAACCTTATTTACTGTAATTGTTTTAGAAGGTTTACACTACAATGGTTGTACTGTCAGACCAACATAGTCTGACACCCAACTGAACTTTAAATTACAAAGATACAACACAAGTATAAAATGTCTGAAATAATATATGAGTGGTGTAACAAAGTAAATAGGATAACCGTCAGAGTGAATTTATCTCACTGTGAACACTATCCTATTTCCTGCGCGCTTTATTACTATACTAAATCAAAGACTAACTTGATAAAGTGTAGTACAACAATTAGAGAGCTCCCTTATTTAATATCACACTACCCCAATATAGTAAAGGGACACAAGGCCTTCTATTTTACTAAGCAGTCCTTCTTTTCTTCTGCTAGCAAAACAAAGTAGATTTGCAATCCAAAGGGTTAATGACTCCTGATCAAGGTAGACTGAAAATGTGAAAGTAAAGTTCCAGTGCAGCCGCACTATAACTAACTTTGATGCCAGGGACTCAGTACTAAATCCTCTTGACTTTGCTTGTGGGACTATGGGTCCCAGCAACTCTGTCTTGTGTAGACGGATGTATGAAAGTGCATCAAGAAACTTTTGGGCAACAGCCCTCTCACCCAACCAGGACAGTGCTGTCAGAAGACTCCGTTCTGATGTACAAGGTTCTGTCTCCGGCCGGCCGGCACTGCTGTGATGCTCCACTCCACACAATGAGACGCTCCGGAACTCCCAGATGACTCTGAAAGGCTCCTCTGGCTCCTTCCCAGTCTTGCCCCATCGTCAGTCCAGCTCTCTGGTGTGTCACAGTACTGCTGCTCGGATCGCTGTTCCGTGGAGGTAGGCCGCGCTGTGCTGGAGACCTCACACAGATCCTCCCAGGCTGGCCATGCGTGTCCAAGAGAACTAAGATGGCCGCTCCCAGCCCTTTTATATCCTTCCCACAATGCAGTTCTGTTCCCTAAGGTTCATGGTAGTTAATGAGAATTGTGGGTGGGTCAAGTTAATATCCAAATGTAAACAAACAGAATACTTCCTTGTCAACTTGAATAATAAAAGAAATAAAGATGCAGTCCTTTTATATCTTGGCCGCTAGATGGCGCCATATGATAAGATATAACATAACATTAAATTATACACATATTATGACTGCTACAAACGCTATTTACAATTGTTCTCCCAGGGAAAGGGTGTTCCTTATTTTTGTGAATCTTTGACAAATAATGCTGTATATAATCAACATTCTGCATACTAAATAACAAACTTCTCTCTTTGTTTTGTTCAAAATCCCTTTTTTTCCCCTTAATCAGTGCCTAGAGTTCTGTTTTATTCTTCATAGTAGGATCTTTGCTTGAAATATTATGTCTTTCCATCTTCCATCCATTCTTCGTTATCCAATAGCACAATCCTAGTTACATAGTTACATAGTTTGTCAGGTTGAAAAAAGACACAAATCCATTTAGTTCAGCCAACAAAAAGAGGGAAAAAAATCATCCTCTACCTGGGATCCAACTAGCTCCTAGTACCAGTCAGCTGATAGTATTGAATCACTATGCCTTTGCACGGAGCTTATCTCCACTTTTTCGCTCACTATGTACTACAGGACTTTCCAAGTTAGGTAGAATAGCCGCTATTAAAATGATAGTGCTCCCTAAGCTCCTCTACCTATTCCGCACTGTGATTGTCCCTATCCCCCAAGCCTTCTTTACTTCTATTCAAAAACAACTATCAAAATTTGTTTGGGACTCAAGACCACCCAGATGTTCTAACTACATACTGACTAGACCCCATAACCGGGGCAGAGTAGGCTTACCGCAGATTAACAATTACTATTATGCCTCAATCTTGGACCAAATTTATTACTGTATTACTGGTGGCACCCAACTCCTGAAAAAATATGGTCCCTCTTGGAAAATTCGCTCCTCCAGCACCATAACTTAACAGATCTCCTCCTCTTTTCAGCAGCAGACCACTCTTCTTCCCCACGAGACCCCCATCCTTCGATCTCAGCATCCTTCTCAGCTTGGAAAAACTCCTGTCCACCTCCCCTCCTGGGTCACCAATTTGATCACTACTGATTCCCCTAAGGGCATTGTCTGCATGTCTCTCCGACCTAAACTTATCATGCTGGCTCTTTGCTGGTGTCTCAACCGTTAGCGACATTTCTGCCAATAACTCCCTAAAATCATTTGAAACCCTCAAAGGCAAATACAGCCCATCTCAGAGGCCTATACACACATTCAGATTACTCACTTCCTTGACGCCTCTAAGCTACCACCAAAGGAAGATGTCTCTGAACCTACTTGCCAGTTTTACTTCTGACCAATATACCCAAAAAAAGGAATATCCCTACTCTACTCTCTACTCAGTGACAACTGCCCTTACTCCCAAATCACAACCTTAAGCAAATGGACAGATGAGTTGAATACTCCTATCACATCTCCTATGTGGCAACATGCATATAGGACAACATATAAGGCTTCCCATTGCGCTAACTATTTGCAATCCTTTCAGAAAACTCTTCATAGATGGTACCTACCACCAATCCATCACTCTAAAATGTATTCGGGTTGCTCACCTAGCTGCTGGAGAAGGTTGAAAAAAGACACAAGTCCATCAAGTCCAACCTATGTGTGTTCTTATATGTCAGTATTACATTGTATATCCCTGTATGTTGTGGTCGTTCAGGTGCTTATTTAATAGTTTTTTGAAACTATTGATGCTCCCCGCTGATACCACCGCCTGTGGAAGGGAATTCCACATCTTTGCCGCTCTTACAGTGAAGAACCCTTTACGTAGTTTAAGGTTAAACCTCTTTTCTTTTTACTTTGTTAAAAAAAAAAAACTCTTTTCTTTTAATTTTAATAAGTGGCCACGTGTCTTGTTAAACTCCCTTCCGCGAAAAAGTTTTATCCCTATTGTGGGGTCACCAGCAGTGCTGGGACAAGGTCATCCGGAGCCCAGGGCAAAGATGGCAAACTGTGCCCCCCCACCATAAAGAAAGAGTCAGTGTCATTTCAAAACAGGAAAATATTACTTAAAACAATACAAATTAAATTAGGTTTAATTCGATAGAATCAGAGTTCACTCACACATTCTAAATATATGTATTTTATTAGAGGCACTTAAAGTGCTTTGAAAAAACACAGCTTAGCTTCCCCGCTGACAGGACAGAGCTCTGCCTTCGTTTACTTAGGCACAGGTCTGTCATGTGTGTCTTTCCAAAGATTGGTGGGTGCCGGTGGTCACCCATTGGCCAGCACCCACACAGCACAGCCGGGTCACCGGTGGTGCACGTGTGTGCCCCTTACCTGGGAGTGCTGGATTATGTACCTGGTACATGATCCAGTGCAGCAGAGTCACCGTACATGTGATACGGTCGGCAAGCTAATAATAATGACCACCAGCATCAGTCCCAGTTTCTGGAATTATATCCCCCAGCATCGGTGCCAGTTTAGAAAATGACAACTCTCAGTATCAACAGGTCCTGGCCATGAATCATTGGCTGAGACCTGCTGACAGAGTCTCGCTGTGTACAATCATAGGGGAGTTGGGTGAGGGCAGACTCATGAAACAAGTAGTGATGTACAGGTACACTGCGGTTACTATAGCTGCAGTATATTTATGCAACCTCATGTATCTGATCCCACCAGAAAGCCGACACAGCGCTAATCACAGGCAGTGAGACATTTCCCGATCTGTGCAGCCGCAGATCAGGAAATATCTCACTGCCTGTGATTAGCGCTGCGCAGTGTCAGCTTCCTGGCGGGATAAGGCACGTGGGGTTTTGAAAACGTCCAAGCCCATCCGAAGTGGTTAATTACCAATTGTATCAGTAATATGCAGCATGAAGGGGGTTAATGGGTTGCCACTGGTCACTAATGCATTAGTGACAAGTGTCAGTTAACCCCTTTGTGCTGCATTAGTGACACAAGTGTCAGTGCTATGCTGCAGCATAAAGGGGTTAATGAACACTGATACTTGTGCCAATAATGCAGCACAATGGGGTTAACTGACAATGGTCACTAATGCATTAGTGACCAGTGGCAACACAATAATCCCCTTCATGCTGAATATTACTGATACCATTATCACCTCTCCCCTCCCCCTAGAGTTAGCCGGTTCATCTGTACTGTACATGTTCATATGCTTATTATTGATGCACTGCCTGGTTGGTTCCTCCTCTGGGTCGCACTCACTGCAGTACCCGGCAGCTCTCTATGGTCCTCTCTCTCTCTTCCCGCCTCCCACTCCCTCCACGCCGGGACTTGGAAGTGCCTGTCGGGCGGAGATCACTCCACGGCTCCGCCTGACAGGGAAGGGAAAACCGGGTCCTATTCTTGTGCCGGGTACAGGAGCGCACTCGGCACATCTTTGCAGGCGCAGCCGGTTGGCGGTAATCACAGTATGCCCAAAACATTTTTAGCAGCACACTGCCAGCACTGCGCCCCCCTTCCCATGGTAATTTGTTCCGCCCAGGGCACCCGCCCCTTCTGCCCCCCCCCCCTGTACCGGCCCTGGTCACCAGTACCGTATTTGTAAATTGAAATCGTATCCCCTCTCAAGTGTCTCTTCTCCAAAGAGAATAAGTTCAGTGCTCGCAACCTTTCCTCATAACTAACATCCTCCAGACCCTTTATTAGCTTTGTTGCCCTTGTTTGTACTCGTTCAATTTCCAGTACATCCTTCATGAGAACTGGTGCCCCGAACTGGACAGCATACTCTAGGTGTGGCCGGACCAGAGTCTTGTAGAGCGGGAGAATTATCATTTTATCTCTGGAGGTGATCCCTTTTTTAATGCATGCCAATATTCTGTTTACTTTGTTAGCAGCAGCTTGGCATTGCATGCCATTGCTGAGCCTATCAGCTACTAGGACCCCAAGGTCCTTTTCCATCCTTGATTCCCCCAGAGGTTCTCCCCCCAGTGTATAGATTGCATTCATATTTTTGCCACACAAGTGCATTATTTTACATTTTTCCACATTAAACCTCATTTGCCATGTAGTGGCCCACCCCATTAATTTGTTCAGATCTTTTTGCAAGGTTTCCACATCCTACAGCGAAGTTATTGCCCTGCTTGGCCTAGTATCGTCTGCAAATACAGAGATTGACCACTACCCACCCCTGACCATTCCGAGTACTCCCCATTTGTCACCACCCTCTGAACTTGCCCTTGTAGCCAGTTTTCAATCCATGTACTCACCCTATGGTCCATGCCAACGGACCTTATTTTGTACAGTAAACGTTTATGGGGAACTGTGTCAAATGCTTTTGCAAAATCCAGATACACCACATCTACAGGCCTTCATTTATCTAGATGGCAACTCACCTCCTCATAGAAGGTTAATAGATTGGTTTGGCAAGAAAGATTCTTCATGAATCCATGCTGATTGCTGCTAATGATACCGTTTTCATTACTAAAGTCATGTATATAGTCCCTTATCATCCCCTCCACGAGCTTGCATATTTTGGGCCCTTTTTAAATATTGGTGCTACATTGGCTTTTCTCCAATCAGCTGGTACCATTCTAGTCAGTAGACTGTCAGTAAATATTAGGAACAATGGTCTGGCAATTACTTGACTGAGTTCCCTAAGTACCCTTGGGTGCAAGCCATCTTGTTCCGGTGATTTATTAATGGTAAGTTTCCCCAGTCTAATTTTAATTCTGTCCTCTGTTAACCATGGAGGTGCTTCCTGTGATGTGTCCTGAGGATAAACACTGCAGTTTTGGGTACTGAAGCCCCCCGATTCCCTTGTGAAGACTGAGAAGAAGAATAAATTCAATACCTTCGCCAACTCCCCATCCTTTGTAACCAGATGACCTTCCTCATTCTTTATGGGGCCAATATGGTCTGTCCTCCCTTTTTTCTATTTACATACTTAAAGAATTTCTTGGGATTTTTTTTGCTTTCCTCCGCTATGTGTGGTTCATGTTCTATCTTAGCCGCCCTAATTGCACCCTTACATTTCTTGTTGCATTCCTTATAAAGTCTGAATGCTGATGATGATCCCTCAACCCTGTAATTTTGAAGGCCTTCTCCTTTGCTTTTATTTGCATTTTAACATTGGAGTTAAGCCATCCAGGACTTATGTTCTCTCTTTTAAATTTATTTACCAATGGGATGCATTTGCTAATGCCCCCTTTTTTTTTTATTTATTTTTTTTATGCTCTTTTATTTTTATGCTTTTTCATACATATAAATACACCGCCTCTCAAGAGGCTCATACAATTCAGGAACATTTTGTCACACATATTTACATCACCTCGTCAATTCTTGAAATTGGTTACCTATCTATACCTTATTGTAAGCCATTACTATTTGCTCAACCTCTTTCAAAAGATGGAGGGAGCGAATTATTATACAGCGTATCAGGAAATGGTCCCCTAGAAAGGGACAATTAAAAATGTATGTGCTACCCTGATCGTGATTCTATTCCCTCTGTTAGTACCGTTTCCCCTTTTTTTCCCCCCTATTCTTCCACCCCTCCCTCCCCCCCCCCCCATTATCCCCCACCCCCACCCCCCAGTGCATTATAACCCTTCCTCTCTATACACATTATTCATTATTTGTGATCGTTAAGTATACTGTGTTTTATTCCTTTCTTTCTCCCTCATCTTTCCCCCCACCCCAGTCCTTACCGCACCCCTCTCTACACCTCCTACTCCACATTTTCATTAGGCATATTCTCTATTCTCCTTTATAGTGGGCACCCTATTTTATCCAACCAGGGCTTCCACATTTTTAAGAATTTATCCAAATTCTTCTGCCTTTTAAATACCACTTTTTTCCTCCATACATTGGCGTCCATTACCTTACCCCATTCTTTCGAAGTAGGGGGCATGGCGGATTGCCAATTTTGGGCAATTATCTTTCATGCTTGGAATAGACATCTTGCTACTGCCATTTTAATATTTTTAGATATACTGTTTACCTCTATTTTCCCCAGCAAACATAATGTAGCATCCATCTCCAGCTTAATCCCAGAGTTCCTATAAATTTCCTCAAGTATATCATTCCAGTACCTGAATAGCTTTAGGCACCTTCACATCAGATGAATTAAATCACCTGTTCCTTGACACCTTGGGCATTTATCATCCGCTTTATATCCATACCGAAAAAAGCTTCTTTGGAGTGTAATAAGCGCTATGTAACAAAAATAATTGCAACATTCTTTGTGAGCGGGAGACTGACACCTGGGGGCTCATTTCCATTATCCTTTTCCATTGTTCTTCAGTGATTTTTTCTCCCAGGTCTTACTCCCATCTATTTTTATTTTTAGCCAGTCTTTCCCCATTAATTATTTTCCCTCATATTTATTCATATATCTTGGATATCAGACCTTTGGACGAGCTAGAGTTAACTATCTTTTGTATAAGGGGGAGTCTACACCATTCCACTGTCTGTGTTTTAAACTGAGCTTTCAGGGCATGTCTAACTTGGAGATACTAATAAAATGAGTGGTTTGGGATACCGTACTCGTCCCTCAACTTGGCAAATGACTTCAGAATATTTCCTTTATATAGTTGACCTCCTATTCTTCTATTTTACCCACCGGGATCAGCTCTGGGAGATGTTTATTATCCCAAATCGGGGCATAATCTGATACCCCATTTTATCTCATAATTGTTTTAGCTGCCTGCCATAGCCTGGACATTAATTTTAGTGTAGGGGGCCCGGGCGAGAGAGAGTTTGCCTCCAAGGACTCGACCAGGTTACTATGCAAAGCTCCTTGCAGCATCAGTCGTATATTTATGTTCCTATCCCCCAATATACTGCCTCCCCTTAGATGTTGCAGCTGGGCAGCTAAGAAATAGTTACGGGGGGTGTGGAACTGCCGCTCCTCCTTCTTTTGTTGGTAACTGCAATATCTGTAAGCCTATTCGCGCCTGTCTCTTCTTCCAAATTAATTCCCTAAACAGGGTTTCAATTTTCTTAACCACTTGCTTACCGGGCACTTAAACCCCGCTCCTATCCAGACCAATTTTCAGCTTTCAGCGCTGACGCACTTTGAATGACAATTGCGCGGTCATACAACACTGTACCCAAATGAAGTTTTTATCATTTTTTCCCCACAAATAGAGCTTTCTTTTGGTGGTATTTGATCACCTCTGCGGTTTTTATTTTTTGTTGCACGTGCACAGGGGAGGCCATCATATGACGGCCTCCTGGGAATGCAGGTCCGCGCTGTAGCCGTCATTCGGCTATAGCGCAGATATCAAGCGGTTAAACCAGTCCATTCTGATCCAAACCGGGGAGTTATGTAACTGGTACAGCAGTTGGGGCATCCAGATCATCTTGATCAAATTAATTCTGCCACCTGCTGACAGGGGGAGGCAGCACCAGATATCGCACTTACGTCTAAACCTTAGCACAAGGGGGGCGAGGTTCTCCTCTATGCATTGATTGGGGTCCTTTGCCATATTCCCAAGTATTTCATCCTGTCCACCACTCTCAGTTGCCTAGCCAAAGACGGTAAAGTCTCTACTATATCTACAGGGATCAAGGCGGATTTATCCCAATTGATTGTTAAACCTGAGAACTGCCCAAAGTCCTCTATTACACTTAAAATTGTAGCAAGGGATGAATCTGTGTCCCCCAGGAAAAACAGGATATCATCTGCATATAATTCAATCCTTTTACCCCCTGACTCTCTTTTAAATCCCTGTATTCCCTCTGCAGATCTAATCGCAATTGCTAATGGCTCTATTGCCAGGGCGAATAGCAGGGGTGACAGGGGACATCCCTATCGTGTTCCCCTCTCAAGCAGAATCGGGTCAGAATGGATATTATTAATACTTATTCAGGCCCTTTGGCGCCATATAGAGGGCTTTTATCCAACCGACAACTTAGGTCCGAACCCAAATACCTCAAGGACCCGCCACTCCAAGCTGTCAAATGCCTTAGTGGCATCCAGAGAAACTACAGCCCGCAAGCCCCTACCTAGCGTCTGGAGGTTGAGATATACCCGCCTTATATTAATGCTAGTAGCTCTGTTGGGGATAAACCCGGATTAGTCCGGTGTTGGATAGCAACATGGTTTAATATCTTACTTCTGGTATTTCACTTCCTCTTTGACACAGCCAGATAGGAATGAAATACATCAAAGCTCTGTGATCAGAAGAACAATGCCTTGGCTCAAGCCCACCTGCTGTGACATGTGGGAATACAAGTTTCAAAGAGCGGCTGGCCCTGCTGGACAATTTAGCATGCTTCCTGGAGAATGGGCAGACATTTGGGAGGGATATCTCCTCGGCAATGTATATTGGATAAAGGCAAATGGGGGTGGCTATGAGTGGGCGTGTATGTTTGAATGAAAGGAACACACAGGCTTTTGAGCTTCCTCTTGGCTGCTGGGAAGCCTGCTGTAAGGTCATCCCCTTTGCTATCTTGGGACCTTGCTCTGACCGAGGGCTTGGGCCTATATTCCATGAGGCCCAGACCCCTTTTATCATCCAGAACCCGCAGAGGAAACCATGTGTGATAAGTATCTTTGATATTTCATTGTTGTTATATGTTGTAGAGATGTGCTGTTAGTATAGTGTGTTCTGATTGTAAGCTTGAAAGATGTAACATTGTAATACCCTTTTAGTACTTTTATGATAGTTTCCTAACTCCTTGGGAAATAAAAATAAGATATTGTTTTACTAGCAGCACCGTGTGTTTGGTTTCATAGCTAACCTGGTATTATTGTGAAATTAACAATAGCATGTGCTCAGAGTTTAATAGACCAACTAATGATAGGGACTAGACAAATTAATACGCAGATATAATATTAATAATTATATCGATTACTACATCCGGGTGTATAATATTTTGTATATACTTGTTTAGCCTGGCCGCGAGCACTCTTGCCAATATTTTAGCATCCGAGCCTATTAATGATATTGGTCTATATGATTAGGTCTCCAATGTGTCTTTCCCCTCTTTTGGCAGGACTACAATTGTAGCTTCTGACATTGAGGTGGGCATCCTCCCCCCTGCAGCCACTTCCACTAACATCCGTAACATTTCCGGGAGCATCACCTCACCATATCACCTATAAATTTCAGGGGGCAAACCATCTTCTGGCTTGCCATCCCAGCCACTGCAGAATATAGTTCCTCTAACGTTATAGTGGATTCTAATTCATTTTTCCCCTGTTATGAAAGAGCGGGTACCTCAATCCCCTCAAAAAAGAAATCCATCTCTCTTGTCTTTTCTCCTGGCCTAGACCTGTATAAGTTTGTATAATACTGTGTAAAAGAGTCCAGTATTTCAGGAGTCTGGGAGGTGATATTCCCTCCAGAAGTCCTAATTGCTGCAATCACTGATAGGGAGTTATTGGAATTCACCAGCCGGGCACGCATACGACCTGCGCCCTCTCCATCTGAGAAAGCGGATTGGCTATGAAAAAGGCGCTTGTTCTCGACTTTTCTAGTAACGATGTTTTTATATTTTTGTTGACTTTTCAAGCACCTAGCTTGTTTTTCTGAAGTTGGATCTTCTACATATTGTTTTTCAAATTCTCTAACTTCCCTCCCGATCACCTCCTCCCATTCCCTAGACTTCCTTTTGATCTTTGCAACCGGCTGTATTATTAACCCCCTTAAAAAGGCCTTAAGGGTGTCCCACAGAATCCTAGCGGTAGCGGAACCCTTATTTACTGCTACAAATTCCTTTAGTTTTAATATTACCTCTCCTGGTTCCCCCATTAACTCCAGCCAAAATGGAATTATACTCCACTCTCTCGGGGGTTTTTGACCCTCAAGCTGAATCGTAACTATTAATGGTGAGTGATCTGACATTCCCCTAGTCGCATACTCTATACTTCTTACTAGCTGTAGCATATCCCTGTTTCCAAATGCCATATCAATTCTTGATATTGTTTTCTATGAGCTAGAAAAACATGAATACTGGTGACTCCTTGGATTACGGGTTCTCCAAATATCACACATTCCCATCTCTTCCATAAATTGGTTTAGCCGTCCCTCCGTAACACTGTCAGATTGTTTCCCGGGCATGAATCTATCTTTACTTTTATCAAGAACCTCATTAAAGTCTCCAACCACAATGATCGGTAGATCCACCTTATCCTCCAAAAATTCTGCCAGTTTGTATAAGACCTCCGTTTTAAAAGGAGGAGGAATATACAGATTGGCAACCATATATGATTTGTTTTCTATCTGACAGTGTAGAAACAAATAACGCCCATCAGTATCTACTTTAATATCTCGACAAATAAACCCCGGTTCTTACCAATATGCTCACCCCCCTAGAATATGAAGAGTAAACCGAGTGGTATTGAAACCGATATTTACCATAAAGACCTGTGTTGGTATCTCTCGTTAGATGGGTCTCCTGTAAACAGGCCATGTCCACCCTCCTTTTTCAAGTATGGAGAGAACCGCCATTTTTTTAACCGTGTTCTCGAGCCCCCTGACATTCCAAGAGGCTAACGTGAAAGTGTTAGGTTGCATCCCAGGGGTTTCTGTAGTGTACCTGGGAGAATAGGGGGCGATGGCCTGGGGCGGGGGAATTATGCCCCTTTCTTAATAAGAGAACACACCGTATTATTTTGGAGTTTTCTCCCATTTCTATACTCATATATGTGTCGTTTACTACTACTTGTTCTTTAAAGAAGTGTATTATTATAAGTGTCCTTTTTTGTGTTAAACCACTCCATACTTTCTTTTTCTCTTTGTGCATTGTCATTATATCCTCTTCACTCTCTTATGTATGACATTTTATGTGAATAACAATAAAAGTGTGCCCCCCCCACACCCAACTCCCACCCACCCCCACCATCTTTGCTTCCCCCCCTCCCCCCTCTTGTACCTGCCTATCTGGGCTAACCCCTGAAGTTTTATACGTGACCAGTCCCCACTGTCCTCCCCCTTCCACTCACTCATACCGCCCATGTGTTATGTGTTGTTTCTTTATGTTGTTATTCCACCCTCTCCACCCCCCCCCCATCACCATTAAAACAATCAAAAACATCCCCACAGATATACTGCCTGCAGCATACATTTCCATACAAATACCCCCCCCCCCCCCCGACAACCCTCATGACTATCCATTTTATGCTAATGGCCCAGCAATTCTATAAGTTCTTTTGATTTTCTTCAAACCATCTTGCCGCGTTGGTCGGTGTATCAAAAAATGTGTACCCCCAGCTGCCGTTACTCGCAGGCGTGCTGGGTATAATAGGCCAAATTTAATATTATGTTTCTGGAGAGAGTGTTTGATTCCTACGAATTCTGCTCTCCGCTTCTGTACTGTTGGGGAATAATCTGGGTAGAATGTTATCCTCATACGTTGAATAAAATGTTCCCCATCTCCCTGGATTTTCTTAGCAAAGTTTCTTTATCTTTGTAGTTTAGGAATTTTAAAAGGATTGACTGGGGGTATCCCCCGGATGGAGGTGCCCTGGCAGGAACTCGATGAGCTCTCTCAATTGCAAATGAGGAAGAAAAAGAATTTTCCCCAAATGTCTCCCTGATCCATTTTTCTAAGAATTCACACATTTCAGGGAATCCTACCGCTCATACATTGCTTCTACGTGCCCTGTTTTCAAACTCGTCCAGCTTTAAGGCCTGAAAGTCCATTAACTCTATCATTTCTTTAATTTCCTTTTGATAATGCCCTTATTTAGTATGCTGTTAAAGCAAACCCATGTCTCCTCCGTGTTCTTTGTTCCTAAGATTTTATCCCCGTTTATGCCTTCTAGCAAGGTTCATAGTTTAGGGAAGTTGGCTCTTTTGAAATTCAGTGTCTTTGTATTCCCCTTATGTTTCCTATTTGTGTGATTTATCCTAAAGCCAATTGACCTGTGATCGCTGTTTCCTAAATTGCCCCGTATTTCCACATCCGTGATCAGGTCTGTATTGTTGGTAATCAGTAGATTCAGTAATGCTTTATTTCTAGTTGGTTTGTCACCGTGCCTTGAAAAAGTATTCATACCCCTTGAAATTTTCCACATTTTGTCATGTTACAACCAAAAACGTAAATGTATTCTATTGGGATTTTATGTGATGGACCAACACAAAGTGGCATATAATTCTGAAGTGGAAGGAAAATGATAAATGGTTTTCAATTTTTTTTACAAATAAATATATGAAAAGTGTGGCGGGCATTTGTATTCAGCTTTACTCTGATGCCCCTAACTAAAATCTAGTGGAATCAATTGCCTTCAGAAGTCACCTAATTAGTAAATAGAGTCCACCTGTTTGTAATTTAATCTCAGTATAAATACAGCTGTTCTGTGAAGCTCTCAGAAGTTTTCTAGAGAACAACCTGCATCATGAATGCAAAGAAACACACCAGACAGGTCAGGGATAAAGTTGTGGAAAAGTTTAAAGCAGGGTTAGGTTATAAAAAAAATATTTCAAGCTGTGAACTTCTCACAGAGCACTGTTTCATCCATCACCTGAAAATGGAAAGTGTATGGCACAACTGCAAATCTACCAAGACATGGCTGTCCATGTAAACTGACAAGCCGGTCAAGGAGAGCATTAATCAGAAAGGCAGCCAAGAGGCCCATGGTACCTTTGCAGAGATCCACAGCTCAGGTGGGAGAATCTGTCCACAGGACAACTATTAGTCATGCACTCCACAAATCTGGCCTTTATGGAAGAGTGTCAAGAAGAAAGCCATTGTTGAAGGAAAGGCATAAGAAGTCCTGTTTGCGGTTTGCGAGAAGCCATGTGGGGACACAGCAAACATGTAGAAGAAGGTGCTCTGGTCACATGATACCAAAATTGAACTTTTTGGCCTTAAAGCAAAACGCTATGTGTGGCAGAAAACTAACACTGCACATCACCCTGAACACACCATGCTCACCGTGAGACATGGTGGTGGCAGCATCATGTTGTGGGGATTATTTTCTTTAGCAGGGACAGGGAAGCTAGTCAGATTTGATTGGAAGATGGATGGAGCCAAATGCAGGGCAATCTTAGAAGAAAACCTTTTAGTCTGCAAAAGACTTGAGACTGGGGCAGAGGTTCACCTTCCAGCAGAATAATGACCCTAAATATACAGGCAGAGCTACAATGGAATGGTGTAGATCAAAGCATATTCATGTGTTAGAATTGCCCAGTTAAAACCCAGACCTAAATCCAATTGAGACTCTGCGGTAAGACTTAAAAATTGCTGTTCACAGACGCTCTTCATCTAATCTAACAGTGCTTGAGCTATTTTGCAAAGAAGAATTGGCAAACATTTTCACTCTCTAGATGTGCAAAGCTGGTAGACACATACCCAAAAAGACTTGCAACTGTAATTGCAGTGAAGGGTGGTTCTACAATAATTGACTTGGGGGGATGAATACAAATGCACGCCACATTTTTCAGATATTTATTTGTAAAAACTCTTGAAAACCATTTGTCATTTTCCTTCCACTTCGCAATTATGTGCCTCTTTGTGTTGGTCTATCACATAAAATACAATTACATTTTTGGTTGTAAAATGACAAAATGTGGAGAATTTCAAGGGGTATGAATACTTTTTCAAGGCACTGTATTGCACACATCCTATGGTTCTGCCAAGTCCTTAAGCTCTTTCTGGAAGCAAATATTTGTATTAATCACCTCTATTTCTGGGGTTCCATCTGCTCCCAATCCCACTCTTGCTCTGCTTCACGTAGGCATAGAAAAATATCTGCCTGATTCAAGGTATGCTGTTGTACACTTACTCTTCGCAGCCAACGTAAATATTACCAGGCTGTGGAAAACCTCAGAAACCCCCTCTGTTTCTGGTACTATTGCTCATCAACATTCTCAATGCGAAATGGAAAAAATGGTTGCTAGAAAGCTTATGCAGTTAGAAAAATTTGTTGTTCAGTGGTCACATTGCTTGAAGCATGCAAAATGTACTCTCTAATTGTGATCTTATCCCTCCTCTGCTGTTAACAATGGTATGCTGGTGCTCCTTACCTGTTGTTCCCTCATTTCCCTACCCTTCCTCACCTCTCCGGTAACTGCCTCTACATTCCCATTTCCTCCCCCAACTCACTCCTCCCTTCCCCCCCTCCCATCTGGAGCAACCGCACAGATTTAATACATGGTATTCATATGTTTCTTGCTACCCTTCTCTGTTATCATTAATTTGTCTATGAATCAGTTGTTTTGATGTAACCCAAGCTTCAGACGGAGCTCCCATTTGTAAATCCACTGTTATTAATAGCTGTTCTCATTGTAAAACCCTAATAAAGATATATTAAAACATAAAAAGGGGGAAAAAAAAACGTTTTCTTTACGAACCTATATGCACAATCCCATTCCCACAGTTGATCCAGAGGAAGGCAAAAAAAAAACCCAGCAAAGCATGGTTCAATTTGCTCCAGCAGGGGAAAAAAATCCTTCCTGATTCCCCTAGAAGCAATCGGATGTTCCCTGGATCAACTTCATCAACTATAAATGTTAGTATACAGTATACAGTTATATTATGTGCATTTAGGAAAGAATCCAGGCCTCTTTTAAAGCAATCTACTGAGCTGGACCAGCTTTTGAGGGAGTCTAGTCTATATTTTCACAGTTCTTACTGTGAAGAAACCTTTCCATATTTGGAGATTAAATCTCCTTTCCCCCAGACGTAAAGAGTGCCCCTTTTTCTCTGTGATGACCTTAAAGTGAATAACTCAACACCATTGCATTGGCATTGCATGCTACTATTAAGCTTATGATCTACCAGAACACCCTTTACATTTTTCAGACATCTATTACTATAGTTTTAAAAAAATTACTCTATTTATTCCTAACTTAATATTTAAAAATGTTTAATTTGTAGATAAAACCTATTAGATGTTCGATTTCCTAATATATTTGTGTATACCTGAAGGTGCATCAAACTTGTTTGCTTATTTTGGGAGCAATATCAGATCTCTATCCAATACTGTTAGTCCTTCCTTACTTGACGAGGCACTACTGAGATAATATATATCTTTACCCCACTTTTCATCTCCTGCTTTCTTTTCTCTCTGCAGGTGATTGAACCAAAAGGGGAAAGCAGTCTGATATCTAATTTTATTCAATAATGCATATCTATTTTGCTCTGGAATCCTATGTTGTTTCAGTTGGAAACCTCACTTAATGTTCTGCTGCTCATATATATTTCTGTGATCATAATAGACATTGGTTGTAAAATGCTGACTTTTTTTGGGGTGGCAATCTCACATTAGATGTATGATTTTGTTATATCCCCAAATTCTAAATGTGTATTTTCCATCATCCCTTCCATTTCTTGTTCAAATAATTTTATTGGTACAGGGAGAAAAAGATAACAAGTACAGAAACGCTCATAGAATATTATTACTTCAGGTACTTATGTAGCGCTATCAATTTACGCAGCGCTTTACATATATATTACATTTACGTCAGTCCTTGTGCCCAAGTGGAACGAAGACAACGGAGATGCTCCTCTAACGCAGGAATACTCTGTGGAACAAACGAGTCAGGTAACATGGAAGGTTGGAAGCCATAATTCACCATAAACAGGGACAATCGGGAAGCCGAATTCAAAGCTTTGTTGTGAGCAAACTCTGCCCACGGTAATAGGTCTGACCAGTTGTTATGATGGTATGAAATATAGCAACGTAAAAATTGCTCCAAGGACTGATTGGCTCGTTCTGCAGCCCCATTAGACTGCGGTGATATTTTTTTACTTTTTGCTATAATAAATATCCCAAATTAAAAAAAAAAAAAAAAATCTTCATCAGTTTAGGCCAATATGTATTCTTTTACATATTTTTGGTAAAAAAAAATCACAATAAGCGTGTATTGATTGGTTTGCACAAAAGTTATAGCGTCTACAAAATAGAGAATAGATTTATGGCATTGTGGTTATTTTTTAATTTTTTTACTTGTAATGGCGGTGATCAGCGATTTTTAGCAGGACATTGCGGCGGACAGATCCAGCACTTTTTTTTTTTCAAATTTTATCTTTATTCAATTTCAAGGGTTTGAAATACAAAATAGCCATATTGGGCATTCCCAGGCTCAATATAATACAGAAAATTAACAAATAGACTATATATCCTAAGTAACAATTAAATAATTTCTTTCTTTACCTAGTCAACCAAAAAGAGAAAGGTTTTAAAATTAGTAACCTTTGTTCTATCTGACTTTCAGCATTTATGATCTAAGCGTCCATGCCTCAAAAGCTTTGTATCGCTTGTGGTGATACACAGCAGAATCCCATTGGTCTGCCATCTCTCTTCCCCCTCCTCTACCTCCCTACACCCTCCTCCTACCCCAACCCCCCCCCTCAAGAGAGGGATAGAGGGGGACAAACCCCCCCTCTTCTCTCTTCCTCCCCCTCCCCTTTCTCAGTCTCCTCTCTCATATCGCATCTACTAAAATGCCATACTTCCCAAAGCTGCTGTAGCCAAACAGATCAAATGGTCAACCAGCACCTGATATTTTGTTGACAAAGTAAAGTTGGTCCATTGCGACCATGTTTTACGGAAGCAGGCTTCTTGCTTATTTAAAATGATGTAAGTTCCTCCATTCTCATGATTTCATTTACCGCTCTGATCCATTGACCTATAGTATTAGGGATTGGGGATTACCAATGTGTTGGCACACAAGCCCCAGCCGCATTCAAAAGATGCTTCACCACTTATTGTTGATATTTACTTTTTGAGAGAGAACTAAGATGTAGTAGACAGGCTGCTGGATTCTGGTCAAGTGTTAGGCCAGTAAGATCCTTAATTATAATACATATATTTTGCCAGTAGGGGCGTATTTCATGGCATGTCCAGAATATATGGAAGAGGGTTCCCCTATCGTTCCCACAACGCCAGCAGGTAGGGTCTGCATTTGGAAACATACGATGCAGTTTCTCTGGTAATCTATACAACCTAGTCATCAACTTATATACTGATTCTTATATTCTAGAGGATCTGGATGATTTATGTACAAAATAGAACATAAAATCTCTCTGTTCAACGGAGACTGTTGTGTTTAAGTCTTTTTCCCATGCGGCAATATAAGGTGGGGTGTAATTTTCTGAAGGTGCAGTCAATTCTGCATATGCCCTGGAGAGAGACCACCTACCAGTTTGTCCAGACATACATAGTTGCTCAAAAGTAGTGGGCCTGTCTGCTGTCATTGGGTCGAATGATAGTGACTTAAGGTATTGTCTTATTTGGATTGCCTGCCATAGCGGAAGGACTGGTGTAAGCATTAATTGGATATCAGTTATGATTTCCACCCTCCAGGGTCCCTAAAGTCTTGTATTCAAAACTTGTTAATTTTAATAAATTGGAGGAGTTTAGGATGCGATATCCCTGGTAGAAAATCTGGGTTCCCAATTACTGGTGTCATATTTGTCAATGTCATCTGTAGATAATTTATTATTCTCGGTTTAATCAAACGGGCAATTTTATATGTAGTGCCTACAATAGGATGTTCCTTTACTTGGTTTGGACAATTTTTGCACAACCACAGGATGGCCTTGTGGGGATAGGCGTGATAGATTATTCAATAGGTATCCAGTTCTTTACTCTCGTAAGATTACACCAATCTAGAATATTGGATAGATGTACTGGGTCTGAAAATCCTATACCCCCACTTTTTTTTGGCATGATGAGTATATCTGCCTTGATCCTAGGTGGGCAATCAGCCCATAGAAATTGTATGAACTCTCTCCTAATTTGTCTTAAAAAATTGATTGGGACTGTCACCGGAGTTTTGAAAAGATACAGTAACCGGGCAGTACATTAATTTTTAGAATACAGTTTTTCCCAAACCACGTATGTGTCAAGTTTTGCCATCGCCTAAGGTCATTCCTAATATTAGCAAGCGATTGGGGCAAATTATATTGGAACGTGTTTGTTATAGAGCGTGTGAGGTATATTCCCAGATACTTAAGTCTTTCTGTTACCCATTTAAACAGGAAACTAAAAGTTAAGTAAGTAAAACAAGAATTCTAGCTTCTGGGATTTTTAGATTCATTGCCTCAGATTTTGCTAGAATAATTTTATAGTTTGATAGTTAAGATTCACAATCCAATTTTCTGATCAAGTTAGGTGAGGATATTTCTAGGTTGGTAATAAAAAACACTAGGCCAGGGGTGTCCAAATTTTTTTTAAAGAGGGCCAGATTTGATGAAGTGAACTTGCGTGGGGGCCAACCATTTTGCCTGACATTCTTTGAACCATTAAAATTCAGTGTTCATCCGAGCACTAATACATTTCCCAACAAGAAATTCTTCTGCCTTTGAGGCTGTGTGTGGTGAAGAGATGAGCTTGGGTGTGTTTTGGATATACCGTATTTATCGGCGTATAACACGCACCTTCAATTTAGGAGGAAAG
Source organism: Lithobates septentrionalis (assembly GCA_037952835.1). NCBI lineage: Eukaryota > Metazoa > Chordata > Amphibia > Anura > Ranidae > Lithobates > Lithobates septentrionalis. The sequence goes on from JBBDGP010000545.1 coordinate 2,545,409, forward strand.
TTTCAGGAAAAAACGTACATTTTAAATAAAGAACTGTGAAGCAAAATAAGGGTCAGTGCCCATCAATGCAGCCTAATCAGTGCCCATCTGCAACCTCACAAGTGCCATGAATGCAGCACCCCCATTTCCATGAATGCAACCCCACCACTGCCATGAATGCAGCCCCACCACTGCCATGAATGCAGCCCCGCCACTGCCATGAATGCAGAACCCCCATTGCCATAAATGCAGCCTCACCATTGCCATGAATGCAGCATCCTCATTGCCATGAATGCAGCACCCCTATTGCCATGAATGCAGCCCCACCATTGCCATGAATGCAGCCCCACCATTGCCATGAATGCAGCACCCCCATTGCCATGAATGCAGAACCCCCATTGCCATGAATGCAGCGCCCCCATTGCCATGAATGCAGCACCCCCATTGCCATGAATGCAGCCCCACCATTGCCCTAAATACAGCCCCACCATTGCCATGAATGCAGCTCCACCATTGCCATGAATGCAGCCCCACCATTGCCATGAATGCAGCACCCTCATTTCCATGAATGCAGCCAGGGGTGGATCCGGGGGGGGGGGGCAACGGGGCAATTGCCACCCCCAAGAAATTTGTTGCGGGCCTGGCAGATAAGAGAGCGGGCGGCTCCGCAAACCGCTCCGCAGGTCTCTCCACGGACGAACCGGGTGGCGAGGTTTGCAAGCGGTCGGCGCAGTTTGTGGGCGGGAGGGGCGGGCCACCGCGTCAGTGTGTGGGCAGCACGGTGTGAGCGCACAGCTGGCCAATCAGCTAGCCGAAGGACAGGGAGCAGAGAGATGAGATCATCTCTCACCGCCCTGCATCCCTGCAGTAACTAAGTTCTGCCCTCAGTGTGCAGGCAGCGTGGGCAGCAGAGAGATTACATTATCTCTCTGCTGCCTGAGTCTGGGACACAGCAAGAAACAGACAAAACACCACCTTAGCAGGCAGGTGACTATCCGCAAATTGTGGCAGGTGATGTGGCAAGTGACAGGTGACGTGGCAAGTGGACAATCCGCAAGGTGTGGCAAGTGGGCAATCCGCAAGGTGTGGCACTGACGTGGCAAGTGGACAATCCGCAACATGTGGCAAGTGACGTGGCAAGTGACAGTCCGCAAGGTGTGGCAGGTGACGTGGCAAGTGGACAATCCGCAAGGTGTGGCAAGTGGACAATCCGCAAGGTGTGGCAGGTGACATGGCAAGTGGACAATCCCCAATGTGTGGCAAGTGACATGGCAAGTGACAATCCACAAGGTGTGGCAGGTGACGTGGCAAGTGAAAATTCACAATGTGTGGCAAGTGACAATCCGCAAGCTGTGGCAGGGGACATGGCAAGTGACAATTCACAAGGTGTGGCAGGTGATGTGGCAAGTGACAATCCGCAAGGTGTGGCAAGTGACAATCCACAAGGTGGGGCATGTGATGTGGCAAGTGACAATTCGCAATGTGTGGCAGGTGATGTGGCAAGTGACAATCTGCATCTGATGGCAGGCAAGCGACAATCCGCAAGGTGTGGCAGGTGATGTGGCAAGTGGACAATCCGCAAGGTGTGGCAAGTGGACAATCTGCAAGGTGTGGCAAGTGGACAATCCGCAAGGTGTGGCAGGTGACGTGGCAAGTGGACAATCCGCAATGTGTGGCAAGTGACGTGGCAAGTGACAATCCGCAAGGTGTGGCAGGTGAGTGACGTGGCAAGTGACAATTCGCAATGTTTGGCAAGTGACAATCCACAAGGTGTGGCAGGTGACGTGGCAAGTGACAATCCGCAAGGTGTGGCAGGTGACATGGCAAGTGACAATCCGCAAGGTGTGGCAAGTGACAATCCGCAAGGTGTGGCAGGTGACGTGGCAAGTGACAATTCGCAATGTGTGGCAGGTGACGTGGCAAGTGACAGTCTGCATCTGGTGGCAGGCAAGTGACAATTCGCAACGTGTGGATGGCGACGGTGGAAAGTAAAACACTTGGGGCTCCCACTGATTCTGCATTATGGTGAGTTGAACCATTTCATTTTATATTACAATGTAATAATAGAAATAATGCTCTTCAATCATCCTGACACCATAACAACCATGGTGCAGTGATGAATGAAGTGCCAACATCAGCCATTTCCCCGATAAATTGCCCACAAAAAACGTATTTCTGACAGTGCCCCTCCCGAGACAAGACTCTGGATGCAGCACCCCTATTACCATGAATGCCGCACCCCCATTGCCATGAATGCAGCACCCCCATTGTCATGAATGCTGCACCCCAACTTGCCATGAAAGCAGCACCCCTATTGCCATGAATGCAGCCCCACCATTGCCATGAATGCAGCACCCCCATTTCCATGAATGCAGCCCCACCATGTGTCATGAATGCAGCACCCCCATTGCCATGAATGCAGCACTCCACTTGCCATGAAAGCAGCACCCCCATTGCCATGAATGCAGCCCCACCATTGCCATGAATGCAGCCCCACCATTTGTCAGGAAAGCAGCCCCCATTGCCATAAATGCAGCCCCACCATTGCCATGAATGCAGACTCACTATTGCCATCAGTGCAGCCTGATCCATGCCCATCTGTAGCCTCAGAGGGGACAGGGAGGGGGGCGGAACGAGCGCCAACAGATTACATACAGGAGAAACTCCTGTTTTCTTGGTGGCCTCTTTAATACAAAGTCCCGCCTCCTATGATGGACAGAACAGTCATCCAATGGCAGCACAGGAGATGGGACTTCCTATTATAGAGGTCGCCACGTAAACAGGAAATTCTCAAACACTCGTCCCGCCCCTTCCTGTCTCCTCCGAGGCAGCCAGAATATACAGTATATCTTTTGTGACCTCGGTGCTCGGAGATTCATTGGGGGCCACAAAATATATATATGTCCAAATTACAAGGCAGGCCGTTCGAAAACCAGAACGCAGGCCAGACTTTGGACATGCCTGCTCTAGGCGAAACCTCATTTTGCCGCCCCTGACTCCACCCCTTTCCCAGTGTTAAATGGTTTGATTCCCTCTAAATGCTACATCTGCAAGACAGGTTGTTTTTTAAAAAAAAAAAACAGACTTACTAGCAGGATCAGCAGGCGAAAATAAAAGAGAGAAAACCTAAAAAAACAAAAAATCAAATGCAGCCACCCATCTAAGAATTGGTAAGCTGTGGTATAATAAATATTTTGCTTTGCTTTAATACCAATTTAAGTGGATAAAGTTGATAAAGAAATTTTGTTACACATCAGGCATTTGATATAGAGAAGAGTACACTGGGAGAGCAGGCATTGCTGCCCCATGTTTCAATATTTCATGCAATGGCTGCTCTTTCAAGTTGAACTTTGGACAGAGGGAGGAGTTCTGGCATGTTCCACCTGATAACTACATTCCTGAAAGAGTGTGCAGATGAGGATCTTACAAGGGCACCATCACCACCAAAAACCAATGAGGAGTGTGAGATGTAAAACATTAAGGAAAACCCAGACAAACAATTCCAGCATCTTTGTACAGATGCTCTGCTGCCACAACTGAAGACAGCAAGACCAGATGCCCCTGAACAAGATGAGAAAGCAAAGGATCATCTTGTCCAGGTAGCAAATCAGTGTTTAATCAGGCTGGTGCCATTGGCTGTCCGCAAGAAGAGAAATTATATATCATTATCAGTGCACTGTGTACAGCTCTGCATGCAGAAAAATACATTATTTCAAAGGATTTCAGCTGTGGCACTCATCCTCAGTGATGAAACGTGGGAGAAAAGGGTTGGAAACACACAAAAAAGAAGGATTGCCCCTAAATATGTGCTCCTGGAAATAAGAGCCAACTTTGTTCTTCTTGTTCTTTTCTAGATGCTCTGTATGCTGAGCTGGGCCAGGAAGAGAGATAGAGAGAGAGAGAAGGTCAGGGAGAGAGGGGGGGGGGGGGGGGGGGCAGGGTCTGGTCTGTGAAAGTGCACAATCACTTGGAATGGTCCTCGGGGGCTCACTGGCTCATTCAGCACTATTTCAGTGTGGCTGTCGGCTGCTTCTCAATCTTTCCATCCACCTCTTCTTCACAGTTCACAGACAGAGCACACAGGAGGGACAGGACTCGGGAGAAGTGTGAAGTTGCTCAGGGCATGCTGCAGGCATGCTAGAGTTGGAGTGAATGTAGCAGTGCGGGGAATATATCCTTTCCACCTAGGACAGAAATTGGGGTTCCCCTGAGTGGATTTTTCCGGCACTTGCATATCGTTTTTTATATAAAATCTTCACTTTATATAAAAAACTATATGCAAGTGCCGGAAAAATCCACTCAGGGGAACCCCAATTTCTTTGAATGAAAAATTTTTTTTGAATGTGGCATGGCCTCCCCCATTATTAACCTAGGAGAGCTAGTCACTCTCTTATTCCACCTAGGACAGCTACACTTCCCGAGCCGTCACCTGCACTGTCCGCACACAAGAACAGACACATATAGCAGAGGGCGGTGTGGCCACCAGAGGAGGGAGGGGGAGGAAAGGTGCAGGTGGAGGGGTTTTCCAGGGCATGGGAACTAATTTCAACAGCTTGTCACTTTTGCCAGATGCTTCCCTACCTTCTCGCTCCCAGGGCTGTGGCTGCACCCTAGGTGGCAGTGCGCCCTAGGTGACTCCCTAATTCGCCCAGTCGCTGTTAGGTCACCTGAGTCCAGGTGACAGATGCACCCCGTGGGGGTCAGGCATGCACCGCAAGGCAGTGGTCCCTACGGCTGACTGCTGTGGATGGAGCCCTGGGTGGTTCAGGAAAGCAGGTACTCTGGAGCACCAACACGGATCACACTGGGAGCTAGAGCATGAGATTTCCCAGGGCGCGGAATCTAAGAACCAGCGGGTGTTCACCAGGGCCCCTGATGGTGGATGGACTTCGCTGCAGTCTGGCTCCAGGTCGCGGCCACCAGGGTCTCCCAGCTCACGCTCACAGTAGAGTACAGGAAGTTAGAGAGGAAGCAGCAGACTGCGACAACAAAGGATAGTCAGGAGATAAGCCAAAAGGTCAAGGCAACAAGCAGATAGGGATAGTCAAGGAACACACCAAAGGTCGGGATATGAAGCAGACGAGGACAGTCAAGAACAAGCCAAGGTCGGTAAACAAGATCAGATATAGGACACAGATCAATGAGCACATGGAAGCCAAAACACACAATATTGATCAGCAGAGCTGTCTTGCAGTGCACAGGTTAATATAGAGTTCCCTGATAGGGGCTGGGGTGGAGCCATGCTTTGAGGAGAGATTACTTAAGCAGCCAGGTGAGAGTGGCTGGCCTCTTATTCTGAACACATGGAGAGGTAAGCTGACAGACAAACATTACTGCATAACCATGACAGTCATGATGGGGGCAAAATATGCCCAAAGCGTAGCTAATTTATTTATGAACGAAGTAGGAAGAGGAACACATTTATAGTAGAGAGAGACGAAATCATATTTTTTTTACAGGAGCTACATTAATGATATTGTCATGATTTGGAGGGGCAATAAGACATCTTTGGAGGAATTTTTTGAGGAGATTAATTCCAAGTATAAGATCTCTTTTTCAGGAATTTACAGATTTATAGAGAAAGAAGTAGATTGGGTACAAGAACCTTCTTTAAACAGACTGATTGTAATGAGTATATCCCCACTAGGAATTGCCATCATCCTTATGCCGCGTACACACGGTCGGACTTTCCGGCATACTTGGTCCGGCGGACCAGAGTGTGCCGGACAATCCGCCTGTGTGTGAGCGCCGGCGGACTTTTCCGGCGGACTTTTTCCCAAAAGCCCGCCGGACCTAGATTTGAAAAAAGTTTTAAATCTTTCCGCCGGACTCAGTTTCGGGCGGAAAGTCCGCTCGTGTGTGTGCTGGTCCGACGGAAAGCCCGCTCGTGTGTATGCTGGTCCGACGGACCAGATACGACGCGAGGGCAGGGTATTGCATCTCGCGCTCGCTGCAATAAGAAAAACAAATTTTCCTATTGCGGCGAGCGCGGGTCATACCAGGCCCTTAGGTCTGGTATGGATTATAAAGGGGAACCCCCTACGCCGAAAAAACGGCGTGGGGTCCCCCCTAAAATCCATACCAGACCCCGATCCGAGCACGCAGCCTGGCCGGTCAGGAAAGGGGGTGGGGACGAGCGAGCGCCCCCCCCTCCTGAACCGTACCAGGCCGCATGCCCTCAACATGGGGGGTGGGTGCTTTGGGGGAGGGGGGCGCCCTGCGGGGCCCCCCACCCCAAAGCACCTTGCCCCCATGTTGATGAGGACAAGGGCCTCTTCCCGACAACCCTGGCCGTTGGTTGTCGGGGTCTGCGGGCGGGGGCTTATCGGAATCTGGGAGCCCCCTTTAATAAGGGGGCCCCCAGATCCCGGCCCCCCACCCTATGTGAATGAGTATGGGGTACATGGTACCCCTACCCATTCACCTAGGGAAAAAGTGTAAGTAATAAAACACACTACACAGGTTTTTAAAATATTTTATTAAACAGCTCCGGGGGGGGATCTTCCTCCGGCTTCGGGGGTCTTCTTCCGGCTTCGGGGGTCCCTCCGCTTCATCTTCTCCCGGCGTCCGGTTGGTTCTTCTCCGCTCTCTACTCTCCAGTTCTTCGGCCGGCTCCTCTGCTGTCTTCAGGTAGCTCTCTTGCCAGCAGAGGTCTGGACTTCTGGGCTTCTTCTCTTCTCCAGATGTTGACACGACGCTCTCTCCAGCTGGACTGCTCTCCGAGGGCTGCGTTGTGACTTATATAGGCGGAAACCCCGCCCCCTTTTGATGTCACAGTCCCTGGGCATGCTGGGACTGTGACGTTTAGGGGGCGTGGTCACTGGGTGATGTTGACCACGTCCCCTAAAACGTCACAGTCCCAGCATGCCCAGGGACTGTGACATCAAAAGGGGGCGGGGTCTCCGCCTATATAAGTCACAACGCAGCCCTCGGAGAGCAGTCCAGCCGGAGAGAGCGTCGTGTCAACATCTGGAGAAGAGAAGAAGCCCAGAAGTCCGGACCTCTGCTGGCAAGAGAGCTACCTGAAGACAGCAGAGGAGCCGGCCGAAGAACTGGAGAGAAGAGAGCGGAGAAGAACCAACCGGACGCCGGGAGAAGATGAAGCGGAGGGACCCCCGAAGCCGGAAGAAGACCCCCGAAGCCGGAGGAAGATCCCCCCCCGGAGCTGTTTAATAAAATATTTTAAAAACCTGTGTAGTGTGTTTTATTACTTACACTTTTTCCCTAGGTGAATTGGTAGGGGTACCATGTACCCCATACTCATTCACATAGGGTGGGGGGCCGGGATCTGGGGGCCCCCTTATTAAAGGGGGCTCCCAGATTCCGATAAGCCCCCGCCCACAGACCCCGACAACCAACGGCCAGGGTTGTCGGGAAGAGGCCCTTGTCCTCATCAACATGGGGGCAAGGTGCTTTGGGGTGGGGGGGCCCCGCAGGGCGCCCCCCTCCCCCAAAGCACCCACCCCCCATTTTGAGGGCATGCGGCCTGGTACGGTTCAGGAGGGGGGGGCGCTCGCTCGTCCCCACCCCCTTTCCTGACCGGCCAGGCTGCGTGCTCGGATCGGGGTCTGGTATGGATTTTAGGGGGGACCCCACGCCGTTTTTTCGGTGTAGGGGGTTCCCCTTTATAATCCATACCAGACCTAAGGGCCTGGTATGCCCCGCGACGGGGCTCGTAAGGTGTCAATCTCGCCGATAAAAGCGGCAAGATTGACATCCTTTGCTAGTCCCGTCGCACCTGAGTCACGTTCAAAATGAACGGACTTGTCCGTGTGTGGGCAAGTCCGTTCATTCTGAAAGTCCGCCGGAACTCCGGCGAAAGTCCGTCGGAAAGACGGGCGGACTTAGCCCGCCGGAAAGTCCCGGCGTGTGTGGGCAAGTCCGTCCGTTTTAAAGTCCGGCGCACCTGGCGGACAAAGTCCGTCGGAAAGTGTGCCGGACCAAGTAGGATAGAAAGTCCGACCGTGTGTATGCGGCATAAGTGGTTAGGAAATGTCCCTAAAGCACAACTTATGAGGATTCAGATGAATTGCAGCAATTAAAAAGATTTTGAGGAACAATCAGAAGTTTTGATCAAGAGGTTTACAGACAAAGGTTATAAAAGAAGAGAATTGGAAGGATTAAAGAAGAAAATAAAAAATATGAACAGGGTTTCTTTGAATCTTTAATGGATCTCCGTAACTTAATCTATAGGGGTCCACGGGCATACAGTTTTATTCCGGGTCCAACAAGTGCCATATGGAGAATCGGGAAAGCTGCAACACAGCGCTTCTCCATACCAGGCCAACTGTCACCTCTTCAACCCTTATGGGCTAACCCTGGACTCCCTCATTTTCATACCATTCAGGATCCCCAACTATGGGCACGTTATGGGGTCAAGACTCTTGGGGACATGCCTACGGGTACTCTTTTGAGCTTCTCACAACTGTCTCAGAGGTTCTGTCCGCCGGGTTGGATGCTGTTCCAGTATTTCCAGTTGCGTCACGCTGCTGGGGCCCAATTCCCTCAGTCTCCTACTCTTAAAGCAGATCCTATTGAGGAAATTTTGGCATCTGGGGACTTAGAGAGACAAGCCACTATCAACCCTCTAGGTGCTTTCCTCTGTACTGATAAACTTAGGATGGGAAAACTATGGGAATACTGGAAGGGGGATATTGCCTCTTTGGACAGAGAAGATTGGGAGGATAGCTTGGACCAAGGCCCAAAGCTTGTAATTTTCTCTCGGAATAAGTTAATTCAGGTTAAATTTCTCCACTGGGTATAATATACCCCTAAGAGGCTACAGAGAATGTTCCCTGAGTGGACCTTATCTGTTCTTGCTGTAAACTCCAGCCAGGTTCCTACATACACATGTTCTGGGAATGCCCCACGATTACAGTCAGGTCCATAAATATTGGGACATCAACACAATTCTAATCTTTTTGGCTATATACACCACCACAATGGATTTGAAATGAAACAAACAAAATGTGATTTAACTGCAGAATTTCAGCTTTAATTTGAGGGTATTTACATGCAAATCAGGTGAACGGTGTAGGAATTACAACAGTTTGTATATGTGCCTCCCACTTTTTAAGGGACCAAAAGTAATGGGACAGATTAACAATCATTCATCAAATTTTCACTTTTTAATACTTGGCTGCAAATCCTTTGCAGTCAATTACAGCCTGAAGTCTGGAATGCATAGACATCACCAGACGCTGGGTTTCATCCCTGGTGATGCTCTGCCAGGCCTCCACTGCAACGGTCTTCAGTTCCTGCTTGTTCTTGGGGCATTTTCCCTTCAGTTTTGTCTTCAGCAAGTGAAATGCATGCTCAATCGGATTCAGGTCAGGTGATTGACTTGGCCATTGCATAACATTCCACTTCTTTCCCTTAAAAAACTCTTTGGTTGCTTTTGCAGTATGCTTCGGGTCATTGTCCATCTGCACTGTGAAGCGCCGTCCAATGAGTTCTGAAGCATTTTACTGAATATGAGCAGATAATATTGCCCAAAACACTTCAGAATTCATCCTGCTGCTTTTGTCAGCAGTCACATCATCAATAAATACAAGAGAACTAGTTCCATTGGCAGTCATACATGCCCACGCCATGACACTACCACCATCATGCTTCACTGATGAGGTGGTATTCTTTGGATCATGAGCAGTTCCTTTCCTTCTCCATACTCTTCTCTTCCCATCACTCTGGTACAAGTTGATCTTAGTCTCATCTGTCCATAGGATGTTGTTCCAGAACTGTGAAGGCTTTTTTAGATGTTGTTTGGCAAACTCTAATCTGGCCTTCCTGTTTTTGAGGCTCACCAATGGTTTACATCTTGTGGTGGACTTTCTGTATTCACTCCGGTGAAGTCTTCTCTTGATTGTTGACTTTGACACATATACACCTACCTCCTGGAGAGTGTTCTTGATCTGGCCACCTGTTGTGAAGGGTGTTTTCTTCACCAGGGAAAGAATTCTTCGGTCATCCACCACAGTTGTTTTCCATGGTCTTCCGGGTCTTTTGGTGTTGCTGAGCTCACCGGTGCGTTATTTCTTTTTAAGGATGTTCCAAACAGTTGATTTGGCCACACCTAATGTTTTTGCTATCTCCCTGATGGGTTTGTTTTGTTTTTTCAGCCTAATGATGGCTTGCTTCACTGATAGTGACAGCTCTTTGGATCTCATATTGAGAGTTGACAGCAACAGATTCCAAATGCAAAAATCACACTTGAAATGAAGTCTGGACCTTTTAGCTGCTCCTTGTAAATGTGATAATGAGGGAATAACACACACCTGGCCATGGAACAGCTGAGCAGCCAATTGTCCCATTACTTTTGGTCCCTTAAAAAGTGGGAGGCACATATACAAACTGTTGAAATTCCTACACCGTTCACCTGATTTGGATGTAAATACCCTCAAATTAAAGTTGAAAGTTTGCAGTTAAAGCACATCTTGTTCATTTCATTTCAAATCCATTGTGGTGGTGTATAGAGCCCAAAATATTAGAATTGTGCCAATGTCCCAATATTTATGGACCCGACTATGTCATACTGGCAGGCTATCTTTGATGAAATAAACCTTAGACTACAACTTACCTTAATAACTACTCCCTCTCTAGCTCTACTAGGAATCCCTGATGATGAACAGCATTCCCACCACTCTAAGCTTCTCATATCATACCTCCTGTACTATGCCAAAATGGAAATTCGAATGAAATGGTCTTCCTTAGCCAAACCTGAGGTGTCCGCCTGGAAGGCTATGATAAACGCAGCTCTCCCTTTATATAAAATAAATATTCTAATAGGGGTTGCCATTGGAGATTTGAAAAGGTGTGGTCCCCTTGGACTTTGGACTATGACCTTTGACCTGAGCTCCTATAACCGCTTGCTGACCAGCTGCCGCAGTTGTACTGCGGCAACATGGCTCGGCTGCGCAAATCGCCATCATTTTACATCGGTACCTGAGGCGGCCACTAGGCCCACTGCTCGCCCCAGGAGCCAATGCGAGTGCCCGGCGATCTCGATGACCGCTGGGCTCCCGCGATTGCTCGTAACACGGCAAGAACCAGGACCTCTGTGTGTAAACACAGAGATCCCGGTTCTCTGTGGGGAGAAGTGACAGATCATCTGTTCATACAAAGTATGAACAGCGATCTATCTCTTCCCCTACACAGCCCCCTCCCCCCTCCAGTTAGAACACACATTAGGGAACACTTTAACTACTTGATTGCCCCCCAGTGTTAACCCCTTCACTGCCAGTGACATTTTTACAGTAATCAATGCATTTTTAATCACACTGATCGCTGTATTAATGCCAATGGTCCCAAAAATGTGCCAAAATTGTCTGATGTGTCCGCCATAATGTAGCAGTCACGATAAAAAATTGCAGATTGCCGCCATTACTAGTAAAAAAAAAAATGTTATAAATCTATCCCCTATTTTGTAGACGCTATAACTTTTGCGCAAACCAATCAATATATGCTTATTGCATTTTTTTTTTACATTATTTTTTTTTAAATATGTAAAAGAATACATGTCGGCCTAAACTAAGAAATAACTTGTTTTTTTTTTTTTAAAAATGGGGATATTTATTATAGCAAAAAGTACAAAATATTGTGTTTTTTTCAAAATTGTCACTCTTTTTTTGTTTATAGCGCAAAAAATAAAAACCACAGAGGTGATCAAATACCACCAAAAGAAAGCTCTATTTGTGAGAAAAAAAGGATGTCAATTTTGTTTGGGTACAACGTCGCACCATCGCGCAATTGTCAGTTAAAGCAATGCAGTGCCGAATCGCAAAAAGTGCTCTGGTCAGGAGGGGGGTAAAATCTTCCGGGGCTGAAGTGGTTAAAGTGGCGTGTCGTATCTGGACGCTGGGAGTACTCTCTCCTCTGACACTGAAGGTTTCTCTCTGCGGTAAAATACTTTGCAATGTATCTCTGATTTTTGATTTGTACTATTTCTGGTCTCTCTTGCTCCTGCAGTGGTTCTTGTTAGTTCTCTATGTTTGTGTTATAGCTGTAATACCCATATTTGACATGATAAGGGAGCCAAACTATTTCTTGATTTATACTGTAACATGTATTCATTCAATAAAGCACCTCTGTTTGTTAAAAAAAAAAAGAAAATATGAACTGGGAATCACTCCTAAGAGATAAAGAAAGAAAGGAATCAACGAATATTAAATTTGCATTTCTCACTGGTTTCAACCGACAATATAAGAAAATAGAGGGCATAGTGAAAAAATACTGGCCCTTTTTGAAATCGGACAGGACATTAAAGGAACTGCTTTCACAAAGACCAAACTTTACTTATAGGCGAGCAGAATAGAAGAAAAATAAATAAACTGGTACATAATGCTCTTGTTCCCCAAACTGAAGTTTTTTTTCCGATGTCAAAAATGCCTACCATGATCTTTCAATTGGGAGGGGGTTGATCGAGATGGATGTGCGGTGAGCTCGCTGCTCCTTGTCCAGGCAATCAGCTGCACTTACTCCCAAATGATTGTATAGACTCCTCCCGACCCTCCCTCCCTGAAGCGTGCAGTATACCACAACATGCTCTGAAGTGATTTGACTCACCAGCAAGCTATACTTCTGTTTTACTCTAGCAGAAGAACATAATAGAAACCTTGCAGCAAGTGGGGATAGCCAGCGCACATCTCCTCGGAGCCCCCCGAAGCCCGGTGTGAGGAGGGGAGAGGAAAGAGAGGAAAACTTCCCTCAAACACATACCACCGATGATCAACCCCGCCGAGTGCGGACGAGTCCAGGTGTATTCCGTCGAACTTCACCGAAAGCATACGAATCTTGCCTGAGTGGTCTGCATCCCACGGAAAACTCACGAACGGTGCCGAAAGGACCTGAGTGATCCTGGCTACCATGGGAACGGAGGTAGCTCCTGTTTTCCCGCAAAGCCTAGCCCTGTGAAAGCTCTCTGTCGGCGCTCGAGGACACACGAGCAGAGCCGGGCTCGCTGAAGACACACGAGTCCTGCCGAGCAGTCTGCATCACGCCAAAAATTCACGAATGTAGCCAAGCTGATCCGTGCCCTCCTGGCTACAGAGGGAACGGGGACTCCCCTGCTAATGCATAAAACCTAGCCCTCTGATGGCGGCCGAGGACACATGAGCGGAGCCGAGTTCCAGTATACAGTATATGGATCAGGCGAGTATCGCTGACTATTTGACTAGACGCTGCATAGAATTGAAGTGATCATGGAGAGATAGCACCAATAGCATAGGAGAAGATTTGGGTTTCGGTGAAGCAAACAGCTAGTGTGTGGCTGTAGTAATATTTGTTTCTCCCATATATAAAAATAAATAAAGTGCGCTAACTGTATGAGAATATACACATAAATGTGAATGCATATGGGTGGTAGTGAAAACCACAATCTACTGAGAGCAAATAAATGACTCAATGGGTGATGGAAAAATATACGTGCCAATCATAAAAACTCAAATAAAAAGAAAAAAGTGTACATGTGAAGTACAACAATAATAATAACGTGAAAACATGATAATCAAACAGACTCAGTCCATGAGTTCAAACATAAAACGTTCATCAGTGAAAAAATACTTCCATCCACTATACAGCTTAGCAGCAACCAATCTCCCTATGAGTGGATCGACAAAGGTGAGGGATGTGCAGGATGGTACAATTCCACTGGCGGTGACTCCAATAAGTGAGAAAAGTGGTAAAGGTGGACTCTTACCCTCCGTGTTGGACCCCCTCCTTGGCAGGGTCTATCAGGCATGCAGATTTTGCCCTCTGCAGGGACCGTGTGATGAGAAGATCTCCCCAGCAGCTGTCAGGAATGCTGTCTCCGGTCCGGGCTAGTCCAAGTGAAACGCCTGAAGAGGGGGGGAAGGACAGCTCTCTTGCTCCCAGCGTGGCAAAGGAAAAAACAAAAGAGCGGAGCTCCAATAGTGTAAAAAGTTTCAGGATTTATTGAATAAAAGTACAGACCGCAACAGAGAGTGCACGCTCCGTGAGGTAGAAATACAATTAAAAACAAGCCGGCATATAAAAATCGCAATAACCCGTGCATAACATGGGGCAATCGTGACGGCTTACAACGTAGCCACGCCCTACATGTTTCGTCATTAGTAGACGTCTTCAAAGGGGCCTATATATGTTTGATGGAGTGTAAACATTTTTTGGACTTATAAGTAAGGGACAACATATGAAGTTGGACCCCTAGCAGGCTGGAAAGCCCCGGATAGGGACGATACAGAGGGGTTGGTGCAAACAGATCTCTTTGGATCCGTATAAAATCAGCTACGGGATCATTAAAGATATAAGCTTGGATAATAAAGACATATAAATCATATTTCATTACCCCCTATTTTTTAAGGGATCTGATCACAATATGCCTCCAAAAAGCACACATGCTCAGAAAGCAAAAAGAGGATCTACAGGAGGAATAACTAAGAGCCCCCCTAAACCCTTATCTACTCAAAAAAACAGACATCAAGGGGTTTTTTCAGCATTCACAATCTCAGGATCAGCTTGAATGCTCTATAGCAGTGGTTCTCAACTCCAATCCTCGGGACCCACCAACAGGCCAGATTTTAAGTATTACCTTGGGGAGATGCAGACTAGAATACTGCAATCACTGAGCAGCAAGTGATATCACCTGTGATGTATTTCAGCTATCTTGCAAACCTGGCCTGTTAGTTTATAGGTTGGAAACTTCATATAAGATGGAAATACAGACACTGAAGTCTTCTTTAGCTGACACACAAAATAAGATAGAGGCCTTAGAATCTAGAGTGGATGATATCGATCAAAAAATACTAATGCTGAAAGAAAAGTATCATGAAGTTGACCGACGTCTAAATCATCTAATTGATGTCTCTGACGATCTGTAAAATAGAAGTAGGCGTAATAATATAAGAATTAGAGGCCTGCCAGAATCAGTGGGAATAGATGGTTTGAAACGGACACTCCAAGGCATATTTAATGATCTACTAAAATGGCCTAGGACGGCAGAGCTTGAGACCGATAGAGCACATAGGGTACTTGGCCCTAGAGATAGGGATACAAGAACGCCAAGAGACGTGATATGCAGAATTAATTTCTTCTGCAAATATATTATGGCAACCCAGGAAGGCAGTACAGGGGGAGATAGATAAACGGTGGGGATTGGCAGGGGGGGTTGGGGGAGGGACAGTAGATTTTGATGGGGGGGTGGGGGGGAAGAAAAACATTTTTTTTCCTCTCCTTGTTGTCTAATGAAATGGACCTACTTCACTAGAGGAGGTGGATTGTTGGGGGGGGGGGGGGATTGGGGTTTTAGGACTGTTAATGATTTTTTTTTTTTTTTTAGGGGACACTGATGTCACATGGGTTATGGGGATTTGGAGTGAATATGATTTATACACCATTAGTCTTATATATTTTTTGAAAGGATTTGATGTATCAAGGTGATAATGCATCACAGGGATTTTGACATATTAGTCACTATGTAGAGGTGGGGAATGTAACATATGCACTGTTGTTGGTAGCACTTGGTCTATAGAATGACTTAGAAAGACTCAGGGGGAATTTTTCATATCCTCACAAGGTAACATTAGTGTGATTCAGTCATTGAAAACGTTTGATTTTTAGGGTAGAGATGCATCACGGGCATATTGGTATAATAGTTGCCATGTAGTTGTGGGAATGTAATATATGCACTGTTGTTTGTTTGCTTAGGTCTATAGCATATTTTGAACAACTGAGGGGGGTGTTTTTTTCCCCCGTTCTTATATGTTATATTTTCATGTTATGTATAACATTGTATGATTTAGTTGTTGCAAATGCTTGATTTAATAAGATGGTAATGTATCATGGGGACACTGATACAAAGACTCTATGTAGTTGTTGGTATGTAATACATGCATCGTTATTTAGCAATATCTAGGTGTAGGGACCTCAATAACACTAATGTAAGGGGGGGGTTCTCTTCTTCATAAATACAATGTGGATGTTATTTTCAATGTTTAGGGTGGGGGGGGGGGAGGTTGAATTGGAAGAAGTGTATACTATATATGAGAGAGGAGAAACAAGATCATTTTTTTTTTCTATCTCTCGCTCTTCTTTCCCCCTCTCCCTTTGTCCTTCCTTCTCCCTCCCTCCCCTTCCCGTCTTTCACTCTTTCTTTTTGTAATATTTGGGAACAAAAGGTTTTTAATGAATTATTATGCCTGGGCAGGGCGCGTCTTTTCTGGGGTAAACCCCTTTATTCCCAAAATTAGGGAACTTACTAAGTAAGATTGATTCTAGGGAATCGAGTAGGTAGTGAGAGAATTGGGTAGTGTGGTGAAGTTGACTGTTGAGTGATTGAGTGTTAGTGAGTGTATTTTTTTTTTTGTGGGTGAGTAGGGTTTTTGTGTGTGGGTGGATTAAAATTTGTTCTTACAATGTTAGAGGTTTAAATTCTGCAATAAAAAGATCACAGATCCTATACTCTCTCCATAAACAAAAGGTTGGCATTGCCCTGTTCCAGGAGATGCATTTTCGAGCAGACCATACACCTAACATACAGAACAGATACTATACAACCTGGTACCATGATTCCTTTTCATATTCAAAATCTAGGGGAGTCTCCATAGCAATACATAAGTCAATACCTCATCAGGTAGTGGAAAGCTGAAGGAATAGAGATGGAAGAGCACTACTAGTAAAACTTGCCATATATGGTAAAAAGTACACTCTTATTAATGTATACCTACCTAACTATGAACAAATTAAAGTAGGAACACACTTGCTAACAAATCTTATTCAGAGAGCAGAAGGGGTAACAATAATTGGTGGAGACCTTCATTTTGTTCTTGACCGGGATATGGACACCACAGCACCTTCAATGTCACAGAAGCGTAGGGATAAAAAGAAATTTAAAGACATGATGGAGAAGCATCATCTGGTTGATATATGGAGGGCCTTTCACCCACTAGAGCGGGACTATACGTTCCACTCAAAAGTCCATGGCACCTATCACAGACTTATTATTTTCTGACTAATCAGCTGGGAACAGCGGCGGCCTCCTCCTCTGATATAGGCAGTGCGATATGGTCGGATCACATGCATATATTTTTGGAGATAGCAATATCTAATGGGAATGGTAGCAGAGGTTTTTGGAAGTTAAATGATAACTTATTATTTGATGAGGCCTCTGTAGCAGAGATCAAGGCAGCAATATTGAATTTTACAAAAAAACATGTAAGGGATACTACCTCCTTATCTATTCAGTGGGAAGCACTGAAATGTGTAGTGCGGGGTTTATTTATAAAACACGGATCTAGATTAAAAAAAGCAAAAGGGAATAGACTAGCTGAGCTCCTGAAGGAAATTTCGACATTGGAAGCACAACATAAGCAAATGCCAGTATCGGGAAAACTAATGGAACTAACAGAAAAAAGATCAGAGCTGCGAACCTTGTTAAATGAACAAGCATTGCGGGTTAGAGACAAAAATCAGACTCTGTATTATGAACAGGGAAATAAACAGGGCAAACTATTAGCTAGGGGCATTGCATCAACGAGTTAATATATCATCTATCGTAAAGGTTAAAACGGAAACAGGCGACGTAGCATATGACCCAAAGGGGGTCCTGAAAACATTCCATACCTTCTACACTAGGCTATATAATATCCCAAATCAATTAGCAGAGAATGATCCGAAAAAGTTCCAGCATAGTATACACCAATATATAAAAGATACTGCTTTGCCAACCCTAACAACAACAGAAGTAGAGCAGCTAGAACAGGAGTTCTCAGAGGCTGAAATACAGAATGTAATAGATTCACTGGTGCCAGGTAAGAGTCCCGGGACAGATGGCTTCACCCCGTGATTCTATAAAATCTTTAGGGACTCATTAACTCCTATTATGAAGCGGACATTTAATTCAGTATCTGCCTCCCAGCTCTTTGTCCCACAGGGTATGCAGGCCTTTATCTCGTTGATACCTAAGCCCGAGAAGGATCACACTATACAACTTTCTCCCATCTCCCGACTGCATCTCTGGAGCTCAGCCACAGTGATGTTTGGGTTTTTCTTTACCTCTCTCACCAAGGCTCTTCTCCCCCGATAACTCAGTTTGGCCGGACGGACAGCTCTAGGAAGGGTTCTGGTCATCCCAAACGTCCTCCATTTAAGGATTATGGAGGCCACTGTGCTCTTAGGAACCTTAAGTGCAGCAGAATTTTTTTTGTAACCTTGGCCAGATCTGTGCCTTGCCACAACTCTGTCTCTGAGTTCTTCAGGCAGTTCCTTTGACCTCATGATTCTCATTTGCTCTGACATATACTGTGAGCTATAAGGTCTTATATAGACAGGTGTGTGGCTTTCCTAATCAAGTCCAATCAGTATAATCAAACACAGCTGGACTCAAATGAAGGTGTAGAACCATCTCAAGGATGATCAGAAGAAATGGACAGAATCCGAGTTAAATATATGAGTGTCACAGCAAAGGTTCTGAATACTTAGTACCATGTGATATTTCAGTTTTTCTTTTTTAATAAATCTGCAAAAATATCAACAATTCTGTGTTTTTCTGTCAATATAGGGTGCTGTGTGTACTTTAATGAGGAAAAAAATGAATCTAAAATATTTTAGCAAATGGCTGCAATATAACAAAGAGTGAAAAATGTAAGGGGGTCTGAATACTTTCCGTCCCCACTGTAAATATTGATATAGATCTTAATTGTTTTATATCAAAATACTGAATTATATTTAGAATCCTTTTCCAATACCTTTCTCATCTTTTGAATATATGTTGGTCTATCTACAAACTTTACAACAGTCACATCAAATTATTGCATTTTTACTTAGACCCATTTTTAATACCTCTCACATTTTTTAATATATGTTGATCTATTTTTTAATATATGTTGATCTATTTACAGTCCTTATTCCTCTTTTCACCACTTCTTTATACTAGATCACCTTTTGGTGTATAATACCTGTTTTTTCCTTCTAAACCATTTTATTATAATTTAGTTTACTTTTATGAGATTGCACCAACATTATATATATATATATATAATAGGGATGCACCGATGCCACTTTTTTGACACCGAGTACGAGTACCGATACTTGACATCATGTACTCGCCGATACCAATTACTGATACCTGATTTTGGTCATGTGACCATTTTTAAAAAAAATTATGAAAAATTACACATTTTCACCATAATATGAGGAATTGAAACGCAGTCAAAAGATTATGAAAGAAAACATGTCTATTTGCTGGTCACAAAGCTGTTAAAGCGCAAATTGCACAGAACATGTTAAATAAAAAATAATGTCAATGTCATCGATGACATGTACATTGCAACTTCACAATGTTTAGGCATGAGGAGAATCAAGAACATTACAGTACCTCAGTCAACTCACAACACAAGACATTATTTATAAAATTTCAAAAACCAAAAAAAACACGTGTTTGTTTCCAGTTCAACTTACACAAGTGTAAGAGAAACACATTTCACAGACAGAACATTCCTGGATGGCAAGGATGTGTGTTAGGTTGGCATGTAGGCTGCAGTAAGGCCTCATGCACAGCTCAAAGCAGCTGCTTCTCCAGGCATTTTAGCTCTTTTGAGCTTTTTTTTCTCCACCCGTTACCTCTTCCCCTCCATGTTAGCCTATGTGTTCATTCATGGCCATTGGCCAAGGAACACTATGCGGTTTCAGAAGTTTAGTGGCAGGGCAGCTTACAGGCAGCAGGCAGAAAAAAAATCCAAAGAAACTGGAAATGGAAATCTTTGGATTTTTTTTCTGCCTGTAAACTTTCCTGCCACTAAACTCCTGAAACTAGTGTGCAATGGGCTGACATGGAGGGGAGGCATTAACAGGCAGGAAAAAAGCTCAAACTCCTTGAGGAGCAGATGCTTTTAGCTGCATTGTACAGGCATTATGCCTTGAAAATGAAAAGCTGAAATGTCACACAGAACATGAAATATCATCATTGTTGATGACGCCACGTATAAGACAAACATCACAAGTTCACGTCATCACATCAACTAACCCAAGTGCAATACAGTTAAATAATGTTAGGCCTGAGGAGGAGCAACTGAACAGTACCTCAAAACTAACATTATTTTGTAAACATTTTTTAAATAATAAAAAAAACTGCTAGTTTCTAGTTCAACTTCTTATGAAACTCGTGAAAAAACATTTTTCACAGACCAAAATTAGGGTCATTCCAGGATGGCAAGGCCAAGGAGCCAAGGACTTAGCAGCAGTAAGGCCACATGCACAATAAAGCTCAAAGTAGCTGCTCCTACAGGCGTTTGAGCTCCCTGTTTTTGAGCCTTTCGTTTGTCTATAGTGTTAACTCTATGCCACTCCATATTAGGCTGTGTCCCCCATGCATTGCACGTTGAATCACCTATATGGTGTGCACACCATAGGTGATTCACTTTTTCACTGGAGTGGAATGGAGCATGGAGTTAAAAAGGCATATATTTTTTTTTTAAAGGCCAACATGGAGGGAAGTTAACAGGCAGAGGAAACGCAAAAAAACGCTCAAATGCCAAGTGGAGCAGTTGCTTTGAGCTGCAGCGTGCAACTGTGCATGATGCCTTACAGTTGGACAGTAACAGGCGGTAGATTACTTTTCCAATTCAAACACAAGTGGCAAGTTTTTTTTGAGAAACAGAAGAATCCCTGCATGTTCAGTTAGAAGTCGGTTTCTGGTGTCAGTCAGAATGTGTGATGCTACACTGAACAATCTCTCACTTTCCACACTACTGCAAGGAGTTGAAAGATATTTTTGTGCCATCTGGGCTAGAGTGGGAAATTGCAGTTTATTGACTGCCCAATACTCAAGAGGTTTGTCCGAACGAGGCACAGTGACCTCTCCAAGATATGCTTCTAGTTGTATGGTAGCAGCTGTGGGATCACTGTTCTCAAATGAAGATGAATAAGCAATTTCTTGAAAAACACTGTCCACAGTCACACCGGTACCTGGCTGTTGCTCAGTCGCGAAGCCTTTTGGTAGCTGGTTTCTCAAGCACCTCAGGTGTAGCTGCCTGTGCCTGTAGTACCTGTACAGAAGATATTTGTTGCATTTCCAGCATGAACATCTCTTTGGCCTGCCTGCCAGCATCTGCATTTGAGAAGAATCAATCTTTATACCTAGAAGAAGAAAAATACAAGACATTAGACAACGTCATGCAAGCAAAGCAACAACTGTGGAAGCTTGCTATGGGGGCACTGCTAGAAGGAAAGGTGATGGCGGGGGACACGGCAAAAACAGTTGTTTGGCTTTCTCTGTGCAAAACCATTACACAGAGGCAGAGCAGGTAAGTGTGTTTGTCATTATCTATTTTGTTTTGTGTTTTTTATGAGGGTGAGATTTACAGTGTTATCACTTGCATTAGACACATTTTTTTAATGCAAGCAAGTGATAATAACACTGTAAAATATCACCTTCATCCAAAAAACAAAAAACAAAATCATATCATCAATATTCAAATAAAAACAATGCAAAATAGCAGCCAGCAATACTTTATTACCTTGGATCGAGTAAAGTAGCGATGCAGTAAAGTGGATTTTGCTCCATGTCAGAGAACCGTTTCTGCAAAGCACCAAGCAATGTGTTCTTCATCGTTTTAACACCGTGGTCCTCATCCACTTCTTTAGATAATAATCGCTGTAGCACAGTCACTGCAGGAATTACATCCGAGGCAAAAGAATTTGAACATCTCACATGCCGAGTCAACTTTTCAAAGGGAGCCAAGATGTTGATCATCTTCTCCATGAGATTCCACTGATTTGCAGTGATCGCTTCAGGCAGCTCATGTTCTGACACATATACTCCAATGGCCCGTTTTTGCTCTATCAGAGACTGCAACATGTAAAAAGTGTTGTTCCAGCAAGTCTGAGCGTCTTGTTGAAGTCTTTTAATGGGTTGACCAAGCTGGATCTGAATATCTTGCAGTCGAGAATATGCCAGGTTTGAATGTTTAAAGTGCCCAACTATTTTGCGCCCAACTCCCACAGCCTCCGTAATGCTGCGCTGTGATAAAAGCCCCTCTGAGACAGCCAGCTGCAGTGTGTGTGCCACACATGAAAGACTCTGAAGACCAGCATCTTGTACACCTTTTATCATATTTCTGCCATTATCACAGACTACCACATGGACAGAACTTTTGGGAATCGCCCAAGTGTCAAGCATTTCTTCTAGTATGCTTCTTATAGCTTGGCCTGTGTGAGAGGTATATTCTTTTGCTTATTTGTACATTATTTGATGCTAGAGTTTTTGTATATATTTTTTCATGATTAGATTTAATGTACCCATTAGCAGGGCTACAACCACTTTTTTTAATTTTAATTCCTCTCTATCACTGCTATCACTGACATCTGGTTTAGCAGTTGGTCTTAGTGGGGGAAGCAGCTTGTCATATTTATCTAATAAGTTAATTAAACCATAGCGCGGTACTACCCCCCTTTCTTCTCATTTATTATGCCGCGTACACACGAGCGGACTTTACGGCAGACTTTGCCCGGCTGACTTTTCAACGGACTTTATGACGGACTTTCCAAATGAACGGACTTGCCTACACACAATCCACCAAAGTCCGTCGAATTCATACGTGATGACGTACGACCGGACTAAAATAAGGAAGTTCATAGCCAGTAGCCAATAGCTGCCCTAGCGTGGCTTTTTGTCCGTCGAACTAGCATACAGACGAGCGGACTTTTCGACTGGACTCGAGTCCGTTGGATAGATTTGAAACATGTTTCAAATCTAAGTCCTTCCAACTTTTGAGAGAACAAAGTCCGCTGGAGCCCACACACGATCAATTTGTCAGACGAAATCCCGTCCGCCGGGCAAAGTCTGCCGTAAAGTCCGCTCGTGTGTACGCGGCATGAGTGTCACTTTAAGTTTACATATAAGTTTACATATTCCCAACAATTTTGGAAAACATCTTTCTAAAATATTTTTTTAATTCCCTTATTACACCCTTGCTTTAGAGACATAGAACATAATGAATTAATGTCTGACATATGCCAGTAGGGTATCTGGGGCCACAAGGCACCTGCTGCCAGTTTCTGACTCCAAACTAAAAATTAAGGGGGGGCATCGATAGTTTAAAAAAACTATTAGATAAGCACCTGAACAACCACAACATACAGGGATATACAATGTAATACTGACATATAATCACACACATAGGTTGGACTTGATGGACTTGTGTCTTTTTTCAACCTGACCTACTATGTAACTATGTAACACCCCCTATCAATTCATACCCTCACATCTATTTCAATACACTCTGGCCATCCATTAAACCTAACCAATTTTTTTATGGTACATGTTGAAAATATATTAGTCAATTCAGATGAGGTGTTAACCTAAGGGTATTCTATACCTGCTATTCACAGGTTAAAGGAAAGAAAATTGCTTGATTTCCCCCATCAACAGTCAGTGTTGACGGGGGAATCTCTCCTGCCACGCTATTGTATTCTGACAGTGGGAGGTTTTCCCAGCCGTCAGAATACAATGATTGCATTTAAATATGAACCTCTTCATCTAAGCTGGTTGTGCTGAAGTCGACTGATAGATTGACTTCAGTACAACCAGCCTGCTCATAGACAGATCAAAATGCGTCTGGTTCCTGCTGAACCGGCTGAATTTAGATCCATCTATGGCCGGCCTTATATACTGTAGATGTGTTTGAAAATCATCAATGCATATGAATTGCATATGTCTTTTACAAAATAAATGTTTCCTGTTCACTAATACCAGACCTTGGTAAATAGTCTAGATTACTTGACAGCCTGGACAATAAATTGTGATGTTTAAAAGAAGAAATAGCTACTCTATGTAGAGTTTCTTATAGGCCCCGGTCTACCCAATTTGGTAATCAGTTTAGGAGCTTATTAGCAATGGCAATGACTTTATTTTTCTCATATGATTTTCTTAACATAAAAGACCTAAAGCTTATAAATGGCATTTGGAATACACACCCTAGATTTCTGAACTGCCTGGAAAGTACCTAGCTAGATATGATGAGCTCTGTGAACTCTGACAGGCATCCTTTTTCAGGAAATACTGTATATATACGTAGCTTTTCAGGAAATACTTTTGTCGTCAAATATTAACTCTTACAAATGACTGCTGTGTCTGTGGTACATAGGGCACTCCTCAAGAAATTCAGAGAGTTCCTGTTAACTTGTACATACAATGCAATGTAACTTTTTTTATTGCTATGTTTTCTAACAGTTTGAACAAACTTGACATTTTTTACCCAATTTAAAAGGTGAAAATTTAAGTATAGGCAGATACCAAAATCAACATTTAATCCTATATCTCCACCTAGTCACAGCCTTTACCAAGCGGTATTACTTTGTATATTGTCAGGAAGAAGCATTAAAAAAAAAAATCTGAACAGAATTTAAAAAATGTTAGTTAAGATGTGTAACACACATGTATTTTAGGAAAAGCAAATAGCTGTAAATTTACTATTTTCTAAAGATCTATCTTTTAAATGAAAAGTTATTCTCTTAGGTTTGTAGGCAGGTAAAGGTTAACGCTGTCCCAGTTGGGAAGGGTAGGGTTATTTATGTTTTTGGAACAGGGGTCTACACCCAAGGGGCTCCAGGATAGAGAGATGTATTGCTTATTACCATTACTGGAGTCTGGATCGTCAGTGTCATGCCAAAATCAGATTTTTTGCTACTAGGGGAGGTTGCTGGGACTTGCGGTCCTCCCTAAAGAAACCTCCTATGGACAAGCCTGAAGTTAAGGACTAGGGATGTTAGGTAAAGACTGAACTTTATTTTGGACTGTTACCTGTGTATGCCATCTTGCCTGGTCTGAAGTTATTCAAGGGGTGTCATGCAAGTAACAAGCACTAAAAATCTACAGTTGGGTCAATTCAAACACATTGGGGTATGAAGACAGCACTGCAGGAGTATTGTGGTGTGGAACAAAGCAAGTAGTTACCAAGGGTAACGGAGGTCTACCAAGCAGCCTGTCATGAAGAGTGTACATGTGGCATAGCCTCTTGCAGGAGGAGTTTACTACATTGAGAGAGTTTACTAAAGTTCAGTCGTCTGTTCAAGCAAAGGTACCCCATGTGTAAAGTAGTGACCCTAACCAAAGTGCCTAGCATAGTCCAGAAGAACCCACCCCGGGTGGGCCTCTCACGTGACCCTTGCTTGGCAACCAACAAAAAGGGAAACATGGAGGATGTGACACCTTATCTCCCCTCCTACAGGTTAGGTGACAGAATTTCCATACATACATTATCTCACAAATGTAAGTACACCCCTCACATTTTTGTAAATATTTTATTATATCAGGGAGGCTTATCAGAATCTGGAAGCCCCCTTAAACAAGGGGGCCCCCAGATCCTGCCCGCCCCATGTGAATGAGTATGGGTACATTGTACTCTACCCATTCACCAAAAAAAGTAGTTTAGTTTGACAAAAGACAATAGAGAGTTTTTGACAAGTTCTCTATTAAAAATGTCTTCTTCCTCTGGTCTTCTTCTTCTTCCTCCGGTCTTCTTCTTTTCCTCTGGTATTCTTCTTCTTCCTCTGGTCTTCTTCTTCCCCCACTTCTTCCTCTGTCTTCTTCTTCCCCCGCTTCTTCCTTCGGTCTTCTTCTTTTTCTGGTGTTCTTCTTCCTCTACCGCCGCTCCTGCCGCCTGGGGCATGATGGGCCCGAGACGTCACAAGGGGATGGGGTCTACGGATGATGCCATCCGATTGCCACGCCCCATACTTACAGTATCTCTCAAAAGCGAGTACATCCCTCACATTTTTGTAAATATTTCATTACCATATTTACCTGCGTATAACCCGCACTTTTTCCCCTGAAAATGAGGGGGAAACCGTGTGTGCATGTTATACGCCGATCCCTGCTGTCTCTGAAGGAAGAGGAGCGAGTGCAGCTGAATTACATAGAGCCGCAATCTCCTGTGTACCCGGCGCTCTGTCATGCACAGCCATGTCTCCCGGCCCCGCATTGGGCCACTGTTCTGTTTATCATATGAGCAGTGCCAGGAGGCGTGGCTGTGAGTGACGGAGCACCGGGTACACAGGAGATCGCGGCTCTGTGTAATTCAGCGGCGCTCGCTCCTCCTCTTCCCTCAGAGACAGCAGGGATAATGCAACACTGTGTAATCCAACACTGGCAAGGCTGCAATGATGGAAAAGGTGGGGCTGCAGATGGGCACTGAACAGGCTGCATTTCTGGGAAATTTAATGGCTGCAGATGGGCACTGTGCAGGGTGCATTGTTTGGCAACTTAGTGGCTGCAGATGGGCACTGGTGAGGCTACATTGATGAGCTGTGACCCTAATTTTGCTTCAAAATTCTTTATTTAAAATGTATGTTTTTTTTCTGAAACTTTCCTCTTAAAATGAAGGTGTGTTATACACCTGTGCGTGTTATACGCTGATAAATACGGTATATCTTTTCATGTGACAACACTGAAGAAATTACACTTTGCTACAATGTAAAGTAGTGAGTGTACAGCTTGTATAACAGTGTAAATGTGCTGTCCTCTCTAAAAAACTAAACTCACAGTCACAGCCATTAATGTCTAAACTGCTGGCAAGAAAAGTGAGTACACCCTTAAGTGAATATGTCCAAATTGGGCCCAATTTGCCATTTTCCCTCCCCGGTGTTATGTGACTCGTTAGTGTTACAAGGTCTCAGGTGTGAATAGGGAGCAGGTGTGTTAAATTTGGTGTTATCGCTTTCACTCTCTCATACTGGTCACTGGAAGTTCAACATGGCACCTCATGGTAAAGAACTCTCTGAGGATCTGAAAAAAATAATTATTGCTCTACATAAAGATGGCCTAGGCTAGAAGATTGCCAAGACCCTGAAACTGAGCTGCAGCATGGTGGCCAAGACAGGACAGGTTTCACTCAGAACAGGCCTTGCTTTGGTCGACCAAAGAAGTTGAGTGCACATGCTCAGCGTCATATCAAGTGGTTGTCTTTGGGAAATAGACATATGAGTGTTGCCAGCATTGCTGCAGATTTTGAAGGGGTAGGGGTCAGCCTGTCAGTGCTCAGACCATACACCGCACACTGCATCAAATTGGTCTGCATGGCTGTGGTCCCAAAAGAAAGCCTCTTCTAAAGATGATGCACAAAAAAGCCCACAAACAGTTTGCTGAAGACAAGCAGACTAAAAACATGAATTACTGGAACCATGGCCTGTGGTCTGATGAGACCAAGTTAAACTTATTTGGTTCAGATGGTGTCAAGCGTGTGTGGCGGTAACCAGGTGAGGAGTACAAAGACAAGTGTGTCTTGCCTACAGTCAAGCATGGTGGTGGGAGTGTCATGATCTGGGGCTGCATGAGAGCTGCCAGCACTGGCAGCTACAGTTCATTGAGGGAACCATGAATGCCAACATGTAATGTGACATACTGAAGCAGAGCATGATCCCCTCCCTTCGGAGACTGGGCCGCAGGGCAGTATTCCAACATGATAACTACCCAAAACACACCTCCAAGACGACCACTGCCTTGCTAAAGAAGCTGAGGGTAAAGGTGATGGACTGGCCAAGCATGTCTCCAGACCTAAACCCTATTGAGCATCTGTGGGTCGTCAAACAGAATGTGGAGGAGTGCAAGGTCTCTAACATCCACCAGCTCTGTGATGCTGTCATGGAGGAGTGGAAGAGGACTCCAGTGGCAACCTGGGAAGCTCGGTGAACTCTATGCCCAAGAGGGTTAAGGCAGTGCTGGAAAATAATGGTGGCCACACAAAATATTGACACTTTGGGTCCAATTTGGACATTTTCATTTAGGGGTGTACTCACTTTTATTGCCAGCAGTTTAGACATTAATGGCTGTGTGTTGAGTTATTTTCTTTTTAAACAAAAAGCTTTTAATAATGTTTGAAAATAACATTGGTACAATCATAATAACATTTGTACATAAGTTTCATATAACAGTGAATAATTGACTTCAATAATAGAGTATTTACTGGTATGGCCACCAAGGTGGTTTTGTATCCGACCTATTGTTGTGTTGAGTTATTTTGGGGAGATAGCAAATTTACACTGTTATTGTAAGCTCCGCGAGGGTAGGGACTGATGTGAATGTGCAATGTATATGTAAAGCGCTGCGTAAATTGATGGCGCTATATAAGTACCTGAAATAAATAAATACAAGCTGTACACTCACTACTTTACATTGTAGCAAAGTGTCATTTCTTCAGTGTTGTCACATGAAAAGATATAATAAAATATTTACAAAAATGTGAGGGGTGTACTCACTTTTTGAGATACTGTATAGAAAATAATATGCAAAGTTTTTGGAGGGAAGCTTCAGAATGGCAAAGATGGTTTATTACAAATTATGTGAGCAGACTGCAGTTTCTTTTTATGAGAAAATAAATTCAGTTCCTCTAATCTTTCCTCATAACTGAGCTCCTCCATGCCTCTAATCAGTTTGGGTGCCCTTCTCTGCACCTTCTCCAGTTCCCCAATATCCTTTTTGTAAACTAGTGCCCAAAATTGAACTGCATATTCTAGATGAGGTCTTACTAATGATTTGTACAGGGGCAAAATGATGTCTCTCTCTGGAGCAAAGGCGGATCCAGTGTTGCTTACAGAACTGTATTATAATTTGATTAACCACTTGCTGACCAGCTGCAGTACATATACTGCAGCGGGTTGGCTCTATTGCACGAAACGACATACCTGTACGCCATTTCGTGCAATAGCCAGCGAAGGCGCGCAAGCTGATTGGCCAGAGGGGGAGCCAATCAGCGGGTCTGGCGGAAGCGATGTCCGCCGGCCACCCGCGATCGCTCCCCACAGAGATAGAACAGCGGTCTGCAGATGTAAACAAGGCAGACCCCCATTCTGTCAGAGATGAACAGAGTGATCTTGTGTTCCTGCTAACCAGAAACATGGATCACTCTGTTCATCTAGGGAATCCATCCCCCACACAGTTAGCAAGCACCCCCTAAGGACACAGTTAACCCTTTGATCACCCCTGATGTTAACCCCTTCCCAGCCAGTGTCATTAGTACAGTGACAGTACATATTTTTAGCACTGGTCACTTTATTAGTGTCACTGGTCCCCAAAAAGTGTCAAAAATGTCAGTTAGGTGTCTGATCTGTCTGCTGCAATGTTGCAGTCCCGCTAAAAATCACTGATCGCCGCCATTACTAGTAAAAAACTAAATAAATAAAAAAGCCATAAATCTATCCCATAGTTTGTAGATGCTATAAATTTTGTGCAAACCAATCAATATATGCTTATTGGGATTTTTCTTTTACCAAAAATATGTAGCAGAATACATATTGGCCTAAACTGATGAAGACATTTTTTTCTAGCAAAAAGCAAAAAATATTGCTTTTTTTTTTTTATTGTCGCACTTCTTTTCCTGTTTATATCGCAAAAAATAAAAACCGCAGAGGTGATCAAATACCACCAAAAGAAAGCTCTATTTGTGGGAAAAAAAGGACATCAATTTTACTTAGGTACAGCGTCGGACAACCGCGCAATTGTCAAAGGGGTTATGATTGAACAAGCCAAGACTAAAAGGGCATTTTATTTTTTCATACACAATGGCACACATGTATTTTGTGATTTGACTTGACACATGACATTCATTCATTCTTTTTTTACTCACTTTTAGTCAAATAATTTGCTGCTCTGGTGGGGGGAGGGGCTCCCATGCAGGCGCAATGGAATTGAGTTGGTTGGATCCAGTAATTGCACTGTCGGCAGCGTTCTTCTTCCTGTATTCACGCCGCTCTGCAGACCGCAAGGTGGAGAAGATGGCGGGAGGAGGTGGGTGGAGCCAACACTCACTCAGGGGCGGAAGCCTGCAGTCAGTGTGACTGTGGACAAGATGGAGGGAGGAGGTGCTGTCGGTGGGTGGGGCCATCACACTCAGGGGCGGCCGTGGAGAAGGAAGAATGCTGGCAGGCAGCTCCTGTCATGTTGGCTCTGAGACTCCGAGTCCGACGTGACTCATTGACGTCACTCGTTGCTAGACGCCAGGGGCCCAGGCGCTAGCACCCAGTGCAGAGTTGCCAAGCCAGTGGCGCAGCTCCACCCACCTCCAGGCTCCTCCTGGTCCAGACGTAATTACACACGGCAATGCAGCGTAAATACACACTAGGCGAGTCTCTCTCTCTACGTCGCTGATCGGCTGATTTGAGACAGAGAGACTCGGGCAGAGCTGCAAGTGACATGTCAGTGTGATATTTTCGGGGGGGGGGGCAATTGCCCTGTTGCATCCCCCGGATCCGCCCCTGTTCTGGAGTCTATACCTCTTTTAATACAAGAAAGTATTTTGCTCCCTTTGGAAACTGCAGCTTGGAATTGCATGCTATTATTAAGCCTATGATCAACCAGAACACCCAGATGAGTCTGCTTGATGAGTCTCTCTTCAAAGTCTCCTCCCACCATTGACTCCCAGCTGTTCTTCTCCAGGAATGTATGATGCATGTTTTTAGCCACCGAGTGCAAAACTTTATCAGCATTAAACCTCATTTGCCACATAGTTGCCCAATTAGGTTAGTACAATTAGGTTGGCTTGTAAGTTGGAGACATCCTTTAAGGATTTAGCTTGTCCTTAAAATCATTGTGTGCATCAATTTTAAATATTATTATCTGTTTGCACTTCATTTATTGAATCCTAAGCTCTCTCACTATTACTAAAGTAATTATACCACTCCTTTTTGGACTCTTTATGCCCCTAACCATCATTTGTTGGCACATCACACCTTAAAGTGTAACTACACCCAAAAAATATAATACATTGCAGATTACTAGTGTTTGGTGTAGTAGCTGCACTAGTTTTTATTTTTTTCAAACTTTTTTCTTTACTCTCACCATTCTAAAGAAGCTGAGGGTAAAGGTGATGGACTGGCCAAGCATGTCTCCAGACCTAAACCCTATTGAGCATCTGTGGGGCATCCTCAAACAGAAGGTGGAGGAGCACAAGGTCTCTAACATCCACCAGCTCCGT
Organism: Lithobates septentrionalis; assembly: GCA_037952835.1. Lineage (NCBI taxonomy): Eukaryota > Metazoa > Chordata > Amphibia > Anura > Ranidae > Lithobates > Lithobates septentrionalis. Next base: position 2,576,323 of record JBBDGP010000545.1, read on the forward strand.
GATGCCGTCATGGAGGAGTGGAAGAGGACTCCAGTGGCAGCCTGGGAAGCTCGGTGAACTCCATGCCCAAGAGGGTTAAGGCAGTGCTGGAAAATAATGGTGACCACACAAAATATTGACACTTTGGGCCAATGTGGACATTTTCACTTAGGGGTGTACTCACTTTTGTTGCCAGCGGTTTAGACATTAATGGCTGTGTGTTGAGTTATTTTGAGGGGTCAGCAAATTTACACTGTTATACAAGCTGTAAACTCACTACTTTACATTGTAGCAAAGTGATATTTCTTCAGTGTTGTAAAAAAAAAATTTTTACAAAAATGTGAGGGGTGTACTCCCTTTTGTGAGATACTGTACATACATACATATAGAAAAATAATTAAGATGAAATCCAGGCATGGTATATTTTTACATAGTTACATTAGTCCAGTGTTCTCTGAATTGGACGAGAACAAACACCAATACAAACTTTACAGGTGCTCTAATTGTTCTCTACTGTATCCAAAAGTAAAAAGAATGTTTTGGCTGCAGTTGCACTTTTTTAACAAGTATAACATAATACCTCTCTGTATACTGTATTTTTCCTCACAACTACAGCTATTGGCAAAATCTGATTATGAGACAGCAGTACGGTTACACTGATATATTAGCCTCAAACCATTATTGTTTTCCCTTTCAATAAACATTTGTAAAGAATATGTATTATTATTTCTAGTAGTAATATTGCCTAATGATGTAATCTATCAATGATGTGAGTCATGGACAGTTTAATAATTTGTGTTTAGATGAATAAAATCAATATCCAGTAACACTTATGTATAACAAGTGTTAATAAGTACTAATAATTTATAGTTTGAGTAATACCTTTTATTGGCTAATGCAACTTATTAAAGATACAAGCTTTCAGGACTTTCCTTATGTCTCTTCTTTAAAGTGGTTCTAAAGTAAGAAGGTTTTTTATCTTAATGCATTCAATGCATTAGGATAAAAAACACGGGGGTGTGACCAGAAGCTGCCCTGTATGGAAGCCCACAGCTCCGCGGCCTTTTAGCGGGATTTCTTCCGCATGTTTATGGGTGGCGCCAGGAGAACCCACTCTTCCAAAGCCCAGCCTCCTCCCGCCTCCTCTGTGACCTGAGAGTACTTTTCGTTGTCTCCCAAGCTACTCGGTGGGACGTACAAGATGGCGCCGGCCGCCTCCACCTCCTCCATGCGGTCTCCGCTGCCGCCGAGCTCCCAGTCTCCAACCCATTCACGAGCCCACCCGACTCTACAAGGAGAACATCCGGGCTACAACCTCTGGCACCAGGTGTGCTGAGTCTACCCCTGCTCCATGCCTCTCAGACGGTGACACCGCACAAACTGCAGCACTCCCCACTAGGCCTCACAGCAGCCACATACACGCTGTGCACTGAGGCATTCCCACGGCTGCTGCGCACGGCCTCGGAACCGGGCCTATCTGCAGGGGGCCCTGACTCCCCAACTCCTTCTGTAAGCTCAGAAGATTTCCCCTCTCTGCCAGATCCTGCACATACCCGGGCCCCGGGACCCCTGCAGGCAGAGCAACATGGAGGACACGCCTCAGCAGGCATACCACCCTGCCCCTGCTCCCCCCCAACCGCAGAGGCAGTCTCGCTCCAGAGACCCCAGATCTAATGAATGGGGGGCAGACCACACAATTTCCTATGCCCAGGCAGCCAGCTCCCCGGCCTTGGCTCCTATGGAGGGGCAGACAAACAGGCCCCTCTCTCCACCAAAGCCCCCATCATGGAATGACCTGCGGGACCCCCAGATGCTGCCCTGGGTGCAGGCACAGAATACGCCCTCCCTACATCTGCAGCAGCCGCCCTCTTTAAGCTACTTATTGAGGAGGTTAAATCCACCTGCCGAGCTGAGATTCAAGTACTTCACGCTAACTTTAAACATCTTTCAGACAGAGCGGTGATGGCGGGGGAGGAAATACAAGAAACCAAGCTGGCGGTGCACCGCACTCAACTACAAGATGCTGACTATCGCATGATGCTCAGAGACATGCAGCGCCACGTGGAAAACCTAGACAATAGGGGGCGCAGAAACAACATCCGTGTCAGGGGTCTGCCTGAATCGAAGAGCCCTGAAGATTTGCATGACATCTTGCAAACCCTATTCAACAACCTCCTGGGCGAACCCCTGAATAAACCCAGTGAGATGGATTGGGCACACCGTGCCCTTCGACCCAAGGGCCCTGCCTCTAGACCTCATGATGTCATCTGCAGGGTACACTCCTACCCCTTGAAAGAGGACATCATGCGTAAAGCCCGCACTATCAGGAAGGTGGTCTTTGGAAATGCACAGATTCAGCTGTATCCAGACCTCTCTTGGATCACCTTGCAGAAACGCAGACTCCTCCAACCCCTCCTCCAACCCCTCCTCCTCTTGCTGCAGGAAAACGACATAGTTTACCGTTGGGGTTTCCCTTTCAGCCTTACTGCTCGGCAAGGACAGTCAGCTGTGCTACGCTATCCTGAGGGCTTGGATGCTTTCTGTGACACCATGGAGATACCTGTCCCCCGTCTTCAGGAATGGGACTTGGTGGCCACACCACTGCCACCACCCACGGTTTGGCAGAAGGTCCCCCCGGCCAAACGCTCCTGGGGCCAGGGCTCCCGGGGCCAGGACTCCCCCCGCAGAGCTGCTAAACCTAAACATGGCTGACGGCGCAAGTTTTCCTTCCTTGACAGCCATGGCTATGGCGTGTACATCCACTTACCTGACTCTCCTGACCCACCCATTAGCCTCATTTGCAATCCCCTTAGGCCTCCTGCCCGTTATCTGTTTTGTTTATTGGGCGATTCCTACTGAAGACTTGAGAGTGGTTACCCTTCTGATCACTATTCCCCCCGTAGGTTCAACCTTCTATAGTTCCTTTGTCACTCTACTGTAGATTTTGGTTACCGATCACTACAGTTCTCTACGTCCCCCCGACCTGGTTCTTTCTTTTGGGCCCTGGTCGGGTGGACTTATTGGAACTTAACGAGCCCCGTGTGGCGCAGGCTACTCGGGGCTTAATTGCACTGTTTATTTTGTCTGCTATGTGTATAATTAACATGTCTCTCTCTTTTCCCTCTGTTCCTGCTCCCTCCTTCTCTCCTCCTATTCCCCTGGCTCAGCCTCTGTTCCTGGCAACCACCCGGACCTATTTTAAGAACTGGCAACCTCCCCACCTTGGCACCAAGGCATCTCCGCGGCTAGATCAGATAAGTACCTTTAAATTTGCACATACTCATAACCATGGCTAAGATTATGCCACTCAATGTCCACGGCTTAAACTCCAATAGGAAAAGACATCTTGCGCTAAGGGAGTACAGGCATTATGGGGCGGACATTATCCTGCTTCAGGAAACACACTTTAACAACGGGGACTCCTTTGCCTTCGCTTTCAAACAATATCCTCAGGTATACCAGGCTTTTAACCCCTGCAAGCGGGCCGGAGTAGCTATTCTTTTCAAGCATGGTTCCCCCTTCACGTGCTCTGAGTCCTTTGTTGACCCGCGAGGACACTACATTATCTTACGAGGTCGATGGCAAATGCAGGCTATCACTTTATGCGCCCTTTATGCCCCCAATACCCATCAGATTAACTTCCTAACTAAAGTGTTTGCTCGCCTATTCCGGACGCCTAATGAATATTTGACACTCCCCCTATTCAAATCTGCTACTACAGATGAAGTTGCTAAACTCCTTTCTATCGCCCACCTAACCACCTGTCCCCTGGATCCTATTCCCTCTCAAATGATACGGTCGCCCTCTGACCCCATCCTACACTCTCTAACCCATATATTCAATCTCTCCCTCACCTCTGGCATCTTCCCCGATGCTCTAAAACATGCACTGGTCACCCCCATACTCAAAAAGCTGTCCTTGGACCCTACCAATCTTAACAACCTACGCCCTATCTCCTTGCTCCCCTTTTCCTCTAAACTCCTTGAACGCCTGGTTTACAACCAACTGAGTGACCACCTCATTAAAAACAACCTTCTTGATCCCCTTCAATCTGGATTTCGCCCTCAACACTCCACAGAAACTGCTCTTTTAAAACTCACAAATGACCTACTAACTGCAAAAACCAATGGACACTATTCTGTACTCCTACTTCTGGATCTTTCAGCTGCCTTTGACACGGTTGACCACCCCCTCCTCCTCAAAAAACTTTACTCCCTCGGTCTCCGTGACTGTGCTCTTCAGTGGCTCTCATCCTACCTATCCCAACGCACCTTCAGTGTCACTTACAATTCTACTTCCTCCACTCCTCTTCCCTTCTCTGTCGGGGTCCCCTAAGGTTCTGTTCTTGGACCTCTTTTATTTTCAATCTACACCTCTTCCCTGGGTCAGCTGATAGCCTCTCATGGCTTTCAATAATATTTCTACGCTGACGACACACAAATCTATCTCTCCACCCCTCAACTCACTCCATCAGTCTCCTCACGCATCACTAACTTACTAACCGACATATCTGTATGGATGTCACACCACTTCCTCAAACTCAACTTGTCCAAAACCGAGCTTATAATATTTCCTCCCCCACGTGCCTCTTCCCCTGACTTCTCTGTCAAGAGCAATGGCAAAACCATCCACCCGTCCCCACATGTCAGGGTGCTAGGTGTTATCCTGGATTCTGAACTCTCCTTTCAGCCCCACATCCAATCACTTTCCAGAGCTTGCCGCCTCAACCTCCGCAACATCTCTAAACTACGTCCCTTTCTAACCAATGAAACCACAAAGCTCCTGATTCACTCCCTGGTTATCTCTCGCCTTGACTACTGCAACTCACTCCTCATTGGCTTACCTTTAAACAGACTATCCCCCCTTCAGTCCATCATGAATGCTGCTGCCAGACTCATCCACCTTACAAACCGCTCAATGTCTGCTACCCCTCTCTGCCAATCCCTCCATTGTGTCAGGAAATGTTCCATCCGCTGGTAATATCTGTTATTTGGCATGCAGTACTGAGGTCCACCAGCAGGTGTCTCCTGGCAGTTTGGAACTGTCAGGAGAGCTTTTCCCTGTTAATGTTATGTCATCTTTGGGCCGCAGTACTGGTGTCCACCAGCGGATGGATCCTGGCAGTATGGAGCAGGTATTCCCCTCTGCAGACAGGTGTCACCTGACTTTCATTAGCAGAGCTGCAGTATAAATACCCGGCAATCACAGACTTATGTTGCCCTGGTATTGTCCTTGAGCCCTGATCTGCATCCTGTTACCCTGATCCTGTACCTGAAACCTGATTCCTGGAACCTGGAACCTGGAACCTGTTGATCCTGTTTCCTGTCCGTTACCTGAACCCTGGACTCTGGACTCTGAGCCTTGTACCTGACCCGTCCCTCCTGTCCTCCATCCATCTTCCCTTGTCCTGTTTATCTCCCTTCCCAGCTACTGATTCCGTGTTTATGACCCCGGCCTGGCTTGACTACGATTCTGGTACTCCCTCTTGCTACATATGCTGGTTGGTTTTATATCACTGATTGTTTGGTTGTTCACTTGTATTTATGGTGTGTTCACATATGCACTTTCCTTAAATAAACTTACTTTCACTTATTTATGTCTGGTTCACTCCGTCGCAGTCACACAGTTCTGGTCACATCTGGTTTATGACACATTGGCTACCACTCGCCCAACGAATTAAATTCAAAATACTAACAATAAGTTACAAAGCCATCCACAGCTCTGCCCCCAGCTACATCACTAACCTAGTCTCAAAATACCAACCTAATCGCCATCTCCGTTCCTCCCAAGACCTCCTGCTCTCTAGCTTCCTCATCACCTCCTCCCATATTCGCCTCCAGGACTTCTCCCGAGTCTCGCCCATCCTCTGGAATTCCCTACCCCAATCTGTCAGACTGTCTCCAAATTAATCCACTTTTAGGCGATCCCTGAAAATATTCCTCTTCAGAGAAGCCTATCCTGCCTCCATCTAACAACTGCACTATTTTCTCCATTATCTCATACCCCACAGCTATTACCCTTTTGTATAACTTGACCCTCCCTCCTAGATTGTAAGCTCTAACGAGCAGGGCCCTCTGATTCCTCCTATATTGAATTGTATTGTACTTGTACTGTCTGCCCTATTGTTGTAAAGCGCTGCGTAAACTGTCGGTGCTATATAAATCCTGTATAATAATAATAATAATAATATTTGATTGTTGGCGGAGATTTCAATTTATCCCACTCAGTGGTGCTAGATCGCGATGTGCTGAACCCTAAGGACTGGCAAACTCGAGCCTCCACTGAAACTCTATTTCCTTGAGAATGACACCCCGGATGTCTCCCCTTCCACTCTCTGGGAAGCTCACAAGGCGGTCCCCGGGGGGCATTGTATAGCGATCTCCTCGGCCATGAAAAAACATGCGAAAGCCTCTAAACTGCAAGATGAAAGAGACCTCAGGGCCCTGGAACTCCGGCTACAAACCTTCCCGTCCCTATACCTTCTAAAAAGAATTGTCTGTTTTTGCACGACACTTCGAGACATTGCAATGGGCCAAGTGGAGAAGGCACTCCTCAGACTGAAGCAACTTTACTATGACAAGGGAAACAAGGCCCACTCCCTGTTAGCAAGCAAATTGTCTGAACGCTCCCACACGATCACCCCACACCAAATTAAAAATTGGGTGGGCTGCCTTCTCCCTCACCCTCAAGACATAGCTCAAGCCTTTGAGGAGTTCTACACGGCTCTATACAGTGACCCTGAAATCCCACACGATCCTCCCTCCCCTGACCTGACCGATCGCCTGCACCAGTATCTGGAACGCAGTGGAATTCCCAGGCTTCAGGCCTCGGACCTCCTTTCTCTTAATGCATCTATCACGGTTGAGGAAATGACGGCCACCATCAAGACCCTGCCTACGCATAAATCCCCTGGCCCAGATGGCCTCCCTTATGAATATTACAAATCATTCCTCCCCATTCTCCTACCACATATGTGTAAACTGTTCAACGCCTTTCTTCAGCTAACCGCTATGCCCTCAGACATGCAAAGGTCATTTCTCACGTTGATCCCCAAACCTGATAAGGACCCATCTCTGTGCACTAGCTATAGGCCGATAGCACTACTAAACTCTGACCTGAAAACCAAGCTCCTCTCGATATGTCTAAACCTGATACTGCCCTTCTTAATACATAAGGATCAGGTGGGCTTTGTCCCCCTTCGTCAAGCGGGGGACAACACAAGACGGGACATCGACCTAATAGATGTGGTGAACAGAGATGGCCTGGAATCTCTAGCTCTTAGTTTAGACACGGAAAAGGCCTTTGATCGCCTTGGCTGGCCTTTCCTGTTCACCATGTTGAGACACATGGGGTTCCAGGGCCCCTTCCGACGGCCATCCATCACTTAAACACTAATCCTGCATCCTAGGTTGAGAATCCTTTCGCTCAGTCCCCCACCTTTCCGAGAGCGAATGAGTACCGCCAGGGGTGCCCACTCTTACCATTACTGCTTGCGCTGTGTGTTGAGCCCCTGGCGGCATCCATTCATAGAAATCCGGATATCCGAGAGGTCCCAGTGCGGGGGAGGGAGTTTAAATTAGCACTTTTCGCAGACGATATCATACTCACCTTGACCCAGCCTAGGACCTTACTGCCCAACCTACACGCTGAACTCGATCTCTACAAATCCCTCTCTGGCTATAAAATAAACACGACTAAATCGGAGGCTCTCCCAATTAACATCCCAGCAGCAGAAGTGAAACACCTGCAGCAGTGCTTCCCCTACCACTGGAATACGTCAGCCCTGAAATATCTGGGGGTTCAGATTACTCCGTCTTATGCCACTCTATACCAGGCAAACTTTGCCCCCCTTTTCAGTTCCATAAGAGACCTTCTACAGAAATAGAAGGTCCACCATATATCTCTCCTGGGGAGGGTGGCCTCTGTGAAGATGACCATTCTCCCCAAACTCCTCTATCTCTTCCAGACACTGCCCATCCCAGTCCCGTATGCAGACTTGAGAAGACTCCAGGCGGACTTGGTGCGCTTTGTCCGGAACTATAGGAGACATAGAATACCCTGCTCAGTCCTGATGGCGCCTCGTTCCGACGGGGGCTGGCATTTCCTGACTTAATAAATACTACCAAGCAACACAGCTGCGCGCCTTGACCTCCTGGTTTCCCCAACGGTCTTACAACAAATGGACAGAAATTGAAAAGATATGGCTCTCGCCCACACACCCAAATAGTTTGCTCTGGAATGCGAATGCAGAGGTAGACTCGGCCTGGCTTTTGGGACCTATGTTACATTACAGGTCGCTCTTGCGCAGACTATCCCGCACACATAGACTTGGCTCAGAAAAGTCAGCCCTGACCTCCTTCCTCTACTACCCCAGCATGCCTGCTGGTCTCACGCATCAGATGTCTTCGCCCTGGGCAATGCGGAATTTATTCCATTTTGGCCACCTGGTGGACCCTAGATCACGCAAAATGCTCTCATTTACTGAACTCCAGAATAAATACGACTTACCTCGCAAGGTGTTTTATGGGTATTTGCAAATACGTCACTACGCTCAATCTTTCGCCCTGAATCTCTAATTCTCGGCACCAACCTCCTTTGAGAGCCTGGTGATGGAGGAATCCACACGCCGAGGTTTGATTTCTGGCATATACCGGCTGCTAAACTTTTACTCCATCCCTACTCAGGTTAAGCATGCATATATGCTTCGCTGTGAAAAAGTACTAGAAGAGATCCCAGAAGGGACATGGCAGACAATCTGGTCTCAGGCAGCAAAAAGATCTTTTTGCACGCTCTACAAAGAGAACTTATAAAATCATCTATTTTTGGTACCTGACACCAGATGTGCTCCACGCTATCTATCCCTCTAGCTCTGTCACATTTACTGGAGCTGCCCTAAGATAGTGCCTTTCTGGATGGAAACACAGCTTTTATTGTCCCACCTTCTTGGAGTACAGGTTCCCAGGACCCAAAAATCATTCCTCTTAGGGGTTTCACCCCTGCAGATCCCCGAACATTCCAAAAAACTGCTTAGACATGTCCTAACAGCTGTGAGATGCCTGGTTGCTCTCCATTGGAAACGGCACTCCCCACCCTCCCAGGCAGATTTGTATACTAGAATAAAAGATATAGAGCTCATGGAAATTTTTTTTAAAGGAGTTGGGAGCCTGGTCCCCAATCAGGCTGCCAAAAGAACATGAGGGCATTTGGACTATTGCGGTACAATAAAAATTAATACACAGAAATAAATAATCAGCAATAATATAAAGATTGTTATACAGTTGATTTTATTGATGCAGAAAAAATCAACAATTACACGATAAAAACATGATAACAGTACAGATATATAACCAGTGAAATCATTAGCCCCGAAGGGGAATTGTACAGCGGAACGATTAATCACAGAATAAATTATCCTTGACTAGTTTCGCGGACCATATCCGCTTCATCAGGAGGGATTCTGTAGGTAGGTTTCAACTGTTTAATCAAAAAGAAAACATAGTATAATTGCCAGAAAACATGAATAGTAAAACCTTGTAATAAAGCATCAATATTAAGCTAGGTATGGTAAGAATTTATTGGAGGGGGAGGGAGCAAATCTGCTTACCCATGTCCCCGCAGACATCAGGCGCAGGACCATGCCGCCGACGAGTGATCTCCCACGGCGACCCGGGGGAGCTATAAACATGACCGATAAGGATCTGAATGAATAGAATAAAATTTTAATAAAATGTATTATTCAACAACGTTTACATAATTTATATTGCTGACAACCTTTTTAATACCTCCATTACTGGAGCCACCTGCTTTCCCCCTTTTTTCTGTCCTTATGACGGGCGCTGACGTGGGGCCTTTCGCTGGTGCTCTTCCGCGGCGGCCCGGTGGGATCCCTGGTGGACAGGTCTTCCCCGCACATGGGGTCGATCCCTCCCCTTGCACTAGCCCTGACAGGGAATCCCCCCCCACGGTCTTAGGGCTGGTGCGCATGCGCACGCGCGTTCTCTTCACGCGCGCGTCATGTGGTATCCCTGACCCTGTGACGCCATGTGCCGGTGTCTTGCCGAGAAAGTTCCCTCGGCGGATAAGTTCCCCCCTGTACTGCGCAGGCGCAGCGCCTGCGCAGTACGAACTACTGTCAGCCGCCGGAGATAGCCGAAGCTCAAACGCTTCAATCAGCTGTACACGGCGCCTGCGCCCTGGGTCCAGATTCCTTCCCCACCATCCAAGTGGACCTAGAGGGGGAATCTAAAAGAGCCGAGCGAAGCGAGGCCGTGCACGAAGCGTGGCGAGCGAAGCGAGCCCCGCGAGGGGCCCTCTTACAGGCGCTGTGTACAGCTGATTTTCAGCTGTTCCACTTCGGCTATTTCCGCCGGATCCTACTGCGCAGGCTTTTCTAGTGATACCCTCCCGGTAATACTTCATTCTCATACCAGCACCAGTTATCATTGTGCCTCCTACTCACCTCACCTCCACTCACAATCCCCCCTATTTCTCCCCCCCTCTTCCTTCCTCGGTCAGCAGTCCTTTCCCACCCCTTCCCTTCCTTCCCCCTTTTTCTCCCCTTTTCTCCCCCCCTCCCCTTCCCCCACTCATCCCCTTGCCTTCCCTTACCCCTCTTTGCCCTACCCCCCCCTTCCCTTCCTCCCCCCCCTCCCATTTTTCCTCCTCCCCGCACGTCTTTCCTGCACCCTCATTGATCACACATTTTATATTATATACTGTCACTATCTACATCATACCCCTCACCTCATCGTTCTTATCGTTGTTCCCACATCTTCACCTTCACTTCTCTTTTTTTATGTGTAATTTGTCCATCTCAATTATCTCACAATTCTCACCATAATTGCTTCTTTTACCCTTCCACATCTCACAATACCATCTTGTTTCTAGTCTGGCAACTCCAGTATACTCCAAAATTTTATTCTATTCGTTCAGATCCTTATCGGTCATGTTTATAGCTCCCTTGGGTCGCCGTGGGAGATCACTCGTCGGCGGCATGGTCCTGCGCCTGATGTCTGCGGGGACATGGGTAAGCAGATTTGCTCCCTCCCCCTCCAATAAATTCTTACCATACCTAGCTTAATATTGATGCTTTATTACAAGGTTTTACTATTCATGTTTTCTGGCAATTATACTATGTTTTCTTTTTGATTAAACAGTTGAAACAGAATCCCTCCTGATGAAGCGGATATGGTCCGCGAAACTAGTCGAGGATAATTTATTCTGTGATTAATCGTTCCGCTGTACAATTCCCCTTCGGGGCTAATGATTTCACTGGTTATATATCTGTACTGTTATGTTTTTATCGCGTAATTGTTGATTTTTTCCGCATCAATAAAATCAACTGTATAACAATCTTTATATTATTGCTGATTATTTATTTCTGTATATTAATTTTTATTGTACCGCAATAGTCCAAATGCCCTCATGTTCTTTTGGCAGCCTGATTGGGGACCATGCTCCCAACTCCTTTAAACAATTCTAGATTCCTGGATGGTGGTACAAGTTTTCAATATGTTTACTTCCTATTTACCATAGAGGCCATTTACTTTTCTCATGGAAAAAAATGATAGTCAGATTACAGGACAGGCTGAAAATGCTTGACAAGGTTTGGGAGGAGTGGCACCGTCGAGAGGCTCTTGCTCGAGCGCCCCCTTCCTCATACCCCCCTCCCATCTCTCCCTCTTCTGTAGTTTTCTTTCCCCCTTCTTTCTAATTCTCTATTTCTGTTTTGTTTTTCTCTTTTTTGTGTTCTACTGTGGCCCATAGCAGACCCTATTTGATATCTAGCAGCTTGCATATGGAGTCAGCAATGACCCCCCTACTGTCTGTTTCACTGTTTACTGTTACTTGATATACACTGGTTCTAATGCCGTTATAATGAAGTTTGTGTATTACAGTGTCAACTTCTTGTCTATTTACCTGCTGTTGAATAATTAAAAATTGTTATTTAAAAAAAAAAAAAGATAAAAAAACATTCTGTGAGCAGCAGCCCCTCTTAGCCCCCCTAATACTTACCTGAGTCCCAACTCGATCCAGCAATGTTGCATGAGAGACTCGGCTATCCGGGACCCTCCCTTCTCATTGGCAGAGACAGCAGCAAGGCGCCATTGGCTCCTGCTGCTGTCAATCAAAGTCAATGAGCCAATGAGGAGAGAGATGGGTCGGGCCGAGCCACAGCTCCGTGTCTGAATGAACACACAGAGCAGCAGCTCAGCTCAGGTGCCCCCATAGCAAGCAGCTGGGCACTCGGCAGGAGGGAGGGGTCATGAACGCTGACATGAGAGCCAAGAGGAGGAGGATTCAGGCTGCTTTGTGCAAAACCATTGCATAGAACAGGTAAGTATAACATGTTTGTTATTTGTAAATGAAAAAAAAATTGACTTTAGTATCACTTTAAGCATGAAACATAGGCAAAATCAGGGCACAAACCAAGTTTAGGTCAGGAATAGCCAAGCAGCATAATACCAAATAAGGCTCCATGCACACTGGGCTTAAAAAAATGTCAGTTCACTTGGCAGAAAAAAACACACAAATAACGGAAAATTCCTATCAAAATACTTACCGTAATTTTCTTTTCCTGATGGACTCCATGGCAGCCAACGTGTGGGTTTAGTCCCGCCTCTACTACCCTATAGGACACTACTCCCATAAATCTTTGCTCCTCACCAGCAGCCGTGTTCGATAACTAGCCTACTCCAGTCATTTGGGAGGGAACTCCTGCTGCCATGGAGTCCATCAGGAAAGGAAAATTATGGTAAGTATTTTGATAGGAATTTTCCGTTTTCCTGACAGACTCCATGGCAGCCAACGTGTGGGAAATAACTCGCCGTACACACCCGGGTGGGCAAAATGCTGAAGAAAATAAAGATTTATTTAATACCGTCCACCGACAGTACTTTAACACCAAAATCAACTGAGGATAGAGCAGCTGGCTCAACACAATAGTGGGACATGAAGGTATGTATCGATGACCAAGAAGCCGCCCTGCAAATCACTTCAGGCGAGACGTGACGAGAAGCTGCCCACGAGGTCGAAAGACTTCTAGTCGAGTGCGCTGTCACCGCTTCTGGAGGAGCCAAGCCCTTCTCTCTATATGCCCATTGAATTGCCTGTACAACCCATGCAGCAATGGATCTGACTGAGGCTCGGAGCCCCTTGTTCTTCCCGTAGAACGACACAAAGAGATAATCCGATTGACGGAAGGGAGCCGTTACTTCAAGATATTGCTTCAAGGAGACACCAACATCGAGTGGATGTATTTCTAGATTTCCAGCAGATCTAAAGGTAGGAAGTGAGATCTCTTGATTCTCGTGAAAGATTGAGGTGACCTTAGGGTTTGACCCTAGCATTGGAATTAGAGTCACTCTGTCTGGAAAGAAGGTTAAGAAGGGTTCTTTTGACCCTAAGGCCTGGATCTCAGACACCCTCTTGGCTGAGGTGATGGCAATCAAAAAGGCAGTCTTGATAGTAAGTTCTCTAACAGACAGTGGTTTAACGAGTTGAGAGAAGAACTCAAGAACTAGAGGTAGATCCCATTTAGGGAACCTGGGTTTCCTTTGAGGCCTCATTCTAATTGCTCCTTTGAAGAATTGTTGAATAAGGGCATGTCTGGCCCAGGACACCCCAGTAAAGGCTGATATTGCTGAAACCTGTACACGCAGTGAGCTGACAGATAAGGGTAAGTCCAGGCCTGATTGGAGGAAGCTCAAGATGTCCTGGACTGCCGGTGCGTCACATGACTTGGACCTGGACAACATATGGATCGAGAACCTTGTCCAAATACGCTCATACACCTTGTTAGTGCTTTGTCTTCTTGCATTCAGAAGTGTAGGAATAACCTCCTTAGGGCAACCTAGTGCTTCCAACCTACCCCTCTCAAGAACCAAGCCCTCAACTGTAGGTGAGCTGGGCACGGATGGAGAATCGTGCCTTGGGAGAGTAGATCCGTTCTGGTTGGGAGAGGAACTGGTTCTCGGAAGCTGAGGAGTGATAGAAGAGGAAACCAAGGCCTGTTGGGCCAGTAAGGAATGATGGCTATTATCTCCACCTCCTCCCACCTGAGCCTCCGCAGGAACTGGAAGATGATAGGTGTCGGAGGAAAGGCATAGGCTCTGTGGAACCACCAACGTTCTGTCAGTGCGTCTATCCCATAGGCTTGTGGATCTCGAAACCTTGCGTAGTACCTCGTTAGCTTTTTGTTGTACGGGGAGGCGAAGAGATCGACCTCTGGCGAGATCCCCAGTGTTAGAATCCATCTGAACACATCCTCGTGGAGAGACCACTCGTTGTTGTCCAAGTGGACTCGTGAGAGAAAATCCGCTTGGACATTGAGAATCCCTGGAACATAGGTTGCCGTTAGATTGACCAGATTCTTCTGGGCCCAGACCATTATTGGTTCCACTTCTTGTAGCAGAGACAGGCTCTTGGTACCCCCTTGTTTCCTTACATAGGCTACTGCCGTCGTATTGTCCAGTCTGAGTAACACGGATGACCCCGCTATCAGATGACGAAATGCCAGCAGTGCCTGGAAGGCTGCACGCAACTCCAGGATATTTGACACCAATCTCCGCGCTGGGAAATCCCAGGAGCCTTGAGCCACTTCCGCTAGGCAATGAGCACCCCAGCCTCTCTCGCTGGCGTCTGATGTCACAGTGATCCAAGTGATGGGAAGGATGGAGTGACACCTGCGTAGATTCTCTTTCTGAAGCCACCAGAGGAGGGAACCCCTCATGGTCTGAGAGATGTAAACGCGCTGATTCTTGTCGCCCGACCATTGAAGAAGAAATCCCTTCTGGAAAGGAAGCATTCTCCACTGAGCCCATTTCACCATTGGTATTGTGGACACCATGGTGCCTATGATTCTCAGACACTGGAGGGCCCGGAGATGAGAAGAGGAGAGAGCCAGGCGAATCCTGTCCCGAACTATTGTGATCTTCTCCTCGGGTAAGGAAATTGTGCCTTTCGCTGTATCGAAGAGGGCCCCAAGAAACACGAGAGACTGGGAAGGCTCTAGTTGGCTCTTCTCTCGGTTCAGGAGCCATCCGAATTCTTGGAGAGTTGAGATGACCATATCTCTGTGTTTCAGGAGGCAATCTCTGTCTTGCGCCAGTAGGAGGAGATCGTCCAGATAGTGGTGAAGACGGATCCCTCTGGTTCTCAGTAGAGCCACAACGGCCAACAAGATCTTCGAGAAGACTCGTGGAGAGGTGGACAGACCGAAGGGAAGGCATGTGAATTGTAAGTGTAGTTGGCCTATGGAAAAACGGAGAAAGCGTTGAAAGTCTGCTGCCACTGGAACGTGGAAATAGGCGTCCTTGAGATCTATTGAAATGAGCCAGTCTCCTGGTTGAACCGACTGTCGAATTGTGGACAGGGTTTCCATTTTGAACCTTTCCTTTTTGATGAAGTGGTTCAGGTGCGTCAAATCTATGACAGGTCGCCATGCTCCACTCTTTTTCTGGACCATGAAAAGAGGAGAATACATCCCCATGCCACGTTGGTCGTCTGGGACAGGAATAGCCGCGCCTTGATCTAACAAAGATCTCACGTAAGCTAAAAGGATTTTTCTTTTTTCTTCTGTGGCTGGAAGAGATGTGGGGACACACCTGAGCCTGGGAGCACTGCTGAAAACCCAGGTGTGACCTGAGGAAATCGTCCTTACGGTCCAAAAGTCCTGGATCGAGGCCGCCCAAACATGCCGAAAGCGAAGGAGGCGAGCCCCCACCTGGCCTGCCTGGGCGGGCCCCATCTCAAAAAGACTTGGTCGGTTCCTTCTCACCCGACATACTACTCTTAGCGTTCTTCTTGAAAGAAGATTGTCTGGCCTTCCAGGATCTGGAGAACTCACGGCCTGGCCTGTATCCACGTGCTTCCCTGGCACGATCCTGATTCTGTTACCTTGGAAATGATCTTCTCTGGCCTTGTAATCGCCTGTCCTGAGGGAGGAATCCCGACTTACCCCCGGTGGCACGGGTTATGGCGCTGTCTAATTTATTACCAAAAAGAGAGGACCCATCGAAGGGGATACGGCACCAAACCTGCTTTGATGCTGGGTCTGCCAGCCAGGGGCGAAGCCAAAGGGCACGCTTGGCAGTAACAGCAGACAACATAACTCTAGCCACCAAGCGGATAATGTCGATTGAAGCCTCCCCCAGAAAGGATGAGGCTAACCTTAATTCCTGGATGGGCGAACTCCTGGCCACTTCCTCCGAGACACCTCTAAGTGTCTCATCCACGCTATCTGACCACGTCTCCATGGCCCTGGACATGGCGGCCAGAGCCAAGGCTGGTTTACATGCCATGCCTGCTGTGAGATAGACCCGCTTCAAATCCGAGTCTATCCGTCTGTCCAAGGCGTCTCTGAACGAGACCGTGTCTTCCAGAGGGAGGGTCACATGCCTGACCAATCTCATCACAGCTGCATCCACTAGCGGAGCAGACTCCAGTTGCTTGACTTCTTCTTCCTTGAAGGGACAAAGCCTTTGAATTTTAGAGAGAAGGGAGTTCTTTTTCTCTACCTTTCCCCACTCATCCGTGATAACTTCACCTAATTCAGTGAAAAAGGGGAAGCTGACACGTTCCTTCTTCAGCTGCTTGAAGAACTTCCGCTGTTTTGCAGGGGCCGTCACTGGCTCTTCCCAGTTTAAAGTTTCCTTGATGGCTTTAATCAGAGGAGGAAGTAAGTCAAAACTAAAACCGGTATAAGGGTCTTCTCCTTCTGAGTCACTATCTGAGGAGACAGCAGACAGGTGACTGGGCAAAGAGGACTCACAAGTGTCCTGAGCCTGAGTATCCCTACTTGGTGGGTCTGGAGGCTCTGTAGGAGAAACATGGGATTGGCTAGACCCCAATTCCTTTAGATTCTCTTTCACAATCTTCTCCACCAGAGACTTGAGTTGCTGATCCGATCCACCTCTTTCACCTGTTGCTTTTATATAGCAGGTATCACAGAGGGATTTGCCTATAGGAACCTTTGCCTTACACCCCCAGCAGGCTCCTTCGGCTGCATGACTGGAGTGAGATTTGGGAGGGCGAGATGGTTCCCGGCTACGGTGTCTCGATTTCGAGGAGGAACCGTGATGTCCAGATCTGGACGAGGAATGCCGGTGCTGTGATCTAGAGGAACCACTTCTGTGCGAGCTACGTTGTTGAGTAGACCTAGAAGGGCTGAAAAGAAAAAGAAAAAACACAAGTCCTTCTGTGTTAATGGAGACAACAGACAACTGATGCTCCATAACCCCCCCCCCCGCAACACCCAGGCAGGAACCCCCCTACCAAGTACCTGTTGCGAGAGGGCTGGCCAGAGGCAGGCGGTGAAGCGCTAATGCTCCCGGAGGGATCCATCGGGCTGAAACAACAAAGCACCAGATAGCAGTTTAGAAAGCAGTAAGGGCAGGTCAAAAACCAGTCCTCAGAAGCCCCCTCACCTGATATAGCAGAATCAGAGCAAGGGGATACACTGCCGACAGTCTGCAAGCATTCCCAAGCCTGCAGACCATTTTTCCAAATTTAAATCTGGCGCCCTTGTGACGTCACCGCCGTGCCGCTAGTGCGCACGCGCAATTACCGCTATGCGCGTGCGCGAACCAAGCCTCGTTCTCGCGCCGGACCCGCGCATGCGCAGAACGCCGCGAAAACGAAACCAGGAAGTAAACGGCGGCTGGAACGCAGAGGGAACCAGCCGCCATGTCTGCCAGCTACACTGTACCCGACAGTGCGGGGAAGGACACAGGACACAGGCAGAGACAAACACAGGGAAGGATTACACAAACTGCTGCCATAACAGTGTAAACGGAACGGACTCACCACTCCTGCTGCGATCGAGACCTGGACCAGGTAAAAACAGCACAGACCGGACTTATTCCTGGGCAACAAGGGTCACCTGCTAGTAGCTAGGCTGTATGACCAGTTGGGGTTTCGCCTGCCAGTGGCTAGGACTACACCGTCTTCAGCGCCTCTTCCATATGCCCCTTCCATACCCTGCTAGTAGCTAGGGCTTATTGGAATACTGCGATCCCATCCTAGGAATCGCTCGCCAGATCTGATCGCAGGGAGAAAATAATCTTCGGGTAGAAAGACCATTTTAACTAGGTCCTTGGAGGAGGACAAAAAAAGAACACGGCTGCTGGTGAGGAGCAAAGATTTATGGGAGTAGTGTCCTATAGGGTAGTAGAGGCGGGACTAAACCCACACGTTGGCTGCCATGGAGTCTGTCAGGAAAGAGCATTTTTGTACACAGTTTAGGCGAGTATAGGAGAGTTTAGTATTTTTTCTGCCAGAAAGCTCCAATCAGGAATGCAAACTAAAAGTGTTTTTCTACCTGTCTCTATGCATTTCAGATACCTCCAACTTAGGCATGCAGCACAAGCCCAATTTCCTAACCTGGTAGTCCTTCAGCCTGACTCGGTGGAGCATCTGCTGACATCAAGGGTCCTGGAGAAACCTTTTTCTTCTATTTATCTCCGTTTGGCATCCGCACACGCTTTCACCTTGACTAAGGCACATGATGAATGAAAGGCTGACATTCCAGACTTAACTGAGGAGGAATGGGAGGACTGTATAGGTAGTTACAGTGCCTTGAAAAAGTATTCACACCCCTTTAAATTTTCCACATTTTGTCATGTTACAACCAAAAACATAAATGTATTTTATTGGGATTTTATGTGATAGACCAACACAAAGTGGCACATAATTGTGAAGTGGAAGGAAAATGATAAAGGGTTTCCCAAATGTTTTACAAATAAATATGTGAAAATTGTGGGGTATATTTTTATAAGTCAATACTTTGTAAAACCACTTTTTGTTTACATTACAGCTGCAAGTCTTTTTGGGGATGTTTCTTCTTTGCAAAATTGCTCAAGCTCTGTCAGATTGGATGGAGAGTGTCTGTGAACAGCAATTTTCAAGTATTGCCACAGATTCTCAATGGATTTAGGTCTGGACTTTGACTGGGCCATTCTAACACATGAATATGCTTTAATCTAAACCATTCCATTGTAGCTCTGGCTTTATGTTTAGGGTCATTGTCCTGCTGGCAGGGGAACCTTCGCCCCAGTCTCAAGTCTTTAGCAGACTCTAACAGGTTTTCTTCTAATGCCCTGTACACACGACCGGTTTTGCCGTCGGAATAAACTTCAAAGGTTTCTCTGATGGAACTCCGACAGAATTCCATTCAAGCGGTCTTGCCTATACACGGTCAAACTAAAGTCCGACCAAAATCCGACCATCAAGAATGCGGTGACGTACAACACGTACAACAGGACTTGAAAAAGGAAGTTTAATAGCCAGTAGCCAATAGCTTCCGTCTCGTATTTGCTTCAGAGCATGCATCGTTTTTGGTCCTTCGGAACAGCATACAGACGAGCGGTTTTCCCGTTAGGAATTGGTTCGGTCGGAAATATTTAGAACGTGTTATATTCCTAGGTCCGTCAGAATTTTCTAAAAAAGAAGTTCGATGAGGCATACACACGATCGGAATATACGAAGAAAAGCTTCCGTCTGACTTTTTCTGTCGGACATTTCGCTCGTGTGTACGCGACATAAGATTGCCCTGTATTTGGCTCCATCCATCTTTCCATCAACTCTGACCAGCTTCCTTGTCCCTGCTAAAGAAAAGCATCCCCACAACATGATGCTGCCACCACCATGTTTCACGGTGGGGTTGGTGTGTTCAGGGTGATGTGCAGTGTTTGTTTTCCGCCACACATAGCGTTTTGCTTTTAGGCCAAAAAGTTAAATTTTGGTCTCATCTGACCAGAGCACCTTCTTCCACATGTTTGCTGTGTTCCCCACATGGCTTCTCGCAAACTGTAAATGGGACTTCGTATGGCTTTCTTTCAACAGTGGCTTGCCACTCTTACATTAAGGCCAGATTTGTGGAGTGCACGACTAATACAGATTCTCCCACCTGAGCTGTGGATCTCTGCAGCTCCTCCAGAGCTACCATGGGCCTCTTGGCTGCTTCTCTGATTAATGCTCTCCTTGCCCTGCCTGTCAGTTTAAGTGGACGGCCATGTTCAAAGCTTGGGATATTTTTTTTATAACCTAACCCTGCTTTAAAATTCTACAAAACTTTATCCCTGATGTGTTCCTTTGCCTTCATGATGCTGTTTGTTGACTAATGTTCTCTAACAAACTTATGAGGGTTTCACAGAACAGCTGTATTTATACTGAGATTAAATTACACACAGGTGGACTCTATTTACTAATTAGTTGACTTCTGAAGGAGATTTGTTCCACTAGATTTTAGTTAGGAGTATCAGAGTAAAGGGGCTGAATACAAATGCACGTCACACTGTTCAGATATTTATTTGTAAAAAGATTTGAAAACCATTTATCATTTTCCTTTCACTTCACAATTATGTGCCACTATGTGTTGGTCTGTGACGTCAACGGGCCATGCACTGTGAATGCCCGACTGAAGGTCCAGCAGACACTGCTGGACCTTGCCGGGAAGAAGACTCCTGCGCGCATGCGCGGGATTAACGTCATCGTGGCTCCGGCCACTCACAGCACCGGAGCCCTGAACACGTAAGACCGAGGGCAAAATGTCAGCTCCCTCGCGTGGACCGAGGCCTCGTTCTAAGTATTTCATAATGAGCTAGTACGTCTTGAATACTAGCTTATTATACTTTTGCCTTACAGGTTTTTAGTTTTTTAAATTTTTTTTCTCGGGTTATACAACTCTGAACTTTCTGCATTGATCAATGGATAACAAGTAGGGATGAGCCGAACACCCCCCGGTTCGGTTCGCACCAGAACCCGCGAACGGACCGAAAGTTCGCACGAACGTTAGAACCCCATTGACGTCTATGGGACTCGAACGTTCGAAATCAAAAGTGCTCATTTTAAAGGCTAATTTGCATGGTATTGTCCTAAAAAGGGTTTGGGGACCCGGGTCCTACCCCAGGGGACATGTATCAATGCAAAAAAAACTTTTAAAAACGGCCGTTTTTTCGGGAGCAGTGATTTTAATGATGCTTAAAGTAAAAAAAAAAAAAAGTGAAATATTCCTTTAAATATCGTACCTGGGGGGTGTCTATAGTATGCCTGTAAAGTGACGCGTGTTTCCCGTGTTTAGAACAGTCCCTGCACCAAATGTCATTTTTAAAGGAAAAAATCTCATTTAAAACTGCTTGCGGGTTTAATGTAATGTCGGGTCATGGCAATATGGATGAAAATCAGTGAGACAAACGGCATGGGTACCCCCCAGTCCATTACCAGGCCCTTTGGGTCTTGTATGGATATTAAGGGGAACCCCGCACCCAAATTAAAATAAGGAAAGGTGTGGGGCCACCAGGCCCTATATACTCTGAACAGCAGTATACAGGCGGTGCAAACAAGACAGGGACTGTAGGTTTGTTGTTAAGTAGAATCTCTTTGTAATTTTGAACGGGTACATTTTTAACGTGTTTAGCTCCAGCCAAAAAATCTTTTTTAAGCTTTTTGGAAAACATAGGGAAGGGTTATCACCCCTGTGACATTTGTTTTGCTGTCTTTCCTCCTCTTCAGAAGATTTCACCTCACTTTTTGTCCCAATGAAAAATGTTTTTTGAAAATTTGGGTTTTTTTGTGGAACAAGGATTGGAAAGCATCAGTGGAAAGGAGAATTTTTTTTCCCATATTAACTCTTACAGGAGAGAATTTCCCTTCCTAGGGGTAGATTTCATCTCACTTCCTGTTGTCTCCTTCCGTTTGCAAGTAGGAGTCGTTTGTAAGTTAGATGTTTGAAAGTAGGGTCCTGCCCTATATACTCAGCAGAAATTTGGGCCTTAGGTGTTGCTGTGGCCACAACACTGTAAGCCCTCACAGGGCCCTGCTGTGAAATATTAGATCAAGAATTGTAAATGCATGCCCCTGTTGAACAGGAGCTGAAAAATTAGGCCTTAGGCACTGGTGCTGGTGCCACAACACTGCAACCCCTCACAGACACTCTAGTTGGAACGCAGGAACGAGCCCTGCTGCAAAGTATTGCATCAAAAATTGTAATTACATGCCCCTGTTAAACAAGGGCTGAAAAATTGGGCCTTAGGCACTGGTGCTGGTGCCACAACACTGCAACCCCTCACAGACACTCTAGTTGGAACGCAGGAACGAGCCCCGCTGCAAAGTATTGCATCAAAAATTGTAATTACACGCCCCTGTTAGACAGGGGCAGAAAAATTGGGCCTTAGGCACTGGTGCTGGTGCCACAACACTGCAACCCCTCACAGACACTCTAGTTGGAACGCAGGAACGAGCCCTGCTGCAAAGTATTGCATCAAAAATCGTAATTACACGCCCCTGTTAGACAGGGGCTGAAAAATTGGGCCTTAGGCACTGGTGCTGGTGCCACAACACTGCAACCCCTCACAGACACTCTAGTTGGAATGCAGGAACGAGCCCTGCTGCAAAGTATTACATCAAAAATTGTAATTACACGCCCCTGTTAAACAGGGGCTGAAAAATTGTGCCTTAGGCACTGGTGGTGGCGCCCAGAACCAAAAATGTTCTTACAAGCTATCAGCGTGATGATTGAGGAGGAAGAGGATAATTACTCAGGGATAGTCACTCAGCATCAGCATAGGCAGTCTTTGAAGGGATCTGAGATTTCAAAAAAAATTATTCGGTTACATCAGCATCAGGTGCTTGGTAGCTGGTGGTGATCCAAGACTGATTCATTTTTATGAAGGTCAGCCGATCGACCGAGTCGGTGGACAGACGCACCCTGTGATCGGTTACCACGCCTCCAGCAGCACTGAATGTGCGTTCCGAAAGAACGCTGGATGCAGGACAGGCCAGTAGCTCAATTGCATACTGTGCAAGCTCTGGCCAGTGATCCATCCTCAAGACCCAGTAACCCAGAGGATTTTCGGTGGGAAAGGTGTCCAAGTCTGATCTTGCCCCTAGGTATTCCTGCACCATGTAAAACAGACGCTGGCGATGGTTGCTGGAACCGATCATACCTTGGGGCTGCGGACCAAAAAATTGACTGAACGCATCGGTCAGACGGCCACCTTCTCCACCGCTCCTTCTTTGACTGACCGAAGCCTCAGCAACACGTTGTCCAGAAACAGGAGTTTGTAACCTCCCAGTCTCTGGGAACGCGTTGCACAGACCTTTCTGCAAGGCCTCCCGAAGATGTTTCATCCTCTGCTCCCTCTGCGATGGCAAGATAAGGTCCGCAACCTTACCCTTGTAACGTGGATCAAGGAGGGTTGCCAGCCAGTATTGGTCCTTCTCCTTGATACCACGAATACGAGGATCCTTACGCAGGCTTTGCAGGATCAGGGAGGCCATGCAGCGTAGGTTTGCTGAGGCATTCGGTCCGGAGTCCTCTGGGTCACTAAGGATGACATGGTCCGCAGCCACCTCCTCCCAGCCACGTACAAGTCCATGTGTTTCTTGGGACTGATCCCTTAAAGACTGCTGCTGATGCTGAGTGCCAGGCTCCACCTCCATACTGACACAATCTTCCTCCTCCTCCTCCTCCTTGTCCTCTTCCTGTGTGATCGGCGGGCACGCAGGAACACTGTCTGGATAAAGGGGGCCTTGAGAGCTAAGGAAAACCTCCTCTTCCTGCCTCTGTTCTGCCTCAAGTGCCCTGTCCATTATTCCACGCAGCGTGTGCTCCAACAGGTGGACAAGGGGGACAGTGTCACTGATGCATGCACTGTCACTGCTCACCATCCTCGTGGCCTCCTCAAATGGTGACAGGACAGTGCATGCATCCCTGATCATGGCCCACTGGCGTGGGGAAAAAAAACAAGCTCCCCTGACCCTGTCCTGGTGCCATAGTCGCACAGGTACTCATTGATGGCCCTCTGCTGCGTGTGCAGCCGCTGCAGCATGGCCAACGTTGAGTTCCACCTGGTGGGCATGTCACAGATTAGGCGGTTCTTGGGCAGGTTAAACTGCTTTTGAAGGTCCGTCAGCCGAGCACTGGCATTATATGACCGGCGGAAATGCACACAGACTTTCCTGGCCTGCCTCAGGACATCCTGTAAACCCGGGTACCTGCCCAAGAACCGCTGCACCACCAAGTTAAGGACGTGAGCCAAACAGGGCACATGGGTCATTTGTCCCTGTCGGAGGGCAGAGAGGAGGTTGGTGCCATTGTCGCAAACCACCATTCCTGCCTTAAGTTGGCGTGGCGTCAACCACCTCTGAACCTGCCCCTGCAGAGCTGACAGAACCTCTGCCCCAGTGTGGCTCCTGTCCCCCAAGCACACCAGCTCAAGCACCGCATGGCATCTTTTGGCCTGCGTACTTGCGTAGCCCCTTGAACGACTACGGAGCACCGCTGGTTCCGAGGAAGAGGCCATGGAGGAAGAAGAAGAGGAGGGGGTGGAGGAGAGAGGTGTGTCACAATCATTAGCATTTTGGAGGCGTGGTGGCGGAACAACCTCCAACACTACTGCACCTTGTCCTGCATCCTTCCCAGCTGCCAGCAGAGTCACCCAATGCGCCGTGAAACTTAGGTAACGTCCCTGTCCATGCCTGCTGGACCATGAGTCAGCGGTAATATGCACCTTACCGCTGACCGCCCTGTCCAGCGAGGCATGGACATTGCCTTCCACATGCCGGTAGAGAGCCGGAATCGCCTTCCGTGAGAAAAAGTGGCGTTTGGGTACCTGCCACTGAGAAACCGCACATTCCACAAACTCACGGAAGGGGCAGAGTCTACCAACTGAAAAGGCAGCAGTTGAAGTGCTAGCAATTTTGCCAAGCTAGCATTCAACCGCTGGGCATGTGGATGGCTGGGAGCAAACTTCTTTCGGCGGTGCAGCAGCTGGGGCAGGGAAATTTGCCTGGTACAATCTGACGTCGGTGTACCAAAAGCAGATTGCCCACAAGTACTTGGCTGTGACACACCTAATTCTACACCTTCATTCCTCTCAGTGCAGGTCTCAGAGAGGGCTGAAGGTCTAGTGGGGTTGGAAATCTCAGCTGATGAGGAGCAAGGAGAGGTCCTCTTTGTTCTTTGGTGTGGGTCTTTTAGATACGCTTGCCAACGAACTGCATGGCAGGTCAACATATGTCTGGTCAAGCATGTGGTACCCAAGCGGGAGATGTTTTGGCCACGTGAGATACGCTTGAGACATATGTTGCAAATAGCAGTGGTGCGATCTGATGCACTCGTCTCAAAAAAGGCCCACACCAAAGAACTTTTTGAATAACGCGCAGAGACTGCAGCGCCCTGCACATGTGGAGCTTTGGGGTGTGATGCAGTCAATGTGCTGCCCTTAGGCTGGCCCCTGGAGGGCATCCTGCCTCGTTGGTGATGTGCCACCTCCTCCTCCTCCTCCTCTCTCCTATCAGGCACCCACATTGAGTCAGTGACCTCATTATCCCCTCCCTCCTCATCACTGGAGCAAACCTGGCAGTATGCTGCAGCAGGGGGAGCATGACTGCCAGTTTGCTGTCCTTCTTGGGCCCCCCCTCTGTCCGTGCTCATGTTACTGCCTTCATCGAGCTCAGTATCATCATCAGAGCCTTCCAAACGCTGGGCATCCTCCTGGAGCATGTACCCAACACTGTGGTCAAACAGTTCGAGGGACTCCTCAGGAGGACATGGTGGAGCTAGGGAAGGAGTCACTGATGACATTGAGCCGAGGGAAGAGGCCGCTGCTTTGCCAGACAAAGCACCCTGGGCATGGGTGAGAGAGGATGAGGAGGATGAGGACGGCTTGGTCATCCACTCGACCAAGTCTTCCGCATGTTGCGGCTCAACACGGCCAGCTGCCGAAAAAAAGGCCAAGCGTGTCCCATGGCCACGTGCTGATGAGGATGCACCGTCTCCACGACCAGCACTAGACACAGAGCCTGCTTGCCCTCTCTTATTGGCTTGTGACTGTCTGCCTCTCCTTCTTGGCCTTCCAGACATACTAATGGCCTGTAGCTGCACTAAGCTGGGAGATATATATATATATATATATGTACTGATACTGCAGCTAGCAAAATCAACTGCCTGCCTGTAGTATGAGAACACCACCAACCTTCTACAGGTAGCTTTAGCTGAACACTGTGAGGTGGACGCATCCCACTAACTTGTAGGTTTAGCTGAACACTGTGAGCAGGACGCACTGCACTAACTGTAAATAGTCTAGCTGCCTGACCGTGGTACTAATAGGATCAAAAGAACACCAGTAATTTTCTTCAGGTAGCTTTATATACTGTAACAAGACAAGCCTGCCTGTCAGTAGGAAGATAACAGGAACGGATCTAGCTGAACACTGTGAGCAGGACGCACTGCACTAAATGTAAATAGTCTAGCTGCCTGACCGTGGTACTAATAGGATCAAAAGAACACCAGTAATTTTCTTCAGGTAGCTTTATATACTGTAACAAGACAAGCCTGCCTGTCAGTAGGAAGATAACAGGAACGGATCTAGCTGAACACTGTGAGCAGGACGCACTGCACTAAATGTAAATAGTCTAGCTGCCTGACCGTGGTACTAATAGGATCAAAAGAACACCAGTAATTTTCTTTAGGTAGCTGTAAATACTGTAACAAGACAAGCCTGCCTGTCAGTAGGAAGATAACAGGAACGGATCTAGCTGAACACTGTGAGCAGGACGCACTGCACTAAATGTAAATAGTCTAGCTGCCTGACCGTGGTACTAATAGGATCAAAAGAACACCAGTAATTTTCTTCAGGTAGCTTTATATACTGTAACAAGACAAGCCTGCCTGTCAGTAGGAAGATAACAGGAACGGATCTAGCTGAACACTGTGAGCAGGACGCACTGCACTAAATGTAAATAGTCTAGCTGCCTGACCGTGGTACTAATAGGATCAAAAGAACACCAGTAATTTTCTTCAGGTAGCTTTATATACTGTAACAAGACAAGCCTGCCTGTCAGTAGGAAGATAACAGGAACGGATCTAGCTGAACACTGTGAGCAGGACGCACTGCACTAAATGTAAATAGTCTAGAAGATAACAGGAACGGATCTAGCTAAACTGAATACAGTGTATATATATATATATGCAACACCTGGGATGCATATATATACACAATACACTTTAAGTGCAGCTAACTGACTGACTGTCCTGCCTAATCTAGCTAACTCAAATGAAATGACACTGTCTCTCTCTCTCTCTAAGCACACCGGAACACACTGCACAGGGCCGCCATGCAGGCGGCCTTATATAGTGTGGGGCGTGTACTAAATCCCCTGAGCCATAATTGGCCAAAGCCTCCTTGGCTTTGGCCAATTACGGCTTTCTGTTCAGGCGGCGCTGTGATTGGCCAAGCATGCGGGTCATAGTGCATGCTTGGCCAATCATCAGCAAGCAATGCACTGCGATGCCGCAGTGAATTATGGGCCGTGACGCGCCACACGAATTTGGCGCGAACGGCCCATATCGTTCGCAATTCGGCGAACGACCGAACAGCCGATGTTCGAGTCGAACATGGGTTTGACTCGAACACGAAGCTCATCCCTAATAACAAGGTACAAGACTATTTAATTTAATGCTAGGTACATTGTCAGTATGTACATCTGTATGTACAACAGAAGCCGGTCTAACTACTGGGTTTTGTCAAAGAGACATGCTGGAAAACCAGCATCCGATCAGTGCTTGCAGCCAATAGCTGCGAGAGCTGATCAGTGTGTTCTGGTGGGGAAGGAGGAGTCCCTCTGCCAGAATACAAAGGCACGGCAGAGATTGCACAGTTTTTTTTTCATTCAGCCTGCTGGTTTGAAGAAAAAAAACAGTGTGTACTGGACTTAAATTGGCAAATAAATGGTATCACCTAAATTACAAAATGTTTCTACTGAGTCTTAAATTTGATAGCACTGCTAATTCTACTACTACTTCAATAAAAAGTATAATAATAATACTTCCTGGTTTTATCATTGTAGTAACAATGTACAGTTTTATTAAATGCATGCTCTATTAATTTTGTTATTGTAAAAAAACTACAGTTTTAAATGATTGTAAAAGTCTATACAAAAACTCTAAACATCACATAAAAAAATCTGATTTAATTTAGGATATTAATCTAAACTCACATGTTTTAAAGTTGTACTTTTATATAACACTGTGATTAACAGATTGTATTTTATCTGTTCTTTGTACATTTAAAAAAACAGTACCAAAAAGTAATTTCCTATTGGAAGAGAATGGCATACAATATTGTTAAAGAGAAAATAATAATATGTAACCTGGTGGAAAGAAAACAACAAAAATAAATATTTTGGATTGAGTCTCTGTGACTCAAAATGTGAACCAGGCCAAAATCAGCTTTTAAATGCACTGCGCCAGGGTATAGCTGCCAAAGTTTCACATGTCTTTGCACAACTACAAACTTGGCTCTTAAATAAAGTGTTACTGCAGAGCAGCTAACCGAAAGTTTTGTAAATGCCGGGGAGCTCATTTCTATGCAATTGCTCCACATGCAGTTACAGAGCATTTTCTTTAATAAATCAGACCATTAGTTCTTCATTTTAAGCAAAAATGGAAATAATCTTTAAAGGTAAAAGGATACCCTTACCTTTTTTCAGTACATGTTCTCCTCATCCCCCTGCCCTTTTCACTGCGACAACATGCAGGGGATCCTCTCCCCGCACCTGCTGTCACATTCTGAAAATGGCGTGGCTATGCAACTTGTGGTTTGAATGGGCTACTAATGTACTTATTAGCACACTTGTAGTCCATTCACACTGTACAGGAGCCTGTGCAGGAGCCTGACATTGCACCCACAATCTGCTGTACTTCTCCTGTGCTTGCACATGGGAGTTACTTTGTCTTGGTACAGAATTATGCTGAGATTGCACACTGCAGTGGCTCAGTTTACACTTTTAGAAAAAAAGAAGTGCTGGCAGGCAGGTAGAGGCATCTGTGCCAGAAAAGACTGACACAGTCTCCTCTAGCATAAAAAGCAGCAAGTCAGACCTTTAAAAAAATACTTTACTTCCCCTTGGAATGAGTTTGCTATCATTTTCAAGATTGTTTTTTTTTAATGCTTGCTATTTTTACCAGTTGCCTTTCTGACTTTATCAGCAGTGACTCAGACGTCAGCTGATTATGGGCAGTGCTAAATGGCAATTGTAAAATAGATACTCATCAGAAAGCTTAGAAAAGTCAGATATTTGTAATATACACATTATATACTAGTGACTAGATTCTTCAGTGGCCCGGTAAGTACCTGGAGTAATCTGTGTATTATAAAGTAATAATAATAATAGTTATATTACTAACAAAGTACTGTTTTACTAAATACAGGAAGGGAATTCCACATCCTTGCTGCTCTTATAGCATTATTCCATTTTTTATTTTATTTTTCTTGTTGCTTACCCAATGCCCTAAGGCTATTTTAGGATTTTATGGGTTAGGGTGGGGTTGGCAATCAGTTTTTTGCAATTGACCTGTTGCTTGCAGGTAGGCAACAGGTATATCTTGATTAACCCCACTGTTCTGACAGCTCCTGACCCCACTGTGCCTCTGTCCCTCAGGACCTCAGATCAGTGCAGCAATATAAATGCGGCCAAGAAAATTCCTAGGCTGGTCCATGGCTCTGATGTCTCACATGAAATAGCTGAGGGGAAACCTGGGTGGACTTCCCTCAATCTGCTTGGTGGTGCTGTATCTGAGGTCTGTGAACTCAAGCAGCAAACAGATAGAAAGAAAATGAAAGGTTACACTATGTAAATAAATTCTAACCATTGCAAAAGTGAAAGACAATTTAAAGAAAGGTCCCTCATGCAGCAAAATATGATCTTCATAGTGACAAAATGAAAAATACATGAGAGAGTGGACATATACAGATTGAGGCTGATCACACATTGATGCAGAACGACCAAGAAAATCCTATACTCATTAAATGTATTCTTAGGGCTCTTTCACACGGGGCAGATCAGTCATGATCCGCCCCGTGAACATCCGCTTGCTCAGCGGGGATAGCTCCGCCGATCCCTGCTGAGCAGGAAGATGACAGGTGCATCGCTGCACACTGTGCAGCGACGGACCTGTCAGAGCGCCGCTCTCCCCTATGGGGGGATCGGATGATGACGGTCCGTAGTGTCCGTCGTCATCCGATCCGATCCGAAAACGGATGGAAAAGTAGGTTTTTCCTCCGTTACACTTTTCAGATCGGAGCGGGTCGGATGTCAGCGGACATGTCACCGCTGACATCCGACGCTCCATAGGGATGAATGTATGTCCGTTTTTCATCCGAAAACGGACGGATGAAAAACGGACATACGGATCGTCCGTGTGAAAGGGGCCTTAATCCTCCATATGCGAAGATGTATGTATACAGGCCACAGTGAACATAAGTCAAATTTATTAACAAGGATGGTTTGCTATAGAATGTGTTCTCCAAAGCCATACACCAGCTAAGCTGTGGGTTGCCTAAAACAAAAACTTGATTTTCTCTATGGTTTTTGGTTCTAAGACCTGTTAGTATTTTTAAATGTGCATACAGTATGGAAATAAACCTGCATCAAGTGCACACTTCTAACATTAAAGGAGACTAAAACTTCAATAATTAAAGAAAGATTCAGGGAACCATTTGCTGGAGGGTATTGCACTATGTGTATTAACGTTCACCTACTAATGCAGCTCCACTGCCAAACATTTGCTAGCTATCTATGGAAATATTTAGCAGGCTGCTGTGTTTTAAAAGTAGATGTGATTTGTAATATGTGTGATACGAACTCCAGGAAGCACAATGTACAGTAATAATAGGCAGTAATCTTGTTTTAGGTACCCTATTTTGATTATTTGTATCACGTTTTGCCTGTAGAAGCAGCTCAATGTTATCCTATGTGTCCATGCACATTAGGACGATTTGAGGCATATTTTAACCACTTGCCGACCCTATAATTTACATACACGGCACCAAAGTGGCACTGCTGTGCAGGATCATGTACCTGGTATGTGATTTTGCACTTCTTAGTCTGGGCAGCGCATGCGCTCCGCCGGTGGCCTGCTCCCGCTGTGATTATACACAGTGGGAGCTGATCGGCGGGTAGCTTCAGTACTAAGGGAGAACAGCGGTCTGCCTATTTAAACAAGGCAGATCCCTGTTCTGTCTCTAGGGAAGGCATGGATCCTTGTTCCTACAAAGCAGAGACAAGGATCCATGTTTCTGGCTAATGAAAACACCTCCCATAGTACACAGAAACACAGGCTATGCACACAGTTAATCCTTGGATCACCCCTGATGGTAACCCCTTTCCTTGTCATTAGTACAGTGACAATGCATATTCTTTAGCACTGATTACTTATTAGTGTCACTTGTCCCCAAAAAGTGTCAGTCAGTGTCCGACTGTCGGCTGCAATATCACAGTCCTGCTATAAGTCGCTGATTGTCACCATTACTAGTAAAAAAAAGAAATAAATAAAAAGATCCCATAGTTTGTAGACGCTATACCTTTTGCGTAAACCAATCAATATACTGGATTTTTTTTTACCAAAACTATGTAGCAAAATACATTTTGGCCTAAATTGATGAAGAAATTCAATTTTTTACATTTTTTTTATTGGTTGTGTTTTATGTGAAAGTAAAAAATATATGTTTTTTTTTTTTTTTCAAAATTGTCTGTCTTTCTTTGTTTATAGCACAAAAAATAAAAAACGCAGAGGTAATTAAATACCACCAAAAGAAAGCTCTATTTGTGGGAAAAAAAGGACTTACATTTTATTTGGGTACAGCGTTGCACAACTGCGCAATTGTCAGTTAAAGGCAAAGTTTACGCAGTGCCATATAGCAAAAAATGGCTTGGTCATGAAGTGGGGTAAATGTTCCGGAGGGCAAGCTCAACGTTTAGAGGCAGGAAAAAACCCTACTGGTTTGCGTTTATGATTGGAGCTTTCTGGCAGAAAAAACACAAAAAACCCCTAAACTAGCCTAAACTATGTACAAAAAATGCCCTATATGAGCATTTTTTTTCTGCCAAGGGAACTGATGTTTTTTTAAGCCCAGTGTGCATGGAGCCCTAGAGTAAAACAGTTATATTCTGGTGTTCAAATGTTGCAAGTATAGGAATCTCCAGACTTCATTATTTCTCTGTGTGCCTGATATTGCAATCATTGCATTTTGCAAAATAGTCACTCAACATAGTCTTGTCATTTTCCAAGAAGGAAAGCCTTTTTACTAAGAAAAACATTAGACAGTTTCGTTTCTCGGTTATTATTAGTTTCTGTTCTAGCCTTGATTGAAGTGGGAAGCTGTTGAATTGAAGCAGGGCTCCTAAAGCTCTTTCCTCCAGTTTGCAGGTACAGTTATCTCCAAAATTTACTCTTTGTATTTTTTTTACAAATATTTTAAACTTTCTGTTATATGAAATCATTACACAAGAGAATCTTTTCTCAGGAAGTCTTCTTAAGCATAATAAAGAAGACAGTAATGTGTGGATAAGAAGTTTTCTTAAATGAACTCTCACATAAATTAAAGACCAAACTGTGCTGTGTGTCTCTATATGCACAGTTGTGATGGTTTCATAAAGCATATCTGTAGTTAAAATGTAAAATAATATATTAATTTCCATTGTATTTCTATTATTTCTAGCCTACTCCTATTATTCTAAACAATCTTAATGTCTGCAATCTTTGAGAAGATCCCCACACATTTACTTCCTTGAATTATGTTACACATGCCCTGTGAGTAGATGCCATGTCACACATTACAGAGACTGCCTTTCTGAACTACAGAGGTGCGTCAGTATAGAAATCACTATTTGCAGGCAGAAAGATACCATGCAGTGGCAGCTGGTGGGACTTTTTTTGGGAGGGGGGCAGCAAACAGCCCCCCCCCCCCGGTGGCCGGGGAGGGGCACACTCACCCGCCACCACCCGCTGTCCATACCTTGGATGCGGGAGGTGAGAGCGTGGTGGGCTCAGGGAAAGCTGCTCCGGTGTCCTCTCCTGAAGCAGCTTCCACGGTGTCTTCTCTCTCCTCCTCCCCAATAGGATCGACAGACGTCAGTATTTTCATTCGCTGTTGCAACACACCTGGGTGGGCTCCAGACGCAATGCTCTGCGGCCCAAGTCCATCCTATTTTGAAGCCTATTAGAGCCTATGGCTCTAATCAGTGCTTCAAAAAAAAACCTGGCCGCTGTAATTCATATGCCTGGTGTCCTGAAAGGGGCCGGACACATGAATAGGGAGTGGCCGCGGCGGAAGTGGATAGATTCATATCCATTATGCATATAGGGGGTGGCGAGCATAGGGTGGGCTGTGCCCGGGCGTCCCTAATGGACGGGCCGCCACTGGTACCATGGGATATGTAGTCCTTAGAAAATTTAGTAAGTAAGTAGAGGAGGAAGCTGCAAAGCATTCAGGAAATCCAAGAATTTGAGTAAAGAGATGGCCAGAATGCAGGCAGCACTCATTAGGCCTCTTTCACAAGGAGGCAGACTCCGTTTTGATCAGCAAGGGGTCTGTCCACTGATCCCCTGCTGATCAGAGCAGAGTGGGCAGATTAGCCATCCGTGTCCACTCAGTTTCTGCACAGCAGACATGGACAGAGCACACTCTTTGCTAGGGGCTGTAAGTGAATGGACTCTCCTGTCTGTTTACACCCAACTGTCCTTTGATCCAATCCGCCTAGACAGAGGAGAACACATCCCCTTCCATTTTTTTCTTTGTGGTCCTGATTGGACTGGAGGTAGGCGGGTGTAAATGGTCATGGTTTACAACCGCTGGTCCATAAGTGTGAAAAACTGACAGGTGGACCTGATCGCACCGTTTATGTGTTAGGGGCCAAACATGAAAGAAGATTTTTCAATTAAACTCAAAGTGGAAGGGAGGTTCTGCTTTATGCCCCCCTCCCCTTTTGCTTCTGACTTTTTTTTTGAGGGGGGCAGTTACCTATTTCTGGCAGGTAAAAGCTCCAAGATTCACTGGAATCGCCTAGGCAATTCCAACAGAAGTTCTCCCCCACCCGCAACATTCTGGGACACGTCACAGGTCCCAGGAGGCTGTGGGAACATTCACACAGTGCACCACGACTCGTGCATGTGCAGTGTGAAGCCACAAGAAGTCACAGCTGGCTTCCCACAGTCAACATACCGGTGCAGGGAACCCGAAGACCGGAAAAGAAACAGCGCTGGATCCCTGGACAGGTAAGCGTCCTTTTATTTGTATCTGCTGACTTAAAATTTTTTTAGGTACCTCTTTAAATTGAATTGTCAAAAATAACTATTATTTGTATTGTTATTACAATGCTGATTTAAAAAAAATATGAAAGTATATGCTGTGACTATAGAACTTTCATCATTCATTAAGACACACAGAAAGAAGTCAATTTTAAGACATTTGGATTATATTACTGCATACAAGTGATTGGACACTGGCTAATTAGTCAGTCAGATATAACACCTTGCATTCCCATAATGCTTCAGTTTTTTTCTAATATCCCAGAAGAATGGATGTCTTCTCTCCTTTGTGAGAAGCACACCCTCTTTTGACTAGACATTTTCTCAATTTTTGTGAGGAATGTTTTCCATTGCTTGGCTCTCTAAAGTGCTTATATGTGCAGCATGTAAGTAGGTTAATAGATCGGTGCTGTCCCAGCCAGAAGGGTAGAAGTTTATGCCCTTCCTGGTTCTTTGGTCTTTTAGCGGGTCCTTCTCTGAGCCTGGTCCACTAATCCTGTGGTGTATAAATATGGGACAGTGGTCTGGTACATGGAGAACCCCCCCGGCAAGGTAGTTGGGAAGGGTTCAGGAGAAAGAGAGAAAGCTGTCACCGGGGCTCGCAAGGGTGGGCGACGGAGAATGATACCCGCGAGGAGCAGGAGGAGGCCATTTATCATCATTAGGGATGGGTTATCTGTTTGAGTCGAACAGCGAACAATTTGGGGTGTTCAAGGCAAATTCGAAAAGCCAAGGAACACCCTTTAAAAGTCTATGGGAGAAATCTAAAGTGCTAATTTTAAAGGTTAATATGCAAGTTATTGTCATAAAAAGTGTTTGGAGACCCGGGTCCTGCCCCAGGGGACTTGTATCAATGCAAAAAAAAGTTTTAACAACGGCCGTTATTTCGGGAGTGGTGATTTTAATAATGCTTAAAGTGAAACAATAAAAGTGAAAAATTTCTCTAAATTTCGTACCTGGGGGGTGTCTATAGTATGCCTGTAACCTAGCGCATGTTTCCCGTGTTTATAACAGTCTGAGAGCAAAATGACATTTCTAAAGAAAAGTCCTTTAAGAGTGCTAGCGCTAGTGCCAGCTATTAATGAATTGTCGGTCCCGACAATACACATAAAAGTCATTGAAAGTCATTGAAAAAAAAAATGCGTGGGGGTCCCCCAAAATTCCATTACCAGGCCCTTCAGGTCTGGTATGGATATTAAGGGGAACTCCGCGCCAAAATTAAAAAAAAATGGTGTGGGGTTCCCCCAAAAATCCACACCAGACCCTTATCCGAGCACTCAACCTGGCAGGCCGCAGAAAAAGAGGGGGGGAGAGAGAGCTCCCCCCCTCCTGAACCGTACCAGGACACATGCCTTCAACATGGGGAGGATGTCCCCATGTTGATGGGGACAAGGGCCTCATCCCCACAATCCTTGCCCAGGGGGCAAGGGTTAGAAATGTCATTTTGCTCTCGGACTGTTAAAAACACGGCAAACATGCGCTACTTTACAGTCATACTATAGACACCTCCCAGGTACGAAATTGAAAGGAATATTTCACTTTTATTGTTTCACTTTAAGCATTATTAAAATCACTGCTCCCGAAAAAAATGTCCGTTTTGAAAACTTTTTTTGCATTGATACATGTCCCCTGGGGCAGGACCCAGGTCCCAAAACACTTTTTATGACAATAACTTGCATATTAACCTTTTAAATTAGCACTTTTAATTTTTCATGTTCGTGTCCCATAGACTTTAAAGGTGTTCGAGTGTTCAAACAAATTTTTTGCCTGTTTGCATGTTCTGGATGTGAACCGAACAGGGGGGTGTTCAGCCCATCCCTAATGTACAGGCATGTACAGCATATTTTCCACATTATGGCAGACTTATCTATGAAAACATTTCTTTCCAGCATTGCAATGTCAGCGCTCTCCTCCACCACATACCATAACTCCCCAATACATGCACAGGAGAGTTACTTTGTCATGCTCACCTCACTGTACACTTTTACAAAAAAGTACTGACAGGCAGGTGGAGGCATCTGTGGCATAAAAAGCAGCCTGTCAGCCTTTTTTTTTTTAAGTACTGTACTTTACTTTCTTTTAAGTGTAGTAACTTATTACAGTACCTTGGAATTAGTTTGCTTTCATTTTCAGATTGTTCATTGTTATTGCTTGCTTTATGCACCACTGGTTCCTCTCTGACTTTAGAGGCTGTGATTTAGACGTTATGGGATTATGGGCAGTGCTAAATGGCAATAGTAAAAATAGAACAGAAAGCCTTAAAAAAGTC
Source organism: Lithobates septentrionalis (assembly GCA_037952835.1). Taxonomy (NCBI): domain Eukaryota; kingdom Metazoa; phylum Chordata; class Amphibia; order Anura; family Ranidae; genus Lithobates; species Lithobates septentrionalis. The sequence goes on from JBBDGP010000545.1 coordinate 2,612,661, forward strand.
AGGAATGTGAAATATACACATTATACATTTGATTCTTTAGCTGGTAAGTATCTGGAGTAACCTGTGTTCTGTGTATTGAGAAGCAGCTTGTTCAAAAAATATTTCTTCCTACAGTGACTCTTACAAGGCAATGCTGTTTCTGTGATACCTAGGATACTTCTCAAGGTATTTAGAGATTTTCTACAAATTTTTTCACTGTCCAATGTAAAATTAAATGTGTGCTGTGTCAATAACAGTTTCAGCCAACCTAAAATTAAGAATACACAAAGAAATTGTAAAATGTAAGTATTTAGGTCTTATTGCATTTGGTTATCTCATTAGCCTCTTAATTTATTCTTTTTTTTTTTTTGGGTTAACTACATTTTTAATGAAACATTGGGCTTTTAAGTTTAGTGAAATATATATCAAAAATATAAAAAAGAATAAAAAAAAGGTCACATAATGTTTATTATACAGTTTAATTAGTGATTGTAATAATAATAACAATAATTATAATATTCCTATTAATTTGCTTACTAAATGCATGTAATATTTATAGTATTAATGAAATATTTGATTTTGTTCTTGTTGTTTACCTAATGCTGCAAGACCATTTTAAGGTTTGATAGGTTTACTGTGAGGTCAACAATCTGTTGTTCGCAATTGACCTTTCGATTACAGGCAGGTAACAGGTAGATCTCGATTAACCCCACTGTTCTGCCAGCTCCTGACCCCACTGAACCTCCTTACAGACCTCAGATCAGAACAACAACGTGAATCCAGAGCCAAGAAAAATCCTAGGCTGATCCTTGGCTCTGATTTCTCATATAAAACAGCCGAGGGGTGACCTAGGTGCACTTCCTTCACTCTGCTTAGTGGTGCTGTATCTGAGGTCTGTGAGTACCCTGCACTCTGTATTACTTACTACTTATCTCCGAACTTTGCGTTACATTCTACTGACCCTCACACTGTGTATTACTTACTAATAACCTCTGAACTCTGTATTACCCACTACTGAGTCCTTCACTCTGCTTTACTTACTACTGACCTATGCACTCTGAGTTACTTACACCAGACCTCTGCCTTACATACTACTGAAATTAGTAAACACGCTTTTTTTCATGTGATTAAATAATTAGAATGAATCTTCACACATTTTATTGTGTGAACATTCTTAAATTATTTTAGTAAATCAGCTCCATTGACTAAAGTAATCCAATTTAATTCAGCATTGCTCTAAGCTTTTTTTTTATTAAGAATTTTTAGTGGGAAAGAGATGAGTTGTAGCATGGTAACATGGGATTTAAGCAGCAATCAGGAGAAGATAGAAGGAGTATGAAGGGTTATACTAAGTAAATACATTTTTTCCATGGGGAAGGTGAAAGACAATTTAAAGAAAGGGCCCTCGTGCAGCAAAATATGATCCTGGTAGTGACAAAATGAAAAATGCATGAGAAAGATAATGTTCCCTTTTTGTATAGTATCTAATTGTATTATGTATTATGTATAAGTGGACACATACAGATTGAGGCTGATCACACATTGATGCCACTCCTATGCTCATGGAACGTATTCTTTTTCCTCCATGTGCGTAGATGTACAGTATGTACACAAGCCACAGTGAATATGCGCCATATTTAATAACAAGGATGGCTTGCTATAGAATTTGTGCTCCAGGATCCTACACTAGCTAACCTGAGGCTTGCCTAAAACAAAAACTTGATTTTCCCTGTGGTTTTTGTAAGTGCTGTGAGTATCTTAAAAAAGTGCATTCCATACGTGAATAAACCTGCACTATCATGAAAGAAGACTAAAACTACAAAATTTATACAGAAATATTAAGGCAACCACTCCCTGGAGCTTATTGTCCTGTGCATGCTAACGCTTGCACACCAATCGGGTCTACCTGTCAGTTTTTCAGATGGACCCAGTTGGACCCTCCATTATAAACTATGGCGCAGTGGATGTAAACAGACATGTGTCCGTATGCACCCTACCGACATCAAATCCAATCTGATCCGCTAAAACCAGATGGATGGGGATCTGTTTCCCATGTTTCCCATCTTTCTAGCTGATCGGATGGTGATCGGGTGTAAACTACCAGGTGGTTCTTTTATATCTGACCACACATGGAGGAGAGCGTGCTGTGTCACCCCAGCCACCCACCTGCTCAGCGGGGATTAACAGATAGATCCCCGCTGAGCAAGTGAACACCCCGTGTGGAAGGGGCCTTAAAGTTAATTCACTAAAAAAACAAATACATTTGTTAAATAAGTTGTGGTCTAGCCATGCACTATTTAAATGTATTACATTAATAGCTGGTTGTTAAGGAGCTGGTGCCTGCTGCATGCTAACAACCAGTAAGTAGTTGGTTGTTAAAGAGCCAGCATCTGCTGCGTCCTTAACAACCAGTGAGTCACACCAGGCCTTTCGGGTCTGTTATGGATTTTAAGGTGGACCCTACACCCAAAAAAAAAATGGGACATGGGGCACCCTCAAAATTCATGCCAGACCCTAATCTGAGGATGCAGCCCAGCAGGCCAGGAAAGGGGGGGTGAGCGTGCAGCCCCCCCATCATGAATCATATTAGGTCACATTCCTTAACATGCGGGGGGTAATTTGCCAGGGTGGGGGCATGTACGTATTTGGTCAATGCTGTCATCGGGTGACACAGGGAAGCGAAGCGTTCATTTGGCGAGTGTTAAGCAAAAGGACGGTTGTGTGAAGGCGGGCAGCGTTTGTTTTCTGTGCAGGGCAGAGGACATTGGTCATTAATTGGATGAAGGGAAGATTCTGGACAGCCGCACTCAAAATCAAATATGTCCTATTATTTCCAAGAGCCCAAATGCGATCCTTGTGAAACAATATAAGTGGCGCTAAATACCAGTGATAGACCATACAACACTCGAAGGTGATCTAGTACATCTATCTACAAAAGGAAATTGGAATAGATAACGTGAGTAAATCTATAACAAAGAAAAACTATTCAATATAAAATTAACAGTGAAAGTGTGCCTTGCACAAGGCAATTTCAATGACACATAAAACAAAGTGAGATCAAGTGGTAAAGTCCATAAAGTCCATAGATAGACCACCGTGCAAAAAAGTGTGATGAATCTGGAAACGGTCCACCAATTCACTTAGTGTCAGTGACTCCACTCCCCTTAAAATCAGCACTCACCGACTCAAAATGCCTCACACTCTCGTGTTTTGGCAACAAAGCATAGATGTAAAGCGGATCAGCTGAGGGTGTAGGCTCCGAATTCCTTGTTAGTCCCAGTGTCACCTCAATGCATAGAAAAAACTCAACATAGTGTGATACCGTAAGACATATAAAATTTATTGAACTTAAAACCTTCAATCATTGCACTCACATAAAAACTCTTGAACCAAGCCAAAATAACACTGCAAAGAAAGCTTCCAATAAAATCCTCCTCTGTGAAACGCCCAGCACCACTGTGAAACGAGGGTCGCGGCGGACCCCAAAGAAAAGGGTTGGATGGGTTCTCACCCCTCTTACTGACACTTTGCTGGTGTAGATCTCCTGCTGGCTTGTAAGCCCAAGACGTGACTCCTCTAGCGCCTTCGGAAGATCTCGCCGGTTCCCGGAGATACACCGCACCGTTCTGTCTCTCACTGACTGCTAATAGTGGATGCCGTACAGCCACGCCCCGACATGTTTCGTCACACCTGACTTCCTCATGGGATTGGCTGTACGGTACGGCACCTCCCACTCTTATACCCCTCACGTCTGTCGACGTAGTAGTATGCAAATCTTATTTCATGTTCCCAGGTGTCCCCGCAGCCCTCAACGCAGCAGCGCTGGACCGATCACATTTCTCAGAGGGCACATTTTATTACAAAAAATCCCAAAGAATACCGGGACACGTATAGCTAACCATATTAAACGAACTGGGTTACAAGCAAAGATAAAAGGAGAAACATTCACCCATAGTATTAATCCTGAGATCATAATTGACAATGCTTATTCATTCATTGTAATTCTAAAACATATCTCATTTACTAGTATGAAAGTTCATCCAAAGATGTTATGTTTAAAGGCTCAACCTGACACACTATATAGATAAAACAATCAATGCAGCCCGTACAATGCCTGATCGGAACTGTATATTGGGCTATAAGCCTAAACTCCCCTCATTGTTCCTAAACTAAACTGAGAGTGTGAAAGTAATAATGAGTCCTTGCATAAATCTATAAATCATAAAACATGGTGATTGAAAAATATATTGTGCGCTTAGTGAATCTCTATAAAGTTTCAGGGTTGAATAGTGCCAGAGCCCTCTAGTGGTGAAGCCGGAGAAGACTCCTTAGTTTTCTTCTTCAAAAACCAAGATTGAACCGCACTATTACCACCCCCTATATAAAAGTAACCCACTATCCCTCCTAATGTGCTGAAAGCATGATAACCATGCAGTGAAAAATCATACTTCAATCCCTCAATTGATGATAGGATTATACAAATGTCTAAAAATATATATATAGATATATAAATAAATATATATATAAAGTGTAAAGAATATATATAGTGTAAAAAAATATATACAAATGTGCAAATCTATATAAAGTATGAAGGGTTGTCTCTATGGGAGCATAGTTCAGAAATCATTTATGAAGCAGTTCAGATCTACTTCAATGTTCAAGCCCCTAGGGGCAAGGCATTTTAGACGGTGTATCCATAGGGTTTCCCTTTGTGAGAGGTCCCTCACCCTATTGGACCCTCTCCAAGATGGGTATACACAATCTAATCCACAGAATTGTGCTAAGGAGGGGTCTTGTTGGTGTTTCTCTCTAAAGTGTAGCGATACACTATGGTTTTTAAAGCCATTTTTGATGTTCGTGAGGTGTTCAGAGATTCGGACTCGGAGTAGTCGTTTCGTCCGTCCAACATACAGTAGCCCACATGGGCACCATAGAAGGTAGACGACATATGAGGAATTACAAGAGATATATTCCTTAATTTCAAAGGTTTCCTGGTCTGTGCTGGTAACAGAAGTCATCCCCCTGTTGGAGGCCTTTACAGTTTTACAACACACACACTTCCTACATGGGAAAAAACCTTGTAGGTTGATCCTTATAGTTTGTTGTCCTGGTGGATCCAAAATCTTTCTTACAACTTTATCCCCAAAGTTTGGGGCTCGTCTATAGACGAATTTGGGTGATGAGGGTAAGATTTGGCCCAGGTGTCTATCACGACCCAAAATGTGCCAATGTTTTCTGAATATAGTCTCAATATCCCTGTACTGAAAATGGAAGCTTGTGATGAATCTAATTTGATGTTGGGCACTCCCGCCTGGAAGATGTCCTCTCCCAAAACACTGGTCTCTGGGTGTGAGTGCTACCTCCTGTATTATGTTGTCCAGTGTCTGTTCCCGGTAACCCTTCTGTATGAATTTATCCTTTAATATCTTAACTTGGGTGTGGTAGTCCTCCAAATCAGTGCAGTTTCTTCGTACCCTGAGTATCTGCCCCTTCGGTATATTGCGGATCCAAGTGGGGTGGTGTCCACTTGTAATGGCCAAATAGCTATTACGATCCGTGGGCTTGAAATAGATTTTTGTCTTTAAACCATTAGCATTCCTTTCTATGGTGACATCTAGAAAGTTGACCGAAGTGTCGCTGATTTGGTAATCTAATTTGATGCCATTAGAATTGTCATTCAAATGCCCCAAAAAATCAATAGCTGACTCTTTTGATCCTTCCCAAATGAACATCAAATCATCTATGAAGCGCCGATAAAACTTCAACTGGGGTCTTTGGGTACTAAATACTCGCTTGTCTTCCCACTCGGCCATGAACAGGTTGGCGAGGCTGGGGGCATATTTAGCCCCCATAGCCACGCCAACCTGTTGTGAAAAGAAAAAACCGTGATACCAAAAATAATTGTGGGACATGCAAAAGTCCAGAGCATGTCCCAAAAAACGCTTTTGCATATGGGGGATTTCATCCCTCTTACTGAGTGCCCAATTCAATGCCAATAGTGCATCCTCATGTTGTATAATGGTATATAATGAGGACACATCAGCCGTTACCAAATAAGTCTCTCCTTCAGGATTGATGACCACTTCCCTCAAGAGTTGCAACAGGTCCGATGTGTCCTTCAAATACGCTTTAGTGGTGAGGACGCTGGGCTGCAAAAATTTGTCTAAGTATTCTCCCAAGCGTGCCGTGACAGAACCTATCCCGTTCACAATTGGGCGGGCGGGAGGTGTTTGCACGTTCTTGTGTATTTTCGGTAGTGTGTAGATGATTGGAATCCTACACACTGAGGGCACCAGGTAGCGCTTCTCTTTGCTACTTAAAACGCTCATCTGGTGGCCCCATTCCACCAACGTACTCAATTGTGTTCTATACGCTTCCGTTGGGTCAACCCCCAGTTTCTTGTATGTAATTCTATCCCCCAAGAGTTCCATGAGCTGATGGTGATAGAAATCTTTATTCATAAGGACTACCCCACCTCCCTTATCCGCCGGGCGGATGATGATATTTTTCTTATCTTCCAAAGATTTTAAACCATCCTTAATATACCTCGGATTTACCATTTTCTTGACAGGGAGCTCCTCGATGTCTTTCAACACCAAGTGCTTGAATACCTCTATAAAGTGATTATTTGATAATTGTGGATTGAAAATAGACCTATTCTTCAGGCCACTATCAATTCTCTGTCCTCCTACATTCGCCCTAATCCCTGACTCCACAGGGTGGCTGAGAAAATATTTTTTTAAATTTAGTGTTCTGATGAATTTGTGTGTGTCAATGTAAGTTTCAAACTTATTCATCACTCTCCTGGGGGCACATTTAAGACCAGTTTGTAATATATTCAATTCCTTCTCGTTTAACTTGGCCTCACTTAGATTGTATATACCCGTATCTACATGTCCCTTGGTCTTTTTCTTGGGTTGTCTCCGTCTGCCTGCCCGACATCCCCTTCTCCTCTTTGATAAGGGGTGAATTCTCGATTTGGGTAATGTGGGGGCCCAGTGGCGTTGCCTCCCCTGTATTCCCCTGGGTGTGTGTTCCTCCTTGGTGTTCCACCCCCCCTCCCCCCCCTCCCCCGTTGTCCTAAAAAAGGCTCCTGTTGATATTGTGTTCTATATTCTTCATCCATTAATGGTTGATACCTATTGTGCAGTGGTACATGATAGTTGGGTTCAGGAGGAGGATACTGATGCCATTGTTGGGGGTGATCCATGGTTCGTACCCCCCCTCCCCTTTTTTGTTGATATGAATGGGGTGAGGAGTAACCATACTGTTGTGAGTACCCCCCATTGCCAGGTCTAGTTGGGCCCACTGGTTGATGGTAATCACTATGGCGATAATCCCTGTTGACTGGGGTATTGCCATTCCGATTGAGGTTGGGGCCTGATGTGCCTCTATTGTTAGTGCCCCTAGGGGGTGCATCTTTGGTTTGGTGAGTTAAAGCAGTGGTCCTGATGGACTCTCCCTCCTTGATGGTGTTATTCTCAGTGTTTTCAATGTTTGAGTTCTGCCAGGCATAGACCTTATTGGTCTTAAAATCATTGGAATCTCTATTGTATTTTTTCACTTTTTTCTTTTGGGTTTCTCGGTCTATTTTTTCTAATTTCTTTTGCATATTGGTGTTAAATTCTTTCATCTGATTGGACTCCTTGATTGGTTCCAACCTACTTTGCAATGCAGTGATTTTCTCCTTAATTTTAATAAGCTTGATCTGTTTTCTCTTTAAAACGAGGGTTTGTAGTTCCCTTCCTGCTTTGTTAAAAAATGCAAACCACTCATCAATGAACTCTTGTTCATTAAGCCCATCCTGGGGTGCTACTTCCCATCTTAGGCTACGAAAGATGAGATTTTCCCTTAGATAATGCTCAAATGTGAAAACATCCCACCATGTTTTAATCTGCTTTTCCAGCAGATTATCCAAAAACAAACAAACAAAGCAGGAAGGGAACTACAAACCCTCGTTTTAAAGAGAAAACAGATCAAGCTTATTAAAATTAAGGAGAAAATCACTGCATTGCAAAGGAGATTAAGGAGAAAATCACTGCATTGCAAAGTAGGTTGGAACCAATCAAGGAGTCCAATCAGATGAAAGAATTTAACACCAATATGCAAAAGAAATTAGAAAAAATAGACCGAGAAACCCAAAAGAAAAAAGTGAAAAAATACAATAGAGATTCCAATGATTTTAAGACCAATAAGGTCTATGCCTGGCAGAACTCAAACATTGAAAACACTGAGAATAACACCATCAAGGAGGGAGAGTCCATCAGGACCACTGCTTTAACTCACCAAACCAAAGATGCACCCCCTAGGGGCACTAACAATAGAGGCACATCAGGCCCCAACCTCAATCGGAATGGCAATACCCCAGTCAACAGGGATTATCGCCATAGTGATTACCATCAACCAGTGGGCCCAACTAGACCTGGCAATGGGGGGTACTCACAACAGTATGGTTACTCCTCACCCCATTCATATCAACAAAAAAGGGGAGGGGGGGTACGAACCATGGATCACCTCCAACAATGGCATCAGTATCCTCCTCCTGAACCCAACTATCATGTACCACTGCACAATAGGTATCAACCATTAATGGATGAAGAATATAGAACACAATATCAACAGGAGCCTTTTTTAGGACAATGGGGGAGGGGGGGGAGGGGGGGTGGAACACCAAGGAGGAATACACACCCAGGGGAATACAGGGGAGGCAACGCCACTGGGCCCCCACATTACCCAAATCGAGAATTCACCCCTTATCAAAGAGGAGAAGGGGATGTCGGGCAGGCAGACGGAGACAACCCAAGAAAAAGACCAAGGGACATGTAGATACGGGTATATACAATCTAAGTGAGGCCAAGTTAAACGAGAAGGAATTGAATATATTACAAACTGGTCTTAAATGTGCCCCCAGGAGAGTGATGAATAAGTTTGAAACTTACATTGACACACACAAATTCATCAGAACACTAAATTTAAAAAAATATTTTCTCAGCCACCCTGTGGAGTCAGGGATTAGGGCGAATGTAGGAGGACAGAGAATTGATAGTGGCCTGAAGAATAGGTCTATTTTCAATCCACAATTATCAAATAATCACTTTATAGAGGTATTCAAGCACTTGGTGTTGAAAGACATCGAGGAGCTCCCTGTCAAGAAAATGGTAAATCCGAGGTATATTAAGGATGGTTTAAAATCTTTGGAAGATAAGAAAAATATCATCATCCGCCCGGCGGATAAGGGAGGTGGGGTAGTCCTTATGAATAAAGATTTCTATCACCATCAGCTCATGGAACTCTTGGGGGATAGAATTACATACAAGAAACTGGGGGTTGACCCAACGGAAGCGTATAGAACACAATTGAGTACGTTGGTGGAATGGGGCCACCAGATGAGCGTTTTAAGTAGCAAAGAGAAGCGCTACCTGGTGCCCTCAGTGTGTAGGATTCCAATCATCTACACACTACCGAAAATACACAAGAACGTGCAAACACCTCCCGCCCGCCCAATTGTGAACGGGATAGGTTCTGTCACGGCACGCTTGGGAGAATACTTAGACAAATTTTTGCAGCCCAGCGTCCTCACCACTAAAGCGTATTTGAAGGACACATCGGACCTGTTGCAACTCTTGAGGGAAGTGGTCATCAATCCTGAAGGAGAGACTTATTTGGTAACGGCTGATGTGTCCTCATTATATACCATTATACAACATGAGGATGCACTATTGGCATTGAATTGGGCACTCAGTAAGAGGGATGAAATCCCCCATATGCAAAAGCGTTTTTTGGGACATGCTCTGGACTTTTGCATGTCCCACAATTATTTTTGGTATCACGGTTTTTTCTTTTCACAACAGGTTGGCGTGGCTATGGGGGCTAAATATGCCTCCAGCCTCGCCAACCTGTTCATGGCCGAGTGGGAAGACAAGCGAGTATTTAGTACCCAAAGACCCCAGTTGAAGTTTTATCGGCGCTTCATAGATGATTTGATGTTCATTTGGGAAGGATCAAAAGAGTCAGCTATTGATTTTTTGGGGCATTTGAATGACAATTCTAATGGCATCAAATTAGATTACCAAATCAGCGACACTTCGGTCAACTTTCTAGATGTCACCATAGAAAGGAATGCTAATGGTTTAAAGACAAAAATCTATTTCAAGCCCACGGATCGTAATAGCTATTTGGCCATTACAAGTGGACACCACCCCACTTGGATCCGCAATATACCGAAGGGGCAGATACTCAGGGTACGAAGAAACTGCACTGATTTGGAGGACTACCACACCCAAGTTAAGATATTAAAGGATAAATTCATACAGAAGGGTTACCGGGAACAGACACTGGACAACATAATACAGGAGGTAGCACTCACACCCAGAGACCAGTGTTTTGGGAGAGGACATCTTCCAGGCGGGAGTGCCCAACATCAAATTAGATTCATCACAAGCTTCCATTTTCAGTACAGGGATATTGAGACTATATTCAGAAAACATTGGCACATTTTGGGTCGTGATAGACACCTGGGCCAAATCTTACCCTCATCACCCAAATTCGTCTATAGACGAGCCCCAAACTTTGGGGATAAAGTTGTAAGAAAGATTTTGGATCCACCAGGACAACAAACTATAAGGATCAACCTACAAGGTTTTTTCCCATGTAGGAAGTGTGTGTGTTGTAAAACTGTAAAGGCCTCCAACAGGGGGATGACTTCTGTTACCAGCACAGACCAGGAAACCTTTGAAATTAAGGAATATATCTCTTGTAATTCCTCATATGTCGTCTACCTTCTATGGTGCCCATGTGGGCTACTGTATGTTGGACGGACGAAACGACTACTCCGAGTCCGAATCTCTGAACACCTCACGAACATCAAAAATGGCTTTAAAAACCATAGTGTATCGCTACACTTTAGAGAGAAACACCAACAAGACCCCTCCTTAGCACAATTCTGTGGATTAGATTGTGTATACCCATCTTGGAGAGGGTCCAATAGGGTGAGGGACCTCTCACAAAGGGAAACCCTATGGATACACCGTCTAAAATGCCTTGCCCCTAGGGGCTTGAACATTGAAGTAGATCTGAACTGCTTCATAAATGATTTCTGAACTATGCTCCCATAGAGACAACCCTTCATACTTTATATAGATTTGCACATTTGTATACATTTTTTTACACTATATATATTCTTTACACTTTATATATATATTTATTTATATATCTATATATATATTTTTAGACATTTGTATAATCCTATCATCAATTGAGGGATTGAAGTATGATTTTTCACTGCATGGTTATCATGCTTTCAGCACATTAGGAGGGATAGTGGGTTACTTTTATATAGGGGGTGGTAATAGTGCGGTTCAATCTTGGTTTTTGAAGAAGAAAACTAAGGAGTCTTCTCCGGCTTCACCACTAGAGGGCTCTGGCACTATTCAACCCTGAAACTTTATAGAGATTCACTAAGCGCACAATATATTTTTCAATCACCATGTTTTATGATTTATAGATTTATGCAAGGACTCATTATTACTTTCACACTCTCAGTTTAGTTTAGGAACAATGAGGGGAGTTTAGGCTTATAGCCCAATATACAGTTCCGATCAGGCATTGTACGGGCTGCATTGATTGTTTTATCTATATAGTGTGTCAGGTTGAGCCTTTAAACATAACATCTTTGGATGAACTTTCATACTAGTAAATGAGATATGTTTTAGAATTACAATGAATGAATAAGCATTGTCAATTATGATCTCAGGATTAATACTATGGGTGAATGTTTCTCCTTTTATCTTTGCTTGTAACCCAGTTCGTTTAATATGGTTAGCTATACGTGTCCCGGTATTCTTTGGGATTTTTTGTAATAAAATGTGCCCTCTGAGAAATGTGATCGGTCCAGCGCTGCTGCGTTGAGGGCTGCGGGGACACCTGGGAACATGAAATAAGATTTGCATACTACTACGTCGACAGACGTGAGGGGTATAAGAGTGGGAGGTGCCGTACCGTACAGCCAATCCCATGAGGAAGTCAGGTGTGACGAAACATGTCGGGGCGTGGCTGTACGGCATCCACTATTAGCAGTCAGTGAGAGACAGAACGGTGCGGTGTATCTCCGGGAACCGGCGAGATCTTCCGAAGGCGCTAGAGGAGTCACGTCTTGGGCTTACAAGCCAGCAGGAGATCTACACCAGCAAAGTGTCAGTAAGAGGGGTGAGAACCCATCCAACCCTTTTCTTTGGGGTCCGCCGCGACCCTCGTTTCACAGTGGTGCTGGGCGTTTCACAGAGGAGGATTTTATTGGAAGCTTTCTTTGCAGTGTTATTTTGGCTTGGTTCAAGAGTTTTTATGTGAGTGCAATGATTGAAGGTTTTAAGTTCAATAAATTTTATATGTCTTAAGGTATCACACTATGTTGAGTTTTTTCTATGCATTGAGGTGACACTGGGACTAACAAGGAATTCGGAGCCTACACCCTCAGCTGATCCGCTTTACATCTATGCTTTGTTGCCAAAACACGAGAGTGTGAGGCATTTTGAGTCGGTGAGTGCTGATTTTAAGGGGAGTGGAGTCACTGACACTAAGTGAATTGGTGGACCGTTTCCAGATTCATCACACTTTTTTGCACGGTGGTCTATCTATGGACTTTATGGACTTTACCACTTGATCTCACTTTGTTTTATGTGTCATTGAAATTGCCTTGTGCAAGGCACACTTTCACTGTTAATTTTATATTGAATAGTTTTTCTTTGTTATAGATTTACTCACGTTATCTATTCCAATTTCCTTTTGTAGATAGATGTACTAGATCACCTTCGAGTGTTGTATGGTCTATCACTGGTATTTAGCGCCACTTATATTGTTTCACAAGGATCGCATTTGGGCTCTTGGAAATAATAGGACGTATTGCACTGTTTATTTAATAAGTGGCAGCTTTGGATTCACTCCATTAACTTCTCACACATTTAAGTTTTACACATTTGTTTCACACACTTTGTGCTTTAATTTTCCCACATCTTTCATAGGGGGGTGAACACCCCTTCATTTGGCATTGAGCGCAGTGGTGAGAACTCAGGAAGGGCGCGTTGTTTTGAGTTTTCATTTTTTTGACTCAAAATCAAATGCCTTTATTAAAAAAGGAGGTAATAATCCAATAAGTACAAGCCACAGCAAACAACGGATCACAGGAGCTGACGCATTTCACACTTTCAAAAGTGCTTATTCATAGCTAAAGAACCACAAACATTGACTGCAATATATACACACTGATATCTATTAAACATGTGACCCAAACCTGTGAATAAATTACTCTAATTAGAGTTAATTAATAGGTGAAGTGGGTTGATTAATGTGTAGCTAACATGCATGGTTAAATGTGAGAGAACCATTAAGTATTCTAAAACATAAAAACAAAAATGTGTAAAAGTGGATGTGCATAAAAATATAAATGAATATATATATATATATATATATATATATATATATATATATATATATATATATATATATATAGTGAAATATGTATGTTTGGAAAATGCTATGGGCAAAGACCCAAAAACATTTAATTAAACATCCATTGAATATAATCAAAAAATTAGAAATACTTAATGTTGGATATTTAACCAAAGTGCATATGTGTTGGAATAAAAATACTTGTCAGGAGACTAGTAGACCAGACTGTGTGGACTGCACAGAGATAACCCAAAACACATGTAAGTGAATAGTGATATTTATTAAAATAGGTGATAATTAGAAAATACAAACAGTGAACAACCAACCCAACAAACCCACCAACAACAACAATATAGACAGCAAGGGGCAATACCGGAATCACAGATGTACGCCAGGCCAGGGTCATACACAGCAGGTCAGCAGGACAAGGGATATACCAGAAGCATAAACGTAGCCAAGCCAAGGTCATACACAGGAAGATCAGTAAATGAGGGACAGGGAACTAACAGGACAGAGAGGGGATGGATCGGGCTGAAGAGTACAGGAACACAGAAGGGATCGGGTCAGGATAAGCTCAGGCACAAGGTCAGATGCAGGCTTAGGATCGGGTAACAGGCGAACAAGGTCAGGACTCAAGGAGAGAGATACCAAGGCAAGCATATGAGGGCTTGCCGGGTATTTATAGGACTGACTGTGATTGACTTCAAGTCACACCTGAGCGCAGGGAGTGTTGTCTGCTCCATACTGCCAGGATCCATCCGCTGGTGGACGTCAGTACTGCGGCCAAAAGATGAAATAACACCAGCAGGGAAATATTCTCCTGACAGTTCAACACTGCCAGGAGACACCTGCTGGTGGACCCCAGTACTGCATGCCAAATGATATATCTTACCAGCGGATGAATCCTTTCCTGACAATACTAAATATAAAATATATCCATATAGACATTTATATAGTGTAGAATGTGGAATGATGTAATGGTAAACGAACATGCGTGTCCATATAAACATGCGTATCTCCAAGTGAGGAACAATAAGCATGTGAGTGTAGACATACATGTGTGTGAATATATAACAAAAAACTACGTTTGAAAATATGAAAATATAAGAGCATGAGAATGACCACACATCTACAGAGACATGTATAAAACAAAGGATGCAAGTGCATTCAAGAAGTTATCTTGTGTCTGTAGCCTATATATAAAGATGAAAACTTAATTAGTAAAACTATTACCAAAAATTAATATGGCTCATATATATACAGGAATAGACGTGGCTTCTAGATATAAACTATTCAGAAAATAGCTACTACATATAAAATTATTATACTGTTTCATACATAACTGAACGTACATAAACAGACATATCATTACTAAAACCTTAAATATAAAACATTAGATATTATAAACAAATATCACAAATATGTGCACTAGATTTAAATGTGCCTCCATGTCTATTTATCCATCTAAGTGTCCGTATTTTTTAGCTCAAAAGTTTTTTTTTCCCCATAAAAATATATTGGGGTCACTACACCTCCGAAACCATGGTATGAGCATACATTGGTCATCGTGATTGACATGGACTTACATCACTGGACAGTGTGATTGATGATGATTGTATATCAAGGGACTTTTTTTAAAGGACTTGTCAAAAAACCGTGTTTGTGGTTTTTCTCACTGTTTACACTCACTGTTTTTTTTTTTGGCGGATGTTAGGGATACTATGTACCCCATAGTAGTTCACATGGGTGGCTGGGATCTGGGGACTCCCTTATTGTTAAAGGAGGCTTCCAGATTCGGATAAGCCCCCCTCCCACATACTCCCACATCCACTGGGCCAGGGTTGTGAGGAAGAGGCCCTTTTCCTCATCAACATGGGGCCATGGTGCTTTCCCAGTAGGCATGCCCATGTTGATGGCATGTGGCCTGGTATGGTTCAGTTGGGGGGGCACACACTTGTCCTTTCCATTACATGTTTTTTCATTTTTGCCATGGGATCACCTTAAAATACATAGACCCATATGGCCTTTTATGGATTATAGGGGGGACCTTCATTTAATTTTCTTTTTTACTGGCAGCTTATTTGTTTGCATGGGGTCCCTCCTAAAATCAATACCAGAACCAAACGGCCTGGTATAGATTTTGGGTAAACCACCACACCATTTTTTTAAAAAGTGTTGTATCATTTGTTTACATACTGCTGTCAACCAGTAATCTCTAATGACTCTCTGAAATTGATGACTCTCTGGTTGTTAAGGGCAGGGTAGGTGCCGACTCCTTAACAACCAGTTTTTCACTGGTTTCAAGTGATAATAAAGTCTTTTTTTTTTTACTTGTACCTACAGGTAAGTCTATAATAAGACTTACCTGTAGGTACAGTGAATATCTCCTAAACTTGCACTGTTTAGGAGATATTTACACTACATGCAGGTCACATGCGCTCTGAAGGGACGGCATACCCATTACGTCCCTTCAGAGCTCTGTGCCACAGCCATGACTCTGGCGCACATTCGGAGGAATGATGTCATCGCGGCTCGGCCAAAAGGACAGCCAGAGCACTTGAACCCGGAAGGAAGACCGGGTGAAGATGGAAGCCCTGTCAGCGGTGACAGCACACTGCTGGAGGGCTTCGTTCTAAGGTAAGTTTCTCATAATGTGCTTGTATGCGATGCATACTAGTACAATATGCCAATGTCTTGCAGGGTTTATGAAAAAGAAATATGCAGTTTACTACCGCTTTAAGGATGCTGACGGGTGCCTACTCCTTAATAACTAGCAGCCCCAAGCTCAACTGTCACAGTTAGCAGTGGTAGTAACACCGCCGCTAAATGGTTCACTTACCTCTGCAGCCAGAAGTCCATCTGCATTAAAATGAGGTACAAATAGACACATTAAATACTTCAAAATAAAGAAATTTAACATATGCTGTATTTAACTTATGCTGTATATAATGTGCATTTTTTTGTCAATTGCATGTTCCTTGTGAATTATATTTTACCGCTAATACTCATGTGGTATAAAACTTAGTGAATTGACCCCAAAGAGTCATATTTCTTCAAGTTGCAAGTAGAGGAATCTCCAGATTTAATCTTTTCTCAGTTTACCCAATATTGTAATCATTCCATTTTGCTAAATAGTCACACAGCACAGGGCTCGATTCATTAACCACAACCATATAACTTACATATGCAGCGGCAAGGTGGCACCGCTAAAATAAGTAAATAGTGAGTAAACTAATGCGCAAACCGACAATAACCAACAGGCTAAAAAAAAAGCTGCCAGCATAAAAGAGTATCCTCACGTGAACCAGACCAGACAATTAAAATAAAACATATGCGGCGCTCCTTACGCCCACCAAAAACAAATGCACAAAGAAATATAGAGTGAAAAAAATGCAAATATAATAATAATATGATCCAAAAACTCATATAAAGTGTAATGCGACTCCACAAAAACGCATGAAAGTGTGCAAATGATCATACGAGCTTGTGACTCACACAAAGAAGTGATAATAGTGACTCAACACACAAAATAATAAATGTATACAGGTAACATTCAATTGTGCATAGATAATGAACATATTGCAATGGATAAATACATTAATCAAAATAAGTAAATAGTGAAGTGCAATACATTAAAATACATACATGTGTGAAGAGTTCATATAAATCCGTGAATCACAAATACGTGTAAAAAATGTCCAAATATTTAATAGGTGAAAAAATGTGATCCCGACTTCATGCAATGTAACTTCTAATAGCAGCAAAAACATCTTCTGATCATACAGGAAAGTGCAAGTGCAGTAAACAATTGCTATGGCAAGATGTGACCAAAATGAATGTGCGCTTCCAAACGGGCTCCGGGGTGCGACACCTGTTCCCCCCAGCCTCTCACCTGTAGCAGCGGCCCCAATGGGCCAATCGAACGTAAGCCGACAAGCGGTACAGATCTCCAAAGGCACAGCAGCTTCCGATGGTAGTCACAGCTTTTGGGGACATCAAGTATCCAGCCAGCAATCACACTACCCCGTTCAGTAGATGTAGGCAGATAGGTATTTAAAAGAGAAGAGAAGGCTCCATAGTGTAGTAGTTAAGGTTTATTAAGTAAAATAAGTAGTCACTTACATAAAAAATTGATAATAGCAGCTGTAGAAACGAAAGCTGCCGGGTTCGGCCATACCTGGCAGCAGCGGCACCTGGCTCCTCCCTGACGCGTTGCGTCACAACACACGTGACTTTCTCAAAGGGTCAAGGAGCCAGGTGTCGGCCAGCACGTATATACGGTCTCAGCCGCTGTCACAGCAACAGCGGGTACACAGATAACTAAAAACAATCTAAATATAAGAACAGCATGATCAATCTATATGAGGCATAACTCTAAATAGCCAATACTAACATCATACTTAAAAAATATCAGAAAATGCATAATTAAAATAAGGAGATAGATAAATCTAAATCCCGGACGCCATCTGGTGGAGGAAATAAGGGAATTGCTAAAATGCTAAAACCCAATGATGACCAATGAAAGCAACAGAGACTAACAATTTAACAAACTCCATCTACTGAAAAAGGGAATATTTAGCTCGCACTTTGTTAATTCCTGAATGGCATAAATAAATCATACCATACTTTAGAACAATGTTTAAAAAAAGGGGGGGGGGCCTAATCATTCTATATAAGGCATAATTCCAAATGGCCAATAATAATTACTCAGTCAGAATATAAATAATTTAAATAAGGAATTAAATCTAACTAGATCCCAGACGCCATCTAGTGGAGAAAATATGTTAATACTAAACCAATGATATCAACAAAGACTGACAAATTAACGTAATTAATCTAATGGGAGAAAAAGAATATAACGCACACTTAGATAATTCCTAAAATAGCATATATTATGCTTAGGAACAATGATGAAATGACCCGAGACTCACAGTTACAATAGTAACGCCCAGTGAAACTCAAAAGGGAATAAATATATATAGGACTAATTTCCCTAAGGGAGTCTATAACATATACACAAGGGAGATTTACGTCTAACCAGGGAAAAATACCCATAGGTTCTAGATATAGAGTGGGGGTCTTCCACGCCACAAATCGTATAATCAATGCAAATGCAATATCTAAATATAACTAAAAAGTGTCTAAATGTATAAAATATAAAAATATTAAAAATTAGAAATAAAACAATTAGGATCGATTTCTACATTGTGCCCTAGTGGCGCCAATGTACGTAATTTGTATATCCATCTAGACTCAGCTTGGCTAATCTTAATGGTCTTATTATCTCCCCTCCAGTGGGGTTTGTATTTCTCTATTCCACAAATTACTAGTGATGAGGGATCACTGTTATGATATTTTGCATAGTGTCTTGATAGACTATGCTTATCAAAACTCTTTTTTCATGACTTCCGGTTCCGGCGCCACATGAGGAAGAGGTGAGAAGCTCCAGCTCCCGCACAGCTCCTCACATAATCGGCATTTAAACCAGCCACAGCACCGGGGGAAACCCCTACTGCCTCTGCTCCATCTCAGGCAGACATGGACCGCTTCGTGGAGCGATCCTATGCCCGGGCGCTGTCCTCGCCCCCCTCCACAGCTCCGCCGGCGGGAGACATAGCGGCTGACACAGCCAAGATGGCGGCCGCTCCGGACACAGCAGAGCGGCCTCAGCAGCAGCCACAACCTCCCCCTGCCCCTACTATAGCAGAAACTGACCCCGCATCCCCTGCTAACATTGCCCAGGCTGTAGTTCAACTACTGGGGCCATCACTAACAGCCACTGTGGACGCAGCGGTACACAGGGGGCTGGAACAGCTACACATAGAGCTCCAGGCTCAGGCCCAGCGCATCACTCAGGTGGAAGAAAGGATTTCCATAATTGAAGATGACTGCACAGCCTCATCTGCAGCACTTGCACGTATCAATGCTTCATACAGAGACATATGGGACAAGCTGGACGATTTGGAAAATCGTTCAAGAAGGAACAACCTGCGCATCATTGGCTTGCCAGAGTCGATCCCAGCCTCCCACCTCACAAACATATGTGCGAAAACCATCCCAGAGCAACTTGGCCTCCGCATACCATGCACTGTTGAACGAGCGCACCGTATGGGTCAATATTCTGACACGCGCACTAAACCTCGGCATGTGATAGTAAAATACTTAAACTACGCCGACAAAAACGCCATAATGCAAAAATTTCGTCGCACGCGCTCACTGGTGGTAGATGGCGCAAAACTGTTGCTTTTCGCGGACTATTCCATAGAGGTAATGAAACAACGTAAAGCGTTTTCCTCGGTATGTTCCACTCTACATCACACCCAAACCCGATTCTCCCTAGCCTATCCAGCTGTCCTCCGCGTTCAAACATCTGAAGGGGAGCAACTCACCTTCCACACACCTGAAGAGGCGGAAACCTACCTAACCAACAGAAGCTCCGAAATGGAACACAGCGCCGCAACAGAGGGATCTCCATCGTCATCTTCACAGCATGCATATGGACACCCTAAACACCCCCGAAGCCCGACCAAACCTCCATACAAGCGCAGCCGCTCCACCAACCAGGAAGACCGCTCTGGGAATCGTTGAAGGAATCGTCGAAGGACCCCACATCACCACCTTTTCCACACCGGCATCTTCTAACGGGTAGTATCAACCCATCCTATACTTTTTCTTTTTCTTAAAATGTTTTATTTTTAAGCTGAGGATGCTATTGATGCCTCTATAAACTGCCGTACATGCTCTCTATGGAGCACTACCCCCCCCAACCTGTAGCTGTAAAATACGCAGAAAGAAAAAGTTATGCAGCTATACTGTTATGGTCATGGAACTCAATAACAGAGATAGTCCCCCAATACCTGGGAAACTTTCCTTTTCAGGGACACTTGCAATGTTGTAATCTCTTGTATTTTCTATTTTCCGGTTTGTTTATGCCTAATTTTAAGAGGGGGGACCTCTCCTGTGTTTAGCATACCTCACCATCGATTAATTCAAACCTGCACTACCTCCTCGGGAGATCCCCCCCTAGATTACTCTCCCTTCCTATCTTGTACCCCCCCCCTATCCCCCTTTCCTCTCCCCTACCATCCCTATCCCCACCCCCCGTTGCTATCACCCTGCCCCTAAGTGAGGAGCTGGCAATCAATGGGAGCTATGCTAACTAGATAGGTGAGACCTCATGTGGAAAAAAGAGAAGTCCACAACGCACGTTATGTATTTCCTTATACGATATACTGCCTTATTAATGTTTATAACTTGTTGTTGCTTAGAGAAGTTTAAGTTCATGTTTGCCAGCTTAGTTCGTATGTCTTCAGGGGCTCCGAGGCGCTTTGATGGCTCCCAAAAGGTAGATAGCACATCTACAAAGGGGTCCTTATACAAACCCCTCAATCAAAACGCATTTAACTATCAACTATGTCACAGTCTGCACTTGGGAGTCACCTAAAGTTTGTCTCGTGGAATGTTAAGGGGCTACGCTCCCCAAATAAACGTATGTCTATCCTCAGACACTTGCGTCGTCTTCGGGCTGATGTGGCTCTACTTCAGGAGACGCATCTGGCTGCGGACGACCTACAGCGTCTTCGTAAACTGTGGGCTCCGTTTATGGCTCACCGGCAGTAGGCCGTAAAGCGGGTGTTGCAATCCTTCTGCACAAGAATTTACAGCACACTGTCAGAGACGTCAAGGTTGACTCGGAAGGAAGGAAACTGACTCTACATCTGACTATAGATGACAAACCTGTAGCACTTACCAATAGGGATGAGCTTCGTGTTCGAGTCGAACCCATGTTCGACTCGAACATCGGCTGTTCGACCGTCCGTCGAATTGCGAACGATATGGGCCGTTCGCGCCAAATTCGTGTGGCGCGTCACGGCCCATAATTCACTGCGGCATCGCAGTGCATTGCTGGCTGATGATTGGCCAAGCATGCACTATGACCCGCATGCTTGGCCAATCACAGCGCCGTCAGTAGAGAGAGCTGTAATTGGCCAAAGCCAGGGTGGCTTTGGCCAATTATGGCTCAGGGGATTTAGTACACACCCCACACTATATAAGGCCGCCTGCACGGCGGCCCTGTGTAGTGTGTGTTCCGGTGTGCTGAGAGATAGAGAGAGAGAGAGACAGTGTCATTTGATTTGAGTTAGATAGATTAGGCAGAACAGTCAGTCAGTTAGCTGCACTTACAGTGTATTGTGTATATATATGCATCCCAGGTGTTGCATATATATATATACACTGTATTCAGTTTAGCTAGATCCGTTCCTGTTATCTTCTATCTAGACTATTTAGTGCAGTGTGTCCTGCTCACAGTGTTCAGCTAGATCCGTTCCTGCTATTTACATTCAGTGCAGTGCGTCCTGCTCACAGTGTTCAGCTAGATCCGTTCCTGGTATTTACATTTAGTGCAGTGCGTCCTGCTCACAGTGTTCAGCTAGATCCGTTCCTGCTATTTACATTCAGTGCAGTGCGTCCTGCTCACAGTGTTCAGCTAGATCCGTTCCTGGTATTTACATTTAGTGCAGTGCGTCCTGCTCACAGTGTTCAGCTACATCCGTTCCTGCTATTTACATTCAGTGCAGTGCGTCCTGCTCACAGTGTTCAGCTAGATCCGTTCCTGCTATTTACATTCAGTGCAGTGCGTCCTGCTCACAGTGTTCAGCTAGATCCGTTCCTGCTATTTACATTCAGTGCAGTGCGTCCTGCTCACAGTGTTCAGCTAGATCCGTTCCTGCTATTTACATTCAGTGCAGTGCGTCCTGCTCACAGTGTTCAGCTAGATCCGTTCCTGGTATTTACATTTAGTGCAGTGCGTCCTGCTCACAGTGTTCAGCTACATCCGTTCCTGCTATTTACATTCAGTGCAGTGCGTCCTGCTCACAGTGTTCAGCTAGATCCGTTCCTGCTATTTACATTCAGTGCAGTGCGTCCTGCTCACAGTGTTCAGCTAGATCCGTTCCTGCTATTTACATTCAGTGCAGTGCGTCCTGCTCACAGTGTTCAGCTAGATCCGTTCCTGGTATTTACATTTAGTGCAGTGCGTCCTGCTCACAGTGTTCAGCTACATCCGTTCCTGCTATTTACATTCAGTGCAGTGCGTCCTGCTCACAGTGTTCAGCTAGATCCGTTCCTGCTATTTACATTCAGTGCAGTGCGTCCTGCTCACAGTGTTCAGCTAGATCCGTTCCTGCTATTTACATTCAGTGCAGTGCGTCCTGCTCACAGTGTTCAGCTAGATCCGTTCCTGCTATTTACATTCAGTGCAGTGCGTCCTGCTCACAGTGTTCAGCTAGATCCGTTCCTGGTATTTACATTTAGTGCAGTGCGTCCTGCTCACAGTGTTCAGCTACATCCGTTCCTGCTATTTACATTCAGTGCAGTGCGTCCTGCTCACAGTGTTCAGCTAGATCCGTTCCTGCTATTTACATTCAGTGCAGTGCGTCCTGCTCACAGTGTTCAGCTAGATCCGTTCCTGCTATTTACATTCAGTGCAGTGCGTCCTGCTCACAGTGTTCAGCTAGATCCGTTCCTGGTATTTACATTTAGTGCAGTGCGTCCTGCTCACAGTGTTCAGCTACATCCGTTCCTGCTATTTACATTCAGTGCAGTGCGTCCTGCTCACAGTGTTCAGCTAGATCCGTTCCTGCTATTTACATTCAGTGCAGTGCGTCCTGCTCACAGTGTTCAGCTAGATCCGTTCCTGCTATTTACATTCAGTGCAGTGCGTCCTGCTCACAGTGTTCAGCTAGATCCGTTCCTGGTATTTACATTTAGTGCAGTGCGTCCTGCTCACAGTGTTCAGCTAGATCCGTTCCTGCTATTTACATTCAGTGCAGTGCGTCCTGCTCACAGTGTTCAGCTAGATCCGTTCCTGCTATATACATTTAGTGCAGTACGTCCTGCTCACAGTGTTCAGCTAGATCCGTTCCTGTTATCTTCCTACTGACAGGCAGGCTTGTCTGGTTACAGTATATAAAGCTACCTGAAGAAAATTACAGGTGTTCTTTTTGATCCTATTAGTACCACGGTCAGGCAGCTAGACTATTTACATTTAGTACAGTGTGTCCTGCTCACAGTGTTCAGCTAGATCCGTTCCTGTTATCTTCCTACTGACAGGCAGGCTTGTCTGGTTACAGTATATAAAGCTACCTTAAGAAAATTACAGGTGTTCTTTTTGATCCTATTAGTACCACGGTCAGGCAGCTAGACTATTTACATTTAGTACAGTGTGTCCTGCTCACAGTGTTCAGCTAGATCCGTTCCTGTTATCTTCCTACTGACAGGCAGGCTTGTCTGGTTACAGTATATAAAGCTACCTTAAGAAAATTACAGGTGTTCTTTTTGATCCTATTAGTACCACGGTCAGGCAGCTAGACTATTTACATTTAGTACAGTGCGTCCTGCTCACAGTGTTCAGCTAGATCCGTTCCTGCTATATACATTTAGTGCAGTACGTCCTGCTCACAGTGTTCAGCTAGATCCGTTCCTGTTATCTTCCTACTGACAGGCAGGCTTGTCTGGTTACAGTATATAAAGCTACCTGAAGAAAATTACAGGTGTTCTATCCCAGCTTAGTGCAGCTACAGGCCATTAGTATGTCTGGAAGGCCAAGAAGGAGAGGCAGACAGTCACAAGCCAATAAGAGAGGGCAAGCAGGCTCTGTGTCTAGTGCTGGTCGTGGAGACGGTGCATCCTCATCAGCACGTGGCCATGGGACACGCTTGGCCTTTTTTTCGGCAGCTGGCCGTGTTGAGCCGCAACATGCGGAAGACTTGGTCGAGTGGATGACCAAGCCGTCCTCATCCTCCTCATCCTCTCTCACCCATGCCCAGGGTGCTTTGTCTGGCAAAGCAGCGGCCTCTTCCCTCAGCTCAATGTCATCAGTGACTCCTTCCCTAGCTCCACCATGTCCTCATGAGGATTCCCTCGAACTGTTTGACCACAGTGTTGGGTACATGCTCCAGGAGGATGCCCAGCGTTTGGAAGGCTCTGATGATGATACTGAGCTCAATGAAGGCAGTAACATGAGCACGGACAGAGGGGGTGCCCAAGAAGGACAGCAATCTGGCAGTCATGCTCCCCCTGCTGCAGCATACTGCCAGGTTTGCTCCAGTGATGAGGAGGGAGGGGATGATGAGGTCACTGACTCAACGTGGGTGCCTGATAGGAGAGAGGAGGAGGAGGAGGAGGAGGAGGAGGTGGCACATCACCAACTAGGCAGGATGCCCTCCAGGGGCCAGCCTAAGGGCAGCACATTGACTGCATCACACCCCAAAGCTCCACATGTGCAGGGCGCTGCAGTCTCTGCGCGTTATTCAAAAAGTTCTTTGGTGTGGGCCTTTTTTGAGACGAGTGCATCAGATCGCACCGCTGCTATTTGCAACATATGTCTCAAGCGTATCTCGCGTGGCCAAAACATCTCCCGCTTGGGTACCACATGCTTGACCAGACATATGTTGACCTGCCATGCAGTTCGTTGGCAAGCGTATCTGAAAGACCCACACCAAAGAACAAAGACGATCTCTCCTTGCTCCTCATCAGCTGAGATTTCCAACCCCACTAGACCTTCAGTCCTCTCTGAGACCTGCAGTGAGAGGAATGAAGGTGTAGAATTAGGTGTGTCACAGCCAAGTACTTGTGGGCAATCTGCTTTTGGTACACCGACGTCAGATTGTACCAGGCAAATTTCCCTGCCCCAGCTGCTGCACCGCCGAAAGAAGTTTGCTCCCAGCCATCCACATGCCCAGCGGTTGAATGCTAGCTTGGCAAAATTGCTAGCACTTCAACTGCTGCCTTTTCAGTTGGTAGACTCTGCCCCCTTCCGTGAGTTTGTGGAATGTGCGGTTCCTCAGTGGCAGGTACCCAAACGCCACTTTTTCTCACGGAAGGCGATTCCGGCTCTCTACCGGCATGTGGAAGGCAATGTCCATGCCTCGCTGGACAGGGCGGTCAGCGGTAAGGTGCATATTACCGCTGACTCATGGTCCAGCAGGCATGGACAGGGACGTTACTTAAGTTTCACGGCGCATTGGGTGACTCTGCTGGCAGCTGGGAAGGATGCAGGACAAGGTGCAGTAGTGTTGGAGGTTGTTCCGCCACCACGCCTCCAAAATGCTGATTGTGACACACCTCTCTCCTCCACCCCCTCCTCTTCTTCTTCCTCCATGGCCTCTTCCTCGGAACCAGCGGTGCTCCGTAGGCGTTCAAGGGGCTACGCAAGTACGCAGGCCAAAAGATGCCATGCGGTGCTTGAGCTGGTGTGCTTGGGGGACAGGAGCCACACTGGGGCAGAGGTTCTGTCAGCTCTGCAGGGGCAGGTTCAGAGGTGGTTGACGCCACGCCAACTTAAGGCAGGAATGGTGGTTTGCGACAATGGCACCAACCTCCTCTCTGCCCTCCGACAGGGACAACTGACCCATGTGCCCTGTTTGGCTCACGTCCTTAACTTGGTGGTGCAGCGGTTCTTGGGCAGGTACCCGGGCTTACAGGATGTCCTGAGGCAGGCCAGGAAAGTCTCTGTGCATTTCCGCCGGTCATATAATGCCAGTGCTCGGCTGACGGACCTCCAAAAGGAGTTTAACCTGCCCAAGAACCGCCTAATCTGTGACATGCCCACCAGGTGGAACTCGACGTTGGCCATGCTGCAGCGGCTGCACACGCAGCAGAGGGCCATCAATGAGTACCTGTGCGACTATGGCACCAGGACAGGGTCAGGGGACCTTGGTTTTTTTTCCCCACGCCAGTGGGCCATGATCAGGGATGCATGCACTGTCCTGTCACCATTCGAGGAGGCCACGAGGATGGTGAGCACTGACAGTGCATGCATCAGTGACACTGTCCCCCTTGTCCACCTGTTGGAGCACACGCTGCGTGGAATAATGGACAGGGCACTTGAGGCAGAACAGAGGCAGGAAGAGGAGGACTTCCTTAGCTCTCAAGGCCCCCTTTATCCAGACAGTGTTCCTGCGTGCCCGCCGATCACACAGGAAGAGGACGAGGAGGAGGAGGAGGAGGAAGATTGTGTCAGTATGGAGGTGGAGCCTGGCACTCAGCATCAGCAGTCTTTAAGGGATCAGTCCCAAGGAACACATGGACTTGTACGTGGCTGGGAGGAGGTGGCTGCGGACGTTGTTGTCCTTAGTGACCCAGAGGACTCCGGACCGAATGCCTCAGCAAACCTACGCTGCATGGCCTCCCTGATCCTGCAAAGCCTGCGTAAGGATCCTCGTATTCGTGGTATCAAGGAGAAGGACCAATACTGGCTGGCAACCCTCCTTGATCCACGTTACAAGGGTAAGGTTGCGGACCTTATCTTGCCATCGCAGAGGGAGCAGAGGATGAAACATCTTCGGGAGGCCTTGCAGAAAGGTCTGTGCAACGCGTTCCCAGAGACTGGGAGGTTACAAACTCCTGTTTCTGGACAACGTGTTGCTGAGGCTTCGGTCAGTCAAAGAAGGAGCGGTGGAGAAGGTGGCCGTCTGACCGATGCGTTCAGACAATTTTTTGGTCCGCAGCCCCAAGGTATGATCGGTTCCAGCAACCATCGCCAGCGTCTGTTTTACATGGTGCAGGAATACCTAGGGGCAAGATCAGACTTGGACACCTTTCCCACCGAAAATCCTCTGGGTTACTGGGTCTTGAGGATGGATCACTGGCCAGAGCTTGCACAGTATGCAATTGAGCTACTGGCCTGTCCTGCATCCAGCGTTCTTTCGGAACGTACATTCAGTGCTGCTGGAGGCGTGGTAACCGATCACAGGGTGCGTCTGTCCACTGACTCGGTCGATCGGCTGACCTTCATAAAAATGAATCAGTCTTGGATCACCACCAGCTACCAAGCACCTGATGCTGATGTAACTGAATAATTTTTTTCAGATCCCTTCAAAGACTGCCTATGCTGATGCTGAGTGATTATCCCTGAGTAATTATCCTCTTCCTCCTCAATCATCACGCTGATAGCTTGTAAGAACATTTTTGGTTCTGGGCGCCACCACCAGTGCCTAAGGCACAATTTTTCAGCCCCTGTATAACAGGGGCGTGTAATTACAATTTTTGATGTAATACTTTGCAGCACGGCTCGTTCCTGCATTCCAACTAGAGTGTCTGTGAGGGGTTGCAGTGTTGTGGCACCAGCACCAGTGCCTAAGGCCCAATTTTTCTGCCCCTGTCTAACAGGGGCGTGAAATTACAATTTTTGATGCAATACTTTGCAGCAGGGCTCGTTCCTGCGTTCCAACTAGAGTGTCTGTGAGGGGTTGCAGTGTTGTGGCACCAGCACCAGTGCCTAAGGCCCAATTTTTCTGCCCCTGTCTAACAGGGGCGTGTAATTACAATTTTTGATGCAATACTTTGCAGCAGTGCTCGTTCCTGCGTTCCAACTAGAGTGTCTGTGAGGGGTTGCAGTGTTGTGGCACCAGCACCAGTGCCTAAGGCCCAATTTTTCTGCCCCTGTCTAACAGGGGCGTGTAATTACAATTTTTGATGCAATACTTTGCAGCAGGGCTCGTTCCTGCGTTCCAACTAGAGTGTCTGTGAGGGGTTGCAGTGTTGTGGCACCAGCACCAGTGCCTAAGGCCTAATTTTTCAGCTCCTGTTCAACAGGGGCATGTAATTACAATTCTTGATCTAATATTTCACAGCAGGGCCCTGTGAGGGCTTACAGTGTTTTGGCCACAGCAACACCTAAGGCCCAAATTTCTGCTGAGTATATAGGGCAGGACCCTACTTTCAAACATCTAACTTACAAACGACTCCTACTTGCAAACGGAAGGAGACAACAGGAAGTGAGATGAAATCTACCCATAGGAAGGGAAATTCTCTCATGTAAGAGTTAATATGGGAAAACAATTTCTCCTTTCCACTGATGCTTTCCAATCCTTGTTCCACAAAAAAACCCAAATTTTCAAAAAACATTTTTCATTGGGACAAAAAAGTGAGGTGAAATCTTCTGAAGAGGAGGAAAGACGCAAAACAAATGTCACAGGGGTGATAACCCTTCCCTATGTTTTCCAAAAAGCTTAGAAAAGATTTTTTGGCTGGAGCTAAACACATTAAAAATGTTCAAAATTACAAACAGATTCTACTTAACAACAAACCTACAGTCCCTGTCTTGTTTGCACCGCCTGTATACTGCTGTTCAGAGTATATAGGGCCTGGTGGCCCCACACCTTTCCTTATTTTAATTTGGGTGTGGGGTTCCCCTTAATATCCATACAAGACCCAAAGGGCCTGGTAATGGACTGGGGGGTACCCATGCCGTTTGTCTCACTGATTTTCATCCATATTGCCATGACCCGACATGACATTAAACCCGCAAGCAGTTTTAAATGAGATTTTTTCCTTTAAAAATGACATTTGGTGCAGGGACTGTTCTAAACATGGGAAACACGCGTCACTTTACAGGCATACTATAGACACCCCCCAGGTACGATATTTAAAGGAATATTTCACTTTTTTTTTTTTACTTTAAGCATCATTAAAATCACTGCTCCCGAAAAAACGGCCGTTTTTAAAAGTTTTTTTTGCATTGATACATGTCCCCTGGGGTAGGACCCGGGTCCCCAAACCCTTTTTAGGACAATACCATGCAAATTAGCCTTTAAAATGAGCACTTTTGATTTCGAACGTTCGAGTCCCATAGACGTCAATGGGGTTCTAACGTTCGTGCGAACTTGCGGTCCGTTCGCGGGTTCTGGTGCGAACCGAACCGGGGGGTGTTCGGCTCATCCCTACTTACCAACATCTATGCTCCCAATTCTCCTGACACCTCCTTCTTTCAAGACTTAGTGAAATGGGTGCTAACTACCCCAGAGACGCTGCACCTATTGGGTGGGGATTTTAATTCAGTCATGTCCTCCCTAGCTGATCGCACAAGTTCCCCTACACATAGATCGCACACCCGTACCCCCTCATCATCTGCATCTACCCTACTGTCACAAGCCGTCGCCTCCATGCACTATGTGGATGTCTGGCGCTTAATGCACCCAACGGATCGGGAATACACTTTTTTTTCGCCCCCACACAATACGTTCTCACGTATAGATTATTTTTTTGCCTCCCCGGCCCTAAGCTCCGTAATCAGCACACCAGATATACTAGACGCAGTGATCTCAGACCATAGCCCAATCGTGGTTCATCTAACCCAAACAGCTCGCTCCTCTCCCTCCCCTACTTGGCGCTTCCCCTCCTATTTAGTTAGTAATGAGGATTTTCAACATACACTATATTGTGCCTGGGAGGAATACATCTCCACTAATGGAGCTCACGTTACAAACCCTAACCTATTCTGGGAAGCAGGCAAGGCCTTTTTACGGGGTAAAATAATTTCATACACAACACAGTTTAAAAAAAGAGCCAAGCAACAATACAATGAGTCAAGCGAAGCCCTACGCTTGGCACATGAACAGCTTACATTAAACCGCACCATAGAGAACATACAAAAATGGAGACAGGCCAAAAGCACCTTTGACCTCTGGGCAGAACAACATGAAGCGGCCAAAACGTCATACTCTCAATTACATTTCCATAGATTTGGAAACAAGGCTGGTAGGCTCCTGGCCAAGATGTGCTCGGGCCCCAGACGTCCTACCCGTATTTCTGCTCTTAGAGCTAAGACAGGCTCTCTGGTCACCTCCCCAGCTGACATTAGCAACCTACTCGTGGAATACTACACTAATTTATACAAAGCTGACCCAACTGACTTACCTACTACTGACTTACTGCTCAACAAAATACGTCTACCCAAACTCCACCACACACAATTAGAGACGATTAATGCCCCCATTACTGTTGATGATATTCGATTTACGATCAAAGACATGGCTTCGGCCAAAGCCCCGGGACCCGACGGATACACCGCCGAATTCTATAAAATGACCAGGGAATTTATCCCAGACACCTTAAAACATGTATACGCAGCTATGTGGGACGGAGGGCCCTATCTTCCCACGGGAACACAGGCCCACATCAAACTAATCTCTAAGAAAGGAAAAGATCCCCTATTACCGGGCTCGTACCGACCGATATCATTAATCAATGTCGATGTCAAAATCCTATCCAAAATAATTGCGTCGCGACTAGCTCCCCTACTACCATCATTATTACACCCAGCCCAATCTGGCTTCGTTTCGGGCAGATCGGCCACCCTAAATATTCGCAAAGTGTTAATGGCTCTGGAATACGCCAAAACTCACCCTAACCAAGACATTGCCATCATGTCATTAGACGCGGAAAAGGCCTTTGACAACATCAGTCTCTCTTGGCTCTTCAGAGTGATGACACGATTTGGATTCTCAGGACCGATTATGCAATTTCTTTCACAAATGTACACATCCCCTACCGCACGTCTTGTCACCCCTGACTTTATCTCAGACACGATTCCATTAACAAAAGGAACGAGACAGGGCTGCCCCCTGTCTCCACTCCTGTTCAATTTAGCAATCGAACCCTTGTCCAGAATACTAAATTCAGCTGATGGAATCAGTGGCATCACTCTGGAGAACCACACTCTTCGTTCGGCGCTATTTGCAGACGACATACTATTGTTTTCCACCGACCCCATAACAGACTTTGACAGACTCAAACAACTTTTTTCAGACTTCAGACTTTGCTCGGGATTCAGAATCAATCTTGATAAAAGCGAAATCCTACCATTACACCCCCACCTCTCCAGTAAATGGAAACATCTATCCCCCCTGGCCATAGCCAACCAACACATTACATACCTGGGCATTAAAATAGGACGTGAACCATCATCTCTGTACTCTTTAAATTACCCCCCA
Organism: Lithobates septentrionalis; assembly: GCA_037952835.1. Classification (NCBI taxonomy): domain Eukaryota; kingdom Metazoa; phylum Chordata; class Amphibia; order Anura; family Ranidae; genus Lithobates; species Lithobates septentrionalis. The sequence continues at coordinate 2,643,860 of JBBDGP010000545.1, forward strand.
TTGATAACCAAAATTGTGAAGGAGTTGGAGGCTTGGGGGTCCCTACCTCTCTCGCTCTTTGGGAGATGCCACCTTTTCAAAATGGTGTCTTTCGCACGCTTACTTTACCCAATGCAGACCATACCGCTTCTAATTAAGCACTCAGACATCCAAAAACTCCAGAAGGCCCTAACTGCCTTTATATGGTCTCACAAGAAACCTCGCATAGCGCTACAGAAATTATGTCTCCCGAAGGGCGAGGGCGGGGCGGGACTGCCCAATATGCGTTTTTACAACCTGGCATGTTTACTTAGACAAGGCTTAGACTGGCTCACTGGTGGGTCTAAATATTCCAACCTATCCTTAGAAGAGGCTATGGTACACCCATATGACCTCTCGGCCATCCTTCATTCTAATCCCAATATATTACCCCCCCACCTCAAAACAAGTGTAGTCATTAAGGACACGGTCATTGCATGGAGAGAAGTAAGAAAATTGCTCAAAGTGCCATCCAGCATCTCCAAATACCTCAAAATACAAGGGAACCCTATGTTCCTTCCATCTATCATCCATAAAGCTTTTGGCCAATGGAAACTTAAAGGCCTCACAGATGTCTCGTCTCTTTATCTCAGCAAGCCGGGCAAATTCAAACCATTTCAAACCTTGATGAGGGAGTACTCCCTACCACCAACCCATGTCTTCTTCTATCATCAACTCGTCAGCTATCTCAAATCCTGCTCGGGACCTAGTACAAACCCACTTGAAACATCCTGCATTGACACTCTCATCAAAAGCAACAACTACTCCATCTCCAATATTTACTCCTGTCTCATACAACATCAAACACGGAAGTATGCCCTCAAACCCTTTCAAAAATGGTCACACGTATTAGATGACGAATCTCTGCCAGAAAAAATCCTTGAGGGGTACAAGACAGTCCGCAACCTTACTGCTTCTGAATCTTGGAGGGAGACACAATTCAAGATCATTCACAGAGCCTATTTCCCTTTCCGCTTCAACAAGAAAGACCCCACCCAAGCGCAATGTTCCTGGTGTAAATTATCTCGCCCCACTTTACTACACAGGCTTTGGGACTGTAACAAGATTGATGCTTACTGGACTAAAGTAATCACTTACATCAACGAAGTCCACAAAATTCAGTGCACTAAGGACCGCCTATTATGCCTGTTCAGCATACCCCCTTCATCGTCATCGCCAACGATGGTCTCACAAAATATTCCACACTGGGCTCACCTATGTCTCCTAGTGGCCCGCAGGACTATTATGTCTCACTGGATATCAGCTACTCCTCCTACCCTAACAATGTTTAAAAAAGCCCTGGCATCACTGTTCCACCTGGAGAGACTGGACACCATCACCCTTAATCTCCGATCGACTTCCCGTTTTTTCAAAAGATGGAGGAAATACATTGAAGCCACATTCGCTTCACAGGCACTGATCGAGATAATGAACCCATTTCGCTACACGAAATGGTACTTGACAAAAGATCTCACCAACTCTCTTGGCCGACTCAAAATACCCCCCACCCCAGATTCCTTTACTTTTAACCCACCGTAGGATATCCACAAATCTATTGTGCCCCTTGGCATCCACCCCCCCACGTTTATTCAAACGCTGCCCCCACTCCTGAAGATATTTAGATGTTAAGATTTCGTATGTCAAGCAAAGTTACGCTCCATAGTGTTGATGAGATGGCAAACATGAACTCCCCCATCTTCCCTTTCCCCTAATTTTCTTTTTATTTTTTATGTTCTCTGTTACTTCTCCCTTGTTCTAACCGATACGACAAGCTTGTGTTTCAACTATTATGAGAAGTCATTGAATGTTATAGATTGTAACGAATAATACTCTGTAGCTTTTGTTGCACTAAGCTTTTATACTTTTGTATGCTATAAAACCCAATAAATATTTTTCAAAAAAAAAAAAAAAAAAAACTCTTTTTAATGTTCTGAACATGTTCCCTCAATCTCTTCCACAGTTCCCTCTTCGTTCTGCCAATATATTGAATTTGGCAGGGGCATTCTAGTAAATAGACAACCGCTTCACTACGACATGAAATAAAATCTTCTATTAAATAGTTCTGTGATGTTACAGTTGAAGTAAAGCTCAATTTCTTTCTCTTGCTTTCTTTCGTATGTCGATATGCATAGCAATTCTTACATGGATAATATCCTTTACCTTCGAAGAAGGAAAACTTTTTCTTACTTGGAGGATCCAGGACATTTTTAGCCAAGTGATCCCTCAAAGTAGGGGCTCTTCTATATACAAATCTAGGTTTTTCCAGAAGGATAGTGCCTAGATGGCGATCAGCTCTAATGATATCCCAGTATTTTTTAAAAATTCTTTCTATTTGCTTATACTAAATATTAAAATCTAAAACGATCGGTGGACTATCTTGATTAGCAGAATTATCAGAACCAATCAATGTATTCTCCAATACGCGCACCAACTGAATTGATCCCATTCACTATGGGTCTGCCCGGAGGTTTTTGCTTATCTTTATGGATCTTGGGTAGTGTATAAATGACAGGTATCCTACATGTCTTGGGTTGTAAGTAGAGAGTTTCTTTCTTGTTCACTTAGTGAATTGACCCCAAAGAGTCATATTTCTTCAAGTTGCAAGTAGAGGAATCTCCAGATTTAATCTTTTCTCAGTTTACCCAATATTGTAATCATTCCATTTTGCTAAATAGTCACACAACACAGGGCTCGATTCATTAACCACAACCATATAACTTACATATGCAGCGGCAAGGTGGCACCGCTGCACCAGATCATGTACCTAGTACGTGATCCAAAACATTCAGGTAGGGTGCACTCATGCATGCTGATCGCGGACGGCTCCCGCTGTGATTATATACAGCAGGAGCTGATCTGCAGGTAACGCAGACTCAATGTCCGCTGGCACCTGATGATCATTGAGTACAGAAGCAGAATGGCAACTATAATGGATCCCTGTCGCATTCCGCTTGAGTGCTTCCATAAGTACACTGCTTCCTCCAGTCCAGATATCAGATATTACAGCCCACATATTGTAAGAACCAGGTGAGACTAGCTAAATTACAAAACTGCAACATGGAACCCTTTATTGGATAAGAAATACAGGCTTTTATACATTTGAGAAGAACATTCCCGCCTCCTGATCATATTATCCTAACAATACAACTGTAACCAGAAATATAAATTAACATGAGCTAATTAAGTAATCATTTAACCAGCCTAGGTGACTCAGAGGCCTGACCTTTCAGGGCAGACTTGCTGTCTTTTAGCTCAGAAGACACAACACACATTATCATAACTATAAACACAGGACACCTTTACACAATAGCAGTAGCTCCCAGAGGTAGCAGACTGTCCGGCTCCAGAGGCCAAGGTAACCAGCTCTTTCAATTAACATGTATAGTTCATAATCAAACAAACCAGGAATAGTCTTTGTATATTTCCTGGAAGATATTGTGGATAAATATTACTGTTCCATTTTTAATAATCCAAGCCACATTCTTAATGTCCATTATCTTTTTGGTCACCCTGTGCCCCTAATAGACAGGGTAACTTAGACAGAGGAGGTGCATGGGGAGCTGAAGCAAAGGTTTCCCAACCTCTCCAAGGGATTCTGGGTTCCACCAGCCCCCCCCCCCCCCGCCCAGAGGACTCTCGTCACAGCAGCAAAGCAGATTGCCGTTCTGTCAGTAGGGAAGGCATAGATCCTGTGTTCCTGCAAAGCAGGGACAAGTATCCATGTCTTCCCCTAGTACAGTGGTTCTCAACTCCAGTCCTCAGGACCCACCAACAGGCCAGGTTTGCAAGATAGCTGAAATACATCACAGGTGATATCACTTGCTGCTCAGTGATTGCAGTATTCTAGTCTGCAACTCCCCAAGGTAATACTTAAAATCTGGCCTGTTGGTGGGTCCCGAGGACTGGAGTTGAGAACCACTGCCCTAGTACAAGCACATCTGCACAAAAACACAGGCAAGGCACACACTTAACTCTTTACCTCTTTAACCTCTTCCCAACCAGTGTCATTAGTACAGTGACAGTGCATATTTTTCCTGAGGTCTTCCCGAGTCTCCTCAAGGCTTCATCTCCCGCTGACATAAGGCGCCCGCTGCTGTCATCAAAGGCTCCCTCGGCTTCTTACACCATTTCACCTGACATGCATTAATTAACGAGCACCATGTGAGTGCATTTTATTTGTTTTAAACCTTTGCTACTTGTCATTAAAGAGGAAGTAAACCCTGATGGGTTTTACGTCTTTTAGCCAGAAAACTGGCTAAAAGACTGAATTCAGAGAGTAGTGGTTAATGATTTATACTCTGAATGATCTAAGGTTATCTGTGGTGTACCCCAAGGTTCAGTGTTGAGGCCCTTACTTTTTCATAACTTTATAAAAGATATAGGGTCTGGGAATAAAAGTGCCATTTCAGTCTTTTCAGATGACACCAAGCCATGCAGTGGAATAACGTACTTACAGGATGTCTCAAGCCGACCTCAATGCACTGTCTAATTGGGCGACTATGTGGCAGATGAGGTTTAATGTTGATAAATGTAAAATTATGCACTTGGGGCTAAGAATATGCATTCATCATACATACTAGGGGGAGTACAACTGGGGGGGGGGGGGGGGGGGGGGGTCCGTAATGGAGAAGGACCTGGGGGTTTTGGTAGATCATAAGCTCAATAATAGCATGCAATGCCAAGCTGCTGTTTCCAAAGCAAGCAAAGTCCTTTCTTGTATTAAGAGAGATATGGACTTCAGAGAGAGAGAGATCATTTTGCCCCTGTACAAATCATTAATAAGACCTCATCTGCAATATGCAGTTCCGTTTTGGGCACCAGTTCACAAAAAGGATATTGGGGAACTGGAGAAAGTGCAGAGACGGGCAACCAAACTGATAAGAGGCACGGAGGAGCTCAGCTATGTGGAAAGATTAGAGGAACTGAAATTAAGGAGGATATCATCAACATGTACAAATATATAAGGGGTCCATATAGTGAACTTGGTGTTGAGTAGCAACACAAAGGACAACACAAAGGACAAGGGGCACTCTTTACTCTTAGAGGAAAAGAGATTTCATCTCCAAATACGGAAAGGTTTCTACACAGTAAGAGCTGTAAAAATGTGGAATAGATTCCCTCCAGAGGTGGTTCTGACCAGCTCAGTAGGTTGCTTTAAAATAGGCCTGGATTCTTTCCTAAATGTACATAAAATAACTGCATACTAACATTTATAGGTAAAGTTGATCCAGGGAATAGGGATGAGCTTCGTGTTCGAGTCGAACCCATGTTCGACTCGAACATCGTCTGTTCGCCCGTTCGCCAAATTCCGAACGATATGGGCCATTCGCGCCAAATTCGTGTGGCGCGTCACGGCCCATAATTCACTGTGGCATCGCAGTGCATTGCTGACTGATGATTGGCCAAGCATGCACTATGACCCGCATGCTTGGCCAATCACAGCGCCGTCTGAACAGAGAGCCGTAATTGGCCAAAGCCAAAGAGGCTTTGGCCAATTATGGCTCAGGGGATTTAGTACACGCCCCACACTATATAAGGCCGCCTGCTCAGATTAGGCAGGACAGTCGGTGAGTTAGCTGCACTTACAGTGTATTGTGTATATATATGCATCCCAGGTGTTGTATATATATATATATATATATATATATATACACTGTATTCAGTTTAGCTAGATCCGTTCCTGTTATCTTGCTACTGACAGGCAGGCTTGTGTTGTTACAGTATTTACAGCTACCTGAAGAAAATTGCTGGTGTTCTTTAGATCCTATTAGTACCACAGTCAGGCAGCTAGACTATTTACAGTTAGTGTAGTGCGTCCTCCTCACAGTGTTCAGTTAAAGCTACAAGCTAGTTTAGTGAGACCTCTGCACAGTGTTCAGCTAAAGCTACAAGTTAGTGTAGTGCGTCCTCTGAACAGTGTTCAGCTAAAGCTACAAGTTAGTGTAGTGCACAGTGTTCACCTAAAGCTACAAGTTAGGGTAGTGCGTCATCCTCACAGTGTTCAGCTAAAGCTACAAGTTAGTGTAGTGCGTCCTCCTCACAGTGTTCAGCTAAAACTACAAGTTAGTGTAGTGCGACCTCTGCACAGTGTTCAGCTAAAGCTACAAGTTAATGTAGTGCGTCCTCCTCACAGTGTTCAGCTAAAACTACAAGTTAGTGTAGTGCGACCTCTGCACAGTGTTCAGCTAAAGCTACAAGTTAATGTAGTGTGTCCTCCTCACAGTGTTCAGCTAAAACTACAAGTTAGTTTAGTGCGACCTCTGCACAGTGTTCAGCTAAAGCTACAAGTTAGTGTAGTGCGTCCTCCTCACAGTATTCAGCTAAAGCTACAAGTTAGTGTAGTGCACAGTGTTCAGCTAAAGCTACAGGTTAGTGTAGTGCGTCCTCTGAACAGTGTTCAGCTAAAGCTACAAGTTAGTGTAGTGCGTCCTCCTCACAGTGTTCAGCTAAAACTACAAGTTAGTGTAGTGCGACCTCTGCACAGTGTTCAGCTAAAGCTACAGGTTAGTGTAGTGCGTCCTCTGAACAGTGTTCAGCTAAAGCTACAAGTTAGTGTAGTGCGTCCTCCTCACAGTGTTCAGCTAAAACTACAAGTTAGTGTAGTGCGTCCTCCTCACAGTGTTCAGCTAAAACTACAAGTTAGTGTAGTGCGACCTCTGCACAGTGTTCAGCTAAAGCTACCTGTAGAAGGTTGGTGGTGTTTTTCTGATCCTATCACTACCGCAGGCAGCTAAAAAAGCTACAAGTTAGTTTTTTGCGAGCTCTGCACAGTGTTCAGCTAAAGCTACCTGTAGAAGGTTGGTGGTGTTTTCCTGATCCTATCACTACCACAGGCAGCTAAATAAACTACAAGTTAGTTTTTTGCGACCTCTGCACAGTGTTCAGCTAAAGCTACCTGTAGAAGGTTGGTGGTGTTTTCCTAAACCTATCACTACCGCAGGCAGCTAAATAAGCTACAAGTTCGTTTTTTGTGACCTCTGCACAGTGTTCAGCTAAAGCTACCTGTAGAAGGTTGGTGGTGTTTTCCTGATCCTATCACTACTGCAGGCAGCTAAATAAGCTACAAGTTAGTGTAGTGCGTCCTCCTCACAGTGTTCAGCTAAAACTATAAGTTAGTGTAGTGCGACCTCTGCACAGTGTTCAGCTAAAGCTACCTGTAGAATGTTGGTGGTGTTTTCCTGATCCTATCACTACCGCAGGCAGCTAAATAAGCTACAAGTTAGTTTTTTGCGAGCTCTGCACAGTGTTCAGCTAAAGCTACCTGTAGAAGGTTGATGGTGTTTTCCTGATCCAATCACTACCGCAGGCAGCTAAATAAGCTACAAGTTAGTTTTTTGCGACCTCTGCACAGTGTTCAGCTAAAGCTACCTGTAGAAGGTTGGTGGTGCTTTCCTGATCCTATCACTACCGCAGGCAGCTAAATAAGCTACAAGTTAGTGCAGTGCTTCCTCCTCACAGTGTTCAGCTAAAACTACATGTTAGTGTAGTGCGACCTCTGCACAGTGTTCAGCTAAAGCTACCTGTAGAAGGTTGGTGGTGTTTTCCTGATCCTATCACTACCACAGGCAGCTAAATAAGCTACAAGTTAGTGTAGTGCGTCCTCCTCACAGTGTTCAGCTAAAGCTACCTGTAGAAGGTTGGTGGTGTTTTCCTGATCCTATCACTACCGCAGGCAGCTAAATAAGCTACAAGTTAGTTTTTTGCGAGCTCTGCACAGAGTTCAGCTAAAGCTACCTGTAGAAGGTTGGTGGTGTTCTCATACTACAGGCAGGCAGTTGATTTTGCTAGCTGCAGTATCAGTATATATATATATATATCCCAGCTTAGTGCAGCTACAGGCCATTAGTATGTCTGGAAGGCCAACAAGGAGAGGCAGACAGTCACAAGCCAATAAAAGAGGGCAAGCAGGCTCTGTGTCTAGAGGCAACAGTGCTTGTCGTGGAGACGGTGCATCCTCATCAGCACGTGGCCGTGGGACACGCTTTGCCTTTTTTTCAGCAGCTGGCCGTGTTGAGCTGCAACATGCGGAAGACTTGGTCGAGTGGATGACCAAGCCGTCCTCATCCTCCTCATTCTCTCTCACTAATGCTCATGGTACTTTGTCTGGCAAAGCAGCTGCCAACCCGGCCTCTTCCCTCGGCTCAATGGCATCAGTGACTCCTTCCCTAGCCCCACCATGTCCTCCTGAGGAGTCCCTCGAACTGTTTGATCACAGTGTTGGGTACATGCTCCAGGAGGATGCCCAGCGTTTAGAAGGCTCTAATGATGATACTGAGCTAGATGAAGGCAGTAACGTGAGCACGGACAGAGGGGGTGCCCGGGAAGGACAGCAATCTGGAAGTCATGCTCCCCCTGCTGCAGCATACTGCCAGGTTTGCTCCAGTGATGAGGAGGGAGGGGATGATGAGGTCACTGACTCAACGTGGGTGCCTGATAGGAGAGAGGAGGAGGAGGAGGAGGAGGAGGCACTTCACCAACGAGGCAGGATGCCCTCCAGGGGCCAGCCTAAGGGCAGCACACTGACTGCATCACACCGCAAAGCTCCGCATGTGCAGGGCGCTGCTGTCTCTGCGCGTTATTCTAAAAGTTCTTTGGTATGGGCCTTTTTTGAGACGAGTGCATCAGATCGCACCGCTGCTATTTGCAACATATGTCTCAAGCATATCTCGCGTGGCCAAAACATTTCTCGCTTGGGCACCACATGCTTCATCAGACATATGTTATCTGAAAGACCCACACCAAAGAACAAAGAGGACCTCTCCTTGCTCCTCATCAGCTGAGATCTCCAACCTCACTACCTTCAGTCCTCTCTGAGACCTGCACTGAGAGGAATGAAGGTGTAGAATTAGATGTGTCACAGCCAAGTACTTGGGGGCAATCTGCTTTCGGTACACCGACATCAGATTGTACCAGGCAAATTTCCCTGCCCCAGCTGCTGCACCGCCGAAAGAAGTTCGCTCCCAGCCATCCACATGCCCAGCGGTTAAATGCTAGCTTGGCAAAATTGCTAGCACTTCAACTGCTACCTTTTCAGTTGGTAGACTCTGCCCCCTTCCGTGAGTTTGTGGAATGTGCGGTTCCTCAGTGACAGGTACCCAAATGCCACTTTTTCTCATGGAAGGCGATTCCGGCTCTCTACCGGCATGTGGAAAGCAATGTCTTGGCCTCGCTGGACAGGGCGGTCAGCGGTAAGGTGCATATTACCACTGACTCATGGTCCAGCAGGCATGGACAGGGACATTACCTAAGTTTCACGGCGCATTGGGTCACTCTGCTGGCAGCTGGGAAGAATGCAGGACAAGGTGCAGTAGTGTTGGAGGTTGTTCCGCCACCACGCCTCCAAAATGCCACTACTAATGATTGTGACACACCTCTCTCCTCCACCCCCTCCTCTTCTTCTTCCTCCATGGCCTCTTCCTGTGCTTTGTCCTCGGAATCAGCGGTGCTCCGTAGGCATTTAAGGTGCTACGCAAGTACGCCGGCCAAAAGATGCCATGCGGTGCTTAAGCTGGTGTGCTTGGGGGACAGGAGCCACACTGGGGCAGAGGTTCTGTCAGCTCTGCAGGGACAGGTTCGGAGGTGGTAGACGCCATGCCAACTTAAGGCAGGAATGGTGGTTTGCGACAATGGCACCAACCTCCTCTCTGCCCTCTGACAGGGACAACTGACCCATGTGCCCTGTTTGGCTCACGTCCATAACTTGGTGGTGCAGTGTTTCTTGGGCAGGTACCCGGGCTTACAGGATGTCCTGAGGCAGGCCAGGAAAGTCTGTGTGCATTTCCGCCGGTCATATAATGCCAGTGCTCGGCTGGCAGACCTCCAAAAGGAGTTTAACCTGCCCAAGAACCGCCTAATCTGTGACATGCCCACCAGGTGGAACTCAACGTTGGCCATGCTGCAGCGGCTGCACACGCAGCAGAGGGCCATCAATGAGTACCTATGTGACTATGGCACCAGGACAGGGTCAGGGGAGCTTGTTTTTTTTCCCCACGCCAGTGGGCCATGATCAGGGATGCATGCACTGTCCTGTCACCATTTGAGGAGGCCACGAGGATGGTGAGCAGTGACAGTGCATGCATCAGTGACACTGTCCCCCTTGTCCACCTGTTGGAACACACGCTGCGTGGAATAATGGACAGGGCACTTGAGGCAGAACAGAGGCAGGAAGAGGAGGACTTCCTTAGCTCTCAAGGCCCCCTTTATCCAGACAGTGTTCCTGCGTGCCCGCCGATCACACAGGAAGAGGACGAGGAGGAGGAGGAGGATTGTGTCAGTATGGAGGTGGAACCTGGCACTCAGCATCAGCAGCAGTCTTTAGGGATCAGTCCCAAGAAACACATGGACTTGTACGTGGCTGGGAGGAGGTGGCTTCGGACCATGTCGTCCTTAATGACCAAGAGGACTCCGGACCGAATGCCTCAGCAAACCTACGCTGCATGGCCTCCCTGATCCTGCAAAGCCTGCGTAACGATCCTCGTATTCGTGGTATCAAGGAGAAGGACCAATACTGGCTGGCAACCCTCCTTGATCCACGTTACAAGGGTAAGGTTGCGGACCTTATCTTGCCGTCGCAGAGGGAGCAGAGGATGAAACATCTTCGGGAGGCCTTGCAGAAAGGTCTGTGCAACGCGTTCCCAGAGACTGGGAGGTTACAAACTCCTGTTTCTGGACAACGTGTTGCTGAGGCTTTGGTCAGTCAAAGAAGGAGCGGTGGAGAAGGTGGCCGTCTGACCGATGCGTTCAGACAATTTTTTAGTCTGCAGCCCCAAGGTATGATCGGTTCCAGCAACCATCGCCAGCGTCTGTTTTACATGGTGCAGGAATACCTAGGGGCAAGATCTGACTTGGACACCTTTCCCACCGAAAATCCTCTGGGTTACTGGGTCTTGAGGATGGATCACTGGCCAGAGCTTGCACAGTATGCAATTGAGCTACTGGCCTATCCTGCATCCAGCGTTCTTTCGGAACGCACATTCAGTGTTGCTGGAGGCTTTGTAACTGATCACAGGGTGCGTCTGTCCACTGACTCGGTCGATCGACTGACCTTCATAAAAATGAATCAGTCTTGGATCACCACCAGCTACCAATCACCCGATGCTGATGTAACCAAATATTTTTTTTTGAAATGTCAGATCCCTTCAAAGACTGCCTATGCTAATGCTGAGTGACTATCCTGTTATGCTGAGTAATTATCCTCTTCCTCCTTTATGATCATGCTGATAGCTTGTAAGAACATTTTTGGTTCTGGGCGCCGCCACCAGTGCCTAAGGCCCAATTTTTAAGCCCCTGTTTAACAGGGGCATGTAATTACAATTTTGATGCAATACTTTGCAGCAGGGCTTGTTCCTGCGTTCAAACTAGTGTATCTGTGAGGGGTTGTAGTGTTGTGGCACCAGCACCAGTGCCTAAGGCCCAATTTTTCAGCCCCTGTTTAACAGGGGCGTATAATTGCAATTTTTGATGCAATACTTTGCTGCAGGGCTCGTCCTTGCATTCCAACTAGAATATCTGTGAGGGGTTGCAGTGTTGTGGCACCAGCACCAGTGTCTAAGGCCCAATTTTCAGCCCCTGTTTAACAGGGGCGTGTAATTACAATTTTTGATGCAATACTTTGCAGCAGGGCTCGTTCCTGCGTTCCAACTAGAGTATCTGTGAGGGGTTGCAGTTTTGTGGCACCAGCACTAGTGCCTAAGGCCCAATTTTTCAGCCCCTGTTTAACAGGGACATGTAATTAGAATTCTTGATCTAATATTTCACAGCAGGGCCCGTTTCTGCGCCCACCAAGATTAACTGTGGGGACTTACAGTGTTGTGGCACCAACACCACCACCACCACCAAAGGCCCAATTTTTCAGCCCCTGTTCAACAGGAGCATGTAATTACAATTCTTGATCGAATATTTCACAGCAGAGCCCGTTTCTGCGCCCACCAAGATTAACTGTGAGGACTTACAGTGTTGTGCCACCAGCACCCCCACCACCACCACCACCACCAAAGGCCCAATTTTTCAGCCCCTGTTCAACAGGAGCATGTAATTACAATTCTTGATTGAATATTTCACAGCAGGGCACGTTTCTGCGCCCACCAAGATTAACTGTGAGGACTTACAGTGTTGTGCCACCAGCACCACCAACACCAAAGGCCCAATTTTTCAGCCCCTGTTCAACAGGGGCATGTAATTACAATTCTTGATCTAATATTTCACAGCAGGGCCCGTTCCAGCGCCCACCAAGAGTAACTGTGAGGACTTCCAGTGTTGTGGCACCAGCACCACCACCACCATCACCAAAGGCCCAATTTTTCTGGCCCTGTTCAACAGGGGCATGTAATTACAATTCTTGATCTAATATTTCACAGCAGGGCCCTGTGAGGGCTTACAGTGTTGAGGCCACAAAAACACCTAAGGCCCAAATTTCTGCTGAGTATATAGGGCAGGCCCCTACTTTCAAACATCCAACTTACAAACGACTCCTACTTGCAAATGGAAGGAGACAACAGGAAGTGAGATGAAATCCACCCCATAGGAAGGGAAATTCTCTCCTGTAAGAGTTAATATGGGAAAAACTTTTCTCCTTTCCACTGATGCTTTATCACCAATCCTTGTTTCACTAAAAACCCCAAATTTTCAAAAAACATTTGTCATTGGGACAAAAAGTGAGGTGAAATCTTCTGAAGAGGAGCACAGACAGCAAAACAAATGTCACAGGGGTGATAACCCTTCCCCATGTTTTCCAAAAAGCTTAAAAACAGATTTTTTGGCTGGAGCTACACTTTAAAAATGTACCAGTTCAAAATTACAAACAGATTCTACTTAACAACAAACCTACAGTCCCTGTATTGTTTGCACTACCTGTATACTGCTGTTCAGAGTATATAGGGCCTTGGGGCCCCACGCCTTTCCTTTTTTTAATTTGGGTGCGGGGTTCCCCTTAATATCCATACAGGACCCAAAGGGCTTGGTAATGGACTGGAGGGTACCCATGCCCTTTGTCTCACTGATTTTCATCCATATTGCCAGGACCCGACATTACATTAAAGCCGCAAGCAGTTTTCAATGACTTTTTTCCTTTAAAAATGTAATTTTGTGCAGGGACTGTTCTAAGCACGGGAAACACACGCCACTTTACAGGCATACTATAGACACCCCCCAGGTACGATATTTAAAGGAATATTTCACTTTTTATTTTTTTTTACTTTAAGCATCATTAAAATCACTGCTCCCGAAAAAACTGCCGTTTTTAAAAAAAAATTTTTGCATTGATACACGTCCCCTGGGGCAGGACCCAGGTCCCCAAACCCTTTTTACGACAATACCATAAAAATTAGCCTTTAAAATGAGCACTTTTGATTTTGAACGTTCGAGTCCCATAGACGTCAATGGGGTTTCTAACGTTCGTGCGAATTTTCGGTCCGTTCGCAGGTTCTGGTGCGAACTGAACCGGGGGGGTGTTCGGCTCATCCCTACCAGGGAATATCCGAATGCCTCTCGGGGATCAGGAAGGGATTTTTTCAGCTTCTGGAGTGAATTAAATCATGATTTGCTGATTTTTTCGCCTTCCCCTGGTTCAACTGTGGATATAGGATTGTGTATACAGAATTTAATTTTTTTTCCCTTTTGTTGTTTGAACTAGATGTACTTGTGTCTTTTTTCAACCAGACTAACTATGTAACTATGTAACTCTCTCCCTTAGCAGCTGCAACTTCCCGACATACAGTTTCTTTCCTAATTAGCTTTTTTTAATTTACTAAGATGTAAAGGCAGCTAATTGGTTGCTCAAACACTTTTGATCTGGTTTGTTAAACAAAATGAAAATACCCTACCTGCATTTACTGAAAATAACAATTACCACTGACTGTAGTGTTTACAACCTTTGTCTCATAGGACAGTAAACAACTGCCCATTTGACCAATTAAAATAAGGCTAGAATGTTTTCTCCTTACAGTTTGCATCAGCCTTTTTAATACAGTTAGCATAGGAAAAGTCTGCCAAGTCTATTCTATTAATTTTAAAGAATTAAAGCAGTTGTATGCCCTGGATAAAAAAAAAACTGTAAGACAAAGCCATAATGAGCTAGCTCATAAAATACTTACCTTAGATCAAAGCACCTGCACCACCTCCCGGTCACCATTGAGGGAGCTGGTATGTTCCCTCTGCGTTTCTTCTGGGTTCGCGGCTCCAGTGCTGCGAGTGGGAGTCCTCCGTTCCGGCAAGGTCCGGCAGCATCCACCGGACCTTTGGAGTGCATGCACTGCTGACATCAGAGGCTGCATGCAAGGTGAATATTCATTTTACCTTTAGGTTAGCTTTATTATATGCTTACCTGTACGTAAAAATGTGCAAGCGGGGTATACAACCATTTTAACTTTTAATGTGCAAATGTACCTGCATGTACATGCAGGAATATACTGTGTGTGTGTATTTATGCAGACAAATTACACATACAGTATACGTGTACTACAGAACAGTGGTACAATGTGCAAAATATTTGAGTGATCATCTGGCTACACTCCAAGATTTCTAAGAAATTCCCAAACTGCTCTGTACTCGGTTGCCCCCAGGTCTTATACACAATGCTATAGTGCCTGGCCACCATGCCAGGGCAGACGCGAACTGAGCAAAGCAAACAGGTACTGGCAGTTTGGAGATAGGCAGAGTGGTTGAATGACAGTCCAGGTAAAAGGCAGGCGTTCAGGGAATAGTCCAAAATCCGGTCCAAGGTCATACACAGGGAAATCCAACTAGCAGAGCAAGGCAGACAGACAGGGGGCTTGATCAGAAATTAGACAAACAAAGATTTGGGGGCACACCTAAAAAATGCATTAAAGATAGTGCAGCCATAAGACCACATAAACAGAACAAAATATTACAGCGCACACATGCAAAAAAATTACATTTACCTCCTAGGCTATTTAAAACACCTGAACATTTTCAAAAAATATGGGGATTTAGTCACACCATATGGCTATATGGTGCTTAAAGCGGGGGTCCACCTATCTATCGTTTTTTTTTTTTTTTAGTTCATTCACAAACTTTTCTTCTCAGCATTACATACTCACATATTTTGTGTAATATGTCCGCCTGTGTCAGATTTCGTCGGAAAGAATAACTTATATTATTCACTGCAGGCGGTTTCCATCTTCATTGTGGGCATTTGAAGCCCACAAGCATTTATTTCCTGGATGCGGTGAATGCTGTGCTCCCAGCATTCACCACTCGTTCCCGCACATGCTCAGTGGCATCCTGGGAAGCCTGAGACTAGCTCCCAGGAGTCTGGGAGAGGCTAGAAACACGCCTACTCTCATGGGAGGAGAACCAGGAAGTGCAAAGAAGAATAGAAAAATAAAAGGTAATTACGGCGATTTAAATTTTTTTAAACGGCATGTCAGCATCTAGGCAAGGAAGAGAATACATACAGATTATGTTCAAAATTTGGGTGGAACCCCACTTTAAGCCCAATTACTGTGTCAAGTGGGGTACTTTACTGATAAGCACCTTTTTGCTCCAGAAAAAGAAAAATAAGCTTTAGGATAACAAAATGTATTCATCTAAGGCTGAGAAAAGTTACTTTTGTTTCATTCAGTCCTCCTTGCAGTCCAAGCCTTGGACTTCCACATCCTAAAGCAGGGGTGTCCAAACTTTTTTCAAAGAGGGCTAGATTTGATGAAGTGAACATGCATGAGGGCCGACCATTTTGCCTGACATTCTTTGAACCATTAAAATTCAGTGTTCGTCCGAGCATTAATACATTGCCCAACAAGAAATTCTTCTACCTTTGTGGCTGTGTGTGGTAAAGAGATGAGCTTGGGCTTGTTATTTGGATATACTGTATTTATCGGCGTATAACACGCACCTTCAATTTAAGAGGGAAGTTTCAGGAAAAAAATTAAATTTTAAATAAAGGACGGTGAAGCAAAATAAGGGTCAGTGCCCGTCAGTGCAGCCTAATCTGTGCCCATCTGCAGCCTCACAAGTGCCTTAGTGCAGCACCCCCATTGCCATGAATGCAGCCCACCACTTCCATGAATGCACCCCCGCCACTGCCATGAATGCAGCCACGCCACTGCCATGAATGCAGCCCCGCCACTGCCATTAATGCAGAACCAGCATTGCCATAAATGCAGCACCCCCATTGCCATGAATGCAGCCCCACCATTGCCATGAATGCAGCCCCACCATTGCCATGAATGCAGCACCCCCATTGTTATGAATGCAGCACCACCATTGCCATGAATGCAACCCCACCATTGCCATGAATGCAGCACCCCTATTGCCATAAATGCAGCCCACCATTGCCATGAATGCAGCACCCCCATTGCCATGCAGCATAGGAGACAGGAAAATTTGTTGTCGGAAAATTTGAGAACGAGCTCTCAAACATTTGTTGTTGGAAATTCCAACAGCAAATGTCCGATGGAGCCTACACACGATCGGAAGCTCACATCGAACATTTGTTGTCGGAAATTCCGAACGTGTGTACGCTGCATTAGGGTTAGGGTCAATTCTAGGGTCAAAGGTCAGCGTATTTTAGGAAGGAATTTAAAAACAGAATGTTTTAGGTAGGATAAAAAAAGCAAAATGCACACTAATATTTCTTGGCCCTACTATGGGTACAAAGAACATACACAAATGTCATATCGCTGTGATCATCAGGAGCAGTAGAATTTATTTTGTGTTGTTCTTTGGTGGTAGGTTATTGTAATTGCAAGCAATATACAGCTAAATTTGAAAAAAAAAACATTTTTTTTTTTTTTTTTACTATTTTGTTTTTTGCTCTAATAAAAATAAGAAAATAAAAAAAAAACACACACACACAGGAAATATCTATTACCATTTACCACCAAATGAAAGCCCAATTTGTCCTGGAAAAAAAAACAAGGTATAATCCACCTGGATACACTAAGTAGTTGTGATGATATGTACAGTTTTACTAACACATGTCAACGTTGCAAAACTGTGTTCAAGCATTAAGGTCTGTTTTACATTCATCATGAAGGGGTTAAAAATGTGATAAACTGATAGTGAAGTGGCGCCTTCAGTATTTTTTAGAAAATCCAATATCACATAAATAAGCCACATGCCTGCTGATAATGCTATAAAGAATAATGGTTTTATTTATTTTTCTTTCAACAGCAATGGCCGGTAATTCTACTAGATACAAACCTTGTCAAAGGTTCTATGTCATGTACCATGGTACAAATTTTTCTGCAGCTACGAACATCATCCAGCATGGTTTTCGACAATCAAATGATGGCTTGCTAGGAAAAGGAGTATATGTTACTAGAGATGAAAAAAAAGCTCGCCTTCACCCAAGCAATACAAGTGAACAGGTCATTTTGAAGCTCAGCGTGAAAGTGGGAAGGGTAAAAAGAATTGATGCACAATGTGCCCATATGGCAAAGACATGGCATGATAATGGTTACAATACAGCATGGGTACCTCCAAACTCTGGCATCGTTCAAAGGGGCTTAGAGGAAGACTGTGTTTGGAACCCGCATAGGATCAAAGTGATTGACATTGTCTATACCGCTATTCCACAGCATATGCAACATCTTAAGGAATTACTTGCACAAAAATAAAATGTACCATCTGCCAGAAAATGTATTTCATTATTATCAAGAATGTTACATTTGTTGTGCTTACAGTAAACAAAAGAAATAATAAAATTGACAACATGTGTATATATTAGGATGTCTAAGGAAGTAATTCATCTTTTAAACCAAAACATTATATGTTCTTTTTCTTAAAGTTAAGGACTATCCAAAACATTTTGTTTCAGTTTTAGGGTTTTTGACTTTTAGGGTTCAATCCACTGCTAGGCCTTACACCACCAATTGACCTCAGCGGGGTGACCTTCCTACATAATCAGCAAGGCCATGACAGCTGCTGTTAACCTGCACTTCCCACGTCACTGGACATTGTGATTAGTCCATATATTTTATGGAGAAGCCAAAAGACACAACATGTTTTTCTTTACTTTTAGTGAATTCCGCATAGAAATATGTGGTAGGTTTATTTTGCCCAGTAACATAGGAAGCTCTGCTGAAAAGTTGCCATACATATGTTATTTATATGTGAGGTTGGGTTAAGATCGTCATGAAAGAAGAACTGGTGCATTTTTTAAAAAAAAAAAAAACCTGTTCACCAGCACTGTGGATTTGCAATCAGCTGTCTTTTTATTTATTACAGTAAAGTTTTTTTTATATATATATAAAAAAAGTAAATGTGTGTAAAAGTACTGTATGTCCCCAACACCACAACATGACAGCCCAGAGCAAAAACACAGAATATCATGTTTAAATAAGCCTATATGAGTGGCCCCTATTTCAAAAAAGCTTCCCAGGGTTATTGGGCATCAGCTTTATGCACCTACAGTATTCTAGAAGAGCATTGGCTTACTGGGTAGGTTAAGGTTGAACTTTCCTGCCCATTTTGTTGGGGGGTGAAAAAGAAAGAAATAAAGGACCTCTATCTGAGCCACATCCCTAAATAGAAAGATTAAAAAAACAAATGCAAGAACTGGTCCTGCAGCAGATGGACTTTACTGGCACCTACACGAGACCAACAAAATTTTTTGTAAAAGTATCAAACATTTATTAGTACAAATGTTAAAAAGGAGGTGCTTAAAGAGTAGTGTCCACAAAACATAATAGGTTTAAAACAGTAGGTTAGACATGACATTCCTCATTGGACCCTAGTACATCAGCTCCCCACTTAAATAACAGTATTGACAACAGCAACTGGGGTGGGGGGCATCCAAAAACTGGGTCTCCTCCACTGGTTAGCTTCTAATAGGTAGCCTCTTCAGGACCAATAATAGAGAATGTCATATTCTGCTAAATGTAACAGAGATTTTCTTTACATACATGTATATGTTCTTATTTCAAAAACATTTTTATACATTATACATTTACGGCTATACAAGACATTGTAGTTTATGTGAATGCTTAACATCTTCTATGGACTTACATTTAAGAATGGCAAAGGTCTGTCAATGATCGCAAATAACGTCTGGGGGGCAGAAATAGGGGCTGAGGACTCTCAGTTGATTTATAAAGAAAGAAACAATGGTCTGGAAAAGCAATCCCCTTGTTTAACCACTTGATGAAGGAGCAGTGCAGCTCTTGTTCTGGGACGACATCATAGGATATTGCCCCAGAACGGCCGATCTCGCGCACCCCAGGAAGGGGGGGAGGCGCGCAGAGCGGCATTTGCGGCTGCGTTCCTAGGACACGGTGTGACCCCAATCCCTGTATAGAGTCTATGACGTGGTTCTTTAACCATGTGATTGGCTGTGTCCAATCACAGCCGGTCACATGTAAATGCGGAAATGCCAGTAATTGGCTCTTCTAGCCTCACACTGACAGAGTGTGTGGCGAGGAGAGCCGATTAGCGGTATATCCTTGCAGAGGACACCAGGACAGGTAATCAGGGCATTGATAATCAGTGCCCTGCCTACAGTAAAGCCCCAACAGTGCCCATCAGCGCCACCCATCAGTGCCCATCAAGTCCTTTAATTATATTGCTGACATGCTCAATAATTCTAGTCTTTAATCGTTTGGTGGTTCTACCCACGTATTGCTTCCAGCACGAACATTCCAGTACATGAACCACATGCGTAGAGTCACAAGTGATATATCAATGGATCCGCACTTCAGAGTATTAAACGACTGCTGCCCCCCTATGTGAGTAGGGAACACCTCAGTGAAACCCCAAGAAAATAAGATCAAATTATAGGGAATGGCGCCGTGTTATGAAGAGGGAGTATTGGTGTAAAATATTTCTAATTTCTAAAGTGACGCATGCTCCAGTGCGTGATTCAATCCCTTCACAAAAGTGAATAAAATAGTGTAATAATCAATTAAATAAATAAAAATAAAAAAAAAATAAACCAAAAATAAAATAGTGTATATTATAAATGTAAAGTGATAAGTACTTAATTAGTGCAAAAAGGGGATTGTCAGCTGTATATACATACAATATACATACTTATATACATACTTATTATCCCATATAATAAGCAAACACAAAAAATCATACACTATCAACACTATAAACCCATATGCTGACAAAACTTATATAGATCCAATCCTCTGTTTGAAAAATACAAAGTGACAAGTGCCAAGTTGTGCTGTATAGATACCGTGGTATTCAAACTACTGTGCAATAATGTGCAGAAAAACGCTAGAAAATATATATAATAGTTTATAAACAGATCCTAAACTGACTATATATCGAAAAGAAAGTCCCATATGATGTGCAGAGTAAAATGTTCATAAAAATAATAAAACGTGCAGTGCAAAAATTTTCATAAAAATTATATGACGTGTCTCCCAGGAAGTCTCTCGTTAATAGTAGAAAACCGTGCAGTAGTTATTGGCAATCCTCCCCTGATGTGGTTGCACTCACCGGAGCGCTCTGTCCCTGCAGGGGTATGAGCATATGATGTTAATCCTCAGGTGACTCTGTTTTAATTAATTTATTTGTGCTAGACAGTCCAAACACTATGATTGAATCAACACTAGCAATTAAAAAATGGATAATTATAAAATGGTATTTTTAAAAAAGTATTTGTAAAAAGAGGAGAGGGAGCTCGCAGGCTAACTCTCCACGCGACCCGGGGAAGCAGCGCTGCCTAAGACCGCTGCTTGCGTTCCACCGGTCGGATTTCCGGAACCACGATGCTCGGATGTGATGTTGTGCGTGCCAAGATAGGCCCGTCTTACGCGTTTCATCATACGGACGTCATCGGAGGCGCTGCCATCTTGGCTCTCCCAACGTCTTATATCTAGGGTGTAGCCATCGTTGCAGCCAATCCCCCGCCGGATGCTATAACCAAACGTCCAGCGGATCCAATTAACAAATCGGTTGCTAGGGAGATTTGGGCCTAAGTAATGTTATACTACCAACCTCATAGACGAGGGATAGCACCATATAAGCGTATCGAGTCTCCATAGGTGCCATCTAGTGGTGTATTGCAAAGGTATTTTCATGGAGTGGCAACGATGACTAAACCTCTTACAATCCAGATTTTATCTAGTAAACTATATATAAATTTTTTTTTTTTTTTTTTATACATTCTTATTCAAATTTTAATCAAATGACTGTAAACAGTGTATATTCAAATATTCCTAAGAGACAAAAATGAAATAAATAAAGAGTATTAATAAATGAAAACTATAGTAAATAAATAAATAATAAAAATAAAAATGTATAGAAATGAATAAAATTAGGAAATAAAATAGAAATAAAAATAAAAATAGAAATAAAAATAAAAATAATAAAAATAAAAATAAAAAATATAAAAATAAAATTAGGAAAAATAAGAAAAAATAATAGATAAAAATAAAAATAAGTGAAAATAAATACAAAATACAAAAATAAATACACCTAAGGCAAGTGACTACTCCTGTATAAGTGGGTATATAGAGATATAATCGGAGAGTATGTAGATAAGGGAATAAAGGATTAATATAAGGAATAAGATTAATATCTAAAACATTATATAATTCCTATATACTGTATTAAGGAAATCAGTAAGAAAAATATTGTAAAATTCTGTATGTTGTATAAAGAATCAGAAAACTAATGTATTAAGTAAAATCAGTAGGAGGAAAAAATTGTGGGATTCTTTATGTGTGTAAGAAAGTCAAAAAATCTACGTAAAACTAAAGATCGGGCTTAGAGTGAACCAAATTCAATGTGACCGATACATTAACGGTGGTGATTAGCATTCGTTTTTAGAAGTTGGACAAAAAGCAGTTCAGATTGATATCCACATTCAGCCCCCTAGGAACCAAACGTGCCTAGAAAGGTTATGTTTTGGAAATCCTTTTTTAATATTATTAATATGTTCTCTAATCCTAACAAAGAGAGGCCTAGTGGTTCTTCCCATATGCTGTAATTGGCAGGGACATTCGATCACATATGTGACGTGAGTGCTGTCACAAGTGATTAGTTCCCTAATTTGATACTCTTTCCCAGATCTAGATTTAAAGGATAATATTTTCTTTGGATGTTTTTTGCTCACCCGACAAGGCAAACATTTTTGGCATCTATAAAAGCCTTTCATTTCAGGGAACAATCTTATCGTCTTGGGTGGGTCGATCACATTGTGTACCAATTGATTCCTCAGATTAGGGGCCTTTTTGTAAATGAATTTAGGCTTCTTTGAAAGTATCCCCGCCAGGACCCTATCGGATTTCAGAATCGGGCAGTATTTCCTGATAATATGTTCGACTGAACGATATTGGTTATTGAATCCTGTAATAAAGGCCGTATCCATCCCAGAGGAGTTGTTGTCTTTCTCCTTTTTTCTCAGTAGGGCATCCCGGTCCAGACCGCCTATCTCCATCTTCTGCCTAGTTAGGGGTTCTCTTTGGTACCCTTTGTCAGTAAATTTCTCAATCAGATTATCAGCTTGTATATAATAATCCTCTATTTTGTGGCAGTTTCTTTGTAGCCTCATTAATTGGCCTTTCGGAATATTCTCCTTCCACTTGGGATGATGGCAGATGTATTGGGATGTAACCGTTGCGATCCGTTGTTTTAAAAAAGGTTCTAGTGTGTAATTCATTGTTCTCTTTGAAAATTTGTACATCTAGATATTTCTTGAGGATCGCATTTCCCACTAAAGGAGGTGCCATATTGGTTCTGATTCATCATTCCTAAGAATTCCTGGAAGGAATCTGTCGTGCCTCTCCACACGATGATCACGTCATCTATATAGCGATGGTAGAATTTTATCTCTGGACGTAATCTCTTATATATATGTTCTTCTTCACACATGTCCATAAATAATTTCGCCATGCTCGGGAGCATATCTTGCCCCCATGGCGACGCCCTTAGTCTGAAGGTAATAATCTTTCTGGTACCAAAAATAAAAACTTTCCATCGCTAATTTCAAGGCCTCCAAAATGAAACTCATCTGTTCCTGTTTGAGGTTACCATCTTCATGAAGTGCTTTCTCGACCCCCTTAATACCATATTTTTGTATGATACTAGTATAAAGGGAGTTTACATCTATTGTTGCAAGAATGCAATCATTAACCTCAGTCACATGTTCAATTCATTAATTAGTTGCGTACTATCCCTTAGGTATGATCTTCCCTTTACCACCAGTGGTTTTAAAAAGCAATCAATATATTCCCCCAATCTAGAAAATAGGGAATTGATTCCGCTTATAATCGGTCTGCCTCGGGGTTTCTCTAGTCGCTTATGTATTTTCGGTAAGTAGTATATTACTGGTGTCTTCGTAGACTCACATATCAGATATTTCGCTTCCTTTTTGTTTAAAATACCTCTATTTTTCCCTTTTTTCATGAGGGTTTTTAATTTCTTTCCATAAAGTTGTTGACCTTGCAAAACTAGAAAGGAAGAACCCCAAAGATATAAAATGTGTGGAAAGCAATCAAAGAGATTGGGAAAAGAAAAGAAGTTGTCATACACCCCGCTGACAAAGGAGGTGGACTGGTTATATTAAGGAAAGAAGATTACGAGGAAGAGATGCAGAACCTCCTTAGGGTGGAAAATACCTATAAGAAACTTAAAGGAAATCCGAAACAACTTTATGGAAAGAAATTAAAAACCCTCGTGAAAAAAGGGAAAGATAGAGGTATTTTAAACAAAAAGTAAGCGAAATATCTGATATGTGAGTCTACGAAGACACCAGTAATATACTACTTACCGAAAATACATAAGCGACTAGAGAAACCCCCAGGAAGACCGATTATAAGCGGAATCAATTCCCTATTTTCTAGATTGGGGGAATATATTGATTGCTTTTTAAAACCACTGGTGGTGAAGGGAAGATCATACCTAAGGGATAGTACGCAACTAATTAATGAATTGAACATGTGACTGAGGTTAATGATTGCATTCTTGCAACAATAGATGTAAACTCCCTTTATACTAGTATCATACAAAAATATGGTATTAAGGGGGTCGAGAAAGGTATTAAGGGGGTCGAGAAAGCACTTCATGAAGATGGTAACCTCAAACAGGAACAGATGAGTTTCATTTTGGAGGCCTTGAAATTAGCGATGGAAAGTAATTATTTTTGGTACCAGAAAGATTATTACCTTCAGACTAAGGGCGTCGCCATGGGGGCAAGATATGCCCCGAGCGTGGCGGATTTATTTATGGACATGTGGGAAGAAGAACATATATATAAGAGATTACGCCCAGAGATAAATTCTACCGTCGCTATATAGATGACGTGATCATCGTGTGGAGAGGCACGACAGATTCCTTCCAGGAATTCTTAGGAATGATGAATCAGAACCAATATGGCATCTCCTTTAGTGGGAAATGCGATCCTCAAGAAATAGAATATCTAGATGTACAAATTTTCAAAGAGAACAATGAATTACACACTAGAACCTTTTTTAAAACAACGGATCGCAACGGTTACATCCCAATATCCAGCTGCCATCATCCCAAGTGGAAGGAGAATATTCCGAAAGGCCAATTGATGAGGCTACGAAGAAACTGCCACAAAATAGAGGATTATTATATACAAGCTGATAATCTGACTGAGAAATTTACTGACAAAGGGTACCAAAGAGAACCCCTAACTAGGCAGAAGATGGAGATAGGCAGTCTGGACCGGGATGCCCTACTGAGAAAAAAGGAGAAAGACAACAACTCCTCCGGGATGGATACGGCCTTTATTACAGGATTCAATAACCAATATCGTTCAGTCGAACATATTATCAGGAAATACTGGCCGATTCTGAAATCCGATAGGGTCCTGGCGGGGATACTTTCAAAGAAGCCAAGATTCATTTACAAAAAGGCCCCTAATCTGAGGAATCAATTGGTACACAATGTGATCGACCCACCCAAGACGATAAGATTGTTCCCTGAAATGAAAGGCTTTTATAGATGCCAAAAATGCTTGCCTCGTCGGGTGAGCAAAAAACAGCCAAAGAAAAAATTATCCTTTAAATCTAGATCTGGGAAAGAGCATTAAATTAGGGAACTAATCACTTGTGACAGCACTCACGTCACATATGTGATCGAATGTCCCTGCCGATTACAGTATGTGGGAAGAACCACTAGGCCTCTCTTTGTTAGGATTAGAGAACATATTAATAATATTAAAAAAGGATTTCCAAAACATAACCTTTCTAGGCACTTTGATGAGTTCCATAATAGAGACCCCACGGGATTCATTTTTTACGGTATCGATTTGATTAAAGATTACTGGAGGGGTGGTAATAAAAGAATAAAAGTGTCCCAGAATGAAACTAAGTGGCTATACCACCTAGGAAGTTTGGTTCCTAGGGGGCTGAATGTGGATATCGATCTGAACTGCTTTTTGTCCAACTTCTAAAAACAAATGCTAATCACCACCGTTAATGTATTGGTCACATTGAACTTGGTTCACTATAAGCTCGATCTTTAGTTTTACGTAGATTTTTTGACTTTCTTACAAACATAAAGAATCCCACAATTTTTTCCTCCTACTGATTTTACGTAATATATTAGTTTTCTGATTCTTTATACAACATACAGAATTTTACAATATTTTTCTTACTGATTTCCTTAATACAGTATATAGGAATTATATAATGTTTTAGATATTAATCTTATTCCTTATATTAATCCTTTATTCCCTTATCTACATACTCTCCGATTATATCTCTATATACCCACTTATACAGGAGTAGTCACTTGCCTTAGGTGTATTTATTTTTGTATTTTGTAGTTATTTTCACTTATTTTTATCTATTATTTTTTCTTATTTTTTCTAATTTTATTTTTATATTTTTTATTTTTATTATTATTTTTATTTTTATTATTTTTATTTTTATTTTTATTTCTATTTTTATTTTTATTTCTATTTTATTTCCTAATTTTATTCATTTCTTTACATTTTTTATTTTTATTTTTATCATTTATTTATTTATTATAGTTTTCATTTATTAATACTCTTTATTTATTTCATTTTTGTCTCTTGGGAATATTTGAATATACACTGTTTACATGTAGTAATTTTAACAGTCATTTGATTAAAATTTGAATAAGAATGTATAAAAAAAAAAAAAAAATTATATATAGTTTACTAGATAAAATCTGGATTGTAAGAGGTTTAGTCATCGTTGCCACTCCATGAAAATACCTTTGCAATACACCACTAGATGGCGCCTATGGAGACCCGATATGCTTATATGGTGCTATCCCTCGTCTATGAGGTTGGTAGTATAACATAACTTAGGCCCAAATCTCCCTAGCAACCGATTTGTTAATTGGATCCGCTGGACGTTTGATTATAGCATCCGGCGGGGGATTGGCTGCAAAGATGGCTACACCCTAGATATAAGACGTTGGGAGTGCCAAGATGGCAGAGCCTCCGATGACGTCCGTATGATGAAACGCGTAAGGCAGGACTATCTCGGCACGCACAGCGTCACATCCGAGCATCGTGGTTCCAGAAATCCGACCGGTGGAACGCAAGCAGCGGTCTTAGGCAGCGCTGCTTCCCCGGGTCGCGTGGAGAGTTAGAGAGCCTGCGAGCTCCCTCTCCTGTTTTTACAAATACTTTTTTAAAAATACCATTTTATAATTATCCATTTTTTAATTGCTAGTGTTGATTCAATCATAGCGTTTGGACTGTCTAGCACAAATAAATTAATTAAAACAGAGTCACGCTATGTGGAATATTTTTATTTTTTATTCAACACATTAAAGTGGATGTCCAGCTGGGAATTGTTTTGCAACAAGGGACAGCGAGTCCCCCCTCCTCCCCCTTGTGAGTGGACTATCCGGGTCGGGCTACGTGGAAGGACACCGACATCTCTGGAATTGGAAGGAGATTAACACCTGAGGATTAACATCATATGCTCATACCCCTGCAGGGGCAGAGCGCTCCGGTGAGTGCAACCACATCAGGGGAGGATTGCCAATAACTACTGCACGGTTTTCTTCTATTAAGGAGAGACTTCCTGGGAGACACGTCATATCATTTTTATTAAAATTTTTGCACTGCACGTTTTATTATTTTTATGAACATTTTACTCTGCACATTATATGGGACTTTCTTTTCGATATATAGTCAGTTGAGGATCTGTTTATAAAATATTATATATATTTTCTAGCGTTTTTCTGCACATTATTGCACAGTGGTTTGAATACCACGGTATCTATACAGCACAACTTGGCACTTGTCACTTTGTATTTTTCAAACAGAGGATTGGATCTATATAAGTTTTGTCAGCATATGGTTTAGAGTGTTGATAGTGTATGATTTTTTGTGTTTGCTTATTATATGGGATAATAAGTATGTATATAAGTATGTATATTGTATGTATATACAGCTGACAATCCCCTTTTTGCACTAATCAAGTACTTATCACTTTACATTTATAATATACACTATTTTATTTTTGGTTTATTTTATTGTTATTTTTATTTATTTAATTGATTATTACACTATTTTATTCACTTTCGTGAAGGGATTGAATCACGCACTGGAGCATGCGTCACTTTAGAAATTAGAAATATTTTACACCAATACTCCCTCTTCATAACACAGCGTCATTCCCTATAATTTGATCTTAGAGTCACAAGTGATCAAAGACTTATTCTTGTAATTTTTATTGTCAGTGAAGGAAGTCCCCTCCTTTTTAGTGCTGTTGCAAGCCTTACATTTATTACACCTAAAAAAGCCATCTAAATTTCCAAACATTTTTATCTTTTTTGGTGGGTCGGTGAAATTTTTTAACAAGTTTCTCTTGTATGGCATTGTTTTTCCTATAAATACACCCAGGATAAGTGGGCAATATTTTCCTCAAGGCTTCATCCTTTAATAAAATGGGCCAATGTTTTTTTATAATTTTTTCTACCTCTTTGAATTGTTTGTTATAATGAGTAATAAAATTAAATCCAAAGTCTTCCTGTGATTTTTGTATTTTTATATGTAGAAATCCACATCTATTTTTAGCCAAAATTCTGTCCCTTTCAGCAAAACAAAAATGCTTTTTTAAAACTCTTGTCCAAAAATCTTTCTATCAATATATTTGTTTGGTTTATATAATCTGATTCCAACACACAGTTTCTGCGAATTTTAGTGAATTGACTACTGAGAGTATTATATATCCATTTTTTATGATGATAACTGGTTGTGGGTATGTAGCTGTTCCGATCGGTATCCTTAAAATGTGTCTTAGCATGTATCTTTCCTTCCACCTTGAACAATACAAGATCCAAGAAATTGACCTGGTCTGCGCTCCACTCACCTGTGAAAACCAGATCATAATCAATCCGATCAAGTTGCTTCAAAAAGTGTTTTGAAACCTTTATTGTACTTTCCCAGAATAGAATGATGTCATCTATGTAGCGTTTGTATAGCGCCATCTCTGACCACTTGTAATATATGTTTTCTGTTTCCCACTTGGCTAATACTAGGTTTGCAACACTGGGGGCATATTTGGCTCCCATAGCAACTCCCCTCAATTGCTAAAAGAAGCTGCCATTGTACCAAAAATAGTTGTTTGTCATAGCAAACTCCAAAAGTTCCAGAATTAATTTTCTTTGTATCTTGCGAATATTTTTTTTTTTTCTAAAACCCACTTGACATCTGACATTGTATCTTTTTTGTTGATACTGTGTAGAGGGTCAGCCTGGGGCAGGGTTAAGAAGGGGTTAATCGAAGAGGGCAGGTACTTCCCCTTCAGTCCTGCTTATTGTCAGCTGGGCTGAAAGTGTCAGAGGAGAGCTGATTGAGTAGGAGAGAGAGACACAGCAGCACGCTGTGTGAAAAGTTCCATTGCTGGATTATGTACTTGCTGGGTGAGCTTAACCACATAAAAGACTGTAGCTCTGATTAGAGCCATGAACTATTGCCTGTAAGCCTGTATGCTGTGGAACTGTGAGCTTTACCTGTGTGCACAACAAGACAGCCTGTCGTGTCTTCTGTTTGTTTTTGCCAAACAAGACAGCCTGTTGTGTCTTCTGTTTGTTTTTGCCAATTTGCTGAATAAAGCCATTTTTATTTTTACTGGACTGTCTCTGAGCTGGCTGTTCACCCCTCTGATCCCCTACTAATTGGTGGAGCTATGCATTGGGAAGTTTGAGGGGTACAGGCCAATCCCCTGTCCTTTGTGAAAGCTGCACAGGCTGTGAAGTCTTTAGAACAACCCATGGTGGTATAGAGGGAATTGACATCCACTATTACCAGATGGCAATCCGCTATATATGTGTTGGAATTCAAGATTTTATCAACTCTCCACTATCCTTGAGATATGACTCATTCTTTGTAACAATCTCCTGTAAAAAGTGATCAATGTATTCGCCAATTCTGGAGAACACAGAGTCAATCCCACTAGTGATTGGTGCTCAAAGAGGTATCAAGGAAAGAAACACAATAGGTATACAGACTGGGATCTTTACAGCCACGAGGGCTTAATATTGATATAAATCTCAATTGTTTTCTGACCAATTTTTGACATACATACCGTGGATAATCATGTTTTATTAGATTAGTGTTTGCATTTTCAACTTATAACATATTGTAACTGTCTGGGAATATAGTGTGTTATAAGACCATTTTTTCAACCATTGGTACTGATTGCTTTTTAGAAATATGTCATATTATGTTTTAGTCTTTTGCGGTAGTTTGGAGTCACTTATATAGTCCGTATCTGGCCGTTAAAAACTATTAACTGTTGCATTTTTAAATTGCGTATTTTAGATTGCATGCATTCAGTTTTTTTTTTTTTTTTCTTTTTTTCCAAAATCAACTTTATTGTCAATAGGAGTCATGTTATACAGAAGCGTTACAGAATGAAGGTACATAAGAAGTAATATAGTGATTTGGAGTAGAGTTCGTGGAACATTGAACATCTATTCAATACTATACAGCAAGTTCAACTTTTCTGTTAATGTACGAAAGTATGGCATAACCGTAAATAATCAAACTCTAATAGTAAACGATCAAACAGGAAAGTCTGCGCCCAGAGTCGAGTCAGTGAGTAAGTTTTGTTTTGGGGACCCAGCTAGGTCTTCGATTGTTTTGTGCGGTGACTTAAATCTATGGGATAGGAAATCATTCGGGGAGTTTATGCGTTATCGTTTGTCTCAAACAGGCACCTTATGAATGGTGTGGATAGTGACAAGTGGTCATCAGGTATGTGCATGTGTAAGTGTGTGTTCACTCAATCGAGCGTTCAATTGTTATTTAGTGGTGTGGTGTCCTGGAAATATCTTTGTGTGTAGTGTTGTTGTTCATTGTATATTGTCTCTGGGCGAGATAACGTGTGGTAGGATTGCGGTCACCGGACCACAAGCAATCCTACTATTAGTTGGGCAGGGGGGAAGGAATGTTGGTAACGTGTGGGAAGGGAGTTAGAAGTTTAGAAATAGTAGTTAGGAAAGGAAAGGGTAGAGCGGGTGTGGTATAATGATTGTGTCGTGGTTATTATCAAGTATAGTCCTATATAGGAGGGGGGGTGATGAGAAGGGTGAAATATAAGGGGGGGAGATTAAATGAGGTAGAAGGGTAAAAGGGAATATAGCGAGTTTATCGAGTCCGCCTCCGACAGAGTCCCAGACGACTGTGAAGGAACTTAGGACAACAGGTCTACATATTCTGCTGTCGTTTGGAAGTGTTGCCAGCATGACCAAATAGTCCTGAATTTGGAGGGTGTATCTTTGGCTTGGTGAATCAGTTCTTCCATTTTGGCTATTCTAGATATTCGTTTGAGCCATTCTGCTATAGTAGGGGGTTTGGATGACTTCCAGAGAGTCGGGATGCACATTTTTGCCGCGTTTATCATATGTAGGGCAAGAGAGCGGTGGTAGTCTTTTTTTGGGATGGAGGAGTGATGCAGCAACATTTGGGCAGGGGTGAATTCAATCTGGAAGGTGGTAATGTAAGCGGTAATACGTTGGACTTCTTTCCAAAAGGGTTGAATGAGTGGACAGGACCACCATATATGGACCATGGAGCCTTCTCCCTCTGAGCATCTCCAACAAGTGACGGGCTTTTATAAATGTAATAGGTGTCGAGTATGTTCTCTCAGCTCCTGTCACAATAGGAAGACCCAATCCTTTGTGTCTACAGTAACTGGGCGAACCCACCAAATCACCCCATTTATTACTTGCTCCACTATGGGGGTGGTTTGAAAGTGTTTTGAAACCTTTATTGTACTTTCCCAGAATAGAATGATGTCATCTATGTAGCGTTTGTATAGCGCCATCTCTGACCACTTGTAATATATGTTTTCTGTTTCCCACTTGGCTAATACTAGGTTTGCAACACTGGGGGCATATTTGGCTCCCATAGCAACTCCCCTCAATTGCTAAAAGAAGCTGCCATTGTACCAAAAATAGTTGTTTGTCATAGCAAACTCCAAAAGTTCCAGAATTAATTTTCTTTGTATCTTGCGAATATTTTTTTTTTTTCTAAAACCCACTTGACATCTGACATTGTATCTTTTTTGTTGATACTGTGTAGAGGGTCAGCCTGGGGCAGGGTTAAGAAGGGGTTAATCGAAGAGGGCAGGTACTTCCCCTTCAGTCCTGCTTATTGTCAGCTGGGCTGAAAGTGTCAGAGGAGAGCTGATTGAGTAGGAGAGAGAGACACAGCAGCACGCTGTGTGAAAAGTTCCATTGCTGGATTATGTACTTGCTGGGTGAGCTTAACCACATAAAAGACTGTAGCTCTGATTAGAGCCATGAACTATTGCCTGTAAGCCTGTATGCTGTGGAACTGTGAGCTTTACCTGTGTGCACAACAAGACAGCCTGTCGTGTCTTCTGTTTGTTTTTGCCAAACAAGACAGCCTGTTGTGTCTTCTGTTTGTTTTTGCCAATTTGCTGAATAAAGCCATTTTTATTTTTACTGGACTGTCTCTGAGCTGGCTGTTCACCCCTCTGATCCCCTACTAATTGGTGGAGCTATGCATTGGGAAGTTTGAGGGGTACAGGCCAATCCCCTGTCCTTTGTGAAAGCTGCACAGGCTGTGAAGTCTGTGAAGTATAGTCCTATATAGGAGGGGGGGTGATGAGAAGGGTGAAATATAAGGGGGGGGAGATTAAATGAGGTAGAAGGGTAAAAGGGAATATAGCGAGTTTATCGAGTCCGCCTCCGACAGAGTCCCAGACGACCGTGAAGGAACTTAGGACAACAGGTCTACATATTCTGCTGTCGTTTGGAAGTGTTGCCAGCATGACCAAATAGTCCTGAATTTGGAGGGTGTATCTTTGGCTTGGTGAATCAGTTCTTCCATTTTGGCTATTCTAGATATTCGTTTGAGCCATTCTGCTATAGTAGGGGGTTTGGATGACTTCCAGAGAGTCGGGATGCACATTTTTGCCGCGTTTATCATATGTAGGGCAAGAGAGCGGTGGTAGTCTTTTTTTGGGATGGAGGAGTGATGCAGCAACATTTGGGCAGGGGTGAATTCAATCTGGAAGGTGGTAATGTAAGCGGTAATACGTTGGACTTCTTTCCAAAAGGGTTGAATGAGTGGACAGGACCACCATATATGGACCCACCAAATCACCCCATTTATTACTTGCTCCACTATGGGGGTGGTTTACATGTTGCAGTGCCCTTGTGGCCTGCAATATGTGGGACGGACTAAACGCCCCCTTCAGGTGAGGCTTAATGAACACGTCACAAATATCCTAACGGGATTCAAAAATCATTCCGTGTCCAAGCATTACCGCCTGGTACACGACAGAAACCCTGCCAACACACTGTTTTTGGGTATTGATCGGTACCAACCCCACTGGCGAGGTAGCTCTATGGTGCGTGACATCTCCAAACTGGAGATGTCATGGGTCCATAGAATTAAGAGTTATACACCCCATGGACTCAATATAGACGTAGACGTCAATGCGTTTATTGACAACTCTTGATCTATAGGAATAAAACATACCAGATTACTATGTTTGAGGGCGAACAGGATATACTGGATGAATATATGTTCTTTTCATTCCTGACCTGTTTATGTTTTTGTCTATTTATACATCCTAGATGGGCTGGAGAAACAACTATAGGATGTGTTTCCCTGATAGTAATGTTAGGAGGGACATACGCTACAGGAAGAATTACATATTATAATCTGGGTCATATAAGTCAATGGAGGTGTAGACACCAATGCGTCCATTGACAACTTTCGATATATAGGGGTGAATAGAACATACCAGATTGTTAATCTTGAGGGCGAATAGAATATACTAGATTAATATGTTTTCTTCATTCCTGACCTATTTGTGGTTATATCAACTTATACATCCTAGACGGGTTGGGAAACAACCATAGGATTTGTCTCCTTGTTAGTAATGTTAGGAGGGATTTTTGCCACTTGAGGAACGATATACCACAATCTGGGCCACATAAATTTATGCCCAATTGATTGTATACCTCTGCGGTTTTGCCATATTTTACGTTTGTGTAATTTTTAATATATTTTTTATAATTTTTATTATATTTTTCACAATATATAGTTTTTTGTATAAACTGCATGTTGATTAGGGAAAGACTATTGTAATATGAATGGTCACCTTTCCGTCGTTTTATTTATTTATTCTGATAAGAGGCTTTTTGACCCTGTTAAGAATTCCAATTCTTCTATATTTCTATATAATTTTATTATGCTATATGTATTCATTTGCATTTTTCGTTCCTAATCTGTAATTTAAGGATGGTGATCCCACGGCACTTTTGATTGTCAATCGGATCCCATGCTTTTCAGTGCAACATAGGGATGCCCACACCTAAGATGGCGCCGTGTGTTTCCGTCTATGGAACTCAGGGCGAGGCTTGGTGTGGATATTTAACGTGGTGGCCCAGCATGCTTCCCGTTCCCCATTGAAAACGTCAGCGTGTGACGAAACGCGTCTGGGAGGGACGTGCTGACGTCGCCACGTGTGTCTTGTGAGGACGGGAGTGTGTATGAATGCCGGCCGGCTTCATTTTATGCTGTTTTTAACTTCCTTTGATGTAAGTGTTACTCTTTATATAATAAACCGGACTATACAGTGTTACACTATTGGTGCTTTTTCTACTTACCATATTCTGCTGAGCTTGGGCACGACTGGCCAGGACTTATCCACATCGTTTCAGATTGGAGCCCATCGGTGCCTCAACCGATCTGCCTGTGTATGAGGATGTCTGGTAAGCGGAACATCCCCTAAACCTGTAGGTGTGATTTAACATATTTACACGCTGGGTGTATTATCCTACCTATATGATTGGATATTTGGTAAGCAGCCTGTGCATGTGGTGTGCTGCATACAAGGGTTTTTTCTGGCTCTTCCCCTTTTTTTTCTATTAGTGTGCTCAGATCACTTATAATTTTTTCTGCTAATAATTAATTTTTGGTGATTGGGTAAAGTTTTTTCTTTTTTTCTTTTTTCTTTTTTTCTTAAACCTGCCCAATTAGAGGGGTGTTATAAAGTGTCACTCTTCCTCACTTTTTTCATTGATGTGTATGATTATATGACACCCATCATCATCCGAGGTTGTAATATTACTTTTGGGTGATCCATGTTTTCTATGATCACATCGTTTTGAATGTCACAAATTTTTTCTTTTTCACTTTCTTCACAAACTGGGTGTTTTTGTGTGGTAATAATCAACAGTATTACACCATATGTGTACTTCTCTTTTTTGGAAATTATTTTCATGAACCGGCTCATGTCACGAGGATGAAAATTGTGATCCATCCAAAGGTATCAGTCTAAAGGCCCAGGCTGGGTTTAAGCCATCCGCCTATAATAGGCTTGCATCTGGTAAGCGCAATCACCTGCTGTTTCTCTTCGGTCCAATTGTCACTTTTTATTGGAAGAACCTCATAGAGACATACACAATAGATTCACCATCTTTATTGTTATATGGACAGTATGTTTGGATTCCCAAGACTGTATCAACAATAGACAATATTTACATTTCAGGATCAAATGATTTTATCAACAATTCTTGTATTTAATTAGCGCGGTTTTTCCATATATTGTTTTGTTTTTGGTGTGCTTCACTTATAACCGCAGCTTTTGATATTTGTTTCTAAGCGCAGTTTTTTTTGTAATAAGTGGGAGGGATCGCTGGGGAAATTTTGTGGAGTTTAAGGGGGGTTTTGTACCATTTAGAGAAGATCTTGAAACCGTTTTCCTGTGCTGACACGTTAATTGAACCCTTGTGAATGTAGGAGTATATGTTTTCCCATTCTTGGTCTGACAGATCTAGTGCTAATTCTCTTTCCCAACTGCGTGTGGCTATGTTGGATTTGGGGCTGTGTTCAGAGAAAAGGAGAGCGTAGATTTCTGAAATCACATGTCTCTGTGGTTCCGTTTTGGAGCACAAAGCTTCAAAAGGTGTGAGTTGTCTGGAGTAATCGGTAGTCTTGTGTGGGTGGTTAAGAAAGTGCCGTATTTGGTTGTATGTCCAAGACGGGAAGGGTTTTCCTGACGTGTGTGTGGGTAAACTAGTAAGAGCTAGGAAGGTATTTCCAGAGAAAAAATGTTTTGCCCGAATGTCGTCTTGGGGCCGCATTCAGTTTTTTATATTATTGATGGAATGAGGTAGTCTGCAGTCACTCTTTAATTCCACGTTTGATCTTCTAAGAACTATCAATTGTTGTAATGACTGCGTGTATATTTAAAACTGTATTTGTCTAGCCTTCATATCAGTGAAAGCATGAAGCATGGAGGATTCGCCATTTGATATTGCGTTTTAAATAATAAAAAAGTTGTTAACAATCAGCGCAGCAGGTTGTTGACCAATCCCACGGAGGCTTTCCCATACATAAAATGGCATTGAGACTTCAGACATCCTGCCGCTCCAGGAAGGCGCTGTATGACGAAATGCATAGGGAGGGGCTAGGACTCTGATGTCAACACGCTATCCAGGATCACACTTGCGGCTCACATACCAAGCTGAGCAGCCAGAGGTGATCAGGAACACACACATGCTGGTTACCCTCAGTGTCAGGTCTGACACTTTTAAAATGTGAGTGTAATGATTGCATATGTTTTAAATAAATGTTTTTAAAAAACGTTATTACACTATTGGAGCTTCCTTCCTCCTCTCCTATACATGTGGGGGTCGTGTCTTGAGTCTTGAAGAGGATTTCATGTATTGTTAAATGGTTCTCTGGATCCTAGCATTGATTGCAAAAAGGCGCAGCTGCTGGTTTATAACTTTACCACCCATTCTATTTGTTGAGTCAGTTTAAAATGACTGGTGGAGGATCACATTGGGTGTTTTTTTTATCACATCTGATCTACAGACAAGATATCACCGAGTTTTTCACATTCATGAACTTTTATTTTTTATGTGTATTTATTTGAGCATTTTCCATATATCTTTTTAATATATATATTTATATATATACATTTTTTTGACAGATATACATTTTTTGTGTGGATCACTAACAAGATGAACTTTGTTATTCTTGTGTTCTTTTTATTGCACTTATTAGACTTATGGCACATTAAGTATAATTTTTGAGCACTTTGCACTTTATTGATACATATATGTATGCCATAGCAGGATTTTGGTGATTTTCATAATATATGTTTTTTCATTAATCTTTTCACAATTTGTGAACACATTCACATTCGTATTTTATTACATAGTTGAGGATCAGCAGCGCCTTCCTTTTGTGTTTAAAGAAGGAGAAAAATTACTTATTTACAAAAAAAATTTCCCATCAGTGCCCATCAGCACCACCCATCAGTGACCATCAATCTCACCCATCAGTGCCGCTTATCAGTGCTCATCCGTACCGCATATCAGTGCCACCTATCAGTGCCCATAAGTGTGGCATATTAGTGCCTCCTCATCAGTGCCACCTAATCAGTGCCCATCAATTCAAACCATCAGTGCCGCCTATCAGTGCCCACTAGTGCCATCAATGTCCACCAGTGCCGCCTATCAGTGCTCATCAGTGCCACCTATTAGTGCCCATAAGTGTGGCACATTAGTGCCTCCTCCTCAGTGCCATCTAATCAGTGCCCATATGTGCCACCGCATCAGTGCCCATAAGTGCCACCTCATCAGTGCCACCTCATCAGTGCCCATCTGTGCAGACTCAGCAGCGCTCATCTGTGAAGGAGAAAAATTACTTATTTACAAAATTTACTGACAGAAAGTAAGAAAAACATTTTCTTTTTTTCAAAATTTTTGGTCTTTTTTTTATTTTTTTTGTAAAAAAAATAAAACCCAGCAATGATTAAATACCACCAAAAGAAAGCTCTATCTGGGTCAAGAAAATGATTAAAAATTAATTTGGGCACAGTGTTGCATTACCACGCAATTGTCATTCAAAGTGAGACAGCACAGAAAGATGAAAAATGGCCTTGGCAGGAAGGGGGTGAAAGTGCCCGGTATTGAGGTGGTTAAAGAAGAAATGAACATACATGTACTCACATGGTTGAGTTAGATGGATACCTAATGTGGCAGTACTAAAAGCGAATAAGTATATGTACCTATTTAGGAACATGCATTTCCTCAAATAGCTTCTATGTTTATCTAGGCAGGATATATATATATATATACTGTATACATACGTGTATTCTGGAGGGGGCCTCATCAAACAATTCAACCACATGCAAAATGTGGATACGAAAAAGTGATTTCTACACTGAAATATCTTTAAAAATCTGAGAAGTGAAAAATTCCCTGTTTTGGACAACTAGGTGCCAACACAACTCAGCATGCTCAGACCTGAAAATAACTCTTATTTTAACTCAAGTGTATTTTTTAGCCGGCGCTATAGTAAATACCAAAATGAGAGCTAATTAGAGAGCGTTTTTTGAAGTGAAAATCTGCTCTATTCTAGTCCAAATCAAGTATTAGCCATTGATTCTAATGGAACAATTCTAACTTTCACAAAAAAAACCTTTTAATGTTGAGATGACATGTATCTTTCTCTGAAATAAATTTTCCTTTGCAACATTGTTGCTTCTACTTAAAATATTTTGATTTTAGGAATGCTAGAATGTGGAATGTTTTGATGTTTTGGTAAAATAAATTTTTCTCTGTCACTTTCACTTTTTACTCTCCATCTCACTATAATCTTTACCCCAAACTCACACAGGTGTCTTTACAAACCACAAACTATACCATTGCTGATGCAAATTTAAAACGAGTAACAATTTTCTGTGCTTTTTATTATTTCCAAATATTTATAATTTTAGCCCAAAAAATGTGATATGTGACATCAGAAACCAAAATGTAATTCCCAAAAATTTGAGGGTAATATTCTACTCTCACCCACAAAAAAACACCAAATATCACAGAATGAATCAAGAAGAATAACTCTTGAGTAATGTAATTCCATCACCTGTATGTCCAAAGAAATGCAGTATTTATGTGTTTTTATGTGTATTTATGTGTATTTATGTGTATTTATGTGTAGGAGGTTCTCACATGTGGCAGCTCCGTGGCTTAGGGGTTAGAACTTCTGCTTAGCATCCATGAGGGTCTGGGTTCAAATCCCAACCATGTTGCTTCATGTAGAGAAGTTGTCTCATCTCAAAGGTCCTATAACTATGTCTAAATGTATTATTTATGTGTAGGAGGGTTCCACCACCATTGTAAGTCTTTTCCAGATACACTATTTAGCCAAAAGTATTGGGACGCCTGCCTTTACACACACATGCACTTTAATGGCAGCCCAGTCTTAGTCTGTAGGGTTAAAATTTGATTTGGCCCACCCTTTGCAGCTAGAACAGCTTCTAGGAAGGCTGTCCACAAGGTTTAGTGTGTCTTTGGGAATGTTTGATCATTCTTCCAGAACTGCATTTGTGAGGCCAGGCACTGATGTTGGATTAGAAGGCCTGGCTCGCAGTCTCTACTCTAATTCAGCCAAAGGGTGTTCCATCAGGTTGAGGCCAGGACTCTGTGCAGGCCAGTCAAGTTTCTCCACCCCAAACTTGCTCATCCATGTCTTTATGGACCTTGCTTTGTGCACTGGTGTGCAGTCATGTTGGAACCGGAAGGGGCTTTCCCCAAACTGTTCCCACAAAGTTGGGAGCATGAAATTGTCCAAAATGTCTTGGTATGCTGACGCCTTAAGAGTTCCCTTAACTGGAACTAAGAGGTCAAGCCCAACCCCTGAAAAACAACCCCACATCATAATCCCCACTCCACCAAATCATTTGGACAAGTGCACAAAGCAAGGTCCATAAAGACATGGATGAGTGATTTTGGGGTGGAGGAACTTGATTGGCCTGGACAGAGTCCTGACGTCAACAGAACACCTTGGGGATAAATTAGAGAGGAGACTGTAGGTCAGGCCTTCTCGTCCAACATCAGTGCCTGACCTCTCAAATGCACTTGGAAGAATGGTCAAACATTCCCATAGACACACTCCTAAACCTTCCCAGAAGAGTTGAAGCTGTTATAGCTGCAAAGGGTGGGCCAAATGAGTTTTGAACCCAATACTAATACTGGGATGCCATTACAGTTCATGTACATTTAAAGGCAGGCGTCCCAATACTTAGGCCAATATATTGTATATTGCTTGTGACACTGAGTATGGACTTAGGGCTGGTTCACACCACAGAGATGCAAAAAACTTTGTGAGGCTGCCTGGTGGCTAAGTGGGTAGCAGTTCTGTCTAACAGCACCTGGGATGTTGGTTCAATTCCCCAACATGCTAATCCTTGTGTTGAAGTTTATATGTTCTCCCTGTGTGGGTTTCTCAGCACAATCCAAAGACATGCTGGCATTTTATTTGTCTCCTGTTAAAATAGGTTCTAATGTAAGAAAATTAATTTTGGACTTTATATTGGAAGCTCATTGCAGCCAGGGACTGATGTTAATGTTTGTTAGCACTAATCATGCCCAGGGACTTGGACATTTCAAATTTTAGGGTTTACACTGCACAGGTACATATGCTTAGAAAACTGTTGCTTTGTTTATGTGTATGCAAATGGACTTTGATCTTTGTCCTGTAGTTGGAGATTTGATGCACATAGCCAAGGGCTAACACAGTTGTGAATAGTATTATGTGTTCCTGCTCATCAGGTGCAATCACTTTAGACATACATGAAGAGATAGATTGAAAGATACTGGTGGGCGTGTACTTCTATTGGGTGTGTCAGTGTGCTAACAATACACTCTCTCTTATATAAAGAGAGTAGGGGGATTCGTTTGGCCTGAGAAGGTCAAGTTTTTTGCTGTGATTTGTGGGGGAGAAGGAATGATATTGTGCATATTGACAAATGCCCAACTAGGGAGATTTGATGAAATTCTTGTGCATTTTTTCAATCAAAAGTGGGTTTATGTGGCCATGCTGTCAATGTTGTGTGTGTATTGTTCCTGTCTGATCATGCAAACATCGTTTGGAAGCATCCTGACCTACTCTTTTTTGTTTAATCGTGTACACCGAAATGCAGCTTCCAGCAGAACATGGTCACCAATGTATGTATGTGTGGATTGTGGGCTGCTGGTCGGTGTTTTGAATAACTCTTTTGTAATATTATGTTGAAATGCTTTGTAAGAACGACTGTTAAGTATGTTTCTATAATCTTGCAGATAAAAATGTGATGTGTTGCCCATTATACACTGAAAGTAAAGCTGTGTCCACTCTAAGGTTGTCAAATTTTAGATTGTAAGCTCCTATGAGCAGGGCCCTTAAAATCCCATTGCTAAATGTAGCACCATATATCCTGTCCAAATTTTTTGGAAGCTAGTAAATGAATGTAATTTTTTTTTCTGCTGGTAAAATAAAAGTACATTTTTGAGCTTTTGTTGCGGTGTTTTTTTTTTCTTCTACTTTTCTTTCTCTTTAGTTTTTGTGGGTGGTGGTTTTGGGAAAGTGCAATATCTCTTATATTTTATTTCAATATGTATTTGTGCCCCAAAAAACTAGGGAAGAAGATGCCGCGGAGGAAGATGCCGGACGAGAACACCGCAGGAAGAACCAGAAGAACCAAAGAAGAAGATGGAGGAAGAAACTGAAGAAAGATAGAAGATAGAAGAAAGAAGAAGCATTTAAATAAAGGAATTGTCAAAAACTGTCTCTTGTCATTTTTGACACTTTTTTTGTGAAATGGTAGGGGTACTTTTGTACCCCCTTACCATTTCACACAGGGGGGCCGGGATCTGGGGGTCCCCTTGTTAAAGGGGGCTTCCAGATTCCGATAAGCCCCCCACCCGCAGACCCCCACAACCACCGGGCAAGGGTTGTGGGGATGAGGCCCTTGTCCTCATCAACATGGGGACAAGGTGCTTTGGGGGGCTACCCCAAAGCACCCTCCCAATGTTGAGGGCATGTGGCCTGGTACGGTTCAGGAGGGGGGGCGCTCTCTCGTCCCCCTCTTTTCCTGTGGCCTGCCAGGTTGCGTGCTCGGATAAGGGTCTGGTATGGATTTTTGGGGGGACCCCACGCAATTTTTTTTTAAATTTTGGCACGGAGTTCCCCTTAAAATCCATACCAGACCTGAAGAGTATGGTATAGATTTTGAGGGGGACCCCAGGCCATTTTTTAAAAAATATTTTGGCCGGGGTTCCCCTTAATATCCATACCAGACCTGAAGGGCCTGGTATGGAATTTAGGGGGACCCCCATGACTTTTTTTTAAAATTTTGATTCGGGGTTCCCATGTGGGGAATTCCCATGCCGTTTTTATCAATTAACTTTTATGTGTATTGTCGGACCGGCAATTCATTAGTAGCCGCGAGTAGTTTTAAATGACTTTTTTCCTTTGACATGTCGTTTTGCTGTCAGACCGTTCTAAACACGGGAAACATGCGCTCCTTTACAGGCATACTATAGACACCCCCCAGGTACAAAATTTAAAGGAATATTACACTTTTATTGTTTCACTCTAAGCATTATTAAAATCACTGCTCCCGAAAAAACGTCTGTTTTTAATAAAATTTTTTGCATTGATACATGTCCCCTGGAGCAGGACCCGGGTCTCCAAACACTTTTTATGGCAAAGAACTTGCATATAAGCCTTCAGTGAGAACTTTGGATTTTGCAGGTTTGAGCCCCATTGACTTCCACTATTCCAGCATATGTGATCTGACAGTCATTATTGCCAGCAATAGCGCTGCTTTCCTGAGGCCGAGCTGCAATAGCTCCCGTTTAACGGTGTTGAGGGGATATGATGATAAATTGATCACTTCTAATCTATATTTATTTTTGGGGAGATTCTGTTCAGTTGCTATTGGTGTATTCATTATGGGGTCACAGGAAGATCTGCTGTCAGAATTGGCACTTACCCATTTTGTACTGGTGGTAGGAAAGAATTGATCTATACGTCAGTTTTTGTCTTTCTGGATTGCTGCGGCTGTCGCAGTACTGACGGGCCTGGATGCCATCAAGGTTTTGGCGCAATCTATGATTTGTAGTCGAGTGCTCTGTTCAGTCTTAGAAGTCAAAGGTGTAGTGATAGAAGAACTGTCAGAGGAGACACCCAGAGCTTGATTAGGAAACATAGTTAGCCCGGTATTTACCACAGAGAGATCAGTCCTTTCCATATTTTTGTCAGTAGTGGGAGGATTTGGTTCACCCAGTGCTCTTTTCTTGTCTGTACCTGATTGGTGCCCACCACCTGTTTGTGTTCTCTTCCTTGAGCCTCGACCTCTGTCGGCCACGGCCCGAAGTCCTAGAGCCTTGTAATAAATAAGAGTTAGCGGA
This sequence comes from Lithobates septentrionalis, assembly GCA_037952835.1. Taxonomy (NCBI): domain Eukaryota; kingdom Metazoa; phylum Chordata; class Amphibia; order Anura; family Ranidae; genus Lithobates; species Lithobates septentrionalis. The sequence continues at coordinate 2,686,481 of JBBDGP010000545.1, forward strand.
GGAATCAGAATCACTTGCTTTATCATTAGGTTTACGTCTATTTCTTTGTACATTGGTGAACTTACGGTTCCCTCGTTGGCCGTTAGCATGTGGCCAATTGTAGGCATACTTGCCTGCAAAGGCTAGTTTGTCACGTGCGAGTTTGTCCTCTTTCTTCACTAACAGGTCTTTCGTGAACGTTTGAATGTGTTCTTTTAAGCGAGTATCAAAGGTTGAAAAGTTAGAGTTGTTTGATATAGTGGTATTTTCATCGTAGATTTGTTTTATCTCACAATCTACTAGTTTAAGCTCTTGCATGTAATACTCAATCATTAATTCCATCATTTTCCTGGAACAATCCTGGAGGTTCTGTTTCCATCGGGTCTTAAAGTCATGGTCAGTGGCAGTGGCGTAGCGTGGGTTGTCAGCACCCGGGGCAAGGCAAGTAATTTGCGCCCCCCCCCCCAACCTGCGGACTTTTAGCTATCCCTGAGTCCCTTCAAATACAATAGTACTGACCTACCTGATTCCTATACTGACCACTACACTGAGAACTACACTGTCCACTACACTAAATTGTCCACTACACTGACCACTATACTATACTGACCACTATATTACACTGACCACCATACTACACTACACTGTCCACTATACTACACTACACTGACCACCATACTACACTACACTGTTCACTATACTACACTACACTTGACCACCATACTACACTGTCCACTATACTGACCACCATACTACACTGACCACCATACTACACTGACCACTATACTACACTGTCCACTATACTACATTATACTGACCACCATACTACACTGACCACCATACTACACTGACCACCATACTACATTATACTGACCACCATACTACACTGACCACCATACTGACCACTATACTACACTACACTGTCCACTATACTACACTACACTGTCCACTATACTACACTATACTGACCACCATACTACACTATACTGACCACCATACTACACTGTCCACCATACTACACTGACCACTATACTACACTGTCCACTATACTACATTATACTGACCACCATACTACACTGACCACCATACTACACTGATCACCATACTGACCACTATACTACACTACACTACACTACACTTGACCACCATACTACACTGTCCACTATACTACACTATACTGACCACCATACTACACTGTCCACTATACTACACTATACTGACCACCATACTACACTGTCCACTATACTGACCACCATACTACACTGACCACTATACTACACTGTCCACTATACTACATTATACTGACCACCATACTACACTGACCACCATACTACACTGACCACCATACTACACTGACCACCATACTACACTGACCACCATACTACACTATACTGACCACCATACTACACTATACTGACCACCATACTACACTGACCACCATACTACACTATACTGACCACTATACTACACTGTCCTCCATACTACACTGTCCACCATACTACACTGACCACTACACTACACTATACTGACCACCATACTACACTGTCCACCATACTACACTGACCACCATACTACACTGACCACCATACTACACTACACTGACCACCATACTACACTGACCACCATACTACACTGTCCACTACACTGACCACTATACTACACTGTCCACCATACTACACTGACCACCATACTACACTACACTGACCACTATACTACACTGACCACCATACTACACTGACCACTACACTAACCACTACACTGTCCACTATACTACACTATACTGACCACCATACTACACTGTCCACTATACTACACTATACTGACCACCATACTACACTGACCACTACACTAACCACTACACTACACTGACCACCATACTACACTGGCCACCATACTACACTGTCCACTACACTATACTACACTATATGGTCCACCATACTACACTGTCCACCATACTACACTGTCCACCATACTACACTGTCCACTACACTAACCACTACACTGACCACTATACTACACTGACCACCATACTACACTGTCCACTATACTACACTGACCACCATACTACACTGACCACCATACTACACTGACCACCATACTACACTGACCACCATACTACACTGTCCACTACACTAACCACTACACTGTCCACTATACTGACCACCATACTACACTGTCCACTATACTACACTATACTGACCACCATACTACACTGACCACTACACTAACCACTACACTGTCCACTATACTACACTGACCACCATACTACACTGTCCACTACACTACACTATACTGACCACCATACTACACTGTCCACTATACTACACTGACCACCATACTACACTGTCCACTATACTACACTATACTGACCACCATACTACACTGACCACTACACTAACCACTACACTAACCACCATACTACACTGTCCACTATACTACACTGACCACCATACTACACTGTCCACTACACTACACTATACTGACCACTATACTATACTAACCACTATACTCAGGCCCAGATTAAGAGCATCATGGGCCTGGTGCTAAGGATGTTGGTGGGCCTTTTTATGAAAATAAATAAAATTAAAACGCAAACAATTTTTTGTGAAATTTAAATTAAAGAGAGAGAGGGGGTGAGAGAGAGAGGGGGGGGGGGGGTGAGAAAAAGGGGAATAGAGAGAGGGTGAAAGAGAGAGAGGGTGGTAGGGGGTGAAGGGGGTGAGAGAGAGAACAGGGTGAAAGAGAGGGGATGAGAGAGGGAGGGGGGTGGGAGTGAGGGGGTGAGTCTGTGGGGGGCACAGCATAGTACATTACACGGGAGGGGGGGTTATAGCACAGTACATCACATGGTTGGCACAACACATTACATGGTGGATACATGGATACAGCACATTTAATGGTGGGCACAGCACATTACGCGGTTGGCACTGCCCAATACAGCACATTACAAGGTAGGCACAGTACATTATATGGTGGGCACAGCACATGACATGGTTGGTACTGCACAACACAACACATTTCATGGTGGGCACAGCTCATGCACACAGTGGGCACAGGACCTTATATGGTGGGCACAGCACATGACATGGCAGGCACAGCTGAGCACATTACATGGTGGGCACTGGACATTACAAGTGGGCACTGCACAGAACATTATATGGTGGGCACAACACATTATATAGTGGGTACTGCACATAGCATGGAGGGCACTGCACAGCACATGACAAGGTGGGCACTGCATGACACAGCACAGCACATTACATTGTGAGCACAGCACATTAAATGGTGGACACCACACATGACATGATGAGCCCTGCATACAACATTCCATTGTGGGTACTGCACGGCACATGCCATGGTGGACAATGTACAGCACATTACATGGTGAGTACAGCATATTACATGGTAGGCACTGCATGGTGCAGCACATGACATGGTGGGCACAACACAGCACATGACATGGTGGGCACTGCACAGTAATTTACATGATGGGCACTGCACATGACATGGTGGGCACTGCATGACACAGCACATTACATGGTGGGTACAGCGCATTACATGGTGGGCACTGCATGGCACAGCACATGACGTGGTGGGCACAGCGCATTACATGGTGGGCACTGAATGGCACATAACATTACATGGTGGGCACAACACATTACATGGTGGGCACTGCATGGCATAGCACGTTTCATGGTGGGAAATGCAACTGCACATTACATGTTAGGAACTGCACATGACATGGTGGGCACTGCAAGGCACATCATGACATAGTGGGCACTGCACATCACATGAAGGGCAATGCACAGCACATGACATTGTTCAGCACAGCGCATTACATGGTGGGCACTGCAACGTACAGCAAATGACATACTGGACACAGCACATTACATGGGGGGCACTGCAAGGCACATGACATGGTGGGCACAGCACATTACATAGTGGGCACTGCAATGCACATGACATGGTGGGCACAGCACATTACATAGGGGCACTGCAATGCACATGACAGGACATGGTGGGCACAGCACATTACATGGGGGGCACTGCAAGGCACATGACAGGACATGGTGGGCACAGCACATTACATGGGGGGCACTGCAAGGCACATGACATGACGGTGGGCACAGCACATTACATGGGGGGCACTGCAAGGCACATGACATGACGGTGGGCACAGCACATTACATGGGGGGCACTGCAAGGCACATGACATGACATGGTGGGCACAGAACATTACATGGGGACACTGCAAGGCACATGACATGGTGGGCACAGCACATTACATGGGGGGCACTGCAATGCACATGACATGGTGGGCACAGAACTTTACATAGTGGGCACAGCAATGCACATGACAGGACATGGTGGGCACAGAACATTACATGGGGGGCACTGCAAGGCACATGACATGACATGGTGGGCACAGCACATTACATGGGGGCACTGCAAGGCACATGACATGACATGGTGGGCACAGCACATTACATGGGGGCACTGCAAGGCACATGACATGACATGGTGGGCACAGAACATTACATGGGGACACTGCAAGGCACATGACATGGGGGGCACTGCAATGCACATGACATGGTGGGCACAGAACTTTACATAGTGGGCACTGCAATGCACATGACAGGACATGGTGGGCACAGAACATTACATGGGGGGCACTGCAAGGCACATGACATGACATGGTGGGCACAGCACATTACATGGGGGCACTGCAAGGCACATGACATGACATGGTGGGCACAGCACATTACATGGGGGGCACTGCAAGGCACATGACAGGACATGCGGGGCACTGCAATGCACATGACATGGTGGGCACAGCACTTTACATAGTGGGCACTGCAATGCACATGACAGGACATGGTGGGCACAGCACATTACATGGGGGGCACTGCAAGGCACATGACATGGTGGGCACAGCACATTACATGGGGGGGCACTGCAAGGCACATAACATGACATGGTGGGCACAGCACATTACATGGGGACACTGCAAGGCACATGACATGACATGGTGGGCACAGCACATTACATAGTGGGCACTGCAATGCACATGACATGGTGGGCACAGCACTTTACATAGGGGCACTGCAATGCACATGACAGGACATGGTGGGCACAGCACATTACATGGGGGGCACTGCAAGGCACATGACATGGTGGGCACAGCACATTACATAGGGGCACTGCAATGCACATGACATGGTGGGCACAGCACTTTACATAGGGGCACTGCAATGCACATGACAGGACATGGTGGGCACAGCACATTACATGGGGGGCACTGCAAGGCACATGACATGGTGGGCACAAGAGAGCACATTACATGGGGGAAGCAGCAGTCTGTCCTGCCTAAAGTCTCTCTCGCCCCCCTCCCTCCCCCTCCCAGTAACATGACTCTCACTTACCTTCTTATCCTGGCTGCATCGATCCGGATGAGGAGAACACAGGGGCGGCTCTTTCTTCTCTCCCCTGCGCTCTGCCTCTGCTTGCTGCCATGTTCAGTATCCAGCGCCCTGTGATTGGGTGTATGGGGGTCATGTGCGGAGGCGGGGCGCCTCACATGACCCCCATACACCCAATCACAGGGCGCCGGACACTTAACATGGCGGCCGGAGCCCGGGGACACAAAATTAGAAATTAGGAGGAGGCAGCCAGTGACACACACTGGCGCCCCCCTAAATATCGCGCCCGGGGCCACGGCACCCCCTGCACCCCCCACGCTACGCCACTGGTCAGTGGCCCAAATGTTGGGAAAGACCTGAACTCTGAGACCTTTCGGGTTAAGATTCTCCCGGATATATTGTTCAAAGTATTTAATGTGCCGGATAAGAGAATATTTTTCTTTACCTGAAATGAGATATAATGTCATTAGACACACATAAATAACACATAAACAAATTGTTCAAGATAAAAATCATGCGCTAAGCAATTGCGAGTGCAGAGACGAACATCAAGCCATTACCTTGTTTGGAATGCACAATCATGTACAGTCACGATACGGTAGGTAATTCACTCAATCGTTAAACTGAAAATGGAGCATATACAACCAATGTATAATATAAAAAGGAGGGGGAGAAGTGAAAACCGACCAGGGATATATGGGGAACCCAACACTCTGTATCACATCCTAAACAATAATGTATGGAGAAAAGAAGAAAGCCCCAAGGATATTGCAGATACAGAGAGAAGTAAATAAGGGTATACCCATAAATAAAAAGTATATGTATTTTATCGGTACAAAAGTAATAAACAAAACAGAAATATCTTGTACAAAAATCACCTAAAAACAATATGCAATAGAAACTGCAGAAGATGAAACAGCCGCTGAGCTGGAAATGCACCACAGATCAAAAACATAACGTTCGACTGGTGGGGCATGTGTGCCAAAAAACCCAACATGTTTCGGAGAGCAAAGAGAGGGATTTTTAAGGTATGTATATTTCCTTCTTCAGTGGTAAAAAACAGACGTGCTGCTTCATTTCTATTGAAAGAAAAACATATAATAGATAGTGTGTGTATTAATATGTATTAACAAACCAGTTGGTTTATGGCAACAGAATGGTACATGTGGGGTAAATAAAAGTGGTCTATATTTTATATAGACCTAGTCGCCTGACAAGTAGCGTCCCGTTCTGTACAATGGAACCGTTCTAATCGCAAGTCGCTCCGACTTAGAAAAAGGCTCCTGTACTTCTTTTGGGGCGACTTGAGGTGACTTGCATAGACTTCTATACAGAAGTCGTTTTGCAAGTCGCCGTGGCAGTCGTGTGCAGGACCTGCAAGTCGTGCCGCCCCTAGTGTGAACCGAGCCTTACATAACAGTATTTGTATTTTTACTTTACACACCAGCAGACAGAGCGTCGGGACTTGGATATTGCTTGGCCGTATTTTCAAAGTACATCCGTGTTTAGAAAAAAACTCATATAGTTGAAAATGGAAGCTGGAAAATCCGAGCTAAAATCGGAATGACTAGGATCAGTGGATGCACCCGGGCGGTCCAACAATGCTCACGGGGATATCCCTAATAGATGGGGATGGACATCTAATAAAAATAAGGAAATATAAAAATAGTGGATGGCAATAAGACTACATGCACTGAAGGTGTGGGGTTGAGTGAGCCAGAAAGACATCACAGCCCCAAAGTAAAAATTGCACTAGTAGCGGTGCAGAGGATAAATAACAATAAGTATAATATAAATACCTGCGGTAAGCATGTAGGTCAGTGTCCACAGAGATCCCTGGTGTTTACTGGCTGTGTAGCAATGACTGCTCACACAGTCAGGCATATATACGCAATGTGCAATGAGCACATTGGCACGCCTCCCCGGGACAGGCTGAGACTTCGTGAGGAGGAGTGAGGGATTCTGCTGGCGGAGAAGCCGTTCTGAAGGAGAAAAGAGATGACAGGCTTGTCTGTTTCTTACCTTTGGTAAGCTCACATCCATAGGGGATATTCACGCGGTGATTTGGTGATGGTTTAGTTACCCATGGATATGTGCACTCCAGAAGAAGTATTATCCCTCATTTTGAACTTGGTCTGCTGTATACAATGAACTGTTTATGCGAGAACTTTGAGCTTATGCAGTAAATATAGATGGTGCTTACATACTGCCAAGGGTATATTATATACTATTGCTGGTATTTCATGAACTATCGGTTCTCATTCTACTGCACTGGACTTTGTTTTATGATTATTAATCTTATGTTTACATGTACTCTCATTCATTTGAGAGTTCTGTGCTATTATATTTACTAACCTTAGACCATTTAAAAACATTATTAGCGCTGTTAATACTATCTTCCTATAAGAGAGTATATTTTGTTTCTATATATACGCCCAGGGATCGAGGGGGGAACAATCAGGGCCATGATGTTTGGGTAGTAGGAGGAGGGAGAGAGGGACAGGCAGACACAGGTGCTGGGGATCGTCAACTGCTGTCTCCCCATATCACCGGTGCTGCTGAATCCAGACCCATGTTTGTCTCCAATGGGAATCCTCCGGCCGATGCAGCATCCGGCGTCACCGTGCATTACGCGGTGACGTCAGACGTCGACACGGCCGCTGGCACGGAAGTGGGCGGATGCACTGAACGAGGAGAAGTCCAGAGCTCAGCTGCGGAGAACGACTGTCTCCACAGGTGTACTCGCCCAAGACACCCCCATGGAGGGGGTGATACTGCCCCAAAGCGGCACACAGAGTCAAACTTTGTTTTTGATCTGTGGTGCATTTCCAGCTCAGCGGCTGTTTCATCTTCTGCAGTTTCTATTGTATATTGTTTTTAGTTGATTTTTGTATAAGATATTTCTGTATTGTTTATTATTACTTTTGTACCAATAAGATACATATACTTTTTATTTATGGGTATACCCTTTACTTCTCTCTGTATCTGCAATACCGCAATATCCTTGGGGCTTCCTTCTTTTCTCCAATGTCAGCACCGAGAGTCTATATTAGGGTAAATGAGGATAAGCTTTAAAAAAAAAAAAAAAAAAACCTAGGACTTACTATATTAAGTATCGCTGAATGTATGAGCCAGGGGCATGTGAATAGTATTCCCTATTTTGGGAACAGCCATCAGAGAGAGGAGGGCCATCAAAGAGTATCCCACAGTGAATCCTGGATTTGAATTCCAGTACTGCTGATGGCTATATATAGCCCAACAGCCAATCGCTGTATCTATAAGCATACTATAATAACATTGGCTTAGATAGAAGCAGTAAGAGCACATAAATAGTCTGAAGTAGCAAGGGCCTAATTATGACCTAGAGCTAAGTACTTACGTTTAAAGTTTCAATATCACAGCATGCCCCTGGGAGACAGCAATCCACTGCACACAGGGCTTGTGGCAGCTGAGAGATATTTATACTCTAGATCAGCCACAGCTGATCGTTAGCCAGGGCATCATGTGATCTGCTAGAAGGATTGTGGGAATTGTAAGATATCGGCTCTCACACTCTCTGCGCCTGTGCAGAGAGGTCTATACAGAGAGAGGGACATTACATCTAGGGGGAGAAATCCAAGCGGTGCAGCATCCGGGCGGAGGAAACCTCACGCATGCGCCGGCCATATTAGAGTATAACAACTGCATTGTGGGCATTGTAGGAACTGCTGTGTCTATCGGTTTTAGGCTAAATCCAATAGTTGATGGACTGCAAATGTCAGTAAAAGTACGCATGAATTCTCCAGCAAGTCGGATACCGATTCTATATATATAGTACTGTATATGCATATACATCAACTATCTCCATTGAGATAATCTAGTGAGCCTTGCGAATAGTACAGATAAAAATTCAAATTCAATTTCTATTCCTGTGTTACCCTATCTTAAAAAGCAAGGAGGGGAACGGGGGTAAGGGAAGCAATTTAGGAAGGCAGAAGAATAAACTCAGAAACAAACGAATCGCATGGTATATTAATGGACTGAATCTATTAGAGAAAGGATTTGAAACGAATCATATCATTTAAGCCTAGGTAGACCATGGCTTGTAATTTATGCATCCATTGTGTTTCACGTTGGAGTACTCTTTTATCAAAATCGCCCCCACGAGGGTCGCCATAAACAACGTCCAGAGCAGCAGATTTAAACACCATGGGGTCATACATATGCTTGAAAGCTATGTGATACCCCATTGTGTTATTCAGAAGACCATTTGTAGCATAATATACATGGTCCTTGATTCTTCTCCAAAAGGGCCTGATAGTTTTGCCCACATAAAAGGCTCCACATTGACAAAAAAATTATATAGATAACACCTTGAGTTTGGCATGTAATGTGGTGCCGTAGGACGTCCATACGACCATCTGGGAGAAGAACCGAAGGTCCAGTGAGTAATAAATCGCAGAAATCGCAGTTGCCACATTGGAAGAGGCCTGCAGGGGATTGTGCTGTATTCATGGTTTTTCAGTAATGACTTCGTACTAGGGAGTCCTTTAAGGATTTAGCTCGTCGAAAGGCGATTTCGGGACGAGAGCCTATGTATATGCTGATGGTGGGATCTGTAGTTAGAATATGCCAGTGCTTTTGGATAATAGAACGTATGGTTTGATGCTGGTCAGAATAGGTTGTGATGAATCTCACTACGTCTGGACTGACTTGTTTTGGTTCCGTCTATGCACTCGCAACTGCTTAGCGCACGATTTTTATCTGGAATAGTTTATGTGTTAGTTATGTGTGTCTAATGACATATCTCATTTCAGATAGAGAAACATATTCTCTTATCTGTCTCGTCTGTGAACCTTGGCCGTGTCCTGAGGAAGCCTAGCGGTGAAACGCGTAGACATACAAGGGCTCACTGCACAATATTCATAGATGCATTTATGTTATAATCTTCATTCTTACTTTTATGTATTTGTAACCTTCAATAAATTTATATTTTTATACTGTTACTACCTCTCCAGTGTTTCTCAGCCTAAAAAATCTGCCCCCCTGGTAATACGTAGTACTACCTATTTTTTTTGTCACCATTATATAATGATGAAACCCAATTAAGAAAATGAGTACCAAAGCCCCATCGTTGCAGGGCGAAATGTAGGTAGGGCCACGATACTGTATCGAACGCTTTTTTGATATCTAACGACAGAAGGCATATGGGTATCCAAGTATACCATGTCCACAGCCACCCCTCTATCCAAAGTTTTACTTACCTCCTCATAAAAAGAAATCAGATTTGTTTGACAACTTCTGTCTTTCATGAATCCATGCTGTCTGTTGCTTTTTATATATATATTGGTCCCATTTTGGATCTCAGTTCTTTAAATCTGTCTTTTGTAAGCAGTTTTGTCAAATGCTGTGGTCCACTTTTGTTTTTCATGGAGTGGGAGTTTTTTGCATCTCATCCCATGTGTCTGGCTTTGGTTTTAATGCTACATGAGCAACACAGGACAGACATTTGGCTGGGATGCTTTTATTGCTTCTGGTGGATTTCTTGATTGAAGCTTCTTGTGGCCTGCTTTCTTCTTTTTACAGCATTTGGATTGTCTGCATTAATTTCTATTTCTGTGTCACATTGTTGCTTATCTGCATGTGACACTGATGTGTATTTCCCCTTCTTGAAGTGTTATGCCCCGTACACACGATCGGACATTGATCGGACATTCCGGCAACAAAATCAATGGATTCTTTCCAACGGATGTTGGCTCAAACTTGTTTTGTCTACACACGATCGCACAAAATTGTCGGAATTTCCGATTGCCAAGAACACAGTCACGTACACCACATACGACGAGACTATAAAAGGGCAGTTCAAAACTAAGCGCGGCACCCTTTGGGCTCCTTTTGGTAATCTCATGTTAGTAAAAGTTTGGTGAGAGACGATTCGCGCTTTTTCAGACTCGTGGCTTTCAGATAGTTTTCTGCTGAGTTCCTGTATGTGGACGTGGGGAAGAATGGCCGGATGTCGGATGGTGGAGTCATCGCCCAGACGGAGTTCTACAGGCGTCTCCAGAAGGGTAGCTTGGGCTTGCCACCTCCAGAAGACAATGCGGAAGGACTCCCATTCGTCTTCATTGCAGATGAAGCATTTGCGCTGGGGGACCATCTTATGCGGCCATTCCCTATGGGGACCCTCACCCCGGACCAGAGGGTTTTTAATTACAGGCCGGACAGAGCCAGAAGAGTGGTGGAGAACACGTTTAGAATAATGAGCAGCCAGTTCCGCCTATTTCTTACACCCATACATATGGCGGAGTATAAACTCAATCATATCATCCTGGCTTGCTGTGTTCTCCACAACTTTTTAAGGAGAAATTTTGCGAACTATGCTGGCTCAGTTGGGCCTGAATCCGGAATTCATGTAAATGAACCAACCCTGATGCCGCTTGAAGCTGGCCGTCCTGGCTTGCCCCCCCTGAGTGCCCGCGAGGTCCGTCTAAGATACCTTGAATACTTTGCGGGTAGGGGGGCAATCAATATGCCAGACAATGTCTGAGACATTTTTTAAATAAAAAACAAATCTTAACTACTAAAATAATTGCTGACATTTACTGCTCGTGTTTCTTTTAGCTGACCCTGACTTAAATTTGGGTAGTCCTGAAAATGGCGTGATTGTGTAACATTAGAAAGCACTGTTGGGTGTTATTTACTAAAGGCAAAGACACTTTGCACTACAAGTGCACTTGAGAGTGCACTGAAACTGCACTTGTAGTGCAAAGTGGATTTTACCCTTAGGAAATAACCCCCATCGTCACAGAAAACACCAATTTTACCACACCCAAAGTTTTGGAGCATTGAAAGAATAATCCACACATTCTTGATTATCAATCTTTTTAATACCAGCACAATCACATGTGCATTTATAAAAGGTTTTTAAAACAAACCAACATGTTTGTTGTATAACAATTTTTTGGGTCACATTAATAAAAGTAGAAATGTCCATTTAAGGTAAAACAAGCATGTTTAAAACCAACAAGACACAAATCTGGAACTTATAAAGTTCAACTTTGTTAGAAATTGAAGGCAATATCATACATGAGCATTTATAAACTGTGTTTGATATTGCGTCCAGCAGATGGGGTGAAGTCACCCCTGGAAAAGCCAAATTTTGAAGATTGGGACGTTGGCACTGCTCTACATATGAGACCTCCACAGTCCATCCTGTGATGAGATCTAATAACGCTCCAATCTTTCAAATTTTAAAAATGCACACAAAATTGCCGAATGTCAACATGCGTTAGCTGCCATCATGGGGGATGAAGGGACGTGTTTTGGGGGTGCAACCCCTTCCGCTCAGCTACTTTATTATTAAGTAAGGGGTTGCACCCCCAAAACGCGTACATTGATCTCCCGTGATGGCAGATAGCACATGTTGACACACTGTGTGCATCTTCAAAATTTGGCTTTTCTATAATATGTCAAAAAATGTGAAAAATGTTTTAATTAAAAAAAAAAGCACAACAAAGTTAGGGATTGGGAGGTGTTTTAAACTCTCCCTAAAACATCAATGATGTTTTTCATTTTTTTTTTGAACATCATTGATGTTTTGCTTGATGTTTTCCAAGTCCCTATTACACCCCATGATCTCCCTGAGATCCCCGATTTCACTGGTGAAATGATCTTCATCCACAACTTCCACAAAATCATGATCACCTAAAAATATAGAAACAAAAACACACCATGTATTATAAATATGCCGGCATCCATCTCTTACCTGAGCCTGTGGTTGCAGACACTCACCTGTTGTGGTGACAATTTCCACCACGTCTCGTTCCTCCTCCTCCTCCTTTTGGGTTTGTGGCATTTCCACTTCTTCCTGAGGTGGAGGGTCTGTTGTCTCCTCAGATGAGTGGTGTCCATCGAGTCTTTTCTCTCCTATGTAAACAAAAATAGGTTTATTTAGCACACAGATATTTGATGGCAGAAATAGGAATATGAAACATTGCTTGGAAGTGGGGTACAATTGGCAGAGTTCCAAGATGAAGAAATATTGTTTTCCTTTGTAAAGCTTGAATACTTACCTGTTTTGTACAAGCTTCACAGATGGAGACACCCCTATAGTATACACTGGAGCACCTGCGTGGGCCCCTAATAAAAAGGGTGTTCTTGTGTCCCACACTAGTGCTCCAGCGTCCAGATGTGTAAACAGCTGCTGAGTGTCCTCTCCTTACACAGAATCTAGTTTGCATTTCATTCTAGTTACAAACCCATCTAGACACCAAAATTATTTTAAGAGAAGTAGGCTAGCAAAAATGTATTCAAATGCATATGGCCAAAACATGGTGTTTTATTGGCCGAACAAACAATGTTTCCTACGAAAGAAAAATGTGCCCATGAACATGAAAGTTGCCATTTTAAACTGTACAACAGTTAAGAAAAGCACAAGGAGCAGCACGAACATTATAAAAATAAAGAATAGGAACACAGGACAACTACTTACTTTTTTGCAGCACTCTCCTGATCCTTCTGTACTGTTCATGTACCCTTAATTTGAGGTCCGACCACCTTTTCCTGAGTTGATCCTTGGATCAACGTACCCCAAAATTTCGATGCAAACTCTTCACCACTTTCGCCATTATCTTGGCCTTTCTGACATTGGGGTTGGGGTAAGGTCCATACTTCTGTCAGGGTAGAGCATATAACAGGTAACAGTTCAGGTATTCTGATTATGCAAAGAGTTCAAAGAACAAGAGCACATACCATGAGCAGAGCAGGTCAGCTGGGACTTGTAGTTCACCGCTGTAGCTGTAGGTAGATGTTTGCTGGACCTTGTAGTTCACCGCTGCAGATGAGGATTGATGGTGTCTGGTGTTTGTAGTTCACCGCTGCAGGTGGAGGATAGATGTCTGGTGCTTGTAGTTCACTGCTGCAGATGAAGGTACTAGTGGTATCAGGCAAAAACGTAGTCTAGGCAAGCTGGGTCATACACAGGAAGATCAGAGTCCAAACGGTACCGAATCAGAAGCAAGCAAACAGGGTCAAACGAGCCGGGTCATACACGAAATACACAGAGCAGATATCAACTGGATCAAACACAGGTAAACTCTAACACGAGCAATGATTGAATGCTGATGCATGTTATTTAAAGGTGAGCTGGCCAATCATTGTTGTTTCCCAGGTAAAGGCTGTGTCAGGTGAGTTGTGCTGGGTCCTAAAGGGATCCTAGTACTGACAGTACCCCCCCTTTCTCGAGGGGTTGCTCCTGCACCCCCAGGCTTACTTGGATAACGAAGATGAAACTTCTTCTTAAGTCGGTCAGCATGAAGATCACGAGCTGGGACCCAAGATCGATCCTCTGGGCCGAAACCTTTCCAATGAACGAGATATTGTAAGGAATTGCGCACTCGTCTGGAATCAAGAATAAATGCCACTTCATATTCCTGACTGTCCAACACATCCACAGGTTCTGGTTCATTTACTTGGAGGCTGGAATGAACAGGTTTCAACAATGAAACATGAAAGACATTTGGAATGCGCATGGATGGGGGGAGTTTTAATCTATAGGATACAGGATTAACAATCTCCGAAATTTCATAGGGCCCGATGAATTTTGGGCCAAGTTTTTTAGATGGAACATGCAGGGACAGATTCCTGGATGATAGCCACACTTTGTCACCAACTTTATATCCTGGTGCCTTTGAGCGCCTCTTGTCCGCCATTTTCTTAAAAGCCAGCACAGAGCGAGAAATAGCATGATTAACATCGGACCAGATTTTGGAGAAATTTTCTATTGTGGTGTTGGCATCTGGCACATCAGAGGGTGGAAGATCAAAGGAGCACACACGAGGATGCAACCCGTAAACACAGAAGAAAGGAGAGGTCCCTGTAGATGTGCTGGCACAATTATTAAAGGCAAACTCTGCCCATGGCAGGACGTTGACCCACTCCACCTCATCATTGGCCATCAGACAACGTACCATCTTCTCTAGAGTCTGATTAGTCCTTTCTGTTTGGCCGTTTGTCTCAGGATGATATGCTGAAGAATATGATAACTTAATCCCCAGCTGAGAGCAAAGGGCCTTCCAAAACTGGGCTATAAACTGAGAGCCACGGTCTGAGACAATGTTGATTGGTGCCCCATGGAGCCTGAAAACATGTTTAATGAATAAAGATGCCAGTTCTTTAGCAGATGGAAGTTTCGGAAGCGGAACAAAGTGGGCCATTTTACTGAACCTGTCTACCACCACCCAGATCGTGGAACATCCCTGGGACGGAGGCAAGTCAGTGATAAAGTCCATAGATAAATGGGTCCAGGGACAGGTAGGTATTGGTAGAGGACGTAGGAGACCAGGCGGCTTAGAGGTACTGCTCTTGCTTCTGGCACAAACTTCACAGGCCTGGACGAAGGCTAACACATCCTGCCTAATCGATGGCCACCAGAGGTTGCGAGAGATAATCTCAAAAGTTTGTCTAAACCCCGGATGTGCTGCAGGTTTTGATGCATGTACCTGCTGCAATACCTGCAAACGAAGAGCCAGGGGCACAAAAAGCATACCGGAGGGAGTGGAGGGAGGGGCTTCAGCCTGTGCAGGTAACAAGGCCTCAGAGATGTCAGTCTGGGTGAAAGCCAAAATCCTATCCTCAGAGATAATGGGTTGTGGAGGAAGCGGAGGAGGAGACTCTGAAAGAAAGCTGCGAGACAAGGCGTCAGCCTTAATGTTTCTTGGTCCTGGTAAATATGAAATTGTGAAGTCAAATCTGGAGAAGAACAATGACCACCTGGCTTGACGTGAGTTCAGTCTTTTAGCAGAACGGATGTATTCAAGGTTTTTGTGGTCAGTCAGAACTATGAATGGATAGCGAGCTCCCTCCAGCCAATGTCTCCATTCCTCCAAAGCGAGCTTTATGGCTAGAAGTTCTCTGTTGCCTATATCATAATTGCGCTCTGCTGGGGAATATTTCCGAGACAAGAAGGCACAGGGGTGGATGGCGGCATTTACAGGATCCTTTTGTGACAAAAGTGCCCCTACCCCTACTTCAGATGCATCTACCTCCACAATAAAAGGTAGCTCAGGAACAGGATGGCGTAGGATTGGTGCAGAGGTAAAGGCTTTCTTTAACTGAGTGAAGGCTGCCTGGGCTTCAGTAGTCCATTTAAAGGTAGTCGGAGTCTTCCTGGTGAGAGAGGTGATGGGATGTGCAATGGTGGCAAAGTTCTTAATGAATTTTCGATAGAAATTTGCAAAGCCCAGGAAGCGCTGAACTGCCTTCAGGTCTGAAGGTGGTGCCCAGTCTAAAATGGCTTGAATCTTGGCTGGATCCATGGTGAGGCCTGTGTCAGAAATTAGGTAGCCTAGGAAAGGTACTTGTTTAACATGGAATGAACATTTCTCAGGCTTTACAAAAAGGGAGTGAGTCTTTAATCGGGCCAATACTGAGCAGACATGTTTCTGATGTATTTCAAGATTGGGAGAATATATCAAAATGTCATCTAAATATACAAGCATGAAGCGACTCAACATGTCACGGAAAATGTCATTCATAAAGTTCTGAAAGACAGCTGGTGCATTTCTGAGACCGAAAGGCATGACAAGACATTCATAATGACCATCCTTGGTGTTAAAGGCTGTCTTCCACTCGTCGCCTGCACGTATGCGCACCAGATTATAAGCTCCCCTTAAGTCCAGTTTGGAGAAGATTTTGGCTCCCTGGATTTGAGAGAACAATTCTGTGATGAGAGGAAGAGGATACCGATTGGGAACAGTTATTTTATTTAGACCTCTGTAATCAACACAAAGTCTCAGTCCCCCATCCTTCTTTGGGACAAAGAAGCATCCTGCTCCTGCGGGAGAAGTGGAGGGACGGATGAAACCCTTAGCTAGGTTTTCCTGGATGTATTCTTGCAAGGCAAGATTCTCTGGCTCAGACAGTGGAAAGACTCTCCCTCGTGGAGGTGTAGTGTCAGGCAAGAGGTCAATGGGACAATCATAACTGCGATGAGGTGGTAAAGTGTCAGCAATCCCTTTAGAAAACACATCCCGAAAGTCCTTATAACAAAGTGGAATCTGTTCCATTCCCACTTGACAGGTAGCCAGTCGAACAGGGTGCTGGATGCAGTTCTTTTTACACTGATTGGACCAAGCCAGAATATCTCCCGTTCGCCAGTCAATTACAGGATTGTGCTTCTGAAGCCAAGGGAGGCCTAGGATCAAAGGAGTGGATGGAGAGTCAATAACAAGACATGAAGTCTTCTCCCAATGCAAAGCCCCCAATTGTAACTGGAAAGGCTTCGTGGCTTGGAGCACTAGATCTTGTGAGAGAGGACGATTATCCACGGAAATCAGGCGGACTGGGCAATCTAGAGCATGAGTTTCCAAGGACAAAGAGGTAATCAGAGTCTTATCAATAAAATTCTCAGCGGCTCCAGAATCTACCAAGGCCAGCAGTTCATGAGCTCCTGTCCCAAAGTGAACGACAGCGGGTAAAAGAATACGATTGTCCCCCTGGGGAGATGAGAGCAGACCTAAGGTAACCTCCCCGCAATTACCTAGGTCCTGGAGTTTCCCGGACGTGTAGGGCACGAACGGAGCATATGACCCTTGAGGCCACAATACAAGCAGAGACCCATGTTACGCCGGCGCGTGTGTTCCTGGGCAGATAACCGGGTGGAACCTATCTGCATAGGTTCTTCCTCAGATTTGGCACTGGAGGTGGAATAGTCAGGCGGCAAGGGAGGTATATAGTTTGCCACAGCTGTAGTTTGTTCTCGTCTCCTCTCTCGCTGGCGGCGGTCAATTCTAATGGCTAGACTCATAGCCTCCTCCAGTGAGGCTGGGTAGGAGAAGTTGACCAGAGCATCCTTAATTGCATCTGAAAGGCCCATTCTAAACTGGCTGCGGAGTGCTGCATCATTCCAGCCAGATTCCGGGGCCCACCTGCGAAACTCTGAGCAATACATTTCAGCTGTGGTAGTTCCTTGCTTTAAGTTACGCAGAGTTGATTCTGCAGTAGCAGCACAATCTGGATCATCATAAAGCAACCCTAGGGCTTCAAAGAAGGCATCTACTGTTAGCAAGGCTGGATGGTTTGGTTCCAGGTTAAAGGCCCAAGCCTGGGGGTCACCCTGTAGTAGAGAGATAATGATTTGAACCCTCTGAGTTTCAGGGCCAGACGAGGATGGCCTTAACTTGAAATATAATTTGCAGCTGTTTTTAAAGTTGCAAAACCCTTTACGGTCACCAGAAAACCGGTCAGGCAAAGGAATTTTTGGTTCAGATGGAGTTTTTGTAGCAGTGCTAATAGAAGGAGATTGCACCTTGGTGAGCTCTGTGGCCATTTCCTGAACTTGATGGGATAAGCGGCAAAGTTCCTGTGCAAACAACTGAGCCTGCTCAGGATCCATGATAGGTTTCCTTTATTATGTATGGCTCGTGTTAATGTCAGGGTAGAGCATATAACAGGTAACAGTTCAGGTATTCTGATTATGCAAAGAGTTCAAAGAACAAGAGCACATACCATGAGCAGAGCAGGTCAGCTGGGACTTGTAGTTCACCGCTGTAGCTGTAGGTAGATGTTTGCTGGACCTTGTAGTTCACCGCTGCAGATGAGGATTGATGGTGTCTGGTGTTTGTAGTTCACCGCTGCAGGTGGAGGATAGATGTCTGGTGCTTGTAGTTCACTGCTGCAGATGAAGGTACTAGTGGTATCAGGCAAAAACGTAGTCTAGGCAAGCTGGGTCATACACAGGAAGATCAGAGTCCAAACGGTACCGAATCAGAAGCAAGCAAACAGGGTCAAACGAGCCGGGTCATACACGAAATACACAGAGCAGATATCAACTGGATCAAACACAGGTAAACTCTAACACGAGCAATGATTGAATGCTGATGCATGTTATTTAAAGGTGAGCTGGCCAATCATTGTTGTTTCCCAGGTAAAGGCTGTGTCAGGTGAGTTGTGCTGGGTCCTAAAGGGATCCTAGTACTGACAACTTCCCATCATAGTAGGCCCTCTTCAGTATGTCCATCATCTCCACCATCTCTACAAAGGACATATTCGATGCCTTAAATCTTCTCCTCCGGGATCCAGACGTTTCTGACTCCGGGCTTTCCTCCTCCTTCTCCTCCTCCTCCTCCTGCCACAACTCCACCACCACAGACACAGTGTGGAAGGAAGCGTGAAAGGAAGACCAGAGAGTGATGGCCTGGGTTCAGTCTGGTCTGAAAAAAGATGCAGGCTCTTGTATGACCACAGCCTGGGGACATACATGTCATCTGCTGCTTTCATGATTCTCTTGGACTTCTGGACCAGATTGAACTCCCTTAGATAAGGACTCCTCAGGCCACCAATTTTGCCTGGAAATAATTGATGTGTGCCCTGGGGGCCAAAGACTTCACCAATTTCTGCTGCTTCTCCAGCGTTGCCTTCCTCTTTGTTTGGTTCTGAGCCCTTAATAAAGGAAATTTTTTTTCAATTATACTCGCCTATGTGTGTTTTCCTTCAAAAAGGACAGTTTGTTTGTGAGGAGGCAGGTACATTTCAAAAATACAATGTGAAATTAACAAGAGACACCAACACCAAGCAATCTCCTTGAGATTAATAAATAATACAAGATAATAATGGTGTTGTGGTAACTTGACACACAAAACACACACAAAACTATTCTGGAGTTAAAAAAAAAAAAAAAACACAAGATCAGGCTTAAAATAAATATTAACAAAATAAAAATACAAAAAAAAAATTTTTTTGAGTCAGATGTGAATAATCAAAATATTATATTGATGAAATCAACAGAAATAATAAAGAAAGAAGTTTGTGAGAAGTCTGTGTGTCTGTGGAAAATCTGACCGTGTGTACAGGGCATTAGTGTTAGTTCATGAAATTTTGAACACACTGAAGTTTCATTGACAATTACACTACTACTTATGGTTACCTTGTTTGTGCCTTGGTGTAGAATTCTGTATTCCTTTTGAGATTCACTGTACCCTACAAGTACACCTTCTTTTGCACAAGTATCCCATTTTGTACATTTTTCTTTTAGAATGTGCACATAGTCTTTGCTTTCAAAAATGTTTTTTTTATTTCTTTTTTCTTTTATTATTTCTCAAATAGCAAAAAAGATACAACATCATGAAATATTATGTGGTGTCTTACGATACATAAAACTGTTATTACTTTACCTTCCCTCTCCCTCCCTCCCAACCCGCTCCCGCCCCCCCCCACCACCACCACCACCTAATCGTTAGTTGTGCATGTACTTTTATTTAGTTGCAGAGCCTCAGGGGGAGAAGGAAAAAAGTCACCCCTAGTGGTAAAGAACAGTGCAGAAAAGAAAAATGTCCAGGGTCCCATAAGGAAGAGGAGTAAAAGGGGGAATGGTGGGGAGTGAGAAAAAAAACAAAACAAACTCTCATCCGCTCATCACCATCCCCTTATAGGGGACACCCCATCTCATCCGGCCAAGGTCTCCACATTCTCTCAAATTTCCTGTAGTTGCCTTGCCTAACAAATGCCACTCTCTCACTCCAAGAGGGGGTGAAAAAAAGGAAGCGCCACCTGAGTAGTATTAATATAAAGATTTAATTACATGTAAAAAATGAACACTTACAAGAAAGACATATTAAAAAGGCTCATCTGTGAGTAGGCAGTGTGTATCTTCCTCGAGTTCCAGTCAGCGTTGTGTCAGCGTTGTAGGGCTGCAGATGGAAGCTTGTAGCTGGTATCTCTTCCTGTGGCCATCAGGGAGAAGCTGAGACCGACGGGGAACGCACGGAGGAGGTGCGTGACGTCACGGGTCATCCAAGGACTTCCGGGTACACTCCAGGGGGAGGGCTAACACCAGGGGAGGGTTCTGAAGGCTGAATGTGCTTGGCTACGCGCTCGGAGCTGCGGCTCCTTCAATAGGCCTTCAATTATCTGTAACCTGAAATGGCGTGTCTAATCTGAAGGTATTTGTAAAACAAATTATTTGATATATTAAATTCCCGTCTTAGATCTAGAAATGTTTTCATAAGATTGCCCTCATAGTTGGATAAGTTGGTTAATGCCCTGTCTGTCCCATTCCCTGGGCCTCTCTATACCCCTTACTTCCGCCAAGTTTTTATTGTTCCATAGCTAGGGGAGTATATTCTGTTACCCCTTTATACCCCAGTAATGCCTTCATTACCTGCCATACTTTACTAACTAGTTTTATCGTCGGGCATCTGTGAATAAATGAGTATGCCTCTAATACCTCCACTAGTATACTATGTGGGGCCCCCATTATCATCATTCTGCCACTGGAGTTCCCACCTCCTAGGGTTCCACAGCCTGCTAGATGTTGCATCTGGGATGCCAGAAAATATGATCTCGGGTGCGGGACCGCCATACCCCCTTCTTTAAATCGGTAGTTGCATAGTTTGCAAACTAATCCTAGATTGGCCCTTCTTCCAAATTAATTCCCTAAAGAGGGATTCTATTCTTTTAAACCACTTTTGACCTATCCAAATCAGGGAGTTGAGAAAAAAGTATAGTATCTGTGGTAGCCATATCATCTTTATTAGATTGCAACGCTCTGCTAAAGACAGAGGGAGTTGGCTCCAGATATCTCCTTTTTGCTTTAATTTAGGAAGTAATGGGGCTAAGTTATTATTAACGTACTGATTTATATCGCTCGTGATCCAAACACCCAGATATTTCATCTTTGCAACTACTTTTAGGTGGGGAGTTCCAGATGGTATCTGGTTACCAAGTGGGTCAACCAGTAACAAGGCCGACTTCTCCCAATTGATAACCAGACCAGAAAATCGTCCGAACTCTCCAACCATTTGTATCACTGTTTTTAATAAAGTTTCAACATCTCCAAGGAAAAACAGGACATCAACCGCGAATAGTGCTATCCTGTTCTCTTCTGTCTGCCTTCGGAACCCCTGTATGTCTGGCATTGATCTAGTCATAATTGCTAGTGGTTCCATTGCTAGAGCGAACAATAGGGGGGACAGGGGACAACCCTGCCTCGTCCTTCTCTCCAAGTGGAACAATTCTGAATATTCCTAATTGATTCTTATTTTTGCTCTTGGTTCACTATAGAGTATTTTCACCCATCTGATAAAGGAGGGGCCGAAACCTAAGCTCTCTAGCACCCTCCATAGATAGTCCCATTCCAGGCTGTCAAAGGGCTTGGTAGCGTCCAAGGCCAATATGGCCCTAGAGCCCACATTGTTGGAATCTGCATGTTTAAAAAAACTCTTCTAATGTTGATACTAGTTGACCTGTTGGGAATAAAACCCGACTGATCAGGATGTATAAGATGTTGAATACATCCATTTAGACGGGTTGCTAGCACTTTGGCCAAGATTTTTACATCAGTGCATAATAATGAGATTGGGCGATAAGAGGAAACATCCAATTGATCTTTCGCCTCCTTATGTATTACAGTAATGGTGGCTTCCAACATTGAGGTGGGGAGTCTCCCATTGGTTAATGCCCATCTCAGTGTTTTCAGGAGTTCTGGAAGCAGTACCTCTGCATATCGTTTGTATATTTCTATTGGGAGCCCTTCCGGGCCTGGTGACTTTTGGCTGGACATCCCGGCCAAAGCTTGCTGTAATTTATCTAAGGTCACCGGTGCCTCTATATGAATAGGAGGGATTGGGGTAAAATTACCCCTGGGACTTTTAAGGTGCTTACAGTATCAAATCAAGCCAAATAAATAATGTATGCAAAATCTAAACTATAGAAAAATTGATCTTTTATTCAAAATTTTATTACAAAATATCACCAAGACATTTAAAAACAAGCAATCTTTCAATCTAGATCAATCAATTAAGACATGAGATTGACAAAACCACTTCATGAATACCACTCAACATGTTTCGCTCAATTCGTGAGCTTCATCAGGAGTTTTGGTACATATGTGGCATACTATGAATAAGAGAGAAAGAATACATAAGTCAAACAATTCAAAAACAACGCATACAATACATATGCTTCTAGACTAAAACAGAAACTTATTGCATACATGAGAAAAAAATATATATATCTCTTATCATGTAATTCGAGGAGAATATCTCTAATAAAATTTCAATAATCAAGATGTTCAAAAAATAATTATAGTAATCATGCTGTATATGTTATATGTTATGTTATTTGTGCACATTAGTGAACAAATTATCATAGAAAGTTAAATCATCATAAGTGGAACTCGCTTACCCAAGCATATCAAAATTGAAGAGAAGTAGCACACAGATTGTTGATGTGAAAAAAACCCACGCGGTCAACAGAGGAGCTAATATATACAGTAGAATACATTAGCCAAAGGCTAAATGTTGAAAGGAAACAAGTTATTAACAAAATGTTCATGTGCACATTAGAGGGGCAGGTATCAAAAAGGATTAAGGGCATAATTTACCTTTAAATTGTACAATGGAGGGGGAGTTGGGACTTTAAATGAGGCGCACTCGTCGCCTCCATCCCGGTATCTACCGACAGGTATATAAAGAAAGGGATTTGGGACTTTAAAATGAAGCAGTTGAAATGCGGAGGGTTAAAATTGTAAATGAAAAATAGGAAAGTCGCGCTAAAATGTGAGAAAGGCCAGAATCAAATGTCTCTAGCCTAAAGGGATATAAACACACAAAGTGATAATCAGTGTGCCTACAAATTAAAATAAAAAATTATTAATTAATTAATTATTAAAAATTATTAATTCCTGTGTCTTATTATCAATATTTTTATATTTATATTTTTTATTTTAATTTGTAGGCACACTGATTATCACTTTGTGTGTTTATATCCCTTTAGGCTAGAGACATTTGATTCTGGCCTTTCTCACATTTTAGCGCGACTTTCCTATTTTTCAGATTATATGGTTTACTACTTTTTAGTCGCAGCTTAGGTAGGTTTTTGTGTTAAGCGCAGTATCTTCATTTTACCATTTAAAATTGTAAATGTATTAATCATAGTAAATATAGTAAAAGAATTTCATATATATATACACATACATAAATAATTGGCACAAAAATATAGGCATAATCGATGGACAAGTACACACAGTTGAATACATGGTTCCACAGAGTAGATAGTGGTCAAAGTGGTATTGGTACAAAATAGCATATAGCCTGTAGGTGCCAATGGTGGCATGTCCGGTAACTAATAATAAAGTTGCAAAAAGAAATAATGTAGTCGTAATATTATTGAACAATGATGGCATCAAGGTACAATGGATAGAGTAGGCATCAAGTATAGCTCGACGCGTTTCGTGGGTGATTTTGTCCACTCATCAGGAGCTGATGCGTAATCATCCTGTAAAATATGTACATATAATAAACCTCAATCCATATAGGGAGGAATTGAAAAAAATGTTGGAAAAGTTTGGCCAAAAATACACTTACCAACCCTGACATTGAGCGCGGCGCATGGCAGATGGCATGGAGTAGGCCGGGGGCAGCAAGCCTCGCGGCGGGAGCTGAGGCAGCATGTGGTGTCTGAATGGCATCATATATTTACTATATTTACTATGATTAATAAATTTACAATTTTAACCCTCCGCATTTCAACTGCTTCATTTTAAAGTCCCAAATCCCTTTCTTTATATAATTTACCTTTAAATTGAATCAAAGTGTGTTGAAGGCTAATAAAGCCTTGTAAACAAAATTGGAAGGAGAGCACAGCTGCTCCAAAGTCTCCACTAGGTGGTAATTCAAATGGCAGCCCTAGCATGTCAGAACGGAAGATCCATATTTAAGCAGCCCCAGTGTGCTGTAAATAGAAATGAACAATATATATATAAACAAAGAGATAGTCAGACATCGATCACCATCAGTAAATACAACTGAAATGGTGAATAGATTTTGTTACCTGGATAATGGAGTGGATGCACACAGAAGGGGAGAACGGCATATACCTCCCCTTAGAGCCTCAGAGCCACTGTCAGAAGGTAGCGGCTACCAAGCCGCACTATATAAGCCCCTCCAACCCGGCGGCATCTGACGTCACCGCCGGGATGCGGACGTGCAGTGAGGTCCTCCCATGGGTGCATGCGGCACAATGGCGAACAAAGGGACGGCGTCTCTCCACGCTCCAGCCCCGCACACCGCGCATCGGGTCCCGGCGCACACAACGCGAACAAAGCCACCGCGCATGCGCCAACCAACGTCAAGCAATAACAAAAACAAAGCGAGCGTCGCCTCAGTCAAGAAGCCCATGCAGCCATCTTAGCTGGGGGAAAAAAGAGGAGAGAGGGGGCACGAATATCCCTAAGTCTTAGATATAATGAAGGGTTGGTCCTATCCAAAAGTAGACAATTCAGTTAAGTGTCTTCTAATTAAATGGGTATGAAATACAACTAATGAAAAAAATAAATAATAATATTAATAGTAAGGGAATACTGATGATGATTCATACCGCCCATTCACCAATGCCCACCATGCATTCCATTAGGAGTCAATGCCTCTAGGGCCCCTAGGGGTGGGCGATTGATTACTCACTCCACCCATTAGGTGCCCCTGGCATCCGTGTAGACCAAAAAAAAGGGGAAGGAAAGGACCCCTGGCGGGGGAGACACTTATCCAATCATAAATAGATTTTCAATAGGTATTAAAATTCAATACGTGGTAGGGGCTTGGGAAGAGAGTCCACTATATATGATGAGGGAAAACCAATATAGGAATACACAAAGCAATTCACAATAAAAAATAATAAATAAACAGAGATAAACAAATCATATGATCGTGTATCATAATTGTACAAACTGAAGCGAGAACAAAACAACTATCTTCTTTTGGGGGGTTGGTGAACGGGCGGTATGAATCATCATCAGTATTCCCTTACTATTAATATTATTTTTTTTTTTTTTCATTAGTTGTATTTCATACCCATTTAATTAGAAGACACTTAACTGAATTGTCTACTTTTGGATAGGACCAACCCTTTATTATATCTAAGACTTAGGGATATTCGTGCCCCCTCTCTCCTCTTTTCTTCCCCCAGCTAAGATGGCTGCATGGGCTTCTTGACTGAGGCGACGGTCGCTTTGTTTTTGTTATTATTTGATGTTGGTCGGCGCATGCGAGGTGGCTTTGTTCGCGTTGTGTGCGCCGGGACCCGATGCGCCTGCGCGGTGAGCGGGGCTGGAGCGTGGAGAGACGCCTTCCCTTCGTTCGCCATTGTGCCGCATGCACCCATGGGAGGACCTCACTGCACGTCCGCATCCCGGCGGTGACGTCAGACGCCGCCGGGTTGGAGGGGCCCCTATATAGTGCGGCTCGTTAGCCACTACCTTCTGACAGTGGCTCTGAGGCTCTAAGGGGAGGTATATGCCGTTCTCCCCTTCCGTGTGCATCCACTCCATTATCCAGGTAACAAAATCTATTCACCATTTCAGTTGTATTTACTGATGGTGATCAATGTCTGACTATCTCTTTTTTTATATATATATATTGTTCATTTCTATTTACAGCACACTGGGGCTGCTTAAATATGGATCTTCCGCTCTGACATGCTAGGGCTGCCATTTGAATTACCACCTAGTGGAGACTTTGGAGCAGCTGTGCTCTCCTTCCAATTTTGTTTACAAGGCTTTATTAGCCTTCAACAATACACTTTGATTGAACCTGCCCCTCTAATGTGCACATGAACATTTTGTTAATAACTTGTTTCCTTTCAACATTTAGCCTTTGGCTAATGTATTCTATATATTAGCCCCTCTGTTGACCATAATGGTTGGGAGGTCCTAAGCGGGTGAGACGTATCCAGTTACCTATGAATGTGAGCCACGTGGGTTTTTTTTCACATCGACAATCTGTATGCTACTTCTCTTCAATTTTTGATATGCTTGGGTAAGCGAGTTCCACTTATGATGATTTAACTTTCTATGATAATTTGTTCACTAATGTGGACAAATAACATATACAGCATGATTACTATAATCATTTTATGAACATCTTGATTATTGAAATTCTATTAGAGATATTCTCCTCGAATTACA
Organism: Lithobates septentrionalis; assembly: GCA_037952835.1. NCBI lineage: Eukaryota > Metazoa > Chordata > Amphibia > Anura > Ranidae > Lithobates > Lithobates septentrionalis. The sequence goes on from JBBDGP010000545.1 coordinate 2,713,814, forward strand.
TGATAAGAGATATATATATTTTTTTCTCATGTATGCAATAAGTTTGTTTTAGTCTAGAAGCATATGTATTGTATGCGTTGTTTTTGAATTGTTTGACTTATGTATTCTCTCTCTCTTATTCATAGTATGCCACATATGTACCAAAACTCCTGATGAAGCTCACGAATTGAGCGAAACATGTTGAGTGGTATTCATGAAGTGGTTTTGTCAATCTCATGTCTTAATTGATTGATCTAGATTGAAACATTGCTTGTTTTTAAATGTCTTGGGGATATTTTGTAATAAAATTTTGAATAAAAGATCCATTTTTATATAGTTTAGATTTTGCATACATTTATTTGGCTTGATTTGATACTGTAAGCTCCTTAAAAGTCCCAGGGGTAATTTTACCCCAATTCATATTTTTATCTACTAGGGATGTGGTGCTAAGGGTCCACTGTCCCTGCCCTCTCAATATAGGAATTGTTCATTTCAGGGTGTTACCCACCCATCATCGCTTGAGGCCAGAGACAGTCCCCAACCAACATTTTGTTTCTACTAAACATTAGTTGAGTAAAAATTGCTGCCTTTATGGCACTATAGACATTTCTCTTTGAGATTTGGGAAAACCATATAATATTGTTGTCATTTTTGTTTATTATTATTGTGTATTGCTAATTGTTATTTTATTATTTGTTAGATACATTTTCTGTATTTATATAGTTTAGTATCTTTTGTCATTTACGAACTTTAGGAGCAATGGCCAATTACTGTGGCAGTGCATTTGATGGCCTCATGAATCACATTCAGAGGTCTCAGAATGTATCCACGGGTGGGTTAACCATGGATCGATTTTTTTCAAGACTCCAGCGGATGCTCGAGAAAAAATCCAGGATTTTTTGGAATAAGTGGTACTTTTCCAAGTACATTGAGGACCATATAGTCCCATGGGGCCTTAGAATTCAGATCTTCCCCTCTAGTGCCCACTTAGACATAGACTTTCGGCAAGAATGGGAGGAAAACTTACAGACCTGTTCTTTCAAAATGATGGAGCTTCTCTGTAAAGAATATTCCAATGAACTTATTTCAGTGGACAGAGAGATTGAAAAATTATATGGGGATAATCAAGCGATTACCACAGATGGTCTTTTCTCTACACGAGAGGGGACTCTAAAGACAGACTTAGAGGGATATGTTACCGAAATCCTTAAAAAAAAAGAGAAAAAATTTGTAAGGGACAAATTGGCCTATGACAACAAACAAGCTTACCATTGGGGTCAAAGAAATAACAAAATGAAGAAATGTAATTATCAAACACGTAATTCTAAACAACATAATAGTGAACCTAATGATTCAGATTAATCTATTTCTTCTGCTTCCTCCTCTCAGGCACAAGACACCAGAAACACCAGCAATCAGGAGGCAGCTAAATGCACCAAGGACCACACCACCACGGGCACTGTAAGATGCACTTTGCACACAAAAGCTCCTATGGTCACACGAGCCAGTACGGCTAAAAATTCATCTGTTCATGCATCGGGCCACTCGGAGGCACACACGAGCACTTCTTTCGCCAACACTTCTTCTCTATCTTTGTCTCCCAATACACAGGTAAGCAATACTAATCCTGTACCCATGCACTCGGATTTTTGTCCAGCAACTATATTCTCCCAACCAGTCACAAATTCAAAAAAGACAGTGAATTTGGACGCACCAAATCTGAAAGGGCCGAGAACAACTTCGAAGTGATAAATTTATCCTCCTACCCCCTCTCAGCTGAACAAGTGTCAATTCTAAAACTTGGTTTGACCTTTTGTCCAACACAAAGGGTCGACCAATTTGAATTAATCAAAGACATAAATCTCTTTTCTAGAAGGTTAATGTTTAAAATTTTATATGACAAACCTGATGCAAACAATGGCCGAGCCCTGGATGATCCTGCTTGGCGGGACATGACCATTGCAGATATAAAAGCTATGGAGGAGTTGATGGAGCTATGGGAGGAGGGGGGCCTGGAGGAGGATGACCTGCTTGAGGCAGATTCTCTTTTGCTTGGTGCAGACTCCGCTTCTCCCCTACCTCCATCCTCCGTCCCCACTCCCCTTCCCCGCCTTCTATCCAAACCCAGGGAGTACAAGCCCAAATCTCGTACTTTTCCGACCCTTAAAGGGAACCCCAATGTTTGGGCGTTCACCAATCAGGTCACTAGAGAAATTGCTCAAACAAAATGGAAGGATGTATCTAGGTCAAACCTAACCACTTCACATATAGAGGCCCTCAAACTTTTACAAAGTAACAAAGACATTGTGATCAAGCCCTCCGATAAGGGGGGCAACCTGGTCACTATGGACAAAAATCACTATGAAGCCATGGTATTGGCCATAGTTCAAAACCATCTTTGGTATCGAAAAGTCTCCCCCAGTCACCTTGCTTTAACAGCTACCAGATACAAAGATCTTATAGGTACCGCATATCACAAAGGTTTAATAACCAAAAACACCTGGGAGTTCCTCAATGTGAGTGCACCCGTACCCCTACCCTATACGCACTTCCCAAAATACACAAAGACACAATAAAAACCCCGGGCAGACCTATAGTATCGGGAAACAGATCCCTGACTGAAATGGCAAGTAAACTGGTGGATGACTTCCTAAGACCCCATGTGGAAGGTCTTACCTCTTACCTTCAGGACACGGGGGATCTCCTCCGGGTGTTAGATGGCATCTCCATACCCACTGACTCGTGGCTGGTGGCCCTGGATGTGGAGGCCCTCTACAACTCCATTCCTCATGAATTGGGGGTGGAGGTTGTGGGGGGCTTCCTATCCGAGGATCCTGATACCTCGGTGGAATACAATCGATTTATCCTGGATCTCCTTCTCTTCTCAGATACAGGGAGTGGCTATGGGGACCAAATGTGCCCCAGCTTATGCCAACCTGCATCTGGAGGAGTGGGAGCGCGATTTGTTTTACAGAGATGACATGCAGGCGTTTTTTGAGCATATCTTAGTGTGGAGACGTTTTATCGACGACATCTTTTTTATTTGGTATGGTAGTAAACATATTCTCCTCTCCTTTTTGGACAGCCTGAAGGTCAACAAATACAATCTGAACTTTACTTTTGAAATGAGCCAACACCATTTGACCTTTTTGGATGTCCAAATCTCAGTGGATCAGGAAGGAAATATTGGAACTACCTTATACCGAAAGCCTTCGGCTGGTAATTCATTACTACATGCCACCAGCTCACATCCCGCCCCCCTTATTAATAATCTACCATTTGGACAATACCTCAGAATTAGACGGAATTGTAGTGCAGAATCAGACTTTGAACATGAAGCCAAATTGCTTCAGTCTCGTTTAAGTCAACAAGGCTACAGCAATAAATGCCTGAAGAAGGCTTATTTAAAAGCTAAGAAAGGAGATCCTCACTTATACATCAAGCGAGGTCCAGAGAGGTTGATTCAGGTGTCAGGATAATTACCAGATTCTCTGGCCAACAAAAACAGGTACGAGATATTATTCAGAAGTACTGGTATCTCTTAATGGGGGATGAAAAAGTATCCAAACGATTTCTGCCGCTGACCGGGATCCGAATAGGACGTGCTGTGCAGAGCTCCGGTAATCCCCCTGCAGAATCCTTGCCATCCTTCCTCTAGAAAGGCAATCCTTGTCCCCACAAGACATCCAGGGCTAATCAGACAGCCAGCGAGACGCTCGAGCCTGTATCGCGGCTTTCTTCTGTGTTTGAGGCCGCCTGAAGGACAGGCCGCGGCTCCGGCCTAATCCCGGGAGCGGCGGCCATCTTGCTACACCCGGCCGCGGTCCTGGCGCCGAATCCTGGCCCCCCAGACCTCCCTTTAAGAGGCTCATTCTCCACACAGAAATCGGAGATCACCCTCCACCCGTTACACCCACTGATGCCCCTCCACGGTGGTTAGAAGGCAGACAAACGGCTCTGGCCCTGTGAACGGTGGCCATCTTGCTGCACCTGGCCGCGCTGCTGGAGCCTAATCCTGGCTTCCCAGACCTCCCTATCCACGGCTATTCCTCCCCACGGCAACCGGAGACCACCCACCACCTGGGGCACACACCGACACCCCTCCAAGGCAGCCTGCAGGCGAAAGAACAGCTCCGGCCCTGTGAACAGTGGCCATCTTGCTCTACCCGGCGGCCATCTTGCTATACTTGGCAATCACCATTCCGATTCCCCTGAGACCGGTAAGCCTCCCCTGGAGGCTGGAGCACTCTGGCCGGCTGGGCTGTGACCCCCCAGGGATGGACAGATTGATTTGACTCTGTAACAAAAGCTGAAATCACAGCCCTAGGGGGGTGCATGCGCGTGAACATGGAAAATGGCTGCCTAATTCCCCTGCTCCGCGCCAACGGAATGGCAAACCTCAGCTAGCATAGCACAATCCGCACCCGGCACACACTGAAAGCCTCCCGCAGCTCCGGAACACATAAAGCATCCGGCGGTTATGTACCGCTCAACGAAGAACCGTCACAAGTGAAACACACAACCCAAATCAGCTCTGGCCACAGGGAAGGGGAAAAGGGCAATGGCTCCAAACCCACCGGAGCCGGACGACTCCTCACAACACTCGGCAGTGGACCCTGCCTCCCCAGCCGATAGCCTGCACCAGTTCCCTACGGACCTGGTAAGTCCCCTACATACAGACTCAGATGCCTTGCTGAACAAATTTCGCCCCATTGTTAGAGATGAAATCACACAGGCCTCACGAAAGCTCTCCTCTGACCTTGTAAAAGGACTTAAAGAGATAGGCCACCGCACTAACCAGTTAGAGCAAAGAATGGACTTAGCAACCACTGTGCTTGAAGGCCATGAAGAAGAGGTGGATAAATTGTCTGCAGAGCTGGAGTCCCTGCGAGACAAACTAGAGGAGGCTGAAAATAGGGCCCGCAGGGATAATCTCCGTATCCGCGGAATCCCGGAACAAATCACTGATTTGCTGGGTATGGCAACAGCCTTTTTTCAGGAGCTGGCACCTGAGATACCCCTGGAGAGACTGGAATTTGACCGTATACACAGATCCCTAGCACCCAAACCGTCAGAGGGCCCCCCAAGAGATGTCATCATCAAGTTCCATTTTTACCGCACCAAGGAACGGCTCCTCCAAGCGGCACGGGAACAGCAAGACCTCTCATTTCAGGGTAACCCCCTTCAGCTTTTTGTGGATCTCTCTCCAGTAACCATTGCAAGGAGAAGAGGCCTGAAACCCTACCTCCAGATCCTGCAGACCCAAGGGATCAAATATAGATGGGGGTTCCCTTTTAAGCTCTCATTTTCGCATCTCGGTCGCCAGTTCCACGCATCCTCACCCTCTGAAACGTCATTTTCAGGAACTGCAGCTGGAAATACCACCATACCAGGGAGATGCACCCTCTTCTTCCTCCAGGCCCAGATCCTTCCAGCCTCCTCGCCGGACCCCTCAGACCTCCAAAGGTCTCAATCCGGATCACAGGCCTTGCGAGACCTGCAGGCCCAAAGGTTCATAGCAGGCCCTAAAGGCTGATGGCATATAACCTCTCAAGTTGACGGTTCTTCACAGAAAAGTTAAAAATGACTCCATGAAACCCTAAGCCTGCCTCCGGTTGCTATCAGACTTACATTATATCTAGCACCCGCTGATACTCAGCATGTTGTTACTGAATTGGTAATAGGCAGACCTGACCTCGCAGATGCTAGTTTTTTCCGTTCAATTGAACCTGATCTGACACTCAATTTCTTGCAAGAACTTCACAGGACTGGGCCCCCCCTGAGGCGCCCTAACTGCGAGATGGTGCTTCTGGGACAAGTCGGCCTCACCCAGGCAAGACATTGAGCACTTCATAAGGCATGTCACTTTGACCGCCCTTACAGGGGTCCTACATGGCGGCCACGGAGTGTTCAGCTGACTGCTTACTGCCGCCTCTGTAGAGGGGTGCACTCACACCCTGTTACACAGCGGGATAACAGAATTTTGAGAGGTTCTACTTTGTTTTTTCCTGCTCTGTCGAGGTTTTTTTTTTTATTTATTTTTTTTGTTTTTTGTTTGACGCAAACATGTTGGTTCCCTCAGCTCTCAGGCAGCTGTCAATATGCTGCGGACTGCTGACAGCAGTTTCCCGTCCCTGCGGGGAGGCGGGTGGGTTTCAAAATATGTTGTTATATTTTCTCACCCTGTTAGTGTTGTGGGTTACACTTTATTTTATTAGTTATTTTTATTTATTTTTTTCAGATTGCCTTTCCCTCTCTATCTATTGGGTAGCCATGTGGGACTACCTCAATGACATTTTGGTCTCTCGCTCGCCACGTTCCCCCTCCACAGTGGAGGGGAGCCCGGGGCGACAGAGAGACCTAAAATAAAAGGCAACCACATATTTCAGGATGTTTGTGTTCCCCTTCAGTGCCTTAAACGGTGCACCAAGTCTTGTGCTTAAAGATTTAAAGTTAATTTTACTATATAACAATGCCGAGCAGTTCCGTTGGATCACTGCTCCCCCCATGAGTTGGCTGTTGGTTCGGACATTAGTCCCGACCAACATTCAACCCCCCTGTGGGCCTTTAGACCCACAACCAGTTGCACTCATACTTTTTCAGTACTATATGCTACAATTTTTTACTGGCTATTATATGTACTACAGTATGCCTTTCTACCATGTTCTTTTCTTTGTTTCCCTTCCTCTCTACCGCCCTTTTCCCCTTTGCAGGTCCTCGCGGTGGGTGAGTAAAGTAGTTTTATGGCTAACTTCCCATGTACCATGACACTTAATTGGTTACCCCTGAATGTGCAGGGAATGAACTCCCCCCAAAAAAGGGTTAAAGTTTTTAAATATCTTAAGCAACAGAAAGTGAACATAGCATGCCTACAGGAGACCCATTTCTCATCTTCTTCTTGTCCTAAATACTTTGATGCCATGTACCCTCAAGTTTTTCTGGCTAATGGCCCGACTAAACAGAAGGGCGTTTTGATTGTCATACACAAGTCGGTCCCCTTCAGTTGCAGTAGAGAGATTGCTGACCCAGATGGTAGGTACCTTTTACTACAAGGCAATATTCAGGACATGGAGGTCACCATCCTAACATATTATGCTCCAAATAATAACCCGGGACCCTTCCTCTCCCATATCTGCTCCCTGTTGCAGTCCCACCAGAGAGGCACTCTCCTCTTAGCGGGAGACTCCAATGTTACGCTGAACCCTGCTCTGGATAAGTACCCCTCGGAACACAAAGCCCCATCACCCGATGCAAAACAATTCACGCATTCTTTACAAAGTCGTGACCTGGTAGATATCTGGAGGGAGCTACACCCCATTGGCAAGGACTACACCTACTACTCCCATCCTCATCATTCCCATTCCAGAATTGACCATATGTTTGTTCTGAGGAAACATCTCCCCCTGGTTGTGTCTGCTTCCATTTTAGCAGCTCCTTGGACAGACCACGACCCTGTTTTGGTTATATACCACTCACTGCTCAGCAAACCCCAATATTCCCCTTGGACTATGAATGACTCTTATCTTTTAAGGAAGTCCTCACCGATATTACTCAAGCCTCAGTGGAATATTTCAGGCTTAACGCTGGGTCAGTTTCCTCCGAGGTGACTCTCTGGGAAGCATACAAAGCGGTACTCAGGGGGCATATAATTCAGCTGGCAGCAAAACGCAAGCGAGAACGTATAGCAATGCGTAAATCTTTAGAAGCCCTAGAATCCCTATCCACAATTTTTAAACAGTCCCCTACTCCGGCTAACTGTAAACTATTAGATGGGGCGCGTACAAAACTCGACCTCTGCCTCACTGAAGAGGCAGAACGTACATTACGCTGGGCCTGCCAGAAATGGTACACCAAGGCCAACAGACCCAACTCAATGCTGGCCAATAGGCTTTACCCCGAAACACAACCCTATCCCTCTCCGCACGAGACATAATGTCCTCACAGGTAACCCGTTGAAAGTGCTGGAAGAATTTAGGTACCGCCTCACCACCCTCTACAAGGCCCCCACTCAGCCTCCTACTCAAGACCTGACATCCTTCCTGACAGGACTGACATTGCCTAAGCTGTCCGACACACACGCATCCTTAATGGATCGAGATATTCAGTTAACGGAAGTATTACAGGGTATAAAAGAACTGAAAGTAGGCAAATGTCCAGGCCCGGATGGCTTCACGGCCCTTTACTATAGGAAGTTAGCAGCCGTCTTAGCCCCCCATTTAAGGACTATGTTCAATGCAGTAAAAAATGGCCATGCACTCACCCCTAACCTTTTAACCGCCAATATTGTTATGATTCCAAAACCCGACCGTGACCACACATCTTGGACCAATTTTAGGCCCATCTCACTTATTAATGTAGACATTAAAATACTGACCAAGATCCTGGCCAATCGTTTAAACTCCTTCCTACCACGCCTGGTCAAAAAGGACCAGGTGGAGTTCGTTCCGGGGAGACAAGCAGGAGACGCTATTAGACGTATAATACAACTTCAGCACACAGCCCATAGCCGGTCTATAGCAACTATGTTACTGTCTCTTGACATGAACAAGGCCTTTGACACTTTTTCCTGGTCTTACCTGACAAAGGTACTAAGTCACTATGGCTTTGGATCGTCATTCTTGCAATGGGTAATGGCACTATATGATTCCCCCCAGGCTAGGGTCAAATACTATGGTTTCGAATCAGTTCCATTTTCCATCAGGAGGGGGACTCGGCAAGGATGCCCACTCTCCCCACTCCTATTTATTTTGGCCATGGAACCTTTGGCAGAGGCGATCCGATCCCACCCGGACATAACTGGTGTTGAGATAGCAGGGACACCCCATAAGATATCACTGTTCGCAGATGATATTCTCCCAACCCTAACAAACCCTAGAATCACCCTACCTAACCTGTTCTCTTTACTAGACTCTTTTGCCTCCCTTTCTGGCTTGTCCGTTAACCCCACCAAATCAAAAGCCATGTCAATTATTCTTCGGTCCTCAGACTTGATAACCTTAAAAAATACCTTCACGTTCCAATGGCTGACCTCATTACCCTACCTGGGGATCCGGCTCACCCCAACCTACGCGGGACTCTATAAGGCAAACTTTCCTCCTATACTTAAGAAGCTGATGGACATGTTGTGCTCCTGGACTCACCTCCCATTATCCTGGTTCGGCAGGATCGTGGCAATTCGTATGACATACCTGCTGAAATTACTCTACTTCTTTAGAGTCCTACCGGTCCCGATCCCGCCGCATATCCTACGAATACATCAGCGCAAAATCCTGAAATTTTTCTGGGGTTCTACCCACCCCAGGATCAATAAGGAAATACTATATGCCCGCAGAATCAATGGTGGACTTTCACTCATAGCCCCGTTATCCCAACTCCATGCACAACACCAAATGCCGCTATGGGCCACTATGGACCTAGTGGATTCACACCCAACACCAATCTCCTCATTGCCCTGGCTCCCTCCCACACATCGCCCTCTCGTGACGGGGCCATGTCTGGCCCATTCCCTTCGCATGTGGGACTCGGTAAAGTATTCAGCCGGCCTGATTTCTCCTCATCTACCCCTACTTCAATTTCTCCAGTGCCCATTGTTCCCACCAGGCTGCGAAAACCCCCAGCAATTCTCCTGTGGAAGACAAACGGATTCACGGACATTCACTCTTTTTTCACCCCCACCAGGATAATATCATTTGAGGCTCTACGCTCCTCTCACGATATCCCGTTACGCGAACACTATAGCTACCTACAGATTCGTCACTTTCTCCAGGGGCTTATAAAATCTCAAGTGACCCCTTATATTTTGACCCCCTTCGAGAACTTCTGCAGAGCAAGACCCCAAACCTCGGGATTAATATCACTGATCTATTCCTCTATTATTACCTCTAAAAAACCACCGACACGGCTCTGTCACCTTCAATGGGAAAGGGAACTAGGAAAACAGCTCGATCCGGAGGATTGGCAGGTCATGACTTTAGCAATATCAAAAATGCTCAAAGAATGTCATCTTTTTAGAAAATGCCTATAAGATACTTCACAGGTGGTACTACACGCCTGCTAGACTGGCCCAGTTCATCCCAGCCTACTCTCCCTTGTGCTTCTGAGGGTGCTCCCAGGAGGGCACAATGTCGCACATCTGGTGGACCTGTCCGAGGGTACGCAGGTTATGGATTAGAGTTTACTCCCTCCTCCAAAACATACTCCATGCTGACCTCAAAAAAGATCAGTTCGAGGCACTTCTCTGCAAACCAATTGCGGAGCTGCTTCGTCCGGAGCGCCAGCTGGCTTTGCATCTCTTTACTGCAACCAAACTAACGATAGCTAGGGCATGGAAGACACAGACACTAAGTATTGAGGCGGTTAAGAATCGCATGGACGATATAATGGTTAATGAAAAGCTGACTGCTGTCCTTTCGGACACTCATGATAAGTTCCTGAAGGTATGGAGGCCATGGGTCGAATATACTAAACCCACTAGATTTGATACCACCCTTCTTCGGATTTAATGCACCCTTGCTCCCCACCGCGAGGACCCACCCTTCCCCCTTTCTTCCTCTTCTCTCCTTTCCCCCTATTCTTTACTCCTCCCTTCTCAACTAATCTCTGCCCCTAGCTCTTCTTTAACCTTCCTTTCAAAACTGTTTTCAGCCTCTGTTATATTCTTATTGTTTTGTTTTTCTTTGATTTACTAGCATACTTATTTTATTTATAAGATGCTAAACTTTTTGTTATGTTTATTCATGATGCATTATCTACACTGTTAAACTGTGAAATTGCTATGATTATCAATAAAACCCTTTGTAAAAGAAAAAGTATCCAAACACCTAAAATCTTACCCAGAAATTACGTTCAGGTGCTCCAGATCCTTGAGGGATACTTTGGTGCATAGCCATCATAACACATGCACACAACCAGTGGCGGAATCTAGAAAGGGCAGCAGACCTCGTCACAAATGCCAGTTCTGCAGATTTATCCACTCTGCAAGAGGCATCATGCTTCCCAATGGCCGTTTTTTCAAACCAAAATTTTCTGTTACGTGCCAATCCATTGGGATTGTATACATTATGATTTGTGAGTGCCAAATGTTTTATGTTGGCAAAACCAAACGTCCCTTTTTCTGCAGAATCAGGGACCATGTATCCTTGATTCTGAAGAAGAAAATGGAGACGCCAATTAGCCGGCATATTGGCCTACACCATAATTTCGATAGTAGCAAAATGCATTTTTATGCTTTGGAACACGTCCCCCCAGGGGACCGTGGGGGTGATTACGACAAGATACTCCTGCAGCGGGAGGGCCGCTGGATACACACCTTATCAGCTTTGAAACATCCAGGCCTCAATGATGCTTTCAGTTTTAAATCATTCCTATAGAATTGTGGTGTAGAAGCAACCCCCCAAAAGAAGATAGTTGTTTTGTTCTCGCTTCAGTTTGTACAATTATATGATACACGATCATATGATTTGTTTATCTCTGTTTATTTATTTATTATTTTTTATTTTAAATTGCTTTGTGTATTCCTATATTAGTTTTCCCTCTCATCATATATAGTGGACTCTCTTCCCAAGCCCCTACCACGTATTGAATTTTAATACCTATTGAAAATCTATTTATGATTGGATAAGTGTCTCCCCCGCCAGGGGTCCTTTCCTTCCCCTTTTTTTTGGTCTACACGGACGCCAGGGGCACCTAATGGGTGAAGTGAGTAATCAATCGCCCGCCCCTAGGGGCCCTAGAGGCATTGACTCCTAATGGAATGCATGGTGGGCATTGGTGAACGGGCGGTATGAATCATCATCAGTATTCCCTTACTATTAATATTATTATTTATTTTTTTCATTAGTTGTATTTCATACCCATTTAATTAGAAGACACTTAACTGAATTGTCTACTTTTGGATAGGACCAACCCTTCATTATATCTAAGACTTAGGGATATTCGTGCCCCCTCTCTCCTCTTTTTTTCCCCCAGCTAAGATGGCTGCATGGGCTTCTTGACTGAGGCGACGCTCGCTTTGTTTTTGTTATTGTTTGACGTTGGTCGGCGCATGCGCGGTGGCTTCGTTCGCGTTGTGTGCGCCGGGACCTGATGCGCCTGCGCGGTGAGCGGGGCTGGAGCGTGGAGAGACGCCGTCCCTTTGTTCGCCATTGTGCCGCATGCACCCATGGGAGGACCTCACTGCACGTCCACATCCCGGCGGTGACATCAGACGCCCCTGGGTTGGAGGGGCTTATATAGTGCGGCTTGTTAGCCGCTACCTTCTGACAGTGGCTCTGAGGCTCTAAGGGGAGGTATATGCCGTTCTCCCCTTCCGTGTGCATCCACTCCATTATCCAGGTAACAAAATCTATTCACCATTTCAGTTGTATTTACTGATGGTGATCGATGTCTGACTATCTCTTTTTTTATATATATATAGTGTTCATTTCTATTTACAGCACACTGGGGCTGCTTAAATATGGATCTTCCGCTCTGACATGCTAGGGCTGCCATTTGAATTACCACCTAGTGGAGACTTTGGAGCAGCTGTGCTCTCCTTCCAATTTTGTTTACAAGGCTTTATTAGCCTTCAACAATACACTTTGATTCAATTTAAAGGTAAATTATGCCCTTAATCCTTTTTGATACCTGCCCCTCTAATGTGCACATGAACATTTTGTTAATAACTTGTTTCCTTTCAACATTTAGCCTCTGGCTAATGTATACTATATATTAGCCCCTCTGTTGACCATAATGGTTGGGAGGTCCTAAGCGGGTGAGACGTATCCAGTTACCTATGAATGTGAACCACGTGGGTTTTTTTTCACATCGACAATCTGTATGCTACTTCTCTTCAATTCTTGATATGCTTGGGTAAGAGAGTCCCACTTATGATGATTTAACTTTCTATGATAATTTGTTCACTAATGTGGACAAATAACATAACATATACAGCATGATTACTATAATCATTTTTTTAACATCTTGATTATTGAAATTCTATTAGAGATATTCTCCTCGAATTACATAAGAGATATATATTTTTTTTTTTCATGTATGCAATAAGTCTGTTTTAGTCTAGAAGCATATGTATTGTATGCGTTGTATTTGAATTGTTTGACTTATGTATTCTTTCTCTCTTATTCATAGTATGCCACATATGTACCAAAACTCCTGATGAAGCTCACGAATTGAGTGAAACATGTTGAGTGGTATTCATGAAGTGGTTTTGTCAATCTCATGTCTTAATTGATTGATCTAGATTGAAATATTGCTTGTTTTTAAATGTCTTGGTGATATTTTGTAATAAAATTTTGAATAAAAGATCCAATTTTATATAGTTTAGATTTTGCATACATTATTTATTTGGCTTGATTTGATACTGTAAGCACCTTAAAAGTCCCAGGGGTAATTTTATCCCAATCCCTCCTATTCATATTTTTATCTAATAGGGATGTGGTGCTAAGGGTTCACTGTCCCTGCCCTCTCAATATAGGTGCCTCTATATCTATTTTGTCCTTCTCTGCCAAGGTCGGGATTGTTATTCCCTGAAGAAAAGCATTCATTTTTTCACTCCCAACTCTCCTATTGGATTTATACAAAGACATAGTATTCACTGAATATATGCATTATTTCTGTCGCGTCGGTAGAGATCCCTTCGCTTGGTGTCCTAACCGCCAAAACAGTAGAGGGGGGTATTAAATCTAATCAAGAGGGACAACATACGGCCCACTCTCTCCCCTTCTCCAAAATGGCACTGTCTCTGGAATATTCGTCTTTTCTCTGTCCTCTTTGTAGTGGCCATTTTATAGACTTGTTGCTTATCTAGCCATTCCCTTTGCCTGTCTGGGGTTGGGTCTTCGACATATTGTTTCTCTGCCTGTATCGCCTCCTTCCTAATATCCCTTTCCCAATCCCTAGATTTCCCCTTAGTTTTTATCACTTGTTGGATCAAAGGACCTCTGAGATAGGCCTTCAAGGAGTCCCAAACCACTCCAGCTGACGCCGTGCCTGCATTAATTTGTACAAATTCATTCACCACTTCTCCGGGGTTGCCAATCAATTCTAGCTAACAAGGGCTGATTTTCCATTCTCTTGGATGGGCTTTACCCCCTATATTTATTGTCAGTACAAGCGGGGAGTGGTCTGAGACTCCTCTTGGACCATACTCTATATTCCTTACCAACGATGTTGCTTCCCTGTTACCTAGGGCCATGTCTATTCTGGAGAGAGTGAGGTAGGAGCTTGAAAAGCTCCAAAAAAGTTTAGATGGTTCCAATTCATTGCCCTTCCATTCCACAGTTCAAACGAAGTTTCTGCGGTTGATTTTCCTGGTAGTCGATTCTGGAGATAGCATGCAATCATAATTGCCTGCCCCAAGTATGTGGTTGGCATATCTGCATCAAACAGCATGGTTCTTTTCCTCTCACATAAAGTACACTTCATTCTTTCTGAAACCCGTTCTGTTCTGAGTTGTATGGTACAGTAGTTTATAATATTATGCCATGCTTTCTGAGAATCGCCTGTGTTTTATCACCTGTGCATTCAGTTCCATTTTCTGTACGCAATACACTTGGCATTTTGCCAAATGTGTTGCTTACTTGAGTCAAATACTGTTCAAGTTTCTCTAGTACTTCACTTTTGTTGTTTTACAGATATAGTGTATTATACCTGGGGTAATTATCTATAAAAGTGAGAAAATACCTCTTTCCTAAAGTCAATTTTTCCACTGGACCACAAAAGGTTTCTTTGCTCTGCTGTTACTCTGCTTTGGAAAAGCTTTTCTTGTCATTTTCTTTTTATACAGCTGGTGCATGTCATGGTTTGATCACATGGATTCATTTTTATTCCACTTGCATAGCCATTCTCAGTTAATTTCTTTATTTTGTCAGGACTTCTGTGCCATGTGTGAATGCAGTTTGAATGTTTTTCCTCCTTGGCAGTTTTAACCACCTCATTGCAGTTCATTTGATACTGTTTGTCTGTAATTTTAGCCTTTGCAAGTAAAATATCCAGTTTTGTGATGGGACAACTGTCGTCTTGAAAAGTCACTATATTAAACTTGTTTTGTGATCTTTTTCACTGACTAGTTTCAAGAGCAGGGACATAGAGGACATTTTTCACAGGTATCTTTCTGGTGACACTTTCTGGGAAATAGGATAGTAAAGAAAAACATTTCCTATTCCTGCTGATTCCATTATTTGCCCATTAGCTGTGGTGATTTTTTCTGTTTTACTCTGGTCAAGACGAATAAAGAAATTTCTGTAATTTGTCATGTGACTCGTAGCTCTTCAATCAACAAACTGAAGCAAAATCGGTTTCTTCCATCACACTTTTGGCCTTTTGTAGTTCAGTTTGTTTTTGCATTCTAGCTTTTCAGATTCTGCAATCTACTTTTAAATGATCTTGTTTCTTGCACACAAAACATTCACGTGTTTGTTGCATGGTACTGTTTTTATCCCCATTTTTCATCTTTAAAGCAGCCACACAACAGAAGCACAGTCACTATTAATGCTTTCAGTTTTATGCTTACATTAATCCACAAGTTTGCCCTTAACATATTCCAATGTCAGTACATCATCTGGACGTTCATCAAGTGCTGTGACAAGTGCTTCATAACTTTCTGGTTAACCACTTAGTATTATTGCTGCAATGTGAAAATCTTTTCTTTTTTCTCCTATACCTCTCAGGCGTTCAACCATTTCCAAGGTGTGCCTTATGTAATCTCGCATATCCTGGCCTTTCATCCTCTTGGTTTGGTATAGCTTTCTAATCAAACATAGTTTACTGCTGAGATAGGCCCTTTCATGCACCTTTTGTAAGCCTTCCCACATTTCTTTAGCACTTTCACAATTACATATATGTATGATTTGATCATCTTCTGTGCTAAGAGAGATTGTGCTCTGAGCTTTTTGGTCTTTCTCTGTCCACTCATCTGAAGGGTGTTCTTGCCTGACTTAATTTATACATTTCCAGGTACCTTCTCTTATTAGCAGCATTTTCATCTTGAATTTCCAAGACTGGTAGTTCTGGATTGTCAAATTTCCAAATGAAAGCTTTGTTGCAGCTGTGTTGATGGCCATTTTCTTTTATATTCTGTTGCAGTCTTCTTTCTGTTGCTGTATCTTGCACTTATTTACTGTGGCTGGCTATGACTGGGTTCTCATATTTTCTCTGAGTGGGTGTCTGGGCTATGCCTGGGCTCATAACCTGTTAGAAATTCTCTATGTAGCCCTACAGAATAGACAGTGCACAGTATTTGCTGCTGCCTAACTGCAGAGAGGAAACAAGAACTTTATTACAGAGAAAAGACATAGGAGTTTAACCATAGAGCAGCTACCAACTTATAAACACTGCAATCTACTGGCTAAGCCTGGCCATACACCTATAGATTATCTGCAGATTTTCTATGGTCAGGTGGAAAAAGTGGAACAGATTCCTCCATCTACGCTGAACTGTGTGGATGGAAGAATATCCCACTGGCCCAAGCTTCCATATCTTGCTAGTTGGCCTCGCTGGCTCTCACAATACCTGAACATTCTAATTGGGCGCAGGCATTGTTTAGGTTGAGAGCCAGCGGGGCCGACTAGCAAGATACTGAAGCTTGGCCCACTGGGAGATTCCTCTATCCACACAGTTTAGCATACATGGAGAAATCTGTTGCACTTTTTCCATCTAACCATAGAAAATCTGCAGATAATCTATAGGTGTATGGCCAGCCTAATGTGGTTGTTGCACAAAATACATGAACAATGTATTCCAACGTGGTGTGTATCCAATTATCTGAAGACTCTTCCTTCTTGAAAAAACTTCCCTTCAGTGACTCCTTCTTAGCCAATGGATACTGAATTGGCAAGATATCTTTGCTGTTAGAGTTACAGATGGTAACAGTTCAGGGAAGTATCTGGCACTATGAAGGCAGCAATAAAGTTAGGATTTTCACAAGATGCAGTTAATGGGAGTCACACAATTACATGTAACTGTGTTTGGTGCGGTATCCCCAAAAAAATACTAAACTTGAGCACGTCATAAAATTTATTTTTTAAATACAAGCAGTGTAAGTACCTGAATTCGACCTGAATTTTTGTAAAGCTCTGTACAGGAGAGCTCAGACTTCAATGCCCATCAGTGCCACATATCAGTGCCACCTATCAGTGCTGCCTATCATTGTCCATCAGCGCCGCCTATCAGTGCCCATCATCAGTACCCATCAGTGCCAGCTCATTAGTGCCATCTCATTGGTGCCACCTCATCGGTGCCACCCTATCAGTGCCCATCAGTTCAGCTTATCAGTGCCCATCAGTGAAGGAGAAAAATTACTTATTTACAAAATTTTATAACAAAAACAAAGAAAAAATTATTTTTTTCAAACTTTTCAGTATTTTTTTACTCGTTTAGCAAAAAATAAAAACTGCAGAGGTGATCAAATACCACCAAAATAAAGCTCCATTTGTGGGAACAAAATTATAAAAATTTAGTTTGGGTACAGTGTAGCATGACCGCGCAATTGTCATTTATAAAGTGACAGCACTGAAAGCTGAAAATTGGCCTGGACAGGAAGGTGCGAAAGTGCCCTGTATTGAAGTGGTTAATGTAAAAAGATGATTTATATGCTGTGGGCACTGCGGGGGTGGATGAACTATTTTCATATTGTACTGGGTTTAGTAACACTTTAATTAGAAGACTCCTCTATGTGACTACCAGCCACCATCACAAGCACTAAGTTCTCCAGCAAGGGATCGGGACACCACCAGCCGATCATCAAATGAAGATACCGCCTCAAACCTCAAAGTGTGGCGTGCTGGGCACAGGTGAGGCTGCATTCCTGGGCACAGGTGAGGCTGTGTATTCCTGGGCACAGGTGAGGCTGCGTATTCCTGGGCACAGGTGAGGCTGCGTATCCCTGGGCACAGATGAGGCTGCGTATCCCTGGGCACAGGTGAGGCTGCGTATCCCTGGGCACAGGTGAGGCTGCGTATCCCTGGGCACAGATGAGGCTGCGTATCCCTGGGCACAGGTGAGGCTGCGTATCCCTGGGCACTGGTGAGGCTGCGTATCCCTGGGCACTGGTGAGGCTGCGTATCCCTGGGCACTGGTGAGGCTGCGTATCCCTGGGCACTGGTGAGGCTGCGTATCCCTGGGCACTGGTGAGGCTGCGTATCCCTGGGCACTGGTGAGGCTGCGTATCCCTGGGCACTGGTGAGGCTGCATAGATGGGCACTCCTGAGCCCTGCATTCTTTATGCAGCACACTCCTGAGCCCTGCATTCTTTATGTAGCACACTCCTGCATTCTTTATGTACAGTGCCTTGAAAAAGTATTCATACCCCTTGAAATGTTCCCCATTTTGTCATGTTACAACCAAAAATGACACATAATTGTGAAGTGGAAGCAAAATGATAAATAGTTTTCAAACATTTTTTACAAATAAATATGTGAAAAGTGTGGCGTGCATTTGTATTCAGCTCCCCTGAGTCAATACTTTGTAGAACCACCTTTCGCTGCACTTACAGCTGCAAGTCTTTTTGGGGATGTCTCTACCAGCTTTGTACATTTAGTGAGTGCCCATTCTTCTTTGCAAAATAGCCCAAGCTCTGTCAGATTGGATGGAGAGCGTCTGTGAACAGCAATTTTCAAGTCTTGCCACAGATTCTCAATTGGATTTAGGTCTGGACTTTTGGCCCTTCTAACACATGAATATACTTTGATTTAAACCATTCCATTGTAGCTCTGGCTGTATGTTTAGGATTGATGCGCCGTGCACGGCGAATCAATGCGCAGGTGCGAAACGTTTGTTTTAAAAAAACTCAGGTCACCAGGAGTCTGTAAGCAGCAGGATACAGAGCTGTGGGCACGTAAGCATCTCATGTGGATCGGATACAGGGATTCCTAGACACCTACTCAGCATCAGGTTGTGCAGGCTAGCAAACATTATTATTATTATTGTAAGACTAGGCACAACAGTGTATGCAATTGTATAGTACCTCTGCTTTTTTGTCAGCTTAGGACTAGACGTGCCTGTAGAATAATATCCCCCCCCCCGAGAGACTAGAAGCAGCCGCACAGGATGAGCCATTGCCCCTGTCAGGCTTACAGCCTCTTCCAACATTGCAGCCCTGAATAGGTGTTTTGAGGACGTTTGTTTGTATTGCAGTGTGTGGTTTACAGGAGAAGTTAGCTGCTTTAATCGCAGTATCTTCACAAGAGAGCAGTAATTGGGGTAGTTCTCTTCCCCTGCTCTAAATCCTCATTCAAGAGGATCAACAGGCTGATGGAAGATCACCATCAGGGGACAGGGAACAGGTTCAATTTGATGAGGTGGAGATATCAGAAGCATCACAAGCTCTGATGTTGTAGCTGCAATCTTTTACAGAGGTTCAGGCTGCGTATAACTTACCTTCAGCCTACTCGGCCAAAGCCTCTGTCTCCTCCTTGGTTTTTTTCTTAAATTCCCATAGGTTTCTTTTTCCTTCCCAGTCCGTCCATTGCTACTAAGAGGTGAAAAACCTCCACAAGGTCCTCATGCAGGTGCTTGCTTAAAAAACAGCCAAACACACAACTGCTGAGATGCACAGTTCTGTGCATATTGTTGCTAACACACAAGCAACTGATCGCATGAGTGCGGGAACGCACGTCAGCGGAGGATAACTTCCTTTTTTGGTTATCATTCCAAATGTTTGCATAATTACATGAGTTGGATTGTACAAGATGCATGTGGCAGAACATGTTATTCATATAGAGATACATGTTTTCTGTTTGTAGTGGACTTGCATAGTCGCATGAGGATGCTTGATCGTTTAGGTGCCTGTTTGCGCAAAAATGCCTAAAATCGCATAAATGCCTAAAATCGCATAATTGCCTAAGAATGCATAAGTGCCTTTTTGCAAAAAAGATACAGGATCCCACAGGAATGCTCAGTCTCACAAGAGTCCTTGTTTGCTCAAGGATGCTTGGTCACGCAGAAAGGCTTGTTTTCACAAGAAAGGCCTAAATTGCATAAAAATGCTTGATTGCATAAAAGATGCTGGATCGCACAGGGGTGCTTGATCACACAAGAGTCCTTGGTCACACAAGGGTACTTATCCGCACAGTAGTGCTTATAATGCATAAAAAATGCTGAATCGCATAAGAACGCATGATCACCTAAGTTGCATGATCACCTAGATTTGCATGGTTGCATAACGAGGCATGTTAATTTAGCTTATGTTCACATAAGAATACGTGTCTGTCTGGATACATGATGTGTAAACTACACATTCAGAGACGCATGCTTGCTTGCAAGATGCTCGTTCCACAGCACATGATATAGGTATGTGTGTATACAGCGCACACCTTTTTATGTTTTTGCCCTTAAACATATTGTAGGAAATTCATGCTTCCATGAACGCATGTTTCTATTGAGGCATAGGGCGTTTACTCTTGCCACATACACATATGAAGGTTTGCATATGTGTTTATTTGCATGACACTATGGAGGTTGTCTGCGTTTCACAGGGAAGCAGAACCTCCTCCAGTTAGTAGGCTTGCCCTTGGGTTAGCTACCATGCTCGAGTTTTAAAGAGTGCTAGGGCCCGCCTCTAGCGGGTCTAAGAGGCCAGGGTATAGCAGTAATGGCATGCCAAGGCAGTCTGCTGCTGAGAGATCAGTCTGT
Organism: Lithobates septentrionalis; assembly: GCA_037952835.1. Classification (NCBI taxonomy): domain Eukaryota; kingdom Metazoa; phylum Chordata; class Amphibia; order Anura; family Ranidae; genus Lithobates; species Lithobates septentrionalis. The sequence goes on from JBBDGP010000545.1 coordinate 2,734,418, forward strand.
TGCATGGCTGGACCTAGGTGCGTCCAGCATGGTCAAGTATCTGGAACTCCTGGGTTAGGATCCCAGTTTAAGGTACATTCTCAGCCCGAGGAAACTCAATGTGCTCAATACAATAAAGACTTAAGAGCACTTAAGCTGGGTCCTCAACTTAGATAAATCATCTTGCAGCCCCTTTGGAGGCTGGAGTTTTTTGGGTATAGTCATAGGCACAGCCCAAAGCAGGGTGTCTTTACCCGGGTCAAAATTTTTTTTGGCCTAAGTAGGCAAGTAGGGGAAAGACCTTCCATTTGCCTTTGTATGAGGTTGTTGGGGAAGATGGTAGCCTCATTTAAGGCTGTTTCCTTCGCTTTTACTCATTAAAGAACAGCATGCAGTCTGCTTGGATCAAGAGAATCTAAGCCTTGGATTTTCCAATGCACCTGACGTCAGAAGTACGTAAAGCCTCAGTTGGTAATTACTAGCCAAAAGTCTACAGGAAAATCCTTTATTCCAGTCACCAGGAAAGTGGTAACTACGGATACCAGCATCATAGGCTGGGGTACAGTCCTAGAAGAGCTTTCGGTCCAAGGGAAGTGGTCCAGACCGAAAGGTTCCTGTCCGTCAATATTCTGGAGGTTTGGGCAGTATGTTTGGCCCTCAGGGCCTGGACATACAGGTCACAAGGTGGTCCTGTCTGGATACAATCCGACAATGCTACAGCAGTGACCTATATCAGTCACCAAGGGGGCACCAGGAGTCTAGATGCCCAGAAGGAGGTGAACCATTTGTTTGTTAGACAGAGAGGTATGTTTCCTTGCCTATCTGCAGTTTTATTCCAGGGGTGGAAAAATTGGCAGGCGGATTTTCTAAGCTGCCAGCAGCTGTACTTAGGAGAATGGTCTCTACACCCCACCATATTTCAGGCCATATGCCAGAGATGGGGTACCCTGGATGTAGATCGGCTAGCTTCCAGGTTCAACAAGAAGCTAGACAACTTTGTGTCAAGAACAAGTGATCCGCTAGCACTAGGCTCAGATGCCTTGATAATTCATTGGGATCAGTTTTCTCTGATCTATGCATTCCCTCCAGTTCCGCTTCTTGCGCGGTTCCTATATAGGATCAATCGGGAAAGGAAGCCGGTAATTCTAGTAGTCCCGGCTTGGCCCAGAAGGTCCTGGTATGCAGAGATCGTGTGAATGGCAGTTGGAAGGCCATGGGTTCTTCCGCTACGGCCAGATTTGCTTTCACAGGGGCCAATATTCCATCCTTCTTTACAAAATCTGAATTTGACGGTTTGGCTATTGAGACCCACGTCCTAAAAAAGCGTGGTATCTCAGGTCCAGTCCTAACCACTCTGGTTAATGCCAGGAAGCCAGTCTCCAGGCTCATCTATTATAGAATCTGGAAGGCATATGTCTCCTGGTGTGAGTCCAAGGGATGGCATCCTAGGAGGTATGCCATTGACAGAATTCTTGCTTTCCTTCAATTAGGAGTAGAAATGAAGCTGGCCTTGAGCACTATCAAGGGTCAGATCTCGGCCCTGTCCGTATTTTTTTTCAGAAACTGATTGCCTCTCATTCCCTAGTCCGGACCTTTATCCAGGGGGCACTGCGTTTAAATCCGCCAGTCAGGCCACCCGTGTGTCCATGGGATTTGAATTTGGTTGTGTCTGTTCTACAAAAACAGCCTCTTGAACCATTACACCATGCTTCTTTGTGTCTTTTGACCAAGAAGTTGTTTTTTTCTTGTTGCCATATCCTCTGCCAGGAGGGTATCAGAATTTGCGTTTTTTTTTATATAAAGAGCCATACTTAATTGTTCAAAAGACAGGGTATTGTTGCGTCCTTAGGATAAATTTACAAGTTATGCGCTGCGCTTGGGTGACCCCAAAAACAAAATTAATAATAACCAACTCTGTGCTTACTAGTGCGATAATATTAAATACAAATAATATGAATGTTGAATAAATAAACAAGGTGTGAAAAAAAAGTGCTTGTTACACCATAAATTAGTGCTTAACCACTTCAGCCCCGGAAGATTTTACCCCCTTCCTGACCAGAGCACTTTTTACAATTCGGCACTGCGTCGCTTTAACTGCTAATTGCGCGGTCATGCAATGCTGTACCCAAACAAAATTTGCGTCCTTTTCTTCCCACAAATAGAGCTTTCTTTTGATGGTATTTGATCACCTCTGCCGTTTTTATTTTTTGCGCTATAAACGGAAAAGACCGAAAATTTTGAAAAAAAATGATATTTTCTACTTTTTGTTATAAAAAAAATCCAATAAACTAAATTTTAGTCATACATTTAGGCCAAAATGTATTCGGCCACATGTCTTTGGTAAAAAAAATGTCAATAAGCGTATATTTATTGGTTTGCACAAAAGTTATAGCGTCTACAAACTAGAGTACATTTTCTGGAATTTACACAGCTTTTAGTTTATGACTGCCTATGTCATTTCTTGAGGTGCTAAAATGGCAGGGCAGTACAAAACCCCCCAAATGACCCCATTTTGGAAAGTAGACACCCCAAGGAAATTGCTGAGAGGCATGTTGAACCCATTGAATATTTTTTTTTTTTGTCCCAAGTGATTGAATAATGACAAAAAAAAAAATTTACAAAAAGTTGTCACTAAATGATATATTGCTCACACAGGCCATGGGCATATGTGGAATTGCACCCCAAAATACATTCAGCTGCTTCTCCTGAGTACGGGGATACCACATGTGTGGGACTTTTTGGGAGCCTAGCCGCGTACGGGGCCCCGAAAACCAAGCACCGCCTTCAGGATTTCTAAGGGCATAAATTTTTGATTTCACGCCTCACTACCTATCACAGTTTTGAAGGCCATAAAATGCCAAGATGGCACAAAACCCCCCCAAATGACCCCATTTTGGAAAGTAGACACCCCAAGCTATTTGCTGAGAGGCATGGTGAGTATTTTGCAGCTCTCATTTGTTTTTGAAAATGAAGAAAGACCAGAAAAAAATATTTTTTTCTTTTTTCAATTTTCAAAACTTTGTGACAAAAAGTGAGGTCTGCAAAATACTCACTATACCTCTCAGCAAATAGCTTGGGGTGTCTACTTTCCAAAATGGGGTCATTTGGGGGAGGGGTTTGTGCCACCTGGGCATTCCATGGCCTCCGAAACTGTGATAGGCAGTGAAGAGTGAAATCAAAAATTTACGCCCTTAGAAAGCCTGAAGGCGGTGCTTGGTTTTCGGGGTCCCGTGCGCGGCTAGGCTCCCAAAAAGTCCCACACATGTGGTATCCCCATACTCAGGAGAAGCAGCAGAATGTATTTTGGGGTGTAATTTCACATATTCCCATGGCATGTTTGAGCAATATATCATTTAGTGACAACTTTGTGCAAAAAAAAAAAAAATTTGTCTCTTTCCCGCAACTTGTGTCACAATATAAAATATTCCATGGACTCGACATGACTCTCAGCAAATAGCTTGGGGTGTCTACTTTCCAAAATGGGGTCATTTGGGGGGGTTTTGAACTATCCTGGCATTTTATGCACAACATTTAGAAGCTTATGTCACACATCACCCACTCTTCTAACCACTTGAAGACAAAACCCTTTCTGACACTTTTTGATTACGTGAAAAAATTATTTTTTTTTGCAAGAAAATTACTTTGAACCCCCAAACATTATATATATTTTTTTAAAGCAAATACCCTACAGATTAAAATGGTGGGTGTTTCATTTTTTTTTCACACGGTATTTGCGCAGCGATTTTTCAAACGCATTTTTTGTGGAAAAAACACACTTTTTTAAATTTTAATGCACTAAAACACACTATATTGCCCAAATGTTTGATGGAATAAAAAAGATGATCTTAAGCCGAGTACATGGATACCAAACATGACATGCTTTAAAATTGCGCACAAACGTGCAGTGGCAACAAAATTAATACATTTTTAAAAGCCTTTAAAAAGCCTTTACAGGTTACCACTTTAGATTTACAGAGGAAGTCTACTGCTAAAAATACTGCCCTCGATCTGACCTTCGCGGTGATACCTCACATGCATGGTGCAATTGCTGTTTACATTTGACGCCAGACCGACGCTTGCGTTCGCCTTAGCGCGAGAGCAGGGGGGACAGGGGTCCTTTTTTTTTTTTTTTTCTTTATTATTTTTTTGCTTTTTTATCTTATTTTTAAACTGTCCCTTTCATTTTTTTTAAATCATTTTTATTGTTATCTCAGGGAATGTAAATATCCCCTATGATAGCAATAGGTAGTGACAGGTACTCTTTTTTGAAAAAATTGGTGTCTATTAGACCCTAGATCTCTCCTCTGCCCTCAAAGCATCTGACCACACCAAGATCAGTGTGATAAAATGCTTCCCCAATTTCCCAATGGCGCTGTTTACATCCGGCGAAATCTAAGTCATAAAATGCTCGTAGCTTCCGGTTTCTTAGGCCATAGAGATGTTTGGAGCCACTCTGGTCTCTGATCAGCTCTATGGTCAGCTGGCTGAATCACCGGCTGCTTTCTCAGGTTCCCTGTTGAGACAGGAGAGCCAGAGAAAAACACGGAAGATGGTGGGGGGGGGCATTCCCTCCCACTGCTTGTAAAAGCAGTCTAGAGGCTAATTAGCCGCTAGGATTGCTTTTACATGAAAGCCGACCGCTGGCTGAAGAGAATGATACCAAGATGATACCTAAACCTGCAGGCATCATTCTGGTATAACCACTCAAAGTCGTGAATGGCGTACCTGAAGACAAAAAAATGGTTAACAATAAAGCACAGTAAACAGTAAAGTATAAAAAATTGCATACCTGAAAAGCAAACATGATAAAACATAATAACAATAAAACATTGTAGAATAGAACACAGTAAAAAAGAGCAGAACACCAGAGAGAGAATAGAGAGAGAGAGAACAATAAAACGACAACTATTTTTTTTTTTTTTTGTTTGTGTTTTTTTTTGCAAACTTGTAACTTTTATAACTGTAACCGGTTCCAGGTTCGGGTCTCTCAAAATGCGATGGCATCTTGGGAGACCCTGTGAAAGTGTGTCCTAGTCTGTGGAATGCTGTACCCTACGCTAATACTCAACTAGTGAATAGGGATGAGCCGAACACCCCCCGGTTCGGTTCGCACCAGAACCCGCGAACGGACCGAAAGTTCGCACGAACGTTAGAACCCCATTGACGTCTATGGGACTCGAACGTTCGAAATCAAAAGTGCTCATTTTAAAGGCTAATTTGCATGGTATTGTCCTAAAAAGGGTTTGGGGACCCGGGTCCTACCCCAGGGGACATGTATCAATGCAAAAAAAACTTTTAAAAACGGACGTTTTTTCGGGAGCAGTGATTTTAATGATGCTTAAAGTAAAAAAAAAAAAGTGAAATATTCCTTTAAATATCGTACCTGGGGGGTGTCTATAGTATGCCTGTAAAGTGACGCGTGTTTCCCATGTTTAGAACAGTCCCTGCACCAAATGTCATTTTTAAAGGAAAAAATCTCATTTAAAACTGCTTGCGGGTTTAATGTCATGTCGGGTCATGGCAATATGGATGAAAATCAGTGAGACAAACGGCATGGGTACCCCCCCGTCCATTACCAGGCCCTTTGGGTCCTGTATGGATATTAAGGGGAACCCCGCACCCAAATTAAAATAAGGAAAGGCCCTATATACTCTGAACAGCAGTATACAGGCGGTGCAAACAAGACAGGGACTGTAGGTTTGTTGTTAAGTAGAATCTCTTTGTAATTTTGAACGGGTACATTTTTAACGTGTTTAGCTCCAGCCAAAAAATCTTTTTTAAGCTTTTTGGAAAACATAGGGAAGGGTTATCACCCCTGTGACATTTGTTTTGCTGTCTTTCCTCCTCTTCAGAAGATTTCACCTCACTTTTTTGTCCCAATGAAAAATGTTTTTTGAAAATTTGGGTTTTTTTGTGGAACAAGGATTGGAAAGCATCAGTGGAAAGGAGAAATTGTTTTCCCATATTAACTCTTACAGGAGAGAATTTCCCTTCCTAGGGGTAGATTTCATCTCACTTCCTGTTGTCTCCTTCCGTTTGCAAGTAGGAGTCGTTTGTAAGTTAGATGTTTGAAAGTAGGGTCCTGCCCTATATACTCAGCAGAAATTTGGGCCTTAGGTGTTGCTGTGGCCACAACACTGTAAGCCCTCACAGGGCCCTGCTGTGAAATATTAGATCAAGAATTGTAATTACATGCCCCTGTTGAACAGGAGCTGAAAAATTAGGCCTTAGGCACTGGTGCTGGTGCCACAACACTGCAACTCCTCACAGACACTCTAGTTGGAACGCAGGAACGAGCCCTGCTGCAAAGTATTGCTTCAAAAATTGTAATTACACGCCCCTGTTAGACAGGGGCAGAAAAATTGGGCCTTAGGCACTGGTGCTGGTGCCACAACACTGCAACCCCTCACAGACACTCTAGTTGGAACGCAGGAACGAGCCCTGCTGCAAAGTATTGCATCAAAAATTGTAATTACACGCCCCTGTTAGACAGGGGCTGAAAAATTGGGCCTTAGGCACTGGTGCTGGTGCCACAACACTGCAACCCCTCACAGACACTCTAGTTGGAATGCAGGAACGAGCCCTGCTGCAAAGTATTACATCAAAAATTGTAATTACACGCCCCTGTTAGACAGGGGCTGAAAAATTGTGCCTTAGGCACTGGTGGTGGCGCCCAGAACCAAAAATGTTCTTACAAGCTATCAGCGTGATGATTGAGGAGGAAGAGGATAATTACTCAGGGATAGTCACTCAGCATCAGCATAGGCAGTCTTTGAAGGGATCTGAGATTTCAAAAAAAAATTATTCGGTTACATCAGCATCAGGTGCTTGGTAGCTGGTGGTGATCCAAGACTGATTCATTTTTATGAAGGTCAGCCGATCGACCGAGTCGGTGGACAGACGCACCCTGTGATCGGTTACCACGCCTCCAGCAGCACTGAATGTGCGTTCCGAAAGAACGCTGGATGCAGGACAGGCCAGTAGCTCAATTGCATACTGTGCAAGCTCTGGCCAGTGATCCATCCTCAAGACCCAGTAACCCAGAGGATTTTCGGTGGGAAAGGTGTCCAAGTCTGATCTTGCCCCTAGGTATTCCTGCACCATGTAAAACAGACGCTGGCGATGGTTGCTGGTACCGATCATACCTTGGGGCTGCGGACCAAAAAATTGTCTGAACGCATCGGTCAGACGGCCACCTTCTCCACCGCTCCTTCTTTGACTGACCGAAGCCTCAGCAACACGTTGTCCAGAAACAGGAGTTTGTAACCTCCCAGTCTCTGGGAACGCGTTGCACAGACCTTTCTGCAAGGCCTCCCGAAGATGTTTCATCCTCTGCTCCCTCTGCGATGGCAAGATAAGGTCCGCAACCTTACCCTTGTAACGTGGATCAAGGAGGGTTGCCAGCCAGTATTGGTCCTTCTCCTTGATACCACGAATACGAGGATCCTTACGCAGGCTTTGCAGGATCAGGGAGGCCATGCAGCGTAGGTTTGCTGAGGCATTCGGTCCGGAGTCCTCTGGGTCACTAAGGACAACAACGTCCGCAGCCACCTCCTCCCAGCCACGTACAAGTCCATGTGTTCCTTGGGACTGATCCCTTAAAGACTGCTGCTGATGCTGAGTGCCAGGCTCCACCTCCATACTGACACAATCTTCCTCCTCCTCCTCCTCCTCCTCGTCCTCTTCCTGTGTGATCGGCGGGCACGCAGGAACACTGTCTGGATAAAGGGGGCCTTGAGAGCTAAGGAAGTCCTCCTCTTCCTGCCTCTGTTCTGCCTCAAGTGCCCTGTCCATTATTCCACGCAGCGTGTGCTCCAACAGGTGGACAAGGGGGACAGTGTCACTGATGCATGCACTGTCAGTGCTCACCATCCTCGTGGCCTCCTCGAATGGTGACAGGACAGTGCATGCATCCCTGATCATGGCCCACTGGCGTGGGGAAAAAAAACCAAGCTCCCCTGACCCTGTCCTGGTGCCATAGTCGCACAGGTACTCATTGATGGCCCTCTGCTGCGTGTGCAGCCGCTGCAGCATGGCCAACGTTGAGTTCCACCTGGTGGGCATGTCACAGATTAGGCGGTTCTTGGGCAGGTTAAACTCCTTTTGGAGGTCCGTCAGCCGAGCACTGGCATTATATGACCGGCGGAAATGCACACAGACTTTCCTGGCCTGCCTCAGGACATCCTGTAAGCCCGGGTACCTGCCCAAGAACCGCTGCACCACCAAGTTAAGGACGTGAGCCAAACAGGGCACATGGGTCAGTTGTCCCTGTCGGAGGGCAGAGAGGAGGTTGGTGCCATTGTCGCAAACCACCATTCCTGCCTTAAGTTGGCGTGGCGTCAACCACCTCTGAACCTGCTCCTGCAGAGCTGACAGAACCTCTGCCCCAGTGTGGCTCCTGTCCCCCAAGCACACCAGCTCAAGCACCGCATGGCATCTTTTGGCCTGCGTACTTGCGTAGCCCCTTGAACGCCTACGGAGCACCGCTGGTTCCGAGGAAGAGGCCATGGAGGAAGAAGAAGAGGAGGGGGTGGAGGAGAGAGGTGTGTCACAATCAGCATTTTGGAGGCGTGGTGGCGGAACAACCTCCAACACTACTGCACCTTGTCCTGCATCCTTCCCAGCTGCCAGCAGAGTCACCCAATGCGCCGTGAAACTTAGGTAACGTCCCTGTCCATGCCTGTTGGACCATGAGTCAGCGGTAATATGCACCTTACCACTGACCGCCCTGTCCAGCGAGGCATGGACATTGCCTTCCACATGCCGGTAGAGAGCCGGAATCGCCTTCCGTGAGAAAAAGTGGCGTTTGGGTACCTGCCACTGAGGAACCGCACATTCCACAAACTCACGGAAGGGGGCAGAGTCTACCAACTGAAAAGGCAGCAGTTGAAGTGCTAGCAATTTTGCCAAGCTAGCATTCAACCGCTGGGCATGTGGATGGCTGGGAGCAAACTTCTTTCGGCGGTGCAGCAGCTGGGGCAGGGAAATTTGCCTGGTACAATCTGACGTCGGTGTACCAAAAGCAGATTGCCCACAAGTACTTGGCTGTGACACACCTAATTCTACACCTTCATTCCTCTCACTGCAGGTCTCAGAGAGGACTGAAGGTCTAGTGGGGTTGGAAATCTCAGCTGATGAGGAGCAAGGAGAGATCCTCTTTGTTCTTTGGTGTGGGTCTTTTAGATACGCTTGCCAACGAACTGCATGGCAGGTCAACATATGTCTGGTCAAGCATGTGGTACCCAAGCGGGAGATGTTTTGGCCACGCGAGATACGCTTGAGACATATGTTGCAAATAGCAGCGGTGCGATCTGATGCACTCGTCTCAAAAAAAGGCCCACACCAAAGAACTTTTTGAATAACGCGCAGAGACTGCAGCGCCCTGCACATGTGGAGCTTTGGGGTGTGATGCAGTCAATGTGCTGCCCTTAGGCTGGCCCCTGGAGGGCATCCTGCCTCGTTGGTGATGTGCCGCCTCCTCCTCCTCCTCCTCCTCTCTCCTATCAGGCACCCACGTTGAGTCAGTGACCTCATCATCCCCTCCCTCCTCATCACTGGAGCAAACCTGGCAGTATGCTGCAGCAGGGGGAGCATGACTGCCAGATTGCTGTCCTTCTTGGGCACCCCCTCTGTCCGTGCTCATGTTACTGCCTTCATCGAGCTCAGTATCATCATCAGAGCCTTCCAAACGCTGGGCATCCTCCTGGAGCATGTACCCAACACTGTGGTCAAACAGTTCGAGGGAATCCTCAGGAGGACATGGTGGAGCTAGGGAAGGAGTCACTGATGACATTGAGCTGAGGGAAGAGGCCGCTGCTTTGCCAGACAAAGCACCCTGGGCATGGGTGAGAGAGGATGAGGAGGATGAGGACGGCTTGGTCATCCACTCGACCAAGTCTTCCGCATGTTGCGGCTCAACACGGCCAGCTGCCGAAAAAAAGGCCAAGCGTGTCCCATGGCCACGTGCTGATGAGGATGCACCGTCTCCACGACCAGCACTAGACACAGAGCCTGCTTGCCCTCTCTTATTGGCTTGTGACTGTCTGCCTCTCCTTCTTGGCCTTCCAGACATACTAATGGCCTGTAGCTGCACTAAGCTGGGATAGAACACCTGTAATTTTCTTCAGGTAGCTTTATATACTGTAACCAGACAAGCCTGCCTGTCAGTAGGAAGATAACAGGAACGGATCTAGCTGAACACTGTGAGCAGGACGCACTGCACTAAATGTAAATAGCAGGAACGGATCTAGCTGAACACTGTGAGCAGGACGCACTGCACTAAATGTAAATAGCAGGAACGGATCTAGCTGAACACTGTGAGCAGGACGCACTGACTGCACTAAATGTAAATAGCAGGAACAGATCTAGCTGAACACTGTGAGCAGGACGCACTGCACTAAATGTAAATAGCAGGAACGGATCTAGCTGAACACTGTGAGCAGGACGCACTGCACTAAATGTAAATAGCAGGAACGGATCTAGCTGAACACTGTGAGCAGGACGCACTGCACTAAATGAAAATAGCAGGAACGGATCTAGCTGAACACTGTGAGCAGGACGCACTGCACTAAATGTAAATAGCAGGAACGGATCTAGCTGAACACTGTGAGCAGGACGCACTGACTGCACTAAATGTAAATAGCAGGAACAGATCTAACTGAACACTGTGAGCAGGACGCACTGACTGCACTAAATGTAAATAGCAGGAACAGATCTAGCTGAACACTGTGAGCAGGACGCACTGCACTAAATGTAAATAGCAGGAACGGATCTAGCTGAACTCTGTGAGCAGGACGCACTGACTGCACTAAATGTAAATAGCAGGAACAGATCTAGCTGAACACTGTGAGCAGGACGCACTGACTGCACTAAATGTAAATAGCAGGAACAGATCTAGCTGAACACTGTGAGCAGGACGCACTGCACTAAATGTAAATAGCAGGAACGGATCTAGCTGAACACTGTGAGCAGGACGCACTGACTGCCCTAAATGTAAATAGCAGGAACAGATCTAGCTGAACACTGTGAGCAGGACGCACTGCACTAAATGTAAATAGCAGGAACGGATCTAGCTGAACACTGTGAGCAGGACGCACTGCACTAAATGTAAATAGCAGGAACGGATCTAGCTGAACACTGTGAGCAGGACGCACTGCACTAAATGTAAATAGCAGGAACGGATCTAGCTGAACACTGTGAGCAGGACGCACTGCACTAAATGTAAATAGCAGGAACGGATCTAGCTGAACACTGTGAGCAGGACGCACTGCACTAAATGTAAATAGCAGGAACGGATCTAGCTGAACACTGTGAGCAGGACGCACTGACTGCACTAAATGTAAATAGCAGGAACAGATCTAGCTGAACACTGTGAGCAGGACGCACTGCACTAAATGTAAATAGCAGGAACGGATCTAGCTGAACACTGTGAGCAGGACGCACTGCACTAAATGTAAATAGCAGGAACGGATCTAGCTGAACACTGTGAGCAGGACGCACTGCACTAAATGTAAATAACAGGAACGGATCTAGCTGAACACTGTGAGCAGGACGCACTGCACTAAATGTAAATAGCAGGAACGGATCTAGCTGAACACTGTGAGTAGGACGCACTGCACTAAATGTAAATAGCAGGAACGGATCTAGCTGAACACTGTGAGCAGGACGCACTGCACTAAATGTAAATAGCAGGAACGGATCTAGCTGAACACTGTGAGCAGGACGCACTGCACTAAATGTAAATAGCAGGAACGGATCTAGCTGAACACTGTGAGCAGGACGCACTGCACTAAATGTAAATAGCAGGAACGGATCTAGCTGAACACTGTGAGCAGGACGCACTGCACTAAATGTAAATAGCAGGAACGGATCTAGCTGAACACTGTGAGCAGGACGCACTGCACCAAATGTAAATAGTCTAGATAGAAGATAACAGGAACGGATCTAGCTAAACTGAATACAGTGTATATATATATATGCAACACCAGGGATGCATATATATACACAATACACTGTAAGTGCAGCTAACTGACTGACTGTTCTGCCTAATCTATCTAACTCAAATCAAATGACACTGTCTGTCTCTCTCTCTATCTCTCAGCACACCGGAACACACACTACACAGGGCCGCCGTGCAGGCGGCCTTATATAGTGTGGGGCGTGTACTAAATCCCCTGAGCCATAATTGGCCAAAGCCACCCTGGCTTTGGCCAATTACAGCTCTCTCTACTGACGGCGCTGTGATTGGCCAAGCATGCGGGTCATAGTGCATGCTTGGCCAATCATCAGCCAGCAATGCACTGCGATGCTGCAGTGAATTATGGGCCGTGACGCGCCACACGAATTTGGCGCGAACGGCCCATATCGTTCGCAATTCGATGGACGGTCGAACAGCCGATGTTCGAGTCGAACATGGGTTCGACTCGAACACGAAGCTCATCCCTACTAGTGAATGGTAGCGTTCAAAACATTCACCAATGCAAAGACCAGGATTGTCAGGACAGGAGGGACAATAATAGCGGGTGTCACGCCTATATCCGCGCTTGCTGCAGACACGACATCTATTTTGGGGGGGTTTGTTGGGTAGGGGTACTCGGGAGGACATAAAAATGCCTCTCATGCAGCCGACTGCATTTGGTTGGGGATGTGAATGGGGGAAGTACGGGCGCTGCAGAAGCGGTGGGTTCCCAATTAGGATTGGCGAATGCAGTAGGAAGGGCACTATGGGCATGACGGGCCTGTGTTTGTCTTTTTGGTTGCAGCGGGACACTGCTTGTGCTTGCCACCTCACCAGCTTGAACTGCACTTATGGGACTCGTCACGTCACCAAGTGTTACTGCAGTGCTGGTTTGACTACGACCGGGGTGTACTAGGCCGCTGGTGATTGCCAGTTCACCAAAACGCTACAAAAAAACCTGTTAGCGATCGCAGGGATCAGGCCTGACTCTGCGAACGCTGCAGTTATGCGTTTAGTGTTTTGTAAGTGACAGTGATCGATCGATACTGCACTTGGGTGGGCTGGGCTGGGCCGGGCGGAGGGGCAAAACGCAGGTGCTAGCAGGTATCTGGGCTGATCCCGCTAACACTGCGTTTTTGGGAACCCTAAATTGCTGGGGACGCTAGTATAGATCTGATTGGATCAGATATTGAACCGATCAGATACTATACCACTAAGGGAGGTGTACGGTGCGTGCGTGGGTGTTAGCGGTACTGGCGCTAACCTGACGCTGCCTGGGGCTGGTGCTTGCCAGTTCACCAAAACGCTACCAAAAAAACTGTTAGCGATCGCAGGGATCAGGCCTGACTCTGCGAACGCTGCAGTTATGCGTTTAGTGTTTTGTAAGTGACAGTGATCGATTGATACTGCACTTGGGTGGGCTGGGCTGGGCGGAGGGGCAAAACGCAGGTGCTAGCAGGTATCTGGGCTGATCCCGCTAACACTGCGTTTTTGGGAACCCTAAACTGCTGGGGACGCTAGTATAGATCTGATCGGATCAGATATTGATGCGTTCAGATACTATACCACTAAGGGAGGCGTATGCTGCGTGCGTGTGTGTTAGCGGTACTGGCGCTAATCTGACGCTGCCTGGGGTGACGCATATCACCGCCGGGCGATCAGGGGGCTAAACCTTTATTCGGTAATGAACGGCGGGTGCCCTGACACTATAAAAAATAAACGAACTAACCAGCGTCACCCGTAACACTTATACGGTGATCAGTGGTGAAAGGGTTAACTAGGGGGCAATCAAGGGGTTAAAACATTTATTAGGTAGTATAATGGGGGTCCCTGACGCTATAAAACGCTGACGGCGAACCTAAATATTTACCTCCCTAACTAGCGTCACCAGCGACACTAATACAGTGATCAGAAAAATGATCGCTTAGCGACACTGGTGACAGGGGGTGATAAAGGGGTTAAAACTTTATTAGGGGGGGTTAGGGGGGTACCCTAGACCTACAGGGGGCTAATACTCACTGCCCTACCACTTCTAACTGTCACAAACTGACACTATGCAGTAATCAGAAAAAAAAAACCTGCTTGGTGTCAGTTTGTGACAGGGGGGGGTGATTGGGGGGGGATCGGGGGGGGATCGGGGGTGTTTAGTGTGCCTGGAATGTTCTACTGTGTTGTGTAGTGTTGTGCACTCACTCACATGTCTTCTCTCCTCTGCGCTGGAACGGAACTCCCGAGCCAAGGAGAGATGACATCACATCCTCTGCCTCTGTGTACTATACAGAGGCAGGGGATGTTTCTCATTGTCTGGGAGCGATCGCGAGGGGGGGGCCACGATCGGATGGCCTCCCCCTCGTCTCTCAAATCTCCCAGCCAAATGCCGACCGCCGCTGGCACCGGGGGGGGTCCGATCGGACCCCCCGCCCGCGGGAAGGCAATCACGTACCAGGTACGTGATTTTGCCTGCCCGTGCCATTCTGCTCACGTATATAGGCGTGAGGCAGTCGGCAAGTGGTTAATAGTGCTTGTTACACCCTACATAGTGTCTTAATCAACATAAAAAATGCTTAGTGCTCAATATAAAGTATCCTGCTTGTTTAAATGAAAAAAATAATAAATAATGAAAAAAAGTTCTCTTTGGCACTCTAAATAGTGCGTGCAAATAATGTCCAGCAGTGATAATAAAACAATGCGTGCAGGTGGTGTTCAGCTGTGACAACAATCCAACATCATGCCGAAGATATCCTGAGTGCTGCAAAACATGCTCCGGTGCTCCTTCGTGACCCCCTTAAGCTAATGTGCTCAGCTCAGAGCGTGTGACTCAGCTTCTACCCTGAGTCCAAAAACGCTTTGGAGCCACCCCTGGGCTCAGTCTCAGTGTCTGCTGCACTCCTCCAGCTGGAAACAATGTGGCTCCATACATATAAATGAAAAGGAAACTACATAGTGTAATATAGTTAAAATACTTTTATTAAAAGAAAACGCTCCCCACACCGGGGTACTCACATGGCACTGGTGCGTCAGTGCACCATACTATAACGGCTTTCTATGCAAAATCACTGGATGTTTGGTGCGGTATGCTGTGCTGGGACAGCGCTGGTGTAAAGTCCATGTCAGTCTCTCTGTCCTGGTCCCTCCCCTACGCATCTTCGACACAGGGATCACGTGTCATAATCAGGGGGATATTGTTGCGTCCTCACCCAGCTTTCTTAACTAAGGTGGTATCAGGGTTCCCCCTAAACCAAGATGTGGTCCTACCATCCTTTTTTCCAGAGTCCGCGAGGAAACATTGGGGTTGATTTACTAAAGGCAAATCCACTTTGAAAGTGCAGTTGCGGTAGATCTGAGGGGGACATGCAAGGAAAATAAAAAACAGCATTTTTGCTTGTATATGATTGGATGATAAAATCAGCAGAGCTTCCCCTCATTTTAGATCTACGCCTCAGATCTAAAGCGCCTGCACTTCCAATGGATTTGCCTTTAGTAAATCAACCCCATTGCTACACTCTCTAGATGTTGTTAGAGCAGTCAAAATCTATCTGAAAGCGACTGCTCAGATACGGAAGACTGATTTTCTGTTTGTGTTGCCAGACGGTCCCAGAAAGGGCCAGGCAGCGTTGAAGTCCACTATAGCTAAATGGATTCGACAAGTTATTGTTTAGGCCTATGGTTGGGAAAAGAAAATTCCTCCTTTTCAGGTTAAAGCAGTGTAGGTCCTCACGTCCAATGGCAGTCTTTTCTGATCTGTGTCTCCCTCCCCTCAATGTAGGCATTGCTATGGGATGTCCCATGATGTAATGAATAGAGCTCTGTGTCTCGTGATGTATGAAAAAGAAAATAGGATTTTTAAAAACAGACTACCTGTAAAATCCTTTTCTTGAGATTACATCACGGGACACAGAGCTCCCCGCCCCTCTTCGGGATTTATGTATATGTGTAATATTATATATATATATATATATATATATATATATATATATATATATATATATATATATATATACACACACATATACACACACACATATACACACATATACATCAAGATACTTATTGCTTTGCTACAAAACTGAGGTGCTCTCCATATGGGAGGGGTTATATAGGGGAAGAACTCTCCTTACAATTAGGGTTGCCAGTGTCCAACACCTGAAGGTGGCTATCCAACCCATGATGTAATGAATAGAGCTCTGTGTCCTGTGATGTAATCTCAAGAAAAGGATTTTACAGGTAAGCTGTTTTAAAAAATCCTATTATATCACTTTAAGAATGCACAGAGTGGACAGCGAACCTCCTCTCATTCACAGAATAAACGAAAGGGAATACGAGCACACAGGCTCATGGTGCAATAACGTCTTTTTATTGGCTATAAAAGAATAAAATCGATACACTCACAAGCAGGGCTTTTTTTCAGGGGGAACTTGGTGGAACTCAGTTCCACCACCTCTAGCTCAGACCCTTGGGGGGTCTTGGGGGGTGTTTACAATCACTTGTAAACACAGAAGTCCGGTTTCTGTGTTTACAAGTGACAGCTCTGCACTCTGTCTGTAACCCCCCTAAACTCTGCACTCTGTATGTAATGCAATCCTGGTATTTAAGGCCCCTTTAAGACCCTCCTACTGTTCGTGAAATTTCACTGACCACACCCACTATTTGATGTGATTTGGAGGGTGTTTTGGGGGGTCGTGGTTGAGGTCGTGGTTGAGTTCCAGCACCTATTGTTTGAGAAAAAAAGCCCTGCTCACAAGTGAAGGTGAATAAACAGCGTCAAACAGTTCCTCCAATAGAGAGCCTTAAAAAGGGGCACATCCATTCTTCAGAATAGATGAGAAAACCGCTGGATGGATGGGCTGGCTCCACCGACACAGGCTCATCAAGCAGATGAGTGAAGAGACAGCCAGTCAGGAGATGGCTGTGGGGCTCCTGCAACACTTGTCCCAGGGAGAGCTCTGATGGAGTCAACTGACAGAGGACACTGTAGTTGTCAGGATAACATGTTTTGGAGGGCGTGGCCTCCTTCCTTAGATCCACACCTTGTTATTCAGAGAGCCCTTTTGTAGCTAAAATTAATTGGCCTGGGCTTTTAACCTTATAATCAGAATTTATCGAACTTCTACTGAAAAACATATAGGGGATAGTATGACAACTAGATTACATTTAAGAGTAGCATACAATATGCCTAGGGTATAATTACATATATTTTCTCTTGAAAAAAAATTAAATTAATTGGATTACAATTGCAAATGAAAAATAATTGTATAATAGTAAAAAATAAATAAATCATAAATTTCAGTAAAATTGGATAGGTACAAAATAAAAATAATAATAATAAAATTGCTATATATAAAACTAAAATAGCAAAAAACTAGTGCGCAAAACCCCACTCTCAAAGGACCATGAGCAATAGTACCAGATAGAACAGCTGCCAACATAAAAAGGTGTCCTCACACACCCTGGTAAATACGTAACATAAGTAAAAAGAGTATGTGGCGCTAATCTATCTAAATGTACCACTCAAAATTGTGAAAAGGACCTCTCAAATTAACATGAATCTGAATCCTGAAGTTCACAGTGCACGCAATGCCTAAGATTAGTGTAACAACCAATAAGCACCTACAGATAGTTCCCATAGACCAGTGTGCATATTATTTCGATGTGAACACTACACTTCAATATTGACTACTACCTTCTCCTGTTTAAAAACAGCCAAACTATATTAAAGTGCTAAGTGCTGGTTACTATTCCTAGTGAGAATACATAAATAAATCAAACAGTGTGCATAATGTTCCTAAAACCACACCATGTAAAAATATAACCAAAATATTAAAAAAGGTATTGATGGTGAATAAAAATATTTCTCAAAATATATAAATAAATCATACAATGTGCATTGATATTTCTAAAATCCACAACCTGCAAAAATATAACCAAAAAATGAAATAAATATTACTGGTGAATAAATGGAATACAGTTCCTCCCAATCTAAGCATAAAAACTGCAATGCAATGCTTGATTAAAGGATGTGACTCTGCACTCCATATCTATGCATAAGTGATCAAGTGCAAAACAAAGTGACAATAGTGCAAAAATCATGCATATATAAATACGACTCAAATAATGACCCCAAGATGAACACCCCTCCCACCTGAAAAAATGCAAAAACTGTGACAAATAAAGTGATTGAGTCCAATTAAATGTTGCTCCATGCAATGTGACTCTTAATGTCCATAAAAGTCAATAATAACGTGCCAGAAAAGGTGTTTCCCCCAGCCTCTCACCTCAAATGGCGGCCCCCAATGGGCCAAGTCAAGCAGATGGTTAATGCTTCTATGCAGAGGATGAAGGTCCAGAGACTGTCCCCCTCCTCCGGAGGGTATGCGTGGTCAGGCTTTCTATAGTAATCACCACCGCTCACACAAACCCCAGAATGACAATAAGGAAGAAGAAGATGCTCCCATAGTGTAGTAAATTCAATTAAAGTTTAATGGCTCCTCCTACCCTGACGCGTTGCGTCACACCACCTTTGATAAAGTCACGTGGTGTGACGCAATGCGTCAGGGTAGGAGGAGCCAGGTGCCGACGCTTCCCGGGGACGGCCGAACCCGGAAGCCTTACTGTTCCTGCTGCTATTTTCGTTTTTAAATGTAAATCGCTACATATGTTACATTAAACTTTAATTGAATTTACTACACTATGGGAGCATCTTCTTCTTCCTTATTGTCATTCTGGGGTTTGTGTGAGCGGTGGTGATTACTATAGAAAGCCTGACCCACGCATACCCTCCGGAGGAGGGGGACAGTCTCTGGACCTTCATCCTCTGCATAGAAGCATTAACCATCTGCTTGACTTGGCCCATTGGGGGCCGCCATTTGAGGTGAGAGGCTGGGGGAAACACCTGTGTGCTGCACCAGTTTTGAAGTGAAAGATTACAGCACTAAGTCACCTTTTCTGGCACGTTATTATTGACTTTTATGGACATTAAGAGTCACATTGCATGGAGCAACATTTAATTGGACTCAATCACTATATTTGTCACAGTTTTTGCATTTTTTCAGGTGGGAGGGGTGTTCATCTTGGGGTCATTATTTGAGTCGTATTTATATATGCATGATTTTTGCACTATTGTCACTTTGTTTTGCACTTGATCACTTATGCATAGATATGGAGTGCAGAGTCGCATCCTTTAATCAAGCATTGCATTGCAGTTTTTATGCTTAGATTGGGAGGAACTGTATTCCATTTATTCACCAGTAATATTTATTTCATTTTTTGGTTATATTTTTGCAGGTTGTGGATTTTAGAAATATCAATGCACATTGTATGATTTATTTATCTATTTTGAGAAATATTTTTATTCACCATCAATACCTTTTTTAATATTTTGGTTATATTTTTACATGGTGTGGTTTTAGGAACATTATGCACACTGTTTGATTTATTTATATATTCTCACTAGGAATAGTAACCAGCACTTAGCACTTTAATATAGTTTGGCTGTTTTTAAACAGGAGAAGGTAGTAGTCAATATTGAAGTGTAGTGTTCACATCGAAATAATATGCACACTGGTCTATGGGAACTATCTGTAGGTGCTTATTGGTTGTTACACTAATCTTAGGCATTGCGTGCACTGTGAACTTCAGGATTCAGATTCATGTTAATTTGAGAGGTCCTTTTCAAAATTGCTATATAATTGTCAGTCTTGTTAGCCAGTCTTATTGGTTGGAGGCAGAGGCGTAACTAGAATCTTCAGGGCCCCGATGCAAGAAACCATTAAGGGCCCCCCCTGACCCCCGGATAGGGCTCTTTTCTCCGAGCCCGATGGCGGAACACCAGGGTCCGGTCGCAAGTGGGTGGCTGCATGTAAAGGAATAGATTTCTCCCCCCCCCCCGCTTCTCCTCCTCTCCCTCCCACATACATTCAGCGGCTGCAGGAGGAAAATGGAGAGATGGGTTCCTCTATGTCGGTGTTTCTCAATCTTTTTCCAGTCAGGGCACCCTTGAAGTGGCTGCACTGCAACCACCCTGCAACTGTGTGCATTGCATGCAGTTGCAGCATAGTGATGATGCATTTAAGGGGTTAAAACAGGCGGTCAGGAGGCAACATATTGCCTCTTTACCGGCTGTCAAATGCCTCTGAAAAGCGATCTGAGCATGGATCACTTTTCAGAGGAACAACATTTTTTTTTGCTGGTACTATGAACAAGCAAAAAAAAAAAAAATTGGTTCTAATGGGACACATATAGGGGGTCAGGATTAAAAGCGCATACATAAAATGTGCATATATACATGTAAACACACATACATACACACACACACACATACACATACATACATAAATACACACACATATAAACCAGTGGCAGATGGTGCTCAAAATTTTTTGGGGGGCGCAAGCAAACTGAAAAATTCTTTAAAAAACGCATCAATTGCAGCCTCACTGTGCACATCAATTGCCACCACTGTGCCCATCATATGCAGCCACTGTGCCCATCAAACGCAGCCACTGTGCCCATCAAACGCAGCCACTGTGCCCATCAAACGCAGCCACTGTGCCCATCAATTGCCGCCACTGTGCCCATCAAACGCAGCCACTGTGCCCATCAATTGCCGCCACTGTGCCCATCAAACGCAGCCACTGTGCCCATCAAACGCAGCCACTGTGCCCATCAATTGCCGCCACTGTGCCCATCAAACGCAGCCACTGTGCCCATCAAACGCAGCCACTGTGCCCATCAAACGCAGTCTCTGTGCCCATCAAACGCAGCCACTGTGCCTATCAATTGCCACCACTGTGCCTATGAAACGCAGCCACTGTGCCTATCAATTGCCACCACTGTGCCTATGAAACGCAGCCACTGTGCCCATCAATTGCCGTCACTGTGCCCATCAAACGCAGCCACTGTGCCCATCAAACGCAGTCTCTGTGCCCATCAAACGCAGCCACTGTGCCTATCAATTGCCACCACTGTGCCTATGAAACGCAGCCACTGTGCCATCAAATGCTGCCACTGTGACCCCCCTGCCCGCTCGCAGTCTGCCCGGCACTTACCCTGTCTTGGTGGGGCAGCGGGTGACGTCGACGAGCGGGGTCCTCCATGCGTCTCCTCCCATCCTCTCCTCCTGATAGGCATCCAATAGCGGCGCCTGTCGTTTCAGCTAATCAGGTGACGTGTAACAGACCCGAGCACCTGATTGGTGGAGAGGCGGTTCAGTGTTAGGAAAGCGAATATTTATTCGCTTTTCTAACACACCTGGGTGGACTGTGAGTGCCAAGCATGGCACTCGCAGTTCACCTATTTTGAAGCTTTAAAACCCCTGCCGATGTAATTGAGGCGCCCGGCGTCCAAAAAGGGGCCAGGCGTCTGAATAGGGGGGGCAATGGCGGCCATAGATAGATTCACACTATGCATGAATCTATCTATTTGTGATAGAGGGGTGCCTGGAGAGAGGGGGCGGCGCCCATGGGCCCCTATGGATGCACCGCTACTACATACATACACACACATGCATATATACATAGATGCACACACACTCACACACATACATACATGCACACACACATGCACATACACACACACATGCACATACACGCACACACACACACATACATGCACATACACACACACACACACACACATACATGCACATACACACACACACACACACATGCACATACATGCACATACACATAAACACACATACAGTAGATAAAAAAACGGCAGAACTTTACCTCAGCTCTTCCTGTCGGGTACTGCACTGTAGGGGGAGACAAAGAGCACAGCACTGTGCTTTCACTTTGTAATCAATGTGAGCAGCTCCCTGCACAGTGCCGAATACAGTTCGGCTTAGGATCGGGCAGCTTGTCTCCGCTCCCCTATCAAAGTAGTGTATACAGGGGGCCCTCAAGGGCCCCCTGCAGCAAGGGGCCCGGTCGCCATGGCAACCTCAGCGACCCCTATAATTCCGCCACTGGTTGGAGGCTAGACAATGGGGACCTTGAGTGGAGAGTGTGAACAAGTTTTGCTTTTGACTGCGGTGTTGCATTTTAGGTTCTTTTTGGGTCTTTTTCCTTGCAGCTTTTTAACACCTTTTCTGGCATTTTTTTGTATTGTATTTTAAATAAACCAACATAGTCTCCCTGCACTATTGGAGTCTTCTTTTCTTTTTGGTACTTATGGATAATCCCTGCTGGATTCCGCTGGAGAGAAAACCTTGATTGCCATATGAGGAACGCTCCTGGGTCAGCATCCTTTGGATAGTACCTTGGTGTCGCTGGCTAGCCTTCCTGTAAGCTGGAGGAACATCTACAGAGCTCCCTGCGGGACATTTTCTGAGGTCCACATATCTCTACTGAGCCTGTTTTGACCCCCCTGAATAAGGGCGGTCTCAGGCGGTCTGGTAAGCCTCCAACACTATTCATTAGGTGGTGGGCAGCACCTGCGGTGGAATATAGATCCAGGATTTCATATTGAAACACCACTGTTTTTTTGGGACTTGAATTTTTTGGGACTTTAATAATTTTTTATCTTTCACATATATTTATTGTCTTTCACTGTTATACAATCTACCATGTTTGATTAACCGTACACTGGTTGATTTAATTTTATTAGTTGTCTCTTGTTGATATCATTTTTTTGTATTGATATATTGAATTTACACATTTTTCATTTGAGATATATATCCAGCGCTGCACTGTTCTTTCTATATCTGCTTTCTGTGCCCTTATATCGGGGTTATAGTGTTCAGCAGCAGGATTCCTTTCACGGTTTTTATTCAGTTATTTATTTATATTAACACTTTTTCACGTATAGCATGTGCACCTAGCGCAAATCTTTTTTTGTATACTTTAGTAAACTAAAATATAAAATTCCCTTTACAACACACTTATAGGGCGTACACACGGTCAAACTTTGTTGGGACATTCCGACAACAAAATCCTAGGATTTTTTCCGACGGATGTTGGCTCAAACTTGTTTTGTCTACACATGGTCGCACAAAGTTGTCGGAAAAACCGATCGTTCTAAACGCGGTGACGTAAAACACGTACGTCGGGACTATAAACGGGGCAGTGGCCAATAGCTTTCATCTCTTTATTTATTCTGAGCATGCGTGGCACTTTGTCCGTCGGATTTGTGTACACACGATCGGAATTTCCGACAACGGATTTTGTTGTCGGAAAATTTTATCTCCTGCTCTCCAACTTGGTGTGTCGGAAAATCCGATGGAAAATGTCCGATGGAGCCCACACACGGTCGGAATTTCCGACAACACGCTCCGATCGGACATTTTCCATCGGAAAATCCGACCGTGTGTACGGGGCATTAGGGTTAAAAAGCAAGAAAAGTCATAAATTAGGAAACTAAAACGTTTTTCCATATAAATAACTAATGTATTAAAATATGACTTAATATGTTAATATGTATATATATATATATATATATATATATATATATATATATATATATACACACAGTACTACGATAATGATAAAAGAATTAATGTGTGTGTATATATGTGTATATGTTGGTGTTCACATACAGTGGGGACGGAAAGTATTCAGACCCCCTTAAATTTTTCACTCTTTGTTATATTGCAGCCATTTGCTAAAATCATTTAAGTTCATTTTTTCCTCATTAATGTACACACAGCACCGCATATTGACAGAAAAGCACAGAATTGTTGAAATTTTTGCAGATTTATTAAAAAATAAAAACTGAAATATACCATGAGTCTTTTTGGGAAAGATGCAACAAGTTTTTCACACCTGGATTTGGGGATCCTCCGCCATTCCTCCTTGCAGATCCTTTCCAGTTCTGTCAGTTTGGATGGTAAACATTGGTGGACAGCCATTTTTAGGTTTCTCCAGAGATGCTCAATTGGGTTTAAGTCAGGGCTCTGGCTGGGCCATTAAAGAACAGTCACTGAGTTGTTGTGAAGGCACTCCTTTGTTATTTTAGATGTGTGCTTAGGGTCATTGTCTTGTTGGAAGGTAAACCTTCGGCCCAGTCTGAGGTCCTGAGCACTCTGGAGAAGGTTTTTTCATCCAGGATATCCCTGTACTTGGCCACATTCATCTTTCCCTCGATTGCAACCAGTCGTCCTGTCCCTGCAGCTGAAAAACACCCCCACAGCATGATGCTGCCACCACCATGCTTCACTATTGGGACTGTATTGGACAGGTGATGAGCAGTGCCTGGTTTTCTCCACACATACCGCTCAGAATTAAGGCCAAAAAGTTCTATCTTGGTCTCATCAGACCAGAGAATCTTATTTCTCACCATCTTGGAGTCCTTCAGGTGTTTTTTTTAGCAAACTCCATGCAGGCTTTCATGTGTCTTGCACTGAGGAGAGGCTTCCGTCGGGCCACTCTGCCATAAAGCTCCCACTGGTGGAGGGCTGCAGTGATGGTTGACTTTCAACAACTTTCTCCCATCTCCCGACTGCATCTCTGGAGCTCAGCCACAGTGATCTTTGGGTTCTTCTTTACCTCTCTCACCAAGGCTCTTCTCCCCCGATAGCTCAGTTTGGCCGGATGAGCAGCTTTAGGAAGGGTTCTGGTCGTCCCAAACATCTTCCATTCAAGGATTATGGAGGCCACTGTGCTCTTAGGAACCTTAAGTGCAGAAGACATTTTGTAACCTTGGCCAGATCTGTGCCTTGCACTGTCTCTGAGCTCTTCAGGCAGTTCCTTTGACCTCATGATTCTCATTTGCTCTGACATGCACTGTGAGCTGTAAGCAGGTGTGTGGCTTTCCTAATCAAGTCCAATCAGTATAATCAAACACAGCTGGACTCAAATGAAGGTGTAGAACCATCTCACTGATAAGAAGAAATGGACAGCACTTGAGTTAAATATATGAGTGTCACAGCAAAGGGTCTGAATACTTAGGACCATGTGATATTTCAGTTTCTTTTTTATTAAATCTGAAAAAATGTCAACAATTCTGTGTTTTTCTGTCAATATGGGGTGCTGTGAGGGAAAAAAATGAACTTAAATGATTTTAGCAAATAACTGCAATACAACAAAAAGTGAAAAATGTAAGGGGGTCTGAATACTTTCCGTCCCCACTGTATCCTGTACTGTATATGAGTCCACAAGCTATGGTGCCAATCTCTGAAAATTGATCACACCTGAAGTACTGACGGCCTAGCTCATTTCTTGAGACCCTAACATGCCAGAAAAGTACAAATACCCCCCAAATGTCCCCTTTTTGGAAAGAAGACATTCCAAGGTATTTAGAAAGATGCATGATGAGTTTTTTGAAGTTGTCATTTTTTCCCACAATTCTTTGCAAAATCAAGATTTTTTTTTCTTTTTTTTTTCCCCACAAAATTGTCATATTAGCAGGTTATTTCTCACACATAGCATATGCATACCACAAATTACACCCAAAACACATTCTGCTATTACTCCCGAGTACGGTAATACCACATGTGTGAGACTTTTAACACAGCCTGGCCACATACAGAGGTCCAACATGCAGGAAGCACCTTCAGGCATTCTAGGAGCACCCAGGCCAATTCTGACATTTCTCTCCTACATGTAAAAATCATCATTTATTTGCTAGAAAATTACATAGAACCCAAAACATTATATATATTTTTTTAGCAAAGACCCTAGAGAATACAATGGCGGTCATTGCAACTTTTTATCTCGCACGGTATTTGCGCAGCAATTTTTCGAACGCGTTTTAAAAAAACAAAAACAAAACAGTTTTGTGCTTAAAAAAAAACAACAAAACAGTAAAGTTAGCCCAATGTTTTTGCATAATGTGAATAATGAAGTTATGCCGAGTAAATAGATACCTAACATGTCACCCTTCAAAATTGCACACGCTCGTGGAATGGCGCCAAACTTCGCTACTTAAAAATCCCCATAGGAGACGCTTTAAAATGTTACTGGTTACATGTTGTGAGTTACAGAGGAGATCTAGGGCCAAAATTTTTAGCTCGTACCTCACATGTGTGGTGTGAACACCATTTTCATATGTGCGCGCAACTTACATATGCGCTCGCTTCTGCATGCGAGCACACGGGGACACATTTTTTTTTTTTTTTATTGTTCATTTTACTTTATTTTAGTTTAAGGCTTTTTTGCAAAAAATAAATTTTTTGATCACTTTTATTTCTATTACAAGGAATGTAAACATCCCCCGTAATAGGAATATGGCATGACAGGTCCTCTTTACAGTGAGATATGGGGTCAATAAGACCCCACATCTCACCTCTAGGCTGGGAAGTCTCAAATAATAATAAAAAAAAAAAGATCCTGGCTTCGATCATAGCGGTGAGTCGGTAGAAGCACCTGAGGGCGGCGAGAGGGGGGGCGTCCCCTCTCGCCTCCCGTAAGAATGATCAAGCAGTGGAACAGCCGCTATGATCATTCTCATGGTGTAGGGAATCGCCGGCTGAAAAAGCTGATATCTGAATGATGCCTGTAGCTGCACCCATCATTCAGATATCCCCGCACAAAATCAAGGACGTCGTATGACGGCCGGCGGGCAGGAAGTGGTTAAAACACTTTTTTTTAACACAAAGTTGTCCATTTATACAATATTTCTAACACATAGCATGTACATACCAAAAATGACACCCCAAAATAGATTCTCCTACTCCTCCTGAGTACGGCGATACCACATGTGTGAGACTTCCACAGCCTGGCCCCATAGAGAGGCCGAGTACAGCCAAGTATGGCTGAGCATGGCTGAGCATGGCTGAGCATGATAAAGTATGGCTGGGTATCACCGAGTATTGCAGAGTATGGCTGGGTATGGCAGAGTATGGCTGGGTATGGCGGGGTATGGCAGAGTATTGCAGAGTATTGCAGGGCATTGCAGAGTATTGCAGGGCATTGCAGGGTATTGCAGAGTATTGTGGGGTATTGCAGAGTATTGCGGGGTATTGCAGAGTATTGCGGGTGTAACGTGGGGGACAGGTAGCAGGTACAAAGCTCCCTGGGATGAGCAGTCTTTCAGGCACAGATACCAAATCCAGTGAAATAGTGACAAACAGTGCGGTGTTTATTTGTGATATATACAAGTCTATATACAGGTGCTGTACAGTGTTCCAAAAAAAAAAAAATAAGAACAAAAATAGCCAAAACAAAACCTAGCCGTGTCTCAGTACTAACTAAACAATATTTACAGATCCGAACTACCAGGCTGAGCAAGCCTACAGCTTGTCAGCTTCCACATACCTTTTTGCTCTCCTACACAGAAGTTGTCTGAGTATCCCAGGCCAAGAGCAAAGGCTGTCTGCTCAGGTGAGCTTAAATTAGCCTGGGGGAGAGGACCAAGACCTGAACTGGACCATAGATCAGAGATCCCTGAACCTGTATGAGAGGAGCCTGGGAGATGTATAAACCCTGAACAGGACTTTTCCTGGCTCTCTCTGGGACGCTCTGCTATATATCCTCCCCCTTGTTTCAACCCGAGGGTTGGAACACCTGTAGCCCAACAGGAGTGAACACGGATAAGCAGAAAAATTCTCACCGCACAGGCATAGATCCACTTCCAGGTATCAACTCAGTTGTCTCTCAGGATAAAGAGCCCCTGGTGCTGGCTAATGCTGAGTCATGCTGAAGAAAATGAGAAAATCCGGACAGCCGCACTCCAGGAAGATGTATTTCACAAGTTGTTTATTATAATAAATTCTTGAGCATACAGCATACAAAGCACTGTGGCAGAAAGTACAGGGAATCATCTAACGCGTTTCACGCTTATCCCAAGCGCTTACTCATAGCTATAGAGGAGAGTTCATTGCATAGCTCTGACGAAGAAGGGACGTACCCTTTGAAACGCGTTAGCTGATTGTGATGCCTGTGCGTGCCTCCACGATCCTTGGGAGGTCTCGCTCATCCTAAGTCGCATGCTGCTTATCGGTGCACTTTTATGTTGCGCCTCCTTCACCAATTGCTGGTGAGTTGTTTCTTTTTACTATTTTTATTCAATAAATGTTTTAAAAGGTAATGCACATGGCTGGTGCGCCCTTGCTTCTTTTTTCTTTCGGTTTCTGCTAGGATCCCCCCATCCTTGAGGGCAGCAAGGCCTGTGTTGACGTGCTACTTATATGGTGATCCACCTGTGCGCAGGAGTAGTTTTTTCTTTTTTGCTACAGATACAGATGCAGCTGTGCTGTGCTGTGCTGGAGCTCACCCTCCTTGCCAGACAGCAACCCATCCCTCATACTGCTCTTACCTTCCTCCTGCAGCTCCGCTCAGCCTAAGAACGGAGCTGCCGATGTCACTTCCAGCTTTCGTCTGTTTCACGAAAGCCGGAAGTGACCTCAAGATTTGAAAAGCAATGCTCCCGCCCATAGAATCACACTGATTTTACGGGCGGAAGCTAATCTGCGTTTTCGTTTGCGCCACAAGGCGGGTTAAAAGCCCACAAATGAAGCGCCACGTCTGCAATCTCTTATAAAACCAGGTGTAGCGCTAAAAAATAAGAAAAATTATTGCTGTACCACATATAAAAAACATTTGTGAAAAAGTGGTGTTTTGTACGTTTTGTGAAAGTTCATACATAAAAGTCGCTCATGTTATAAACCCTTAGGGTCACCAAACGTGATGACAAAAAGCAATGATAGCAATAAAGTCCAAAACAAAATATGCAGGTGCAGTGAACATAGATGTTGCAATGGTGATGAATTCCAAAACATATACTCGTGAAAATTTCTGAATATACTCCAACATGTGCTGATAAACACTTGTGCACAACCACCACTGTGATTGCATTGACGTGGCGCTTCCCATAGTGCACTGCGTCCGGTGCCACAGTGCACTTTGTTAAAGGACTTTTTTTTTGTTTTGTTTTGTTCTTAAAGGGGCCGTTTTAAAAAAAAATTTTTTTTTTTTAATAATTTTTTTTTTTAATTTTTTTTTTTTTGACTACAGGAGGGGGGGTCGGCACCCAGGCGCCCCCTATGGACGGGCCGCCACTGCGTCTGAACCAAAAAATCTTTGGAGAAATCGGGGGAGTACAGTACTGGCTGTGCACAAAGAGCCTTCTTCAGGACTTGGCAAGATTCCTCTGCTAATGAGGACCATTTCACCATTACAGAGTCTTTCCCTTTCGTAAGGTCTGTCAGTGGGCAGCTATAGTTGCAAAATTTGGGATAAATCTTCTATAAAATACCCCGCAATGCCAAGAAAGGCCCTGACCTGCTTCTTGTTTGCAGGACGTGGCTATTCCTGGATGGCTTCTATTTTATTCACTTGAGGTTTTATGACACCACGGGCAATAGCGTAGCCCAAATACTTGGCTTCCTCTAGACCAATGGCACATTTTTTTTGGATTTGCCGTAAAACCTTCTTTGAAGAGGGAATCAAGGACAGCCTGGACACGGGGCAAGTGAGACTCCCAGTCAGTGCTATGTACCACTATGTCATCTAGATATGCTGCTGCATATTGTCGGTGGGGTCTTAGAGTCCTGTCCATGGCCCTCTGAAATGTCACGGGGGCATTTTGCAACCCAAAAGGCATTTTTTTATATTGAAAGGAACCCTCCGGGGTCACAAATGCAGTCTTCTCTTTTGCGCTACCAGTCAGGGGTATTTGCCAATAACCTTTTGTCAAGTCCAAAGTGGTCAGATAGCGAGCCTTGCCAAGTCGGTCTATAAGTTCGTCCACTCTGGGCATTGGGTACGTGTGAAACTTTGTCACTGCATTAAGCTTCCTGAAGTCATTACAGAACCTCCAAGTGCCATCCGGTTTTGGGACTAACAGGATGGGGCTAGACCAGTCACTATTGGATTCCTCAATGACATCTAGCTCCAACATTCTTTTAACTTCCTCGCTGATGTCCTTTCTCCTCGCTTCAGGAATTCAGTATGGTTTGAGCTTGACACGGACCCCAGGTTCAGTAACAATAACAAGCTGAACTGCTGAAGTCCTGCCAGGTAACTCTGAAAATTTCTCTCTATTTCTTATCAGGAATTCTCTTGTTTCCTGCTTTTGAGAATATGACAAGGTGTCTGGAATCGTGACCTCAGGGATCAGAGGGGACTCAGTACCCTTAGGCGTTACTGGGAGGGACCTCACAGTTAAAGCCCTGGAAGGATAGACTGGCGTTAACAGGTTTATGTGGTAAATCTGTTCGGGCTTCCTTTTCCCTGGTTGATATACCTTGTAATTGACTTCCCCAACTCTTTCAATTACTTCAAAGGGACCCTGCCACTTAGCCAGGAACTTGCTCTCAACAGTGGGAACTAACACCAGGACCCTGTCACCAGGTTAGAAAACACGGAGTTGGGCCCCCCTGTTGTATATCCTCTGTTGGGCTGCTTGGGCCTGCAGTAAGTGTTCTTTTACCATCGGCATGATTGCTGCAATCCTGTCCTGCATTTGAGCGATATGCTCAATGACACTTTTATGGGGTGTCTGCTCCCCCTCCCAAGTTTCTTTGGCTATGTCTAAGAGTCCCCGAGGGTGTCTCCCATAAAGCAACTCAAATGGAGAGTACCCCGTGGAGGATGGCAAACATCAAGTATGGTATCAGAAAGTCCCAGTTTTTCCCATCCTTGTCAACAACCTTTTTTAACATGCTCTTTAATGTCTTATTGAAGCGTTCCACCAAGCCGTCCGTTTGAGGATGGTACACCGAGGTTCGCAATTGCGACACCTTAAATAACTTGCACAGCTCTCTAGTTATTTGTGACATAAATGGGGTGCCCTGGTCTGTAAGGACTTCTTTAGGGATTCCAACATCACTGAACACCATAAACAGCTCTTTGGCAATGTTTTTAGCAGACGCGGTGCGCAAGGGAATGGCCTCGGGGTAACGGGTAGCATAATCCATGATTACAAGGATATGCTGATGACCTCGGGCAGACTTGGGGAGTGGACCCACAAGGTCCATGGCAATCCTCTCAAAGGGCACTTCAATAATGGGCAAGGGCACTAAAGGACTTCGGAAGTGCTGTAGTGGGGCTGACATCTGACACACAGGACAGGATTGACAATAATTCTCAATATCCTTCTGTATCCCGGGCCAATAAAACCTGCGCAACACCCTTTCAGTAGTTTTCTCAACCCCTAAATGACCTCCTAGCAAGTGCCCATGGGCAAGTTCCAACACCACCCGTCTGTATGGCTTTAGGGACCACCAACTGTTCAACCACTTCATCATTTTTTTTACATACACGATACAGTAAATCCTCATTGCTGCTAAAATAAGGAAAACAGAGCCTGTCCCCTGATTCGACAGGTACATCATTATTCACCATTACATTTTCCCAGGCCCTGGCAAGGGTTGGGTCTTTTCTCTGCTCGGTACCAAAATTTCCCTTGTGTACATTAAGGTCAGCAAACTCCAACGTAGGCTCAGATTCAGCAGATGGCTGTCCAGCTCCACTGGTTGTGGGGACCTCCTCAGGCTCCTCCAGCTCTCCTGCCATAACTGAGAAAGGAAAACCCGGGGAGCCCTGAGAAGAGTCCCCTGAACCCATATTGTCAGTAGCGGCCAGGAGTTCTGGCTCTGTCACTGAGTCAGCTACTGCGACCGGGTCGGGACGATCCCACAGTTCCAAAAACGTAGGGAAGTCCCTGTGACAGACCTAGCCGGGAGAGAGACTTTTTGAGGGGACTGTCTTGCTGATCGATCGGGGGCCCTTGCATTTGGGGGAACGGTGCTCTTTGTGAGCTGTATGCCTGGGGACCGTTGAGGTGGTATTACTGTGGATTCAGGTCCTGGTCCCCCAGGACACACAGACTCTGGGGACCCTGGTTTGCCATATTGGAATAGTGGCTGATTCATAATGCTGGGACAGATACTGTTAGGAGATGCTGATGTAAATTCCAGCACCTGTCTGTCTGTTGTCTGCTAAAATGTGTATTGTAAATAAGTCTCTAGTATGGGATCTAAGAGTCATTAGATCCCCATTGTTGTTTGTGTTAATTAACTCTGCTATTGTGATAATGTTGATTGGATTTTCTGAACTACAAGACGGCCAGTCTGGCCTAACGGTCATGTCTGAGTCATCTAGGCTGTCTAAAGGGATTAGTTAATTAGCTCATGTTAATTAGGTTAATTAGGTTACAGCTGTATTGTTAGAGTAATATGAGCAGGAGGTCTGCACCTCCACTTTGAGTGTATAAAAGCCTGTATTTTGCAATAAAGGATAGATTCCTGTTTGAACTTACATACAGCCTGCCTGGGGTTTGTTCTGAGCTATCACAACTGGACTAGAACAGCACAGAGCTGTGGTTCTAGTCCCAGGCCATTGGATGACTGAACCATCAGACGTTGCAATCTGATTCAATAGCTGCAGAGGAGTGTCGGGAGAGTGGAACCGAGCGAGCAAGGGGCTCGTTACAGTCCCTACCAATGATGGCCTCTTGCACCAAATGGGGCACAAGTCCGACCGGATGGGTCACCGTACCTAAGCCAGTTTTAAACTGAACAGTGGCTATAGGATACTCGTGGGTATCCCCATGTATACAGATCACAGCAACTTTTTTAGCATGCAAATTCACAGTTTCAACCATCTCAGCTGTAACCAAAGTCACTAGACTTCCAGAGTCCAGCAAGGCCGTAATAGGCTTATTATTAACAGTCATTTGGCACATGTGTTTTTCCATACTTGGTGCTGCAGTGCATGAAACAGCAGCAAACATAGACTGCCTTCTAATAGATAGATCACACTGCATTGGTTCATCTGTCAATGGACAGTTTGCTGCAACATGTCCCAGTTCTTGGCAACGAAAACACCTGATGTTTCCCCAGTTTGGTTTGCTGACAGGCAGTAGCTTCCCTTGTTTGGGACGCCAAACTTCAGTCCTGGCACCAAAAATCCTCCCCCCTATTTCCTTGCCATGCTTACCACCCACTTCCCCTGGAACAGTCTTACCGGTTGCCTGGGGAGACCGTGGCTTTGGGTGGAAAGTCCGTGCGGCTGTAGGGGTGGTGACCAGGCTCTCTGCAGCAAAGTACCTTTCAATGAGTTCCACGAGGTTGTCCGCCAAGTTGGGGTCTCCTTGACTCACCCACTTCTGCAGGGGAACTGGTAGTGACCTCAGGAACCGGTCCATGACCACACACTCCACTATTTGTGGCCCAGACAGGGACTCCGGCTGTAGCCATTTCCTCACCAAGTGAATTAGGTCAAACATCTGCGATCTTGGGGGCCTCTCGTCTTGGAAGAACCAGCTGTGGACCCGCTGTGCTCGAACTGCCAAGGTGACACCAAGTCGCGCCAGGAGTTCCCGCTTGACCTTTTTATAGTCTCCTGCTTCTGCTGACTCCAAATCATAGTAGGCCTTCTGCGATTCTCCAGACAGCAAGGGGGCAACCAGTCCTGCCCACTGGATTTTGGGCCAACCTTACCTCTCAGCGGTCCGTTCGAACGTTAAGAGAAAGGCCTCTGGATCATCATCTGCAGTCATCTTAGAAAGAAAGCGACCCACATGGATGGCTGAGGGCTTGTCTCCAACAACATTACCTTTAGCAGGTGACCACTGTGCTAGCGTCTCCACAACCGCAGCCAGGGTTTTCCTATCCTCTTTTGCATCAGTGGCTAGCTGTTCAAACAGCCTCTGCGATAGTTCCTGTACAGCACCAATCTGTTGGCACAGCGCCTTGGTTTTCTCCTGTGTGATAGCGTTTGTTTGCTGCTGTGTAGCGTTTGCTTGATGCAGTGCAGCATTTGCTTGTTGCTGTGCAGCATTGGATTGTTGCTGTGCAGCGTTGGATATCACCAACTGTTTTAAGATTTCCTCCATGTTTAGTCACTCTAGGTACTGGCCTTTTAAGTAGTAACTTACTACAGCTGCCCGCATTCTCCACCATATGTAACCTGGGGGACAGGTAGCAGGTACAAAGCTCCCTGGGATGAGCAGTCTTTCAGACACAGATACCAAATCCAGTGAAATAGTGACAAACAGTGCGGTGTTTATTTGTGATATATACAAGTCTATATACAGGTGCTGTACAGTGTTCCAAAAAAAACAAATAGGAACAAAAATAGCCAAAACAAAACCTAGCCGTGTCTCGGCACTTGACACTGTAGGACTTAAGCCCATATACCTAATACCATCCTACCCGCACATACCCTCCCTCCAAAAACATCATAGATGACTCAGACTAGTTTTGGAGTAAAATGGCCTTGCGGCCTTTTATTCAAACGTATAAATTAACATAAATATTATAAATAACTGTACTTTCTTAAATAACTTGTGAGGGTAACTTTCTCTGTAAGAACGATAACTATGACCCTGGTCACTGGTGCAACCTCCTTCATTTAAAACCTGCCAGTCGGAAACCCCTGACACGGCATTATCACAACATACCCCAGTGACCTAGCATTTTAACTCCTGCAGGGTAACCATTTAAGGCCTGAAGGTACCAACTTCAATCCCCATCCTTCCATGTATGGGTACCAGCAAAACCCCCCATCATGTGGATGGGTACCATCAAACAACCCCCCATCCTTGGATGGGTAACACATGTTACAACTTGTAACATAACTTATCCTATTAAAGGACAACAACTGCCAACAATCGGGAGGGTGGGTGGCAATCTTGTCCTCCACCGCTCTTCGACTGACGTCACTTCCCCTTCCCTCATCTCCTACACTTTTTCACATACAGCCCCTCCCCTTCTCTAAAAGGAGAACTGTACCCTACAGAGACAGGCAGATGTGCAGTCCAGCACTGTCATGCCGTCCCTGCGCTTAGGGTCCCCCTTTGGCTCCGTGACTCTCTTGACACTGTAGGACTTAAGCCCATATACCTAATACCATCCTACCCGCACATACCCTTCCTCCAAAAACATCATGGATGACTCAGACTAGTTTTGGAGTAAAATGGCCTTGCGGCCTTTTATTCAAACGTATAAATTAACATAAATATTATAAATAACTGTACTTTCTTAAATAACTTGTGAGGGTAACTTTCTCTGTAAGAACGATAACTATGACCCTGGTCACTGGTGCAACCTCCTTCATTTAAAACCTGCCAGTCGGAAACCCCTGACACGGCATTATCACAACATACCCCAGTGACCTAGCATTTTAACTCCTGCAGGTTAACCATTTAAGGCCTGAAGGTACCAACTTCAATCCCCATCCTTCCATGTATGGGTACCAGCAAAACCCCCCATCACGTGGATGGGTACCATCAAACAACCCCCATCCTTGGATGGGTAACACATGTTACAACTTGTAACATAACTTATCCTATTAAAGGACAACAACAACTGCCACAGCACGAAAGGGGTAACCCCTTACCCTTGCAAGCACCTCCACACACTAAGCCCTCTGTGTATTCCTTCCTGTAAGCCTAATGACCATAAGTCCGTCCCCACCTCATTAAGATGTACACCATCGCTGCGCAAATAACGCCATGTGTCAACCTCCAACTCCCTATGACGAATGGCTAAACCCCCATTCCTTATAAAAAACCGGCTCACTTCTTTATTTACTTTTATCCTAGCCCTGTCCACTTTTTTATTCGACAACGCCCAGCGCCAAGATAACCTCCCTACCATATCAGACCACACTAAGACCATCTTGGGATAAGCAGCTTTTAAATGCAAAAAATCACACTTGATGTCTCTGATAAGGTCCCTCATGGATCTGGCTCCCATGTCATTTCCACCAACATGCAATACCAATACGTCAGGGGCCCTGTCCAGGCGGGAGAATCTATGCACTTCCCCCAGCACCCTATTCCACTGCATCCCCGGGACCCCAATCCACCTTATGAGGGCCTCTTGTCTGGGAATACGAAGCTGTCTGCCGTTCGGCCGAACGTCCGCTCTCTTGGCCCCCCAAAACACATAGGAGTGACAGAGTATCCAAACCAGACATACATCTTGACCTGTTAACGAAATAAATAATACAACCTCATGAACACTTAATACCCCAACTCCAACTCGTAAACATCACCAAACTAACATTACATTTGAACCATATGAGGGCGGACATAAAGTTTGAATCTATCTGAATCCCATCTGCCAATACGTCTAATTGCCTTCTGACTCAAACCCGCCCTGGCGGCCTCCGTGGCCGCCCCAATCCTGAAAGAATGCGAGGAGAACTGTAAAGGGTCACATCCCACCCTAACCACACATTTTTTAAAAACTTTTACAAACTGGTATTTTGAAAGACACAAACCATCCTCATGTATCAAAAAGGGGCCAGTAAAAGCAGGCCTGACCTCCATGAAAGCTCCCACAATCCTAACCGGGCATATGCTATGCTCCGCAATCTTCAAAAACTCCAGATACCTGCCTCTCCCAGCTTGATCCGTTTTGGACCTATTAATCCATATACGGACCCTATCCACCCATACTTCAACCTCCCCGTTGAAAAGCCCGCCCGGAACCGTCTTTGAAGGGCTCACCAGCTCGCTTATCCTCAGCGCCCCAAAAAAGGCCAGCGCGAACGCTGCTTTGAAAAGAAAAGAAAAAAAGAGCGCACCAGCCTAGTGCATTATCCTTGACAGATTTATTAATTAAAAGCAAGATAAAATCTACTCACAAAGGTCGAAGAAAAAAATCGCATTGTATATGGCACAGAGGCAAATAGTCCAGTGGTAGCAGTTTTCCAGGTCCTCAGGAAGGAGGCGTACGGACTACTGCTGGCTAACGCGTTTCGAAGGTTACCCTTCTTCATCAGAGCCTTAATAGTGTCTCCTGCTGGCTTTTATACATGTGTCCATCCAGACAAGACTGGTCGGGTTAGTTCTAGGGCTCCTCCCTTAATTAGTGGGCGGTCCTCTGAGAAGGGTGGGTCTTGGCTTTGTTGTCATTTGCTTTGAATAGTGCACATTCGTACTCGGATCTGCTGACCCTTTCCAAACTAAGCATCAACTGCTTAAGCATTTCAAATGAGACGGGGCGCCTCCCGTCCCTCTGTTTGTACGCTTTTCTATATCCCTTGACTGCTTGTCGTAACCAAAAATCCTTAGTATGGTCCCGACTCCCCTGCCATTTAAAAAGGAAGGCCAAACCTGCCAATTCACGATTGATGGCAGCTGCCGAGATACCGTTTTCAAAGTCCCTAATGATAAAGTACAGCACTGCCTTGTCCACTTCCGGATCATCAGATCCCCTGCCCAAGTCATTCAGAAAGGCGAACCACTCCTTCCATACCTTAGAGTAGGCATTCCATGTAGCCATACTCACGGATCGCTGAATCCATTTTGTTGCTGTTCCAAGGCAATGTTCCATATCCAGCTGGGACAGGCGACCCCCTGATGATCTGCCTCTGGTGCCAACCTCCGGAACCTGTCCCACTGAAAACAAGACAAAGCGTCAGCCAAGGTGTTCTCGATCCCTGGTAGATGCACAGCATAAATT
Source organism: Lithobates septentrionalis (assembly GCA_037952835.1). NCBI lineage: Eukaryota > Metazoa > Chordata > Amphibia > Anura > Ranidae > Lithobates > Lithobates septentrionalis. The sequence goes on from JBBDGP010000545.1 coordinate 2,771,647, forward strand.
AATGCATTCAATTGTAAACAACGAAGTACTAGATGGCGCAAAAGCCTGACCACCGGCACTGATGCCGCGGTCAGCCAATTAACCACTTGCACCACCCCTAGATTGTCGCAATTGAAGCGGACCTTAAGGTTTTTAAATTACTCGCCCCACAGCTCCATAGCCACGACAATGGGGAACAACTCCAAAAGTACCAAGTTCTTTAACCAGTTGCCGACCGCCGCACGACGATGTACGTCTTCAGAGCGGCACGGGCAGGCAAAAGGGCTTACCTGTACGTCCTTGCCTGCCCGCGGGTGGGGGGTCCGATCGGACCCCCCCCTGGTGCCGGCGGCGGTCGGCAAATCCTCCCCGGCGATCGGTGGTGAGGGGAGGGGGGCCATCCATTCGTGGCCCCCCCTCGCGATCGCTCCCAGCCAATGGGATAATTTCCCTGCCTCTGTATTGTACACAGAGGCAGAGGAAATGATGTCATCTCTCCTCGGCTCGGTATTTTCCGTTCCGGCGCAGAGGAGAGAAGACTGTAATGTGAGTGCACAACACACACACACACACAGTAGAACATGCCAGGCACACAAAACACCCCGATCCCCCCCCGATCACCCCCCGATCCCCCCCCAATCACAAACTGACACCAAGCAGGTTTTTTTTTTTTTTCTGATTACTGTATTGGTGTCAGTTTGTGACAGTTACAGTGTTAGGACAGTTACGGTTAGCCCCCTTTAGGTCTAGGATACCCCCCTAACCCCCCTAATAAAGTTTTAACCCCTTGATCACCCCCCCATCGCCAGTGTCACTAAGCGATCATTTTTCTGATCGCTGTATTAGTGTCGCTGGTGACGCTAGTTAGGGAGGTAAATATTTAGGTTCGCCGTCAGCGTTTTATAGCGACAGGGACCCCCATATACTACCTAATAAATGCTTTAACCCCTTGATTGCCCCCTAGTTAACCCTTTCACCACTGATCACCGTATAACCGTTGCGGGTGACGCTGGTTAGTTAGTTTATTTTTTATAGTGTCAGGGCACCCGCCGTTTATTACCGAATAAAGGTTTAGCCCCCTGATCGCCCGGCGGTGATATGCGTCGCCCCAGGCAGCGTCAGATTAGCACCAGTACCGCTAACACCCACGCACGCACTGTACACCTCCCTTAGTGGTATAGTATCTGAACAGATCAATATCTGATCCGATCAGATCTATACTAGCGTCCCCAGCAGTTTAGGGTTCCCAAAAACGCAGTGTTAGCGGGATCAGCCCAGATACCTGCTAGCACCTGCGTTTTGCCCCTCCGCCCGGCCCAGCCCAGCCCACCCAAGTGCAGTATCGATCGACCACTGTCACTTACAAAACACTAAACTCATAACTGCAGCGTTCGCAGAGTCAGGCTTGATCCCTGCGATCGCTAACAGTTTTTTTGGTAGCATTTTGGTGAACTGGCAAGCACCAGCCCCAGGCAGCGTCAGGTTAGCGCCAGTACCGCTAACACCCACGCACGCAGCATACTCCTCCCTTAGTGGTATAGTATCTGATCAGATCAATATCTGATCCGATCAGATCTATACTAGCGTCCCCAGCAGTTTAGGGTTCCCAAAAACGCAGTGTTAGTGGGATCAGCCCAGATACCTGCTAGCACCTGTGTTTTGCCCCTCCGCCTGGCCCAGCCCAGCCCACCCAAGTGCAGTATCGATCGATCACTGTCACTTACAAAACACTAAACGCATAACTGCAGCGTTCGCAGAGTCAGGCCTGATCCCTGCTATCGCTAACAGATTTTTTGGTAACTTTTTATTGAACTGGCAAGCACTAGCGGCCTAGTACACCCCGGTCGTAGTCAAACCCGCACTGCAGTAACACTTGGTGACGTGGCGAGTCCCATAAGTGCAGTTCAAGCTGGTGAGGTGGCAAGCACAAGTAGTGTCCCGCTGCCACCAAGAAGAAGACAAACAGGCCCGTCGTGCCCATAATGCCCTTCCTGCTGCATTCGCCAATCCTAATTGGGAACCCACCACTTCTGCAGCGCCCGTACTTCCCCCATTCACATCCCCAACCAAATGCAGTCGGCATTTTTTCACACCGATCTTGGTGTGGTCAGATGCTTTGAGGGCAGAGGAGAAATCTAGGGTCTAATAGACCCCAATTTTTTCAAAAAAGAGTACCTGTCACTACCTATTGCTATCATAGGGGATATTTACATTCTCTGAAATAACAATAAAAATGATTTAAAAAAAAAAATGAAAGGAACAGTTTAAAAATAAGATAAAAAAGCAAAAAAGTAATAAAGAAAAAAAAAAAAGCACCCCTGTCCCCCCTGTTCTCGCGCTAAGGCGAACGCAAGCGTCGGTCTGGCGTCAAATGTAAACAGCAATTGCACCATGCATGTGAGGTATCACCACGAAGGTCAGATCGAGGGCAGTAATTTTAGCAGTAGACCTCCTCTGTAAATCTAAAGTGGTAAGCTGTAAAGGCTTTTAAAGGCTTTTAAAAATGTATTTATTTTGTTGCCACTGCACGTTTGTGCGCAATTTTAAAGCATGTCATGTTTGGTATCCATGTACTCGGCCTAAGATCATCTTTTTTATTTCATCAAACATTTGGGCAATATAGTGTGTTTTAGTGCATTAAAATTTAAAAAAGTGTGTTTTTTCCACAAAAAATGCGTTTGAAAAATCGCTGCGCAAATACTGTGTGAAAAAAAAAAAAAGAAACACCCACCATTTTATTCTGTAGGGCATTTGCTTTAAAAAAAATATATAATGTTTGGGGGTTCAAAGTAATTTTCTTGCAAAAAAAATAATTTTTTCATGTAATCAAAAAGTGTCAGAAAGGGCTTTGTCTTCAAGTGGTTAGAAGAGTGGGTGATGTGTGACATAAGCTTCTAAATGTTGTGCATAAAATGCCAGGACAGTTCAAAACCCCCCCCAAATGACCCCATTTTGGAAAGTAGACACCCCATGCTATTTGCTGAGAGGCATGTCGAGTCCATGGAATATTTTATATTGTGACACAAGTTGCGGGAAAGAGACAAATTTTTTTTTTTTGCACAAAGTTGTCACTAAATGATATATTGCTCAAACATGCCATGGGAATATGTGAAATTACACCCCAAAATACATTCTGTTGCTTCTCCTGAGTATGGGGATACCACATGTGTGGGACTTTTTGGGAGCCTAGCCGCGCACGGGACCCCGAAAACCAAGCACCGCCTTCAGGCTTTCTAAGGGCGTAAATTTTTGATTTCACTCTTCACTGCCTATCACAGTTTCGGAGGCCATGGAATGCCCAGGTGGCACAAAGCCCCCCCAAATGACCCCATTTTGGAAAGTAGACACCCCAAGCTATTTGCTGAGCGGTATAGTGAGTATTTTGCAGACCTCACTTTTTGTCACAAAGTTTTGAAAATTAAAAAAAGAAAAAAAACATTTTTTTTCTTGTCTTTCTTCATTTTCAAAAACAAATGAGAGCTGCAAAATACTCACCATGCCTCTCAGCAAATAGCTTGGGGTGTCTACTTTCCAAAATGGGGCCATTTGGGGGGGGGTTTGTGCCACCTGGGCATTCCATGGCCTCTGAAACTGTGATAGGCGGTGAAGAGTGAAATCAAAAATTTTTATTTTTTTTTATTTCAAATAATTTTATTGATAAAGCAATAAGTGGTACAATAACATTTATCATAGAGTACATTCAACACATTTGTGTCGGTCAGGAGTATAATAAACAGAATATAGTGTGCCTAGAAAAACAGTATCATACATGCATTTGTGATGTTTTACAAGTAGGAATACTCATACTCAAGATCAGAACATATCGAAAGAGAGAACTGTAAGTAACAGTAAAGTACAATCAGTATTTAACTTTAGTGCATTTATTAGGCTTTGAGGATGGAGTGTGTCTGTTAGGTAGATTGAGAGCTGTCGGTATTCCATCTCGCACCCCTAATGGGCTCAAACTGTGCGAGGGATACTGCAAGAAAAGTCCCTCAAATAAAAGCAAAATTATCAATCTACCTATACCATAAGTGTTCCACCTCAAGCCTATACCAAAGAAGTGGAATTGCGAGGTATCTAATCTTTTGCCTTGTAAGGGGTAGGGGAGCCCAAGTAAATAAAATAAAGCATTTGTCATTGAAAGAATTGGTACTTAGAAGCTTGAGTGAGGTCTTTTTGCTTCTAGGAATTTCTTATTAGTTAATGGTCAACTAGTATGTTAGGATTATACATTAGGGGTTATATAGCTGTCACAGTGGTAATGCTATACAACCGGAACCAGTGTAACCGACATGGCAGCCACAATGAACCACAGAATCTGTCCTATATGCGAACGTAGTATTATGAGTTAAGAAGGAGCTCTTGGTATTTTGGAGAAGCCCTAAAATGCGTCCAGCAAGTCCAAATCTTCCCATATTTAGAGGGATTGTCATTGGCTTGATGGATTAAATTTTCCAATTCAGATATTTTATCGATTCGTTTGAACCACATTGCTACAGTGGGCGGGTCGGAGCTTCTCCATAATACTGGTATGCATTGTTTAGCAGCGTTCACGAGATGGAGTACCAGGGATTTTTTGTATGCGTATTGTGGAATTGATGAGTGATGTAATAGGTATTGTGATGGTGTAAATGAAAGGGTATAGGTCGTAATATGAGTTATCGTTTCATGAACCGTTTGCCAGAATCTTTGGATTCGTGGACAATTCCACCATATATGGAGCAAAGAACCTTCGGCGGCGTTGCATCTCCAACAAAGGGGTGAGATAGAAGGGTGATAACGGTGTATAGTATCTGGTGTTCTATACCATCTCGAGTAGAGTTTGTAGGAGTTTTCCTGTGCAGACACATTGACAGAACCTTTATGGATATGGTCATATATGTTTACCCAATCTTCAGAAGAGAGGTCTAAGCCTAATTCCATTTCCCATTTTTGATTAGTTTATTTTGGGGTCAAGTTTACTGAAGAGAAGTGAATACATTTCTGAGATAAGGTGTTTTTGTGGAGAAGAGCTGGTGCAGAGTGATTCAAATGTTGTCAGGTCTCTATACCACTGGGATATGGGTCTGGCCTCATTCAGGAAGTGTCTGATTTGGAGGTATTTGAAGAATGGTATGTGGTATTCCGGAAGTTGAGAGAGTAGTGTTCGGAAGGGAAGCAGCTGCCCGTTATGGAAAAATTGTGAGGTTCTAAGCGGTGTTTTCTTCTGTGTGTGAGATTGGACGTGTGGTTGTAATCCAGGTTCAAAGTCAGGATTGTCAACCAAGGGGGTGAGCGGTCCTGGGGAAGGGTGCCAATGAAGCGTATGGGAGACTTGTCTAAAGGTGGCAAGTGTAGGTCCTGTTAGTGGGTGTGAAGTGTATGCTGTTGGTGCAGCTCGAGAATTAATCCAAGGTAAATGGGTAAGAGGAAGTGGTGCAAGGGAGTCTTCAAGGTCAACCCAATCTTTAGTGGACTGATGAATGTGCCAGTCAATTATCCTTGTGAGCTGGCATGCTGAGTGGTATTTCAGAATGTCTGGGAGACTCAGACCACCTTTAATTTTAGGGGTGGTTAATTTTTCCCAGCTCAGTCTAGGGGATTTCGCTGTCCAAATGAAGTTTCTGCAAATTTTTTTATACGTGTTGAAGAAGGAGGGGGGAAGTTTGATTGGGACAGTCTGTAGGAGGTACAATATTCTGGGTAAGATATTCATCTTTATGATAGCAATCCTTCCAAACCAGGAAAAATGGCCCGAGGTCCATTTGAGGAGATCTTTTTGTATGTTAGTGAAGATCGGGAGGTAGTTGCTATCATATAGGTCATCTAAATGTGTCGGTATTTGTATTCCCAAATAAGTAAGGGCGTGGGGCTCCCATTGAAATGGGAAGTTCAGCGTACATTGCGTCACTATCTTCTGTGGGAGGGAGATATTAAGCGCCTTGGATTTTGTGAAATTAATTTTAAAGTTGGACAGGCTGTGGAAGGTATCAAAGTCTTTTAATAGATTGGGCATGGAGATCAGGGGTTCCGAGAGGAAAAGGAGGATGTCATCAGCATAAGCTGCAGTCTTGTATTGTTTGGAGTTTATATCAATTCCCTTTATATCTGGATTTGCCCTGATTTTACGCAGTAATGGTTCTAAGGTGATAATAAAAATGAGGGGTGACAGAGGGCATCCCTGACGGGTACCATTCGAGATGGAGAAGGCGTTCGACAGGCGACCATCGACTCTTATCCTAGCCGTGGGAGATGAGTATAATGTGAGTATCATTTGTACAAAGAGCGTTGGCAATCCCAAAGCTCGTAGCGTTGCAGACATGTAGTCCCATGCCACCCTGTCGAACGCCTTCTCCGCATCAAGCGATAAAAGAAATCCTTGTTGTTTGGTAGGGGAAGATGAGGAAAGATGGTGGTGTATGAGGATGGCTTTTATGGTGTTATCCCTGGCTTCCCTGCCAGGGACAAAACCAACTTGGTCCAGGGAGATCAATTGAGGGAGGATGGGGAGAAGTCTGTTAGCCAGAATTTTCGCGTAGAGTTTTAAATCTACATTGAGGAGGGATATGGGTCTATAATTGGTGACTAAGGTAGCATCTTTACCAGGTTTTGGTATGAGGGTAATATGTGCCTCTAAAAGGTCTTTATTGCCTTGTGGAGAAGAGGCCAATGAGTTAAAAGCTTTTGTGAACTGGGGGGCGAGTATATCCTGAAATGTTTTATAGTATCCGACGGTAAATCCATCCGGACCGGGACTTTTTCCTGTTTTGAGTTGTTTCAATGCCGTCTTTGTTTCCTCTACGGTAATGGGGCAGTCAAGGGTCTTGGCGTCATCAGTAGAGATAGGTGGTATGCCATATTGTGATAGGAATGCAGATATGGCAGCCTGTCTGTCTTGGTCGCCGTCAGTCAATTTTGGGGGGGGTAAGTTGTAGAGTTTTGTAAAGTAGTTCACAAATTGCGTGGCTATGTCATCTGGTGAAGTAAATGATTTCCCAGCTGAATTCTTAATTTCATGTATGTTATAGGTAGCTTTCTTATGTTGCAGCGCTTTCGCTAATAGCTTCCCAGATTTATTGCCGAATTCGTAGTATAATTTGTTCTGTAAAATGTATTTGCGGCGTATTGCTTTGTTCATTTCTTCTCTCAAAGCTTCTCTAGCTTGTAATAGTTCTTCGAAGGATTTAGTGGCTAGAGACAGTTTGTGTGCCCTTTCTAGAGTATGTATTTTGGATGAGAGGGTAGTAATAAGGGCTCGTCTTTGTTTATTTCGGAAAGCGGCAATGGAGATGAAGTCTCCTCTTACCACACATTTATGCGCTGCCCATATGGTGGGTGGGCTAGGTTCGTCTAGTGAGTTGTCCTGAAAGTAGTGGATAAGTCGGGTGGAGATTCGCTGTGTGAGATCGGGATCCGTCAGTAGTGAGCCGTCTAGCCTCCATATCGAATGGGCACGTGGAGATAGTGAGAAAGTCAGTGAGATTGTGATGGGATTGTGGTCAGGGAGTATCATAGGTTCTATGGTCGCTTGTTGGAGCATGGGGAGGTCAGTTTGGGAAATGAAGAAATGATCTATCCTAGAATATTTGTTGTGGGGAGATGAGTAGAAAGTAAAATCTCTATCGTTGGGGTGTAAGGTGCGCCAAGTGTCGTGAAGGGTTAGTTCCTGTAGTTGCTTTTTAATGGCTCTGAGTGCCCTGTAGGGAAGCGAGGTTGTACCCGTGGAGGAATCCTGTTGCGGGTTTAGTGCGACATTAAAGTCTCCACCAACCACCAGAACCCCCGAGTGGAATTCAGTGAGTGATTGTAGTGTTTCTCTAAAGAAAGTAACTTGTTGTTTGTTAGGAGCGTATATATTTGCCAGGGTGATGGGTTTGTTGTACAAGGTTCCTTTGAGAAACAAGTATCTGCCATTAGGGTCTTGTTTAGTGTCCGAAATATGTATGGGACAGTTTTTTGATATTAAAATCGTGACACCTTTCGTTTTTGAGGTGTCATTGGAAGCATGATAGACAGTGGGATATCGATAATTACCCAGTTTGGGAATGTTATTTGTACGAAAATGTGTCTCCTGGATGAAAGCTATTTGGGTTTTGAATCTCTGTAACGTGTATAGGAGTTGTGATCTCTTTTCCGGAGTGTTTAGTCCTCTAATATTTATTGAACATATCTTAATCTTTAATTCTTTCTGGGGTGTTTGAGGGTCGTGTTTACCATGTTGATGGGAGTTTGTAGCTGCCATGTCAGGTGTGAGGTGTACGCGTCTTATTGAGAAACGGGACCAGCAATAAGTGAATTTCTTATGTTTACAATATAGTACCGGTAGTGTGAATTAGTAGACGCAAAGATGCAAGGTGGATTGGGCTGGGATAGGTGGGTGAGGGAGAAGTTAACTTTACTAACCTATCCTATACCGAAATAGGTCAGATTCGTACAGTGCTGTATCTCTGGAAATTCGAACAAAACGGAAACTGGAATTTCATACAGCACTGATGTGGGGTTGGGATGTACCAAACGTAGGAGATAGGTTGTGAGTTTTGTAAGGGGGATATGTCCCGCCGTTGCGATCCACGAAGTCGCATGTGTGGAGGGTGTCCTAGGGAGAAATACAATTACGCATATACATATATAGATAACAGCCGGACTTGCGTTGATAATCACTTAAAGGTGATTTGTCAATAAGCCAGTAGGTAGAGGGGTGAACACGGATACCAAGTCCCTTGAAGGAATGTGACAATTGGGATAAGTGAGAAGGTTGAAATGATTTAAATAATTGAGACCTCAGGGATCAGGTCCCGAAGGGGTAGTTGTCATCTAAATCAATATTATGTTATTGATGGATGTGATGGTCGTATAAGATTGTATACAGCATAGTGGGATATGTCATGAAGAAGGTTGTCTGTATGGATGGCTGTGTACAGATCGCCTGACCATTAATGATAGGAAGACGTCTCCTTCATTGAAACATTACTAAAACGAGAATTTCAAAACAAATCATAACTAGCAACAAAAAACAGTTTCTACGTATGCATTAATGAGCCCATGCATTCTGCCGTAGGGCCGTGTTTCCTTATCATAGTTTTCTGGGGTTTGATTTTTGTACGGAATATTTTTTTTTTTTTTTTTTTTTGTTTTGTTTTTTTATGTTTAAAATTTTTTTTATTTTTTTTTATTTTTTGTTAATCCATATCAAAGATTAGCCCCCGTTACCCCCCCCCCCTTCTATTCCTGGCATTTCGTTTGATAATTGCATCTCCGCATCACGGGGTGATGTGGAGACCTTTAACAATGTATGTTTTGAAATCTCCAGAAATCCAGCCTATGAGACTGTGTCGACAGGGGGTGTGTTATTTAATGAGTGAAGGACAGTATGAATTTGTCTGTGAATACCACTACCTTCCCCATACAGGTAGGGAAAGATATACACCACGTGATATCAAGGTCAGCGTGATGTAATGTTACCGTGTCACTGAGTTATGTCCGATAGTGTATTAGTCCCTTGAAAGCATAAATGTAGCCGAAGGGAGAAATGCGAAGGGGCAGCCGCGAAGGAGGGGGAGTTTGTTAGCTAAGGAGGGGGGGAGGGGTTTAAAGCGAGCACTAGACTTATGCAGAGTCGCTTATTCGTTATGTGTAGGGATGGGCTGAGGGGTGTGCCTGTCACAGCTTAGGTTAAGTGATTTCTGGAGACCGTTTGTTAATCTCTAGCATGCAGTAGTGTAGAAAAATGATCTCTGTGCTCATACATAGATATGCCTAACAAAACAAAACCAGTGGGGAACTATAGCCTCTAATCCTTATGTGATCATTATTACCCCTTTCAAAACGTTTAACAGTTCAACATTACCTAAGCCCATAAACGAAATAAAAATGGCATTAAAGCTTGACTGAAGAGAAGTATTATCCGGGTATGCAGTTTTGCAGTTGTTCGTCGATCTGTTGTCTGAAGTCTGTCTTGTGGTGGAAGAGGAGGTCTGTTAGTCAGAGGCTCGGGTGATCATTCTGTTTGAAGGGGACTAACGTCCTATCAGCCGAAGGGCACTGCTGAAATCTATGCGCCAGGTATACAGCAGCCAAAAGTGTTAGCAGGTCAGCGATAGGCCAGGAGTAGACAGGTTAAATGGTGTTCTCTTGGTAGACGCCAACTTTGTGGTAACAGGCATATGTCCAGAAAGAAAGTTATTAGTTGAGAATTCTTGGGACGGTCTCCGCGTTCTGCATTGGGGAATGTGGCTGCTGTGGGGAGACATGAAGCCTGTCAGTGTGACTGGGGGTTCCGAAAATTTGTATAGAGTAACGGACCTTAATAGTCTCTGCGGGCTCTCCGGGCCCTTGGTGAGGTCATGTGGCCATTACTGCGCTGGGGTCCTTGAGATGTCGCATGGGTTCGGTCATCTGATGGGGATCTCCGTCGGCGATGTTGTGAGCTTTGCGTCTCCATCGGTTCTTCATGAGGAGAATGTTTCCCGCTGGTGTAATGGCGGAATTCCGCGTACCATGCTGGAACCTTCACAAGGGGTATGCCCAGGTTGTCACAGAAGTAAGGTAAGTCTTCCGGCACTTTGAGGAGGGCTGTGCGGCCTAGATGAGTGGCGGCTAGGCAGAACGGAAATTTCCACCGATATGGAATTCCATGGGTGCGTAAGACATCGAGTAGCGGTTTGAGATCCCTGCGGTGTTGTAGGGTGATGCCTGATAAATCTTGGAAGATCTGGATATGTGCGCCTTGGTATTGTAGTGGATGTTTGTTTCTCGCCTGCTTCAAGATCTCTTCTTTTAATTTGTAGTCTACAATACAGCAGATAATGTCTCTGGGGGGGTCATTTTCTCTGCCTTTTGGGCGCAGCGCCCTGTGGATCCTTTCCATGTCAATTCTGGTTTGAGGTGGTCTGTCAAGTAGGCCATTAAACAGTTCAGATACCGCAGGGGATAAGTGTTCAGCATCAATGGCTTCTGTCATGCCTCGTATCCTGAGGTTGTGCCTGCGGCCGCGGTTATCGAGGTCCTCAATGCGGCGTTGAGCTTCCCTAAGCTGCAGGGTGTGTGTATCTATCTTCCTTGTGGCTTTGCGGAGGACAGTATCATGTTTAGCAGAGGTTTTTTCAACATCCGCCACCCTGTCATTTAGTGTATGAATATCCATTCTGAGTTCAGCAATGGCGGCTGACAGAGTATCTTTAATATCGTTTGCAATCGCCTTTAGGTCATTTATGTTAAGACCGGGATGTTGAGGGTTCTCTGCCATTCCCGAGGCTAGAGGATATGATCCCTGAGGCGTGGGCAATTGTCCCGATGTGTGTGTCCCTGAATCCTGTGAGGAGCTGTGGCAGGACGGCGCCATATTGCTTCTCTGTGTCCTGAACATTTCAGGGATATTTTGACTTGGATTCCCGGGATTTTCGCGGGGTGAGCGGGACCTAGAGGCCGACGTGTGGCGGGAGGACGTTCCCATTCTATCTCGTGGGTGTAAAAGCGAAATTTACCTCCGTAAAATCGTAGATACGGGATGCAACGGCGGGAGCTGTTCTCTCAAGCTGCCATCTCCTAGCTCGTCCAGGCCACGCCCCCGAAATAAAAAATTTATACCCTTAGAAATCCTGAAGGCGGTGATTGGTTTTCGGGGCCCTGTACGCGGCTAGGCTCCTAAAAAGTCCCACACATGTGGTATCCCCGTACTCAGGAGAAGCAGCTAAATGTATTTTGGGGTGCAATTCCACATATGCCCATGGCCTGTGTGAGCAATATATCATTTAGTGACAACTTTGTGCAAAAAAAAAAAGAATTGTCACTTTCCCGCAACTTGTGTCAAAATATAAAATATTCCATGGACTCAACATGCCTCTCAGCAAATAGCTTGGGGTGTCTACTTTCCAAAATGGGGTCATTTGGGGGGGTTTTGTGCCATCTGGGCATTTTATGGCCTTCAAAACTGTGATAGGTAGTGAGGAGTAAAATCAAAAATGTACGCCCTTAGAAATCCTGAAGGCAGTGATTGGTTTTCGGGGCCCCGTACGCGGCTAGGCTCCCAAAAGGTCCCACACATGTGGTATCCCCATACTCAGGAGAAGCAGCTAAATGTATTTTGGGGTGCAATTCCACATATACCCATGGCCTGTGTGAGCAATATATCATTTAGTGACAACTTTTTGTAATTTTTTTTTTTTTTTGTCATTATTCAATCACTTGGGACAAAAAAAATGAATATTCAATGGGCTCAACATGCCACTCAGCAATTTCCTTGGGGTGTCTACTTTCCAAAATGGGGTCATTTGTGGGGGTTTTGTACTGCCCTGCCATTTTAACCTCAAGAAACGACATAGGCAGTCATAAATTAAAGGCTGTGTAAATTCCAGAAAATGTACCCTAGTTTGTAGGCGCTATAACTTTTGCGCAAACCAATAAATATATACTTATTGACATTTTTTTTACCAAAGACATGTGGCCGAATACATTTTGGCCTAAATGTATGACTAAAATTGAGTTTATTGGATTTTTTTTAGAACAAAAAGTAGAAAATATCATTTTTTTTCAAAATTTTCGGTCTTTTTCCGTGTATAGCGCAAAAAATAAAAATGGCAGAGGTGATCAAATACCATCAAAAGAAAGCTCTATTTGTGGGAAGAAAAAGACGCAAATTTCGTTTGGGTACAGCATTGCATGACCGCGCAATTAGCAGTTAAAGCGACGCAGTGCCAAATTGTAAAAAGTGCTCTGGTCAGGAAGGGGGTAAATCCTTCCGGGGCTGAAGTGGTTAAGAACCCAGCCTCCCGCCAAGCCGCCGGCCACCTGGCAGCACACCAGTGACCCTTACAGAAAGCACAAAACCCAGTTGAACCGGCCGCATCCGTGAATAATTCCAAGTCACAGTTGCTGATCGGCCCAGACATCCATAGAGCCCTTCCATTGAAAGACTCCAAGAATACCTGCCACACCCGTAAATCCTCCCTGTGCTCTCTATTCAGACTCACGAAATGTGTCGGTGCCCAGATCCCTGCAGTGGCGGCTGACAGTCGCCTGCAGAAAATTCGGCCCATAGGGATGATTCGGCAAGCGAAATTTAACTTACCCAGCAGAGATTGGAGTTGGCGAAGCTGCAATTTCCTAACTCCAATAGTCCCGCGAACCTCCTCTTTCAACTTCAACAGTTTGTCCTGCGGGATCCTGCATTCCATCCTCATCGAGTCTATCTCTATGCCGAGAAATGTGATAGTTGCCGCTGGACCCTCCGTTTTTTCCGGGGCTAGCGGCACCCCAAATCTTTCCGCTAAATACTGCAATGTCCCCAAAAGCACTGCACATATGTTGGAACCCGCTGGACCAACACATAAGAAGTCGTCCAAATAATGGATGACTGAATTGATACCTGCCACATCCCGAACTGCCCATTCCAAGAACGAACTGAACGTTTCGAAAAGGGCACAGGATATAGAGCATCCCATTGGAAGACATCGGTCTACATAGTAGGCCCCTTCCCATTTACAGCCTAGCCATCTGAAACTGTCGGGATGAACTGGCAAAAGCCGAAAAGCCGATTCGATATCGGACGTGGCCATTAAAGACCCCTGCCCATATCTCCTAACCCATGCGACCGCTGCGTCAAAAGATGTATACGTAACCGCACACTCTTCTGGCGCTATAGCATCGTTCACCGACCCTCCCTTCGGGTAAGAGAGGTGGTGTATGAGTCTAAACTTGTTTGGCTCTCTTTTTGGTACCACACCCAAAGGGGAGACCACCAACCCTTGTAGTGGTCTTTCCCGAAAAAGACCCGCCATGCGTCCCAATGAAACCTCTTTTTCCAATTTTTCAGTGACCACCGCTGCATGCAGCAAGGCCAACCGCAAATTCTTGGCCTCAGGTGGCACCTCTGCCAAGGCACAAGGAATGTGAAAACCATCCCTAAAACCTGCCTCCAGCGTGGCGGGCGCTGCCCGATCTGGGTATCTATTGAGGAAAGGCCGTATCCTTTCCACCCGTACCGGAGTCCTCCCTCTTACCTGAAGTATCTGCGGAGCGTCCTTTTCCTTTTTTAAAACATTTTGCCAATGTATGGGATCCCGCGCAGCCGGAACACAAGTGTTTGAAACGACAGTTGGATCCAAATCTGCAGGTTCCCTCATTGAATTGCCAGCAATATCCCCATTTTTTCTCGGTCAGTTGTCCTGGGGCTGCTGAACCTCCGACCCCTGCCTGAAAAAACTGACTAGGGGCCCTCGCTGCCGTCATCAACCTCATCCACAAGCTGATGTCCTTGTGATCCCAGCGTAGATTCGGTCTCACAGCCATCCTCTGACGAAATTGCTCATCATAGCGTAGCCACGCCATGCCCCTGTATGTTCTATGGGCCTCACTAATGGCCTCGAGGTACACGAACAGCGCAGAACAATTTTCTGGCGCTTTCTCGCCTACCACGCTCGCCAAAATGGTGAACGCTTGTAGCCAATTGGGGAACGTTCGCGGGATCAAGCGATACCTACGCTTCTCCTCATCCTCCTTCTTTCCTTCCACCGGTTTTAGCCTATCAAGATTAAATTTCTCTAACGGCAGCAACGTGAAAATTTCCACGTATTCGCCCTTCCATATTTTTTCCTTTATCTCCGCTTTTAAATGAGCCCCCAACGGGCCTTCAAAGCAAACATATACCTCGCTCCTTGCCGCATCCGCTAATCTAACCGAATCGGCTTTTTTCTCAGTTGCCTTCACCTGGTCCCCCGAAGTCGTAGCCACTGCTGCTGTAGAGGGGGGCACCCCAACCGCTGTAACAGCCGCCACCGGCGAAACCGGGACGTCACCCGCAAGAGGTGGGGTGGTCCCAGTCTGCGGGCATTCCTCTCTGTCGTCCACGCTGTAGCCGGACCACCTCCTGACCCTGATTCCACTTGTGCTACTAGCTCTTTCAGGCCTGTTAGCAACTCCCGCAAACCCTCATTCCCTGTCTACGTTCTCTGCCCCCCTGGCCTGACTATACACCCCGCCCGTGAACATCCCCCTTGTACATTCCGCCCCAATAGATTATGCAAAAGAATAGTAACAGGGTTAGAAGAATCACACTCATCGGGCTGCCCTGGACTGCGCCCAACAGCCGCCACTCCTGGAACCAGCAATGCCTGATGTCCCTGATCGTCGCCTCCGTCAGACCCGGACAGCTCTCCTTCTGACCGATCGTCGCGGTCGTCCATCCTGCCAGCGTCTTGTTGCACCCCAGCTGCAGTCGCAGTGGTTGCCGAGGGCCTGCGGTCCTGAGCTCGACCACTCCTCCCTTGATTACCACTAGGCACGCTGGATGCCCCTGGTGACGGACTCCTACGCCTACTGTTTCGCGGGGTGCATGCTGACCATCCATTACCTCCCCTCACGATGGCCCTGGCGTCTCTGGCTGACCCACTGTCGCCCTGCAGCGGACTACTGGCCGTCTCCGTCGCCTGTGCCCCTCCTCCACTTGCTGCGGTGCGTTCTCGTGTGTCCCGAGCCCTCCGTCCCTCTCCTGCTGACCCCTCAGGGGGTTGTAAGCATCTGCGCCTTGCCGGGGGGGAAGAGCCGCGTGCATTGCTGGGCACCCTTTCCCCAGTCCCTCCGACCTTCCTCCGACTTCCCCGGGCCTCTCCTCGTCCATCCCTCTGCCTACCCTGCATGCTGGGTGTCTGGGCCTCTCCTGCTGTTATCCCACGCTGCTCTGATCTGGATGAGCCCAAGCCAGCCTCAGGGCTGTATCTCTCTGGCGGCCGTGACCGCCGCGCCCGAGGAGTTGGCGGCCCCCCCGCTCACCTCGCCCCGCCGTCAGCGATTGCCTGCAGCTGCTGCTGGAGCCAGTCCGCGCCGTTAGCAGCAACCGCCACTCTAAGCTGTTCAATAAAGCCCTCCATCGCCGCCATGCTGAATGAGAGGAAGGGGAAGGTGAAGAGCGGTGAGGTGTGCTGCTAATCTTGTCCTCCACCGCTCTTCGACTGACGTCACTTCCCCTTCCCTCATCTCCTACACTTTTTCACATACAGCCCCTCCCCTTCTCTAAAAGGAGAACTGTACCCTACAGAGACAGGCAGATGTGCAGTCCAGCACTGTCATGCCGTCCCTGCGCTTAGGGTCCCCCTTTGGCTCCGTGACTCTCTAACTAAAAAATATTTACAGATCCTAACTACCAGGCTGAGCAAGCCTACAGCTTGTCAGCTTCCACATACCTTTTTGTCTCCTACACAGGGTCATTGCAGAGTATTGCACAGGGAATTGCAGAGCATGGGGGGGTGGTGGCTGAGCATGGAGGGAGGGATGGATGGATGTGACTGCACATGTCACTGAGCTGCGCTGTGGGCACTACACATCCAGCCCACAGCGCGGCTCCCATCCGATCTCTCCCCCTCTGTACCGATCGGTACAGAGAGGGGAGGGAGGAACTGGCGTCATGACATGACGCCGGTTTGTTTACATGTGATCGCTCCTGGCGGCCATGGATGTTCCTGTGTGCGCACTCCAGGGGGCGCGCGGGAGCAGTTTTCTGGAATCACGTCATATGACGTGATCCCAGAGTTATCCAACCGCCCTGCAGCCGTCATTTGGCTATGGGCCGGTTGGCAAGTAGTTAAGTAAGAGTTTGGCTCCCTCTAGTGCCCTTTTAATGCTAATGCTATTAGGACTTTTCTTCCTAATCTTGGGAAACAGCGCTGCAAAGCATTAGGGGAGATGTGGTTTAAGAGGAATTGTTATGTCTCCAGGAGACCTTTCTGTTTCTTTAGAGGTTCAGGAAGGAGATTTGTCATTTGATTTGTATGTTGTGTTGCTGCATTGTTGAGCTGTAAATTATGTTTGTTCCAGGTTAGCTGTACGCATGCGTCACCTACTGGCCAAACATTAATATCATATGTAATAATACCTTTAACCTTTAAAGGATGTGACATAAAAATCATCACATCCTCTTTAGTCAGGAAGTGAATACCCCTTAGGGAACAGCATTTTCAAGATAATCCCAGCTGCCTAGATGTAATCTCTTCCCATCCATGGCATCGGAGGTAAGCAATCTTCCCCTTCCTCCTCCACAGGCTATTAGGGAAAGCAGATAGTCATTTCAGTTGTTATTTATATGATGTTTACTATTGTATGGTAATGCTATATTATTCTTGTTATTTTCAGTTTTACCGCATATAACGTGTGTCATTCACACTTGTATTAAAATCTGCAATGTGCCAATAAAGACACAGACAAGAAACAGCAGTCTATTATTAAATATAAAAAATATATAGGGAGTGGCGCTGTGCATAAGGGAATTATTGGCGTATAGTGATTGTCTAATAATTATAATGAATGTATCTATAAGACATAGTATAGAGAACGGCAAAAACTGAGAAGATTTGGATACAATAATATATATCCCACATGGGAATCAGTAGGTGCTGATAAAAGAAGTATGGATACAAGTAGGTGTTCAGTACAACCTTAATCCCATAAACAAATTAAACACTAGTGATCTCTAATGATGTGATATAATGTGCATGATAAGTGCCAAAATATCAGGTGCAATCCAATTGAGTGTTCCAACACCTGCTGAAATGAACTGCAAGTGATGTATGAAGGAGGGGGTATCCACAACCCTCTATGGTGCAGTGCTGAGAAAAAAATTAAAATAAAAATATATATGAAAAATATATATATAAAGTATACGTAAAAGTGATAATTAATAGAAGTAAAAACTAGTAGTTAATGGGTTAATATATAATGTAACTCTAATAGACTGGTAATAACACAGTTAATAGGTCTCATGTGAAATAACGCAAATAGAAATAAATCTCATGTGAAAAAGCAAAAGTTCATGTATTGTCTTCCACCCGACTTCTTCCAGACTTTCTAAAGACACAATCCCCCCTGATGTGATTCCACTCACCGGAACGCTATACCCCTGCAGGGGTATAAGCATAAGATGTTTATATCCCAGGTACCGAACCAATCCGGGTGCCGATCGAATCCTTGTATGGTGATATCCTCTCGACTCTGGTTCCCCAATCCAGATCAGCCTCTCCAAAAAAGGAAGGAAATGGGGGAAGTTGATGATCCCCTGTTGCGATCCTATCTCCAGCCGGACATCCGCTCCAAAGATGTTATATGGAATAAAGAAATTTTGTCCACATAGCGTAACTCCTTTTAAACCATTTATTTTTAATTTTTAAAAAATCATACAGTCCAACAAAGCGGAGTTAATTCCAAGGAATGAATTTATAAAAACAAGGAGGGAGCGTACAAGCTCTCTAGCTCCCCTTGCTGTCCCGGGACGCAGCGTTGTTCGCAACTACCGCTTGCGTTCCACCGGTCAGCTGGCAAAAACCACAAAGGCAGGAAGTGACGTTGTGCGTACCAAGATAGTCCCGCCTTACGCGTTTCGTCACACGGATGTCATCGGAGGCGCTGCCATCTTGGTCCTCTCAACGCCTTATATATGGGTGCAGTACATGCCGCGGCCAATCACACGTCGGATGCCAAATAACGGACATTGTGTAAGGCCAATCGAAAAATTCGCTCAATTATGGAGATGAGAGCCAAAACATATTCCTTTGCAACCTCACTTAACCAGAGGAAATTGCTATGTGAGCGGGTAATATCTCCTTGAGCGCCATCTAGTGGACTATTTGTAATTAAAGATCTTGTATATGTGGAATGGCGGCCATGGAGAAATGTATTTTGCAATCCAGATATTAGCCAGTAAACCTTTTACAACGTATTACATAACATTCAGATAACTTAAACCCAAAAGAGGTGATATGAATATATTGGTTCTCATTTTCTCAGGAGGTATAATATTAAAATAGGGTATGAAAAAAGATAAGATTATATATATAAAAAATATATATAAATAATGAAAACTAAATAAAAATAATAAAAATTTAAATTAAAATATCAGTTAAAAATATGCAATAAGTAAGATTGGAGATGGAATAAAACCTACTACATAGAAATGTTTAAATTATCAAAATATAAAAACTTATTATGCGAAACCGACAAGAGTATTGTGTACTCAAAGCAGGTGTGAACTGGGAGAGGGGGAATAGGTAAATATACCATATATATGAAAAGACGAAACCCCCATAAAAACCATTAAAAACTTTAATCTTTACACTTTCTTTTAAAATTATTATTATAGCATAGGAAAAAATTCTTCAGGAGATTCAGAGATAAAATAGGGACGCGTGTAAAAACCCCTATTTAAAATTAGATAAGAAGCATTTCAAGAGCAATTTTAGAAGTAAGATAGAGCAATTTTAGAAGTGAGGAAGGGATACATATAAGGCCCACCTATTTAAAAATTGGATAAGAAGCAATTCAGATCGATGTCCACATTCAATCCTCTAGGGACCAAACTCCCTAGGCAGTATATCCACTTAGTCTCGTTCTGGGAAACTTTTATTCTTTTGTTGCCTCCTCTCCAGTGGTCTTTAATCAGATCTATACCGTAAAAAATTAATCCTGTGGGATTTCTATTGTGGAACTCATCAAAATGCCTAGAGAGGTTGTGCTTTGGAAAGCCTTTTTTAATATTATTAATATGTTCTCTAATCCTAACGCGGAGAGGCCTAGTGGTTCTTCCCACATACTGTAGCCGACAGGGACATTCAATCACATATGTGACGTGGGTACTTTCGCAGGTGATCAATTCCCTGATTTGGTACTCTTTTCCTCCTCTTGACTTAAAGGATAATTTTCTCTTTGGCTGTTTTTTACTCACACGGCAGGGTAGGCACTTTTGGCATCTATAAAAACCTTTCATTTCAGGGAACAATTTAACCGTTTTAGGTGGGTCGATCACATTGTGCACCAACTGATTCCTCAGATTAGGGGCCTTTTTGTAAATAAATCTTGGTTTTTTTGGGAGTATCTTCACCAAGGTTCTATCGGATTTTAAAATAGGCCAATATTTTCTAAAAATGTGTTCGACCGAACGGTATTGATTGTTAAAACCAGTGATAAAAGCCATATCCATCTTGCTATGGTTGTCATCTTTCTCCTTTTTTCTTAATAGGAGATCACGATCTAGGCCCCCTATTTCCAACATTTGCTTTATTAAAGGTTCTTTCTGGTATCCTTTGTCGATAAATTTTTTAATTAAAGTATCAGCTTGTACGTAGTAGTCGTCTATCCTGTGGCAATTTCTTCGTAGCCTCATTAGTTGACCTTTCGGGATATTCTGCTTCCATTTCGGGTGATGGCAACTAGATGTTGGTATATAACCGTTGCGATCCGTAGCTTTAAAAAAAGTTCTAGTGTGTAATTCGTTGTTTTCTTTAAAAATCTGTACATCTAGGTAGTCTATCTCTTGGGGATCGCATTTCCCACTAAAGGAGATGCCGTATTTATTTTGATTCATTGCTCTTAGGAAATCCTGAAATGAGTTTGCCGTGCCCCTCCACACTATGATCACGTCATCAATATAGCGACGGTAAAATACAATCTCCGGGCGTAGGCTCTTGTATATATTCTCTTCTTCCCACATGTCCATGAATAAATTAGCCACGCTCGGGGCATATCTGGCTCCCATGGCGACACCCTTAGTTTGGACATAATAGTCCTTCTGGTACCAGAAATAATTACTTTCCATTGCTAATTTCAAGGCTTCCAAAATAAAATTAATCTGTTCTTGTTTAAGATTGGCGTCTTCATGAAGTGCTTTCTCTACTCCTTTTAGGCCATGTTTTTGTATAATACTAGTATATAAGGAGTTCACATCTATCGTCGCTAGGAGGCAATCTCCAGCCCCAGTTATATTTTTTAATTCATTGATCAATTGCGTACTGTTCTTTAAATACGACCTTCCCTTGGTTACCATTGGCTTCAGAAAACAATCAATGTATTCTCCCAGTCTAGAGAACAGGGAGTTGATCCCACTTATAATCGGTCTTCCTGGGGGTTTCTCCAGTCGCTTATGCACTTTCGGTAAGTGGTATATGACTGGTGTCTTTGTGGACTCGCTAATCAAGTATTTAGCTTCTTTCTTATTTAAAATCCCTCTATCTTTCCCTTTTCTAATGAGAGCTTTCAATTTCTTACTGTAAAGTTGTTTGGGGTTTCCCTTGAGTTTCTTATAAGTATTTTCCACTCTAAGGAGGTTCTTCATTTCTTCCTCGTAGTCTTCTTTCCTTAGTATGACCAGCCCGCCCCCTTTGTCTGCGGGGCGTATGACCACTTCTTTTCTTTTTCCGATTTCTTTAATTGCTCTCCACACATTTCTATTTTTAGAATTCTTAATTTCAAGTTTCGCAAGGTCGCTCTCCACCATCTTCTTAAAAGCGTTCATACACTGGTCGCCCGGAACCTTTGGATTAAAAATCGAGTTATTCCTAAGGTTGTTGTGTACGAAACTGGATGGTTCTTCTGCTGGTTTCTTATCTTTATTTAGGGTGTAGTGTTTTTTTATTCTTAATTTACGCATGAATTTCTGCAGATCGATAAAAACTTCAAACTTGTCAATATTCTTGTCTGGTGCAAATTTTAATCCTAAATCTAAAACTTTCAATTCCTCATCAGTAAAAACAGCATCGCTCAGATTAAAAATTCCTTCTCCTAATATTCTCTTCTCCTTTTTCTTCTTCTTTCCTCCTCATTTTCCTCTTGCCTGTAACCTCTTTCTGTATCTCTTAGGGTTTGATCTAATTCTCTGCCAGGGTTCCTGTTCGATCCATTCCTTGTCTGCTGTGGATGTCCGTAGGTGCCAAAATTCCTTGGCTGTGGGTGTACGTAAGTCCCTGTATCCCTTTGTTCTCTGTATGTGGGTGGACCCCAATACCTCTGGAAGTCTCTGTTGGTCTCTGGTTGGTCTTTCCAACCCTGCCTCCTGTATGGGGGTCGTGCTTTCCATCTTCCAGGTGGGCCACCCCTGTGAAAATCCCTATTGCCCCTAGGAGATCCTCTAGGATAGGGATTATTATAGGTACCATAGTAACCCCTTTCTCTTAAGGGTGAGTACCTGTTACGAGTAGGGATACTGTATCTTGGAGTGGCTGGGGATCTTCCATACCCAGGTTCTCGGGGGTGCTCTTCCCTCCCCCTCACCCTGGAGCCACTGTTTCGGTCATTAGGTGTGCGTGGTAAGTCAGTACGTCTGACAATGGGGGTATGTTCAAATGTGGTTTGTCTCATATTCTCCAGTATTTCTTCCTCCTCTACTGGGCTGTCATCCATAGAGTTTCCATCTTCTTCGTTGCTCAGTTCATCTACTTCTTCTTGCCACTTATAGACCCTTTTATTAGCGTAATCTAGAACATCTCTCTTAAATTTTTTCTGTTTCTTGGTTTGTATTTCCACATCATATTTCTTTATAATCTCTTGTAATTCTTTATCCTTGTCCTTGTATTCTTGTTGACCAATAAAGGGATGTAACAAGTTCTTAATCTCAGTGATCCTTTCCTCTACTTTTCTTAATTTAAAATGCCTCCTTGCTAATATTTTTTGTAAAAGCTCGTTCTCACAGCCTGAAAAGAAAGAGTACCATTCTTCATTTAAGGAGGCATCATCAATACTATCGTTTGGGCTCAAATCCCACCTCAACCTCCTAGGTGTGATTTTTTCTTTCACATACATCTCAAGGGTAACAATATCCCACCACACCCTCAGCTGTTTTTCCAGGGTGTGCCGCAGCTGTTTCAACAGCCCATTCATATCTTGACTATTGTTGACATGTTCCTGATTAAAAATCCCTCTTACATCAATCTTCCTGTTAGACATATATCCAAATATGTCCATAGCTGCAGATCTGTAATTAGCGCCCGTAGGAGCCAAACAATAATTTTGTGGTCAGTGGATCCGCGCTACAGGCTATGCTTGCAACTGCAGCCCCCCTATGTAGGCAGGGGACACCAATGTGTACCCTCAAAAAATAAGTATAAAAAATATATAGGGAGTGGCGCTGTGCATAAGGGAATTATTGGCGTATAGTGATTGTCTAATAATTATAATGAATGTATCTATAAGACATAGTATAGAGAACGGCAAAAACGGAAAAGATTTGGATACAATAATATATATCCCACATGGGAATCAGTAGGTGCTGATAAAAGAAGTATGGATACAAGTAGGTGTTCAGTACAACCTTAATCCCATAAACAAATTAAACACTAGTGATCTCTAATGATGTGATATAATGTGCATGATAAGTGCCAAAATATCAGGTGCAATCCAATTGAGTGTTCCAACACCTGCTGAAATGAACTGCAAGTGATGTATGAAGGAGGGGGTATCCACAACCCTCTATGGTGCAGTGCTGAGAAAAAAATTAAAATAAAAATATATATGAAAAATATATATATAAAGTATACGTAAAAGTGATAATTAATAGAAGTAAAAACTAGTAGTTAATGGGTTAATATATAATGTAACTCTAATAGACTGGTAATAACACAGTTAATAGGTCTCATGTGAAATAACGCAAATAGAAATAAATCTCATGTGAAAAAGCAAAAGTTCATGTATTGTCTTCCACCCGACTTCTTCCAGACTTTCTAAAGACACAATCCCCCCTGATGTGATTCCACTCACCGGAACGCTATACCCCTGCAGGGGTATAAGCATAAGATGTTTATATCCCAGGTACCGATCCAATCCGGGTGCCGATCGAATCCTTGTATGGTGATATCCTCTCGACTCTGGTTCCCCAATCCAGATCAGCCTCTCCAAAAAAGGAAGGAAATGGGGGAAGTTGATGATCCCCTGTTGCGATCCTATCTCCAGCCGGACATCCGCTCCAAAGATGTTATATGGAATAAAGAAATTTTGTCCACATAGCGTAACTCCTTTTAAACCATTTATTTTTAATTTTTAAAAAATCATACAGTCCAACAAAGCGGAGTTAATTCCAAGGAATGAATTTATAAAAACAAGGAGGGAGCGTACAAGCTCTCTAGCTCCCCTTGCTGTCCCGGGACGCAGCGTTGTTCGCAACTACCGCTTGCGTTCCACCGGTCAGCTGGCAAAAACCACAAAGGCAGGAAGTGACGTTGTGCGTACCAAGATAGTGACGCCTTACGCGTTTCATCACACGGACGTCATCGGAGGCGCTGCCATCTTGGTCCTCTCAACGCCTTATATCTGGGTGCAGTACATGCCGCGGCCAATCACACGTCGGATGCCAAATAACGGACATCGTGTAAGGCCAATCGAAAAATTCCCTCAATTATGGAGATGAGAGCCAAAACATATTCCTTTGCAACCTCACTTAACCAGAGGAAATTGCTATGTGAGCGGGTAATATCTCCTTGAGCGCCATCTAGTGGACTATTTGTAATTAAAGATCTTGTATATGTGGAATGGCGGCCATGGAGAAATGTATTTTGCAATCCAGATATTAGCCAGTAAACCTTTTACAACGTATTACATAACATTCAGATAACTTAAACCCAAAAGAGGTGATATGAATATATTGGTTCTCATTTTCTCAGGAGGTATAATATTAAAATAGGGTATGAAAAAAGATAAGATTATATATATAAAAAATATATATAAATAATGAAAACTAAATAAAAATAATAAAAATTTAAATTAAAATATCAGTTAAAAATATGCAATAAGTAAGATTGGAGATGGAATAAAACCTACTACATAGAAATGTTTAAATTATCAAAATATAAAAACTTATTATGCGAAACCGACAAGAGTATTGTGTACTCAAAGCAGGTGTGAACTGGGAGAGGGGGAATAGGTAAATATACCATATATATGAAAAGACGAAACCCCCATAAAAACCATTAAAAACTTTAATCTTTACACTTTCTTTTAAAATTATTATTATAGCATAGGAAAAAATTCTTCAGGAGATTCAGAGATAAAATAGGGACGCGTGTAAAAACCCCTATTTAAAATTAGATAAGAAGCATTTCAAGAGCAATTTTAGAAGTAAGATAGAGCAATTTTAGAAGTGAGGAAGGGATACATATAAGGCCCACCTATTTAAAAATTGGATAAGAAGCAATTCAGATCGATGTCCACATTCAATCCTCTAGGGACCAAACTCCCTAGGCGGTATATCCACTTAGTCTCGTTCTGGGAAACTTTTATTCTTTTGTTGCCTCCTCTCCAGTGGTCTTTAATCAGATCTATACCGTAAAAAATTAATCCTGTGGGAT
Source organism: Lithobates septentrionalis (assembly GCA_037952835.1). Lineage (NCBI taxonomy): Eukaryota > Metazoa > Chordata > Amphibia > Anura > Ranidae > Lithobates > Lithobates septentrionalis. The sequence continues at coordinate 2,796,696 of JBBDGP010000545.1, forward strand.
TTCTATTGTGGACCTCATCAAAATGCCTAGAGGGGTTGTGCTTTGGAAATCCTTTTTTAATATTATTAATATGTTCTCTAATCCTAACGCGGAGAGGCCTAGTGGTTCTTCCCACATACTGTAGCCGACAGGGACATTCAATCACATATGTGACGTGGGTACTTTCGCAGGTGATCAATTCCCTGATTTGGTACTCTTTTCCTCCTCTTGACTTAAAGGATAATTTTCTCTTTGGCTGTTTTTTACTCACACGGCAGGGTAGGCACTTTTGGCTTCTATAAAAACCTTTCATTTCAGGGAACAATTTAACCGTTTTAGGTGGGTCGATCACATTGTGCACCAACTGATTCCTCAGATTAGGGGCCTTTTTGTAAATAAATCTTGGTTTTTTTGGGAGTATCTTCACCAAGGTTCTATCGGATTTTAAAATAGGCCAATATTTTCTAAAAATGTGTTCGACCGAACGGTATTGATTGTTAAAACCAGTGATAAAAGCCATATCCATCTTGCTATGGTTGTCATCTTTCTCCTTTTTTCTTAATAGGAGATCACGATCTAGGCCCCCTATTTCCAACATTTGCTTTATTAAAGGTTCTTTCTGGTATCCTTTGTCGATAAATTTTTTAATTAAAGTATCAGCTTGTACGTAGTAGTCGTCTATCCTGTGGCAATTTCTTCGTAGCCTCATTAGTTGACCTTTCGGGATGTTCTGCTTCCATTTCGGGTGATGGCAACTAGATGTTGGTATATAACCGTTGCGATCCGTAGCTTTAAAAAAAGTTCTAGTGTGTAATTCGTTGTTTTCTTTAAAAATCTGTACATCTAGGTAGTCTATCTCTTGGGGATCGCATTTCCCACTAAAGGAGATGCCGTATTTATTTTGATTCATTGCTCTTAGGAAATCCTGAAATGAGTTTGCCGTGCCCCTCCACACTATGATCACGTCATCAATATAGCGACGGTAAAATACAATCTCCGGGCGTAGGCTCTTGTATATATTCTCTTCTTCCCACATGTCCATGAATAAATTAGCCACGCTCGGGGCATATCTGGCTCCCATGGCGACGCCCTTAGTTTGGACATAATAGTCCTTCTGGTACCAGAAATAATTACTTTCCATTGCTAATTTCAAGGCTTCCAAAATAAAATTAATCTGTTCTTGTTTAAGATTGGCGTCTTCATGAAGTGCTTTCTCTACTCCTTTTAGGCCATGTTTTTGTATAATACTAGTATATAAGGAGTTCACATCTATCGTCGCTAGGAGGCAATCTCCAGCCCCAGTTATATTTTTTAATTCATTGATCAATTGCGTACTGTCCTTTAAATACGACCTTCCCTTGGTTACCATTGGCTTCAGAAAACAATCAATGTATTCTCCCAGTCTAGAGAACAGGGAGTTGATCCCACTTATAATCGGTCTTCCTGGGGGTTTCTCCAGTCGCTTATGCACTTTCGGTAAGTGGTATATGACTGGTGTCTTTGTGGACTCGCTAATCAAGTATTTAGCTTCTTTCTTATTTAAAATCCCTCTATCTTTCCCTTTTCTAATGAGAGCTTTCAATTTCTTACTGTAAAGTTGTTTGGGGTTTCCCTTGAGTTTCTTATAAGTATTTTCCACTCTAAGGAGGTTCTTCATTTCTTCCTCGTAGTCTTCTTTCCTTAGTATGACCAGCCCGCCCCCTTTGTCTGCGGGGCGTATGACCACTTCTTTTCTTTTTCCAATTTCTTTAATTGCTCTCCACACATTTCTATTTTTAGAATTCTTAATTTCAAGTTTCGCAAGGTCGCTCTCCACCATCTTCTTAAAAGCGTTCATACACTGGTCGCCCGGAACCTTTGGATTAAAAATCGAGTTATTCCTAAGGTTGGTGTGTACGAAACTGGATGGTTCTTCTGCTGGTTTCTTATCTTTATTTAGGGTGTAGTGTTTTTTTATTCTTAATTTATGCATGAATTTCTGCAGATCGATAAAAACTTCAAACTTGTCAATATTCTTGTCTGGTGCAAATTTTAATCCTAAATCTAAAACTTTCAATTCCTCATCAGTAAAAACAGCATCGCTCAGATTAAAAATTCCTTCTCCTAATATTCTCTTCTCCTTTTTCTTCTTCTTTCCTCCTCGTTTTCCTCTTGCCTGTAACCTCTTTCTGTATCTCTTAGGGTTTGATCTGATTCTCTGCCAGGGTTCCTGTTCGATCCATTCCTTGTCTGCTGTGGATGTCCGTAGGTGCCAAAATTCCTTGGCTGTGGGTGTACGTAAGTCCCTGTATCCCTTTGTTCTCTGTATGTGGGTGGACCCCAATACCTCTGGAAGTCTCTGTTGGTCTCTGGTTGGTCTTTCCAACCCTGCCTCCTGTATGGGGGTCGTGCTTTCCATCTTCCAGGTGGGCCACCCCTGTGAAAATCCCTATTGCCCCTAGGAGATCCTCTAGGATAGGGATTATTATAGGTACCATAGTAACCCCTTTCTCTTAAGGGTGAGTACCTGTTACGAGTAGGGATACTGTATCTTGGAGTGGCTGGGGATCTTCCATACCCAGGTTCTCGGGGGTGCTCTTCCCTCCCCCTCACCCTGGAGCCACTGTTTCGGTCATTAGGTGTGCGTGGTAAGTCAGTACGTCTGACAATGGGGGTATGTTCAAATCTGGTTTGTCTCATATTCTCCAGTATTTCTTCCTCCTCTACTGGGAACCATCCAGTTTCGTACACACCAACCTTAGGAATAACTCGATTTTTAATCCAAAGGTTCCGGGCGACCAGTGTATGAACGCTTTTAAGAAGATGGTGGAGAGCGACCTTGCGAAACTTGAAATTAAGAATTCTAAAAATAGAAATGTGTGGAGAGCAATTAAAGAAATCAGAAAAAGAAAAGAAGTGGTCATATGCCCCACAGACAAAGGGGGCGGGCTGGTCATACTAAGGAAAGAAGACTACGAGGAAGAAATGAAGAACCTCCTTAGAGTGGAAAATACTTATAAGAAACTCAAGGGAAACCCCAAACAACTTTACAGTAAGAAATTGAAAGCTCTCATTAGAAAAGGGAAAGATAGAGGGATTTTAAATAAGAAAGAAGCTAAATACTTGATTAGCGAGTCCACAAAGACACCAGTCATATACCACTAACCGAAAGTGCATAAGCGACTGGAGAAACCCCCAGGAAGACCGATTATAAGTGGGATCAACTCCCTGTTCTCTAGACTGGGAGAATACATTGATTGTTTTCTGAAGCCAATGGTAACCAAGGGAAGGTCGTATTTAAAGGACAGTACGCAATTGATCAATGAATTAAAAAATATAACTGGGGCTGGAGATTGCCTCCTAGCGACGATAGATGTGAACTCCTTATATACTAGTATTATACAAAAACATGGCCTAAAAGGAGTAGAGAAAGCACTTCATGAAGACGCCAATCTTAAACAAGAACAGATTAATTTTATTTTGGAAGCCTTGAAATTAGCAATGGAAAGTAATTATTTCTGGTACCAGAAGGACTATTATGTCCAAACTAAGGGCGTCGCCATAGGAGCCAGATATTCCCCCGAGCGTGGCTAATTTATTCATGGACATGTGGGAAGAAGAGAATATATACAAGAGCCTACGCCCGGAGATTGTATTTTACCGTCGCTATATTGATGACGTGATCATAGTGTGGAGGGGCACGGCAAACTCATTTCAGGATTTCCTAAGAGCAATGAATCAAAATAAATACGGCATCTCCTTTAGTGGGAAATGCGATCCCCAAGAGATAGACTACCTAGATGTACAGATTTTTAAAGAAAACAACGAATTACACACTAGAACTTTTTTTAAAGCTACGGATCGCAACGGGAAGCAGAACATCCCGAAAGGTCAACTAATGAGGCTACGAAGAAATTGCCACAGGATAGACAACTACTACGTACAAGCTGATACTTTAATTAAAAAATTTATCGACAAAGGATACCAGAAAGAACCTTTAATAAAGCAAATGTTGGAAATAGGGGGCCTAGATCGTGATCTCCTATTAAGAAAAAAGGAGAAAGATGACAACCATAGCAAGATGGATATGGCTTTTATCACTGGTTTTAACAATCAATACCGTTCGGTCGAACACATTTTTAGAAAATATTGGCCTATTTTAAAATCCGATAGAACCTTGGTGAAGATACTCCCAAAAAAACCAAGATTTATTTACAAAAAGGCCCCTAATCTGAGGAATCAGTTGGTGCACAATGTGATCGACCCACCTAAAACGGTTAAATTGTTCCCTGAAATGAAAGGTTTTTATAGATGCCAAAAGTGCCTACCCTGCCGTGTGAGTAAAAAACAGCCAAAGAGAAAATTATCCTTTAAGTCAAGAGGAGGAAAAGAGTACCAAATCAGGGAATTGATCACCTGCGAAAGTACCCACGTCACATATGTGATTGAATGTCCCTGTCGGCTACAGTATGTGGGAAGAACCACTAGGCCTCTCCACGTTAGGATTAGAGAACATATTAATAATATTAAAAAAGGCTTTCCAAAGCACAACCTCTCTAGGCATTTTGATGAGGTCCACAATAGAAATCCCACAGGATTAATTTTTTACGGTATAGATCTGATTAAAGACCACTGGAGAGGAGGCAACAAAAGAATAAAAGTTTCCCAGAACGAGACTAAGTGGATATACCGCCTAGGGAGTTTGGTCCCTAGAGGATTGAATGTGGACATCGATCTGAATTGCTTCTTATCCAATTTTTAAATAGGTGGGCCTTATATGTATCCCTTCCTCACTTCTAAAATTGCTCTATCTTACTTCTAAAATTGCTCTTGAAATGCTTCTTATCTAATTTTAAATAGGGGTTTTTACACGCGTCCCTATTTTATCTCTGAATCTCCTGAAGAATTTTTTCCTATGCTATAATAATAATTTTAAAAGAAAATGTAAAGATTAAAGTTTTTAATGGTTTTTTATGGGGGTTTCGTCTTTTCATATATATGGTATATTTACCTATTCCCCCTCTCCCAGTTCACACCTGCTTTGAGTACACAATACTCTTGTCGGTTTCGCATAATAAGTTTTTATATTTTGATAATTTAAACATTTCTATGTAGTAGGTTTTATTCCATCTCCAATCTTACTTATTGCATATTTTTAACTGATATTTTAATTTAAATTTTTATTATTTTTATTTAGTTTTCATTATTTATATATATTTTTTATATATATAATCTTATCTTTTTTCATACCCTATTTTAATATTATACCTCCTGAGAAAATGAGAACCAATATATTCATATCACCTCTTTTGGGTTTAAGTTATCTGAATGTTATGTAATACGTTGTAAAAGGTTTACTGGCTAATATCTGGATTGCAAAATACATTTCTCCATGGCCGCCATTCCACATATACAAGATCTTTAATTACAAATAGTCCACTAGATGGCGCTCAAGGAGATATTACCCGCTCACATAGCGATTTCCTCTGGTTAAGTGAGGTTGCAAAGGAATATGTTTTGGCTCTCATCTCCATAATTGAGGGAATTTTTCGATTGGCCTTACACGATGTCCGTTATTTGGCATCCGACGTGTGATTGGCCGCGGCATGTACTGCACCCAGATATAAGGCGTTGAGAGGACCAAGATGGCAGCGCCTCCGATGACGTCCGTGTGATGAAACGCGTAAGGCGTGACTATCTTGGTACGCACAACGTCACTTCCTGCCTTTGTGGTTTTTGCCAGCTGACCGGTGGAACGCAAGCGGTAGTTGCGAACAACGCTGCGTCCCGGGACAGCAAGGGGAGCTAGAGAGCTTGTACGCTCCCTCCTTGTTTTTATAAATTCATTCCTTGGAATTAACTCCGCTTTGTTGGACTGTATGATTTTTTAAAAATTAAAAATAAATGGTTTAAAAGGAGTTACGCTATGTGGACAAAATTTCTTTATTCCATATAACATCTTTGGAGCGGATGTCCGGCTGGAGATAGGATCGCAACAGGGGATCATCAACTTCCCCCATTTCCTTCCTTTTTTGGAGAGGCTGATCTGGATTGGGGAACCAGAGTCGAGAGGATATCACCATACAAGGATTCGATCGGCACCCGGATTGGATCGGTACCTGGGATATAAACATCTTATGCTTATACCCCTGCAGGGGTATAGCGTTCCGGTGAGTGGAATCACATCAGGGGGGATTGTGTCTTTAGAAAGTCTGGAAGAAGTCGGGTGGAAGACAATACATGAACTTTTGCTTTTTCACATGAGATTTATTTCTATTTGCGTTATTTCACATGAGACCTATTAACTGTGTTATTACCAGTCTATTAGAGTTACATTATATATTAACCCATTAACTACTAGTTTTTACTTCTATTAATTATCACTTTTACGTATACTTTATATATATATTTTTCATATATATTTTTATTTTAATTTTTTTCTCAGCACTGCACCTTAGAGGGTTGTGGATACCCCCTCCTTCATACATCACTTGCAGTTCATTTCAGCAGGTGTTGGAACACTCAATTGGATTGCACCTGATATTTTGGCACTTATCATGCACATTATATCACATCATTAGAGATCACTAGTGTTTAATTTGTTTATGGGATTAAGGTTGTACTGAACACCTACTTGTATCCATACTTCTTTTATCAGCACCTATTGATTCCCATGTGGGATATATATTATTGTATCCAAATCTTTTCCGTTTTTGCCGTTCTCTATACTATGTCTTATAGATACATTCATTATAATTATTAGACAATCACTATACGCCAATAATTCCCTTATGCACAGCGCCACTCCCTATATATTTTTTATAGCTATTTTTTGAGGGTACACGTTGGTGTCCCCTGCCTACATAGGGGGGCTGCAGTTGCAAGCATAGCCTGTAGCGCGGATCCACTGACCACAAGCAGTCTATTATTGTGTGCGCAGAAAAAGGTTATAGAGTAAAACTCCATCCAGGAACACTACAGATAGTGCAGAAGAGGAAGAGGTTTGGCCACACGGAAGAGCTACAGTCTGCAATCGACTATACAGCCAATTTCATACAGCCAAGCAGAGACTGCAGCCCTACATGCTTACTGCTCCCACAGGCCGCTACTCAGTCAAGCAGCCATGTCCCGCAGTAGCACATCCTCACTCAAAGCCAGATCACAAGTTTACGGTTCCAGCAAGTCGGTGACAGCCAGTGTTATAGCCGCCATCGCCCGTGGGAAAGCCGAAGCGGCAAAGACGCGAGCTACCTTTGCCGAACAAGAAATGCAGTTGAAGTTAGAAAGGGCCTCGCTAAAAGCCAAGCGAGCACAAGAAAATTCCTCACTAGAAGCCAAGCAAGCGCAAGATAGGGCCTCGCAAGAAGCCGAAAAGACCTCGCTAGAAGCCAAGCGAGCGCAAGATAAGGCCTCACTGGAAGCCTCCATAAAGCTTGAACAAACACGTCTGGATGTCGCATTAGAGAAGCTCACTACAGAAAGGAAAGCTGCAACTGCCATAGCTGAAGCAGAAGCCCTGGAAGCAGCCATGAGCCTCAGTGGTGAATACAGCAATGTGCTTGGCTCCGAACAAGGAGTGCCGAATCCCTCGCAACGCACTTCAGAGTACTTACACCAACACTTCAAATCAACCTACGATATCTCTCCTCTACAGGGAATAGCCGGTGTCCTAGGAGAAACAGACCAAACACTGCAGGTAACAGAGCATGAGAGCAACCAAACTCCTCAGAGCTGCAAGCAACAGAACTCTCACCAACACCTTACGGATCAAGCCTACGTCTCTGCACGCCACGACCCTCAACCTCCAAACCAGCATCAGAATAATCCTTTTACTACACCAAGGTACGAGACAAGAGGACCTAAAGCAGAAACTTCTGACAGGTATGGTCGCACACCACACTCCCACTACAGTAGTGAATCGCCAACATGCTCTAACACCAACCAAGTTATAACAGACTTTGCCAAGTTCTTCGTCAGACGAGATTTAATCACAAAAGGACTTGTAAAGTTTAACGATCGGCCAGAAAATTACAAAGCCTGTCGATCGTCCTTTCAAAATACCATAAAAGGTCTAGACCTGTCTCACTCCGACTAAATAGACCTCCTTGTCCAATGGCTTGGGAAAGACTCTGCTGAACATGCCAATAGAATCAGGAACATTAACATAAAACAACCAGAGACTGAAGATTTGGAGCAGATTAGAAGAGTGCTATGGCTCGACAGAGACTATAGAACATGCACTTTTTAAAAGGATTGAGGACTTTCCCAGAATACCTAGAAAGGGTTATCACAAACTACGAGAATTAGCTGACTTGCTAGAGCAGTGGTCTCAAAGTACCGGCCCGCGGACTGGTTATAAATGGCTCGCCGAGCCTGGACGGGTTTGCTTGAGGGGGAGGCGCCGAAGAAATTTGTCTCCGTCTCCGTGTCCTTGCTGCTGCAGCCCAGAGAGAGAACAGAGCGGAGGAAGGATCCGCCCATCGCCCTGCCCACCTAGGCACTGGTTATCGATCAGAGCCCCAGATCCATGGTCCTGCCGCCACCTCAGGGCGGGAGATTGTGTCCTTTTCTGGGTGCCCTGTGTTGAAGCCAGGAGCTGACTTGAGGAGAGGTGAGTGAGCCATCACACTGAGGCAAGTCCTTAGTGGGGTGACTGGGGTAGAAATTTGTATGTGGGGGTATTTTTATGGAGTATGAGGGGTATTTGTGGGGGTATTTATGGAGTGTGGGGGGTATTTGTGGGGGTATTTGTACAGTGTGGGGGGTATTTGTACAGTGTGGGGATATTTATGGAGTGTGGGGGGTAAAGCTGGGTTAATAATGCATTTGTTGACACCAGTGTGCGTTTGCTGACACCAGTGCTGCATTTAATAATGCGTTTGCTGACAGTGCTGGGGATTAATAATGCGTTTGCTGACATCAGTGCTGGGGATTAATAATGCGTTTTGCTGACACCAGTGCTCGGTTAATAATGCGTTTGCTGACACCAGTGCTGCGTTTAATAATGCGTTTGCTGACATCAGTGCTGGGGGTTAATAATGCGTTTGCTGACACCAGTGTTGGGGGTTAATAATGCATTTGCTGACATCAGTGCTGGGGGTTAATAATGTGTTTGCTGACACCAGTGCTGGGGATTAATAATGCATTTGCTGACATCAGTGCTGGGGGTTAATAATGTGTTTGCTGACATCAGTGCTGGGGATTAATAATGCGTTTGCTGACACCAGTGTTGGGTTAAAAATGCGTTTGCTGACACCAGTGTTGGGTTAATAATGCGTTTGCTGACACCAGTGTTGGGTTAATAATGCGTTTGCTGACACCAGTGCTGGGGATTAATAATGTGTTGCTGACACCAGTGCTGGGGATTAATAATGCGTTTGCTGACACCAGTGTTGGGTTAATAATGCGTTTGCTGACACCAGTGTTGGGTTAATAATGCGTTTGCTGACACCAGTGTTGGGGGTTAATAATGCGTTTGCTGACACCAGTGCTGGGGATTAATAATGTGTTTGCTGACACCAGTGCTGGGGATTAAAAATGTGTTTGCTGACACCAGTGCTGCGTTTAATAATGCGTTTGCTGACAGTGCTGGGGATTAATAATGCGTTTGCTGACATCAGTGCTGGGGATTAATAATGTGTTTGCTGACACCAGTGCTGTGTTTAATAATGCGTTTGCTGACAGTGCTGGGGATTAATAATGCGTTTGCTGACATCAGTGCTGTGTTTAATAATGTGTTTGCTGACACCAGTGTTGGGTTAATAATGCGTTTGCTGACACCAGTGCTGGGGATTAATAATGCGTTTGCTGACACCAGTGCTGGGGATTAATAATGCGTTTGCTGACATCAGTGCTGGGGATTAGCAATGCATTTGCTGACACCAGTGTTGGGTTAATAATGCGTTTGCTGACACCAGTGTTGGGTTAATAATGTGTTTGCTGACACCAGTGTTGGGTTAATAATGTGTTTGCTGACACCAGTGCTGGGGATTAATAATGCGTTTGCTGACATCAGTGCTGGGGATTAATAATGTGTTTGCTGACACCAGTGTTGGGGATTAATAATGTGTTTGCTGACACCAGTGCTGGGGATTAATAATGTGTTTGCTGACATCATTGCTGGGTATAGTATATTATTGCTGGTATACTTTATTGTTTTTGAAGTTTTTAAAGTTTGCATGCGGCCCCCATGGGATATGAAAACTTATCACGTGGCCCTCTGGCAATTTGAGTTTGAGACCCCTGTGCTAGAGGAACTACTTCTTGCTAAAGATGAGGGAGACCTGCCGGGTCTCGCCTCCCTGGATGCGGCCAGAGGGATTAGACCTTTCATTCTGAAGCTTCCTTATGACCTACAACAAAGATGGGTCACATATGGTTCTAAACATAAGGAAAGGTTCCAGTTACCATTTCCACCATTCAACATTTTCGTAGACTTTGTTTCAAAGCAAGCTAAGTTCTTGAATGATCCCAGCTTTGACTTTATACTGCTATCAGCCACGCCCCCTAGCTTCAAACAGCATAGGATGCCAGTGACAGTGAACAAGTCTCATGTTTCCCCTACAGATTTTTCCTATAGGTCTTCCAACAGTGTTCACCCAGAGGACAAAGTCGGAGACCCTAGCAAGCAGTGCCCTCTGCACAGGAAGCCGCACCCTCTACCAAAATGCAGGACCTTCAGGGAGAAGTCTCTAGAAGATCGCAAAGCCTTCCTAAGAGAGAACCACATATGCTTCAGGTGCTGTTCATCCACATCACACTTTGCCAAGGACTGCAAGGTTAGTGTATCATGCACAGAGTGTGACAACACAGACCACAACTCAGCACTACATCCAGGCCCTGCTCCTTGGACTGCCCAGAGAGCTGGCGATACCAACGAGCATGGCGGGGAGCAAGAGAACACTGGTTCAAACATCTCAGTGGTTACCTCTCAGTGTACTGAGGTATGCAAAGATCCTGCAGGCGGTAGGTCTTGTTCAAAGATCTGTCTTATTAGAGCTTATCCAATGGGTCACAGAAACAAAGCTGTCAAGATGTATGCGCTCTTAGATGACCAAAGCAATCACTCTATGGCTAAATCCACATTCTTTGACACCTTCGGTGTTAGGGGTCCAAGCTCCCCTTACTCTCTAAAGAATTGTGCGGGTACTGTTGAGACAGCGGTGAGCCACTGCCTTTTGTGTAGAGTCCATAGACGGTCGGACTCGCCTACCTTTACCCACCATACTCGAGTGCAACCAGATTCCAGACAACCGGTCAGAAATCCCTACACCAGATGCAGCAATTCACCAGCCTCATCTAAAACGCATTGGCCCATCTCCTACCAGAATATGACGAGCAGGCCCAGTTGATGCTGCTCCTGGGAAGAGACATTCTGCAGGTTCATAAAGTAAGGGAACAGATTAATGGTCCCCGCAATGCTCCCTTTGCCCAAAGACTTGACCTGGGGTGGGTCATTGTAGGGGACGTCTGCCTAAAGACTGTGCACAGACCCACCACGGTCAGTAGCATGTTCACTAACGTACTTGACAAAGGACGCCCTTCCTCCTTGCAACCATATCACAACAGCTTTATCACAAACGAGCTTCCAGGTAGTACTCACATACCTTGTTCCTCTGTAGACCCAGACACAGATGACCACGCTTGTGACAGTGACCCAGACCACCTAGGGTGTACAATCTTTCACAGAACAAAGGAAGACCAGCAGGTAGCAATGTCCTTTGAAGATAGACTTTTCTTGCAAATAATGGAAAAGGAGACCGCCAAGGAAGAGTCAAACAATTGGGTCGCACCTCTCCCATTTAGACCTCATAGACAGCGTCTACCTAACAACAAGGAACAAGTCCTTAAACGCTTTGTCTCCCTTAAACGTAATTTCCAGAGAATACCAGACATGAAAGATCACTTCTTCACCTTTATGGGTAAAATATTTAAGAACAATCCCGCAGACCTAGCAACTAGAGCTGTCCCAGCCAACTGTCTTCGGGACACAACATGGTTTACAGGCCCTGCATTCCTGTACAATTCAGAACACAACACTTCTGAATCAGAGACCTTTAGCTTGATAGATGCAGTCAAAGATGCAGAAGTTCATCCACAAGTGTCTGCATTAGTCACTGTGACTTCACAAAACCAACTCAAATCTCATCGGTTCTCCAGGTTTTCTACATGGAAATCGCTCATTAGAGCCATTACTTCATTATCTCACATAGCCCGTTCCTTTGGAAAAAGGACTAACTGCAAAGGCTGGCACCGCTGTAAAAATGCATACTCAGTGACTGACCTAGAGCAATCAAAACATCTGATCATTTACACTGTGCAACAAGAGACCTTTGCTAGAGAGATTGACTGTATTAACGACAAAAGGCCAATCCCTAAAGACAGCGTCCTAAGGAAACTTGATCCATTCCTCGACAGCAGTAACCTGTTGAGCATAGGAGGTCGCCTTAAAGAAGCTACCTTGGAGTATGACGAGAAGCATCCTCTCATGCTCCCAGCTCAGCACCATGTCACTGCCCTGCTTGTACAACACTATCACAGTCAAGTTAAACACCAAGGCCGGCTATTCACTGAAGGAGCTTTGAGGGTTGCTGGACTGTGGATAATAGGAGCAAAAAGATGTGTGAGCAAGTGTATCTTTAATTGCGTTACCTGCCGCAAACTCCGTGGACTCTTACAAACCCAAAAGATGGCTGACCTGACAGACTTAACTCACATCCTCCCTTTACAAGTGTGAGCCTTGACGTATTCGGTCCTTGGTCCGTTACCACTTGCCAAACCAGGGGAGGTCACGCCAGCAGCAAACGCTGGGCAGTTATTTTTACTTGTATGACTGTTCGAGCTGTTCACATAGCGTTGATTGAATCAATGGACACTTCCAGCTTTATCAATGCTCTCAGGCGCTTCATTGCCATTAGAGGCCCTGTTAAGCACATCCGCTCTGATAGGGCCAAGGAACTTCAGATTCTTTCCAATCTAGACATCAACAGTGTGGAAAGGTATCTCAACCAACAGGGATGTACCTGGACATTTAACCCTCATTCTTCTCATATGGGTGGTGCGTGGGAAAGAATGATAGGCGTAGCCCGCAAGATTTTGGATTCTATTTTCCTTCAAATGGGCAATGCCAGACTCACGCATGAATGTCTGTCCACCTTCATGGCCGAGGTCTCAGCCATCATAAATGCTAGACCTCTGATTCCAGTTACTAACGATCCAGAGGAACCCATGTTGCTGACACCTGCAACTCTACTCACTCAAAAAACCAACACAGTCAGTGCTCCAAATGGAGAGTTTACTGATAAAGACCTTTTCAGACGTCAATGGAGACAGGTGCAATGCCAGTCACAGGTGCCAGACAGGTGCAATGCCCAACACTTTCTGGAACAGATGGAGGAGATATTACATCCAAACCCTACAACTCAGAAATAAGTGGCAAGTTAACAAACCAGACTTGAAGTCAGGACATGTGGTGCTTGTCAAGGACTGCCAAGCACACAGGAATGACTGGCCTTTGGGACTTATCACTCAGACATTCCCAAGCAAAGATGGACATGTCAGGAAGGTCGAAGTTAAAACTTCCAAACAGGGTGAAGTAAAGTCATTTCTCAGACCCATATCAGACTTGATTTTACTTGTGTCTAATAACGCTGTTATTGGCGTTGGTTAACGCCAGATGGGGAGTGTTATGTCTCCAGGAGACCTTTCTGTCTCTTTAGAGGTTCAGGAAGGAGATTTGTCATTTGATTTGTATGTTGTGTTGCTGCATTGTTGAGCTGTAAATTATGTTTGTTCCAGGTTAGCTGTACGCATGCGCCACCTACTGGCCAAACATTAATATCATATGTAATAATACCTTTAAAGAATGTGACATAAAAATCATCACATCCTCTTTAGTCAGGAAGTGAATACCCCTTAGGGAACAGAATTGTCAAGATTATCCTCGCTGCCTAGATGTAATCTCTTCCCATCCATGGCATCGGAGGTAAGCAATCTTCGCCTTCCTCCTCCACAGACTATTAGGGAAAGCAGATAGTCATTTCAGTTGTTATTTTATATGATGTTTACTATTGTATGGTAATGTTATATTATTCTTGTTATTTTCAGTTTTACCGCATATAACGTGTGTCATTCACACTTGTATTAAAATCTGCGATGTGCCAATAAAGACACAGACAAGAAACAGCAGTCTATTATCGTGTGCGCAGAAAAAGGTTATCTGCCTGGATAGCTACCCATAGACTCCGGGAGTACAGGGGGCGAGGCCAGGCCAGGAATTGACTCTTGTGCTTAAAATTAATCTGGGAACTACTGACCCACAATGCTCAGTTCACCTACCCAGAATGCCAAGTCACAGAACAGCCTGCTGGGTAAGCAGATAAAAGGACAGGCGTGGCATGCTTTCTCTCTCTCTCTGGACGCCATTCAACACACAGCAGGAGGTCTGTGTGTGTGTGCCCAGGGCTGGAAGAACCTGCGGCCTACAGCGAAGAGCGGATCGCCCGCCCCAGAGGGATCCTTGTGAACTGCCCTGCTGATCGAGCAGGAGGATCGGTCTATGCTTCAGAGCATTTGGAGCCATCTGCACCTCAGCTATTCAGAGGAACGATATAGCGTGATGGCGCCGGCTTTTGGATCATACTGAGATCGCAAGAAAGGAGTTCGGAAGGAATCCTACAGTACCTGGGCCTGTTGCGGTGAGCGGGCACTTGCCCAGACCAATAGAATACACTGTTTGCTGGTGAGACTTGTAGTCTCATGGAGGTGGTTCTGCTTATTCATAGGCCGTGCATAGCGGAACTCTGGGGATTATTATAACCCATGCTGTAGAGGTGGTGTTAAATTACCATTACAGTTCACAAGAAAGAGTTAAAGGAATGTTGTTTGTTCATCACCAACAAAGGAATAGTTCTCTTTACACTCATCATTCTACAGTCTGTTTCTTTATGTTATTTCGTGTGGATTACAAATAACTGCAGTTCAAATCAAAGGACTAGCTGAAGACTAAGTCAAGGAAAAGTACTTTGTTACCCTCAGCAAGGCATCAGGGTGTCGCTACACTCTCGGAACGTTGAATTGCAGCCCAAGGGGAGCCTCATAGTATAGGATTCAATATTATGTTTTGGGTTTGGGGTGTACATTGTGGCTGCAGTGGGAAAGTGCTTAATATAAGTGTTGTATAATATTGAGCATTTGTCCCACTGTGCATCTGTTTTCTATTGTCATTCTTTATGTCTGTCTATGAGTTATCACAGTGTTTATTGTGCTAAACATCCTTTTAGTAAACTTCCTAAGTGGTTAATTTACAACTTGTGTGAAACTCCATCTATTATGAGCCCATCTACTGATGAAGGCCAATGACATGCCGACACGCGTTTAGAGGGGAGGAGCCGAATCTGTGAAGCATCGTGAGTGTAGATTTGCGGTGAATGAAGTGATGATTTGAGACATGCTGTTTTAAAGTTTTTTTATCTTGTAAGTGGATTTGTTTTGGGGGCTTTTAATAAACATGCAAAAAGAGTAAACTATGGCACTTGTGTTTGTTGTTTCATGTCTATAACCTACGGAAGTAATAGCTCTTATGAGAAAGTGAAGGAAGGTTTGTCTGATGGCAACACAAACGCTGATTACCCACACAGAGGAGCAGTCTTGAGACTGTAGCATTACCATTGGAGAGTGAAAGTTGATCCATTGTGGTGGACACGAGGATTGATTTGTCTATGCTTTTACATTCATCTTTGAGGTGAGCAGCCACTTTAGCTGGTGGAGGTCTGCACTGGATATTAGTCCTTTTGAGGACGAGCACACACAGCGGTGATTGTTTTGGAAGCATTGACACAGATGAACTGTTTTTTTCAAATTTTTTGACATTTTCATTTTTTAATTTAAAATATTTTTTTGATCGTGAAATGTTTAATATAAATTTTGTATGCACATTATTTAATGAGACACAGCGCTGCACTTTTTAGAAAACAATAAAGCATAGGTAACAGCACCACTCGATCTGGGAAAGGTTCTTTATTACCGAAGGCTCCAATTTTCGAGGTTATTTATGTCGATGTGATGGCCACGAGAAAGGCAGACTTGTTAGATAGGTCTTTAGCAGGGACAGATGCTCCACTCCAATTCCCATTAGGGAATCGAGGACAAGAAGGAGGTACCATTTGGGAAACCTTGGCTTTCTCTGAGCTCTGAGCATAGTCACTCCCTTAGAGAACTGTTGGGCAAGAGGATGCCTAGCCCAGGATACACTTGTAATGATAGATAAGCCAGACACTTGCACTCTGAGAGAACTGACCGATAGGGTCAGATCTAAGCCCAACTGGAGGAAGCCCAGAGCAACTTGGACTTCTGGATCATTACATGACCTGTCAGCAACAGACGTACTCCACATACTTGCCCAGATTCTTCCATAAACTTTGTGCTCACTCTCCTAGTATTCATGAAAGCAGAGGTGACCTCCAATCTCCCCCTCTTAAGAACCAGACCATCAGAGACAGCTGTGCTGGACATGGATATAGAACTGTACCCTGCGACAGAAAGTCCTGCCTGAGAGGTAAGGGCACTGGGTCCTGGTTGCTTGAGCTGTACTAGCAAGGGGAACCATGGCCTGTCTGGCCAATACGGCATCACTGCTACTACCTCCACATCTGCTCTGAATCTTTGTAGAAACCGGAGGATGACTGGAACTGGAGGAAATGCATAGGCCCCACTGAATTTCCAATTATCTGTCAGGACATCTGTCCCGAAGACCTGGAGATACCGGCCCCTCGTCTAATACTTTTCGAGCTTGTTGTTGCATGAGAAGGTAAACAGATTGACTTCTGGACTGATTCTTAGGGACAGAATCCACCTGAAAACCTCCACATGGAGAGACCATTCGTTATTGTCCAATTGAACTCTGGAAAAAAATACGCTTGAATGTTCTAGAGCGCCCACTTCACCATTGGAGCGTAGACACCATTGTGTCTGATAATTTTAGACACCGAGAGGCTTGTAGGTGGGAAGAAGACAGGGCTAGGAGTACTCTGCTCCTGATCACCGGGATCTTTTATGTTCTAGAGGCAAAGAAATGCAGTACTGAACTGAGCCCTGAGGTACACAAGAGACTGAATGGACTCCAGGTGGCTCTTTTCCAGATACAGCAGCCAGCTCTTTTCGAGGAGTGTTGAGATGACCTGAGCTCTGTGCTCCAGCAGCTGCCCTCTGTCTTGGGACAGTAGGAGAAGGTTCACCAAGTAGCGATGTGGGAGTATGTCCCTTGTTCTGATTAAGGCTATAACAGCCAAAGACTTTGAAAACATGCAAGGCAATGTTGAAAGCCAGAACGGTAGACAAATAAGCTGGAGATGGCCTTGACCTACAGTGAACCAAAGGAAATTGCAGAAGTCTTCTGCTATGGTCACTTGAATGTAGGCATCTTTTAGGTCTATATAAATGAGCCAGTCGCCTGGCTAGACTGCTTGTTGAATCCTGGACATCGTGGATGCCAGCTTCAGCTCCTGAACTAACGAGTTTCTGGCCACTTCATCTGAAAAACACTCTTTAATACTGCATCTTCCGAGGAAACAGTGACATACTTTGCTAGAAAACTGTCAGGGTTGGTTTGCCAGAAAAATAAATGTAGTAAAATAAATGCATTTTTTTTCGAAAGAAAATAAATGCATTTTTTAAATGTTAAATTAAAATGTAATGGAAGCTCCTGTTGCTGACTTATTCTGAAAATGCTAGTTTGTCATGCAACCTACTTGCCTCAATACTTACAAACCTAGAACACCTAGCCATTGCTGATCCTTCTCAAAATGCTAGTTCAGTTTGCTCTTTCATGACTTCATGAGTCACTCACCTTGAAGAACAATGCAGATTAGAAGTCACAACTTCATTTGGGCTTGCCTGATCTGCATTCTTGTTAAATGTCAGTGCGTGGCTTAAATAGTTAAAGACAGTAATGCCGCGTACACACGGTCGGACTTTCCGGCATACTTGGTCCGGCACACTTTCCGACGGACTTTGTCCGCCAGGTGCGCCGAACTTTAAAACGGACGGACTTGCCCACACACGCCGGGACTTTCCGGCGGGCTAAGTCCGCCCGTCTTTCCGACGGACTTTCGCCGGAGTTCCGGCGGACTTTCAGAATGAACGGACTTGCCCACACACGGCCAAGTCCGTTCATTTTGAACGTGACTCAGGAGCGACGGGACTAGCAAAGGATGTCAATCTTGCCGCTTTTATCGGCGAGATTGACACCTTGCGAGCCCCGTTGCGGGGCATACTAGGCCCTTAGGTCTGGTATGGATTATAAAGGGAAGCCCCTACGCCGAAAAAACGGCGTGGGGTCCCCCCTAAAATCCATACCAGACCCCGATCCGAGCACGCAGCCTGGCCGGTCAGGAAAGGGGGTGGGGACGAGCGAGCGCCCCCCCCCCCCTCCTGAACCGTACCAGGCCGCATGCCCTCAACATGGGGGGTGGGTGCTTTGGGGGAGGGGGGCGCCCTGCGGGGCCCCCCCACCTCAAAGCACCTTGTCCCCATGTTGATGAGGACAAGGGCCTCTTCCCGACAACCCTGGCCGTTGGTTGTTGGGGTCTGCGGGCGGGGGGCTTATCAGAATCTGGGAGCCCCCTTTAATAAGGGGGCCCCCAGATCCCGGCACCCCACCCTATGTGAATGAGTATGGGGTACATGGTCCCCCTACCCCTTCACCTAGGGAAAAAGTGTAAGTAATAAAACACACTACACAGGTTTTTAAAATATTTTATTAAACAGCTCCGGGGGGGGGATCTTCCTCCGGCTTCGGGGGTCTTCTTCCGGCTTCGGGGGTCCCTCCGCTTCATCTTCTCCCGGCATCCGGTTGGTTCTTCTCCGCTCTCTTCTCCCGGTGTTCCAGTTCTTCGGCCGGCTCCTCTGCTGTGTTCAGGTAGCTCTCTTGCCAGCAGAGGTCCGGACTTCTGAGCTGCTGGGCTTCTTCTCTTCTCTTCTCTTCTCCAGATGTTGACACGACGCTCTCTCCTGCTGGACTGGTCTCTGAGGGCTGCGTTGTGACTTATATAGGCGGAGACCCCGCCCCCTTTTGATGTCACAGTCCCTGGGCATGCTGGGACTGTGACGTTTTAGGGGGCGTGGTCGACCACGCCCCCTAAAACGTCACAGTCCCAGCATGCCCAGGGACTGTGACATCATATGGGGGCGGGGTCTCCGCCTATATAAGTCACAACGCAGCCCTCAGAGACCAGTCCAGCCGGAGAGAGCGTCG
Organism: Lithobates septentrionalis; assembly: GCA_037952835.1. NCBI lineage: Eukaryota > Metazoa > Chordata > Amphibia > Anura > Ranidae > Lithobates > Lithobates septentrionalis. The sequence goes on from JBBDGP010000545.1 coordinate 2,815,906, forward strand.
TGTCAACATCTGGGGGAAGAGAAGAGAAGAGAAGACAAGAAGACAAGAAGCCCAGAAGTCCGGACCTCCGCTGGCAATAGAGCTACATGAAGACAGTGGAGGGGCCGGCCGAAGACCTGGGACACCGGGAGAAGAGGCCGGAGAGCGGAGAAGAACCAACCGGACGCCGGGAGAAGATGAAGCGGAGGGACCCCCGAAGCCGGAAGAAGACCCCCGAAGCCGGAGGAAGATCCCCCCCCCCGGAGCTGTTTAATAAAATATTTTAAAAACCTGTGTAGTGTGTTTTATTACTTACACTTTTTTCCTAGGTAAATGGGTAGGGGTACCATGTACCCCATACTCATTTACATAGGGTGGGGGGCCGGGATCTGGGGGCCCCCTTATTAAAGGGGGCTCCCAGATTCCGATAAGCCCCCGCCCGCAGACCCCGACAACCAACGGCCAGGGTTGTCGGGAAGAGGCCCTTGTCCTCATCAACATGGGGACAAGGTGCTTTGAGGTGGGGGGGCCCCGCAGGGCGCCCCCCTCCCCCAAAGCACCCACCCCCCATGTTGAGGGCATGCGGCCTGGTACGGTTCAGGAGGGGAGGGCGCTCGCTCGTCCCCACCCCCTTTCCTGACCGGCCAGGCTGCGTGCTCGGATCGGGGTCTGGTATGGATTTTAGCGGGACCCCACGCCGTTTTTTCGGCGTAGCGGGGTTCCCTTTATAATCCATACCAGACCTAAGGGCCTGGTATGCCCCGCGCTCGCCGCAATAGGAAGATTTGTTTTTCCTATTGCAGCGAGCGCGAGATGCAACACCCTGCCCTCGCGTCGCATTTGGTCTGTCGGACCAGCCTACACACGAGCGGGCTTTCCGTCGGACCAGCACACACACGAGTGGACTTTCCGCCCGAAACTGAGTCCGACGGAAAGATTTGAAACTTTCTTCAAATCTAGGTCCGGCGGGCTTTTGGGAAGAAGTCCGCCGGAAAAGTCCGCCGCCGCCCACACACGGGCGGATTGTCCGGCACACTCTGGTCCGCCGGACCAAGTATGCCGGAAAGTCCGACCGTGTGTACGCGGCATAACTGCCAGGCAATTAGAATTTTTAGGAGATCATCAATGTAATTATCTCTATTTCTCTCAGTAAAGGTTTCTTTTAAAGGGTAAGAGTAGTCTATTTTCAGCATACCTTTTAGTCTTGCAGTGTAACATGTATTGTTTGTTATTGCTTTTACAAGCTTTCTCTTACATATTTCTACAACAGTTTTACATGCACGCCGGTGGTAAGCAATTTTTCACGGGCAAAGACTGGTGTTGGAGTTTCAATCATCATTGAACCATGGTTGATATGGTGTCAGGGTGATCGAAGCGCATTGTTTCTATTGTTACATTCTAATATATAATGAAGTGATTCAACTCACCATAATGCAGAATCAGTGGGAGCACTGGGTGTGTCACTTGCCACATCTCCTGCCACCAGATGCAGCATGTCACTTGCCACCATCGCCTGTCACCAGATGCAGCTTTTTAACTTGTCAACTGCCACTAGATGTGGATAGTCACTTGCCATGTCGCCTACCACCAGATGTTTTTTGTCACTTGCCACGTCACCTGTCACCATTTGTAGATTGCCACGTCACCTAACACCATTTGCAGATTGTCACTTGTCACGTCACCTGCCACCATTTGCAGATTGTCACTTGTCACGTCACCTGCCACCATTTGCAGATTGTCGCTTGCCACATCACTTGTCACCATTTGCAGATTGTCACTTGCCACGTCACCTGCCACCATTTGCAGATTGTCACTTGCCACGTCACTTGTCACCATTTGCTGATTGTCACTTGCCACGTCACCTGCCACCATTAGCAGACTGTCAGTTGCCACGTCACCTGCCACTAGATGTGGGTTGTCACTTGCCAAGTGATGTGGATTGTCACTTGCCATGCCAACCAGTGCCACCAAATGTGCATTGTCGCTGCATTGGTGGCAAGCTGGCAGCACTGGTCCATTTAGTGAGGGCAGGAGAGCGGAGATGTGGGGCAGGCAGTGAGAGATGATGTAATCTCTCTGCTCCCCGCCACACCTCTGACATTGAAAAGGCCCGCGCTGTGAGGGCGGAAGAGCACTGATGTGTGGCGGGCAGTGAGAGATGATATCACCTCTCTGCTGCACATCGTTCCCACATTGAAGTGGCCTGGGTGTAAGGGCGGAAGAGTGGTGACGTGGAGCAAGCGGAGAGAGATGATGTCATCTCTGCTCGCCCGCTCGTCTCTCTCCTTCACCTCTAATGCAGCCCACCCACCGCAGCCGCAACCTGCTGGTTAGGCAGGGACCCTGCGGCAAGAGAGAAAACAACTTAAATATAAAATTGAGAAGAAATATGATCAATGCATAAAATACAATCAAGCCATAACAGATAACAAAAACATCAGATTGATCCTACCAAGGTCTTTGAAGGCAGAAATGATCATGACAAAACCAGCTGTATCTACCACACAATGCAAAGGCCCCCAGTTGTACTACATCACCTCTGGGACAATTAAGCACATACATACTCCTAGATACGGCCTACTTAAACTCCAATGTTACCAAGGTATTGTTAGAAAGAGACACCCATACCTAAGATGGGCCCAACCCACAAATCTCCAAAATCTTCAACCAGCACTGTCTTCAAAGAAACATAGACTCCCTGCCACAGCCCACGAGCGTGACACCTTATGCTCGTGTGGTCCTCCAAACCCACAAGGCCCACTGGACACCATCCTGAAATCCCACATACCACAAATCAATGCTGACCACATTAGGTGCAAATCCTTTCCTCTCAGAAACCACCACGTCTCCTTCAGCTCACAATGATGTACTGCCAAGCCGCTATTCCGAATAATAAACCTTGCCACCTACTTGTTCACATTTATTCTAGCCTTGTTAAGTTTTTTTAACAGAGCGAGGAGCGAGCCAGATGTAATGAAGACCGGGCAACAATGTCAGTCCCTTTTGGCCTAACCTCAGCCAGCCTGTCTCTCCCCCCCCCCAGGGACAAAAGTGGCCCAGTATCCACACCAGGCACATGTCAGAATCTGAAAGAGAATAGCAAAAAATGGGGGGGGGGGATACAACCCAAAACACATTTCAGCCAACCACAAACCTGTGCCTTACCTATGCACCCACATCACTGCCACAGCAAAAGAAGTATAAGAAACCACCCTTGTGGATACGACAAATGATGGATGAATCCGTATTTTTAAGGTTCCTTCTTAGGAACCACACCCAAGGGCAAAATAACAAGATTGGGTACTGCTGGAAAACTGAATGGGCCAGCCATAAGACACCTCCTTGCTTAAATTTTCAGTAACAACCTCAGGATGTCCTACCCTCACAGGCATCCTCCCATTTTTCAGAGTCGCCTCCTCTCCCCTTACCCTGTTTGCAGCATCAGGACAGAGCGTGAGATCTTCCACCGCAGGATGGAAACGGCAGGCTGTTCCAAACTGGCAAGAAACTTCAGTGAACTTCCAACAGAACCCCTTGTGATTTGTGGCCAGTTGGTGGCTGCAGACCCGACCCCATTCTGAAAGGGATGCGTGGTACCCCGTGCAGGCGTCATCAATTTCATCCAGAGGCTAATATACTTGTGGTCCCATCACAATGAAGACCTAACCACCTTGCGCTGATGAAACTGTTCGTGACAATGCAACCACGCACTCCCATCATATATCTGCTAGGCTTTGCCAATGGAGTCCAGGTAACAGAAAAGGGGAGGAACAATTCTCAGGGGCCTTTTCCCCCATTACGCTAGTTCAAGAACGTATGGGGAACCAAACAGCAATGGCGTTTTCCTCCCCCTCCATCTCAACCTCATCTGGCTTCACCTTGTCCAGGTTGAATTTCTTCAACAGCAACAGAAAAAAAAATCTCCACATTCTCACCCTTCCAAACCATTCCCACACCTCAGGCTTTAGGTGTGCTCCCGTGTACACCTCACACTTTGCAGAATCAGTTAAACGAAAACCGGCTGACTGTACTTACCGTAGAAAATGCCTCAGCTGCATGGAAGAATCTGGGGCCAGCTCCCAAGATGTGGGATGCAATACTGACGCCTGCAGGTGAGCAACACTGACTGCTGTAGGAAGCCACACCCACCTGGCCTGTTGTGCCAGCTTGTGCTCCAGAGCATGCCACCACCGGAGAAGAGGAAACCCTCAATGTCACCCTAGCCTCATGCCTCAATAGAACATCCCAAATACCTGCCAGCAAGGTGTGTATAACACCATCTATACCGTGAGTCCCCACTAAAGAAGATGAAGCCGACACCCCACTCCCTCTTATGGTCCCAGCCGACCCCCTTGTACACAATGACCCTGGGGACATTCCTTTAGAACACCCCAGACCAGAGACAGAAGGAGAGTGTGAAAGAGGACACAGAATAGTGATCTCACCCGACTGCTGTCCCTCTGGACTCCCAGCCAGAGCTCTGGATCCCTGTGCAGCCTGAGGCAGTTCCCCCTCTTCAGAGTCAGTAAGCTTCCCTTCAGACTGGCTCCAGTCCTCAGGAAGGGCTTGCATCAGTCCCCCTGCAGTAGGTGAAGCAGCAATGCTGGGTCCGGTTCCAGAGCCCATTGGGTGCCCAACGATGACATCAGCAGCAGCCGCCGCAAAGAAGCTCAGAGCACACTCTCTCCTCCTCCCACACAGTGCACACTGAGGCTCTGGGAAATCCTCAGGAGCTGGAGACAGGTCCCTGCATGCAGGGGCAACCATCCTCCAATGCCCAGAAGCTGGAGATGTTGCCCTGTTCGTCTCCTGGTGCAGGGGATCCCAACCATGCTGGGTGCTGAGAGATGTCTCCCACGCCAAGTCACAACAACCATGGGCAGTACTGGGCATCAGGTGAGAGGGTGGAAAAAAAAGTGCTCCTGCCTGGGTTCTGCCGGAGATGGGGATTCCTCTAGACTCTCACACTAGGGTAAGCAGGTGCACACTTGGCTGGTGAGGTCGGAGGGTCCCTGGAGGGGCTCCCAGAGCGGCACTGAACCCTTGTCGTTGCTTTACGACTGAAGCGCTCAGGAGCCTGGACCTTTTAACACGTGAGCGACAGGGTGAGGGCCCAGGGTATATATGTCTGGGCTACTGCAGCAGATCAGCCAGTCTGTTTTGCAGCCACTAGGGCTTCCAGCCATGGCTGTGGCTCAAATGCAAAAGCATGTGGTCCAAATCACCAATGGCTGTTCTTTCCCAAAGGAAACGGTGGTCACAGAGAATCCTGTCAGATGAAGGCACATGCTCCGAGACTGATCTCTGACAAGAACCCCCTCCTTTCTACACACTACAGACCACCCCCCCCCCCCCAAGCTTCAAACTCTCAAATTCAGTGCATTGTTCAGAAATCACCCCACTGAAAACTCCGGTACATTTCTGCCTCTTCTGCGTGCTCCAGTCAGCTGGCCCTCCTCTCAGTTTCACTCCGCTCCAGGCCATATGCTATCTGTCTGTGCATCAGACCTGTATGGATTGGATATACACTGTGGGATGTGGGTAGAGATCCGTGCAGGCCCATGCAGCCGGCCTCTTTTCATTGATTAGAACAGGCTGTCTTCCGGGGTCTGCACAGAACACCTGTGCATCCCACAGAGGTTAAGTTGGCCCCTTCACATGGATGTATGGATCGATACGCTCATGTGAATGACAATTTTTGACATATCAACATCATAAGTCGAATGTCTGTAACACTCTCTCTCGCTGCTCAGAAGCAGCACATCCCCCCCTCCCCATCCCGCATGGACGGGAAGGAGAGAGGGCTCAATCTGCTCCTCCTCCTCCCTCCCCTACCCCTCTATGTCTCCAATCTCCAGCATGCTGTGCTTCAGAAAAGAGATGTGTGTGTGGGAAATTTGAAGTTCAGCAGCTGGCATCATGGATGAAAGGTTCCAATGCTTGAGCCTCCATACTTGGGTAAGTGAGCTCACCATCCACTGTCTATGACTGAAGTCACCCCCTCCCTCCCTTCTCTCTCCTGCCTCCGAGCAAGTGAGTACACTAAAGTAAGGGGGACTCAGATGTAAGGGATTCTCTGCGGACTCTGATGTAAGGGAGGCTTTGTGAACCCCGATTTAAGAGGAAATGCTGGGTACTCTGATGTAAGTGGGGGCTTTGGTGAGAAGAAACCCATTTACGATAGAGTTCCCCTTTATACCAGAGTCCATAGCATGTAAAAAATTCCTGTGTACCGCTAACGTGTGTGTGTGTGTGGGGGGGGGGGGGCTTGTGGGGGTCCAGGCTGAGATTGCTACTTGTCTAAACACAGCAGGTCTTGTTCTGATGTGTGGCTCCTGGGATCTTCTGCTCTTATCTGTCATTGTCTTCCACTGACACCAATGATAGAGCACTTTTCCTCGCACCAAGATAAACAATTGGGCACTATTCCTTCCACTGCAAACAACAATGGGGTTTGCGTTCCACCTGCGCTGATGATGTCAGATGTTGCTGATGAAACGTGTTGGGCGGAACTTCTGAGACACGTCACTTCCGATGTTTGGAGTACACGTGGAACGAAAATCTGAGTTTTCACTTTCATTTTCAATACCTGAGCAATTTTACTTGATGTCAGTGATTAAGTGAGTAAGTGCATTTTTAATAATTTTACTCATTAAATGCACATACTACACTATGAGAGGCTCCTATTTCCTTCTCTACATGTGATTGAGTTATATGCAGAGTATATTATAGGTGCATCATGGTGTCCATTTATCCATGTGTATGGAATCTTATATTGGATATTGGATGGAATAGAGAGCCGGATTCCAGAGCTTGGTGTGAGAACCTGCCAGTTGGAGACAAACAAGGCGCTGTATGACTTCCTGTAATAGAGGTCATGAATTTCTGGTAAGTGAGCTGGACATCTAAACTTTGGTGGAGAGAAAGAGCACGATTCCTTTTTTGGTGTCACATTTTCACTTCTGGATTTCGCACCTTTGGATTTACCTGCACTGAGCATCTGATTTGAGATATTTTTCATGGACATTATACAGTATATTTATATGTATGTTTCATTGTTATGGGATTGTGAGAGCAAGGTTTATAATTTACTCTAAATGTTTGATCTTTAGACTTAATTTTAGTTTTATAACGAGCAGCTCTCAATATACGTATGATTTAATACCATTTTTTAATATTTTATCAATTTTTTATACTTTCTAGATTTTCTATACATTTTATACACATAATACTTTTTACACTCATTACTATGGTTTGCCCAGGTGTGGGGATTTTTGAGTTGAATTGGTGACACAAGTTAAAGCAATTGCTGGTTTAAAAATGAAGGCAGTGGAGCAGCAAAATCCCTCTTGGCAAATTGTAGACACCTCCATTTTTTATCTATGGAGTCTTGTGGAAACCATAAACCAGGGGTCAGCATCTTTTTTCCACTTAAGGGCCGGATTCAATGTATATGAATGCATGGTGGGCCACATTCACCTGCTGATAAATGAAGATAACATTACCCCCGTACCTTTGGACCCCTTTACATTACACATCCCCATCGGGCGAATAGCTGGTGTTAGCACTTAAATGATCTGGACACCATGCTTGATATGATGTCAAGATGATCAAAACACATTATTTCTATTATTACATTGTAATATATAATGAAATAGTTCAACTCACCATAATGCAGAATCCGTGGGAACCCTGAGCTTGTCACCTGCCACCAGATGCAGCTTGCCACTGTTGCCTGCCACCAGATGCAGCTTGTCACTTGACACCATTGCTTTCCACCAGATGCAGCTTGTTACTTGCCACTGTCGCCTGCCGCCAGATGCAACGTGTCCCTTGCCATCGTTGCTTGCCACCAGATGCAGCTTGTTACTTGCCACCGTCACTTGCCACCAGATGCAGTGTGTCACTTGCCATCTTCATTTGCCACCAGATACAGCGTGTGACTTGCCACTGTTGCCTGCCACCAGATACAGCGTGTCACTTGCCACCATCGCCTGCCACTAGATGCAGCATGTTACTTGCCACTGTCACCTGCTACCAGATGCAGTGTGCCACTAGATGCAGCGTGTTACTTGCCACCGTCGCCTGTCACCAGATACAGTGTCACTTGCCACCTGCAACCTGCCCAGATGCAGTGTCCCTTGAACCCGCAGCCTGCCCACTGTGCAGTGTCACTTGAACCCCCCAGCCTGCCACCAGTCTAACACACCAGTGCCCAGGCCTCCCGGGGAAGGTGAACGCCACCCCCCCACCACTGTGGCTTCTCCCAGTGGCAGTGTGGCACAGGAGTTGGGGAGTTCCCTGTTTTAAAGCATGCTGGAGGCTAGGGCCTGGCCCGGAGATGTTAGAGGAGGTGGGTGCCGGACGTCCATGGTGGAGGTGGAGCCGGCCCGGAGATGATAGAGGAGGTGGGTGGAGTGGACATCGTGGTGCAGGCAGATCCGGCCCAGAATACATAGAGGAGGTGGGTGCCAGACGTCCGTAGTGGAGGCAGAGCCGACCTGTGGATAACACTAAGCGCGGAGGAGGAGGAAGTTATCTCCTCACCTGCTTTGAATTTAGGGCAGGAACTTATGGTGTCACTGGTTACTAGACACCAGGTGGCTCTAGCAACCAGTGGCCTGGCCAGTAGAAGAGTCTTTCAGGTGGCGGTGGAGGCGGAGTGAGCGCCAGCGCTATGGCAGGGTTTGCTCCTCTGTCAGTTTCATTCCGGGATACTGTATTGTCCCAGAATGAAGGTCCCCAGGACCTGGGACAGACCCTTAGTAATGGGTAGGACATTTAGCGGGCCGTAGGTTGCCGACCCGTGGCATAAACTATAAAAAACAACAAAAAACCGACAGTTACCATTTAAAGGGACACTAAAATGAATCAATTTAAATCTAATGTTCATCTTTAAGTTTATAAGGTGAATTGATGTTCCAGGCATTCATCCCTGGGTGCCTACTGCTCTAAACTTTAGTACCCTACTTGGTGTGCTATCCAGACGCAGCAGCTTTCAGCCTTTCATAGAGTTTTACAGGCATGGATGAATTTTATGCACAGAGGACTTTTAAAGGCATTTAAAGGATCCATACTTCAGCCCTGGAAGAGGTCCTGAGGAAATATCATTATTGGGTGGACTGAGACTCCTTCACACCAGCAAGTCTTGTGGAATGCGTGGCTGCTGTTGTGCGTTGGAAAAAAGCAGCGCCAACCACTTATCCTGTAGCATTGCACTATTTACTTTTTTTATTCTGTAGCACCCTGGTGTTTAGGCAGGGTTTCTCCTAAATTTACCTGCAAGGTATAGCTACCTTGGCTTATTGTTGAGGATCAATTGATTTCACTCTAAGTCTGTAATTGCTGCACTTCTTTCTTTTGCTGCTAGGTGGCCGGGCACTTGATGGCATTAGATAAGACAAGGGCACTGCAAGGTCAGATGATGGGTATATGGAGTATCTCAGCCAATGGGCAGGGGTTTTCTTAAATCCCTTGGCCTGCTGGGAGAACCTATATATTTGGATAGAGTCAGGTGATCAGTGTTCTGTGCCGCCTGGACGGCTGTCTGGGTGGACATGTGATGTATTGCCCGGGCTGCTAGGCCAGAGTTCAGGCCTATCCCCGGCACATCTGGCTGCCAGGCTGTCTGAGGGCCTATCCAGAAGCAAGAGAGCAGCGCAGGGTTGGGATTGCAGCTTGCAGTCCAACCAGAATTGACGGTTCTGCCGGCCAGAGAACCTGTCGTGGTTGGAGATAGAGGGGAAGCTGTCGCCACTAAGGGACCAACCACCTTATTACCAGGGACCACAGTAAGTAGCTGAAGCAAGTACCGGAGCAGAATTCTCACCAACCGGGGACTGTGAAGAATCAGAAAACTTCAGCGGGTATCAAGCCAGGGACCCAGCCAGCGGAAGTGATATTTGCAGAGCAGCCTTGTGTGTCAAGCCAGGGACCGAGCAGGCTAGTGGGGTCAAGCTTGAGAAGTGTTTGTAGTGGAAGCGAGTGGAACTGTTGCACTTTGTGTTAGAAACTGTTAAAGACTGTTGCCATAGGAGACAGCATTCCTACACATGCAGATGTGGCGTCTTGCTGGATGCTTTTCCCTGCATGGCTGTCCTCCTGTAGAAGTCTCGGAGTCTGACAATTAATATTGGAACTGCTCAAGGGTGTCCTGGCCCTAACCCTCTCTCACAAAGTTCAGTTAAGAGAAATATAATCTCTTTGCATTCAAGAAGTGTCTGGCACCCAATTAATATACCTTGTATTACACCCACTATGCTTTGCAACCCACCATATACAGAAGGATGCCAGCTATCTCTAGCCCTGGAGGTTCTCATTAGACTGAAGGAGGCCTATGACCTTGCTACAATTCTTTTAGTTAAAACACACCTAGCCTGAACGAGCCATAAATGCTACCATATAGAATGATGAAATCACATATGACTGGCCTATGAAGTAAATTAAATGGCTCCTAGGTTAAAAAAGTGTAAAGCTGGCCATAGCTGATGTTTTGGCTGAGCAAAAAAATAACTAACAGATTCCTTTATCCACAAACACCAGGTGGATGAATGAAACCCCAACCCTACCAGGACATTGTATTTTGAAAGCGGGATTTGGCACTGTCAGAATAAACTGATCAGCAGCTGGAGCTTTTCCCTAGGTGCTAGATGACCTTGTCCTGGCACCGATGATGCGGCCGTGTGGACGAAACCCTGCACAGCCACGCTCTTTACCTGTGACATCGAGTGTGGGAAGAAGATCCCCTGTTCGCTGTCAGTGGGGCGCAGGCAGGTGCTTTTTGGTCAAATATTATGCCCTATATATAGATGTTACATGTAATATGTTACTAAAGGTGAACTTATCCTTTAAGACATTGTAAACTCTACCACTTTTTTTTTCTTAAATGGGCCCCCTGCGGTGTTATGCTATAATACACTAGTATGCACTGCAAGACTTACCTTTTAAACAGAGCCCTCTAGTGCTGAGCTGTCACTGCTTCCAGCACTAGACATTTATAGTTCGTTTTGTTCCGAATCGAAAATCGTACAGCTTTTTCGTTATTTGGAGATTCAGATGTATCCTAATTTCTGAATTACAGTAGTAACGAATTTAAACAGATCCAAAATAACAAAACCAAAATTTTGTCTGAAATACGAATGAAATTAAATTTGAAAATTAACTGGAATTCAAAAACAAGAAATAGAAAAAAAGAATAGAAAATAAAGGAAAAGAATAGAAAATAAAAAAACAGAATAGAGTAAAACAGAATACAATAGAAAATAAAAGAATATAATAAATTAGAATAGAAAATAAGGGAATAGAATAGATTAGAACAGAAAACAATAGAATAGAATACAGTATATCATAAAAGTGAGTACACCCCTCACATTTTTGTAAATATTTTATTATATCTTTTTATGTGACAACACTGAAGAAATTACTTTGCTACAATGTAAAGTGAGTGTGCAGTTTGTATAACAGTGTAAATTTGCTGTCCCCCCAAAATAACTCACACATCCAGAGCACACTCCGAAGTGAAAATGTCCAAATTGGGCCCAATTAGCCATTTTCCCTCCCCGGTGTCATGTAACTCGTTAGTGTTACAAGATCTCAGGTGTGAATGGGGAGCAGGTGTGTTAAGTTTGGTGTTATCACTCTCACTCTCTTACTGGTCACTGGAAGTTCAACATGGCACCTCATGGCAAAGAACTCTCTGAGGATCTGAAAAGAAGAATTGTTGTTCTACATAAAGATGGCCTAGGCTATAAGAAGATTGCCCAGACCCTGAAATGGAGGTGCAGCACGGTGGCCAAGACCATACAGTGGTTTAACAGGACAGGTTTCACTCAGAACAGGCCTCGCCATGGTCGATTAAAGAAGATGAGCGCACATCCTCAGCGTCATATCCAGAGGTTGTCTTTGTAAAATAGACGTATGAGTGCTGCCAGCATTGCTGCAGAGGCTAATGGGGTGGGGGGTCAGCCTGTCAGTGCTCAGACCATATGCCACACACTGTGTTTCGTCACTCTGACGCTCCAGATGATGTCAGAGTGACGAAACGCGTAGGGAGGAGTCAGCATACGTTCTTATAAATAATATGGTTATTCCCGCGCTATCAAAATATGGAAAGCGGCTAAAAGTGGAAAAGCTGCTTGCACCGATTCGGGTACACACCTGACCTTCACAAAGAGTAAGTATAAATGGGTGGTGCTGCGCTAATCCTCACTAAACAAACTGGTGTCATAAAAGTGAGTATAAATTCTTAAAATAAAATCTTAAACCATAGATCAAATGCAGAACAATAGAAGCGTGATATATGGCACTAACCAATAAGTAGGGATGAGCTTCGTGTTCGAGTCGAACCCATGTTCGACTCGAACATCGGCTGTTCGACCGTCCGTCGAATTGCGAACGATATGGGCCGTTCGCGCCAAATTCGTGTGGCGCGTCACGGCCCATAATTCACTGCGGCATCGCAGTGCATTGCTGGCTGATGATTGGCCAAGCATGCACTATGACCCGCATGCTTGGCCAATCACAGCGCCGTCAGTAGAGAGAGCTGTAATTGGCCAAAGCCAGGGTGGCTTTGGCCAATTATGGCTCAGGGGATTTAGTACACGCCCCACACTATATAAGGCCGCCTGCACGGCGGCCCTGTGTAGTGTGTGTTCCGGTGTGCTGAGAGATAGAGAGAGAGAGACAGTGTCATTTGATTTGAGTTAGATAGATTAGGCAGAACAGTCAGTCAGTTAGCTGCACTTACAGTGTATTGTGTATATATATGCATCCCAGGTGTTGCATATATATATATACACTGTATTCACAGTGTTCAGCTAGATCCGTTCCTGTTATCTTCTAGACTATTTACATTTAGTGCAGTGCATCCTGCTCACAGTGTTCAGCTAGATCCGTTCCTGCTATTTACATTTAGCGCAGTGCGTCCTGCTCACAGTGTTCAGCTAGATCCGTTCCTGCTATTTACATTTAGTGCAGTGCGTCCTGCTCACAGTGTTCAGCTAGATCCGTTCCTGCTATTTACATTTAGTGCAGTGCGTCCTGCTCACAGTGTTCAGCTAGATCCGTTCCTGCTATTTACATTTAGTGCAGTGCGTCCTGCTCACAGTGTTCAGCTAGATCCGTTCCTGTTATTTACATTTAGTGCAGTGCGTCCTGCTCACAGTGTTCAGCTAGATCCGTTCCTGCTATTTACATTTAGTGCAGTGCGTCCTGCTCACAGTGTTCAGCTAGATCCGTTCCTGCTATTTACATTTAGTGCAGTGCGTCCTGCTCACAGTGTTCAGTTAGATCCGTTCCTGCTATTTACATTTAGTGCAGTGCGTCCTGCTCACAGTGTTCAGCTAGATCCGTTCCTGTTATCTTCTAGACTATTTACATTTAGTGCAGTGCGTCCTGCTCACAGTGTTCAGCTAGATCCGTTCCTGTTATTTACATTTAGTGCAGTGCGTCCTGCTCACAGTGTTCAGCTAGATCCGTTCCTGCTATTTACATTTAGTGCAGTGCGTCCTGCTCACAGTGTTCAGCTAGATCCGTTCCTGCTATTTACATTTAGTGCAGTGCGTCCTGCTCACAGTGTTCAGCTAGATCCGTTCCTGCTATTTACATTTAGTGCAGTGCGTCCTGCTCACAGTGTTCAGCTAGATCCGTTCCTGTTATCTTCTAGACTATTTACATTTAGTGCAGTGCGTCCTGCTCACAGTGTTCAGCTAGATCCGTTCCTGTTATCTTCTAGACTATTTACATTTAGTGCAGTGCGTCCTGCTCACAGTGTTCAGCTAGATCCGTTCCTGTTATCTTCTAGACTATTTACATTTAGTGCAGTGCGTCCTGCTCACAGTGTTCAGCTAGATCCGTTCCTGTTATCTTCTAGACTATTTACATTGATTGCAGTGCGTCCTTCTCACAGTGTTCAGCTAGATCCGTTCCTGTTATCTTCCTACTGACAGGCAGGCTTGTCTGGTTACAGTATATAAAGCTACCTGAAGAAAATTACAGGTGTTCTATTTGATCCTATTAGTACCACGGTCAGGCAGCTAGACTATTTACATTTAGTGCAGTGCGTCCTGCTCACAGTGTTCAGCTAGATCCGTTCCTGTTATCTTCCTACTGACAGGCAGGCTTGTCTGGTTACAGTATATAAAGCTACCTGAAGAAAATTACAGGTGTTCTATTTGATCCTATTAGTACCACGGTCAGGCAGCTAGACTATTTACATTTAGTACAGTGCGTCCTGCTCACAGTGTTCAGCTAGATCCGTTCCTGCTATTTACATTTAGTGCAGTGCGTCCTGCTCACAGTGTTCAGCTAGATCCGTTCCTGCTATTTACATTTAGTGCAGTGCGTCCTGCTCACAGTGTTCAGCTAGATCTGTTCCTGCTATTTACATTTAGTGCAGTGCGTCCTGCTCACAGTGTTCAGCTAGATCCGTTCCTGTTATCTTCTAGACTATTTACATTTAGTGCAGTGCGTCCTGCTCACAGTGTTCAGCTAGATCCGTTCCTGTTATTTACATTTAGTGCAGTGCGTCCTGCTCACAGTGTTCAGCTAGATCCGTTCCTGCTATTTACATTTAGTGCAGTGCGTCCTGCTCACAGAGTTCAGCTAGATCCGTTCCTGCTATTTACATTTAGTGCAGTGCGTCCTGCTCACAGTGTTCAGCTAGATCCGTTCCTGCTATTTACATTTAGTGCAGTGCGTCCTGCTCACAGTGTTCAGCTAGATCCGTTCCTGTTATCTTCTAGACTATTTACATTTAGTGCAGTGCGTCCTGCTCACAGTGTTCAGCTAGATCCGTTCCTGTTATCTTCTAGACTATTTACATTTAGTGCAGTGCGTCCTGCTCACAGTGTTCAGCTAGATCCGTTCCTGTTATCTTCTAGACTATTTACATTTAGTGCAGTGCGTCCTGCTCACAGTGTTCAGCTAGATCCGTTCCTGTTATCTTCTAGACTATTTACATTGATTGCAGTGCGTCCTGCTCACAGTGTTCAGCTAGATCCGTTCCTGTTATCTTCCTACTGACAGGCAGGCTTGTCTGGTTACAGTATATAAAGCTACCTGAAGAAAAGTACAGGTGTTCTATTTGATCCTATTAGTACCACGGTCAGGCAGCTAGACTATTTACATTTAGTGCAGTGCGTCCTGCTCACAGTGTTCAGCTAGATCCGTTCCTGTTATCTTCCTACTGACAGGCAGGCTTGTCTGGTTACAGTATATAAAGCTACCTGAAGAAAATTACAGGTGTTCTATTTGATCCTATTAGTACCACGGTCAGGCAGCTAGACTATTTACATTTAGTACAGTGCGTCCTGCTCACAGTGTTCAGCTAGATCCGTTCCTGTTATCTTCCTACTGACAGGCAGGCTTGTCTGGTTACAGTATATAAAGCTACCTGAAGAAAATTACAGGTGTTCTATTTGATCCTATTAGTACCACGGTCAGGCAGCTAGACTATTTACATTTAGTACAGTGCGTCCTGCTCACAGTGTTCAGCTAGATCCGTTCCTGTTATCTTCCTACTGACAGGCAGGCTTGTCTGGTTACAGTATATAAAGCTACCTGAAGAAAATTACAGGTGTTCTATCCCAGCTTAGTGCAGCTACAGGCCATTAGTATGTCTGGAAGGCCAAGAAGGAGAGGCAGACAGTCACAAGCCAATAAGAGAGGGCAAGCAGGCTCTGTGTCTAGTGCTGGTCGTGGAGACGGTGCATCCTCATCAGCACGTGGCCATGGGACACGCTTGGCCTTTTTTTCGGCAGCTGGCCGTGTTGAGCCGCAACATGCGGAAGACTTGGTCGAGTGGATGACCAAGCCGTCCTCATCCTCCTCATCCTCTCTCACCCATGCCCAGGGTGCTTTGTCTGGCAAAGCAGCGGCCTCTTCCCTCAGCTCAATGTCATCAGTGACTCCTTCCCTAGCTCCACCATGTCCTCCTGAGGATTCCCTCGAACTGTTTTACCACAGTGTTGGGTACATGCTCCAGGAGGATGCCCAGCGTTTGGAAGGCTCTGATGATGATACTGAGCTCGATGAAGGCAGTAACATGAGCACGGACAGAAGGGGTGCCCAAGAAGGACAGCAATCTGGCAGTCATGCTCCCCCTGCTGCAGCATACTGCCAGGTTTGCTCCAGTGATGAGGAGGGAGGGGATGATGAGGTCACTGACTCAACGTGGGTGCCTGATAGGAGAGAGGAGGAGGAGGAGGAGGCGGCACATCACCAACGAGGCAGGATGCCCTCCAGGGGCCAGCCTAACGGCAGCACATTGACTGCATCACACCCCAAAGCTCCACATGTGCAGGGCGCTGCAGTCTCTGCGCGTTATTCAAAAAGTTCTTTGGTGTGGGCCTTTTTTGAGACGAGTGCATCAGATCGCACCGCTGCTATTTGCAACATATGTCTCAAGCGTATCTCGCGTGGCCAAAACATCTCCCGCTTGGGTACCACATGCTTGACCAGACATATGTTGACCTGCCATGCAGTTCGTTGGCAAGCGTATCTAAAAGACCCACACCAAAGAACAAAGAGGATCTCTCCTTGCTCCTCATCAGCTGAGATTTCCAACCCCACTAGACCTTCAGTCCTCTCTGAGACCTGCAGTGAGAGGAATGAAGGTGTAGAATTAGGTGTGTCACAGCCAAGTACTTGTGGGCAATCTGCTTTTGGTACACTGACGTCAGATTGTACCAGGCAAATTTCCCTGCCCCAGCTGCTGCACCGCCGAAAGAAGTTTGCTCCCAGCCATCCACATGCCCAGCGGTTGAAATGCTAGCTTGGCAAAATTGCTAGCACTTCAACTGCTGCCTTTTCAGTTGGTAGACTCTGCCCCCTTCCGTGAGTTTGTGGAATGTGCGGTTCCTCAGTGGCAGGTACCCAAACGCCACTTTTTCTCACGGAAGGCGATTCCGGCTCTCTACCGGCATGTGGAAGGCAATGTCCATGCCTCGCTGGACAGGGCGGTCAGCGGTAAGGTGCATATTACCGCTGACTCATGGTCCAGCAGGCATGGACAGGGATGTTACCTAAGTTTCACGGCGCATTGGGTGACTCTGCTGGCAGCTGGGAAGGATGCAGGACAAGGTGCAGTAGTGTTGGAGGTTGTTCCGCCACCACGCCTCCAAAATGCTGATTGTGACACACCTCTCTCCTCCACCCCCTCCTCTTCTTCTTCCTCCATGGCCTCTTCCTCGGAACCAGCGGTGCTCCGTAGGCGTTCAAGGGGCTACGCAAGTACGCAGGCCAAAAGATGCCATGCGGTGCTTGAGCTGGTGTGCTTGGGGGACAGGAGCCACACTGGGGCAGAGGTTCTGTCAGCTCTGCAGGGGCAGGTTCAGAGGTGGTTGACGCCACGCCAACTTAAGGCAGGAATGGTGGTTTGCGACAATGGCACCAACCTCCTCTCTGCCCTCCGACAGGGACAACTGACCCATGTGCCCTGTTTGGCTCACGTCCTTAACTTGGTGGTGCAGCGGTTCTTGGGCAGGTACCCGGGCTTACAGGATGTCCTGAGGCAGGCCAGGAAAGTCTGTGTGCATTTCCGCCGGTCATATAATGCCAGTGCTCGGCTGACGGACCTCCAAAAGGAGTTTAACCTGCCCAAGAACCGCCTAATCTGTGACATGCCCACCAGGTGGAACTCAACGTTGGCCATGCTGCAGCGGCTGCACACGCAGCAGAGGGCCATCAATGAGTACCTGTGCGACTATGGCACCAGGACAGGGTCAGGGGAGCTTGTTTTTTTTTCCCCACGCCAGTGGGCCATGATCAGGGATGCATGCACTGTCCTGTCACCATTCGAGGAGGCCACGAGGATGGTGAGCACTGACAGTGCATGCATCAGTGACACTGTCCCCCTTGTCCACCTGTTGGAGCACACGCTGCGTGGAATAATGGACAGGGCACTTGAGGCAGAACAGAGGCAGGAAGAGGAGGATTTCCTTAGCTCTCAAGGCCCCCTTTATCCAGACAGTGTTCCTGCGTGCCCGCCGATCACACAGGAAGAGGAGGAGGAGGAGGAGGAGGAAGATTGTGTCAGTATGGAGGTGGAGCCTGGCACTCAGCATCAGCAGCAGTCTTTAAGGGATCAGTCCCAAGGAACACATGGACTTGTACGTGGCTGGGAGGAGGTGGCTGCGGACGTTGTTGTCCTTAGTGACCCAGAGGACTCCGGACCGAATGCCTCAGCAAACCTACGCTGCATGGCCTCCCTGATCCTGCAAAGCCTGCGTAAGGATCCTCGTATTCGTGGTATCAAGGAGAAGGACCAATACTGGCTGGCAACCCTCCTTGATCCACGTTACAAGGGTAAGGTTGCGGACCTTATCTTGCCATCGCAGAGGGAGCAGAGGATGAAACATCTTCGGGAGGCCTTGCTGACCTTCAGTCAGTCAAAGAAGGAGCGGTGGAGAAGGTGGCCGTCTGACCGATGCGTTCAGACAATTTTTTGGTCCGCAGCCCCAAGGTATGATCGGTTCCAGCAACCATCGCCAGCGTCTGTTTTACATGGTGCAGGAATACCTAGGGGCAAGATCAGACTTGGACACCTTTCCCACCGAAAATCCTCTGGGTTACTGGGTCTTGAGGATGGATCACTGGCCAGAGCTTGCACAGTATGCAATTGAGCTACTGGCCTGTCCTGCATCCAGCGTTCTTTCGGAACGCACATTCAGTGCTGCTGGAGGCGTGGTAACCGATCACAGGGTGCGTCTGTCCACCGACTCGGTCGATCGGCTGACCTTCATAAAAATGAATCAGTCTTGGATCACCACCAGCTACCAAGCACCTGATGCTGATGTAACCGAATAATTTTTTTTGAAATCTCAGATCCCTTCAAAGACTGCCTATGCTGATGCTGAGTGACTATCCCTGAGTAATTATCCTCTTCCTCCTCAATCATCACGCTGATAGCTTGTAAGAACATTTTTGGTTCTGGGCGCCACCACCGGTGCCTAAGGCCCAATTTTTCTGCCCCGTCTAACAGGGGCGTGTAATTACAATTTTTGAAGCAATACTTTGCAGCAGGGCTCGTTCCTGCGTTCCAACTAGAGTGTCTGTGAGGGGTTGCAGTGTTGTGGCACCAGCACCAGTGCCTAAGGCCTAATTTTTCAGCTCCTGTTCAACAGGGGCATGTAATTACAATTCTTCATCTAATATTTCACAGCAGGGCCCTGTGAGGGCTTACAGTGTTGTGGCCACAGCAACACCTAAGGCCCAAATTTCTGCTGAGTATATAGGGCAGGACCCTACTTTCAAACATCTAACTTACAAACGACTCCTACTTGCAAACGGAAGGAGACAACAGGAAGTGAGATGAAATCTACCCCTAGGAAGGGAAATTCTCTCCTGTAAGAGTTAATATGGGAAAACAATTTCTCCTTTCCACTGATGCTTTCCAATCCTTGTTCCACAAAAAAACCCAAATTTTCAAAAAACATTTTTCATTGGGACAAAAAAGTGAGGTGAAATCTTCTGAAGAGGAGGAAAGACAGCAAAACAAATGTCACAGGGGTGATAACCCTTCCCTATGTTTTCCAAAAAGCTTAGAAAAGATTTTTTGGCTGGAGCTAAACACGTTAAAAATGTTCAAAATTACAAACAGATTCTACTTAACAACAAACCTACAGTCCCTGTCTTGTTTGCACCGCCTGTATACTGCTGTTCAGAGTATATAGGGCCTGGTGGCCCCACACCTTTCCTTATTTTAATTTGGGTGCGGGGTTCCCCTTAATATCCATACAAGACCCAAAGGGCCTGGTAATGGACTGGGGGGTACCCATGCCGTTTGTCTCACTGATTTTCATCCATATTGCCATGACCCGACATGACATTAAACCCGTAAGCAGTTTTAAATGAGATTTTTTCCTTTAAAAATGACATTTGGTGCAGGGACTGTTCTAAACATGGGAAACACGCGTCACTTTACAGGCATACTATAGACACCCCCCAGGTACGATATTTAAAGGAATATTTCACTTTTTTTTTTTTACTTTAAGCATCATTAAAATCACTGCTCCCGAAAAAACGGCTGTTTTTAAAAGTTTTTTTTGCATTGATACATGTCCCCTGGGGTAGGACCCGGGTCCCCAAACCCTTTTTAGGACAATACCATGCAAATTAGCCTTTAAAATGAGCACTTTTGATTTCGAACGTTCGAGTCCCATAGACGTCAATGGGGTTCTAACGTTCGTGCGAACTTTCGGTCCGTTCGCGGGTTCTGGTGCGAACCGAACCGGG
Source organism: Lithobates septentrionalis (assembly GCA_037952835.1). Lineage (NCBI taxonomy): Eukaryota > Metazoa > Chordata > Amphibia > Anura > Ranidae > Lithobates > Lithobates septentrionalis. Next base: position 2,836,117 of record JBBDGP010000545.1, read on the forward strand.
GGGTGTTCGGCTCATCCCTACCAATAAGTGAAACTCATCCAATGAAAAAAAATATTATATCATATATGTGAAAGTTATATCATATACGTGAAGAAATATAGATGATAACACATAGATATGGTCTCCTAGCAATTTAGTAAGCCTTGCAATCATTAAAAAAACATTCCATCATATAGTGCAATAAATAAATATGAATAGTTAAAACTGTGTGCAAAAGAATTGTTCGGAGAAAGTGACAATGTGCAATGGGGTATTCCAATCAAATGAATACATGCCCCATACTGAATACAAAGTGGCAGATGTGCAAAAAACATCATAAATAACATATATTGTCCCAAACAATTAGGTGCAAAAGTGCTATGCAAAAAGGATTCTTGATAAAACCAAAATATGTGACAGCAACAGTTCAGCATGCGGCCGTTGGAGTTAAAAAGCTCAGTGTGGATCACATCACATGTGTCTTCGTGTGCAAACACACAGGTGAGTAGTGGCCCCTTACCTCAAGGTAATAGGGCAAGCGCATATAATCAGCAAGCCTTTGGGTTGTCCACCTAGGGGCTCCAGCGCGTCCCTCAAGGTCCTAGATCCGGGATATGGTTCCCTCAGATGTAGTGCAGGGGGATATATAAAGAGCAAGGAGGATCCCAATAGTGAAATACCGTTTAATCAAATAATTTTTTTTTAAAAATAATAAGGGTACTTAATAAGGGTCCCAGGGACGAGACAGGCTGCAGACGCTGTTAGAGGCTTACGAGCTCGCCGCTCGTTGGATGCTAACTACTATTTTTAGTTTTTTGATGTGAGTACCCTTATTATTTTTTAATAAAAATTATTTGATTAAACGGTATTTCACTATTGGGATCCTCCTTGCTCTTTATATATCCCCCTGCACTACATCTGAGGGAACCATATCCCGGATCTAGGACCTTGAGGGACCTTGAGGGACGCACTGGAGCCCCTAGGTGGACACCCCAAAGGCTTGCTGATTATATGCGCTTGCCCTATTACCTTGAGGTAAGGGGCCACTACTCACCTGTGTGTTTGCACACGAAGACACATGTGATGTGATCCACACTGAGCACTTTAACTGCAACGGCCGCATGCTGAACTGTTGCTGTCACATATTTTGGTTTTATCAAGAATACTTTTTGCATAGCACTTTTGCACCTAATTGTTTGGGACAATTTATGTTATTTTTTAGTTGGATGGACGTTTCTTGCACATCTGCCACTTTGTATTCAGTATGGGGCACGTATTCATTTGATTGGAATACCCCATTGCACATTGTCACTTTCTCCGAACAATTCTTTTGCACACAGTTTTAACTATTCATATTTATTTATTGCACTATATGATGGAATGCTTTTTTAATGATTGCAAGGCTTACTAAATTGCTAGGAGACCATATCTATGTGTTATCATCTATATTTCTTCACGTATATGATATAACTTTCAGGGGGGCGTGGCCTGGAGAGCGATGGGGTAGGACGTGTGCAGTGAGAGCTCCGCTTGCCCATACTCCTGCAACACCATCCTGCTGTAATCCTGGCGATCCTAACCTAACTACAGTGCTCAGCAAGCCTGCTTTGTTCCCTGACTGGCCATCGGAGTTATCCAGCCTTCTGGAGCGCCATCCGCGGCCGCGATCGCCGGATCTCCCCACCCGGGGACTGCCTGTAGGACAGACCGCGGCTTCGGCCTAGTCAGTGGAGCGGCGGCCATCTTGCTGCACCCGGCGGCGGCTCCTACACATTTGCTGGCCACATCTTGCTCCCCAGAGACTCCTGGTTACCTGCCCTGGCCACCGGACTACCTGTGGGCACTGCCACAGCATCTTTACACCCTGTAGCAGCTGGCTGGAAGGTCTGAGGCCCCGACCTGGTGCCTGGAGCGGTGGCCATCTTGCTACACCCGGCGGCAGCTCCTACACATTTCCTTGCCACATCTTGCTCCCCAGAGACTCCTGGTTACCTGCCCTGGCCACCGGATTACCTGTGGACACTGCCATAGCATTTCTACACCCTGTAGCAGCTGGTTGGAAGGTCTGAGGCCCTGACCTGGTCCCTGGAGCAGCGGCCATCTTGCTACACCCAGGGTCACCTCCGCCTCTAACAACTCACTTGTGGAAGATTCTTAAAAGCAGCATCAGCAGCAGGTCTTTAAGCCGACGGATTTCTTCACATGCACCGCCGATCATCCCGGCCAGCCAGAGGAAGGGGTAAGAAGTTGAAATTTCCCCCCGAACCGGTGGAGACAGAGGCGGCCTGTGCAGGCCGCATGGGCCCGGGAGGCACGCTAGTGGCAACATGGTGTCCCAGACAGAGCAGCCAGAGCAGTCCCCCTCTACACAGCCAGGCCTGGCTGATGTCCTGGCTGCTATAGGAAATTGCCAAGCCTCCCTTACTACCCTTACCTCCAAGGTAGATGCTGTGCAATTAGATGTTGGTCTAATAAGGCTGGACATGGATAAAATAAGGGGCAGACTTTCTGTTGCGGAACAGAGTCTGGGGCAAGTGGAGGACACTGTAGAGTCTCATGGAGCAGACTTAAGGGCCCTGCAAACCAAAATTAGAGCACTGGAATATAAATCCGAGGATGCGGAAAACCATAATAGGAGGAACAACCTCCGTATTGTAGGTCTGGCGGAAGGAGCTGAGGGGAAATGTCTGACGGAGTTTATTGAAGGCCTACTACGTTCCCTCCTACCAGGGGGTCAATTTTCACCTTTCTATGCGGTGGAGCGGGCTCACCGGATCCCTCCCAAGCCGGGCCCCCCTGGAGCACCGCCACACACATTTATCCTAAAGTTTCTGAACTTCCGTGACAGGGATGAAGTGCTCCGGGCTGCTAGAGTGCAGAGAGAAATACGCCATCAAAATAACAAGCTACTTATCTTCCCTGACTACTTTGTTGAAACTCAAAAGCTCAGACGCTCCTTTGACCAGGTGAAGGCAGCCATGCGTCTTAAGGGCATTCGATACAGTGTTCTGTTTCCAGCACGGTTAAGGGTTCAAGACGGGGAAACTACCAGATTTTTTACCTCCCCCAGGAATGCTAACGCATGGCTGGAATCATTGCCCCCAAACCGTTAAACGCTGCAACATGCTCTTCTGTACTTCTGCTCTGAATATTGGCCGCTGATTGTTTAAATCTCAACAGGGGAATTAATCTTGCACCCATTGTGCCTTTTGTATTCCCTGTCGGTATACAGTATAAGTGTTGTGCCCCTTGCTATGCCAGGTGATATCTACTTTCAAGCTTGCCACTGTTTGAATCTACTGTGGGATAACCTTTTCTGCCCTTTACAAGATGTTCCTGAGATGCTGGGATTTTTAGAGATGAAGATTGCCTATGTTATACTGACTTACTGCAGCAATGACTTGTTTGGCTCTTATAGAAACTCAGATTTCAGTGATGATCTTAATTCCTGAAGGATGGTCACTGGCGGACTCTAGTGACCGTTACACATATTGCAGGATCACTTCTTCCTCTTCTTTCACTTGCAAGTGATATACACCTTTTATTATGATTGCCTAGTCTGAAATTCCACTCTAGGAGACAATCAATTGCTAACCGCATTCGAAGGAGAAAGCACTTTGCCAGATTAACTGCCTAGAGTATGGTATACCCTGTCTTCCTGAGCTACAGGATGATCTTCCTCATTTATCCTAAACAGAGAACCCTTTTTTTTTTTTTTTCTATTCTTCATGTGCTGCTAGTTTTATCCACACATCTACTCGCCCACATTGGTCCGAAATGAGACGGTCCGAAATAACCTTTGTTGGTTGGAACGCTATTTTTCTCCTAATTCCTAATGGCGGCGGAGTCTCTCGTCACCTTACGTGGACAATCCTCTCCACTAAGGGTCTACACCCACTGGTTCACGCTCCCTGAACTTGGGGTTTTATTTTTCTTTTTTGATGTTTGGGGAACAAGGCATTCCTAGGTTGGGGTGGGGGATGCGGGGTGGGGGGCGGGGTTTAATGCTGGATTTGTTTTTGTTAACACTTTTTTGTTGTTTCAGGTGCTTTAGATTTGACGCATGTTTGAACAGAACCATTTACACAGTGCTATGTAGAATAATATATGTGTGGCTGGACTGGGATGCTACCTGTCTGGTATGTTACATAACTGCATATCCACTATACCTCATACTTCATGGCTGAGTTAAAGGTAATTTCATGGAACATTCGAGGGCTTAATACTGCTGTTAAGCGTTCCCTGGTGTTTCGTTTCCTTTGCTCCCACAACCCGCAGATCTGTATTCTCCAGGAGACACATCTGCCGCAAAACAAAACGGTATGCCTTAGGAAAGCCTGGGTGGGCCTTAATTATCATTCCACCTTTTCCACCTATGCCCGAGGGGTTAGCATCCTGGTCCACAAGACACTACCCTTTAGGCTGATTGAAGTTAAAACAGATAAAGAAGGGAGATTTGTTGTTATACATGCTAATATATTTGATAAAAATGTGGTACTAGTTGGGCTTTATGTTCCTCCTCCAGCATCTGGCAGGGTCCTTCACGAGATCATGCAAATAGCGGTGCAATTTGATACCGCATTGGTATACCTCATGGGGGACTTTAACATGGTTCCACTGGTGGAACTTGACCAGCTACAATCCTCGGCTCGGGACACTCCGGACCTCAGGCAGTGGGCGGAAACTTTTGCCCTCACTGACGTTTGGAGGCACCTGTACCCGACATTGAAAGTCTTCACCTGCCATTCAGCCTCACACAAAACGCTGTCCAGAATAGATCTTGTCTATGCTTCGGGCCCTGCACTACAATATGTACATGACCTATCTGTGCTTCCCAGGGGAATTTCAGATCACGCACCATTGTGTTTGACACTGACGCTGTCTGTTCCACCAGGGACTCGCCTGTGGCGCTTATCCAGATTTTGGGCTAATGATGAGAGATTGTTGGAACCCCTAACGGCCTCTATCTGCAATTTCTGGACAGACAATGCTGAATCAGCTGCCCCTTCTGTTGTATGGGACTCCTTTAAAGCTTGGATAGTATGGGAGTATGGGCATAGTATCACTCGGCTCAAGCGTGACTCTACCCGCTCCATAGATGAGCTAGAGGCACTGGCAGGCAGGTTGGAGGCTGCAATACGTTTCTGGGGAGGACCGGTACAGGGCGTGGAAAAAGGCTCTGCGTGACCTATCCACCACTAGGATGGCCCAGACGGACAAGGCCTTGTTATACTCCGCTCAACACGTGTTCGAGCATGGTGGTAAAAATGGGAAGCTTCTTGCGTGGCTGGCTAAGGGAAACATACCTTCAACCCCCATAGGCTCCATTAGAGACAATACTGACCAGATCCTTACTGCCCCTGTTAATATTAATGACCGTTTTCGAGAATACTTTCAAGAGGTTTACTCCTCTAGAGATGTTGCATCGGATTCATCCATGTCCTCTTTTTTTGACTCCCTGTCTATCCCTGTTTTGTCTGAGGAAGCAAGGGAGGGGCTGGAGGCTGACATCACACTTGAGGAGATACAGGTTGCCATGGGACATCTCAAGGGAGGGAAGGCCCCGGGCGCAGATGGGTTACCATCTGAATTTTACTCCAATTTTTCTGAACTACTGGCCCCTAAGTTGACTTCACTGCTTTCTAAATTTGCAAATCTGCCAGCCCTACCTGACTCAATGAATGAGGCAGTTATTGTTAGGGGTGCAACGGATCGTTGCCGATCCGTGATCCGTATGGATCACCCTCCGCGGATCGGCACACCTGCGATCCGCGGAGCACTTTTCGGCCTCAGCCATAGGAAAGGCCCTGGCTTCGGCCTAGCTCCGGAGCGGCGGCCATCTTGGTACACCCGGAAGTGGCCGCTGTCTCGACAGGAAGTGACGTTTCGTCACCGCCATCTTGCTACACCCCACACTGCACAGTACAATAATGATAGAGTGAGAAGGGGGCAAGCGGACATCTTGTTACACCCACCGGAGTTTTAAATTTAAAAGCCATTTTCAACACAAAACTGAGCTTATATGCACAAATAGTGTATTTATGCATATAAGCTCGGTTTTGTGTTGAAAATAGCTTTTAAATCTAAAACTCCAGTGGGTGTAACAAGATTTGTGTGTTTTTTTATTTTTATTTTTTTTATGCTGATCGGAGGATCGATCCGATCCGTGACTCTGATCCGAGGATCGATCCGATCCGTGAGATTTTTGATCCGTTGCACCCCTAGTTATTGTACTGGTTCCTAAACCAGGAAAAGACCCTCTTGATTGCGCATCGTACAGGCCCATCTCGTTGCTTAATATCGATGCCAAGATCTTTGCTAAGGTCTTGGCCACCCGACTATCTCATGTAATAGAAGACCTAGTGGGTATAGACCAGACGGGATTTATGCCAGGCAAGGGTACAGATATAAATATTAGGCGCCTATTCCTTAACTTAGCAACATCGCATGACAACACGGGGTCCAGGGTTATTGCCTCTTTGGATGCCGAGAAGGCTTTCGACTCTGTTGAATGGAAATTTTTATGGGAAACTTTGCGTAGATTTGGATTCGGTCCCAAATTTATTCACGGAGTACGATTGCTGTACCGATCCCCCCGGGCACGGGTTCGCACCAACAATTGGGTCTCAGACTCCTTTGATCTGTTTCGCTGTACGAGGCAGGGATGCCCGCTCTCCCCCAGCCTGTTCGCCCTGGCGCTGGAGCCTCTGGCAATTGCCATTAAGAGTGCACCGGACGTTCTGGGCCTGCGGGTGGGTATGATGGAAGAGCGCCTCTCCCTCTATGCTGACGACGCATTATTGTACCTAAATGATGCTGGGCCCTCTCTTCAAGCTGCCTTGCGTATTTTTGACAGTTTTGGTGGACTCTCGGGAGTTAAAATAAATTGGACCAAATCAGTCCTATTTTTTATAGATGATGAAGTTAACTTTGGAACCCTCTCCTCCCCATTACAAAGGGTTAGGGAATTTAAATATCTTGGAGTTGTGATCACTAGGAATCCCTCTGATTTTATTGTAAAAAAACCTGGCCCCTGTCCTGAACACCCTACGTTCGAAATGTGCTGCCTGGGAGAATCTTCCTCTGAATCTTCTGGGTCACATTAGTCTCCTTAAAATGATGATACTGCCCAAATTTAACTATCTGTTTAGGAATTGCCCGGTCTGGGTCCCTGCCTCGTTTTTTAGGGAGATTGACCGTATAGTGGCATCCTTTATTTGGTCGGGGAGAAACCCTAGGTTGGCACGTACTACGTTGTGTTTACCTGCAGATTTGGGCGGACTTGCCCTCCCAAATTTCCAGATATATTTTTGGGCAGCCATGTTGGTGATGGTACACTGGTGGTTCCAGGGTTCTAGATCCAATGTGGCAACCTGTCTCGAGGCGAATATTCTGGGTTCCCTGACGGACCTTCGGAATTTTCCCTATAGAGGACCCAAGGCATATTGTGAGGTCCCTGGGCCTACTAGAGCAACTTGGAGAGTATGGGAGGCGGCTAGGCGCAGATACTTGAGACCTGGCCAATTGTCTCCAGCTCATCCCCTATCGGGGAACCCACGACTTAAACACTTCCGTATGATACCGGACCCACAGGTGTGGGCCAGATATGGCGTAACCTTGTTGGAACACGTAATGTCTGGGGGACAGCTGCTCTCCTTGCATGAGCTTACGGCTAAATTTGGACTGCCCCGTTGGATGGGGTTCCGGTACCTACAGCTGAGACATGCAGCCAGGGCTCAATTCCTGCAAACTCCCCTGTTACAGACGGACCCCATCGAAGATCTCCTATCTCCTGGAGACTTGACTAAACCCCTATCCTCTCTATATAATGCGTTGCTGGGAAGAGATTCCCCTAAGATTAATGAATTATGGGAAAGATGGCGGGCAGATATCCCGTCGCTGGATAAGGAGGGATGGGAGGACTGTCTAGAGTATGGCCCGAAATTAGTGATAGCATCCAAGGACAAACTGATTCAAGTTAAATTTATACACAGGGTCTACTATACCCCGCAGAGACTCCATCGCATATTTCCTGAGAGAGACCCCATGTGTCCGAAATGCAAAGTCCATATAGGCACATTTATACATATGTTCTGGGAGTGCCCAGTTGTTGCACTATTTTGGACTAAGATTGTAGGTGAAATCAACTCCAGATTGCAGACCTCTATTCCGCTCTTGCCGGCCATGGCGTTGCTGGGGATACATGATGATGAGCAGAGGCCATATCATCTTAAATTACTAATTTCCTTCCTTCTTTTCTATGCAAAAAAAAAGAAATACTCATGAAATGGATAGATTCTTCCCCTCCATCCTTTTCAGCCTGGGAGGCACAGATTGAGGCAGTAATCCCCATGTATAAAATGACATATATAAACCGTGGCTGTCTGTGGAAATTTGAAAAAGTTTGGGCTCCCTGGATGGCCTTATAGAGAAACATTCAGTTCACTCCGATCATTTGCCCCAATAGGGGAGGGTTTTGGAGGGTGGAGGGTGGACGGTACTTGTTGAGAATGGTACTATTAACCTTACGTATTGCTTGCGGGTTTTGCATATTATTTTCCCTATCCTCAAATATGTAATCTACGTATGTAATGTATTGTACTCTGTTGAATGGTATTCTGTAACTCTGATTATCTGTTACAACAATAAAGCACCACTGTTTTTGTTAAAAAAAATGATATAACTTTCAGCATACTTTCTTGCATCACTTCCTGTCACAGAAGCTTGTGTCAGCAATATATGCTGTTTTTATCCTAACCGAATGTGAGTACACTTTTAGCGTTTTTCATCAATAAACAAGTTTTTATACAGTATCACGCTATGTGGGCTCCCTCCTTCTCTTTTCATAATGAAACCTCCCCATAATCAACATTAAGGACAGAGGTATCCTGTATCCCTACACAGTGGCATATACTGTGAATGTATGAGACCCCAAGAGGGGGTGAAGGATCTGGTGAGTGCAAACACTTTAGGAGCATGGATAAGGTACACACTGAATGTTTATTCATTGAAAAGCCCACCAGCATGGACAGGGCTGGACTGGGACAAAAATGTGGCCCTGGACTTCATCCAGACTGGCCCACTTTAATTTTGCAAACACGCACTAAAACAGTATATAAACTATACGCAATTGCGCAAAAAAAAACATAAGTAAAAACATTCCACTGTAAGTAAAAAAAACACAGGTCACTGCGCTATGGGTGAGCAGGGACTTGGGTATCTGTGGTGTCACTGAAAGAAAAAAAAAGTCCCTGCATTGGTGGTTTCGCTGGAAGGACAAATGTCCTTCTGTCCGTGTTGTCACTGGAAGAAAAAAAATTGTCCCTGCATCTATCATATGTGACGTGCACCAGTAAATTTAAGGAGGTGGGGTGGTAGGAAGCTGGTAGAGGGATGAAGATGACAGGGGGTGGGAGGAAGGTGGGAGGAAGCTGACGGGGGATGAAGATGACAGGGGGTGGGAGGAAGCAGACAGGGGGATGAAGATGACAGGGGGTGGGAGGAAGCTGACAGGGGGGATGAAGATGACAGGGGGTGGGAGGAAGCTGACGGGGGATGAAGATGACAGGGGGTGGGAGAAAGCTGATGGGGGGTGAAGATGACAGGGGGTGGGAGGAAGCTGACAGGGGGATGAAGATGACAGGGGGTGGGAGGAAGCTGACGGGGGATGAAGATGGCAGGGGGTGGGATGAAGATGACAGAGGGTGGGATGAAGATGACAGGGGGTGGGAGGAAGCTGACAGGGGGGATGAAGATGACAGGGGGTGGGAGGAAGCTGACAGGGGGTGGGAGGAAGCTGACAGGGGGATGAAGATGACAGGGGGTGGGAGGAAGCTGACGGGGGGATGAAGATGACGGGGTGGGAGGAAGCTGACAGGGGTATGAAGATGACAGGGGGTGGGAGGAAGCTGACAGGGGGTATGAAGATGACAGGGGGTATGAAGATGACAGGGGGTGGGAGGAAGCTGACAGGGGGGGTGAAGATGACAGGGGGTGGGAGGAAGCTGACAGGGGGGATGAAGATGACAGGGGGTGGGAGGAAGCTGACATGGGGATGAGGATGATGGGGGGTGGGAGGAAGCTGACAGGGGGGATGAAGATGACAGGGGGTGGGAGGAAGCTGACGGGGGTGAAGATGGCAGGGGGTGGGAGGAAGCTGACGGGGGGATGAAGATGACAGGGCGTGGGAGGAAGCTGACAGGGGATGAAGATGGCAGGGGGTGGGATGAAGATGACAGAGGGTGGGAGGAAGCTGACATGGCGATGTGGATGATGGGGGGTGGGAGGAAGCTGACAGGGGGATGAAGATGACAGGGGGCGGTAGGAAGCTGACGGGGGATGAAGATGACAGGGGGTGGGAGGAAGCTGACGGGGGATGAAGATGGCAGGGGGTGGGATGAAGATGACAGAGGGTGGGATGAAGATGACAGGGGGTGGGAGGAAGCTGACAGGGGGATGAGGATGATGGGGGGTGGGAGGAAGCTGATGGGGGGATGAAGATGACAGGGGGTGGGAGGAAGCTGACGGGGGATGAAGATGACAGGGGGTGGGAGGAAGCTGACGGGGGATGAAGATGGCAGGGGGTGGGATGAAGATGACAGAGGGTGGGATGTAGATGACAGGGGGTGGGAGGAAGCTGACAGGGGGGATGAAGATGACAGGGGGTGGGAGGAAGCTGACGGGGGATGAAGATGACAGGGGGTGGGAGGAAGCTGACAGGGGGTGGGATGAAGATGACAGAGGGGGGATGAAGATGACAGGGGGTGGGAGGAAGCTGACAGGGGGGATGAAGAGGACAGGGGGTGGGATGAAGATGACAGGGGGTGGGAGGAAGCTGACAGGGGGGATGAAGATGACAGGGGGTGGGAGGAAGCTGACAGGGGGTGGGAGGAAGCTGACAGGGGGGATGAAGATGACAGGGGGTGGGAGGAAGCTGACGGGGGGATGAAGATGACGGGGTGGGAGGAAGCTGACAGGGGTATGAAGATGACAGGGGGTGGGAGGAAGCTGACAGGGGGTATGAAGATGACAGGGGGTATGAAGATGACAGGGGGTGGGAGGAAGCTGACAGGGGGGGTGAAGATGACAGGGGGTGGGAGGAAGCTGACAGGGGGGATGAAGATGACAGGGGGTGGGAGGAAGCTGACATGGGGATGAGGATGATGGGGGGTGGGAGGAAGCTGACAGGGGGGATGAAGATGACAGGGGGTGGGAGGAAGCTGACGGGGGTGAAGATGGCAGGGGGTGGGAGGAAGCTGACGGGGGGATGAAGATGACAGGGCGTGGGAGGAAGCTAACAGGGGATGAAGATGGCAGGGGGTGGGATGAAGATGACAGAGGGTGGGAGGAAGCTGACATGGCGATGTGGATGATGGGGGGTGGGAGGAAGCTGACAGGGGGATGAAGATGACAGGGGGCGGTAGGAAGCTGACGGGGGATGAAGATGACAGGGGGTGGGAGGAAGCTGACGGGGGATGAAGATGGCAGGGGGTGGGATGAAGATGACAGAGGGTGGGATGAAGATGACAGGGGGTGGGAGGAAGCTGACAGGGGGATGAGGATGATGGGGGGTGGGAGGAAGCTGATGGGGGGATGAAGATGACAGGGGGTGGGAGGAAGCTGACGGGGGATGAAGATGACAGGGGGTGGGAGGAAGCTGACGGGGGATGAAGATGGCAGGGGGTGGGATGAAGATGACAGAGGGTGGAATGTAGATGACAGGGGGTGGGAGGAAGCTGACAGGGGGGATGAAGATGACAGGGGGTGGGAGGAAGCTGACGGGGGATGAAGATGACAGGGGGTGGGAGGAAGCTGACAGGGGGTGGGATGAAGATGACAGAGGGGGGATGAAGATGACAGGGGGTGGGAGGAAGCTGATGGGGGATGAAGATGACAGGGGGTGGGATGAAGATGACAGGGGGTGGGATGAAGATGACAGAGGGGGATGAAGATGACAGGGGGTGGGAGGAAGCTGACAGGGGGGATGAAGATGACAGGGGGTGGGAGGAAGCTGACGGGGGATGAAGATGACAGGGGGTGGGATGAAGATGACAGGGGGTGGAAGGAAGCTGACGGGGGATGAAGATGACAGGGGGTGGGACGAAGATGACAGGGGGTGGGAGGAAGCTGACGGGGGATGAAGATGACAGGGGGTGGGATGAAGATGACAGGGGGTGGGATGAAGATGACAGGGGGTGGGAGGAAGCTGATGGGGGATGAAGATGACAGTGGGTGGGATGAAGATGACAGGGGGTGGGATGAAGATGACAGGGGGTGGGATGAAGATGACAGAGGGGGGATGAAGATGACAGGGGGTGGGAGGAAGCTGACAGGGGGGGGTGAAGATGACAGGGGGTGGGATGAAGATGACAGAGGGTGGGATGAAGATGACAGGGGGTGGGATGAAGATGACAGGGGGTGGGGTAAAGATGACAGGGGGTGGGAGGAAGCTGATGGGGGATGAAGATGACAGACAAAATCTGTGGAGAATAGCTATTAGGACATCTTTAAAGGTAGCCTGTTGGGGCTGAAATATAGGATTTACCACCCTGGCTTGCTTTTAGGAACTCTGTTGTCAGTCACCCACCCTATAATTTGGCCAGAACAGTTCCCATCAAAAGTAAAGGTTGTGTGCTTACTTTTCCAGAGCCCTGTGCTTTCTTCTTTCTCTCCTTTTTAAATGCTACAGCCTTTTTCCAACTCTTCAGCAATCAACTTAAGAACTGGAAAGATAAGTATTCCACACACCAAGTGGAACAGTCCAGACAGCCAGGGAGGAACTGCGCGGGCTTCTCTCTGATTTGTCGTGGGTGGGACTGGAGCCTGGAGGAGGGGCTGACGTCATGTTGAGGTAGGCAGAGCACCGTGCCTGAGCTCAGCAACTCACTGGCTGGCACGGCACCTGTCCTGGGCACACAATGCCAGCGAGGCTGCAGTGATTGGCGGGCGGCGGCAACTCACCACCAATCCGAAAGTGCACACAGACAGCGCTGCCCGGATGGACCGTGGGGCTTGCACACTGAGCACATTATGCATAGGCGCACACACAGTGAGTGACTCTCTAGGCCATCAGAGTCAGTCAGCACTATTCCAGCAGAGCTGCGACGGCCGCCCAGGCTGACAAACTGATCAATCTGGGCCGGCCTGCACCCTCCTGGCTAGACTAGGCAGAAATGCGCCCTAGGTGACAGGCTGTCACTGCAACCAGCCCACTGAGCCATCGGCCCACCGGGAAACTCCCGGTAGTCCTGATGGCCAGTACATGCCTGAGCACGGATCTCTTCATTGGCACTACAGCACCTTATAACAGTCACATGTTCACCTGTTTATTCACATTAGCACTTTATATTTGTATATTGATTTAACTTTGTATATATGGGATTGCATATGCTTATTAATTACTAGACATATTGCACTTTATTCACAGATTTATTATAATACAAGTTGTATTGAGTCAGGTATATTGCCTGACACTCATCCACACTCAGGAGTTTATATATTAAGTTTATATTGGATTCACAGTTGCATCTGTTTTGGACTAGAAGACACCCATTCACTATATATTATTGTTTGTTTGAGTCAGGGAACAGCACACACCTGAACTCAATCAGGTTTGGAACGGCGCCATATCTACTCCTTCTTTCTTTTTCAAACGTCATACTCCACCTAGTGAAAGTAATAGGTAGAGGCTGCAGTTCCAGTACACACACAATTTTTATCTCCATAGTATACATTCCATTGCGCGGGGATTCCTCTTTCTTTATCAAGTGTGTGTGGCGGCAACCAGGTGGGGGGTACAAAGACAAGTGTGTCTTGCCTACAGTCAAGTATAGTGGTGGGAGTGTCATGGCCTGGGGCTTCATCAGTGCTGCCGGCACTGGGGAGCTAAAGTTCATTGAGGGAACCATGAATGTCAACATGTACTGTGACATACTGAAGCAGAGCATGATCCCCTCCCTTCAGAGACTTGGCCGCAGTATTCCATCATGATAACGACCCCAAAACACCTCCAAGACGACCACTGCCTTGCTAAAGAAGCTGAGGGTAAAGGTGATGGACTGACCAAGCATGCCTCCAGACCTAAACCCTATTGAGAATCTGTGGGGTATCCTCAAACAGAAGGTGGAGGAGCGCAAGGTCTCTAACATCCTCCAGCTCCGTGATGTCGAGGAGTGGAAGAGGACTCCAGTGGCAACCTGTGAACAAAATATTGACACTTTGGGCCCAATTTGGACACTTTTGTTGCCAGCGGTTTAGACATTAAAGGCTGTGTATTGAGTTATTTTGAGGGGACAGCAAATTTACACTGTTATACAAGCTGTACACTCACTACTTTACATTGTAGCAAAGTGGCATTTCTTCAGTGTTGTCACATAACAAGATATAATAAAATAATTACAAAAATGTGAGGGGTGTACTCACTTTTTGTGAGACACTGTATAACCGTCTTCCGAAAATCAAATTTAGAATAGAATAAGTTTGAATTTGAAAAGAATGGAAAAGATCAGAATAGAAAATAAAAAAATAGAATAGAATAGAGAAGCATAGAATAGAATAGAAAATAAAAGAATAGAATAGAAAGGAATAGAGTAGAAAAAAACAATAGAATAGAATAGAACAAAATAAAAAGATTATAACTGTGTTCCAAAATTCGAATTCCATATAGAATAAATGCAAATTCAATTAGAATTTGGAAAATTTGAATTGCATTTGAAAACAAAACCAAACAAATTCCAAAAACAAATTAAATGAATGTAATGAATTTAACTAAACCAAATTATTTAAAAAACAAATCAAAACGACACGAAATGAAATGAACTTTTTTGTTCTGCACATGTCTATCCAGCACTTCCGTCTTCATTTGGTCTTCTGGGCCACGATGAAGTCACCCCCACACATGTGCATGGGAGTCGTCATTGTGGCACGGCCCACTCTGCATTCAGTGCACACTGCACATTGATGTCATCAGCTAGAGCCAATGTGAATATCTAAATGGCACATGTTTAGGAGATATTCACAATACCTACAGGTAAGACTTATTGTAAGCTTACCTGTAGGACAAGATTCAATAAAGGAGTTCACTACCACTTTTAATATCTTGTAAGTGGCAGTAAGGTGACCTCATGTAGAACAAGTTTCATGTGAAAAGCAGTTCTGCACTAAGCAAGAAGCTAGGACTGGCAAGGAAATGTAATAATAAGCCTAGAGGGGTTAATGTCAGTCGGCATTCAGTTGAATAGCCAGATTAGCGTTAATTAAGTAGTTCTACAATCCAAGGTAGGAAAGGTTTTTCCTCTTTTCTTCTTCAGCCTTTGTGTGCAGTTATGAGCCATTAATCTGTTATCATGGCTCCCAAAGTGTGACACTTTAGAGGATTAGCCTGTAATCAGACTGCCTCGTGTTTACAGCAGCGCTGTCTTCTGTTGTGTCTGAATGCAGACTCAGGAGCTTAGCAGCTGTGAGTAATTTTCACCCCGCTAACAATTAATACAAAGAGTAAGGCCCCTTTCACACAGGCAGACCGTTTGTCCGGTTTTCATCCACTTGTTGATGGATGAAGAACGAACATCAATGCATCTCTATGGAAAAACGGATGTAAACAGATGATCATTCATTTACATCAGTTTACATCCGCATCCATCAACATCCAGTTTTTGAAACTGATCAAAGCCCTATTTTTATTTTGTTAAAAAAACGGACTGGAGGAAAAACGGATGTAAGTAGAGAAATGTCCATGTATGCATCAGTTTTTGCATTGGTAGTGGATGTAAAAAAACTGATGTAGAAACTGATGAGCAACTGTTGAGCAGCTGATGAGAAACTGATCAAAACTGATGGAAACTGATGAACACTGATGTAAGCTTCATTAATTTTTTCTTTGAAAAATGTGACTAAACTGATGAAATGAACAATCCGCATGTGTGAAAGGGGTCTAAGGCAAAAGAAGACCTTCGGGAACACAAAACATATACAAGACCTATACCTTGTAGATATGATTTCATGCAGGAATGTATGTTCCCTTTTCTAACACTAAGATTTTCAGCTGAAGATTTTGCTTCTCTTGATAAATATTTGTAGCTAGAATAGGAGGCCAGGCAAATTTAGGTGTTGGCTTACTCTGGTATCGCAGGAGCTGAGATTAATTGCCCCGGTCTGTTCATAGCTCCACAACCTGGGGATTTGATTATTTCACCTGCCTCTTTGAAGAACCTTCCAGAGCTTAGGACGGGAAATCCTGTTGCCTAGGCTGGATATTTGCCATGTTCTGGCCAATCCCTGGGAAGGTGTGCCCAGTAGGTGGTCAAAGAGGTGGTAAATTGATAGGAGCCCTGGTCAGATGTTTTTTTCCCCAACAGAGATACGATCTAGGAGCTTCAGGGGGCTCTTTGCCCCTGGAGTGCTCTCCTACAGATGGGGCCTATAGACTTGTTCTGCTCTGAGTGAGTAGAGTCTAATCCCTGTGCCACAGTCTATTCATGGTTCTGAGCTGTGGATGTGTGGACTGTTCCAGTCTACTTATTTGTCCTGCCAATTTACCTTGTGGCCCCCAGCTGTAAGGATTTGGACTGTTTTAATCCATCATTGTCTGTGCTGAACTGTGTCTCATGGTCCCCAGCTGTTAGTGAAAGACTGTGTTACTGTTTCTTTGAGGGAGAAGTGTCCTCAGCAGAATTGTGCTTAAGTATTTTGGAGTCTTGGTTGGGACCGAGGGAGGAGCCGGATGTGGGCGAGGTCGGACTGCTAGAGCTGTGAGCTAGAGGCTCGGCGTCCCTCCAGCCGTGATGTGCTCCAGGAGCCCGCGGATCGAAAGCTAGTCCTCCGTCCTCCCGCTCCCTCATCCCGGAGAGCTGTGCAGCGTATGCGGCTCACTCCTCCGCCTCACCCGAGACCCCTCCCCGGCTCTGACAGCAAAAGCAGGGGGGAGAGTGGGGAGAGTGGGGTTCCAGAGCAGCAGCAGACAGGAACAGCGAGCGGCCGGGAACACACGCTCGGCTTCGCCGCACCATCCCCCCCTGCTTGATGCAGTGATCTGCGGACCATCAGGGAGGAAACTCCACAAAAAGAGACCGTAGCCAAGGCCAGCGATGCAGGGGCTGAACACCCACGAATGACAGCATCGTGAAGGCGAGATTGAGAAGCAGTGGAAGCACCCAGGAGGTACTAGGAAAACTGCAAAAGGAAAGGGAGGCAACAGTAAGATAGCAAGCCTGGTGGGTAAGATCTTGCAAAGTTTCCTTTTATTCTCAGCAAGGAGGGTAAGTGACTTTCTACTTAAACTTAAAACCCTATTTAAGAGTGAACTGTATGGATAAATCCCCGTTCCAGGAGTTTACGGAGCACCACCTATATTTGATACCCCACCTGTAATACCAAATGAATGACTGATTGCTTACTGCCCCCATACCCCCCCGGCAGTATTCCTTATTAGGTGCGCAAGAAGACACACTCGGCAGCGGGGTGTGTGTGGGTAGAGGAGCGAGTGGAGGTAAAGGTGGGAGGGAGGTAAAAGTGAAGAGACGCAATAAAATACAAGCGGCTTCTGACCCCCCCGTCGTTGCGGGTACCTGGAGGGAAGGAAATGGTGTTCACCCCTCTGGGCTGGGAGGCCTGGGATGGTGCGAGAGGGAAGGGCAACCAGCTGAGCAGTAGAAACCCCAGATCGAGAGCCCAGATTGGAGTAAAAGGAGTGAAAAGACTGTACAAGACAGGGAGAAAACACCCAATAGACTCAGAATTTAACTGGGTAAAGAAGGGAGAAAACGCAAATAAAAAGCGTCAACCAACCACACGTCAACACCACTTTCTGAGACCCCCCTGTTGGTGGTCCGTTTATACTGAACACTCTATTGGCCCGCTCTCTGAGGGGCCGAAATAAAAAAAGAAATGAGAGGCAAGTCGACGAGAGGGACCACAGCGAACCCACCCAGGACAAGTGCAAGCCCAGGCACAATTAGGAGATATATGGTAAATGGCGGTGGGAAGGAGAATCCGGGGGATCCAACCGGGGCAACAGCGGCTATTGGTGCAAAAAGTAAAACACCAGAACGCCCAGGTAAAGCGGGGTCAAGAAGGCAAACGATTGAAGCCGAATCGCTAGTGGAAACTCCGTATGACAGTACACTGCCCACCAAGGAGGAAATCGCAGAGATGTTCGCAAGGTTGGAGATTTCATTCAAAGAAAAGTTTAGCACGGTACGTGAAAATATGGAACATATCCTCAAAAGAGTGGAGGAGGTTGAATCTTCAACTGATAAACATGGAGTTGAAATCCAAAATCTAAAACACAAGATGGAGGTGGAACATAGAAACATCAGATACGCCTTGGAAGATCAGGAGAACCGCAGTAGAAGAAAAAACCTCCGGATTAGAGGTCTTCCAGAATCGCAAGAAGGAGAGAACTTGCAACTCAAAATGGAAAAAATCTTCAGAGATCTGATGGACCCAGTAGAAGCCGGCAGAAAGCTCAAATTGGACAGAGTGCACAGAATAAGAAAACCACCAGAAATTAGGGGAGATGCACCACGAGATGTCATCGTGCGATTTCACAATTTCGCGGATAAAGAACAGATAACCTCTAACCTAAAGAAGAATCGCCAGGCCAAATATGGAGAAACAAACCTTCACATCTTCCAAGATCTCACAGCGGCGACCCTTAATAGGAGAAGAATTCAGAAACCTCTTCTAGCAACTTTAAAATCGCATGGAGTCCAATACTCCTGGGGCTTCCCTGCTTGCCTAATCGGACGCAAAGAAGGCCGAAAGGCTGTGCTCAGATTCCCGGAAGACACACAAAAATTTTGTGAGCGTTTAGAGATACCCCTGGTGGAAATCCCAGGCTGGTGGGAGAGGAACACTAGCCAGGAACCAACAGGGGAGACACCTAGCTGGAGGCTTGTAGGCAACCGTAATGGATCTGCAGTAAACCTAAAACTTAAATCAAACACAAGGGTCAATAATGAGGGAAATAATAGGGAAATAATAAAAAAAAAAAAGGGGGGGAAAAACAAAAAAACAAAAGGGAAAAGAACAAAAGGGGAAAAAAAGAGCAAAAGGGGAAGGGAAAGAAAAAGGAAAAAAGAAAGAAAAGAAAAAAAAAAAAAAAAAGAAGAGAAGAAGAAAAAAGAAAGAGGAATGGGTACTGTGGACTCAATGAAGCGTACTAGTGGACCTTTGTGTAACTCAATTAATGATGTCTTAATAGGCCATGGAGCCGGTGGGGGGGGAGCTGAGGGGGGGGACCGGGATGGGGGAGGCGGGAGGTACGAGGGGGGGACTGCCGGGACTGATAGCTATCTCACAAGCAATGAAAAACCTGCAGTATCGATCTTATCCCGCGCCGAGTTCAACCTCTGGGGAACGACCGGGGGGCCAGGAGGTGGAGGGGGGCCACGGTTATTTATCAGGTCAAGCCAAGACCTGTTGTACCCCAACAATTAGGGGAGGGGATTGGGGGGGGAGGGGGGGCGGGGGGTTTTTGGAGGGTAGGGAGGGGATGGGAGGAGGGAGGGGGTGGGGGGACAAGAGAGAGCCCAACAGCGCCAGATATGTCAGGGGCCTGTTGGTCAGGAAACAGAACGCAAAAAAACAGAGCGCAATGACAGCTAGCTTAAAAGTCATCTCTTACAACGTAAGGGGTTTAAATGCCTGTGTAAAGCGAGCCAATATCCTAGGGGAATTGAAATACATGAAGGCCGAGGTAGCAATGCTTCAAGAAACACATTTCAGCACCAATAGAAACCAAAAAATCTACTCAAGAGAATTTCCAAGGTGGTACTACAGTGACTCCCCAATCAGGGGCGCAAGAGGAGTGGCCATAGGGTTTGCCAAGGGAACTCGATTTGAACTAGAGGAGAGGCTGTCTGACCCGGAAGGGAGGTTCCTCTTCCTCAAAGGAAAAATTAATGGTTGGAATTGTTCCCTGGCAAACATCTATGGGCCAAATAAAAATACTCATAGATATGTAACGAGCATACTGACTAAATTTGGGATATTTAAGTCGGGGAGGGCCATAGTGGGAGGAGATTTCAACCTGTGTTTGGATCCGGAGAGAGATTGTTCGTCTTGTGCGCGGGGGAGGGGAGGAGTGTGGGCCGAGAAACTGAAAAAAAAGATGCACCAACTCCAGCTAGTAGATGTCTGGAGGATACAGCATGGTGATGTAAGGGACTACACTTACTTCTCCCCCGTGCACGAGACATACTCAAGACTTGATTTCTTCTTGGTGGAACATAGGCTGCTGGAGGAGATCATGGGTGTGGCCATCGGTAACATGACATTCTCGGATCACTCACCTGTGACCCTGCATATAAAGTTAGGAGAAGCTGATAGGCAGAGTACGGGGTGGAGATTGAACGAGGATTTGTTAGCCGACAAAGATACTTTAAGGAGAATAAAAGTAGAGCTGGAGTGGTTCTTTAAAACCAATACCCCGGGGAGGTAAATGAGGCCACAATCTGGGAAGCCCACAAATCCTATATAAGGGGTATCCTTTTGATGATCGGGGGAGAAAAAAACAAGAAAGCAAAGAATCACAGGATAGCCCTGGTTAAGGAGATACAAGAACTAGAACAACAACACAAAGCATCAGGAGGGAGGGAGATATGGGCAAAACTACTTAGAAGGAGGGAAGAGCTGAGGACCTCCCTGGAACACGAGACACGTAAAACGTATTTTCTAGTGAAAAAAGAGAGATATCTTAATGGAAATAAACCCGGTAGACTCCTAGCAAGTGCCTTAAAAAAGAAGAAAGCGAGCCAATACATTGAAAGAATCAGGACCAGTTCGGGTGAGATTAAGCATAGAACGCGAGACATAGCTAATGCCTTTCAAGCATTTTACAGGTCATTGTACGCAATTAATGCGGATGACTCTCGGGAACGGGATAAACATAAGCAGGAGGCTAGCAAAGAGTTCCTAAAGGAGGCTAATCTAAAAAAGATCTCGGAAGAAGACAGTAACATACTAGATGCCCCGGTGACCCTACAGGAACTAAGGAAAGCTATCCAGGATATTCCAAATGGGAAAAGTCCAGGGCCAGATGGGTTGACTGCCCTCTATTACAAAAAGCTACAGGAGCCATTGCTCCCCATACTGTGCTCTTATATCAATGGGATAGGGGAAAGCTGGGAAATGCGAAAGGAAGCCCTAGAAGCGCACATCACTGTTATAAAAAAGGAGGGAAAGGATGGCACCTTGTGCTCCAGCTATAGACACGAAGATCTACGCAAAGATTCTCGCAGAAAGACTCAAAAAGGTCATCAAAGAAGTGATCCACTCTGATCAGGTAGGATTTGTACCCGGGAGGGAGGGGAGGGACAACAGCATCAAAACATTGATGCTGACCCAGATAATGAGGGACAGGGGAGCCCCAGGTCTACTCCTGTCGATGGATGCGGAAAAAGCATTCGACAGGGTAGACTGGGGCTTCATGTGGAATACACTGGAAGAGATCGGCTTGGGGAAAAAAATGATTGGAAGGATCAAGGCCTTGTATACCAACCCCACCGCCAGAGTGAAAATCAATGGCACCCTGTCCGGACCCATCGCGCTGCGGAATGGTACCAGGCAGGGATGCCCGCTTTCCCCGCTGTTGTTCGTGTTGACACTGGAGCCGTTGTTGGCTAAGATAAGAGCTAACCCCGACATTAGTGGAGTAAGAATCGGGGATGACGAGTTTAAAATCGCAGCATTCGCTGATGATGTCCTGCTATATGTTACCCGTCCGAGGATAACACTCCCCAATTTACTAGAGACCCTCAGAAACTATAGCCAGATATCTAATTTTCGGGTAAACACGACCAAGTCGGAAGTATTGGAAGTGGTAAAAGATAAGGAGGGGGATAAGGCCTATCAAAAGAGCTTACCATTTAAGTGGGGGAAAAAAGAACTGAGCTACTTGGGGGTCAAAATATCATCAACTAAAGAGACAATGTTCCAAGCCAACTTTATGACCCTCCTCAATGAGATCAGGGCTGAGCTAAATAGATTCCCACGGAACCGACTTTCTTGGGGAGGCAGAATAAACCTAATCAAAATGTCAATTCTCCCCAAAATCACATATAAAATACAAATGCTCCCAATAGCAATTTCACAAAGTTTTTTGAATAAAATACACACATTATTTTTAAGATTTATTTGGAGGGGGAAAAACCCACGAGTAAAGTATGCACAATTAGTGAACGCCAGAAGGAGGGGGGGTTGGGGGGCACCAGATATTAAAAGATATTACACAGCAATAATATTATCACGTATCCCGGAATGGATCAACAATAACAAAGATAAACAATGGGTGAGAATAGAGAGCACAAGGAGTGGGGTAGATTTAGGGAAAAATGTCTGGATACCACCACAATTTAGAAGCATGAGCACAAACGCATTTGATATCACGAAACACGTCTTGAACACTTGGGACACAATATTCACCAAAGAGAAGTGGAGATACAACTCGCCATTAGTCCCAATTAAGGGTACGGATTATTTCCCCCCAGGGAGGGAGGACATAGCGGGAAGATGGATTCTGAATGACGAAGTACAGCTTAAAGATATTACCAGTCAGGGAACGATGTGTACCTACCAGGAACATAAGGTGAAAGAAAATTGGTTTGTTTTGGATAATTGGAAATACAGACAACTGAAGCATTTCATAGAATCCCTCCCGCAGCCAATTCGGCCGATAGAAGATCTATACCCCCTTGAAAAAGCCTGTATAAAAAAAAATAGGAGAGGAGGAATGTCCAGGATCTATAGAACCTTGGTAGGAATGGGGGAGGTCGAGCGACCAGGATTTCTTCGGAAATGGGAGGAGGAGATAGGTAATAAGATCAGTGAAAAGGAGGCGAGGAGGGTCCTGAGTAGAGTAAATGATACATCAGTAAACTATAAGATAGCGGAAATGAACTTTAGAATTCTGGCCAGAATGTATTTCACCCCGGACCTGGCACATAAGATCCAGGATGGGACTTCACAGTACTGCTGGAGGGGATGTGGGGAAGTGGGGACAATGCTACACGTCTGGTGGACGTGTCCGGTAATGAGAAAATTTTGGGAGGAGATAAGGAAGTTCATATACTTGATTACCAACCAGAATGTACCGGACGACCCTTGGGTATGCCTGCACCATGGTAGCAATGTCTCCTCCAAGCGTTACCGGAGAATACTTCTACCACATCTCCTCAACGCAGCTAAGAGTCTCATCCCTAGACACTCGCGGGAGACTAGGAGACCTTCACTGCGGGAGTGGTTTGACAAAATAGACGAAATTCACTGTATGGAATACCTAAGATACAGCGAGGGGTTGGAGATGGAGGATTACGAGCAGACATGGAGAGATTGGGTTAGGTTCAAAATATCAGACCAGCTGGCGGAGACGAGGGAGGAAGATGTAGACAACTCGCTTTAATAAAAATAATAAAAACATTGAAACACAAAAGTAGATAAAAATTTATAAAAATCTATATTTAAGCTAGGCACTCAATAGGCTCTAGGAAGAGTTGATAGACAAGGAGGGGCGGCGATGGGACTCTCGGGGGGGGGGAGGTTTGGGGGGGATGGGATGTTGAAGCACTGTAATGAGGAACCTGTAATGGTAGAGGGAAAAATTACTTTCTATATTTTATAATGTTTGGTAAATAAAGATTAAGTGTAACAAGAAAAAGCCACAATGATGTGAAAGTATTGAGGGACAAGTTTGACTGGAAAGTTGATACAACATTTCCCCATGAATCGTACTAAGCTGAAGTGGCAAAAAAAAAAAAAAAGTATTTTGGAGTCTTGACCCTTATATGAAACCATCATGCTTGTCATTTACACATTTCATCATATTTGAGTGCTTATGTATAAGGAGTCCTTTAACCCCAGTTTATGTATTGATTTTAATATTGCAGTTAATAAAGGACAATATTTTATAGCTTTTTTTGAATTCCTTATTCCAATCAACATCTCCACGTTCACTAAGCTCTGGGGAAAATGAGTGCAACTGTACATGCAAAGTGCACAGTCTATTTGCTTTTGATAAATCTACTCTGTGGAGCTTAACATGCAAACCACCACGAATAGCTGTAGGTACTGTCAGGCTTCCAACCGTCCCATAGTTAGGTTGAAAATAGACACAAGTACATCTAGTTCTACCAATTATTAGCCGCAACGTAATCATATTGTGGACAGTTGATATTCCTTAGTCTAGTGCACCTACTTAGAAGCCGCAAGTAAACTGGGATCCCCCACCCTGCACAGCCAAGCACACCGAATTTTCATAGGCACTCTTGAGTCAGAGAACAGTACGTGACTTTGTTTTGTTGTTGTTTATTGAGGGTAATAACTTGGATAGGGATGGGAGGTTATGTGATGCCCATTTGACTTCAACAACAACTTCAGGGATAACTCGTCCTATATACAATCTCTATATATACCGCTCGTCCAGCACACAGTTGCTTGCAGAATTTAGCTGGAACGCTGTGAATATCCAACAGTCAGACGAAAGCAATGGCCCATTACAGGCAGGAACTTGAGTCCCCATAGGTGTGTAGCAGAAATTCAGTGTCCAGCTTGCATCATTCCTTTGGCTACTGATCCCAGCACTACCTCTTCAGGCACTGCCAACCCACCTGGCTGCAGCTGCCCCTTTTACTAGCCCTCCAGGTTAACCTCTCCCCCATAGTCCTCCAGATTGACACTCACAAGCCCACCCGGCTGACTCTCAGGTGATCTCTCAGACACGCTGACCTGCTCCTGCTGCCCTCTCTCCTTGCTCCCCTGCCTCCAGAAAGTGCTTCCTCTGTGTATTTAGGTAGGATCCTTCCAGCACCTGAGCCTCAGGCCTGAGGTCACTGCCCCAGACTAGGGGGTACCCTCAAGGGCCACCAACAGCCTCCTCAGCACTCCAACTCCATCTTCCATCCAACTGCCCCTCCCTGGCATGACTCATGCCTATTTATGAGGCGGTCTGCCCCCTGCCAGTCCTTTACTGTGGATTGCCTGAAGCCCTCATAAATATTCCAAGCAGCTCCTCCTAACCTCCACCCATTATGTCTGGAACATTCTCCAATGTCCCCGAAAACAGGGGGAGGTACCGGAGAAGCTGGTAAGATGAGTCACCCAGCCCTGAGTCACTGAACCCTGACACAAATTCAGAGCTCAGGCTTAGCCCTGAGCTAAAACTAATTGTTATCTACACTAACAACAAACTTATCTACATCTAGCACACTAGAGAGTGCTACATTAGAATACACCAAACTAACACACGGGTTGATTTACTAAAGGCAAATAAGTTGTTCACTTTGCAAGGAATTTTCCCTTAGTTTAGTGAATGGGGTGAAAGTTCATTTTGCAAAGAATACTCAATCACATTCAAGGAAGAAAAAAACATATTTTTTCTTGCACGTGATTAGATAATGGAAGTCAGCAGAGTTTCAGAGTAGAACTGTAACTGTAACTAAAAGTAAATATACAGTGGCTAAAAGGTATGGAGTCCAGTTAAAAATAAGTCTATCTACAGTGACAAGCTATGACCATTTCATAAATACAAAAAGATAATTCAGTGTAAAAAAAAGCAGCACCACAAATGTAAGATATAACCACAAATAAACCTGGTCACCAATGAGAA
The DNA here is from genome assembly GCA_037952835.1 of Lithobates septentrionalis. NCBI lineage: Eukaryota > Metazoa > Chordata > Amphibia > Anura > Ranidae > Lithobates > Lithobates septentrionalis. The sequence continues at coordinate 2,861,696 of JBBDGP010000545.1, forward strand.
TTTTATAAACAGCAAATGTGTACAATTTCACTTTTTGTGGACTGGACTTGCTGCAGCTGTCTGCATGGCCTGTAGTTAGTGTGGTAAAGCCCACTTCAGCCTGCATATAGCTAGTTAACATAGGCAGTAGCTTTTAAATGCTAGCCCTAAAATCATTATCTTCTGCAACCATTACAAAGATGGAAGTTTAAATTTAAGTCGTTTTTAAACCCTGTAAACCATTTGTTAAAATTCTTACCCCAACACTTTCAGTTTACAACTTTTCAATGCCCCTGGCTCCTGCTCTCTCAGTGCTGCTTGTCTGAACATCCAGTCTTCACAGGAAAGTGTTAACAGTGGGACAGTACAGTTTGGAGCTCATCTGGTAGCTTACAGATAGGAAGGTGGGAGGACCTGGGGAGTGCCTTGTCATCCTAGGTTACATGTGGGGAGGAAGGTGCAGTATAGTGTGTTGGCAGTAAACATTCAGAGTCTAGTTGAGAAACAGAATTTGTGTTAATATAGAACCCAATAATCCACAAAAAACTCAGTGGGAGGGCATCAGACCGGGAACACCCACAAAATGTAACAGCAGTATGTAGCGGAATAGGTCTCAGATGTGTTGAGCGTCTTTCTTGAGGGGTAGAATGTGGCCTGGCTGCTCTGTACCCAAATGGGGAGATTTCCAGGAAGGATGGCGTGTACCTATCCTTTCCAAAACGGGACTTCTGTCTGAGAGGGTTTGCCCTAAATGTAATAGGGACCAGGGGGATCTAATGCATATGTTGTGGAGATGCCCCAAATTGTATAGATATTGGGCATCTGTTCTTGCTACTGTTAACAGAGTATTCCAAACAGACATCCCCTCCGACCCTAGGTGTTGTTTACTGGGATTTTTAGGTGATATACTGGATTCTTTGACTAAGGAAGCAGTTTCCAGGGCCCTATTTCAAGCGCGCAACCTTATCCTTCTCCACTGGAAAAGCACTTCCACTCCATCCTTTAAGGAATGGATTGACCACGTAAGTATCACCCTAAGATATGAACAAGTCATCTATCAGCACCGCGGATGTCCTGCTAAATGTGAGAGGGTTTGGGTAAGCTGGCATGATGTACCAGGGTTGGCTCCAGTAGATTTGGTTATTGATAGGATGCCTTTGTCTATTAATGTTGGTTACTATTTGATTTTGGAGTATGCTATGTTACATCTGTATTGTAATTGCTGTTGTCAGCCGCTAGCTGGAGCTGTATGGTCTCTTTACAAAGCTGATGTCTGAATGTATTTTTATGATGCTGGAAGCTGTAATTGATTACCTGTTCAGGTACATCACAGTTTTGTATTGTACTGAAAGCATTTCTGGAATCTTTATGCTTGAATTTGTTTAAATAAAAATCTCTTTTGACTAAAAAAAAAAAGCCCAACTCCAGGAAAAAAATACTTTTTGGATAGTGATTTATGTACCTTTCCTATTGATATCTGTTGCAATCAGCTCCTCCTTACTGACCATTTGGTCCTGAAATGGACCAAAAGACGCACATGACTCCTGTGCAAATTTGCACTGGAGCCGCAGCGGAGATATGTGAATCGGCTTCATAGAGAGCCGGTCAAAATCTTCTGCTTTTGCGAATTGAATGTTCGCAATAGTGTGAACCTATCCTGAATTTTTTTACCTTCATGCATTCTATGCATGAAGGTAAAAAACCTTCACTGTGCAGTTTACCCTCAGCCCCAATAATACTTACCTGAGCCCGATCTCGATCCAGCGAAGTGCCCGACAGAAGCAGCTCTCCTGGGTCTCTCCCTTCTCATTGGCTCAGACACAGGAGTGGGATCCATTGGCTCCCGCTGCTGTCAATCACAGCCAGTGAGGAGGGAGCGGAGGGTGGGGCCGAGCCACCTTCTTTGTGTCTTCTAGACACACAGAGGTGGCGCAGGAGGAAGCATGCACAAGCGGGGGGGGGGACTAGAAGCGCCGGCGGGGGATCTGAGAAAAGGAGTATTAGGGCTGCTCTTTGCAAAAGCATGGCATTGCTATTTTAAAACAAAAGATCTGAACCTTTAAATGAACAAACTGAAGTTGGAAGCTAATTGGATACCAGGCAGAGCTGCACCAGATTTTGCACTCTCCAGTTTAAGTAAATTAACCCGCCTGTGTTCCACTGCTTCTAAGTACCAGGATATCATGTTTTCTCAATATATTTCCTGCCCTGTGAACCTACAAGATTCCTCTGTTGTTTGTCTCTGGGGATACTGGTCCCCACGCAGCCCATATGTAGTTCTTCAGCTGCAGCTGAGCAAAATCAGGTCAGGCTGAGTGTTGCTCGGCCATTTACAGGAAGCTTTGTGCAACCTCAATTCCAAAAACAGTTGAGACGCTGTGTAAAATCTATATAAAGCAGAATGCAATGATTTGAAAATCTTATAAACCCATATTTTATTCACAATAGAAAATAGAAACATTTCAAATGTTTAAACTGAGAAAGTGTACCATTTTAAGAAAAAAAATAAGGTAATTTTGAAATTGATGGCAGCAACATGTCTCAAAAAAGTAGAGACAGGACAATAAAAAGCTGGCAAAGTACAATCCCAATTCCAAGAAAGTTGGAGACTGAGACCATGTTGCTGGAGTTTTGGGAGAGGAATGTTGTCCTATTCTTGCCTGAGCGTATGCTACTCTAATAGGGCGTACACACGGTCGGACTTTGTTCGGTCATTCCGACAACAAAATCCTAGGATTTTTTCCGACGGATGTTGGCTCAAACTTGTTTTGTCTACACTCAGTCTCACAAAGTTGTCGGAAAATCCGATCGCCAACCACGCGGTCACGTACACCACGTACGACGAGACTAGAAAAGGCCGGTTCAGAACCAAGCGCGGCATCCTTTGGGCTCCTTTTGCTAATCTCGTGTTAGTAAAAGTTTAGCGAGAGACGATTCGCGCTTTTTCAGACTCGTGGCTTTCAGATCGTTTTCTGCCGTTCAGTTTGTGCTTGTGGGTTTGTATCTGCTCTTCAGTGCGTGCAGCAAGTTCCGCGTGACTTTAAGTAGTCATTGTATTCTTGTTCGTTCGTTACTGTTCTTCAGTTCGCTCTTCACAGGCCTTGCTGTTCTTCAGTGCGTTCTGTTACTTCGTTCTGAGCAGCCGACCGTTTTCTAGCCATGTTTCGTATGCGTACTCCTCGTAGAGTTCGTGCTGTGCGGGGGCTTGGTGTTGGGGTCCTGACCTTGACACAAGTCCAGTCCATGAACAGGGTGGGGAGGAGGTTATGGACCAAGAATTGGTTGCTTCAGCGTGACCAGTTCTCTCATATGCCCTTGCTCCGTGAGATCCGTGAGAATAATCCTGATGATTTCAGGAACTTTCTCAGGATGACGGACCCCGTGTTTCACCGTTTGTTGGCTTCGCTGACCCCCTATATCAGCAGGCAGGATACCTACATGAGGCAAGCCATCACTCCGGAGCAGAGGTTGGTCGCTACCCTGCGGTATTTGGCGACAGGGAGAAGTCTGCAGGACTTGAAGTTCTCGACAGGCATCTCCCCCCAGGCTCTGGGGATCATTATCCCAGAGACCTGTTCTGCCATCATCCAGGTCCTACAGAAGGAGTATATGAAGGTAAGATATTTTTCCTTTTATATCACATTTTATTGTATTTAATGTTTGCTAATATCTTGTATTTCTTTCCTCATTACCTAATTACCATGATTGTAATATGCTGTGAATGTCCCCTTTGTCCTCATGCATGCTGAATTTTTATGTAATTATTATTTTAGGTCCTTCATACATATTTGCCCTTCACTAACCTCCCCAGCATGGTGTCTCCTGGCCCATATTCACCTCATGTAGTCACTTAACAATGTATTTTATCAGCTTCATAGTAGTGCTTTACCCCAAACACCCCCTAAAATGTTTAGAAATTTTATTTTTGATTTAAATTCAGGCAGAGTGCCAGAGGCTTTTTTTTTGTGGTGTCCCCAAATCATTTTTAGTAACCCTCCCTCCCCCAACTGCTAAGTCAGCTGATCCCAATTCTCTATCTATCCTCAATCATCTATCTGCTGACTTTGCCAAACCCATAATACACACTATACCCATCTCTTTTGTGCTCAGATTTATGGATGAATTCCCAAAAGCATGTAGTGCAAGGGCCTGCCTGTATACTTTCAAATGGTACTGTTTAAAGTTTTGGGATCCTATTATTATCTTGATAGGTAATAGCAAAATGTCCAAATGCCCTCAAATGTGTACAGTGTGTATTTATATCTTTGTATTATGACACTTCTTACCTGTCCAGTGGTCTGCCAATAGTGTAACTAAGGAGGGTCTGTTCCAAGTAATACCCATTATTTAGGCATTCATCTCTCAATGAAGTGAAGAGGGTTACCTGTCCAAGAGCCCCCCCCCCCCCCTATAATGTTAGAAATGGCCCATGAGGGGGGGGAGGGGGAATATGATAGGTGTACCTTATAGTTTGGCGTTGTTAAATTCCCCTTAATAAATGCTATCTGGAGGTTGCCCCATAATGTTTGTGTCTAATCTGCTTGCCATGTTTCAGAGTAAAAATAGTAATGTTTATTGTTTTTTCATCAACAGTTTCCTTCCACGCCACAGGAATGGCAGACTGTGGCCTCCCACTTTGCCCAGCGGTGGGACTTTCCTAACTGCGGAGGGGCAATTGATGGGAAACACGTCCACATCGTCCCACCACCCAACTCGGGGTCATACTATTATAATTACAAGGGGTTCAATAGTATTGTGATGTTGGCGGTGGTGTCGGCTAATTACGACTTCTTGTATGTGGACGTGGGGAAGAATGGCCGGATGTCCGATGGTGGAGTCATCGCCCAGACGGAGTTCTACAGGCGTCTCCAGAATGGCAGCTTGGACTTGCCAGCTCCAGAGGACAATGTGGAAGGACTCCCATTTGTGTTCATTGCGGATGAAGCATTTGCGCTGGGGGACCACCTGATGCGGCCATTCCCAATGAGGACCCTCACCCCGGAACAAAGGGTTTTTAATTACCGGCTGGCCAGAGCCCGAAGAGTGGTGGAGAACACATTTGGAATCCTGGCCAGCCAGTTCCGCCTATTTATGACACCCATCCATATGGCGGAGTATAAACTGAACCATATTATCCTTGCGTGCTGTGTTCTCCATAACTTTTTAAGGAAACATTCGGCCAACTATGCTGGCTCAGTTGGGCCTGAGGCCGGAATCATACATCAAACCACACTGACGGCGCTTGAAAGTGGCCGTTCTGGCTTGCCCTTCCTGAGTGCCCGTGATGTCCGGTTACGATACCAGGAGTTCTTTGCGGGTAGGGGGGCTATCAATATGCCAGACAATCTGTGAAGCCTTTTTATAATAAAAAAAAAAAGAAATTCTTTGTGGACATTTACTGCTTGTGTTTGTTTTAGCTGACCCTGACAGAAATGTGTTGAGTCCAGAAAATGTCGTGATTGTGTAACCTTATTATACAAAGCACTGTTGGCTGTTATTTCCTAAATGCAAAAACACATTTCACTACAAGTGCAGTTGCAACTGTACTGAAACTGCACTTGTAGTGCAAAGAGGATTTGCCCTTAGGAAATAACCCCCATTTTTGCTGAAAACAGCAATTACATCACCCCAAAAGTGTTGTAGTGTTGAGACAATAATCCACACATTCTTGAGTAACCAACTTTTTTATACCTGCACAATCACATGTGCATTTACCAAAGGTTTTTAAAACAAACCAACATGTTTGTTGTATAACAATTTTTGGAGTAGCATTATCAAAAATCGAAATGACCATTTAAGATAAAACAGGCCTGTGTAAAACCAACACGAAAGCCAAAAAACTTGAACTTACCAAGTTCACATTAGGTAAAACCTGAAGGCTATATCAGACATCAGTATTTAGGAACTGGGTTTGATATAGCGTTCAGATGGGGGGAAATCACCCCTGTAAAAGCCAAATTTGGAAGATGCACACCAATTTACGAATGTCAACATGTGCTAGCTGCCATCAGGGGGGATCAAGGGACGTGTTTTGGGGGAGCAAGCCCTTCCTCAACGCTACTTTATATTTGAGGAAGGGGTTGCATCCCCAAAACGCGTCCATTGATCTCCCGTGATGGCAGATAGCACATGTTGACACACTGTGTGCATCCTCCAAATTTGGCTTTTCAAAACATTGCAAAAAGTTTTAAAAGATTGGACCACAATCCAAAAATAGATTTTGTGGGGTTTTAAATTCGCCCCAAAACATCAATGATGTTATTATTTTTTTTAATCACATCATTGATTTTTTGCTGTATGTTTTGCAGTTCTACATTACACCCCATGATCTCCCCGATCAGGATCTGGGCACTTTCAGATGTGAAAGGATCTGGATCACGATCACCTAAAAAGAGAGAAACAAAACAAAAACAGGTATCAAAAATCTGCCGGCATCCATCTTTTACCTGAGTCTGTGGTCGCAGACACTCACCTGTTGTGGTGCCAATTTCCACCACATCTTCTTCTTCCTCCTGCTCTTCTTGGGTTGGTGTTAGTTCCCCTTCTTCCAGAGGTAGGGGGTCTGTGGTCTCCTCGGATGAGGGGTGTCCTCCGAGTCTTTTCTCCCCTATGTAAAACAAAAATGTTATAATTAGCACACAGATATTTGATGGCAGAACTATAAATAGGAAACATTGCTTGGAAGTGTGGTACAATTGTCTATTTTGGCAGAGTTCCAAGATGTATTTTTTTTATTGCCCTTTGTCAAGCTGCAATACTTTACCTGTTTAGTACAAGCTTCACAGATGGAGACACCCCTATAGTATACACTGGAGCACCTGTGTGGCCCCCCTAATAAAAATGGTGTTCTGGGGTCCCACACTAGTGCTCCAGTGTCCAGATGTGAAAACAGCTGCTGAGTGTCCTCTCCTTACACAGAATCTAGTTTGCATTTCATTCTAGTAACAAACCCATCTACACAAACAAATATTTGGCATCCAAGTAGGCCCAAAAAAAATGTGGGAATGCATATGGCCTAAACAATGGTGTTTTAGAGGCCGAAAGAAAAATGTTTGATACGAACGAATAATGGGCCCATGAACATTAAAGTTGCCCTTTTAAACGTTACAATAATTAAAAGCATATGGAGCAGCACGAACGGAATAAAGACAGAAAGAATAGGAACACAGCACAACTACTTACTTTTTTGCAGCACTCTCCGGATCTTTCGGTACTGCTCTGGCTCTCTCAATTTCAGGACCGACCACCGCTTCCTGAGCTGATCTTTCGATCGTTGCACCCCGAAATTCCTGTGAAGACTTTTGATCACTTTCACCATGATCTTGGTCTTTCGGATATTGGGGTTGGGGTAAGGCCCATACTTTCCGTCATAGTCGGACTTCCTCATGATGTCGACCATCTCCAACATCTCCCCAATGGACATATTTGTGGCCTTAAAACGTCTCCTTCAGGATCGGGACGTGTCCGGATCTGGGCTTTCCTCCTCCTCCTCCTCGTTCCTGCAATTATCACGCACCTGCTGTGACTCCGCCATGTGCTCTTCCCCCACTGTGCCGAACGAAAAGGGGCGGGGAATAGACTAGAAAGAACGTCAGAGGCGGGCGGAGTTACACGCATGCGCAGTGTGTATAAAGCGTAACACGCGTGCGTATTACGTACGATCTGTGAGCGGAGGAAGGAGCATTGGACGCGCCGATCGTAAGAACGAAGGTAAGAGACAAACTTGTGCCTATACTGCTTCTACATTGAGGCCTATATTGTAACAAGATTAGGAGAGTTTTGTCTGACATTAGGCTTTGTCTTGTGTTGTGTCTTGCAGTGAACATGGATATGCTAATGAAAGATAATGACTTCATGTCAGTATTCGTAGACATGTTAAGGGAGCTGCCCTGTCTGTGGGAGATTAAACACCCCCATTTCAAGAACCAAGCAAAGAGGAAGGCAGCACTGGAGCAATTGTGTGAAATTGTGAAGCAGGTGATCCCCACGGCAGACATCACCTATTTAAAGAAATTAATTGGTGGCCTGAGGAGTACATATCTAAGGGAGCACAAGAAAGTCCAGGATTCACAGAGATCCGGAGCAGCAGGTGACATCTATGTCCCCAGGATGTTGTACTACGACAGGCTGCATTTTCTGGCAGGCCAGACTGAACCCAGGCCATCCCTCTCCAGTCTTCCTTCCACGCTTCCTTCCCCCCGGCTGAGGCTTCTGACGTCCAACCTGGGCCTTCCAGGCAACAACACAAGGAGGAGCCCAGCTTGAGCAAGGTATAGCATTCCTCTAAATATTTCTGCTTGTCCAATCAATGATGTTAACTAGATGTTAGTTGGGAGTACTAATTTAGGATTGTGATTGATGAAGCAAAAACTAAAACCATGTCCCTTTTTCATACACAGAGAAGTCTCAGCCAGGAGGTGGCCGGGCCGAGCCGGCTGGCTGATCTGCAGGTCCCTCCACCCCCCCTGGAAAGAGAAAGTGGCAGTAGGAGGAGTGCCCTAGAGGAGACTACCAGAGGACTCTTTTGGAGGGCTACAGAGGTCCTGGGAGCACGACAGACCGTGGAGGAGGACATTGCTGCCGTCATTGCATATAAAATGCAGAGGATGGAGGAGGGCCAACAAGTCATGTGTGAGGCGCTCATATCAGAGGCTCTTAAGAAAGGTATGGGGGGCCAAATTACAGCTCAGACACACCTTTGCGATGGTCCTCCTCCTCCTCCTGCAGGTCCTCCTCCTCCTTCTCCTCCAGGTCCTCCCAGTCCTCCTCCTCCTCCAGGTCCTACTCCTCCTCCTGCCACATCTCCAACTGCACAGCCACAGCTGGGAAGGAAGCGTGAAAGGAAGGCCAGAAAGTGAGGACCCTGGATCCAGTCTGGAGATGGAGCCTCTTGTGGTACCACAGCCTGGGGACACAGATGTCATCTGCTGCTTTCCAGATCTCTGCGAATTCTGGACCAGACTGCCCTCCCTTACATATGGACTCCTCAGGCCACCAATTTTGATGTTCAAGAATTGATGTCTGCCTTGGGGGTCCCAGGCTTCGCTAATTTCTCCTGTTGATCCAGTGTTGCCTTCCTCTTTGTTTGGTTCTGATCCCTTAATAAAGGATTTTTGTTTTGAATTATACTCTCCTATGTGTTTTACTTCAAAAAGGACAGTTTTTTTGTGAGGATTCAGGTACATTTCAAATATAAAATGTGAAATGAACAAGGGACACCAACAACAAACAATCTCCTTGAGATTAAATAATAAAAGATATCAATGGTGTTGGGGTAACTTGACACACAAAACACACACAAAAATATTCTGGAGTAAAAATAAAAATAACATTGAACAAAGATCAGCCTTTGAAAAAATACAAACATTAAATAAAAAAAAAAGTCTTAAAATCGCAAAAAAATAAAAAATAAAAAATAAAAATATGTCAGATGTGACAACTAATAACAATATATTCAGGGAATACCAATAAAAAAACACAAATAAAACTTTGTGAGAAGTGTGTGTGAATATGAGCAGCAAAACGACTTAATTCTTGTCACATTATAAAGAAGAAGAGAGTGCGCTGTATTAAACCATTTTTAACATTGCAGCGTGACGAAAGTGCTGTATCCATTGCGAACGCTAAGTTTACCAGAACGAACTGTTCCGTCTTGGAATTTCTTCTGAGCATGCGTGGCACTTTGTACGTCGGAACAGGCCACACACGGTCGGAATTGACACGATCGGATTTTGTTGTCGGAAAATTTCATCTCCTGCTCTCCAACTTTGTGTGTCGGAAAATCCGATGGAAAATGTCCGATGGAGCACACACACGGTCGGAATTTCCGACAACACGCTCCGATCGGACATTTTCCATCGGAAAATCCGACCGTGTGTACGGGGCATTAAACCTGGATATCTTTAAGCATTAATTGTGCCTTTCCATATGTAAAAGCTGTCTATTCCATACAGACTAATGCACCCTCATACCATCAGAGCTGCAGGCTTTTGAACTGAGCGCTGATAATAAGCCGGGAGGTTTTTATCCTCTTTAGTCTGGAGGATGCGGTGCCCATGGTTGCCAAAGATCTTAACAAATTTTGATTAGCCTTACCACAAACATGACATTGTATAACAGATGCTACATAATTAACATCCTCTGCCAGACCCATACCCAGCTCTACTTTTACCTTACCCTTACCCATGAATGGAGACCACACCAAGCTGGAGTAAATACTTCCCATACATAACGTTTTATGTCATTTTATTTATTTTACTCTGGGCTTCTCTTGACATTGTATAACAGATGCTACATAATTACCATCCTCTGCCAGACCCATACCCAGCTCTACTTTTACCTTACCCTTACCCATGAATGGAGACCATACCAAGCTGGAGTAAATACTGGCCGTAGCAGACGTTTTTTATTAACAACTCAAGTAAATTTACATAACTTTATAAAACACATGCGTTAAAACCACCACCCATCAGTCACATATTTGCATTGGTCTTTGCAGGAAAACCCCAAGCTTGCCACATGATGCAAATTGGCACTGCGGTACCTTTAACTTAAAATAGGCATCCAGCTGACATGCTAGCTCGGAGACAACCAAACACTGACCGCAGTGCAACCAAATTCCAGCTAAACCACCATTAGCTGGAATACCACCAACGGGACCCATACCACGGATGGGTCCCGAACTCTTCCGTATCCAAGGTTTCTTCTTTCACCTGCAAAGACCAACAACCCGCCACAGCACACCAGGGGAAAACCTTACCCTTGTGTGCGCCGCCACATCCTGAACACTCTCTGAATCCCATCCTGCAAACCTAGAGCTCACATATCAATCCCCACAGCATTGAGGTGTACACCGTCACCCCAAAGGTAATGCCAGGTATCAACTTCCAGCTCCAAGTGTCTGATCGCCAACCCACCATTCCAGACAAAAAATCTACTGACATCCCTGTTCACCTTCTTCCTAGCCTTATTGATCCATTCCACTGATCAAGCTAAGCGCCAAGTGGTCCGTGCCACACTATTATCATCTCCAGAAAGGCCATCCGGAGCAGAAAGAAGTCAAACATGACATCTCGCGCGATGTCCAACATAGACCCCAAGTCATTACCACCCATGAGTCAGGGGGCTCATCCAGATGCGCAAATCTGTGCACTTCTGGAATGGTCCTGTTCCATAGCATCCCGGGTACCCCCAGCCACCTAATACAAGCCTCACTCCTTGAAATGCCCAATTGTCTACCCTCGGGCCACACATCTGCCCTCCTTGCCCCCCAAAAGACATATGAATGCCCCAGCATCCAGACCAGTCCTTGGGTTCCTCCTGAAAGAAAAGAAAAACAACCCACATAACAATAATTGCTTACCTAAGCATGTATATCAAAGACCACACATCCTATGACCCCACTCCCCTGCTAAACTGTCAACAGGTGGGGTCTAACATAAGACTTGAAACGCTGTGACTCCCATCTCCCAATGCATTTTACCGCTGCCTCATCCTCCATAGCAGCTCCAATGCGGAACGAATGGGATGAAAATTTATGATCCCCCAACCCCAGGGCCTCCAAACAATTTTTAAAAACTACAGTGAACTGATATCTTGATAATGAGTTGCCGTCCCAGTGTACCAAGGAGCCCACCATCTCTGGACATACCGCGAGGAATCTCTTAACCAACCCCACTGGGCACAAGGGTGAACCCGGTATTGCAAACACCTGCACTTTTTTGCCCTTGCCCCACTGATCTCTTTTTGATCTGTACACCAATATGGACAACCGATCATCACCACAGATGACCTTGGCTGCCCCTAAACACCCCTTTAACTTCTTGGAAGGGCTGACCAGCTCACTGATCCGGAAAGCCCCAAAAAACGCCAGGGAGAATGCCACTTTGAATAACACCACCTCGTATGGGGAAGAACACGTGTGGACCAACTGCCCCAATAAGCTACCCAATAGCTCAAAAGAAACGGGGCGCAGAGCATCTCTGTTTGACATGGATCGCCAATATCCCTTCATTGCCTGCCTTACCCAAAAATCTTTCGGAAAGTCTGGGCAACCTTGCAATTTAAGCCAAAAAGCCAACCCCGCCAACTTCTTGTCCAACCCCGATACCGACACACCCACTTCCAAGTTACGTGAAACAAAGTACAATACCATCATGACGTGCTGCAACAGTGACAACCATTCACGCCATACCCTAGTATAAGCTGACCACGTCGCCGAGCTCACCAACTATCTTATCTATCCGGATACTTTTCCAAGGCAACTTTCCACAGCCATTCGGGACAAGGAACCCTGCGTTGCTCCGCCTCCAGTGCCAACTCCCATAATTTGTCCCACTGAAAGAGTGACAAAGCATCAGCAATGACGTTTTCCACTCCCCTGAGGTGGACAGAATAAATAAAAACATTCAGCTATAGACAACGCAACACTAGGTGTCTGAGTAGTTGGATCACCGGTGGGGATGCAGCCAATACTTTGTTGATGGCCTGCACCACCCCAAGTTATCCCTGTGAAAACGGACTTTCAAGTTCCTGAATGACTCCCCCCATAACTCAATCGCCAATACTACTGGAAACAGCTCCAGTAACAACATGTTCTTCAACAAACCTGCCTCTTTCCATGAATCTGGCCAGGGCCCCGCACTCCACTTACCTTGAAAGAAGGCCCCAAAACCCGCCGATCCAGCCGCATCTGTGTACAGTTCCAGATCAAAACTACTAACCGGCCCTGATATCCAAAGTGCCCGTCCATTGAAATCGTCCAGGAAGACGTGCCAAATCCTCAAATCTTCCCTATGCTCCCGTCTCAGTCGCACATAATGAGTGGGGGCCATAATGCCTGCCAGACTTGCCGACGGCCATCTGCAAAACACTCTCCCCATCGGGAGGATGCAACACACAAAGTTCAACTTACCCAACAGTGACTGCAGAGTCCGAAGTTTCACCTTGCGTAATCCCATTATCCCCCGAATTTCAGCCTGCAGCGCCACCAGCTCATCCTCTGGTAGTTTGCACTCCATGGCGTCCGAGTCCAAGACAATGCCCAAGAAACTCAGCACCGTCATCGGCCCCTCTGTCTTCTCCGTAGCCAAGGGGATGCCAAAACGAGCGGCAATGTGTTCCAGTGTAGCCAACAGGACTGCACAAACCCCCGACGAGGCCGGGCCCACACACAGAAAATCATCCAGGTAGTGTATGATAGAGTTCATTCCCACGACGTCTCGAATCACCCACTCCACGGATGAACTAAACGGTTCAAACAAAGCACAAGAAACAGAGCAACCCATGGGCAAGCAGCGGTCTACATAGAACTCCTCCTTCGAATGACAACCTAGTAACCGAAAACTATCCGGGTGCACAGGAAGCAGTCTAAAAGCCGATTCTATGTCGGCTTTGGCCATGTGGGCCCCCTGCCCATACTTACGAACCCAAAACACAAACACAATCAAAAGACGTGTACGATACAGCACACATTTCCGGGTTAATCGCATCGTTAACAGATCCCCCTTTGGGAAGGATAGATGGTGGATCAGCCTAAATTTAAATAAGAGTTCGGCTTTGGCCATGTGGGCCTCCTGCCCATACTTACGAACCCAAAACACAAACACAATCAAAAGACGTGTACGATACAGCACACATTTCCGGGTTAATCGCATCGTTAACAGATCCCCCTTTGGGAAGGATAGATGGTGGATCAGCCTAAATTTAAATAAGAGTTTGTTATTAAGCCGTGTGCTTGGTTTTCATAGCTAACCTTGTATTATTGTGATAGCAACAGTAACGTGCTCAGAGTTTTTATAGACTAGCTAACTATAGGGATAGACAAATTAATATATAGGTACAATAATATTTTTGTACCAATTTACTTCAATTCGTACCCCAGAAGGCGTGTGGAATTTACTTCTGCACAGAATCCAAACCCTAATGTATTTCTCTCTTGAGTCCCTATAAGATAAGGAGTCAATTACAGCTAGAACGGAAGGCCTGCTCTACTGTGGACAACGATTTGCGCTGGTTCGTGAATTCTGAAGTCCTGCTTGCATGGTCCTGAAAGCTCTATAAAATATTTCATCAGTGAGTGGATGCGCAAAATCTGGTGAGATTTTTGTCTGATATGTGTATGTATGTGTTAACATTTATTGTAGTGCTAATGCAAATTGTTAGGCCTGTAGCCGGTCAAGAGTACTGGTGAGAGTGAGGGTTTGATCACCCCTGGTTATCTGATGTAGCCTGCAGATTGACAGGATAAACCTCACATCTTTGAGGAGAAAGTAGGAGAAATATAGATTTTAATTTTTTTTTATTTATTTATTTATTTTTATTATTATTAGTTTATTTTTTACTTTTATTTTTCCCCCACGTGAGTGTGAAATAGCGCTCTGTTCCAATAGAAGTTCAATGTGGCCTGCAATCTGCAAGCTAAAAAACAGTGGTAGTAAGGCATTGATTAAGAGTCTGCCTTGTGTCTTGGAGAACTACAGGTGAAAGTTAACTTTAACCACTTCAATACCAGGCACTTAGACTCCTTCCCGCCCAGCCCAATTTTCAGCTTTCAGCGCTGTCACAATTTGAATGACAATTGCGCGGTCATGCCACACTGTACCCAAACAAATTTTTTATCATTTTGTTCCCACAAATAGAGCTTTCTTTTGGTGGTATTTGATCCCCTCTGCGGTTTTTATTTTTTGCGCAACAAATAAAAAAAAACAGAAAATTTTGAAAAAAAGCACGTTTTTCTTTGTTTCTGTTAAAATTTTTTGTAAATGAGTACGTTTTCTTCTTCAATGACGGGCACTGATATGGCTGCACTGACGGGCACTGATACGGCGGCACTGATGGGCACCGATAAGGTGGCACCAATGAGGTAGCACTGATGAGGTGGCACTGACGGGCACTGATGATGGGCACTGATGCGCACTGATAGGTGGCACTAATGGGCACTGATAGGTGGCACTGGTAGGTGGCACCGATGGGCACTGATAGGCGGCACTGATGGGCACTTGTAGGTGGCATTAATGGGCACTCGTAGGTGGCGTTGATGGGTAGTTATGGGTGGCACTGATAGTTGGCACAGATGGGCACGGATGGGCACTGATAGGTGGGCACAGATGGGCACAGATGGGCACTGACAGGTGGCACCGATGGACACTGATGGGTGGCACTGATGATTCTGATTGATGGCAGTGATGCCCCTAAGTGTGGCATTGCTGGGCATCACTGCAACATAATTGTGCCAATCAGTGCCCATTTGTGGGCACTGATTGGCACAGATTTGGCACTGACTGGGCACATGTGGATGGCCATGGGGTACATACCTGGCCATCCACATGTTTCCCTTCCCTGGTGGTCCTAGTGGCGATCCCTGGTGGTCCAGTGTGGTGATCTGCGGGGGGGCTGCGCTGATAAACAATCAGCGCAGACCCCCCCTGCCAGGAGAGCCACCGATCGGCTCTCCTCTACTTGCGTCTGTCAGACGCGAGTGAGGAAGAGCCGATCAACGGCTCTTCCTATTGACAGCGTGATCAGCCGTGATTGGACACGGCTGATCACGTGGTAAAGAGCCTCCGCCGGAGGCTCTTTACCAAGATCGGTGTAGCGGTGTGTCAGACTGACACACCGATCCACCGATCGCCGCGATGCGCGCCCCTGCGGGCGCGCGGCGGCATGTTATCCTGAAGGACGTCATATGACGCCCAGTCAGGATAACACAACCACCGCCCGGCCGTCAATCCGCTATAGGCCGGGCGGGAAGTGGTTAAACAGCTTTATCTGTGTTTCTGTGTGTGTCTTGTGTCTGTAAATGCTGTGTATAAACTAGTTAAAAAGCTTCAGTGTAGGCTAATTAGCATATCAATGAAAGTCATTGAAGGTTTCATTAAGAAGCATGCCTGTGTTAGATTCCACGCTATAGAAGAGAATGCTTTAACACACCAATTCAGTGACCGTTTGAGACAATGTAATACTCATAATGATCTGATAAAACATAAAATGTCTTCGAAAAAAGGCCTAGATGGCCAATGTGGTATGCGTGTTATTGAAAATTAAAGACATTGCAATAGCGAAAGAAATCCAATGGTGTGCTGACAAAAAGCAATTCTTGAAGCAGGTACAAAGTGTAACTGAGAATATAGTAGCAATGGTTGCAAAGGCAGATGCAAATGTTGCTGATCGCATTGAACAATTAGTGACTGAGAAATGTGTATTCAAACAGAAAATGAATGAATTAGAGGAAACGTGTAAACAAAGAGAAAGTTGCATTGCATCTTTAAATCATAGAGAGTCTGAGAATGAGCGTATTATCGTACTGCTTAGGGAGGAATTACAAGGTGCACAGGCAGCCATAATGGAGTTATCCTCCAAACATGCAAAAGCTGCACAGTTGCAGTGCTCAGCAAAGATAGAGGCTCTAGAACAACAATTGGGTAAACCAGATGCTATTGTTGCTGCAAGTGATGTTACTATGATAGGAATCAATGTTGGAGATTTAAATAAATGTGCAGTAACTGCACTTGAATTCAGGAGTTGAAACAGTGGAAACTTCTGATGACTCCTCAGACTATGAAAGTGTAAAGTCTGTTCATTCCAATCATAGTAATCACAGTAATGTTATTCAGCGATATGAGTTTCCATCGCCATATGCTCAGAGAAGGGCCTATGCAGGGAGACCAGCTCTCAAATGTTTTTTTTGTAAAACAGGGGATCACATAGCTAAGTATTGTTTGATGGCTAACAATGATATGCAAAGGAAATACCCTAAAACTACACCAAGGCGTTATGAAGTTTATTCTGTGGGATGGGGTAGCAATCCATAGCATGGAGGCCATAGTAATCAAACCCATTTCCCTTTTAAGACCCAAATGGGGAGACTACAAACCGAAAATAGTCGATTAAGACAGGAAAAGCATCAATATGTAGAACAGTTGCGTAAAGTCAGAATGGAGGTAGCCACATGGTTATTCAAATATAGCACTGGGGGAAACAATGTTAGCAGCACTTAGTGAGCTGCATTGATGGTAAGAATTTTCTGGTCAATGTTTTCTTGCTATGAATAAGGTTTAGATGTGAGTTTCATGCTTGTAATATGATAGAGGACCTTGATATATTTTTAGTATTTTCAAGGATAAGCCTCTGAATTGTTATTTTTTTTCTTAAAACATTTTTCTGTTATGATTATTATGTTTTTTTTCTCTTCTCTTATTTTTATTCATTTTTTTATTAAATTGTTGTTTTTAATTTTTTTAAAAAACATTTTTGTTTTTTTAATATTTTTTTTTAATTTTACATTTTTTAAAGAATTTTTAATTTTTTTTTTTTTAATTTTTCCTTTTTTTAAAATGTTTAAAATTTGTTTTTATTTCCTTTTAATTTTTTTTAATTTCTTAAATTTTTTTAAAATTTTTAAAATTGTTTATTTTTGTTATTTGTTTATTCATTTATTTTATTTTTGTTTTGTTCAGGTGGAAAAAGAATATTATGTTTAGTTCACCTGAAATGGGGGTAATTGGCTATGCCCTCAGTTAGCAGCTGAATAGATGGTCATGGGATATGTCCTCCAGCTGGATACATTTTCTTTAAGACAAGAGTTGGTAGGAAGCCATTCTAGCCGCTGAAGTTCGTTTTTTTTTCTTTGCTTTTATTTTGATTCAGGTGGAAAGAGTTCCAAAAGGTTTAGGCTTTGACCACCTGAAAGGGGAGTTAGTGCATAGATCTTAAAGATACAAATAAATGCATTGTTTTTTTAATGTTTAAATGTTTTTTTACATTTTTGATCATACCATGGGGATCCATTTTAGAGTGGGTTCATCCTAAAGAAATCATGGTTGTTTTGATAGTTTTGATAGTTTTGATAGTTTTGATAGTTTTGACATTTGACATTTTCTTTAAGTTTTGATAGTTTTGACATTTTCTTTAAGACAAGAGTTGGTAGGAATCCATTCTAGCCGCTGAAGTTCGTTTTTTCTTTTTCTTTGCTTTTATATTGATTCAGGTGGAAAGAGTTCCAAAAGGTTTAGGCTTTGACCACCTGAAAGGGGAGTTAGTGCAAAGATCTTAAAGCGGGAGTCCCGCGAAATTTTTTTTTTTAGATGTCAGCAGCTGCAAATACTGCAGCTGCTGACTTTTAAAATAAGGTCACTCACCTGTCCCGGAGTCCAGCGATGTCGGCACCCGAGACCGAACCGTCCCTCGATCCTCGGGTGCTGCCGCCGCCGCCATTCTCAGTGAGGAAATCAGGAAGTGAAGCATTGTGGCTTCACTTCCCGATTCCCTGCTGCGCATGCCCTTTCTCAATGGTCCCCGCTATCTCCTGGGACTTGTGTCTTTCCCAGGAGACAGCGGGGGAGTGCGGGAGGGGGCGTGACTCCTATGGGAGTCTATTCCCGGAAGTGGGTGCAGATACCTGTCTTAGGTTGGAGGTTGAGGAAGGAATTTAACATATCCAATCCGTCAGAACATGAAATGTAAAATATGCTTTTGTTTGTTGGAGGGAGGAATTTAAAGAAGAAAAGGTTTTTAATGTGTGACATGTATTGACATAATGGAATTAATATGGTGCAGGTACCAAGGAGGCTGGCACTTATGCATAATAAGGTGTCTGTTGGCCAGACTAGAGGGTGCCAGGTGACATATCAGTGGGGAGATACGCCTGGTTGATGTCTCACCTGAGAGGTTGAAACCCTGCACAGGTAATGCAAGTGACTGCACACAGGAGCATGCTCCGTTAGATAAAGGGAACAAACGCTGGCTACCAGGGTACAATATACCTTCACCACATGGCGCTTCAACATCTCACAGTGGTTGATAAAAACCTATTACCCTATATGTGCTGAGTATACACTGAATCAAGTGCAGTCATTGTACCAGTGGCTTGCTCCCAGAGATGTGCAGACACAGGATGAGGTTACAGGATGCTTATTTCTGAGGAGTAACCGAAAGAGGAGGGATGTATTCAGCACTATATTGGGGGGAATAGGAACTGGGATGGGTGTTGTTAATGGAGTGGACATCGGTATCCTGAGGAACAAACTCTTAGCCATAGCTTAAGCGGGGCTTTGTTGCTCAGAGAGATTGGTGGCATCCTTAATAACATTCAACAAAGTCACATAAACACCCAGGTTAAAGTTGTTCCGGATTTTGTCAACCATTTCGAGAGGTTGGTAGAGAGTGTGATGGCATAGGACAGAAATCGGTCATGGGCTCTGGCGTGCACGCAGAGGCAGGTTGATATTTCCCTCTGTCGGAAGCATGACAATGACGTCCTTTTTGTGCCAGGTCAATACATGGTGGTGAACGAAAAAATGTTGGGAAGATATTTCACTCTGCTCCCTCTCCTTCCTTAGATGATAGGACAGTAAATGATATTCTGAATGTTTTGCACATCTACCCCTGCTATCATTATTGGTCTGTTGGCCGGTTACGCCCGGTGGCGCGCCCCCCCCCCCCCGTTTTTAGACACCAACGTCACACTCATGGGCTGTGCACTCGTGCTCCCTACATGCTGTTGTGTTTGTATATGTGTACACAAATGGTTTCTAAGGTGCTGTGTCAGGGTCCGCCTCTGGACCGCCCATCTATATGGGAGTGGCATCTGAGTCAGTTTGGTTTGTGCTTCCTTGATGAGCGCATGTATTTAAGTAGCCGTAAGAGATGAACACTGTTGGGCTCTGAGGAAGAAGGTACTACCTTCGAAATGCGTCAGCCAGCAGCGGTCTGCACGTCTCCTCCACAGGTCTGGAGACTGCCATCGGTGGACCTATCACCACTAACCGTAGATCATTTATGCGTGATTTTCATCTACCCTTGTGAGTAGTAGTTTTTACATGTTCTTCTTTTAATAAACTTTTTTAAGGATAATGCACAAGGCCGGTGCGCCCTCTCTTTTCTGTTTTTTGTCTGATTGCTAGGATATCCCCATCCTTGAGGGCAGCAAAGCTGAAAGCTACCGTCCACCCTGAACTTTGAACTGTTGGGCTTACACATTTATGCGCAAGAGTTTTTGTTTTGTTGTAAATGATATTCTGAACCAGTGGTGCCATATTCTCAGTGGTAGGATGCCCTCCATGCTCTGTCCTGGGGCTTGATCTGTACATCTCTTGGTGTGAAGCATTGGCTCATGGACCTGATCCCTGGCGGCAAACTACTCATTCCCATTTTTCTTTTGAAGTTGGATGCTATTTGATGGTGGCTCAAGAGTTACACGGTCAGAACACTTTATAATGCATTAATTAGGTTTTATGCTTTTTGAATGTATATGAGTACAACAGTATATTGGATCTATTCTGTTTGTTTATTTTTGTATTTTTGCAAAATATTTTCAGATAATTATACACCTCACCATCAGCCCCTAAAAAAGAAGTTTCACTACTTACTACCTTGAAACGCGTCAGCCCTTCCTGTCTTAGCCCACTGCCTGGACAGTTTTGTGTGGTGTATATTTATATTGTTGTACTAGATATGTATACCCTTTTTGCTACCATTTGACCATATTTGCATCCATCTCTTTTATCATTGTCATGTTTTAACGTTTTGTAATAAATTCATATTTTTGATACATTATTGTTTGAAGACTCCTGCCTTTTAAAGTCCCACAAGATGAAATCTCCCATTGCGTAGTTACAGTAAAGTGGTTTTTTTTTTTTTCTTTTTTTTTTTTTTTCCACTTTAGCGAAAATTTTTCTGAGAGACATTATATCAACTTTATATGTCAAAATTTATCTCCTCTCATTTTTCACATCATTGTGGATTATTTCTGTCTAATCTTTATTAGTTTTCCCATCATATATCTTTGTTTAAGTACAAAAAACAGAAAAAAAACTCCAAAATATGTAACTACCGCTATACCTTTATTCCTTCTTAGTCCCTCTATAAGTTATCCCCCCCTTCCCCCCTCCCCTCTTTTATGTCTGGTTTACTCCTTCTTATATTCTATATCATTTTAGCTCTGTACCTGTTACTTCCTTTATCTTGTCTAGATATATATCCAAGGTTTTATATTTTTTCCATCCCTCCCAGAGACTATTGTGCTTATTATCTCCTCTTTCTCTGCTTCTCAGCAGGTCCATTTTACGATAATAATCTATTTTCTCAAACCATTCTCTAATATCTGGTTTTCCACTTTTTAACCAGTGTCTTGAGATCAGACCCTTAGCTGCGTTCAGAAGACTCGGAACCATTGATCTCATATATTGTTTCCTTGATTTTTTATGCTCATGGAACAGGCAGGTCCATATGTTTTGTTCTATTTTTTCACTGGTTATTTCCCGTATATTTTTTAGTACTTCGTACCAGTAATCCACTATTATTGGGCATCCCCGCCATAGATGTGTCATCGTTGCTTTTTGACCACATTTTCTCCAACACAGAGGTGTTTTTTCTTGCTGATATTTATGAGTTCTTGCTGGTGTCAAGTACCATCTTGCTACTAATTTGTAATTCATTTCAATGGTCTTCATATCCCAGGCATTATTGTATCCCATTTCTATCATTTTTTCCACTCTTTGGTCTTCAATTTTTAGATTCATTTCTCTCTCCCATTGCTTTATGAACTCAGGTCTTTCTTGTCCATCCAGATCTGCTAATATTCCATATATTCTTGATATTCCATTTTTCAATGATGTTTTGTTGAAACAGAGCTTTTCCAATGAATTTAATTTCTCTTCGTCTCTAAGTGGATGTGGTATTGTGTTTACTAAGTGTCTTAATTGACAATAATTCCATTCACTTATCTTCCACCCATTGATTTCTTCTAGTTCCAATCGTGTTTTAATCCTGCCGTTTGTAGTGATATCTTTCAATTGTGGATTTCTTATTCCTTGACCTGCAAATATTTCCTTCCCGGGGGTAAAGAAATTAGTTCCTGTGAGTGCTAAAAGCAGTGAATTGTGTCTCCATTCGTTCTTCAAGTGTACTATATCCCAAATTTTGAAAACGTTTTTTGTTATTTTGTGAGTTTTCGTGCCCCTTAATATGAACTTTCGTGGTATCCATATATTTTTGTGCAGTGTGGTTTTACTTATTGTGTTTTCCATTTCTACCCACTTTTTTTCACTGTTTTCATTTGTCCACTCAAACATACGTGTCAGAACAATTGCTTTGTAATACCTGCGTATGTCTGGGGTAGCTAATCCTCCGTGCTCCCTTTTCCTTGTGATCTGCGTGTATTTAATTCTTGGTTTTTTATTGAACCAGATATATTTTAACAACAATGTTTTAATTATTTTGAAAAAACTCTGTGGAATCTTTACTGGCAACATCTGGATTTTATAAATTATTTTTGGGAGGACCATCATTTTAAACATATTTACTCTTCCAATCCATGAAAGTGGTTGTGTACTTAGTTTTTTTATTTCTTCTTTAACCTCATTGATCAATGGGATATAATTTGCCTGATAGATTTTTTCGACCCTTGGGGTTAATTTGATTCCAAGATATTTTAATTCTTTTACCCAGGTAAATGGAAATTCTTTTTGTAGGGACTGGACTTCTTTTTTCCCCAATCCTACATTTAATATCTCTGTTTTTATTGGGTTAATTTTGAAGTTTGACAGTTCTCCATTTTTTTTATTTCTTTCAATATGTTTGGCAGTGTCACTCTTGGGTTGGTTACATACATCAAGATGTCATCCGCATATGCCGCGATCTTATGTTCTTTTTCTCCAATTCTCGCCCCTCTCACGTCTTGGTTGTTACGGAGTGTCGCTAACAATGGTTCCAGTGTCAGTACATATAGTAATGGGGAGAGCGGGCAACCTTGCCGTGTTCCATTCTGCATCTCGATCAAAGGAGAGAGTCTACCATTCACCTTTACCATTGCTGTCGGACCGTTATATAGATTTGTTATCCACTTCATCATTTTTGTCCCTAGTCTCAGATGGCGTAACGTATCCATCATGAACCCCCAGTCTACCCTGTCAAATGCTTTTTCTGCATCTAATACAGTAAAGTGTTATAGGAGGTTGGGAGCAGGATGTGTGATTTGATGGGTCACATACATATGTATATATTATGGTAATGGGTTGATTTATGTTATGGTATAGTATGACACATGTGTATTTTAGGTTAGTAATATGGGTGAATAAGGCCCTCCTCGAGACTCTGTATCTGAAAGCTGGTTAATATGTTGCTCTGAGTGTGTGCTTGTGAATGGTGAGTGAATGGACATCCCTTGCCTATATTGCATCCTGTCGTGAAGATACCAGAAAGGAGAAGACACAGAATGGTGACATGGAAGCTGTCACTGAAGAATGATGGTGGTGGGTCACTCAGTGGCAAAGCGGCACATGTTGGGAAGCTCAACCCAGTAAGACCATTGTGGACTGTTCCATAGGAGCTGTTTCTTAAGGACCTGTTGGAAAACCTAACGTGCTAAGACAGTTTTGAACTGTTCCATAGGAGCCGTGTCTGAAGAAGGGTGGTATGCGCCCTTTAGGCGCAAAGCGGAATATTTTGGAATTCAACATGATTTAATATCATATTTATGGTATTTCATTTCCTGGCTGATACAGGCAGATGGCTCCAAGTTGGAATGTAACCAGTTACAAAGAGAATAAGGGCTAGCTAGAACAGCCCAGGGCTCATAGAGATGTTTCATGGACAAATGCTGCCCCCTAGTGGACAATACAGCATGCTTCCTGGAGAATGGTCAGATATTAGAAGGACTTGGCAATATCTATTGGACAGGAGGCAAGTGGGGGTGGCCACGAGTGGGTGTGAATGTTTTTGAGTAAAAAGGGCACACACAGGCAATTCGTCCCTTTTCACTGTTGGTTCAAGCCGGGTGGCTGCCTAAGCCACATGGCTATCTCTCTTGGTCATCTGAGCCACATGGCTCTCCACCATCTTGAGCCTGACGATACAAAGCCTCACAGAGAGCCTTGTGATAAGTATCATTGATATTCTTGTATTATGTTCTGGTTATATCATTTGTAAGTTTGTAATATCTTTCTTTAGTATTATTTATGTTAGCGCTTTCCTATGTTCTTGGGAAATATATAAGGTTTTGTTATTAAGCCGTGTGCTTGGTTTTCATAGCTAACCTTGTATTATTGTGATATCAACAGTAACATCCCCTGGAAAAAACGTACTCGTTGCCCTCGCCAACGTTATAAGTCGCATCCACAGGCTAATATCCTTGTGGTCCCACCGTAACAACGGGCGTATTGCCCTCCTCTGCCAGAACTGTTCATCATAACGCAACCACGCCATTCCTCCGTAGACTCTATGTGCCTCACCCACAGCATCCAAATAGCAGAACAGCACAGAACAATGTTCCGGGTTCTTTTCTCCAATTACGCTAGCCATTATGGTGAAATCCTGGAGCCAATTCTGGAAAGGCCGCGGAATAAGCCTGTATCTCCTCTTCTCCTCATCCTCCTTCTTATGATCCTCAGACTTCACCCTGGGGCAGTAGTGCGAATATCTCCACGTACTCACCTTTCCAGATCTTCTCCCGCACCTCCGGTTTTTAGGTGCACCCCCAGAGGCCCCTCAAAACACATATAAACCTCACAGACATGCATCTGCCAGCCTGACCAGATCCTGTTTTTTAGCTGCCTCCCCTGCCGTGTCCCCCGCCGTTGTCTTGGGAGCCTTCTCCTAACCTACCACCGCCGTTACACCCGCCGTGGGCACTGCCGCTGCTGTGGGAGGCGTGGGTGCAACCCCTGTCACTGGATTCCCCAATTCTGAATCCTCCCCACCCCTGGGAGCCACCCATGCCACTGCAGGCGACGCGAACCCACTCGGCCCCGGCTAAAACCTTTTTACCAACTCCTTTAAACCTGCCAGAAACCCCTGCAAACCCAGGTCCGCCGTGGCGTGGTCGCAGACCGACGCGGCCAGAAGAGGGGAAACAGGCAGAACTGCCCGCTGCGGGGTAATCTGACTACCTGAGCTATTACCACTACCTGCCCCTAACCCATCCACCCCCCCACTGTACAATGCAGTAAAAACTGACCTACCAGGCTGCCTAGGAAGGGTCCTACCAGCCGACAGTTCCGTCTCTATTGCTGCTGGACGACCTCGCGGCACCTCCTCATCCGACAGTGACAGCTCACCCTCGGATCGATCAACCACCATGTCTTCGGCTCCCACTGACAGCCCTCCAGGGGATTCGTCCCTGGATGCCGAGGACGCTGTTCTGCCCATCGACTTCTTGGTCACTTTTCCCGGGCCTCTGCCACCTCCACCGCTCTGTCGGCCTGGGTCCTGGCTCCCTTCTGGCTTCTTCCTCTGCCTATCCCCTTTATGGGAGCCGCTGGCTGCTGATGGAAAAGGCCCGGCGGCCACAGCAGATCGCGTCCCCCGCCCAAGCTCCACCCCCGCTGCATGGCCACCAGGGGCAGAGCCTGCATCTTCCGCCTCCCTCTGTGTGTTTGGCCTAGTGGGGGCTCCCAGACTGCCAGAGGCCCCACTAGCCAAGCTCCGGCCATGATGGGGATGCCTCCCAGGACCCCCCCCGCTGCGCGCACCGTGGAGCGCTTTGCAAGGGGGCCTGAAGAGGCCCTCAGGGGACTCCCTAGTTGCCGCTGGGCTCTGGGGGGACTACCGAGCTCGCGCGGACTCCCTTCCCACTGTGCCGATCCCTCTCCTAACGCTGCCGTCAGCCACTCCTGGAGCCATCCTTCACCCCTTGTCTCTGCTTCGGCCTGCAGCCATTCTAACAGGGCCTCTACCTGAGCCATGATGTGGAGCTGCCCCTGCAAGCTCACTCCTCCAGCTACCACTGAGCTGGGGATGGACACACATGCTGCTTCATGCAGCTAGTTCCTCCCCCAATGCCTAACACCCAATCTACTCATCTCTAACAAACAGCTCTCTTCATAATGTTGCCTGCTTAACCCCGTCATGCCCACCCTTCGTTTTATGTCATTTTATTTATTTTACTCCAGGCGTCTCTGTTTTGCACTTTGCAACAGACCATTATAAATGAGCTTTGGCACTGAGAAGATGACAGTGTTTCTGGATCATGTTCACATATGACTTCTTCTTTGCATGATAGATCTTTAACTTGCACTTTTTGGATAGCATGTTGAACTATGTCCAAAGACAGTAACTTTTGGAAGTATTCCTGAGTCCATGCAGTGATGTCCATTGCAGAATCATGCCTGTTTTTATTGCAGTGCCGTCTGAGGGCCAAAAGATCACAGGCACCCAATATTGTGTACTGGCCGCACAGAGATTTCTTCAGTGTCTTGGCATGATATTATGCACTGCAGATGATGATATATTTAAACTCTTTGCAATTTTACAATGAGGAACATTATTCTGAAATTGTTGGACAATTTTTAGACGCAGATTTTCACAAATTGATGAACCTCCGCTCATCTTTACTTCAGAGACACTCTGAAGCTTGGTTCACACTGCTGCGACCCCAAAGTCATGCGACTTTGCATTGCTACATGCTTGTGACTTGAGGTGACTTAAATACAACTTTGATATTTTGGCCAATTATAACAATACAAAGCATGACACTTATTACTGGCCTTACAAAACACTCTGAAGTCACAGCCAAAGTCGCAAAGATAAGACAAAGACATGTCTTTCTTGTGACGTTTCTGATTTTAACATTGCAGTCTATCACATTCATGTCACAAAGAAGATGCAGAAAAGCAGTGCAGGAACTCGTTTTTTTTTTTCTGTTGCTGCAGCAATTAAGACAGCGCCATTTGAAATGAATGTGTTTTGCATGAGAAGTCGCAGCAATGTGAACCAGGGCTGACCCTCTAAGATGCTCTTTTTATACCCAAGCATGTTACTGACTAGTTGCCAACTAAACTAATTTGTTGCAAAATGTTTTTACAGCTCTTCCTTGTTAGTACCACTTTGCCAGCTTTTTGTTGCCATGTCACAACTTTTTTGAGACATGTTGCTGCCATCAATTTCAAAATGACCTTTTTTTCTTCCTAAAATTGTACATTTTCTCAGTTCAAGCATTTGATATGTTTTCTATTTTATATTGTGAATAAAAAATAGGTTTATGATATTTGCAAATCATTGCATTTTATATTTATGTATCCTTTACATAGTGTCCCAACTTTTTTAAACTAGGGCTGTATTTTATGAATGAATACAAAGCTTCCTCTGATTGGCTGAGACAGAGAGACATGCGTACATTAAAGTGATACTAAACTCTCGTTTAACCACTTCCCATCCAGCCGTTCTCTTATCTCAGGTGGGCGTCGCGTGACGTCCTCCCATTCTCACACAGCAACACGATCTGTAAAGCGCTGGTAGATTTGCGATCTACCATCTGATAGGTAAATTTAGTAAATTGCTCGTTAGGGGAAGTTAGATTTGCCTCTGTTCCAGCTTGGCTGACGTTGCATGTGTTTCCATACTGGGCCGGTGGGTGTCGTCGTTACTATTGGCTAGTGTTGGAAAGGCAACGTATCAAAGCGTATGGATGCTCTTCTGTCCCGGAGACAACTCGGTGGAGGTAATCCTCTGAGTGGGATTCTGGGAGAGGGTATTTATAGGACAGACGCCATGTTTTAGGGTCGTTTTACAGCCACCTGCTGGCCCTCCTGGCCGACAGGTATGCGTTAGAGTGCTACCTCGTGGTCCTCCGTTCCGGAGGCCCGCGTTGCTGCAGCGCATGGGTGGGCCCAGAAGCTTGTCTGGGGCCTACCACAGCATCTGAGGAATGGTCCTGAGCTGTCTATCCAGAGTGAAGAAGTTGGACAACCGAGGAGATCCCAGGGGGGACCCGTCATGGAAGGCTCATGCAGAGTGCTGGTCTGGAGAGGGGCCTGGTGACTCGGTTGGAGGACGTATCCTAAAGTAACTTTACAGCATAGTGTTGCCGGGTTTGGCTTAAAGGTTCAAGCACTGTGACTGACATTCACCACAAAACCAATACATCCTGTGGCAGAGGATCGTACGGGTTCATCCCAAGAAAGTCTGTGGCAGAGACTTTTGTTCGTGCTACGTACTGGCTGCTAGGCAAGTGAGAGAGGCCTATCCAGCCGAGCAAAGAGTGTGTCCCACGAGGGGAGCGCATTCTACTGTAATATTCAACTCTAAAGGACATTTGTCAAGAATCCTACAGAAAGGTATTTGAGCTTTTCCTGCAGTTTCCCTTCTGCCTCTTTCCTGCTACTTTCTTCATTAATTGTTCAATAAAGCATTGAAAATGTACGCGAGTGTTGGTACTTGTATCGTCCTGAGGTAAACTCAACGGAACCCTAGATCCGGTGCCAGTGAAACAGAGGGAAGGAGAGTGAAGGTAACAAGCCCGCTTTAAACCAGCAGCTCTGCCGAGAGTTATTGCTATATATATATATATATATATATAGCAATAAAATATATATATATATATATATATATATATATATATGGAGATAACACTGCTGGGCTCTGAGGAAGAAGGTATCCCTTCGAAACGCGTCAGCCGGCAGTGGCCCTCAAAATCTTCTCTATTACCATCTGGAGACTGTTGTAATCACACCGATTGCCATCATCTGAAGGCTATTTATATTGCGGTTTTCTTTCACGTTTGTGAGTAGTTTTTAATTTGTTCTTTTAATAAAAGATATTTAAGGATAATGCACAAGGTTGGTGCGCCCTCTTTTTTCCATTTGTCTTTTGACTGCTAGGATAGCCTTGTATGTACTCAGGAAATATAAAGCTTCCTGTGAATGGCTGAGAATTCCAGTGTGCACCCAACTTTCTGTATGGACAGTGCCTCTGCTCGACCAAAATTTTAGCCAGCATTATCAGCCCTGTCTGCTGGACTGAAGAACTCTGCTTATCCCCTATCCTTCTCTGTCCAACTCCCCATGCGTACATTAAAGTGATACTAAACTCTCGTTTAACCACTTCCCATCCAGCCGTTCTCTTATCTCAGGTGGGCGTCGCGTGACGTCCTCCCATTCTCACACAGCAACACGATCTGTAAACAGCTGTATCCATTGGACACAGCGGAACAGAGGGATCGATGCCAGGCCGCTGAGATTGGCCCAGGTTCCATGTGATTGCTATGACTAATCACAGCAATCACATGTTCATAAGTCAATGATTGTCATAAATGGATTTCATTCATGATTCGTTCTTTACTATTGTGATGCTGTGATTGGTCACAGTGATCACATGGTGTGCAGGGCCAATCACAGCAGCCCTGTACATTGTAATGAAAACCATTCATGACTGTCAAAATGATTGATGTTACAGTGATCATCACTGTAACAAGCAATCACAGTGTAAAAAAAAATAAAAATAAGAATTATATATCGACATTATATTACCAAAAGTATTGGGACACCTGCCTTTACACACACATGAACTTTAATGCATCCCAGTCTTAGTTCGTAGGTTTCAATATTAGGTTGGCTCACCCTTTGCAGCTATAACAGCTTCAACTCTTCTTGGGAGGCTGTTCACAAGGTTTATGAGAATGTTTGACCATTCATGTTTATGGAAATGTTTGACCATTCTTCCAGAAGTGCATTTGTGAGGTCAGGCGCTGATGTGGATGAGAAGGCCTGGCTTGCAGTCTCCACTCTAATTCATCCTAAAGGTTTTCTATTGGGTTGAGGTCAGGACTCTGTGCAGGCCAGTCAAGTTCCTCCACCCCACAATAGGTCATTCATGTCTTTATGGACCTTGTTTTCCAGTAAAGAAAAATGCAAAACTAGCGTAAGATAGCATCCCAAAACGATGGGAGATATTTATGGAATTTTTTTTTTACTAGTAATGGCAGCGATCAGCAACTTATAGCGGGGCTGCAATATTGTGGCGGACAAATCAGACACCTGACAGTTTTTTGGGAACCAGTAAAACTAATGGTGCTAAAAATATGCACTGTCCCTGTTCTAATGACACTGGCAGGGAAGAGGTTAAAGCATGTTAACCTAAAAAAAAAAAAAAAATTAAGATCCTGTTCCTTAAAAGCATGTTGTACAGCACAGTGCTTGTGCTGTGTAATTTGGCCCCCTGTATCACCTGAAATACCTGACTGATCTTGCCCGTTTCTGCCCTCCCCTCTGTACGTTGACCACAGTCTAACATGGCTGCTGAGCCCTGACACCGTGGTCAGATTACGTGCCTCCATCATCTTCTGTGTCCTCTGTCCTCCTCTGTGCTCTCTCCCCCCTCCCTCCCTGCCTGTCAGCTCCATGTCTGTACCCTGCTCTAATTACTATTCATTTCTCACACTATCCTCTCTGTTTATTTATGTAATGTCCCCCTGTGGTTGTGCTTTATAAAAATAATGCAGTATATACCTTGTTTACAGAGCGCTGATCTGACCCGCCGTATTTCTTCTCTCTTGAATGACAGCTGCAGCAGGCAGAGCCGCTTCTCTCCTCCTCTGATCTGAGCTGAAAGAGGCGGCGGGTCAGATCAGCGAAACAAGGTATATACTGCATTATTTTTATAAAGCACAATCACAGGGGGACATTACATACATAACCAGAGAGGATAGTGTAAAGTTACATTGGTGGGTTAACAACCACTTTAACATCAGGGGCGATCAAGGGGTTAAATGCATACCCAACATGTGTTACTGTGTACTGTGTGTGCTGCTTTTAATAAGAAATGTGCTGTTTTTTTCTGCTGCTGTTAGACGACAGCCCTGTGTTTGTTTACTTACACAGGGCTCTCTTCAGGTATTGTCTGGAGCCAATCAGGTTCCGGCGACCAATCAGTGGCCGGCGTCCGCTGACTGGTTCATGCTGTTCATGCAGTTCATGCTGCAGCCAATAGCAGCACAGCTGGGGTGGCGGGGGCTTCCTACCCCGGCGCACGGATTACGTACTAAGAACGTGATCTTGCACAGGTGATCCGCCTTGCCACCGTAAATGTGCAGTATAAGGTCGGCAAGCGGTTAATGATGCTTAAAGTGAAACAATTAAAATGAAAAATTCCTTTAAATATAGTGCTTGGGAGGTCCTCTTAGTCTACCTGTACAGTGGTACATCTGTACCCTGTATAGAACCTGCTGCAGCAAAACTGACATTTATAAAAAAAAATGACATTTAAATTGATTTTCCATTTGTAAGCTTTCTTTATTTTGTAAACAATGGCTTAGGTAGCCACAATTTAGTGCACTTGGAACAAGATTAGAGATTTTTTTGCATAGATTCTGGTGTCTCTTTAGCAGACTTTAGATGGAAATAAAGTTTTGCACCACAATGAGCAAGAACTATGTGAAGTTCAGTACACTCAGGCCAATATTAACAATTTTTTTTAGATAGTCTGGTGTCTATTTTGCGGACTTTGGATAACAGATGCAAGTAACCGGTACAGAAAAATTAGGCTTTCCGTGTTGGTGGTGCCTTCACACTGTAACCCTATAGAGGTGCTCTTAATGAAAGCAAGAATTGGCCTAGCTGTAAGGGCCAGTTCACACCATAGAAACGCAGTTCGGATGCGTTCCATATGATTTTCTGCATGGCATTTTTGACATGTTTTTGATGTGTTCCAGTGCGTTTTTGGTGCGTTTTTGATGCAGTCCAGTACATTTTTCCCATTCTTTTTTCTTAACCTTAAGGGCCAGTTCACATCACATGCAGTCCAGTGCAATTTTTTCCTGCATCAAAAACGCATGTAAAGTAGGTTATATGGTTTCCAATGGCTTAATTCACACCAGTTCAGTAAGTTCCAGAGCTTTCCAGTTCCAGAAAAAGAAGTAGGACATGCTGTATTTTCCATGTACTGGACGGTGCAGAAACACAGTAAAACGCTTAAAAAACACATCAGAACGCACCTATATGCACCAAAAATTTACTGGACCACACATGTCCTTATTTAAGGTTAAGGGAAAAGGGAGGGAAATGCACTAGACTGCATCAAAAATGCACAAAAATGCACTGGAATGCATCAAAAACGCATCAAAAATGCCATGCATCTGGAACGCATCCAGACTGCGTTTCTATGGCGTGAACTGGCCCTGTGTTCCGGTGCATTTAGATGTGTTCTGGTGTGTTTTTGATGCATTTTACTGCATTCCAGTATAGTTCAGTGCAGGAAAAATGCAGCATGTTCTACTTCTTTTTCTGGAACTGACTGCACTGGTGTGAACTATGCCATCAGAAATCATATGACCTACTTTACTTGCTTTTTTGATGCAGAAAAAAACGCACTGGACTGCATGTGGCGTGAACTGGCCCTTAAAAAATTTAAATTTGATGCCCCTGTCACACAGTTCACACATTAGCAGAAATATTGGTCTTTGGGTGTTGGTGGTGCTTTCACCCTGTAACCCTCTAGAGGTACTCTTGATGAAAGAAAAAATTGGCCTTTCTGTAAAAAAATTTGATGCCCCTGTCAAACAGTTGCGGAAAAATTGGGCTTTAGGTGTTGCTGGTGCCTTCACCCCGTAATCTTCCAGAAGTACTCTTGATGAAAGCAAGAATTGGCCTTGCTGTAAAAAATTGAAATTTGATGCCTCTGTCAGGCAGGTTAAGAAAGATTGGTCCTTGGGTGTCATTTTTGTTGTTACTTCAAGATAAAATCAACACATACAAAGCTAAGCAGTAGAGATGGGCCGAACACCCTCCGGTTTGGTTCACGCCAGAACATCTCAAAAGTTCGAGCCCAAACCTCATTGAAGTCTATGGGACCTGAATTTGAAAGATCAAAAGTTCCCATTTTCCTGCAGCAAAACTGACATTTATAAAGAAAAGAAAATCAACATTTAAATTGGCAGCAATACAATACCATTGCCTGCAATAGAAAAATGTTAACACCCCCCCCCCCCCCCCAAGATGCATATCAGACCCTTATCTGAGCATGCAGCCTGGTATTTTAGGAAAAGGGGGGGTTGAGTGAGTGCCCCCCTCCCTCCTGAGCCATACCAGGCCACATGCCCTCAACATGGTGGGCTGCTTTGGGGCAGGGGGGCTCTAGAGGGTTGCCAGCTAATAATGATCCTTCTCCTGTACTTGCCTGTGCTGAAATAACCTAGTAAAATAACCCTTACTAGCACCTACCTTCTGGTAGAGGGTGCGACATGTCTATCTCAACAGTTATTCAATAAGTGTACAGTTGTAGCAGTTAGGTAATACTTCTGCTGATTAAATATTTACATAGCACTAGAAGGAAACATTTGCAAATTTTTAAATACATTTTAAAAAATATATATATATACATGAACACACATACACACAATATATACACAGACCTTTAAAAACAACCAATAAGTAAAAGTGTGAAAGTTAACATTATTTTCAGGCAAACTAAGTAACAGCGAGTCAAAATATATTGCTGTGTTGCTACAATTTTACATTAAAACAAACTTCTCAAAATGCAATTGCTGTCCCTTTCGGCCTTATCCATTGCCCATTATTTGGCAGGTCACTGATCTAAAGCAAACATTCATATCAATTGCTCAGAGATTTTACAGTTTGCAAATCACTGACCCAGAGCAAGCATGCAAAGTAGTGCACCAAGTATAAGTAAGACAGCCACGAGTCTACATCCAAAACATGAAAAAAAAAGTCAGTAGTGGCATCTCCCATACTTTTTTCATTGTTATCAAATTACACCAGAGCATATGCAAATAGTATAACTGAAGTGGCCCATCTATAGAAAATGTGGTTACTGCAGAGAGCACAGTGAAGTTCAAAAATTCATAGACTTTCATAGACATATATTAGTGTTTCATAGACAACCACTCCAGCCCGGAAGGATTTACCCCCTTAATGACCAGGGCATTTTTTGGGATACGGCACTGAGGCAATGAACAAAGTGCTGTAACCCAAGCAGTTCATCTTTTAATTGTTCTGACTTTTTTGAGCTGAAAAAAAGCTGTCTGCTACTGAAAATCTGGATATTACAGTTTATATTACCAGACACTTTTACCCCCTTCCTGCCCAGGCCAATTTTCAGCTTTCAGTGCTGCCAAACTTTGAATGACAACTGCATAGTCATGTAACACTGTACCCAAACTATATTTTCATAATTTTGTTCACACAAATAGAGCTTTCTATTGGTGGTATTTAATCACCACTGGGTTTTTTTTTATTTTTTGCTGAAT
This sequence comes from Lithobates septentrionalis, assembly GCA_037952835.1. Taxonomy (NCBI): domain Eukaryota; kingdom Metazoa; phylum Chordata; class Amphibia; order Anura; family Ranidae; genus Lithobates; species Lithobates septentrionalis. The sequence goes on from JBBDGP010000545.1 coordinate 2,895,648, forward strand.
AAACAAAAAAATGCAGAGAATTTTGAGAAAAAAAGTAGTTTTTCTTTGTTTCTGTTACATAGTCAGGTTGAAAAAAAGACCATTTAGTTCAACCAATAAAAAAAAAAAAAAAGAAAGAAAAAAAGTCTTACAATACCATATGCCCAATCCTATACCCACAGTTGATCCAGAGGAAGGTGAAAAACCCCAGGAAAGCATGATCCAATTTACTACAGCAGGGGAAAAAATTCCTTCCTGATCCACCGAGAGGCATCGGATATTCAGTGAATCAACATTACCTATAAATGTTAGTACCCAGTTATATTATGTACATTTAGGAAAGAACCCAGGCCTTTTTTAAAGCAAATCTACTGAGCTGGCCAGAACCACCTCTGGAGGGGGTCTATTCCACATTTTTGCAGCTCTTACTGTCAAGAAACCTTTCCCTATTTGGATATGAAATCTCTTTTCCTCTAGATGGAAAGAGTGCCCCCCTTGTCCACTGTGATGACCTTAAAGTGAATAACTCAAAACCAAGTTCACTAAATTATTATTATACAGGATTTATATATTGCCAACAGCTTACACAGTGCTTTACAATAAAAAGAAGGGACAGTACAATTATAATACAGTTCAATACAGAAGGAATAGGAGGTCCCTGCTCATGGAGCTTACAATCTAAAGGGAGGGGGAGGTGGTACAAAAGGTAATGGCTCCAGGGTATGATCTGATGGAGGGGACTCAAGTACAGTTCTTAGGTGGAGGTAGGGTAGGCTTCCCTTAATAAGTGAGTTTATAGATCACCTAAAGGCGGACAGTGTAGGAGCTGACTGAACATACTGGGGAAGGAAGATTGAGAGGAGAGAGGCTCTGGAGAAGTCCTGTAGGCGAGCATGGGAGGAGGTAACAAGGGAGCTTAAGAGCAGGAGGTCCTGGGAGGAGTGGAGAGAACGATTTGGGCAATATCTGCAGATGGGAAAAAAAAAAAAGATAGGTGGGAAGTGCTAATAGTGATTAAACTAAACTAAAAAATATGTTGCATCAGAGAAAATTGAAAAAAATATACACACCAGCCTACCTAGTTGGATTATAAAAAAAAAACATAAATCAAACTGTGTCAAAGGCAACAGCAAGAAGAGTATGAAGTACTGCCAATTGGTTTTAGCAGTTAGTCGCTGGTCAGTTTTAGCAGGGCAGTAATGTTGTGGGCGGAAGCCGAACTGTAGAGAAGGTTGTTGTCAGTAAGGTAGCAACTCATACGGTTGTGGACAAGGCGTTCAAGAAGCTTGGAGGCTAACAGGAGCGGGGAAATGGGTCTTAAGTTTTTAAACAGGTGGGGTCCAGTGCAGGTTTTTTTTTTTTTTTTTTTTTTTAAGTATGGGGGTAACCAGTGCATGTTTTAGCAGAGAGAGAAAGGTGACAGAAGAGAGGGAGGTTGAAGATGTGGGTTAGAGCATTTAGGATAGAGCAGGAAGGTGGTTGCAGTAGTTGCAAGGGGACAGGTGGGGAGGTGGGTTGTGGGTGGGGGACGCTGGATATCTCATCACAAATTTTGTCGATTTTGTTTTTGAAGTGATTGTCAATCTCCTGGGCAGTAAGCAAGTTTGTGGGTGGAGGCAGTGGTGGGTGAATTAAGGGTATAAAAAAAAAAAAAAGAGTTGACGAGGTTTGGATGAGAGGGTTTCAATAAGTGGTGTAGTAGGTTTGTTTAGCAGAGTATAGGCAGGAGGTGTATTTAAGAAGGGCAGATTTGTAGAGGGTGAAGTCTTGTAAGGATTTAGTTTTACACCACACTCGTTCAAGAGCATGGCTGTGTTTGAGACTTCTGGTGTAATCTGTTTGCCAGGGTTGTATTAGGCGAGGCCTGGTTCTGCGTGTAGAGAGGGGGCAAGTGTATTCAGGGAGGATGACAGCATGTTGTTGTAGTCAGAAGTAGCCAGGTCTGTGCAGGACAGGGGTGTGATTTTATCATAAAGGCACACAGTAAAAGAATGAAGAAGGGAAGGGTTGAGGAAGCGAAGGTTCCTGTGGGTAAATGTTCGCAGGTTGGCAGCGTGGGAGGTAGGAGACAGGGAGTGTGTGAAACTGATAAGGTTGTGATTGGAGAGAGGAAAGGAGGTGTTAGAGGTTGCAGGAAGTGCAGAGGTGGGAGAATACGAGGACAAGAGTGTTGTCGTTGGAGTAAGTGGTGGTTTGTGTTCATTGTGTTAGGTAGAATGAGGAGGTTAAATCGAGGCTTTGAGAAGAGGTTGAGGTGTTAGCATTGATTGGAATGTTAAAGTTTCCAAGGATGATGGCAGGTACTTCAGAGCAGAGAAAGTAGGGTAACCATGCGGATACGTCATCAAGAAACCATGACACAAGGCAGAGGTTGGTAAATGACTGCAACCGTCAGACAAACTGGAAAAAAATAAAAAATGAATGCAGTGCACTTCAAAAGAACAGAGGAAAAGAGAGGGAGGTGTAGGAAGAACCTGGAAGGTGCCTTTTGGGGAGACTAGAAGTCCAACTCCGCCTCCTTTTGGGCCACTGGATCTGGGTGAGTAAAGTCCAGAGGAAGCCACCATGGGGGGGGGGGAAGCTGGAGAGACAGTGCTAAATTTTCTGGAGTCAGGTTTCGGTAATAGCATGGAGATTGAGGAAGTTGAAGAGGAAAAGGTCATTGATAGAGGTAAGTTTGTTATAAAGGGCATTCCAAAGGGCACATAAGGGGGGAGCTGACTAATGGAATCAGGGGAATTGCGATAAGAGAGTAAGAGTTACGGCCACTGTCAGAGAAGGTAGACTGCCAATTCTTGGGGTAAGAGTTAGCTGGGAGAGGGCCAGGGTTTGGGGCGACATTAGGCATAGTAGGAGGGGAGGGCAGTAAGGTGGGAGTGGGATTTACACGAGGGCAGGTGCTGCAGTGAAGTGGAAGTAGTGGCATTGTGTGGGCTCAGAATGAGCAGGAGGTGACAACTATGGACCCCTTATGTATTTGTACATGTTGATCATATTCCACCTCAATCTCCTCTTCTCAAGAGAGAATAAATTCAGCTCCTCTAATCTTTCCTCATTTGTTTCTGTTATAAAAGCTTGCAAACAAATAACATTTCATATATTTAGGCCAAAATGTATTCTGCTACATTTTTTTGAAGGTTATATACAGTCCACAAACTAGGAGATATATATATATATATAATATCTGAAGATTTATCAGTCCTGATGTACTGACAGCCTAGCTTATTTCTTGAGGCCCAAAAATGTCCGTACAGTAAAGATAATCCCCCAAATGACCCCTTTTAGGAAAGTAGACAGTCTAAGGTATTTTTCTTTAAAGTTGTAATTTTTTGTCATATCTTTTTTTTTACATACTGTCACCAGTGCAGTACAGCGTCATAATAGAACTGGTGTAGTGGTGATCAGGGACACCGACTTGTGACAGTACGGTAAAATAAAAATACATTTTTTTTTCACATTTTATTTTATTGACACACTTTAACCAGAGCAATGTAATGTTACCATAGTAACATTGTACTACACTGGAGAAGTGATCAGTATTTTTATTTTTCACATTATGTTTGCCCTTGGCAATGAAATTCATTGCTATAAGCAAGCATTTTATTGAATGAAAGATTCAGTTTATTTTGTTGCGATTAGCCACAGCTGACCACATGGCACTGATGGGCTGTGATTGGCCCAGTCTGTACCATGTGATCACTGTGACCAATCACAGCTAGCAACACAATTGTATACAATAGATGGCTTGAAAGGAAGCCATCCATTGTTTACAACTGACATGTGACCTGCTGTGATTGGTTACAGCGATCACATGGTACCGGCAACAGGTCGGTACAGTAATCAGTCATCGGCTGTGACCGTGAGTGTGTCATATGATGTCCACCTGGAAAGACGAGAGGTTGCCACCAGTGTCATCTTGCCACAGAACGGGCAGGAATCAGTTAAAAGGAGTAGGACCAGAGCCATTTTGGCCCTACTTCTCCTGGGGATCACAGGAGTGCACTTTGTTCTGCACTCCTGTGACCTTTATGCAGGCTGTTATAAACAGAGTGGGGAAGGGTCAGAATTTATGTTAGTTGTTTTGCTCCCCTCACTGGCCCTGTTAAGATTTCCCCTCACTTCCTATCAAGGTACCATGTGTTTTTGGTGCTGACTGTGAAACGGAGGTTTCTCCAAGAGGGCGAGCAGTAAAAACTGAAAAAGTTCTAACCATTCCCCATTCTATCCAAAACTAAACAGAAAAATGGCTAGAAATGCAATTACATTTTTTGATTTTTCAATAAATGAAATGCATACAAATGAGACAACTACCATTTTTTTGTAAAATAATTTTATATACTAAAGAAAGTTTTGTTCACAATACAAACATAGGTATACATTAAAGTCCACTGTTAATTTTCTCCTGTGTACAATGGTTTTCCCCAAAAATCAGAGCAAACAAAGCATTTCCTGATAATGTGTTGGATTGATAGAGAGAAGGCAAACATATGGCAAGTGGGGCTACTAGGCACATTCATTATCATCCTTTTTGCATCTGTTGGATGCGATCACTAACCTACCAAATTATCAGGGTTCTAGTCATGTTATCAGCAGGAACCGTTTGGATATATGACACTAGTCTTTATTCCTCAGACTCATACTTAATATACAATCTTGCTGCTATTGCAATGACATAGAGATTGGGTAGTGTGCATTGTGGAATGCCAAAGGATCTTATTAGCAAGTAATTATACAGACATGCCTGCTGCGATGTTAAACATTTGGGCAAACATGACAAACACTTGAATGCCAAAAAAAGGAGGATCTGTCCATGTACGTGAAATTTAGGGGTGATTACAAAAACATTGATAAACACATTTGCCTGTTGCTGTGTGCTGTTACATTTCAGTGCATGTGGAATGAAAAGATCACATAGGAGTGAAAAGTTCTTCAAAGTTTGCAATGTTAGAAAATATCAGTGAGCACAGTTGACACAAATGTACTGTATGTGTGTCATTCCACGCATGTCAACCCTTGGAAGGTCCACATGTAAATCCTAGGCAGGCAAAAAAAGTGGACCACTTATGGCTGTTGCAATGATATAGCTTTGATAGAAAACAATGGCACGCAGCTGGAAATTTAGGAGAGAAGCAACGTAGCAAGTAGCCTTAAATACACATGCCAATCTAAATTGCAAATAGACATGCCAAGTTTTTCGGAGCTGCGAAAACTTAAACCTGAACTTCGGATAAACAAATATTTTCTACATGCAAGAGGCATATGTATTCGTACTTAAATCTTGGTGGTTTCATGTATTTCTTTCTGATCGCTACAGTAATGCCATGCAGAACTTTTCCTTTGTACAGGTATAATGTCATTGCAATGTTTTCAAGATAAAACCTAGGTTTGCAAAAGGCACACAAAGTAAATGTATATCCATTGTGGCTATTGAGAAATAAAAAATAGAGAATTGTAGATTTGAATTAAAGTTTTTGTTCCCAGAGTTCAGTTTTAAGATATTCGATTCACATTAAATTATATTGATAATATTTTTTTTTTCCTAGCAAGTATGTCCTGTTGAAAAAAATTTAGAATGATACACTGAAGGCTTTTCAATGCAGTTATAGTATTAGCACATATAAAGGTCAAGTATCGAATGTTATGGCAAAGCACTGACACTTTATATATGTACGGTATTTATTAATGTTAATGTTGCCTCTCTATACAGAAACTTTTTTTGTTTTGCTTTATAATAGGTTTCTACTAAAGTCTGAGGGAAATGCAAAAGAAGAAACATTAAATGCATTAGCTTGTGTTTTCTTTTATTAAAACCTGCATCTGATAGTTAAAACTTTAAGTTCCAAATAGAAGATTCAACAGAATGTTACACAAGCCAATCTATTAGGACAAATCTATGTCATTGATAAAAAAAATAATTTAAATACCCTTTTTATGCAGTGCTTATTTCACACTTCTGTCTAGCTCCACACACTTCCATAATCCCTAAAAACGCATATTGTATAATAAAATTGCCTGTAATCTGGCCACTTGACTTTATTTCGATAAATACGGGCTTCTGATGAAAATATGACCTATATAATAAGAATGAATATGGCACACTGTAATTGGTGCACAAAATGGAGGTTGCAAGCTATGCAATCCTATAAGTTAAGAGTAGGTTGGTTGTATCTGGGGACCAAAAGATTCCACTGGAGAGAAGATCAGTAGATAACCATAGCCGGTATATCTTTGGTTTGATAGATCTGGCGTTTACAAGCTCTGCTCGTTTTAAGGCACCCATAAACTACAGATGACAGTCAGACATTAGACAACAATACAAATTTGAGAACATGTTTTAGTGTTATGATGCTGAATGATATGTACGCCAAGAACAAATTGCCACAAAACTCCAGCAAGATTGGTCCAGATTATAATTTAGGCATCCCAGGTCTGCTGCCGAATTGTCCTTTAACCTTTGACATGGCAAGTGCTGGACAACAGACCTGGCCTGTTTATGGGTACCTTTGGCACTCTTTTTGAACCACAAAATAACAAGTGACTTAAAGATGGTGATATCTACCTTCTATGCATTAAAATGAGTCCATACATATGACAGTAGTGGCTTACATGATACGTTCACAGAAGCTGTAGGGATCATAGTACTCCTAAACTCTACAAAGTGGATAAATAAATGCCCCGTGTACAGTTTGCAGAGATGAGTAACACACATTCCATATTGCATCATTATCAAATCACATGAAATGCTGATACACCTCCAACTTTACCACCATAAAAAAAAGACAAATCAGCACACTGCAGTGTAAAGGACCAATCTTCCCCATGCTCAAAAAAGAAAAAAAAACCTGGCCTTTTTTTTTTTTTTTTTTTAGAAGGAAGGGCAAGGCATGCAGATTGTGGGCTGCCAGTTAAGTACGTTATTTTCATAACAATATCAAATCCACCCAGGAAAAAAAAAAATCTTGGTTTTCAATACAAAAAAATATGTATTTTCCACTCAAATTTTAGGCACTGAATTTGTGACACAAGAGGGTGAGAGTCACTATACATGCCTTCTAAGAGTCCTGCTTTACAAAAGTCCAGCTGGTCAATACCAAAAGTCTTTAGCATTTGTCTTCATGACGTCTGTTTGTTTGTGCTCAGGGTAACTTGTTAGAAGTGCCACCATCACACTTGTTGGAAGCGCCCACTTTAATTTGAAAATAAAACTTTGAACTTCTATTGGTCTTTCATTCATACTCAAAACAGTCAAGGACCAGATGTTAATATTCACTTTGGCCATTCACCAAAATTCTACATTTTCTTGGCAAGAAGGAAAATGGCTTAACGAATCATGATTGAGTCACATTATATACCACCTTCTGAATTCCCATAAAAACTTCACAAGTCCATATTGAAGATTAAATGCATCAGCATTCTTTAAAACTTTCATACATCAAAGACCAAAAAGGTGCATTTAACCCACACAGTAGAATTTGCTTTCTGCTACTCCCTGATATGTTAAATAGGATCTCTTAGTTCTATGAACTGGCCACATGCAACATGAGGTTGAACCGTGAACCAGATTAAAATACTGTGCAAGCTATTAACAAAAAAAAAAAAAAAACACATTAGTGGGCTATTATGGTGGATATAGCTACAAAGTTTCGACCACGGAAAGTGCAGGAGTTACATTTCAGTGGGGTCCAAGAAGCTAAAAAATAAAAAGTGAGACAAGGAGTGTTAATACAAATCTCCTATCCCACTGAATCCTCCACAGCCTTCTCAAAAAATGGCGCCGTACCATGAACTGATGCACTTGGCAGCAACATATGTAAAAAATAACATTAAAATAAAACAAAAACACCTTATGACAGTTGCGGCTTCTACATGGTTTTCCAGGTTTCGGAAACTGTTTCACACACAAACATATTTATATTTATATATATATATAGATATTTATATATATTCCTTTTGGCTCAAAACATAAAACACAGAAGGTTCTGTTAGGGTGAGGTCTTTGTGGTTTCATGGCCCTTCCCCCTCATGTCCATGCTTCTTCCATTTAAGGGTTCCATCCCTATTTCCCCCTAGTCTCTTCATCTTGGAAAAGGTTTGAGAGGCTCAAAGAGAAAGTGAGATGCCTCTGAGACTGCCAAAGACAGAAAAGTCCCACATGGCTGAGTCATAAGGAAGGGTTTTATATAGCTCAGTCTTTCACCAGCCTGTAGATGTGATGCTGAGCGCCATGTTCACTGGTGGACACTTCAAATACGTAGGCTATGCAGAGGAGCAATTCTTGAGTATCCCGATTTGTAACCACCTGAGTAGAATAGGAAAAAACAATGAAATATGTTTATTATGTTAAAAAATGCATATTAAAAAGTCTTTTTGTTTGTAACATAAGCCTGGTGGCTCCCAAAAGAAACCAGTGACACTAGTAGCATTGGCATGGAAATTGTGATCTGAGGTCTGTGTTCTTACCTACTTGGATAGTCAAGAGTGTGGGAGGGCATTTCGGTAGACAGTGAACATACCCTAACTATTATTTAAAAAATCATCACAATGTAACTAGCATAAGTTCTGGCATTTGTCTTGATATCAGATTCCTGTAATTCTATGCACATAAAGATGCAGACTAGAAGAGGGAGCCCATTAAGTTGTACTACAGACTTAAGACTAAGCAAGTTTGTGTGTGTAATGTACTAAGACAGTATTTGATGATCCTGGCTCATTTATAAACCTAAAGTATTGCAAAAGTCTATTGCCATCTTCTTGGCTCTTCTGGCAGTCCCCCTGTTCCTCCAGGTGCCTCCTAGCAAGCCAGGTGCTAAGAAGGCACCCATGCATGCTCTTGAGCCGGGCTCTACACGTCCAGAGACACACAGCGTCGGTAAGCCACAACCCCGCGCTGCAGCTGAGACAGCGCTGATGATAGGAGTAAATATTTAGAGGGGAGGGGAGGTGAGGCTAGGGGGCTAAGGATCTTTTTAATGCAAACCTGCAGATGTTTGCTTGCTGACTCTAACATTGCAAAGGGCTGTCAGTCACTGAACATGCTTACAGGATATGAAAACAGGGGTGACACAGCCTGCTACTTACTGTCCAATTAACAATCAGGTAGCGTAAAGCCTAGTACACACTAGTAGCCTTTATATTTTTGTACAACCCAGTAGGGTTGAACGAAAAAAAAAACCTAACAATTCAGAACTCAGGAGGAGACTATCTGGTGTTAGTACATCTCCCCTGCTGTGCTATTGTGTTCTGACAGGGGGATGCATATGTATATTTAGCTGCTTGCTTGGATTTCAATAAAAAAAAACATTTAGAAAACTGTATGGAAATTAGTGCAAAGTCCATTTATACGGATGATATGAACACACCTCTGTATTGAAAACACAGACTGTAATGCATAGCCAACAAAAAATACACTGTTTGTACCCTATGCTGCTATGCATCTGAAACACTCAGTTCCCATGTGCCAAGAATGATGGAATTGGCCTATTAACAAAGGAAAGTACAAAAAACATTTTTTACCTGTAGTATAGTAAAGTTTTCTAACACACTGTTCATCATATATTTTTCTGGAAGCTGCTTTAATTTGTGGATGAAATTGATGAGATATTCACACATGGGTGAGCGATGAATGCGATAAAGAAAACGTCCATTTTCAAACCGAGCATACTCTGTCTGTGGGCAAGAAAGAATGGGGATATCAGGATTAACCCACTTACGAACATTTACCTCTGAATAGGATCATTATATTTACATTTTTTATTGAAGAGGATTCTCCGGAAAATTGAATAATCTATCTGTTTAGGACATTTTGGTCCAACGTTATGTTAATTTTGGGATTATAGGTCTATAACTGTAGGTAGCATCTGCTGGTGGTGGCACAATCTTTAAGCAAACTGGTTATAGAACAAATTAGATTAATAATCAAGTCCAGAAGGTGCTACCACTAAACCTATGGGCAAAGAAACAGAGGTGTGCACTTTTTAGGAAACCATCATAGCGGCAGGTGAGAGCTCCTCATTCCCTAAAGCAATGGGTTTCTTTACAGGTCAACAGAGGTACCCAAATTGCATTGTGGCAAGCTCACCCTGCACGCTGATGAGAGTTATAGATAAAATGGTACATATAAGCACTTTTTGCTTCCTGCTATGAAGGACTTGTTTTAAAATCACTTTAATTTCCAAACTAAACCATGAAGTTTTATAATTATTTTGCTATTAGACAGTGATATTGCCCATCATGGCTAAAAGCAGAGGGTCATCATCACACAGCAGAAAACTAATTTGTCTGCGAGTGGCGGGGATACAAAGCTCACATTTAAAAAGGGACATCTTCCCAATGTTTTTGAAGCGGAGCAACATCCTTTGAAACCGGCATCCTATTGCCAGTTGCACCCATGTCAGAAACATGTTTTCTTTTGTAAGTTTAGGTCACTATTAATTCAGAAGACAATAGTTGCTCACCTCTACTTTCTCTACTACTTGCTTTCCAAAGGAGCAGACTTTGGAGGAACAGGTGATGGTCATATTTTCTGGGCTCTCATACTGGCTGCTTACACCATAAAATATGCCTGGCTCATCCTGAATGCTGGTATTGAGGTCAGCCTGTTAACAAAATATTGCAGAAATAAATAGGAATGAAAACACAACTTTACAAAATGGTATTTGCATAAAGGTGTCTGACTTATAGAAATCTGGTACAGAGCCATCCTGCTGTTTAGCAGATGCATGGGGGTATCAAGAATCCTAATGGCACCCCTACACACTGAAAAGCTCAGTGCAGTTTCCCTTGCTAGGAACCACACAGCATTATGCAGTTGCTCTGCAGCTGCATTTTTGGAAAGGGCGCAGGGACTTTTTCCCTGCGTTTTCCATATGTAGCAGCCAATACTAAAGAATGGGCTGCTATGCCTGCGCAAACGTGGCCGCAGGGAAACTGGAATACAGTAATGTGAATTTCGGCTTAAGTACGGTAAACAAGCTTTCTACAAAAAAGGAGAGATGAAACAGGAAAACAAAATGGAAATAAACGAATCTGATGGCTGAATGTAAGAACACAGTGGGGTTGATTTACTAAAACTAGTGCAGCGTTGCACAGAAACAAATCCGCTTCCAAGTTTCCTTTTTTTTGTCAAAACTTAATTGAACAAGCTGAAGTTGGAAGCGGATTAGTTACCATGCACAGCTGCACCAGATTTTGCACTCTCGAGTTTTAGTAGATCAACCCCAAAGTATATTTATGCAATATGAACACCTAACTGAATAGCCATACACAGCCTAATATTTTAGAAATTTCCATTTGTGTATGATTGATAAAGGCATGACTTAATGAACAATAATTGTCCCCACTCTAAAAACTGCATTGTGTTATTTTATCTATTCAGCTGAGAAGCAAATAGGGCCTAGTAGTTCTTCCCTATTCGTACAAATCATTATAAAATAAAGACTTTCAGTTTAACCTGTTGGGAACAATTACAATTGTTTAATCAATAACACAACTGAGATCTCCTACCCAGAACTTGACCAAAAAGAAGGCATTGGGTGGCCCTTTCTCGTATAGCTCTTTAAGTCCTCCCTTCTTTTCAGGAAACTTGTCGTAAATCTGACGCACATCCACAGACTCCAGTAATGCATCACTATAGGAGGGATTCGACTGGCTGATATGTACATACAGATGCTTGTTGTACTGTGGAGAAAAATGTACAAACTATAGTTCAAGATGATTTACCTGTATATAGGTTACTGGCGTGAGAACAAATCTATACTATATACAGTTGTGCTCAAAAGTTTGCATACCCTGGCAGAAACCGTGAAATGTTGGCATTAATATTGGAAACATTACTGATCATAGCAAAAAAAATATTTTATTTAACCACTTAAGGACCGGAAGGATTTGCCCTTTAATGACCAGGCCATGTTTTGCGATACAACACTGGGTCGCTTTATCTGACAATTGCGCAGTCGTGCGACGCTTTACCCAAACAAAACTGACGTGCTTTTTTCCTCACATATAGAGCTTTCTTTTGGTGGTATTTGAACACCTATAAAAGCCCTGGGTGGCTTAAGACCAACATAAAAATTCATACAAAAGCAAAGGAGAAGGCCTTCAAAAAATACAAGGCTGAGAGTTCATCATCAGCATGCCAACTGTACAAAGAATTCAATAAGAAATGTAAGGGTGTAATCAGGGCGGATAAGATAGAACACGAAAGGCACATAGCGGAGGAGAGTAAAAAAATCCTCAGAAATTCTTAAAGTACATAAATAGTAAAAGAGGGATGATAGATCATATTGGCCCCATAAAGAATGATGAAGGGAATCTGGTCACTAAAGATGGTTAGATGGCGACAGTTTTGAATGTATTCTTCTCCTCAGTCTTCACAAGGGAAAGGGGGGGCTTCAGTAACCAAAACTGCAATGTTTATCCTCATGACACGTCACAGGAAGCATCCATTTGGTTAGCAGAGGATAAAATTAGAAACAGACTTGAAAAACTTAACATAAATAAGTCACTGGGATCAGATGGCTTGCACCCGAGGGTCCTTAAGGAACTCAGTCAAGTAATTGCCAGACCGTTGTTTCTAATTTTTACGAACAGTCTACTGACTTGTATGGTACCAGCTGTTTAGAGAAAAGCCGATGTAGCACCAATCTTTAAAAAAGGACCCAGATATATCCTTGGGAAATACAGACATGTTAGCCTAACATCAATGGTATGCAAGCTCTTGGAAGGGATGATAAGGGACTATATACAACATTTTAGTAATGAAAACGGTATCATTAGCAGTAATCGACATGGATTCATGAAAAATCGTTCTTGCCAAACAAATCTATTAACCTTCTATGAGGAGGTGAGCTGCCATCTAGATGAAGGAAGGCCCTTAGACGTAGTGTATCTCAGTAAAGAGAAGGGCAAACAAAGCTAATAAAGGGACTGGAGGATCTTAGTTGTGAGGAAAGATTACAAGCACTGAACATGTACAAATACCGTACTGGTGACCCCACAATAGGGGTAAAACATTTCCGCGAAAGGGCATTTAAAAAGACTCGTGGCCATTCACTAAGATTAGAGAAAAAGCAATTTAACCTGAAACTGTGTAGAGGGCTCTTTACGGTTAGAGCAGTAAGAATGTGGAATTTTCTTCCACAAGCAGTGGTTTTAGCAGGGAGCACAGATAATTTCAAAAAACTATTAGATAGGCACTTAAATGACCACAACATACAGGGATATACAATGTAATATTGACATAAAAATGCACACACAGGTTGGAGTTGTGTCTTTTTTTCAACCTTACCAACTTACCAATGTAAACTATAACATTTTTGAAAAGAAAAATATATAATTTTTTACTTTTTACTATAATAAATATCCCATTTTTTTAAAAAAAACACAATTTCTTCATCAGTTTAGGCCAATATGTATTCTTCTACATATTTTTGGTAAAAAAAATAAATAAATAATATTGCAATAAGCGTATATTGATTTGCGCAAAAGTTATAGCGTCTACAAAATACCGGATAGATTTATGGCATTTTTATTATTTATTTATTTTTTTTACTAGTAATGGTGGCGATCTGCAATTTTTAGCGGGACTGCGACATTGCGGCGGAAAGATCGGACACTTGACACTTTTTTGGGACCATTGACATTTATACAGCGATTAGTGCTATACAAATGCACTGATTACTGTGTAAATGTCACTGGCAGGGAAGGGGTTAACACTAGGGGGCGTTTAAGGGGTTAACTGTGTTCCCTCATGTGTGTTTCTAACTGTGGGGGGAAAAAACTGACTGGAGGAGGATACAGATCGCTGTTCCTAATTACTAGGAACAGCAGATCTGTATCCCCTCCCGTCAGAAAGGGGATTTGTGTGTTTACATACACAAATCCCTGTTCTGACTCTTGTGCCCATGATTGCGGGTGGCCAGCAGACAGCGCGGCCACTGGCCACGCGCATTGGGTCCCCCGCAGTGCAGTGGGCATGCACGTGCCTGCTATGGCTCTTAAAAGGAGCCCACATACAGGTACAGCGTATAATGATGGCGCCTGGTCGGCAAGTGGTTAAAATATTACTAAACCCAGGACCATGCATTCACTATATCTGGTCTCCCACAATACACAGAAAATGGAAATGCAATAGTTTTAGTAAATAAACTGCTAAATATATCTTTTCTCATCAGCAGTTAGGGCAATCTTGTGACGTCAATCAGTGTCTGGTAAAGCTTGCAGGAGGCGTTTTCATTTTACTCTAACTGTCCATGAAGCTGCAGGACCCCTGACCCTCTGTCTGGACAGTGCTGATTGGCCCTGTGCTGATCACATGCACTTTCTCAAGAAAAAAAAAACCTAGCAATACACACCAAACTGAGCATGTGCAGCTTGTCCCCTGGCTTGTTCTATCAGCAGATGGATTGGGGACAGTGGAAGAAGGGTGAGGGACAGAGACGACAGGATCAAACAGCCTTTTTATACAATGCAGAAAATTGTGCAGAGGTTACCCTTAGGTTCCACAGTGAGTATGCTTTACTGCATATACAGACTGGTTTTACTGTTGTGGGTTTAGTAACACTTTAAGGATAGTGATCATATGAAGTAATTTATTATCACATAGTTATTTGGCTCCTTTTTAAAATCATAGTGATAAGAGAAATCATCCAATTGGCCCTGATCAAAAGTTTACATACCCTGGAATGTTTGGGCTTAGCACAGACATACAAGGTGACACGCACAGGTTAAAATGGCAGTTAAAGGTTAACTTCCCACATCTGTGGCTTTTTAAATTGAAATTAGTGTGTGTATAAATTATCAATGTCGTTGTTAGCTCTCACATAACTGCACTGAGCAGGCTGGATTCTGAGCCATGCAGAGATGGACTTGTGTCTTTTTTCAACCTCACCTACTATAAGAGCAGAAAAAAAAAACTGTTAAAAGACCTGCGTAACAAGGTAATGGAACTTTATAAAGATGTAAAAGCATATAAAAGGATATCCAAAGCCTTAAATTTGCCAGTAAATACTGCTCAATCACTGGCGCAGTAAAAAGTTTCTTTCTAGCAACTCGACTGTGCAAATGATTTTTGTTCAAGTATTGTCGTATCGTGCTCCTTAAAAACAACCACACCGTATTTTTCAGAGCAGCCTGTATTTCTCCTGAGGTTATCTGTGGGGTTTTCTTTGAATCCCGAACAATTCCTCTGGCAGATGTGGCTGTAATCTTTCTTGGTCTTCCTGACCTTGGCTTGGTATCAAGAGATCCCTGGATTTTCCACTTCTTAATAATTGAGCAGTACTTGGTGTCAATTTTAAGGCTTTAGATATCTTTTTATATCGTTTCCATCTTTCCAAAGTGCCATTACCTTTGTTACGCAGTTCTTTTTTCTGCTCTCCATGGCTCAGTATCCAGCCTGCTCAGTGTAGTCACGTGAGAGCTAACAAACGCATTGACAATTTATGCACAGACACTAATTGCAATTTTAAAAGCCACAGATGTGGGGGAATTAACCTTTAATTGGGTCACCTTGTATGTCTGTACCAAGGCCAAATATTCCAGGGTATATAAACTTTTGATCAGGACCATTTGGATGATTTCTGTTATCATTATGACTTTAAAGTAGCCAATCAAATATATGTGATAATAAATGGCTTAATATGATTGCTATCCTTGAATAATATATTTTTAAATAAAAAGTTTGATTAGTCGTGATTAGTCATATTTACAATATTAATGCCAAAATTTCACAATTTCTGCCAGGTAGAGCTGCAGGATTCTGGATAAAATGAGAATCACTATTTTTTTGCTTGGAATAAAGATCACGATTCTTAGTGTAACATCATCTTTCACGTTATATTGGCCTCATTTTACTGTTAAATTAATAAAAAAAATTAAAAAACTGTATTTTTCCCCAAAAAATTGTGTTTGAAAGACTGCTGCGCAAATACAGTGTGACATACAGTAAAATATTGCAATAACTGCCATTTTATTCTCTAGGGTCTCTGCTAAAAATATATATATAATGTTTGGGGGTTCCAAGTAATTTTCTAGCTAAAAACACTGATTTTAATTCATAAGCAACAAGTGTCAGAAAAAGGCTTAGTCTTTAAGTGGTTAAACTGACCTCATTTGCAGACCAAAGTTCATCCCTTTCATCTGTAAATGAACAGAAAGATACAATGTTTCTTTTATCTCTTTTTCAGCGCTGAGCAATGTTGAAACATTGCCGGCTGCTTTTTTTTAACTTTTTTTTTACAGCTTTGTTACATGAATCGTGGAAATGCTGGATTAAAATCTTGTGAGGGGTTGAATCGAGATCGCGATTTATTAATGATTAATTGTGCAGATATACTGCCAGGGTATGCAAACTTTTCAGCACAACTGTATGTAAAGATCAGAATTGTACTATAGATTGTACTTACTGCATCAGGTTCTCCTTGCTGTTCCATAAAGGCCATGAATTCCACTAAACGCAGCTTAGGCGTGCCAATAGAGCGGCCTTGCCATGCAGGCCCTGTAGGTACCGGAGACAGACTGGCAGGACTGGCATTATAACCTTAACAGTCAAAGAAAACTTGAGTTAAAAGGAAATGCTAAATACATAAAAGTAATGTAGGCATAAGATGAGGCAATACCATATAGAAACATAGAAAAGTGACAGCAGAAAAAGACTGGAGTAGTCTATCAGAGTCTGCCCATTTTTAATTTTTTTTTATTTTCGCTAACTGTATTGTCTGACTATAGATCTATGTTTGAAGCCATTTACTGTTAACTGTCTCACTACCTCTGCTAGAAATTTGTTCCAAGCATCAATTACCCTTTCAGTAAAATAATACTTTCTAAGATTTGTTTTGAACTTTCCTCCAGTTAGTTTGAGGTCATGTCCCTGTGTTCTTGATTTTGGTTTCATATTGAAAAAACTGCCCTCCTGAACCTCGGTAAAGGGCCAATGAGCTACGTCGTGTGCCGATCGCCGCATTGCGGGCGTGCAAGAGCGGCGAGGGTGGGGCGACATCCTATGACATCGCTCCAGAGCCATCCCACCACAATTTGTCTATACGGCGGGTGGGAGGTGGTCAAAGATTTCCATCATTTCTCCCCTTTCCCTTCTTTCCTCCAGACTGTACATACATATACATACACACACACACTTTTATATATATATATAAAGTTACGTAAGGCTGAAAAAAGACAATAGTCCATCCAGTTCAACCTGTGTTGGTGTACGTGTGTCAGTGTCTACAATGTTCATATCCCTGTGTGTTGTGTTTGTTAAGATATACATCCAAGAGTCTTTTAAAAATATCCATACTCCCCACAGCCTCCACCAATCGTGGAAGATAATTCCACATCCTTATTGCCCCGACAGTAAAAAAAAAAAAACCCGCGCAGCTTAAAGTTAAACCGCTTCTCTTCCAGTCTCATTGTGTGACCCCATGTCCTCTTACACTTCCTGAGGCTAAATAGTTTCTTTCCTATGCTGGTATCCCCATTAAGGTATTTGTAGATCGATATGTCCCCTCAAGCGTCGCTTCTCTAGCAAGAATAAATTTAGTGATTGCAGTCGTTCCTCAAAATTCAGGTCCTCCAGTCCCCTTATTAGTTTCGTTGCTCTTCTTTAGACTCTGTCCAGCTCCAGCACATCCCTTCTGAGGACTGGTGACCAGAACTGGACAGAATATTCCAGATGTGGCCAGACCAGAATTTTATAAAGTGGCAGGATTATAGTTTTATCCCTAGAGTATATCCCTTTTTTTTATGCATGCTAATATTCAGCCGGCTTTCGTAGCTGCAGCTTGCATGCTATTGCTCAATCTGTCATCTACTAGGACCAACAGATCCTTCTCCATCCTTGATTCCCCCAGAGGTTCTCCTCCTAGTGATTAGTTTGCATTTATGTTTTTGCCCCCAAGTGCATTACTTTACATTTATCCACATTAAAACTCATTTACCATTTGTCTTCCCACTCCATTATTTTGTTCAGGTCATTCTGTAAAATTTCTAGATCCTGATGTGAAGTTCTTGCCCTGCTATTTATAGCATCCTCTATATCATTTATGAATAAATTGAATAGAATTGGTCCCAAGACAGAACCTTGGGGTACCCCACTCGCACTCCCGACCAGTCTGAGTACGTTATTTACCACCACCCTTTGGACACGTCCCTGTAACCAGCACATACCTTAGGCTACATGCCCGCGTTTTTACAGCCGCTTTTAGGAGCGTTTTTTGCAGCTTAAAAATGCCTCTCCATGTTAGCCTATGGCCTCATGCCCACCATGGCGTTTTTGAGCTGTAAGTGGCATAGCCATTTTTAAGCTCTAAAAAAACCCCCAGGACCAGTGCGTTCTGAGGCTCCAGCGCTAGAGCTGTAAAAATGCCAGACGCCAGTAAAAGGTGTTAAACGTGATTTAATGAGGCTTAACGCTGTATACACAGCGTTATGCCCCGTCCAGCGTTTCTCTGTCTTTATTCAAAATCAATGGTTCCCTATGGGAGCCCATTGATTTGAATAGAAGTCGCACCAGAAGTCGGATCAAGATGATCCGACTTGCGGTGCAACTTGTGCTGAGAATCTTGAAGGGGAACCCCAACAAAATTTTGCATGAGGTTCCCCCCAAGATCCATACCAGACCCTTATCTGAGCACACAGCCAGGCAGGTCAGGAAAAGGTCGGGGGGGGGGGGGGGACGAGCGAGCGCCGCAGGCCACATGCCCTCAACTTGGAGGGTTGGTGCTTTGGGACAGAGGGGGCCCCTGCGCCCCCCCCCCCCTTTCCTGACCTGCCTGGCTGCGTGCTCGGATAAGGGTTTGGTATGGATCTCGGGGGGGAACCTCACGCAAAACATTGTCGTGTTCTCCATCAAGATTCTCAGCACAAGTTGCACCGCAAGTCGGATCATCTTGAGCCGACTTCTATTCAAATCAATGGGCTCCCATAGGGAACCATTGATTTTGAATAGAGACAGAGAAACGCGGCTGTAAAGCTAGCGTGGCTAAACGTGCATTGACGCCAATGCAAAACGCAAAAAAAAAAAAAAATTTGAATTTTTAACGCCGCTTTTCTCCTTGGAACTAGCTTTGCAGCTCGTTTTTAAAAACATCCGTGGGCATGTAGCCTTATGGTCCATGCCTGCAGACCTCAGCTTGTATATTAAGTGTTTAGGAGGAAATGTATCAAATGCTTTTGCAAAATCCAAATACACCAAGTCCACTGGCCTCCACTATCCACTATCTAGATGGCAGCTCACTTCCTCGTAGAATGTTAGCAGATTGGTCTGGCAAGAACGGCCTTTCATAAACTCATGCTGATTACTACTAATGATATTTTTTTACACAGTAAATTTTTGGATATAGTCCCTTATCATCCCCTCCAATAAATTACCTACATATTGATGTTAGGCTGAAAAGCCTGTAGTTTCCAGGGATTTGTCTCTTCCGTTTTTTGAATATTGGTACCACATTGGCTTTTCTCCAATCAGCTGGTACCAATCCTGCCAGTATGCTGCCTGCAAAGATTAGGAACAATGGTCTGGCTATAACCTGACTGAGTTATCTAAGGACTCTCGGGTGTAAGCCATCTGGTCCTGGTAATTTATTTGATGAAGTTGCTCTCAATAAGTTTTATCCCCCAACCTTTTATCATTTTTGTTACCGGTCTCTGGAGTTCTATTTTATCAACACCTTTGTGTAAGTGAGGTCGCCAGAACTAAACACAGTATTCCAAATGAGGTCTCACCAAAGATCTATTTAGGGGAATCAGAACCGCCTTCCTCCTGCTGGTGATCCCTTTAGTGATACATCCTAGAATTCTACATAGGTTTTAGGTAACCAATCTACCATAGGTGCCCATTGCATTAGGGTGTGCACCTCAAAGCTCAAACACACATGCGTGTATATAGCAGTGGACGATGTCAGTAGGGCAGAGGTTGGTGTCAGTAGGGCAGTGGACAGTTTCAATAGTTAATTTTTATAATTTTTTTTTTTACAACTTTGCATAATTTTATATATTTTTTTACAATCATTTATTTCTATTATTACATTTTTTAGGAGCTCCATTGGGAGGCTTTGGAGAAATATCAGGTATAAACCCCTGATGTCTCCCTTTTAAAACAGAGAAAGGGACTGAGAACAAAGATCCCCCAGTCCCTTTCTCTGCAGCCAAGCATCGGGGGAATCTGTGTAGAAAGGCATCATTAGGGTGTGCCCAGGCACACCTGTGCGCACGCCTATGCAATCTACATAGGTTTTAGGTAACCAATCTACATAGGTTTTAGGTAACCAATGCAATACAATGTGTACCTAATCTAATGTGTGACAATAGATATGATGATTAATAACTAACACTTTATGCGACACTTTACAAGTATTGAGTTATATTTTACAATTGTTTTTGTGTGAAAATGCTTCATTTGCAAAAATAAATATGATGATGATGAAGTAGAAACAGTATTTTTCCAGAGGATAAGAACATTTATTATGCTATTGAAGGTACTATAAGCCATAAATTGGTATTTTATTAATGTGCTGTTATTTGAGATCCATTTGGAATAGGTTGGCTTTCTGCCTTCTACTATAAGCTCCTCATAGAAATGCACTGTTAAACCCAGCCAGCAAAACCTATGCGGGAACTGACTTTTGCATGTGGAATAATGCAAAAAAAAAAATCAATATTATAAAATGAATGCGGTAAATTCAGCCATTCCATGTGATGATTTTTTTTATTTTCCAAACAGGATAGCTTTATTGGAAAAATATAAAAACAATACAATACATTCACCAAAGAAAAAAAAAACAACTGTTTGGCATGGCAAGGTAGAATCATGACAAAGATAATCAGTATGTGCTTACATTTTTAGTGAATTAAAAATAAAATGATTTTCAAAGTCATAAATAAATGTATGATAATGAGCATTCTACATGCGTTATGCTTTTGTATTCAATCTATCGTATTCTATCTCTAATCTACGATTACCACGTGCAAACCATTATCCTAAATACAATACAAAATATTTTTATATTTGTAGCCAATAGGAGGAAACAAGGAAAACAAAAAGGTCAAAATGAAAAGACTGAAAACAGAAAAAGATATTGGGAAAATGTAAAGCTGTCACAACTTAAAAGGCAGAAAAAAAATCTGTACCTGGTACAGCAGGAGGGGGGGCAGCGGGCTGCAGGGGGTATGGAGGCTGGGAAAACGGCTTAACGCTAAAGAAAATAATACAAATGATAAAATAAATACAAGTAAATAAATAAAATGGAAAACCATTCACCTTTGAAGCCCTTTTCTGTCCCATGAAGCATTGTAATTAAAAGAAAAAAAATCACAGAAAGAAAGAGATTGATAAACAGTGACATACATGTAGCAAACTTGGGTGTAAGAAAAAAAAAAAAAAAGTGTAGTCATTAGACTCATCTTAACTGTTGTCATTTATACAATTGTTTGACCACATTTACATCCAGAATTGCCAACATTATTATAGCAAAGCTAGTATTTCCAAAAAGTATAAATTAGCAAGTTTAGAGGGAACTTCAGCTAGTATTGTGGGACAGAGGCCCACACACTATAATCATACCTTTCAAATTAGAAAAAAAAATGGAGGGGTGATACCAGGCTATAACTTTGGTTTGTCCAACTAACCTGAGCAGACTTCATTTATTTCTAAAGTGTCAGACTGCCTTGGGACCCAAAAGCTCTCTAAAAATCAGAACTGGCTGGAAATATGCACAGCGATGTTCCTATTCATAGAAATGATTGGCTGATCATACAATATATAGAGGCAGCTAGGCTTCCGAGTCACAGGAATCTAGTGTACAGCTTTAAAGGCTAAGTTCACCTTTTTCTAAATTCCAGCTCCCCTATGTACCAATAAAGCATTAATGTACTTTTTTTGCAAAAATATCAAAGCTTCCCATAAAATCTACAGACACGTACCTTACCGTCCTACATCTACGATTCCAAACGTATCGATTGCTTCTGTCTTGCGTCCTTACAGACTGTAGGTCATGACACAGGAAGGAGTTGACAGCGGACCTCATTTGCACACACCCTGCATCATCCACACTCCCACTCCCAGTTGCACGTTTTTTTAAATGAAATGCATCAATCAGTGATCATCCTTCTCACTAAATACACAATCAGATTTCATAGTGTATGGCCATCTTTATACAAGTACATAGAAGGGAGTGAACAGAAACACTCAGCTGTCAAGCCCCGTCCACAACTCTGCATAGCGGAAACTCGCATTCTCACATGCATTTTGTTTTTAACGAGGTGGGGAAGCGTTTGAGCATTTTCACTTATCACACATAGGGCAGCCCATCCACCTGAATGTGCCGCCCTACACACAGAAATCGCCCCAAAGAAGCTTCAGAACTTTTTTTTTTTTTTTTTTTTTTTTAGAGTTGAGCTTGGTGTTTTTTTTACTGCGATTTCTGTTGCAGTGCATTTCTGAAATGCACACATGGGAAGGGAGCCTCATTCTTGTGTTATCGCACCAATTTCACTAAACAAGTCGGCATAAACTATACAATCTGATTGTACAATCTTCTTTAGATTTACTAAATTTATATAATAGGAGGAAACACCTATCTAGCCAATCACTCTATATCCAATCAGGCAGGCCCTTGCATTACATAATTGATGGTAGATCTAAAGGAGATTGTTCAATCAGATTGTATAGTGTATGGCCACCTTTATACACCTAAAATTACCAGTTGCGCTTTCAGTGCCATTAATTGGTAACGGCACCCCAAACACAGAAGCGCAAACACATTTTGCCAATGCTGCAAAACGCACAGTAAAAAACACGCAACCCACAAAATGCCCACATGTCCCATAAGCCACATATAGCACAGCCCATTAAAATCAGCAGGCTGCCCTATGTGTGTCACAGGAAAAACGAGCCACAAAACATTCACTCCCACTATGCTAGATGTAAATGGGTCCTGAAAGTGAAATTGGTTTGAAACCACAAGAACAATGAGGCTCTATTTACATCTTTGCGTTTCCTTGCATTTCAGAAATGCACTGCACCAAAAATTGCAGTAAAAAAAGCACCAAGCTCCGCTCTAAAAAAAAAGTTCTGAAGCTTCTTTGGGGCGATTGCTGTGTGTAGGGCAGCACATTCAGGTGGATGGGCTGCCCTAAGTGTGATTAGTGAAAATGCTCCAAAAGACCCCCCCCAACCTTGCAAAAAAAAAAAAAATGCATGTGGGAATGTGAGTTCACGCTATGCAGAGATGTGAATGGGGCTTGACAGCTGAGTGTTTCTGTCCACTCACTTCTATGTACTTGTATAAAGATGGCAATACACTATGCAATCTGATTGTGTATTTTGTATTTAGTGAGAAGGATGATTACTGATTGATTGTATTTCATTTAAAAAAACGTGCAGCTGGGAGTGGGAGTGTGGATGATGCAGGGTGTGTGCTAATGAGGTCAGCTGGTCAACTCCTTCCTGTGTCATGACCCACAGTCTGTAAGGACGCAAGACAGAAGCAATAGATACGTTTTGAATCATGGATTTAGAACAGTAAGGTACATGTCTGTAGATTTTGTGGAAAGCTTTGATATTTTTGCAAAAAAAGTACATGAATGCTATACTGGTGCATAGGGGAGCTGGAATTTAGAAAAAGAAAAAAAAAGATGAACTTAGCCTTTAACTTTAAAATTGCAATAAAGCCTACATTCCTGCTGGTAGGTTAATTGGCTCCTGTCTAAACTGGCCATAGTATGTATATGTATGAATGTGAACTAAGCAGATAAGCTTCTTGAAGGCCGAGACTGAGGTCAATCTACAATATATATGTAAAGTGCTGTGTAAATTGAAGGCACTATATAAGTACCTGTAATAAATATATAAAAATAAAACAGTTATTCAATGCATGTTTTAAAAGTCTTATAGAAAAACATGTTAAAAGAATGCATTGCCAGCAAGAAAATATGTTTGTACAGAATGTGACATTATTATCAGAGAGACTAATGACAAAATGTGTAAGTGGGCAGTACTTACTCTTGTGTAGGCCGGGGCGGGCCAGCTCCTCCAGGCCAGAACTGGAAAAATTCTGGAGACTAGAGAGAAAAAAAAAAAAGAAGGGTTTATCATATCTATGTTTGCAACAAATTTGATCTCTGTGTTTAAAGTGATAAAAGAAAGAATTAGAATAAATTTGAGTGAGAAAATGCATTTGCAAAATGTACTATAAAAGCTGTGCTGGAAGACTTGGGGTTGATTTACTAAAGGCAAATAGGCTGTTCACTTTGCATGGAAATGTTCATGTTAAAAAGGTCATGTAGCCTTTGCTTTGTGGATGTAGTGAAAATTTACATTGCAAAAAATACTTAAGTCACATGCACAGAAAAAAAAAAGATGAATTTTTGCTTGCATGTGATTGAATGATGGGAGGTTAGCAAAGCTTCACCTCATTCACCAAGCTAGAGAGAAAATTCCCTTGCAAAGTTAACAACCTATTTGCCTTTAGTAAGTCAACTCCTATATCTTCCATGAGGTAAGTAAGACTTTCTGCTGTGTCCCTGCAACTTCACAAGGGAACAGAATAAAAACCACAGGCATATAAGGAATATAAGGCATATAAGGAAACCAGCCTCTAAAGCTGGTAATAGATAGATTTTTATTTTATTTTTTTGATCATCCAGCTGACTGGAAATGGAAAAAACAATACAAAAACAACAATAAAAAAAAAACCACACACACACACACAACGATCTGATTCCTATCGTCAGAATGCACTGATACACCTAATACTGCAGTCGATAGGCTGTCTGCGCTCATCAAATGAAAATATACCAACAGTCCCCAACCAGCAAATATCAATCCATTTATGGCCAGCTTTACCTGCACTAAAACATTTTTCTGAATTCTACTCTGCTTTAGCATTGCGTGTACTGCAAACTAATGCGTTTTTAAGGCCACTGTACACATTAGGGGTAAAATGGTGCTTTGGACTTTCTATTGCTCAGACAAGTCTCTTGCACCAAAAACAGCAGGTCAGATGACCTAAATGACGGGACCATCCAGCTAAGTGTCTGCTTTGTGCTAAATTGAACGCAAGCTGCAATGTTTGCTAAGACGATGCAGCAGCCCTTGTTCTCCTTTATGTATAACTAAAGGCAAAACTTTTTTTCCCCATTTTGCAGAGAGTGGCGAGGTATTAGGCCTCATATACACTGCTCCTGGTAAACGGACGTTCAGAGGCAGTTGGATGTTTTTTTCAGCTGCCCCTGAACTCATCCAATGTTATCTTATCAGTACATGTACACAGGTTCGTTTAATGTCGTTTTTAGGCAGTTGAGTTTAGAGGCCTTTTTTGGAAAGAAAATAAAAATGAGTTCAGACGCTGAGTTTAGAGGCATTTCAAGTGCTAAACACTTCTAAACGTGGTAACTCGTGTTTAGCCATGTTTCGTTTACAGGCGTTTTTCATTTTTGGCTATTTTGAAAAAAAAAACAAAAAAAAACATTTTTTTCAAATGCTTCTTAATGCAAACGCAGCAAAACACGGCTAAACGCAGCATGTAAATGCGGCAAAACGGACATTTTATTTGGGTTACGATCTGTCAAGTTAAATCGTTCAGGAGAGGTTGTAAAAACGCTCCGTGTACATTAAGCCTAAGAACAACTGTCATGTTTTTACTGCTGTCTCTTCCTACACTGGGGAGATCAACCATCTCGATTTGTCTTGTTTACTGTAATCACTGAAAGTAAAAGCAAATCCCTAATTTTGGGTTTGTTTCCAGAAATGTAATAAAGGGGGTATCTTCCAATAGTTTTGGTTATGGGGTGGGAAGAGAAAAGAAATCTTCCCAATGGGACACAGATGGCAAAAAAAAAAACCTGCCAGGAGTTATAATCTTCTCTTACTTTATCCAATATGAAAACAATTTTTACCTATAGATCTACTTTAATGGCTCTCCCAACTGGTAGGGCTCACTTGGAGGAACAGTGAACTAGAGCCTTCTACCGACTGTGCTATAGTCTTTAATGCTTGTGCCCTATAAGGGAATACCGGTAGGAAATATTGTGCAGGTGCTTTGATCATTAAATACTGTAAGTAGAAGTAGATATTGAATTACAGAAAAAAAACTCCAGTCAAAACTTTATTTTGTTAAGCTTTGGATATAGTTACAAAGAGTTTTGAATCGTTTTTTTTTTGTTTTTTTTTAAAGTCTTTGTCTCCACTGTGGAAAGTTTCCCTTTCTTCTTTTGCCATCTCTAAAAACAGAAGTGAATAAAATCTCCCCAACAGTGATACAAGGAGCAGCCAAAGGACTTTTAAAGTATGATGAAGAAAATTTGTCAGGTTTTTATGATGTGACCCCTTTGGTGTGATTCCCTTTTTTATCTGTGATATTAGATAACAAAAAGGTAGTAATTATAGGTTAGAGGAAATATTTCATTCAGGGACACGTTTTGTCTAGAGCTGTGCTTCAAAAAGAAAAAAACAGGGAAAAAAAACTCAATACAATATGGTGATCACTTACCCCTGCATTGGGAGGGAATGGGGACTGTGATATACTGGGTACTCCTAGCTTATTCTGAATGGATGTTGCAGAAATTAGTTGTGCTGAAGACATGGCTGCCATACTCTGTAGAGCTTTATCTTTTGCTACCTGATCCTGAAACATGAGCACAAAAACATCATAAGTATGAACAAACCACCCCACTAAGGGATAAAACAGTATTACAACTTTGCTACGACTGCAAACTAAAGCCATTATAAATAAATATACCGTAGACATGTGCAGATAGTTTCGTTACGAATTAATATTCGAACAAATTTTTCGTCATTCGGATATATCCCAATGCACAAAGTTTACCGAATGCTCTGAATAACGTAACAAAATTCTCCTGAATTTCCAAAATTCAAATTGAAATTCGAGTTTTACATTGAATTCTATTTGAATTTGAACTGTAAACATATTTCTGAAATCAAAGACTGTGTGTGTTATTAGAGTACCATTTTGAAATAATGCTGTTTTTGTTAAGGCAAAGGTGATTTAAAGAGTTATTGTAATCATTTGATGAAAATGTATTTTTTGTTTGTTCGCTTTGTCGCATTCAAATAAAAAAAAAAAAAAACATGTTCGTTTCGACCCATTCAAAATTTATCGATTTGAACGTTTCGAATCGAAAAAAAAAAAAATTGAAAAGACAAAACTAATCCGAATACGAATTGAACAAATTAACCAAAGTTAACAAAACTAAATAACTGGGTTAAGGAATCTAAATGAAACTATTTTTTCATCATGTGCATGTCTAATATAATGTATTTAAACTGTCCTGCACACAGCAGATTTTGATAAGATTTTGTGGAAAAATGCTAATCAAGTTTAGGAAAATGGACTTATTTTTAAAAAATGTTGTCTATATTTTATTAACATGAACAAAAGGGCATTGGTGGGCACACTTAACGTTATGGTTAAAAAAAAATATTATATTATAAACAGAATAAATAACAGACGCTGAAAACAGAAGAAAATCATGCTAACATACTGTAACAGGATTTTGCCTATTTACAACACTTAAACATTAATACAATGTTAATGTAGAAACACATTTTAAAATTTTAGCAAACACAAAATGAATTACAATTATTGCATTTTTTAGCTCACCTTCTTCCTTATTTCATCTTAGGCAACATTTTTGGCAATAATAAGGAGTCTCCAGAAAATATAAGAAGCCACCAGTGAATTTAATCCAACAGTGTCCACACAAAATGGGGATAGCAGTTTTGGACAAGTTGGATTTTAAGGGCTTATGATTTATTGAATAAAATATCTAAAACACTGTATCTGGAGTTATCTCAAAAGGTAGCGGTCTATGTTTTAGCAGTCAGCCGTGACTAAGATTCTGCACATCTCCATCTAAGCTAATTTTTGTAGTTTATCCTGGGGTGTTTACATAAGGGAGCCACATTCAGAAACATGAACTGAACATACTGGTAGGTCTTCAAACCTATGGCTTCTTTACATATCAAAGTGTTCACCAGTGTGCAGTTTCCTCAAAATGAACTTGGGCTTTTGCCCAATCACCAATCACCAGCAGGGCTGGATTTCCCACAAGGCCACCGAGGCCAGGCCTCGGGGCGGCAGTGGTGAAGGGGCAGCGCCGCTCCTGCGGCGACTTCCCGGATTGCCCGGGATTGTCCCTTAATTATGATCTTTGTCCCGTGTCCCTTCATTCCAGGACAATACAGTATCCCGAAAAGAAAAAGAACACGGCCCGCCTCCGCCACTCTGATATAGTTACACTCATCTGAAGCAGAACTGGTTGCTAGGCTAGGGTTGCCCCGCGTCTAGCAACCAGTGACGTTGGCTAACACGTGGGCAGTGCACCCTATGACTGAGCAGCGCACCTCCGACTTTGAGAAGAGTCCATCCACCTCCTCTCTCCTTCTCCGCCTCCGCCCAGCAGCAGAGAGGGAGAGAGACCAGCCAGGCACACCAGAGTGACGAGTCACCAGGATCCTGCCTGTGCTTACTGCCCAGTCAGTGCCAGTGAGGCCCGGGGCCACCACCGACTACTCCCGAGTCCAGCAGCCACTACAGGGGAGCACACTGCCAGCAGCCCAACTTCTCCAGTTCAGTTCCCCTCCTGAGCCTCCCCCTGCCAACGAGGGCTGCAAGTTTTGAGCCACCACTGCGCCAGACAAACTTCCACGACCAGGTTAGTGTTTGTTCATGTGGCAGCAAATATCATTCATGACAGTGATACAGCAACTTGCTGGTAAATTCTTGTTTAGTCACTATTTAATTATTAACCACTTAAGCCGGCCAAAGATCAGAGCACATTTTGCGATTCGGCACTGCGTCGCTTTAACTGACAATTGTGCGGTCGCGCGACGTGGCTCCCAGACAAAATTGACGTCCTTTTTTTCCCACAAATAGAGCTTTCTTTTGGTGGTATTTCTCATGTGTGGAGATATGTTTTTAATTGATCTATTGTAGCAGTCATTGATAAAGGACGATAATGGTGGTGTGTGTGGGGGAGGGGGGCGGCATTGAAGGACCCGGCCTTGAGGCGGCAAAGGGAGTAAATCCGGGCCTGATTACCAGTGCTGTCATATGGGAGAAGGGTTAAATGGCCCCCCATACTCACAAAAGGGGCATTTGCACCTGATAGGTGAACAGCAGGCCAAACTCCAAATAAAATGGATGGGCAGTGGTTATGTAAACCTGCCACTTTAAAAAAGGGACATTACACTTGAAAACCATTTTTGAAAAAAACAAAGCTACCAAATTTCCAAAATGCCATTTTTTAACCAATTCATCAAAAAAAAAAAAAAAAAAAACTTCTACTGCATAATATTAATAACTTTATTCAATGCGTTTTTTTTTTTTTTTTTTTTTGAGGAAGTGGTTTGTTTAGGCAACCAACAGAATTTATCAAAATGCAATTCAAGTATCCCACTTCCCATACGAGAATGTTTATCCAACCACAAGAATGTCACTTTGATTTTGAGTACTATTAGAACTACTTTGCTATAGAAAAAATGGGTTGTAGGAGAGGAAAAGGCCAAACACATGCTGTCTTCTGTCTAACCAGCACAATGAAAAGACAATGGAAATCTGTCTGGTTGCTGCAGGCAACCTTTTATCCTTAAATATTTAGAACACTAACCATTATGCCGGCCCTTTTGTTGGCGGTCAGATTTTTGTAAGGAAATTAAAACAAAAAAACAAAAACAAAAACGCTGGGTTACAAGGAATTAGGTCTAAAAAGGTGTAAGCCACCTCATGGATATCTGCCCGTTATTTATTCTTTATTTAAAGCGTTTATTACCCCAACACTTCATATTCCTGATATGTGCCTAATGTACCATGTACTTGTATGAGAAAGTATCCTGTTCTCTTTGAATTCCTTCCTTTATGTGAAATCCCTGGTGATCCTGCTAGCTTTCCTATTAAAAACCGACCACACTAAGCAGGAGAGCACACCGTGGCCAGTTCTCTAGCTATGCTGGGAACTCCGTTTTACTTTCCTCCAAATGATCACACACTTGTCCTGACATGCCCCCGCTGCACAGCCATTCACTGGGAAGCTCAGTGTGCTGCTGCTTCTCCTCCCCCAGCCCTTATGCAGCTGAGAACAGAGGGAATGTAATCATTGATACAAAAGGGAAAAAAAAGGTATTCATTATGTTTGTTTATATCTATACATAACGGTTTTGCCTTTCATTTCTATTTTAAATTGAATGGGTGGTTTTACAACGTTATCGTTTACAATCCCTTTAAGCAATGACCGTATAGCTTTTGTTAAACTTCTGGCGTTCTGCCATTTGCCTGCCGCTCATCTCCCCTGGTCTATTCACAGAATGCTTGGCAAAATACAAAGTGATCCATAAATGGACAGGGTAGAGGGGGACGGACAGGGTGGCTGCAGAGTAGGAAAGCCACAAGTCTGATGTTGGAGAACCAGATGTATAGCAAAAGCTACACTATTGGTGCTCAATAAAAGTGTAAATTGTAAAGAGCAGGCAGCGACCTGGGAGGAAATGTACATCTCCTGAGATTTAAATATTTGTAAACCAGCAGGAGTTCTTTTTAAATTGAACCAACACGCTAGAAACAAATAACATTATTGTAATTTCTTCCCATTTAAAGAAGTTGTATGCCCGCAAAAAAACAACAACAACCTGTAAGACAAAGGCATAATGAGCTAGTATGCACCGTGTATTTACACCGCATACTAGCTCATTATGAAATACTTACCTTTGAACGAAGGCATCGCCTCCCGGTCACCGCTAAGGGAGCTGACATGTTCCCTCGGCATTTCTTCCGGATTCGTGCCTCCGGCTCTGTGAGTGGCCGGAGTCGCAATGACGTCACTCCCATGCATGCGCGCGGGAGTCCGGCAGCATCCGCCAGAACTTCAGAGCGCATGCGCCGCTGACATCAGTGGCTGCATGCAAGGTGAATATCTCCTAAACGGTACAGGTTTAGGAGATATTCATTTTACCTACAGGTAAGCCTCATTATAGGCTTACCTGTAGGTAAAAATGTGAAAGCGGGGTATACAACCGCTTTAACACACATATGTCAGCTTATTTTAGAAGGCAGTTTCAAATGCACTGGCCAAGTACAGTAACTCATAGCAACCCAATGACATATTTTGCTGATTTCACATTAGTGTATTTGTATAGTGTGAATGTAAACTGTAAAGCATGCTTGCCATCAGTCCCCTCTCCTAAAATTAGCTCACATGCTGAAGTCCCTAACACAGTTATATACATATACACACACATATACACTCCAGGGGCAGTTTACTTAGAAGCCAGCATATTTAAGTAGTATGACTTTAGGGCTGCTATGTAACCAGACTCTTCTTTAATCATATACGACACTGCAGATTCTACCCACTGCTGGCCTGCATTTTAAAAATAAGGCATAAAAGCCAAAGGGCAGATAATGCTTTCTGCTCTCCCTTATGAACAGGTACCTTAGCATTTGGCAACACTCTGGAAAAACTTGTTGTTTATGGCACCAAGAGCCACACACCCAAGTCTTGCACTGCCTTCCAACATTGAAAACCAACACAATTCTTGGGCATCATTAAAAATAGAAAACGTTTAACTCTGCAAACTACAGGATATGCTACTGCTCAGGCTCCTACAAATTGTCTAGTATGGAAGAACCTGAGAATGTGCTGCCCAATGCTCATTCACGCACAAATGGTCTACAGGATTCTAAGTTCTATAGGAGGCACCAGATCAGATTCGATGAGGTGGTTTGAAGAAAAGGGCATCATGTTTTACTCACTCGTTACCCAAAATCCCAAGGGAAACTCCATCTGGAGTATGTTGGGGTCTGAAAGTTTCTAGCTGAAAACATGCTGCCCAATGCTCATCCATGCACAGACAAATGGTTTACAGGCCTCTGAATTCTATAGGAGGTGCCATATCAGATTCGTCAAGAAGGTTTAAAGAAAAGGAGCATCATGTTCTACTCACTCCTTACCCAACAATCCTAGGAGAAACTTGGGGTCTGAAATGGAAAAATAAACCTACAGCTTGGACTTAAATAAGTAAAGAGAACTAAAAAAATCTCACATGTCCACCGCCCAGGGCAGATTAAGATTTGTGACATGCACTAAAAGAACTGGAAGAAAGAATTTTAGCTTGATTGAAATATGTCCCTTCAGTATTTTACAACTTCTTCTTTGCTACTTTTCTCTCTTTCTACTAACTCACTTTGACGTCACTCAGTCTGCATTAGCCAAGTCAGAATGCTTCTGGCAGTAACAGGACACATTTCTCAAACGGACACTTTTTAGAAAGAAACTTAAGAAATTTTAAAAAATGATGTCTATCACCTCAAGATCAATGAATACACAGCTTTTTTCCTTTGAGGTGTACTGCTGTTCGAGTACATTTTAGTTATGTGGGAAAGATTGTGTTTTACTATTAGCTTTGAATGCATAGTTATGCTTAAAGGATAATTTCACCCACGGCTGAAAGGTGTTATGGCATAACACAATGACTTCCTTATCTCTGAGCCTCAAGCATTAACTGCTGAAGGAGAGGAGTTGTTACATCTTTGTAGTTGCGCCCAAAAGGTGGGAAAGCCTGTATTATGCCTACAGGCACAGCTGACTCTTTTATGCAAGATTTCATGATCATATTCTTAAACTTAAAGCGTGTAACCATCATTTCCAAGTTAAAAAAGCTCTTCCATATAATTGAAGTTCTCGCAAAGTTCTAAATCCCAAAGTGCTAGTCTACAAGCTTAGTTTTCCTTGCAATCGTATGCAGATTTCACTCTGGCCTTGTCTCTGGTAGCCAGAAGCAGATTTGATGCGGTTAGTGAACCTCTCCTGGGAATAAAGTCCTTCCTATAACAATCCCAGTCATGCACATTGCTTCAGATGCCCTGAGTAATTCTGAGTGACTCGATAGTCATGTGACTAGAAGTCCTGGAGTACTTCCTGCAAGGTCACTGCATACCAGGCACTCTTTTTTTGCGAGAACACAGAGGTGGATTACTACATAACTCTGACATTGCAAATTCCTTCCCTCTGCATAACTTAGATGCCAGGAATCTGATGCAAGTATATTTGTGAGTAACTGAAAATTAAATATACAGGATGTGCTGCATTTTAAAGCACATAAACATCTCAAGTGTTAGTAATAAGAGAGCTCGTTCACACCAGAGGCGCTAGGGCTACGCTGGCCGCTATTTCCAGAGTAGCTCCAATGCATAGATAAGACAAAATTCCTTGTTCCCAATGTGGTGTGCGCTGAAGGGAAAGTGCTGCATCTAGTGCTTTTTTTCAAAGCAGTGGGTTACAACACAAATCACATCATCGCAACACTGCTGAACTAAATAGAACTTTTATAGAAATTTCCCTCACAACGTTTTAATAAAGTTCAGTGAAGAAGTGCACTGGCACGGTGTCTCACAGCACACACCAGCAGTCAATCATTCAGTGCATGGTATAAATGGTTTTAAATGTTTTATAAAGATGTTTTAGAGACTACAGTTCCACTTTGAGTGCAGGAATTTTTTTAAAAATTTTTTTGGGGTTGGTTTACAGAATTACATTTCTGTCAGATGTTTTTTCCGTCCAAGACCCTATTTTGAGAATGCTCCAATTTAAATCAACCCTGTCTGGGAGTGCAAAAACTACCAACAGCATTACTCTGTGAAAGGAGCAGCTTTATTAGTTATCTGTCCAGTGTTGGACTCTTTTGAAGAGCTACATTACTAGATCACAGATGGTCCTTTCAACACAGGGGTCAGTGAAAGGAACCACAGCAACCAGCCAGGGACACTTTTTTCTATTCTACACACCCTTCCAACTGTGTCCTCGGAGAGTAGCAGCACCCAGAACTGAAGTTTCAGGACACTACCTGCTGGACAGGTAATCATTGAGCCAATGAGGAGAGAGAGGGGGGGTGAGGCTCTGTGTGTGAATGGACATGCAGAGCAGCAGCTTGGGTGTCTCCAGAGCAAATGGTTTGCTATGGGGGCACTTGGCAGGAGGGAGTGGCCAGGAATGCTGGCAGGGGACCCTGGAAGAGGAGGTAAGAGGTGTTTACTATATAAAAAAAGAAAAAAAAAAAAAAAAAAAAAAAAAAAAAACTTGTCTTTAAAATCACTTTAAAGAAAACCAGTATTTAAAAAAAAAAAAGAAAAGAAAAAGATAGGAGTGGCTTTTCAGCTTTTATTACTGTCTGAGAGATTCGCCATCTCTTTGTCCTGTTTACCATCATTACCAAAAGTTAAAGAAAATTTAAAGTTTGGGTTGTCGCAGGAACTGTAATAGAATAGAAATCGTCCAATGGGGACATGGGTTCTGGTGATCCTAGCGACATTTAGCGATTCCCTCACTTTGCAGGGATTTCGTATCACTTCCTGTTTTGGCTATGGGACAGGAAGTGAAGGGGGATCTCCCAACAGGATACAAATGGAAATATAAAACCTGATGAGGTTATAACCTTCCCTACTCTATTCAAAAATGAAAGAAAAGCTTTGCCTTTAGTTCCGTTCTATTTTAACTTTTTATTTATAATAGTGCACACATTTACAATGGGAGCTATTACACATTTTCATATTCTATAGTTAACGTTTTTTTCTTGCGATTCTCAAGTTACCATCCAACTGTGTAATATTCTCATGATAATATACGGTACCATATATAGATTCTTAGCTAATTAATGGCACCGCTGTGTTCCTGACACGCAAAGATCTGAACCTAGCCTAATCTCACTGCAGGCCCACTCACACACATAGTGGGGCATATTTATAAAATGGTGGCTGTGACCATTCACCACACATTCACAGATGGTTAGTTATCCCCTGTAATTTAACATGCATGCACTAAAAATTCATCTGCAGTAAATATATGGTGAATGTCACATTCACCGCTTTATATATATGCCCCTTAGGCATGAGAAAGCGGCTGCACAGCTTGGAGACATTTGGCAAGAGACCACAGATCTAGTCAGAAGTACTATGTATCAAGATTTGCAGAGAACAAAAATGCAGATTAAGATAAATTACATGGACCTTTTAACAACAAGGTGGCATTGTTTCCAAACTATCATTAGCATTTCACTAATTTTAACTGTAGCCTGCAGCAAAGCCATATGACTACATTTTCTTCTATTTCATGCAAAGCAATATCTCCATACAACCCGAATTCATCAAAAAAGGTAGAGGACTATATTAAGAGGTTAAGGTATTTTGATACACCAACTTACCATGTTCATAGCCTGGACACAAAGAGATTGTCATCCAGAGCGGAGAACAGGAAAGTTGCAGTCCACATGGAGGGAGGAAGGCAGGGAAGTTGGACAGAATGAAATGGAAAAGGGTCGGGTAAAGGGAAGGGAGGGACACAGAGGAACAATAGGAAGAGAGTGGAAACGTGAATCAAAACAATAATACATGTGTTTCAATGAACAACAGGACGGAAAACAACTTAGAAATACATGATCATAATAAAGACAGAGAGAGTGGGCAGCTTTAGGGTGGTTAGGGGCAGAAGGAAGAGCGGTTCAGTTATAGAATGTGGTTACTGTGAAAAGGATGCAGTAAAGGAAGAATGGGAAAGTATAGAAAATGTGTCACTCAGAAGGACAAAGGATAAATGTTTGGATATGTCAGTGCAAGAGATGTTAAAGTTCACACTGTGATGTTAATCCATGATGGTGCTGCTGTACAGAAATAGTGTTTTCATGGCGCCGGCCTTTTAGACTTATTCATAACAAATGCCAGGCAAAGCAGAACAGGAATTGGTCACAGCTCTAGAGGCAGGACAGACCAGTCTAGAACAAATTGTTACCAAAGGACAAAACTTCAAAATCCATCAAGAGGACAGGATTGGGGGAGCCTTTCCATTCTATAGAAGAACAAGTATTTAACAGTAGACATAGCAGGTCATGCAACTGCTATGGGCCCAGCATGACCACAAATATGTCACTGGCTTCATGAGGATTTTTGTGCAGGCGTACAAAACATTTCCTAAATCTAAGGGCATATTCTCGATAACAGTGTAACAGCTCTGTTGGATACTCATAAATGCAATTAGAGTGCTGCAGCCCTGTTTAAGAATGCACAGGTTCCTGTTAAGGTTTTAAGTAACTAGTGATTCTGTGCTGAGGGCCCGACATTTGCATTTCTTTCCTCTCCCTGCATCCTTCTACTATTGTGCAGTAAGAGCAGTACCCGTTTGATATTAGGTTATTCTACTGCCAAGGCATACTCCCTTCTAATGGTCTGCCTTTAATGCAAGAAAGTTATGTGCTTCGCTTGCACATAGAATTTCTGCCACCTAGAACAGTTTAACCAATTGATATTCTAATCATCTCAAATCTACCTATATACTATAGCTGACCCATTATCCTTAACGTAACACCTGTCTTTTAGGTATTAGTTGGAAGGTTACAAGGCCATATTATCCCTGCAGCAAAAACCAAGGATCATCCTGTAACACTGGGTAGGTAAATTAGGTTCACTTTAATTATGTTTTTCAATGCATGACCGCTTCCATTTTCAAAAAACTTTATAGACTGATCTATGAAGAGGTGTGGCAAAGTGCAACATTTTAGGCCCTAAAGCTCTGTTGATGTAAATACTTGCCAATTTTTTACTTGCTCTCATTTAAAATGATATTGATATGGAAAATTTGTGAATCTTTTTCCATTATACAATGT
Organism: Lithobates septentrionalis; assembly: GCA_037952835.1. Taxonomy (NCBI): domain Eukaryota; kingdom Metazoa; phylum Chordata; class Amphibia; order Anura; family Ranidae; genus Lithobates; species Lithobates septentrionalis. The sequence goes on from JBBDGP010000545.1 coordinate 2,932,285, forward strand.
GAATATTGGCAATTCCTGTGAGATGACGACATACCAATAAAAATAACAATTTGAACTTATTGGTAAGTATTTTGTGTTACATGCTTAAAGAGTATATACACAAAACCTAAATAACAGGAACACAAAAAACAGAAGTCAACAAAGTGACATTTCACTGTAACTTTGGGATATTAGTATTTGTCAGCTTACACTACTAGCAACCATTGGAATGATGTCTTCTCCAACATGTCTATTAGACTCACAAGCCCATACAGCCTCACCACACTCCCTATATGCCACTGGTAACAGGTACTAGAGTAAGTATATTCTACCATAAGGCAGTTCCTCAAGGAAACCCTCAATCTTACAAGTGAGCCATCTGCACTGATGGTAAATACAACAAGTGGTACATACGGCATACTTTATGAAAAACTACACTATGGCCTTACATCATCATGTAACACATCATTTCACACTTACAACTATTAGAACTACTGTTTGCTAAACTACAAATATGTAGCAAGCCTTTAGATTTTCAAAACTCTCTATATATTATTAGCACAAAACTGAATCTGATCTAAAAAGAATATGCATCATTAATCCTAAATAAAAATAAAACCAGGTATCAAACAAAACATAAAATACATCAGATATCTAGCTACTACAAAATACCCATAAAAGTATTTTTAAACATAAGCAAAACACGCTGCTTGCTGCTAAAATGTCAACTCCTAAAAGTTAAAATAGATTCAGAAAATGGCCTTTATCAAGCCCTGGATTCATTTTTCTATATTCCTGAGAACCCATACAAATCTACCACCAAAAGATCCCCATACTTCATAAAGTTAACAATGCTATGAGCCCATTATATAGATAATTCAGTGGATGGTCAGCTTCTGCCACACAAACATTGATCTATTCCTGCATAATGCTGGTATTAATATGTACGTTCATCCTGTCTGGAGCAGAAGCATAGCCATACATAATGCAGGCAAGTCAGGATGCAGGCACAGAAGCAGAGTCATATACAATGCAGCAGGCATAAGCAGAGGCTAAAGCCAGCAGATAAGGAGAAAGTTTCCTACTTACCTTAAGCTTGGACTGGATCTCTCGAGACTTCCTCCGTGCTAGAACTTGGATGTGACTAGACACCTAAAGAGACAAAAAAATTGCCTTTATTGCACACACCAACCTCCTTTACTGTGTGTTTGTGTCAAGTAACTGTAAACCACATATATAAAAGAATAAAGTAAAAAAATTACAATTTTAATCGCTCACTTTGTATTCAGACTACGCTTTGCACTTTTTCAATAAATGTAAAATGTGCTCTGACATGGTAAAGAGGCAGGGTGGCGATGTTGAGATCTCAGTCTTGTCCAATCAGAGAATACCTTGTATTCCTTTGAGAAAAATGGCGCCAGTGCACAACAGGCAACCCCCTTTGGTTGCTATGCAGCAAGACAACTGGTTGGCACAGGACCTGGGAAGACCGCAAGGATCACTGGAGCAGCTGCTGTTACTACAGTGATTCTCTGCCTCTGCAGGGATCAACCAGGTATGGAATATGAATACTTGGACCAATGTAACTATACATAAAAAAAAAAAACCCAAGACAATAAAAAAAATTAATTTAGGGATGTCACCTTGAGCATCGAAAACTGAACAACAAAGCAAAAAAAAACAAAAACATGTTATCCTTGAAATGAAGGCAATGCAAGCGATGTAAAATCCCTTTCGTCCACAGGGTGGCAATATAAGAAAAGTTTTACAAAGACCAGACTAAAACGTTCATGTATTTATTTCCACTATCAATTACAGATAAACAGTCACCACAGTATCCGATTTGGTTATAATGTACACCTCACTTTACTAAAATGTCAAAATTCATTAGATGGTAAACTGCCTTTGTTAAGTTTAAACTGAAGGGGCAATAAAAGAACTATTATTGGGATCTTAAGATTGTCTTTTTTTGTCTTATTACAAGTTCAAACTTTGGTTTAAAGTTTCTGTGATTGCTTCAACTTTCAAGACGACGGTAATGGGTCTCTGAACTTAATCATAAGGGGAAAAGTAATTCACCTGTCCTTCCGCTCTAATGATCTATTGCAAGTTGTTCCCTTCTACAGCTAGGAGCTGAAATTAAATGCATTATTTAAAAGCAATGTTACATTTATAAAATATGCAGAGATCAACATCACTTTAGCCAGGAAGTGGCTACAGCGGAGTCACTTGGGTTACTCGAAGCAACAATCTCAAGTGCTCTAAAACAGCTATGAAGTCTATTACAGGTGACCCAGAAGCTGGCCGGTCTATTGTAATGTACATGATATGCAGGACAGTCTGACACAGACCATGAAGAGAAGAGGGGAGGTAAACCTTATTGTATACCTTATCAATATCTGTTTAATATCTGGTAATCAAAGTATTCATGAAACTAGGAAGCCACGTAAAGTCCTGTCAAATATTTACCTACTGCCCAATGATGACTAGTAGGGATGGTGGAACGGTTTGGCCCGAGCATGAGTTTGGGCTGAATATTTGCCATTTCGGCTGTTCGTCGGACACGCGAATTTGCAGGGTGTTCGCCCTGACAAACACCCTTCAAAGCTTTGCCCAATCAGGGTGCAGTGTAAGCTAGTTGTTAAGAAGCAGGGCCGGGAAGCCAGCCGTGGCACCCTTAACAACCAATAAGTCATCAGCTGTCAGCTGAACAATGAACAATGTTGATGGGGACAAGGGCCTCATTCCCACAACTGTGCCCAGTGGTTGTGGGGATCTGCAGGCGGGGCTTTAACAAGTGGGCCCAGATCCCGCCCTTGTGAATGGTTAGCGGGTACATAATACCCCTACCCATTCACCAAAAAAGTGTCAAAAAGTAATAAACAGACACAAGTTTTTGACAATTCCTTTATTAAAAAATAAAAAAAATTGTGTCCTTCGATGTAAATCGACTGTCAATCACACCGTCCGCCGACCCAAAAAATAAAAAATGTTCCCGCCTCTTGGGGGGCCTCCTGCCTAATGCCTGCTCTGCGCTTTGATATTTCTTATATAGGTAAGGGGCAGGGCCAGCTGGCCACCTCCAGTGGTGACCCCGCTGGCTTGTGACGTCACATGCCCAGCATGCACCAGTCCGTGACGTCAGAAATTTAAGAAATTTTAAAAGGGCAGAGCAGACACTCGGCGGGAGGCCTCCCAGGAGGCAGGAGAGTTTGTTTTTTTTTCGGGTCGGCGGACGGAGTGATTGACAATGGATTTAGATTGAGTGACGCTATTTTTTTATTTTTAAATAAAAGAATTGTCAAAAATGCGTCTCTTGTGTTTATTGCTTCTTGACCCTTTTTTTTGGACACAAGGATGTCTTAGGTCTCATGCACACTACAGCTGTCATATGCCCAAATTACAGGCGTTTGGCCTTTTTAAAAAATGTTTTCTGCCCCTAAATGCCCCTCTAGGTTAGCCTATGTGTCCATGCACACAGGCATTTACTAGAATTTAGAGACCAGGGTGTTTAGGGGCAGAAATCTGAATGCGCCAAAAATCGCATTCAGGAGAGAAGCTTTTGGGCAGAAATACACCTGAAGCATCTAAATGCACCTAAACACGTTTAGCACTTAAATGGCCAGAGTACTAATTTCAATGGCCAGAACATATTACAATTCTTGTCAATGAAATTAATGAAGGCCCAAATGCTTGACGTGCTTTAGGCTCATTTTCAATGCCGCATTTCTCCTCAGGATAAAAGCGTTAAGAAGAGCACAGTATGCACAAGGCCTAGCTTTACAGATATGCATATTGTTCCAGGTCAATGAACTTAGTGGACTCAGTTGGTCAGTGTAGTAGCCAGGCAACCAGCATCTTTATTAGAAGGGAGGCAACTCCCTTGCATCTCTTAGTAAAAGCTTGCTTTAAAATTACCCTTCAACATTAAAAAGGAGAAGTATAGCCAAAGCTCGTTTGGCTGTACTTCTCCTGTGGATCACAGAAAAGCAGTTCGTTTTGCACTCCTGTGACCCGTTTTCAGCAGAGAGTGGGCTGAAGTTCGCTCTCTGCTGACGTCACGGATGTCAGTCTGGGCACCGCGTCATCGCGACAAAGTCTGGATCCGCCAGATGCCTGGACTGATACCGGGCTAAGCCTCTCAGCAAGCCGCTGAGAAACTGACCCAGCCGCTCCCCACCCCCTCCACAGCTCAACGATCCAATGAGCGAGGAGAGAGCAGAACAGAGAGCTGTGACTGGCAGTCTACAGCTCTCTGCTCACAGAGCTCTGAAAACTGGGCGATCGGCGGTGTTCGATCTCTCAGTTCTCAGTGCAGAGGCCGATGCTGCATTCACCAAGGTAAGTATGGTTCAGGAGAAAATAAATCCTTTACTTCTCTTTTAATCTCAACATAAAGGGATTGATTTACAAAAAGGCTGTTCACTTTCCAAAGGACCTTGCCCCAGAGTTTAGTAAATGTGGTGAAATTTCAGTTTGCATGGAACACCCAAGCACATGCAAAGAAAAAAAAACAAAAAAAACATTTTGCTTACACATGATTCTATGATGGAAGCCAGCAGAGCTTCACACATTCACTAAGGAAGTTCTGGGGAAAATTCCCTTGCTAAGTGCATCTTACCTTGGAAAGTGAACAGACTATTTGTCTTTAGTAAAACAATCCCATAGACTCCCTTTATGAGTTGATGAACTGCTGCATGACAGATTAATTTGAAAAGAAATAAACTTGCTCCTAAAAACTTTTAAAAGGTTAGCGGTCCCGTGGACTACAAATTAATGCCTCCATGTAATTAGAAATAGCATGGAGGAAATTTTTTCTAATAAACACAATTATGTTTCTTTCTCACCTGTTTCCTTGTGCGCGTCTTTCCTGTCCGTAGTTTTATATATCTGGCTATTAACTCATTCCGCCCTGAGAAACAGGAAGAGGGGATTGAAGGAACAGATGAAAGAGTGTGAGAAAGTTTTCAGAGAACAGACACAGGATGCATAGCAGAAAGAGATGAAGACAGAATCAAGAGGAAAGTAAACAAGAAGACAAATTAATAAAAATGTGGTAAAAAATAAGGACTAATAGAACACAAAGAGCAAACAAAGCTCAATTTGCAGATTAAAATATCATTTTATGATTTCATTTACATTTTATGTTTTTCATAAAAGGAACATGATGGTTGTCTATGTTCACAGAAAACAACCGCTAGTTCCTAAGGTTCCTGGCAGAACAGACCTGGCAGACAGATCTCAACCCGCATATTGGTAGAAGCAGGGTTTTGCTTCCATATGTCAAAGCCTCCAGCAAGAAGAACCATGAGCAGCACAATAGCGACATCACCAAATCTGGGGAAACTGGCAAGCATTGACATAAACTGGTCATGCACTCTGAATTTCACATTGATTCCTGATGAACCAGCCGAAATTCACTCAGTGGTTAGACCTGTGGACTGATTCCTGCCCAACATCCCTCGACCGATAAATCAGAGAAGTCAGGTGTAAAACTATCAGTCCAACAGCGACTGCATTCAATCAGATGAGGCCCTACCATGGTATTTTTTAGAGCCGGTAGGGCCTATGCAGGAGCAAGAGATTAGTTAATCTGTGCTGTGCATCATGGTTGGTAAAATTTGTTTTTTAATCTAGATGTGAAATCACTCTGCATATACAGTATACAACTTTGAGTTTGTAGGCACATGAGTGTTTAGGCACCATAAAACAGGGAGTGCACTCCTATATTTAAAGTAGTTGTAAACTCAAAGAAATATTACTGCCAGCCCCTCTGGTCTATCAAGCCATACTACACTGTGTACAGGTTTGTATATAAATATGTCCCCAAATAAAAATTCTTTCAGTTAGTTTCTGGCCAGTCACATGACCCCTGGCCACTCTCCTCCCCTGATCTAAGGGCTACAGTGGGAGGGGCCGAGATCCCCCTGTGAAGTCAGCCGGGGAGGTCACATGACCGCTGTGCTGTCTGAACAGCCCCTCCAACTGTAGCCCTTACATCGGGAGAGAAGAGTGGCCGGAGGTCACGTGACTGGCCAGAAACTAACTGAAAGAAGGTATTTAAAAAGGCATAAATTTTATACAAACATGTACACAGTGTACATGTAAACAGTACATGAGTCTTCCAAAAGCTACTGATGTTGTTAAGTAAACAGGTAACATTCACTACATGTGCCCAAAAGTGCATCTATAGCCAATGTTTTATATGTTGTCTTTGCCCCGCTGGAGAGATTTCTTGTGTCTTGGAAACAAGACAGGAAGTGAGAAATTAACTTTGTAACAGGTGTTCCTACTGGAAGAACTCTCTTCATTTTTAGTTCTAGAGACAACAATCAACTTTTAGATTTACCATAATTTTTTGCCCTTTTAACAATAGTAATTGAAACACATACAGGAAAAACATGCAAACTTACAATACCCTTCAACACTTTTTTTTTTTTATATTTCAGAAATACTCACCGACACCCAATCGTGCCATCATCTGAGCTCTATAGACCATCTAGGTGGCTAAACCACTTCTTGTTGACCATCTGTGTTTGGGAGCTTCCAGTTTATACCTATCCTGTACCTATTGTGTATTGCAGTCAAACAATGAGATTTTTTAATCTGATTAGATTTAGTTCACAGAGTAGATGGAACCTGCGACGCTAAAGCATTAGGAAACTGACAGCGTTAACTGGAAACTCGATCTTGGAACAAGATGGGCGAGTGATCAATAAATGGCAGCAGAGTGTTTAACACTAAACAAACCTCTGAATTTTGCTGTCTTTTTTTAAATGGAGGAGCCACTTTCAGCCTTTCAACTTTTTTCAATGGTGGGGTCAGTGAGGTGGTGTTTTCAAAACACCGTCCCTCCCAGGCCTTGGGGAGATAATGGTCCCTGGGCTCTGCATTATCTTTTGTTAAACTGCAGGGAGGAGACTGCATGCTTATGGCTACAGGCAAGATGGGTGGAGGTTGCTGCACCTGGGGTGCCTTTTTGAAGGTAATGTCATGTGAGCTCTGACAGCAGTTAATTGTAGAAAAACTAAAATAAATGACCCAGAGTGTTCAGTTACAAAGCAGGTAAGAACTGGTCAATTAAAATAAAAATTGTGTACAGGGTTAAAAACAAATACGTGTCAGGTTTCTGCTCGGCAATCACAGTCAAAACCCCACTTGGAACTTTAGTGGATTCCAGGTGAAAAGAAAAAAAATCTACTACATGGAGGGGGGATGCAAGTGGGTAATATTGTAATATTTATTAATCTATCACTTTGATAGTCATTCGAGAAATAACGGAGGCCGATATTCGGGAAAATTCTAGTGCCCTGGCTGTCTGAGTCACTAACCCTGAACTGGAATAAAGTTCGGTCAGTGAAGCCTGAACTCTTGATCTGCCTATTTTTTTTTACAGGTCAAGGACTCCAATGTATTAAAATCACTGGATATGCACGACAACCAGGTAACTAGTATTTTCCGAAGCAAACATCAGTTATAACAGCTTTGATATTTCTCATATGTTTTTTTACAAATTTGACAGGGTCTCCTTAAAAGATTTAAAACCAGCGCTCCCCTGTAATAATAAGTTATACTAGAAGACTATAGTTCAATCACTGAATGCTTCTTCAGCATCTGACAGTGTTGGGTGCCTATATCTCGTTGCACACTGGTTGCTTCCTCAACGCCCTTAAGGGCCATACACACTGGCCAAATATCAAGCAGCATCGGCCGCTTCAATAGAAACCGTCCGACATTGGGCCCATGTTGCTTCTGTCGAAGGGTCGTGACCGAAAAAGGTATGCCGATTGGCATCCAATCAGCGCTCTCAGCCAATGGCCAGCGCGTTCCGGCAGCGGCGGAGTCAGTCCCACTGTCAGAACACAATAGCTCAGCAGGGGAGATCACTGCACTATCATTGCAGTTAGTACATTGGCTCCTCCCGAGCTCTTTATTATGTTTTTTTCGTTCAGCCCGCTGGGTTCGTGTACCAAGCTTTAGTCACTGCAGAACTTCACAGCGAAGGGAGTGGTCAAAGGACTACACAATGACACATGGCTGGGGGGCCACAGGCATCCCGCCCAATCTTCGTCTGATTAGCTATCATTCAGGACAGGATGCCCAAGTGTTTCATGCATATGATTTTGCACTGTTGGATGCTAGTTACCTGCCTTTTATGTCAATTCACTGCCTTTCATCCATTCTGAGTCACTGACTTGGAATAAACGTGTAGATCAGAAATTTCAGAAGTTATCAGCAGAATTGGTCCAAGTCAGTGATTAAAAAAAAAAACTGAAGAATTGAAGCAAGAGGGAAAGCATGACAGCCTAGCATTTTTTTAGAAGGAGCGGTCAGCAATGGCATCCTCTGGATTTTCTTTAAAGGTAATATGTGGTGGTTTTGTAAAGATTTGTCTCATTACAACCCAAATTCCAAAAAAAAGTTGAGACACTGTGTAAAATCTACATAAAAACAGTTTCCAGAGCCCCCCTATTTGAGCCTCTGGCTCTAATCAGGTGCTTAAAAAAAAAAAAGCTGCTGCAATTCATGCTCCCGGCATCCTGAAAGGGGCCGGCCACATGAATAGGGGGTGGCGGCGTTGATGGAAAGGGGAGGCGGCGCCCATGCGCCCTTAATGGACGGGCCGCCCCTGGTCACCCCATAGATACAATGTAGAAACGAATGTAGACATGAAGGGACAAGACATATATGTTACTTGCAGGATTATCTGGTGAAAATAAAGTTAAAAAATGAAACATAGAAATCTAATACTACAAGGGCAACCACTCACAGGTAATTACCTTTCCTAGAGTCAGCTGTCTCCACATAAGCAGGGGGCAGGATCTGTTTACAACAGGAGTGATAGGAAAAAATAGCTGGATAGCCGCACTCCAAAAAATTCACCTTTATTGTGTAAAAATAGTAGACATCAAGACGTCACAAATGGGTACAACTACCCGAGCAACTGACGCGTTTCACACCGTATTCGGCGCTTAGTCATAGCGGAGCTAGGTTTTGTGTTTTCTGGTTTAGATAATGACGCAGTATCATCTTTAGGGGGACATGAAAAAAAAATTAAGACAAAGCATGTGAAAAGGGTGACCTAGCAACTAAAAAGTGTAGTAGCTCACTCTAGCTGAAAAATTCATTATTTTATAAACACAAGGTACCATATAATTATTTATTTTAGAGCAACACAAGGTCCACAATTTGCATGTCATATAGGCATATTCAATAAAGCTCTGCAAAGAGCACGAATGATAAATACAGTATGGAACCTGAATGAGTTATATATGGAACCTCAGCATGAGTTATTCAGATCAATTACACATGATTTTGAACTGGTAGCTGTGGTTACAGTCTTTTGCATAGTGCATAGTGCTTTTCACTTTGCTGAATAAGCCACATAGTTTTGTATCCTTTAGCTTCAATGACTAAAATCTATGGAATCATTTTCAGTCCCCTAGCTGCAGCACTCCTTGGCCTGTACAATCACAAATACATGATACTTTGATCTACAAGTGCACTTGAAAGTGCAGTCGCTGTAGATCTGAGGGGAAGATCTAAAATGAGGGGAAGCTCTGCTGATTTTATCATCCAATCATGTGCAAGCAAAAATGCTGTTTTTTAAAAAAAAATTCTTGCATGTCCCCCTCAGATCTACAGCGACTGCACTACCAAGTGCACTTGCAGTGCAGAGTGGATTTGCCTTTAGTAAATAACACCCAGTATGTTATTACTTTTTGAATATGATGTCTTGAAGTAATAAATCTGCAACTCTTTTGTTACCCATTGCTCTTGATTTACAAACTGGTCAAAACAAAATTGATATTTTTACTATTAATAGTAGTGTGCAGAACGGAAACTATGGTTTCAACATGGTAGCCACTAAAATCAAAAACCAGATGGAAGAAAATTATCAGATTAATTATGGATCCTTCTAGACTTAAAAATGTACCCCGCTAGTGTTTCCAGTCCAGCACTCCACCATTAAATGACGTTCCTAGTTCTGAACTCTACTATAATAAAAAAATAAAAATCAGTCAGACTGTCCCATAAAAGCTCTCGCAGGCAAACAGAGATAGGACAGGTGTGGCCAAGATCATCAGTTAGAAGCAGCGGATGATAGAACCTGCAGGCATCCACCCACAACATGTGGTCAGAGGTATATGTCTAATTTAAAGCTTGCCATATACCAGTTGATTTTAATTGACATTTGTACTGAAATTCTGAGTATTCAATCATGCCATCACTGTGTTAAAGCAGAACTCCAGCCCCCCCTCCCACCAAAAAATTTAAAGTAAAAATACTGTAGCTGCTGACTTAATATTAGGACACTTACCTGTCCAGGGATGCCGCGATGCCGGCACACCAGCCGGACGATTTTTTTAAAGAACTCTCAGGTTCCGGGCGCCGCCATTCCTTGTGAGGGAAACCGGCAGTGACGCCTTGCGGCTTCACAGCTGGTTCCCTACTGCGCATGCAAGTTTTCTGAATGGCCCGGCGGAGGGAGGACCGAACTTCTGGGGGCCGCGGCGTGGTCTCCAGGAAGTGGGGACGGGTACCCGTCAAAAACAGGTACCCGCCCCCCCCCCCCCAGTGTCAAATGTGGCAGCGGGGGGGGGGGGGGGGGGGCGCAAACAAGAGGAGCTTCCCCTTTTGCGTGGAGCGCCGCTTTAACTATATTTTTTTTAAACACTTAAGCAACAAATAGATGACTCAATATTCTTTCCATCCACAGAGCTGGAAGGAATAAAATTGCTCAATGACCCCATCAACACAGTCCGTGTTGAAGAGGAGAATCCCTTCCGCAACGCTATTATGCTCTGCCAGCGGACGGGGGGGTGTTGGGTTGGGTCGCAAAGAGCCTTCCCAGCTGGTAGAATATAGTGATTAATGCTAGCGGCTAAACACATGTCGTCTGTGACTTACATATACACATTACAAAATGTACAACTCCTCCCCGAGCATTAACCACATTCATAGTAAGGCTGGGTATACACAGAGTTTTTTTTTTTTTCATTCAACCAGAAAGTTGAAAAAAAAAACCCCCAGATTTCTGCATCCACACGAGCAATGTGGATGCAGAGCCCGCCTTGCTATTGTATTCTGACAGCAGGGGCAGTCTGCTAACAGCAACCCCCCCCCCCCCCCCCCATGTGTATGCTCAGCTTTAGAATGTTTAAGAAAAGAAATTTCATCCTGCTCCTTTGAATTTTCTCATCACTATAGTCAAAAATGATTGTTGATTTGCCCCAATAACCATTAGAATATTAAAACGTTGCAAAAATGAACATTTTCTAACAAAATTCTACTGGCATATGACCAGAATACCAGCTGGCAAATATGGATTTTCAAGAACATTCATATGAACACATTATTGGTTATGGAATACCAGCTGGCTCTAGGAAATATGAACACTCAATTCAGTTGAACATTTACATTCAAGTGCTCTCACTGAAGAAGTGGGGTCATCAGTAGCCTCAAGTTTTTAAAGAGGAAGTAAACCCTGATGGGGTTTTTCTTCCTCTTTTCGCCTGCAAATTAAAAGCATAATGGGCTAGTATGCATCGCATACTAGCCCATTATGTGGCACTTACGAAGCCTGCGTTGTCCCCGCTGGTGGCCGCATCGATCTTCGCCCCCTCTTCCTTCTGGAGTCGTGGACTCCAGCTCTGTGACTGGCCGGAGTCACGTGACATCACTCCAGAGCATGCGCGCAGGAGCCGTCAGTCACGGCACTTGCTAGTGAAGAAACGGCATGGAGGGTCGTTTCTTCGCAGCGCATGCGTTGATCACTTTGGCGCAAGGGTATATGGTAAATATCTCCTAAACCATGCAGGTTTAGGAGATATTTACAGTACCTACAGGTAATCTTTATTATAGGCTTACCTGTAGGTACAAGTAGTGTAATTAGGTTTACAACCACTTTAAGGCTAAATAAACCTCCGTTATATATTGTGTCACTTTGATGAACACCAAATGCAATGCACCACCATATGACTGCACCTCCTGAGCACACAAGGACGTCACCAAATGTTAATTTGCTGTTAGTAATCTCTGAGTCTTTTCTCTAAGTTATTTGGCAATGCTAGCCTTCATAATTTCATAATATGAGGACTTTTAAAACATACAAAATCAATTTTTAAATGTTTAACATTTTAAAACAATTTTAATTTTTAAAACAAAGCTTTATAATTTGTATGCTGATCCTAAAGAATACAACAGTATTTCAGCTGTTAATGCAGTTCTCAGAAGAAATAATTTGGCCCCTTTGGGTTATCCTACACACTATTTGAACTTTTTTTTGCGTAGGACATGCCTGCAAGATATAATGGGAGATACTGCCTAGCAGTACTAGGGTCGTCAGTTCGAATCCCCAACATGACACTACCTGCCTGGAGTTTGAATATTCTCCCTTCGCCTGCGTGGGTTTCCTCCAGGTACTCCGGTTTCTTCCCACACTCCAAAGACATGGTGGTAGGTTAACTGGCTCCTGTCTATATTGGCCCTAGTATGTATATGTATGAATGTGAGTTAAGGACCTTAGATTGTAAGCACTTTGAGAGCAGGGACCGTTGTGAATGTGCAATATATACGTGACGCGCTGCATAAATTGACAGCGCTATAGAAGTACCTGTAATAAAAGAAATACCAACTTTTCTTGGATAAAAGCTTTTTGTGCACCATAAGTAACACAGAAGCATTCCATGCCCCATGCACAATACAGCCTGCCCGATGACCGGGGCACCAAGCTGTTGCAAAAAGTACCAAAACAAAAATTTGAGACATTCAAGCTTTAAGTTGTAAATGGAGACAGACAGTAAAATGGGCAGACATAACCAATTAATGTGTTAACTTGGAAGCATGCAAACTGTTGAATTACTTAGAACACTTTAAGATTTGTATTTGTAACAGGTTGAAGAGTGAGAGCCAATATTGTCACAGCTGCCATGTGAATCCACCGTTTGGTCATCCATTAGTACATCTGCTTCACACCCCCACTCTGTTTGAGAGCAGAGCTGCGGGGCAAACACATCCCCCTGAACGAGACAAGTCACAGCACATCAGTGACCAAATATAGCAATAGCGAGGCTGAAAGTTGCACTAAGCCAAATCTACAGTCTGAAGGAAACACTGGAGTTCAGACAAATCATAAACTGAGCCTTCCAAATGCAGCCGCTGCCTTATTAACTCCAAACATGAATCACACTGCCTCTTTATTAATCCTGGCTTAGTTCAACAGTATAGTGACATTAGTACTGAGTGTTAAGCTACCCAACTGAAGGGATTTCCTGCACTTACACATAGTAAGCACTGCAAATCAGTTTTCTTGGAATAGACAATTCAGAAAACTTCAGTAAGTCTACAAGTTACTGATCGACTAGAGGTCGCTGTGATTTTGTCACCTGCATGATAGAAATGATATAACTGTTGGCATTCTTCATCTTGTAAGCAAAAATCTTGGACGCTACAGCCAAACTGAGTTTTTTTTGTAAGAGTCACTGTTAAAAGTCTAGACAAAAACTAGTTTTCTATGGAAAGGTGAAGAAAATTAGAACTCTTGTTAGGTTTTTACTGCCATGCCGAGTTAGAGAGATTAATCGTTACTTCATGTTCTGCTGACAACAGTTTTACCAAACAGAAAATCTACAGTGCAGAAAAAAAATAAAAACTTGACAGGAGTTCCAGTCCTCCCCTACTGTGTTTGCTGTTAGAACAGTCGCCCTTACTTTCCGTCGGGCAAATCATTCTCAGGAGGGCAGGAAGTGAGAATAGATCTCTACTAGAGCACCAGATAGCAGTAAAAACTGGACTTCCCCACCCTATACGAGCTGGTCATATGCTAAAAGATTTAGGTCCATAGAACCAGGGGCGGACTGACCATTTAGGCACTCGGGCACTGCCCGAGGGCCCCATGCCCCTAAGGGGCCCCATCAGGGTTCCCAGCCTCAATAAAACCAGGGACAGTATGTAAAAATCTGTGTTTTTTTTTTTTTAAATCCCAAGATTATAGCTGCCCCGCCTCTCCAGTACCTTTTCAGTGTGTGTATGTGTATTCTGTGTGTGTGTGTGTGTGTGTGTGTGTGTGTGTATATGTGTATATGTGTATGTGTGTATGTGTATGTGTATGTGTATGTATATATATATATATATATATATATATATATATATATATATATATATATATATATATATATATATATATATATATATATATATATATACTGTGTGGCCCCATAATCTATTGCCCGGGGGCCCCATAATCTCCTATTGCCCGGGGGCCCCATAATCTCCTATTGCCCGGGGGCCCCATGAGTTGTCAGTCCGCCCCTGCATAGAACAGATTCCTTTATCCACATTACATATCTTTGATTTAACAAATTTGCAGGGTCAGTTATTGTAATCTGATAACCAACAGAAGCAGCTGTCAGAATACCCAGGCAGTGTCTGCACCCAATTGGATGCACACACTGTTCGATTGACAACTTCCTTCATTCTCCTGCCTGACAACTTTCCTTAAAAGTTCTCAGGCAGAAGACGGCCTATAGCACCATCCAAAAAGAGCCACCAATTCCTCAGGAACGGAAATGGCTAGCTTTAGGAGGACAGGGACTACCAACACAGCCTGTGTTTGTATGGCTACAGCACAGACTCCTAACAACGGGTTGTGGAGAGCTGAGAAATGCTCATCGGCCCCCCACTACAGAAGTAGGAATGTCTTCAGAACGTTGCCATATTGTGTTCAACCTTTACAGATCTTTTCCCAGTTAGCTTTGTGAAGGGTTAAACCTTCTGTAGCCAAGTTAATAGAGCATGCAATGTAACAGAGGGTAGAACAGGTTCTGTTTAAACGGCTGCTTTCTTTCTCTGTCAATAGGTTTACTGTGCCTGAAGCAAATGTCAGCAAACAGCTTCCCAGGCCTGATGTGTAATGTCCGTCAAATCTGAGGCAGGTGGAAGGCCGAGGCACCTGTCCAGTGTTTTTACACACAGCCAAAGCGTTCATCCGGTCAGCTCCACTGGGAGAAAGCTAGAAGAACTTTTTTTTTTTTTCTTCGGATAAGCATATTATCGCTTAAAGCCAGACGAACTGGCAAAGTTGAAAACAGAGTATTACAGTTATCCGGGCTTGTTTTCACACGCACATAGCAGGTTTAACTAGGTAACCCGCTCCTCCTTCTAAGTCTTAAAACAATCATCTGCATGACTCATACTGCTCTGTCACTGTCTGCACTGCTCTTTTAACCCATCAGTGGATTAACAAACCTAAAGGCTTGCAACAGGTTTCTAATGCCTACTTTTAATTCCCTGTAGAGCTCAGGACAACAGGCTGAAGCATACCTGTATGTTACCTTTACGACCTTCCTCCTGAATGCTTTCATGAAAAACAGTCCTCACTTCTAATGAGGAGCTCATGGAACGGCTGAGGAACACAAATCTTCACCAGCATACCTTGGTACAGCGATAATCTTGACTTTTATTCACATAAAATGACAGGCCTCACAAGCCAATTTTTTGGGACCTTGCAAGATGCCTTTTTCATGGAAGAGCCTGCCTTAAGAAAGGGATCCTGAAAAATGGTTACTTGTGAGGCCTGTCATTTTATGTGAACAAAACAAGGTCCATAAAGACATGGATGAGCCTGGAGTGGAGGAACTTGACTGGCATGCACAGAGTCCTGACCTCAACCCGATAAAACACCTTTGGAATGAATTAGAGCGTAGAGTCTATTGACTGGAATGGTACCAGCTGATTGGAGAAAAGCCAATGTAGCACCAATATTTAAAAAGGGCCCAAAAAACATCCCTGGGAATTACAGACCAGTTAGCCTAACATCAATAGTATGTAAACTCTTGGAGGGGATGATAAGGGACTATATACAAGATTTTAGTAATAAGAATGATATCATTAGCAGTAATCAGCATGGATTCATGAAGAATCGTTCTTGCCAAACCAATCTATTAACCTTCTATGAGGAGGTGAGTTGCCATCTAGATAAAGGAAGGCCCATAGACGTGGTGTATCTGGATTTTGCAAAAGCATTTGACACAGTTCCCCATAAACTTTTACTGTACAAAATAAGGTGCGTTGGCATGGACCATAGGGTGAGTACATGGATTGAAAACTGGCTACAAGGGCGTGTTCAGAGGGTGGTCATAAATGGGGAGCACTCAGAATGGTCAGGGGTGGGTAGTGGGGTTCCCCAGGGTTCTGTGCTGGGACCAGTCCTATTTAATTTGTTCATAAACGACCTGGAGGATGGGATAAACAGTTCAATCTCTGTATTTGCAGACGATACTAAGCTAAGCAGGGCAATAACTTCTCCGCAGGATGTGGAAATCTTGCAAAAAGACCTGAACAAATTAATGGGGTGGGAAACTACATGGCAAATGAGGTTCAATGTAGAAAAATATAAAATAATGCATTTAGGTGGCAAAAATATGAATGCAATCTATACACTGGGGGGAGAACCACTGGGGGAATCTAGGATGGAAAAGGACCTGGGGGTCCTAGTAGATGATAGGCTCAGCAATGGCATGCAATGCCAAGCTGCTGCTAATAAAGCAAACAGAATATTGGCATGCATTAAAAGGGGGATCAACTGCAGAGATAAAACGATAATTCTCCCGCTCTACAAGACTCTGGTCCGGCCGCACCTGGAGTATGCTGTCCAGTTCTAGGCACCAGTCCTCAGGAGGGACGTACTGGAAATGGAGCAAGTACAAAGAAGGGCAACAAAGCTAATAAAGGGTCTGGAGGATCTTAGTTATGAGGAAAGGTTGCGAGCACTGAACTTATTCTCTCTGGAGAAGAGATGCTTGAGAGGGGATATGATTTCAATTTACAAATACTGTACTGGTGACCCCACAATAGGGATAAAACTTTTTCGCAGAAGAGAGTTTAATAAGACTCGTGGCCACTCATTACAATTAGAAGAAAAGAGGTTTAACCTTAAACTACGTAGAGGGTTCTTTACTGTAAGAGCGGCAAGGATGTGGAATTCCCTTCCACAGGCGGTGGTCTCAGCGGGGAGCATTGATAGCTTCAAGAAACTATTAGATAATCACCTGAATGACCGCAATATACAGGGATATGTAATGTAATACTGACACATAATCACACACATAGGTTGGACTTGATGGATTTGTGTCTTTTTTCAACCTCACCTACTATGTAACTATGTAACTGCGTGCCAAGGTTTAGGAGTGTGTCTGTGGGGAACGTTTGACCATTCTTCCAAAAGCGCATTTGTGAGGTCAGGCACTTGTTGGACGAGAAGGCCAAACGTTCCCCACAGACACACTCCTAAACCTTGTGGACAGCCTTCCTAGAAGAGTTGAAGCTGTTATAGCTGCAAAGGGTGGGCCAACTCCATATTAAAGCCTACAGACTAAGACTGGGATGCCATTAAAGTTCATGTGTTTGTAAAGGCAGGCGTCCCAATACTTTTGACAATATAGTGTATAATAAACCACTTTTTTGACTGACTTAATTAAGCTGGATGACTAAAACATGCTTTATTTGTGAAATTAAGGATACCAACGCAAAAATGTATTTACTCAAAAGCATTGCAAATTTTTTTTTGCTCTCAGAGTGGGACTACCTTTCCAGAACAGATTTTCCTGAACAGATCCTTGAATAACAGAATTTTCCCCATTTGCTGGATGATTTCAGTGGAGAACCTTCATGCCTGTTGTCCTCATCACCTGCCCCTATTATTAGGTTTTTATACAATCTATCTTAATCTGTGAGAAATATTAGTAAGCCCTGGCGCCAACCAAAAATTACAATATGCTAAAAAACGTGAAGCTGCCCCTTGCAGTAAATAAACCACCTCTGAAAAGCAAACTAATGAAAAGCAAGGCGCTAACACATGTGATACTAAACACATGCAATTATCATATGTGTTAGCGCCTTGCTTTTCATTCGTTTAAGCGTTCTTAATGATCTGTATACTCAGCAAATTGTTGCAAGACCCATGTTTGCCCTTGGGTATTTCTCAACTTGCATTGCCGGTTTTTCTTGTGCTCAGAATGCTGAAAACATCAGAATATTAACAATATGCAACTTACCATTTATGCGGAACAAAATTCTATCAAGTAAATTGTTGAAGGTTTAAGGTACATTTAATAAACCTATCCAGGACAGCACCAATTATTCTACATGTAACACAATAGGATCTCTTACTGGTAATTCCAGCTGATCTGTTTATTCATTTAGCAGTGAATATTCCCGGAATATGTATAGTTAAACTTTGTGAAAGATGATATAGGGCACACTTTGAAAATCAGTTTCATTTATATCAGCCATTCACAATCAGGTTTCCTCCAGATGTTGCCAAGGGTTCCTTGAGTTGTGGATGATTGATTTCCCATTTGATGGTACCTGCCTAGTACGAGGCCAACGTCACTTGATAGAGCCAGCTTTATGACATCAATGATCATATCAGCTGTTTGTAAGGGTGATATTCAAACCACTGATCACCAATTATTCAATGATTTCAGATGGGATTCCCCGAGATCTAAAAATATTTCATAGATTTCTCGGATGTAAAAAAGTGGGGGAAGACTAATTTATATACATTCTCTTTCCAATTATATCCTCACCAGCTGTAAGGGATTTTATTTGACATCAGCACTTGCATTTCCACAACTGATACAATATATTGCCTACAACCGCCCAATATAATAATAGGCTAAACTTTACATAAAGTGATAAAAAGCTGGTTCTTGGCTGAGCTTTGGTGATCTCACTGCACGTCTACCATTTTGTCCAATTGAAAATAGAGTCTCTGCAGTCTGTAATGACAAGAATCACCCATAATGCTTAGGGTAGCCAGAGACCATCTGAGTTTTTGCCTAGAATTAAAGTGGAGTTCCACCCACTTTTACAACTCTTCAGCATCCCTCACTAAAACTGTGCACTGTAAACAAATTGGATATTTTTTTATTTTTTTTCTCATCACCTACTGTATATCTGCTGTATTCATTTTTCACTTCCTCCTCCCTGGCCACGGCCCATCGCATCATTTCCTGTTTGCAATGCCTTCTCTGAAACTGCCGTTGCTATGGAAACCTGACCTGAAACCTATTATACTGCTTGTGCTGCACTTAGCATGTGCGAGATCTGCAAGGAAGAGATCCAGGAAGAAATACAGTCTGGCTTCAGATGGCCACACTTAAGATGGCCACGGCCTGCTGTAAGTTTATAAAATAACAAACTACTGCTATAAACTAACAAAACAAACCTTAGTTTACAGACTAACTTTATTAGAATACATTAAGCTTGAGTATTATAGGGGTATTTTTATTTAAAAAGTATAATTTCGGCTGGTACACCACTTTAAGAACTCAGAGGACATATTTTTCACTTCTGGCAAGAACATTGTACTTCTCTTTACTCAAAGTAATAAAAGTATAACTGATGCTCTACTAATTTTACACAAATTCAGATTAAAAAAAAAAAAAATTTCTTAACGATTCCCTGCCAATGGGCACATAGTTTTTTGTTCTTTTACTGCCCCATTATGTCATTTAAATGTACTATATGTGTTTTTAACAGAAATCGGTTGCCCAAAGCATTGTAACATTAGCTAAAAATCACAGTGACAACAGATTCGTTGCGCATATCTTGTTATTTACAGCATGTTCTCCATCTATACATATCAGACAGATTTTCACTAAGCAATATGTACGGATAATTTGATTACAATACATAACCCCAAGCATCCTATTTATTGCTATGGTGAGTGGGGGGTGGAGAAGAGGAGCAGATTTGGCCGTGCCATTTATTCAAAACAGTGTTTCATATTCCCATCGCACACGTTCCTGGTATAAGCTCTAAAAGGTCGGGTGCTGCAGCAACAACCAGCTGGATACTGGTTCAAGTCACAATGAAGATACTTGCCAGCACACCAAGGATCAGCACACGGTGGCGTCCAAACGGTTTAGTTTATTGCATGATCACAACACAAAAAGTTCCTGCAAATTTTTTGTGTTGTGATCATGCAATAAACTAAACCGTTTGGACGCCACCTTGTGCTGATCCTTGGTGTGCTGGCAAGTATCTACATTTATTCAAAATAGGTTACAATAGTTATTGTGACAGGTTCTCCTACTTCCGACTCCTGGTTCATCCAGGGATTGGTCAGCTGGAGGAAGCAACCGTTTACAAATGGCCATACACCTGTAGAATTTCATTTGAACATTTGTACAGAAATTCAGAAAAATCATTTGTAGGAGCATTTGTTCTTGGCATCAGTGATTTAACTAATTTTATTGGAAACCCTTAAAATTGTATCTAGTCCTGCTACTTGGATGGGATCCCAGATGTATTAAACAATTTGTGTCTGGAACAAGTTGCATTAGAATATGTTCAATTTTTCTCCAAACAAAAACCACATTGACAGTTAGATCTTTGTTCATTCTTTGAATGTTCTCATCACCAGGGTTAAAAATGATCATTGATTTGACTAGCCATTAGAAAATTGGACGAACTTTCTAAAAGCTAAATGTTTTAATGAAATTGGACTAATGTATGGCCAGCTAGTGCCTCAGTGAAGCTTGTTCATGATTAAAAGAGAAAGTATATTTATACTATAAATATGAATAGATACTTTTATGTTAACAGTAATCCCTGTTAAAACTGCTGTATATTTGCCTGCAGTTTACCCAGAGGTAGAAAGAGGAATTTTATTGCAGAGCGGCTTGCAGTGAAATAAATCCTGTTGAAAAAATAGAATACAGCATGTTGAAATCCCTATCCCCATCAGTTTCTCCTGAAGTATGCTGCCCACCCTACTGATGTTGTAAGATCTAAATACCAGGCAATAAGCAATAGCAACAGTCATTACTAGAAGCAAAAGGAGCTTAATTATATTTATAGTCGAAGAAGACATACTGTCACTGGCAGCGTTTTTTTTGTTTTTGTTTTTTTGAAGTATAAAAAGTACAGATCTCTTTAATGCATTTGGCATCTCATGTGAAGCTGAAAAAATATCCAATTTTCATTGGAATGACCCTTTTATCCACTTCAGCCTCAGAAGATTTGGCTGCAGAATGACCGGACCAATTTTTGCAATTCGGCACTGCGTCGCTTCGACAATTGCGTGGTCGTGCGACGTTGCACCCAAAAAAAATTACCGTCCTTTTTTCCCCACAAATAGAACTTTCTTTTGGTGGTATTTGATCGCCTCTGCACTTTTTATCTTTTGCGCTATAAACAAAAAAAAAAAAAAAAAAAAAAAAAGAAGGAGCGACAATTTTGGGAAAAAAAAATATATATTTTGTACTTTTTGCTGTAATAAATATCCCCATTTTTTTTTTAAAAAAAGCTATTTTTTTCTCAGTTTAGGCCGATATGTATTCTTCTACATATTTTTGGTAAAAAAATAAAAAAATAAAATCACAATAAGCGTATTTTGATAGGTTTGCGCAAAAGTTATAGCATCTACAAAATAGGGGTTCGATTTATAGCATTTTTATTATTATTTGTTTTTTGTTTTTTTTACTAGTAATGGCGGCGATCTGCAATTTTTATCGTGACTGCGACATTATGGTGGACACATCGGACAATTTTGACACATTTTTGGGACCATTGGCATTTATACAGCGATCAGTGCTATAAAAATGCATTGGATTGCTGTAAAAATGTCACTGGCAGTGAAGGGGTTAACACTAGGGGGCGATCAAGGGGTTAAGTTTGTTCCTTGGGAGGTGATTCTAACTGAAGGGGAGGGGACTGACTAGAGAAAGTGACGGATCGTGGTTCCTAGCTAATAGGAACACACGATCTGTCACTGCTCTCAGAATAAAACACGTATTTGTCTGTTTGCACACACACTTCCGTGTTCTGTCCTTCCTGCTCGTGATCGCTGGTGGCCGGCGGTCATGGCGACTGTCGGCCACGAGCACTGGCACCCCCCCGCTGTGCAACCTGCTATCCCAATCCCACAAGCTGACGTATAGCTACGACGGTTCGCGGGATCGTGCCGACCTACCACAGTATAATGACAGTGGCTGGTCGGCAAGCGGTTAAAGCAGAACTAAACCTTCCTATCGTTTACAGCTGTGGAAACTGCCATGCTAGCCTCTGTGTGATCGTCAGTTGCCATGGTGCTGCACATTGACACCTGTCATTTGATGGCTCGACAGTTCAGTTGAGAACACAAGCAACTGTTAGCATTTACAGGGTACCTTGAAAAGTAATGGTTTTGGGAAGCCGTTTAATCGATGGGTTTAGTTCCACTTTAATTTTTCCTCTTAATTCCAGACAGACTTTTGGCCTTTGACTAGAAATAACTTTGAAACTGACTTTTTATTTTTACAGGTCCCACTCAGAAACTAGATCACCTTTCAACTACTGTGAGACATTTGAGGAATCACAAAAGTCCAACCAATAAGTGTGAATTGAAAGGAGAAAAAAGGGAGGGGTGCTGGAACTTTAGAGGAGTTGAATTCAAGTTTAAAACTGTTGCTGATTCATCGTCAGTGAAAGAAGTTTATGGAAGAAGTTCATGAGCAGCTTGTCCCAGTTGGGATAGAAAAGACAGTTGTTGGTGAGAGGGAGGGAAGATGGGGAGGGGGGGGGGGGGTTAGGGAGAGATCTATGCAGGAGGGAAAAGTCTGAAATGCAAGTAAATGGGCATGCCTCGGTGTTAAAAGGAAACTATGGCAAGGCATGACAGCTGCTTCTGGGGTCAAAGGCCACTGCTTGTGCATTCATGGGCTTAACAGTTAGAAGGCAGCACCTGCCAGCTTCAGGGTGTGTCTAGATGTTTCACTGTTTTCTCTGCTGACATGTGACAGCCAGCCAGGAGAGGGAAGAAGAATAAAAAAAAGGAGGATTATAGAGATAATGAAAACAAAACATAAAATTGCATACAGAGGTGAGGGCGCGACCGACCTATAGTTTATTTAACTGACATGCATAAACGCCATTAGGCAGATGGAGAGGAAAAATCTGCAGCCAGGGAAGGGGAGAATAGGGCAGGTAAGTCAAAGCAATAAGAAGTGGAAGGTGGAGTAGAAAGAGGAATGCTACTTAACAGGGTTTATAACGTAAATGAATACGTTGATCAACCTCCTAATTATTCCAGAAAAACTACAACTTTTCTGCAGATCTCATCTTAGACCTCTCCCAAACAGGGGTATCGAACTTCGGCATTTTAGTGTGCCCAGGAAGGACAGTGCAGAGTCCGTCCTCGCTGCCTGCCAAAGGTAGGCTGAGGTTGGATGGGGCCGAACGCTGTACCTACTGGTACTCACATTTAGGGCCCTATGGGTGCAGGCATGAATACCCTGAGCACAGGTTTTAAAAAAGGCCTTTTTCTACTTGATCCAGGGAGTATCTGATTGCCTCGTGGGGGTTCAGGATTTTTTTCTCCCCCACTGCTAGAGCAAATTGGATTTGGATTATGCTTAATTGGGGGGGGGGGGGGGGGGTTGCCTTCCTCTGGATCAACTGTGCTTATAGGATTTGGGTTTGTATATTTTTTTCCCCCCTTCTATTGGTTGAACTGGATGGACTTGTGTCTTTTTTCAACCAGACTAACTATGTACCAACTCACCTATTTCTCTGCTTGTAAATGAAAAAATTTAAAAGTAAAAAAAAATAAAAAAAAAAAAAGCAAAAATTGTTCAATAAAAAACTGCAAATAATGTTTCTATACAGTACATTCACATCATTCTCCTACAATCTATGATTCTTACTTCACATGCATACAGTATCTCACAAAAGTGAGTACACCCCTCACATTTTTGTAAATATATTTTATTATATCTTTTCATGTGATAAACGCTGAAGAAATGACACTTTGCTACAATGTAAAGTAGTGAGTGTACAGCTTGTATAACAGTGTAGATTTGAAGTCCCCTCAAAATAACTCAACACACAGCCATTAATGTCTAAACAGCTGGCAACAAAAGTGAGTACACCCCTAAGTAAAAATGTCAAAATTTTCCCCAATTAGCCATTTTCCCTCCCCCATGTCATGTGACTCGTCAATGTTACAAGGTCTCAGGTGTGAATTGGGAGCAGGTGTGTTTAATTTAGTGTTATCGCTCTCACTCTCTCAAACTGGTCACTGAAGATTCAACATGGCACCTCATAGCAAAGAACTCTGAGGATCTTAAAAAAAAAAAAAAAATGTTGCTCTACATAAAGATGGCCTAGGCTATAAGACGATTGCCAAGACCCTGAAACTGAGCTGTAGCACGGTGGCCAAGACCTTAGAGCGGTTTAAAAAGGACAGGTTCCACTCAGAACAGGCCTCGCCATGGTCGACCAAAGAAGTTGTTTTTTTTTGCACTGCAAATTAACTTTTTCTGAAATTACTATAAAGGTTCTATAATGTGGTTAGTTTACAGCAACTTCATGCTAACCCTGCATATAACATAAAAGTGATTAAAAAGTTTCCCGTACCAGCTTTAGGAATAAATCCAACACATACAGTATTTGTCTCAAAATCTTCAAGTTTCCAGTATGCAGCACTGTGAATATGCATTACTGAGAAATGGTGCATGTGGACATTCCTTTACAGAGTCTGGACTAGGATGTCCTCACCAGAATAATTTACTACAGGCAATACAATTAGGTTGCCTGCTACCAACATTAATAATGAGATCTTGAGCCGCCAGCAGTCTGGGAGATTAGTGTATAAAATGAGATATTACAGCTGGCCACAGCTGTTCATACAGGATGGTTCACCATGGAAGAAGAAAGCCTCATCTTTGAATTTTCAACATTAATTAAACCAGCGCTCAGAGGCGTAGCTAGGGAAGGGCAGGAGCAGCAGCTGCTCATGAAGGGAGGAAGACATGAGGGAGAATATGATATTAAAAATGTCCTTGAGGACTGTATGCATGTCCTGACAAGTGAACCCAACAAATAGACATCGTACACATGGATGCAGGATTAGGACACTCAGCAGGAAAAGATGGGGGATGGGGGGGGGGGGATGTAGCATTACCATTTACAGATGCTGCATTCTGGATTGTTTTTGGCATAACCTGAAGTCAACTCTTCAGGGAGAGTAGAGCTGTAGTGAACCAGCCTACAAAATGCCAGTGGATGGCCAAGCATGCCAGAACATACTCTGAAAACTTCCGTTTGGCAGTAGTGTGGACCAATGCTGGCAATACACTTGGAAATTTCGTTACCAGTTTTGGAACTTTCCATGAACTTTCAAACATGGCAAGCTGCCGCCTGTGTTTTATTAATTTCCCTGTTTGGAGTGACCAAGCAATCAGAATTTAAAATGCCTTTTACTAGGTAATGAAAATCCTTATCGCACATCTGGGGGGCTGCTGGAGTTGCAGGAAATAACTGTAGTAGTCTGTGCTACAAATAGTCGGCACTGGTGTATTCCAGGTGCTGCTTTAGCAGTTCGCCATTTGTTTACTGAACAGAGGGGGGTCACTTGCTCAGCACCTCTGCACTTTTTACAATGAATACATGGCGTTCTCTGATTGGATGAGGCGGAAATAGTGACATTATCCACCTCTCCGCTATACCTCATGCAAACACAGAATGCCTTGTTTCATTTAGAAAAAGATGTTCTCAGAATGGTGGCAGTGCTGGGTGAGCAACCCAGTGTTCACAATACAGACGACAAGTAGTTGTAGCACAGACATAGTGAATTTCTGTATCCCCAAAAGCCCTCTGGACATGCGAAACGAAATATTACATTTAACAAAGCTGGACCCAAGTTAGCAAAAAAAAAAAAAGTTAAATTATAAATCAGCTAAATGCATTCCTGGTGTTCAAAGCCTTAAAGCGGAGTTCCACACAAAAATGGAACTTCCGCTTTTCGGAACCCTCCCCCCCTCCGGTGTCACATTTGGCACCTTTCAGGGGGGAGGGGGGTGCAGATATCTGTCTAAGACTGGTATTTGCACCCACTTCCGGCATAGACTCCCATGGGAGTCTATGCCTCTTCCCGTCCCCACCGCGCTGTCTGCTGGGAACACACAGCTCCCAGGAGAGAGCGGGGACCACTAGGGACGCGCAGCGCGACTCGCGCATGCGCAGTAGGGAACCGGGAAGTGAAGCCGCAACGCTTCACTTCCTGATTCCCTCACCTAGGATGGCGGCGGCAGCTGCCGAGAACCGAGCGGGTTCTCGGCGTCCCCTGCCAACATCGCTGGACCCTGGGACAGGTAAGTGGCCATGTATTAAAAGTCAGCAGCTGCAGTATTTGTAGCTGCTGGCTTTTAATTTTTTTTTTTTTTTGGCGGTGTGGGTGAACCCCCGCTTTAAGTTAGTTTTCCTTAGAAAGCTACCACAGCTCAAGAAAAACCTGTCCCCTGCAAGCTAGGGTTGCCACATCATCCCTTTAATCCAGGACACATATGAATTACACAGGTTCTGAGGCTGATTTAATGCAGATAAGGCACAGAGTTTAATCACCACCCACCTTAAATCAGCCACAGAACCTGTGTAATTAATGTGTCCCCTGGATTGAGGCCGGGTTCACACTGGTACAACAAACACTCCGACATTGGGAGCTTATGTCGCATGACGTGTGAAAATCAATGTTTCCCTATGGGAGCCGTCTTAACTGGTCCGACACAAGTCGGTCTGACTTTGAAAATGCTCCCTGCGCTACTTTGGTCCGACTTCGATCCTGCTTTAGCCAATTGAATATCATTGAAGTCGGATCGCCGTCTTGACTGATCTGACTTTGGCATGGGACTTGTGCTCTGATGATCTTGAAGGGGAACTCCACACCAAATAAAAAAAACGGCATGGGTTCCCCCTCCGAGAGCATACCAGGCCCTTCAGTCTGGTATGAATTTTAAGGGGAGCATACCAGACCATTATCCAAGCACACAGCTTGGCAGGTCAGGAAATGGGGTGGGGGCAGGCGAGCGCCCCCCTTCCTGAACTGTACTAGGCAGCATGCCCTCAACATGGTGGGGTAAGTGCTTTGGGGCAGGGGGGACCTGCGCTCCCCCACCCTAAAGCACCCTGTCCCCATGTGGATGAGGACAAGGGCCTCTTCCCGACAACCCCGGCCATTGGTTGTCCGTGTCTGCGGGCGGGGGGCTTATTGGAATCTGGAAGCACCCGTCAACAAGGGGGCCTCTAGATCCCTGCCCCCACCCTATGTGAATGAGTATGGGGTACCCATTCACTTAAAAAAAAAAAAAAAAAGTGTCAAAAATAAAAAACACAGTACAAAGGTTTTTAAAGTAATTTATTATGCAGCTCCAGCGTCTCTTCCAACTTCTTCTGCCCTATCCAGCTCTTTTGCCTCCTCCACCAGTTCTTCTCCCCTCTCCGGCTCGTCTCCCCTCTCTCTCTCCAGTTCTTCTCCCTCTGTCTGCTGTCTTCTCACTCTTTTGCTTGGTCTTCTCCGCTGTGTTCTCCCTCTGTTCTTCTTCCGATGTTGACTCGACGCTCTCTCCCGCTCTAATGCTGGGTGCGCGGTGTGCCCCTACTTATATTGGCATGGGGCGGGGGTCACAGAGTGATGCCACCTGGAGGCCCCACCCCTTATCCCCGGACGGTGACGTCATAAGGGGCGGGCCTCCGATGACCCCATCCCATGCTAATATAAGTAGTGGCACACTGCGCACCCAGCATTAGAGCGGGAGAGAGCGTCGAGTCAACATCGGAAGAAAGGCAGAGGGAGAACACAGCAGAGAAGACCCAGAAAAAGAGCGAGAACATAGCGGAGAAGACCCAGCAGAGGCAGAAGACAGCGGACAGAGGGAGAAGAACCGGAGAGGGCTAGAGGACATCGGAGATCGAGGACCCAGAAAGGGGAGAAGACGTCAGCGGAAGAGGCAGAAGAGCCGGAGAAGAAATCGGAAGAGACGACAGAGCTGTCTTAATAAATTACTTTAAAAATATGTGCAATAGGTTTTATTTTTGAAAATTTTTATTTTTTATTTTTTTTTTTAGGTGAATGGGTAGGGGTACAATGTACCCCATACTCATTCACATAGGGTGGGGGGGCCAGTATCTGGGGGCCCCCCGTGTTCCGATAAGCTCCCCACCCGCAGCCAACAACCAACGGCCAGGGTTGTCGGGAAGAGGCTCTTGTGATCAACATGGGGACAAGGTGCCCCAAAGCACCCACCCCCCATGTTGAGGGCATGTGGCCTGGCACCGTTTAGGATGGGGGGGGGGGGGGGACGACACTCGCTCATCCCCACCCCCATTCCTGACCTGCCGGGCTGTGTGCTTGGATAAGGGTCTGGTATGGATCGTAGGGGGACCCCAACGCCGTTTTTTCGGCGTGGGAGCTCCCCTGAGAATCCATACCAGACCAAAGGGCCTGGTAAGCTCTTAAAGGGCGACATGCTTCCCGCGAGGCAGCAGAATTTATTGCGCGACAATCGCGGCAGACCGGTGCCGTGATTTGAAGTTTTAAATGAATGGCATCTCAAATGCGAGTCCCGCGATTTGCCATTCACACACCACCACTTTCAAATCGCAGGTAGATTTGCGGCAAATCTGCCCACAATTCAAAACACGTGTGAATGCATCCTTAAAGTGGTAATATGTTTATCGATGCCTAGTACTGCATATGAGCACAGAACACAAAGATTTTTCTTAAAGCTTAAACTGCAGGCAGAAATGTGATGTTATTGTTGTAAAAGTAAATTTCTTGGCTTTTAATAAAATCTTCTTTGTGTTCTTGGCACCATCACTGCGCTCTACTGAAAATACTAGTTTCCTGGCTGGCAGGCTGACCTTTAAGCTTCAACGTATAGGGCTCATGCACACAGGACGTTTTTACAGCGGCTGTTATGTGCATCTGACTTTTTTTTTTTTTAACTACTTCTGGACGCCCCTCCATGTTAGCCTAGGTGTCCATGCACACAAACTTTCAGAGGCGTTTGAAGAAATAAGCGTTTAATGGGCAGTAGAAAAAAAAATTACAGCTTGTGCGTCCAGGAGCAGAGGCTGTTGAGCTGTAAAAAGGAAAAAAACGCCAAAACACTGCTAAACGCTGTAACAAATGTTTAGCCATGTTTGGCGTTTTTATATTATAGGGAGTGTTTTTATTGAAAGAAAGCAAAAAAAAACAAAAAACAAAAACAAAAACAAAAAAAAAAAAACACGTGGAAAAACGCCCATAAACGCTATTCAAAAAAGCGTCTAACAGTTTTAACGCTGCTTTTTCCTGGCAGCAGCACTGCCATTTATTAAACATTTTGCGTGCATGAGGCCATGCAGTATTACTGACCCAGTTTGCAGATTCTGACTTTCCTGCTATACAGATTTGTTCCTTTTCACTTACTCAAAAGTATTTAAGCCTAATGGTCAGCATAACATTTTCAGAACAAGGTCAGCAATAGCAGTTCATAATATTATATAATATATATATATATAAATAAATATATACACACACACATCGCTGTGAAAAAGTAATTGCCCCCTAAACCTAGTAACTGGTTGTGCCACCCTTGGTGGCAACAGCTGCTATCAAGCGTTTGCTATAACTGACAATGAGTCTTTCACATTTGGCCCACTCTTCTTTGCATAATTGTTTTAATTCAGCCACATTTGAGCGTTTTCCAGCATGAACGGACTGTGTAAGGTCATGATACAGCATCTTAATTGGATTTAAGTCCAGGCTTTGACTAGGCCACTCCAAAACCTAGATTTAACTTTGTTTGAACCATGTGGAGATGGACTTGCTGTTGTGTTTCGGATCATTGTCCTGCTGCATAACCCAAGTGCACTTGAGCTTGAGGTCACGAACTGATGGCCGGACATTAGTCTTTAGGATTTCCTGGTAGAGCTCAGAATTCGTGGTTCCATCAATTATGGCAAGTCGACCAGGTCCTGAAGCTGCAAAGCAGCCCCAGACCATCACGCTACCACCACCATGTCTGACTGTTGGTATGATGTTCTTGTTACGAAATGCTGTATTAGATTTATACCAGATGTAACGGGACGCACACCTTCCAAAAAGTAAAATTTTTGTCTCATCAGTCCACAGAATGTGAGAGGAGCCTTTGCGTTCTTTTTGGTCTGCAACGGCTTTGGCCTTGGAACTCCCCCATGGATGCCATTTTTGCCCAGTCTCTTTCTTATTGTTGAACCATGAACGCTGATCTTACCTGAGGCAAGCGAGGCCTGCAGTTCTTTAGATGTTCTGAGTTCTTTTATGACCTCCTGGATCAGTCGTCGTTGTGCTCTTGGAGTCATTTTGGTTGGCTGGCCACTCTTAGTAAGGTTCACGACTGTTCCAAGTTTTCTCCATTTGTGGATAATGGCTCTCACTGTGGTTCACTGGCGTCCCAAAGCCTTAGAAATGGCTTTGCAATCCTTTCCAGACTGATACATGTCAATGACTTTGTTTCTTTGTTTCTCATCTGTTCTTGAATATCTTTAGATCACGGCATAATGTGTTGCTTTTTGAGATCTTTTAGCGTGCTTCACTTTGACAGACAACTTGTACTTAAGTGATTTTTTGATTCAACAGGTCTGGCAGTAACCAGGCCTGGGTGTGGCGAGTGAAATTTAACTCCGCTTTCCAAAAAATTGTGGTTAATCACAGTTCATTCATGATTCAGCGTGGGAGGGGCAATTACTTTTTCACATAGGGCCAGGCAGGGTTTAACAGCTTTTTTCCCTTTATAAATGAAATAATTTAAAAACTGCATCTTGGATTTACTCGGGCTATCTTTGTGTAATATGAAAACTTGTTTGATGATCTGAATCATTTAAGTGTGAGAAATACAGCATTGTGTGTATATATATATATATATATATATATATATATATATATATATATATATATATATATATATATATATATATATATATATATATATATATATATATATATATACACACACACATACACATACACACACACACATATATATACATACATATACACACACACACACACTTATAAACATTGGAAAGTCTACTACAGAATCACTGGGATACAAGCAATATGTACAATAGGCCAAAAGGTAGTGGTAGAGGGGCACTGGACATGGATTTTCACAGGTTATCGAATTTCAAACAAAGTCTTTACTTGAGCCCACCTGGCCTGTATTCTGCAGATCACGACAAAGATGAGGATCCCCCAGAAGTGAACATTCATCAGCGTTGAGTAATAGATCACAGAGGATGCCAAATTGAAAAATTTTTAGGAGTCCAAAGTCATTGTTCAACTGGTTACAACAAGCAGGGCAAAGGCCAGCCAATGTGTTTCGGGGGGCACACAATCCCCCTTCATCAGGGCTGAGTGAAATAGCAGAATGTTAAATGGACTCAGCATTACTCCTAAACAGACTGATCTGCAGGCAGTGGATGTTACAAACAGCAGTCAGTGCTGGCGTTCACAGTAAAAAGAACACGTGCAATAGGGGCACATTTTTCTTAAAGCATTTACTCCAACATTTCATATTTCTGATATATGTGCCTGCTGTTACTTGTATGAGGAAAGTATCCTGTTCTCTTTTAAAACGGTTCCTTTAAGTGAAATCCCTGATGTTTCTGCTAGTCGCTCTTTTTTTTCTATTAAACTGACCACACTAAGCAGGAGAGCACATTGCTGGAAACTCCGTATGCTCTCCTCCAATGAACTGACAACCCCCCCCCCCCCCCCCCCCCCCGGCTGCACAGCCATTTACTGGGAAGCTCCCTCGCTTGGATATCTAGGGCAGGTAAGATAGTAAAAGAAGACGTGAAAGGTTGTTACAAGCAATTATTAGCTTTGCAGATACTGTCACAGAATAGCTGGTCATCAGATCCACAAACACCAGCTTTTCCCAGAATGCCAAGGGCAACACCGACTGTCCTTCAGACCTGCCATTCTTTCCGCCCTCAGCCGTCTGTGCCATTGGGACAGTACCCTCCTTGTACAATGCATACAATATACGAGGTCTTCAAGAAGGGCACACTGTACATAACTGAGGAGTGCTGTGTCCTTTTCGTTCCGCTCTCCCTTCTGTCCCCATCCATCTTCCATATGCAATTTCACAGAGAACAGCCCCATCTGGAAGACGCATGTGCTTCACTCTGAAGTAATTCAGTGAATCTGAGCAAATGTGGCCAGCTATGCTGGAATTTCTGGCATGCAAGCCAGTTGTGGAAGGGCATTGAAGAATGTGAATCAATTTAGAAATGGAGAATAGAGACCTCACCATGGTCACATGTCCTAATCCTGACTCGTGACAAGAGTAAAAGGGAGGGGGTCACCAATAGAGGATTTCCTTCAGGCAGCACTTAAACTGTGCTTGTCACCACACAATAGAGGCCACTATGCTGTGGGCAGAACCTTTAAGAAGGGAATAAAATCACCAGACACTAGTGACAAGGAGGCACGAGTTACAATTTGATGAATAAAGGCCAATTCAGAAAAGCGTTTTATTATTTTGCAGTTTCGCTAAAAGATTTGATATTTGTGCAATTATGTACCCCAGCCAGTAAAAAGCCCTAGCAAAAGGGTTCCTGTTTGGGCACAGAAGTGTCCATGAAAAGGAATGCTATCTGCAGTGGAAGGCTATATACAACAGAGTAGAAGTGTGGGCTATAAAAAAAATACAGTAGAGTGTTTAATGTGGAGTGGTAAGAATAGATGCACAGCACAGTGCACAGAATGGAGCATATAATGTACAGCACATTGTACAGAGTGGTGTATACAACGTACAACAGTGCACAAAATGGAGCATATAATGTACAGCACATTGTACAGAGTGGTGTATACAACGTACAACAGTGCACAAAATGGAGCATATAATGTACAGCAGAAGGTATAGAAGGTACAGCACAGTATGGAGTTTATAATGTGCAGCACAGTGCACTGAGTGGAGTATATCATTTGTGTACAGTGTTGAGTAATGTGAAATATATAGTGTATAGCACCTGTCTATTATGCAGGAGAACAAAAACAAACCTATGAGCTGATGTCTGTAACTATACTAAAGTAAATGCCCAGAAGTGCCACTATTCTATGGAATGTATCACAAGCAAAGAATTTACATTCCTATTTTGTTTAATGTCACTGAGGTAGACATCTGTTCTTTGATAATATGGTGCATATCCATATTAAAGCACCGCACTGGATTCAGTAGATTCAATATTGTTAAAAAGTTAACTTTATTTTATAGTCACCACTACAACCGCCCAAACAAGACAGGCCAAAACAGGGTCCAGAGAAAGGCAACTAAATTGGTAGGCAGATTGGAGGATCTCAATTATGAGGAACGACTGCAAGCACTGAATTTGTTCTCCCTGGAGAAGAGACGCTTGAGAGGAGATATGATAGCGCTATACAAATACCTCAATGGTGATCCCAGCATAGGAAGAAAATTTTTCAGTCTAAGGGAGTGTAAGAAGACATGGGGCCACACAATGCGATTGGAGGAGAAGCAGTTTACCATTAAGCTGCTTAGGGGATTTTTTACTGTCAGGGCGATAAGGATGTGGCACTCTCTTCCACAATTGGTGGCGTCAGTGGGGAGTATTGATATTTTTAGGGTTGAAAATGTTTTTATTAGCATAAAGTAACAGAAAGGAAAAGCACAGTTGACAAAAAATGTTTTACAATGCAGTGATATCCAGCAAGCCCAATGGCTATCGCCTACAGCACGGCTGGTAGCTGTGAAACATGAGAAATTATATTAACAAGTTATGTCAAACAATAAAAGAGTAAGATGGATGAAGAAAAGAAAAGAAGGGGAAATAAGAATAGAGAAAAGGGAGAGAAAGGGGTGGGAGGGGAACTGCTGGTGGGGACCGGAGGGGAGGGACCCCGGTTTATCAATTACGAGTCTTAATCTGGGTTCAGGTAAAGATCAAATTATAGAGGGAACTGGATTTGGGGAGGTAGGAAGCAACATAACCAGCGTGTCTGAGGAGGAGAAGCACCGCCAGATCTCCTCCATACGCATAATATCGTTCATGGTGGAGATCCAAAGAGCAAACGGGGGGATAGTAGTTGTTTTCCAAAAAAGGAGGTAAGAGTTGGCGAGCAGCAGACAGAAAGAAGCGTAGTAAACAACGTTTTGGGAAGATATAGATCCTGGTAGAATAGAGAGAAGAGCTATTTCGGGAGTCGGTTGCAAAGGGTCATCATAGATTTTTTCATATACCTGGAATGCCTGTTTCCAGAAGGGTTGGATCCGATCACACTCCCACCAGACATGAAGGTAGATGGAGTGGAGGGGAATATTTTCTGCAGAGAAGCGGGGTCCCTATACCATCTAGACATAATCTTAAAATTCTTCTCTTGTGAGTAACAAGAGATTGAGGACTTGTGTGTGAAATGGAATGCAGTTTGCCATTCCGCTCTGGAGATGGTCCTTCCCAAGTCTGCCGACCACATCTTAGTGTAAGTGGGTAAGTCAGTTTGTGTGAGGGCTTGAATCAGACTGTAAATATGTGAAAGTAAATGTCTAGGTAATTCTTGAAGTGAGCCCAGGTGTTCAAATTCAGTCAGAGGGCGATGAGTCTGGGAAGAACTGAATAAGTGTTTGGTGAAGGTTGTTAGGTGTAGGGAGGCAAGCCAGTCCTGGGTTCCCGTCGGGCTGTTTGGAGTTCCATTGTCTGCATGAATGAAGGTATGAGCTTGTGGCCAGAAGGTGCGAAGGAAAGAACCTAGAGCATGTGCCCTATACCTTGTGGGAAGGCTGGATTATCAAAAAGTGAAGATAAGGGGAACGGATCCGAGGACAGAAGCTCACATAATCCTCTCCTATACCAGAGCACCAGGGCAGCTATAGTTAAGTATTGATATTTTTTAAAAGACCCATGGATATGCATCTTAGTGGACACAACATACAGGGATATGGGAAATGATTATCAACATTGACACACATACTGTACATCTACACAGGTTGAACTGGATGGACTATTGTCTTTATTCAACCTTACCCTACTATGAAACTATGAACTGAATGGACTTCAGAAAAACAAAAAAAGGGCTGTCTTACACCAAAACATGCGTGTTACTGTGCACATAAAACACACATTTTGGCGTGCATTGTAATGCGCTCTGCATTGTTAACATACCTTGCTGTGCCCTATTCACCCCCCCCCCCCTCCATTTTTTATTGTTAATCGTATGCATTGCAATAGGTTGTGATGCATGACAGGGCGCTGGAACATGCTGCACAAGCGCAAAAAAATGCACACGCATCATTAAAGATGATGGCGTCAAATGGGTTGAAACACTTGCCTTGTGGCACGTGCGTCTTGGTTCGCATTACAGCCAACTTCCATCTACATCAATTACTCCACAGTTTGACTGCCCACCATATAATCTGCATGTAAAAGCTGGTCCTCATCCATGGACGGTAAAATCTTCCTTATTGAATAACTGTGATTAAAACACCATGGTATAAACAGTGTTGACATATTCCAGCTAGGTACAACCTTAGTCTACAACTAGGATTTCGAATTAAGGCTGTACATGGCTAAAAACACATCAACGCTGTTTATACCATGGCGTTTTAATCACAGTTATTTATAAAACATGATTTTACAGTCCATGGATGAGTGCTGGCTTTTGTATTTAGATTATATGGTGGGCATACAGGAGCCCTAGCTGTAACATCATCACTTGTCTTGCACACAAACATCGGACCTATCTGGCTTGAGCACGGGGAGTTTGATTTTGACCCCTTTCACACTAAAGCTCTGGTAAAACAGCGCTAAAGAGCAGGTGGTTTTTGCTGTGCTTTAGCGACACTTTTCGGGTGCCAGCAGGGCGATTTTTTTAAGATCACGTGACCTTAAAAAAAAAAAAAAATCCAAAAAACACCCATTTTGCAGCGCTTTCTAAACGCTTTTAAGGCGCTTCAGAAGCGCTGCCCATTCATTTCAATTGGCAGGGCCGTTTTTGGAGCGCTTTTTACAGTGCTCCAAACCCGCCACAAAGATGCTGCTTGCAGGACTTTTTTTAAACGTCCCAAGTGTGAAAGCACTCATGCAAATAAATGGGATGCAGTTTTCAGGCGCTATTTCCAGCGCTAAAATCACTGAAAACTGCCTTAGTATGAAAGGGGTCTTAGTATTACTGTACAGTTTAATGCAAAAAAAATATGCATGACATTAACTACATTTGTAGTTTACAGAGCTATTCATTTCTAGATTCAGATCATTTCGATTTACAGGGCCAGCTTGTAAGGCAGTAACACAATACTGTGATGACAGAAAATGTCCTAGGCACTATCTGGTCACTTGTTTGCCATCAGTAATCACGACACATCTCATATAGGCTTGCATATTGATTTTTTTTTTTTCCTTGTGGATTGGTAATATTTTTAGTCAGATCACATACATACAAACAGGAATATAAGAGTACCAACAGCCATGTAAAAATGTAAAATCATTGTAATGAGCATTGCATCATGGGTGCACATGAAACAACATTTTTGCCAGTGTTGACATGCAATACATAGTGCATTGCAATGTGCATCAATGCATGTTTTCATCAAAATTGCATGTGTCTAAAGACAGAACTAGGTGAATGCGGCCTTATTCAAAAAGGAACACAAGGGCCACAGAGATGCAGTAACCTGCAGAAGCCAGCTAGAATTCACTTTGCTGAGGTCAGCAAATAAATAAGTAAAGTAAATAAAATAAAAAGTACAAACACTAAAGCTTTAAATTGAGCATTTAGCAGTGTCCAGGACAGCAGCATCTTTGTAAGAAAAAAAAAATGAACATTGCAGTGTCCCCCTCTCCCGCACTGCAAGGCTTAAATGTCTGTTTACACTAGTGGGTGAGGAAAAAGGTGTAATACTTCTTACCCCTCCAACAAGCAGGCTCCATCACTCTCCTCCACTCTGGCTTGTGGGCAGTCCCTCATGACGTCATCATGCGACCAAGGCTCAAAGTGCCTTATAGAAGAGGACGTTTGGGGGGGTGAGACGACAGGTCTCACAGATGGAGGGAGCCTTTTGGAGTGAGGAGTAATGCAATCTTTAAACCTTAGGGCTCATTCACACAAGCACAGAGAGCTGTACACCTGAGAAAGGAGCATATTTGTGTACAGCCACCTGTACAAATCAATGACCGGTTGTGGCCGAATGCTGGTAACCTACATCTTTTGTACAGAGCTGATTTGCAACTCTAGGCACGTACAGTTTGTGTCCAGGGCACGTCACTCCTATGTGCAGAAACATGCTTGTTTTTCACAATAAAAAGCTCAGCACCCAAGTGAATAAGCCCATATTTTGTATCCCCTAGAGCAGTGGTCTTCAAACTGTGGTCCTTTGCTTGCCTTTATTCGGCCCTTGGAGCACTCTCCTTCCCATGAATACGCGGCACCATTTCTTTCACCGACATTAACGATGGGGCACTATTCCTTACCCGAGTACCAAAGCTGGGGCACCATTATCTGCCACTGACAGCAAAACATTTTCTACTCTCATTGGCCATAGTCTGGCCCCCCTAATACCTGAAGGACCATGAACTTGCCTTTTGTTTAGAATGGTATGGAGACCCCTGCCCTAGCGTTAGCAAGCATTTAACCCTTGCACTGCAGGCCCCCCCCCCCCCCCCACTGCAAGAGTAGATTTTTTTTTATAATCCCCAGAGTTACACTTTAAGGCAGGCCCTTCTAGTTGTGCTTTGTGGTGTATTGCAGAGCATGTGCGTGTTGGGGTGCCATTGAGAACGAATGGTGCTGCAGTGCACCAACACATTACATCAAACAGACGTGTTACTGCAACACACCGTAATGAATAAGTAAAAGTGATAACATTTTCACACGAATCAGAATTTTTAATTTGGGCCAAGCAATCTGCTGCGTTTTCAGGGTAGGATATA